>OY735245.1:46003279-47276779 GCA_963457695.1 Neria commutata | reverse complement strand
CCCCAAAGCAACATGAAATGGCCCGCAATAGTCCACACCTGTATAACTAAATGGACGTACAAACGGTGTGAGACGATCCGGAGGTAGCTGTCCCATCAATGGAGCACTTGGCTTGGCGCGAGCGTAGATACAGGCGGCAGGACATTGTGTTTTGACTGTCTTTAGCAGTGAATGCGCGTGGGGAATCCAATAATCTTGGCGCATTTCATTTATAGTAAGTACGTCGTTCTGATGATGCTGTTTATGATGAAAATGGTACATTACGAGCCGTGAGTAATAATAGGGATATTCATTTAAACGCGAAAATGCCTGATAACGTGACAATTTTATCACCTGATAAACGAACTGTCGAATTTTGTATGAAAGCTCATTTGCACAAATGTGATCAATTTGCCCAATGATTTCGCTGTGCAAACGATGTTTGTAAACTTAGAGGACAACGAATGCAACCCTGCTTAGCTATGATCTTTAATATTATGTTTAATGTTTAGTATTGAACAATCAAAATAAACGCAAAAGGGTTACAGTAATTTTTCCAAACAGCTCCAACATTAATCTTTACTTTTTCACTGATTCTCGGCATTTTAGTTTTTTCTTTTTGACAACCAAACACCATTTGCAAACACACTTTGCCAAGCGCGTTCATTTAACACACTTGATAAATTGATAAATTTCAGCAATGTGCAGATTTATCTGCTTAAATGAATACCCTTAATGTTTCTGCGGCAAGATTATTGGTCAGCGGGCGGTAAAGGGGATGCAGTATGCGGCATCGATCCTACCCTTTACTCTAAGGACTCCTTCTTCGTCAATGTACGGCGTCAGTTGATAAATCTTACTCGTCTTTTGCAGGTGGTTTCCGCTTGTTAATTTAGAAATCTCTGAGTCGAACGCCTCTCGTTGAACTCGACGGCAAAGGAATTTCTCAGCGGATTGCAATTCCATGGTGGTGAGCTCTTCACGAAGGCGACTTCCGACAAGTACCTAGTTGTTTCTGGGCTTTTGCGTTGTTGGTAAATCGCAAAATCCGAGCCGTCGTCCGAATTAACTTCAAATAGGGCGAAAACCGTGTGAAGTCTATAAAAGGTTCACATGGCTCATTCAGTAATAACAGTCGCTTTGGCGCCTCTTCTATAATACAATGCTCCGAGACTATCGATAGCTCCTCTTGAGGCCAGCAATCCTCGCTCTGACGAAGAAAATTCGGCACTTCCATCCAGCGTGAGCTCTTTTCAGTCGTTTGTTGCAGTTTGGCTCGTGTTGCGTCATCAGCAACATTTAACGCGGTCGGCAACCACCGCCATTGTTCAGGTGTTGTGCTACCAAGAATCTCAGCGATGCGGCATGCTACGAATTGTTTGTATTTGCGCTCCGTTGAGCGTATCCATAAAATGGCAGTTTTCGAGTCACTCCAAAATGTGAATCTGTTGATATGAATATTGTGGCATTTTTCAATTGACGACTTCAAGGGACACCCAAGAACTGCGGCTAGCAGCTCCAGACGGGGGACCGTCATACCTTTGGATGGAGCGCATCTAGATTTGGCGGCCACGAACGCTACTTCAACGTGGTTTGCCTTTTGAATGCGAAAGTACGCGACGGCTGCATATGCACTGGTGCTAGCGTCCACGAATATATGGAGTTGAACTTCATCAGCAGCTGGCAATAGCGAAGAGTAGCATCGAGCGACGCCGATTTGCTGTACCTGTTGAAACTCTTTCCACCAAGACCACCACTGGACTAATAATTCCTGAGGCAGCGCATCGTCCCAGTTTATTTTCATCTTCCATGTTGCTTGAATCAAAAATTTAGGGAATACCATATAATTGGCTAAAAGGCCAAATGGATCAAATACAGCCATGGTAATTCCAAGAAGTTCTCGTTTCGTTGGTGACCGTTTTCCTTCCAAAACGTCTTTGCTAATTCTGTGCAATTTGAAATGAAATTCAAATACATCACTGTTAGTATTCCAGAACATTCCTAATATTTTGTCCACGTTGCATTGTCGTTCCATGTTGAGAATACTGGCATGTACAATGTTGGCTCCGTTTAGACTTGCTTCCAAATTTTTGCAGTCAGAGATGAAATTTCGTAATTTGAAGCCAGCGGAGGCGCATATTTTGACAGCTTCCATACTAATCTCTAATGCCTCTTCTTCGCTAGTAGAACTTACGACCAGGTCATCAACGTACATATTTTCTATTACTGCTTTGGCTCCCCGAGGCATGATGCTGGCATTTTCATTTGCATTTAGATTCTTAATAGGGGTATTCATTTAAACGCGCAAATGCCTGATAACGTTACAAATTTATCGCCTGATAAACGAACTGTCAAATTTTGTATGAAAGCTCATTTGCACAAATGTGATAAATTTTCCCAATGATTTCGCTGTGCAAACGATGTTTGTAAACTTAGACGGCAAAGAATGCAACCCTGCTTAGCTATGATCTTTAACATTAGGGGTATTCATTTAAACGCGCAAGTGCCTGATAACGTGACAAATTTATCACCTGATAAACGAACTGTCAAATTTTGTATGAAAGCTCATTTACACAAATGTGATAAATTTGCCCAATGATTTCGCTGTGCAAACGATGTTTGTAAACTTAGACGGCAACGAATGCAACAATGCTTAGCTATGATCTTTAACATTATGATTAATGTTTAGTATTGAACAATCAAAATAAACGGAAAAGGGTTACAGTAATTTTTCCAAACAGCTCCAACATTAATCTTTACTTTTTCACTGATTCTCGGCATTTTAGTTTTTTCTTTTTGACAGCCAAACACCATTTGCACAAACACTTTGCCAAGTGCGTTCATTTAACACACTTGATAAATTGATAAATTTGAGCAATGTGCAGATTTTTTCTGCTTAAATGAATACCCTTGTTATGATAAAAGTTTGGTATTGAACAATCAAAATAAACGCAAACAGGTTACAGTAATTTTTTCCAAACAGCTCCAACATTAATCTTTACTTTTTCACTGATTCTCGGCATTTTAGTTTTTTTTTTTGACAGCCAAACACCATTTGCACAAACACTTTGCCAAGTGCGTTCATTTAACGCACTTGATAAATTGATAAATTTGAGCAATGTGCAGATTTATCTGCTTAAATGAATACCCTTAATGTATTCAGCAATGCACGGTGAGCAATTGGCGCCAAAAATCATTGAGACCATACAGTACGTGCGAATCGGCTTAGTGGTGTCCCCATCTCTCCATAAGAATCGTTGAGCATTGTTACCGCCACTGCCTTATTTTTGCTTATAATTATTTATCATTACCTAACACTGAAATTTTGGTACGTTTGTGTCCTAAAAGGTAGTGTAAAATGTTATGTACAGTCATGTACTGTATGAAAATCAGGTGATGATAGGTGACTAGTAGAACTTCTGAGAGTTATCTCGCATTACAGTTTGAGTAATTGTCGAGACATGACTGAACATCTCTTAAAATTGTATTCATTTGTCTACTATTCTTCACTAAAAAAGTATGTAAGCTCATTATATATTATCCATTTATCTTATATCAAACTTGTATAACATTTAAGGAATTTTAACGTCGGAAACGTATTTCAATTAAATAAACTGAACTAATAAACTTGGATCTACGGAGCGATTTGCGTTTGATGTTCAAAATCGAAGAAGACTGGTAGACTTTTGCAGAAGTAAATTTCTTCTGCCAACATTAATTAAAATTCTTTTTTAATAAACCATCCGGATTATCCGTGGCTGGACTAAGCTGGTGCCAGTAAACCTCGTGATAATTCGCCGACAGCTAACCTCCGCTGATCAACATTCAACATAAACTCTATCTCACAGTGAGTAAATTATGAGTAATTCGAACTTTCAGGGTCAACAGCCCAACCATACGGGAACCCCGTCTCAACCACGATCTCCAAGTCGGTCATTGTCATGTGCGGCTCCTTCAAGTCATCATTCGAGCCGCGCTGCAAGTGATTCCAGAGCGTCGAAACGAAGATCATTGCAGAAACAACGACTCAAAGAGGAACGTCAACTAGAGCTAGATTTCCTTAACAAAGAAAAAGAATTTCTTAAGCAGAAATATAAAATCCTCGAAGATGACACAGAGGGATCGGATGACGATATACTGCCCGATCGTTCGGTTGCGATCCAAGAATGGGTAGCAACGCAACTTCCGCCGCCTGCTGATCCGCACAACAGTAATGCAATTACCACAGGTACGGCCGCTGCAAATGAAAACGCAGAAAAGCGATCTCAAATCGAAAATCGCAACATAATCTCGCATACTACATGCAACAACGAGGTCAACCCGCAGGTCCATGCGATAACTGCCACTGGTAATTTAGATGCCAATACTCTTGCGGCAGCTACGATCCAGGGAACAATGGTTCACGATTTATCTCACGCACCACGCGAAGGACCGCGTCAAAATAAAGAAAACTTCACTTCGATGAAAAATAATGAAGACGAAAACCCAACCTCAAATATGGCACGCGTAGGAATTGCGCGGGACACTTCAAAGTTCAATTCGACGCTTTGTAACAATTATACATCGCCAGCCTGTGCACCGCCGCCACGCGTATCCAATATTTTGCTCCCACCATTTGCTAATACTGCGCAACTGAATTATACCATGCAGAATAATTTGACTTCACAACAAATAAATGCACGCCAGTCGGTACCACGCGAACTGCCAATATTTTCTGGCCGGCCTGAAGAATGGCCTATCTTTAGCGCGACCTACGATTGGTCTACTACAGTGTGTGGTCTTACTGATGCTGAAAACTTGATTAGGTTACAACGATCCTTGAAGGGAGATGCGTATAACGCAGTTCAGCATATCCTAATTCATCCGTCTTGTGTACCTACAGCTATATCAATTCTAAAAATCTTATTTGGTCAACCTGAAAAAATACTCAATGCAATTAAAAACAAAATAAAAGTGATGCCACCAGTTAATCACAATAAATTAGAAACTTTTACTGCGTTCGCTGTCAACGTGAAAGGCCTTCAAGCAATAATAGAGGCGTCTGGCCTTCACAACGAACTGGAAAACTCTTCTCTTCTACAGGAATTAATAGAAAAATTACCTCCTTTCCTGCAGTTAACGTGGGGTACATTCAAACTAAATCTACTGAAGGAAAATAAATTCCCAAACCTGACTACCTTTTCAGACTGGATGTTTGAATATGGCATCTCTGCTAGCAGTGTCAACGTACAAACAAATATTGAAATGACAGACAACAGCAGAAACAAGAGAGCATTTATACACTCCCACTTTGAACAACAAAAATGTTGCGTTTGCAACATGCTCTGCAACAACGTTGCTGAATGCCAACGCTTCCTTAAACTGGAACGATCTGAGCGATGGAACATTGTTCGTCAACACAATCTTTGTAAGCAATGTCTCAAGAAACATACCGACAAATACCGAGGCTGCAAAGAGAAAACTTGTGGCGTTGACGGCTGTCAATATAAGCATCACTCTCTCCTACATCGTTTCTTTGATGCCTATTCAAAGAGAGAGAAACAGGTGCAACGAAAGGAGATCGAAACAGAAAAGCAAATGACATGCGAAAGCGTCAAGACAAATAATTGCAACGCATATTGCGGAAAAAGTGAAAGCATTCTGTTTAGAATTCTGCCGATAACAATTTACGGAAATAATAATAAATTCGTAGAAACTTACGCGTTTATTGACGAGGGATCGTCAATCACTTTGATGGACCAAGAAATCGCCGATGAACTCGAATTACAAGGAAAAATCGAGCCTCTTTGTCTGAAATGGACGGGAGAGATGCACAGGACAGAAAATCGGTCGCAGTCGGTAAATGTCACAATTTCTGGACCCAATAAGCGCAAACTAAATATAGATGTGCATACTGTAAATAAACTCTCTCTTCCTACGCAGACTATGGATTATGAAAAATTCAGCGCTCGATACGCCCATATGCATAATCTACCGATATCGAGCTACAGCAATGCTGTTCCGAGACTACTAATTGGCGTCGACCATTGGAAGCTAGGCCTCCCTCAAGTCATAAAAGAGGGGCAAATAAATGAGCCCGTAGCAGTAAGAACCTTACTCGGTTGGCATGTCTATGGAACAGTTGGAAGTGGTAAGCCGATACGTGAGTGTCAACACTTTCATATATGCGAATGTACCCAAGAAAAAGATGCTGAATTACATGAAATGGTCAAACAATTTTATTCCTTTGAAAATCTAGGAGTGGCTGCCACACAAAAACTACATATTAGCAGAGACGACGAGCGCGCGATGGATCTTTTGAAAAAATTTACTCGCCAAACTGTCGACGGCCATTTCGAAACGTGCCTCTCTGGCGCTTCGATAAATTTGAATTACCTGACAGCTACGGCATGGCAAAAAATCGCATGCTTTGTCTAGAAAAGAAACTCGAGCGCGATCCAAAGCTTAGAGAGGTTTTTGATAACACAATATCTGAGTATTTGAAGAAAGGTTATGTATGCAAACTTACGGACAGTGAAATCAGGCAGACCGCACAACAACATATTTGGTATTTGCCTATATTTGCTGTTTTTAATAAAAACAAGCCAGGTAAATCACGGGTAGTGTGGGATGCTGCAGCCAAATCAAATGGCGTCTCATTAAACACTTTTCTATTAAAAGGCCCTGATCTACTCGCATCCCTGCCAGCAATTTTACACCGGTTTAGACAAAAATCCATCGCAATTTCAGCCGATATTCAAGAAATGTTCCATCAGGTACTGATCCGTCCGGAGGACCAATCTGCGCAGCGCTTTTTATGGCGCAGCGACGTGTCAATAGAACCAGATATTTATGCTATGAATGTAATGACATTTGGCGCTGCCTGCTCGCCATGCACCTCGCAATATGTGAAAAATTTTAACGCGGAGAGATTTATAGATAGTCACGCAAAAGCTGTAGATGCGATACAAACGAATCACTACGTTGATGACTATCTGGATTCCGTTGATGTTGAGTCGGAAGCAATCCAGCTAGCACAAGAGGTGAAATATATCCATAAGACAGGTGGATTCAATATTCGCAACTGGTGTTGTAATGCTAAATCAGTCTTATGCGCACTAGGCGAACAACCTGCTACAAACAAAGTAAACATTGGTGGTGATAGCGGCTTGGAAAAAGTTCTAGGTATATACTGGATTCCTAACGAAGACGTCATAACATTCAAGTTATCGCCCTTGCTATGGCAAACGGAAATTTTCAGTGGCAATAAGGTGCCAACAAAACGCGAAATGCTAAGCATTGTAATGTCAATTTATGACCCGCTTGGTCTAATTAGCAACGTTCTAATTTACGGAAAAATTATGTTGCAAAGTGTGTGGCGCAGTGCGGCTAAGTGGGACGATGAAATAGCTCCGGACTTAGCTAAAAGTTGGTTCCACTGGATTAAGGAATTGCCAAGGTTAGAAAACATCAAAATACCTAGATGTTACCTAAGGTATCACGCTAACTACGAGGGAGCTGATGTGCAACTACACACGTTCGTTGACGCTAGCGACATCGCTTACGCTGCAGTGTGCTATATACGAGTGTCTAAAGACGGATGTACTGAATGCTCCCTTATAGGCTCAAAGTCAAGAGTCGCACCTTTGAAGCAAGTTTCAATTCCTAGGCTTGAGCTAATGGCCGCATTAATAGGTGCTCGATTTGCAAAATATATTCTCGAGGCGCACTCCATTAAAATCAACAGAAAGATATTCTGGTCGGATGCCAAAACTGTCCTAAGCTGGTTGCACTCAGACAGTAGACGCTATCATCAGTTTGTAGCCCTACGAGTAGGTGAGATACTGGAAACTACCGACCTCCATGAATGGTGCTGGATACCTACAAAACTGAATGTCGCGGACGAAGCAACCAAACTGCAAAAAAGGAGCGATGGTTTTCCGTACAGCCGCTGGTTCAACGGCCCGGAATTTCTTCAGCGACCTGAAATCGAATGGCCGTTAGAAAATCAAATAATAGAAGCGACAAGCGACGAGCTCAAGAAACATGTTCTGAAAATAACTAGAATTAAAACACTTTTCGACATCAGCAGATTTTCAAAGTGGTGTCGTCTGCAAAGGACAGCCGCTTACGTTTTGCGATTCCCACAAAATCTTAGAAGAAAACTCTTGAATGAGCCAATGCTTCTCGGAGAGCTACAACAAAAGGAGCTAGAGAATGCTGATTTGTACTTACATCGACAGTCGCAAAGCGAAGTTTACAATGATGAAATAGCGATCTTAAAGAGCCATAATCGGTTGCCGAAATCGTCGGCTTTGTACAAGCTATCCGCGTTTCTCGATAATAATGGCATACTAAGAGTTGATAGCAGAATAGTGAGTTTTGTAGAAGAGCGACAGCATCCAGTAATACTTCCAAAGAACAATCGCATCACAACGTTAATAGTGGAGCACTTTCACATGAAATTTCATCATTTAAACAACGAAACAACGATTAATGAACTACGTCAAATTTACTATATTCCGCGAATGCGAGCAACAGTTAAATCAATTTTAAAAGGCTGTCCAGCTTGCAAGTTATTTAAGGCCGTACCTAGCGCACCTCAAATGGCGAAATTGTCAGAAGCGCGGATGGCAACTTATACTGCACCTTTCACCTATACTGGCCTCGATTTTTTTGGCCCAATACATATCACGGTAAATCGGCACAAAGAAAAGAGATACGGCGCTCTTTTTACCTGTTTGACCATGAGAGCTGTGCACGTCGAAATTGTGCACTCCTTGTCCTCTAATTCCTGTATTTTAGCCATACGAAGATTTATCGCCCGGCGTGGCACTCCCAGAGAATTCTATAGTGATAACGCCACTAACTTTGTGGGAGCCGAACGAGAATTACGCGAAGCTATAAATGAAGTTGACAAAGACCTGCTAGTTCGAAATTTCACAACAGCAACGATGAAGTGGAATTTTATCCCGCCAGCAGCGCCACACATGGGCGGCGCATGGGAACGCCTTGTACGTTCAATCAAAACCGTATTCTACAAGATTACTCCAACTCGCGCTCCATCCGAAGAACTACTACAAAGCATGATGGCCGAAGTTGAAAATATTGTGAACTCTCGGCCACTAACATATATGCCGATCGACAATGATCAAGAGGAAGCGTTGACTCCTAATCATTTTTTGTTAGGGAGCTCGAATGGCATGAAGCCAATCGCGGCTTTCGACGATAGCTGCCCCGTTTTACGTTGTACTTGGTTAACATCGCAGCACTATGCACAACACTTCTGGAAGCGGTGGGTAAACGAGTATTTGCCCAGTCTCACTCGTCGCACGAAATGGCATGAGAAACAGAAGCCCATTATCCCTGGAGATCTGGTTGTGGTTGTTGACCCTGGCTCTCCGAGAAACGTTTGGCGGAGAGGTAGAGTTCTGGAGACAAAGATTGCTCACGACGGACAAGTTCGTAGTGCAACTGTGCAGACTGCACAAGGCGTTCTCGAGAGACCAGCTGTGAAGTTAGCAGTTATAGACGTGGCTGTTGAAAAGGAGTAAGCCGGCGAATCCTTCTTGTCTTACTGTGGGAGGGTGTTACCGCCACTGCCTTATTTTTGCTTATAATTATTTATCATTACCTAACACTGAAATTTTGGTACGTTTGTGTCCTAAAAGGTAGTGTAAAATGTTATGTACAGTCATGTACTGTATGAAAATCAGGTGATAGGTGACTAGTAGAACTTCTGAGAGTTATCTCGCATTACAGTTTGAGTAATTGTCGAGACATGACTGAACATCTCTTAAAATTGTATTCATTTGTCTACTATTCTTCACTAAAAAAGTATGTAAGCTCATTATATATTATCCATTTATCTTATATCAAACTTGTATAACATTTAAGGAATTTTAACGTCGGAAACGTATTTCAATTAAATAAACTGAACTAATAAACTTGGATCTACGGAGCGATTTGCGTTTGATGTTCAAAATCGAAGAAGACTGGTAGACTTTTGCAGAAGTAAATTTCTTCTGCCAACAAGCATCTTGATCGGCTTTTCTTATGCATACCTGGCTAAACATTTCTTGTATATCTCCGGTGACGCCAATCATTCCTTCTCGAAATTGGTAGAGTACTTTCAATACTGGTTGCGCGTGTTCTGGTCCTTTGAGCAGGCACGAGTTCAGTGAGACTCCAGCTGTGACTGCGGCGGCGTCAAACACGATTCGTAATTTTTCGGGTTTATTTGGGTTCAATACGCCAAAATGTGGAAGATACCACGTCTTAGGCCCTATACGGTCGGCTTCCTCTGGCATCAATTCCCGAGCATATCTCTTTTGAATATATTAATAGATTTCATTTTGGTATCGTTGGGCAAAGTTCACATCTCGTTTCATCTTATCTTCAACGCTTGATAAGCGTTTCTTTGCCATCTCGTAACTTGAAGGTAGGTTAGGTTAGGTTAAAAAGGCTGTTTACTGCTGGCAGTAAACCCACCCAGAGGCCGATGGCCCATTGTGATGCCTTATTGTATTTAAACCCCAGTAGATGGAGAGAGCCCAAACCCTTAGGTATGGGTGAACCATCCTGATTTAATGGCGAATCTTGAAATATCCTCCAAAGGAACGCGTACTAATTCTGCCAAGCTATCAAAGAACCGTTTTCCCACGAACCGTAGGCGACGTTCCTGTAGTGCTGGACAGTAACATAGAAGGTGCTCAATAGATTCTATTTCCTCTTCGTATCCGCAACTGTTACAGAAGCCACTCCGTGGGATTTGCAGTCGGTCGGCCATGACGCCTATGATGCAATGTCCGGTGAGTACCCCTGTGAGTATGCGGATGGAATGTCTATTTAGAGCAAGTATGCTCTTGGTTCTTTTTGCATTTAGTTTGGGCCATAAAGTCCGAGAAATTGCACAATTTGTGGTGTTTGACCACCGGTGATTGGCCATTGTTTCAGATTTAAGCTCTATGAGTCGATATGCTTCGCAAATGGGGGTGTGAATGTTGTCATCAGAGTATTGTAAGTCCATTTCAGATCCATACCTAGCTAGTTCATCTGCCCTCTCATTCCCTTCTACACCGAAGTGTCCGGGAACCCAGCAGAGCTTGATGGTGTGCTGGTGGATGGATTTGAGGGAATTTCGGCACTCTCTCACACATTTTGATTTGATAAGCTTCGAGTCTAATGCTTTTATGGCGGCCTGGCTATCGATACAGATCCATATCACGGTAGGTGGGAGATTCCTTTCGTGGATGATCCGTGCAGCTTGGTTGACCGGATAAATTTCTGCTTGAAAAACACTGGAATAGTCGGGAAGTCTTTATGACTTGTTGATATCCAGAGATTCGGAGAAAACTCCAGCGCATGTACCAACCTCCATTTTTGAACCATCAGTGAAGATGTGTATCTCGTTAGCGCCGGTGGCGCTGTTTGATACCCAGTTTTCTCTAAATGGAATCAATGTGGTATGATTGATGCTAAAGTCGTATCTAGGTATAATGTAGTCGGTCATGGCTGGTAGGCCGCGGGTGTTACATTGGTCCAGTATTGATGCATGTCCGATAGGATTATGTTTAAGCAGTTGGGACTCTCTTAGTCTGAGGGCTCCCTTTTCTGCGACATTTCTTATATATAAATCAATAGGTAGGAGATGAAGAATCATCTCAAGACCAGCTTGGGGTGTGGATCTCAATGCACTGGTCACACCCAGGCTAGCCAATCTCTGTACCTTATTTAGATTGTTTAGGTGGGACTTAGTCTTGACCGTTTCCCACCAGGCCAAAGCTCCATAGGTGAGGATTGGTCTAATGATTGCGGTGTACATCCAGTGCACAATATGAGGTTGTAAGCCCCAGCGTTTCCCAAAAGCTCTTTTGCATATATAGAATGCGTTGAACCCCTTTTTCATTCTCTCTTCCGAATTTCGCTTATTCCAAGGTATTTTGCTTCTTTTGATAGGGTCAAAGTAATTCCATCCAATTTTTGTATGGTGAACTTTGGTATCTTGTATTTCTTTGTGAACAAAACTAGCTCCGTCTTTGAGGGATTAACTCAAAGACCGTTCACTTTTGCCCACGTTGATAGATCCCTCAGTGCCGACTCCATGAGATTACTAATTGTAGGTAAGAATTTGCCTGATATTAGTATAACCACATCGTCAGCGTAGGCAACTACCTTTATTCCTTTGTTCGTGAGTGATATGAGGATTTTGTTTACGACCAGGATCCATAGTAGGGGTGATTTCACCCCACCCTGTGGAGTCCCTCTAGTAACTGTTTTCCTAATGCTCCCCACTCCAAGTTCTGAGTTTATGATTCTATTGTTTAACATGACGTTGACCCATTTGATCGTCAGTGGATCAACGCCAGTGTCTTCTAAGAGGATCTTGTTTAAGTTTGGTGGCACTGCACTGGCATTGCACTGACACTGCAGGAATGCGCTTACGCGAACCAAACAGAAATGCGATATTTCTGTTTGGACGGCATCGATTCCCACGCTGCTAAAATATGGTTCGGTGCAACAGAAATGCGATATTTCTGTTTGGACGGCATCGATTCCCACGCTGCTAAAATATGGTTCGGTGCATTGACGGTTCACTGCCAAGGCAGTGCCAAAAATGCAATGCAAGCAAATTGCAAGACAAGCAAAATTTTATATCACGCAGCAGACGCATGTGACAGTGCATTGCCAAGGCAGTGCCAAATTTGCAACATAATCAAAATACCAGTATAAAAGGCATTGACAATTAATAAACGATCGAAGTTATTCATTGACTGCAAACAAGTTAAGTTGTTTTCTCTGAATTTAATTTCGATCGTTTATTAATTGTCAATGCCTTTTATACTGGTATTTTGATTATGTTGCAAATTTGGCACTGCCTTGGCAATGCACTGTCACATGCGTCTGCTGCGTGATATAAAATTTTGCTTGTCTTGCAATTTGCTTGCATTGCATTTTTGGCACTGCCTTGGCAGTGAACCGTCAATGCACCGAACCATATTTTAGCAGCGTGGGAATCGATGCCGTCCAAACAGAAATATCGCATTTCTGTTTGGTTCGCGTAAGCGCATTCCTGCAGTGTCAGTGCAATGCCAGTGCAGTGCCACCAAACTTAAACAGATCTTATGGATTCAATTTTAACATTGTTGAAAGCACCCTCTATGTCCAAAAAGGCTGCAAAAAGGCTGAGCCACGGTTCCTGAATCAAAGCCACATCAATGTTCTCTTCAGCCATAAAAAGCAACAGGTCATCCGAGGCGGCTTTGCAGTGGTGCAGATTAATTTGCACCACCGACAGCTTCTGGATGCTTTTTGCTTCCTTCATGACAATTATCCTCAAATTGCCCAGTCCGAATTTTATGGCTCCTGCTGAAGTCTTGAGGATTTGCAGAGATTCGCGATCAATACTGATCTGGTAATCCCTACCGTTTCCTTTGTCCCTGGATCTCGACTTTATGATCCTCCATTCTTCCGTTCTTAGTCCCGGATTTTGCATCTTAATCAGCGACAGAATGGATGATTCCTCTAGTATGGGAGGAGGTATCCATAGTTTCGCGAGGGGACGCAGCGGGATTTCAGAGATCGGCAGTATCTGCAGATCAGCACCCGGCCAGATATCGCCAAGACTTCGGATAACACCTGTAAGGAAGTCAAGAGACTCCTTGTTGTGGCACCCTACGGTCTTGACACCTTGCTGCCACTTGACGCCGTCAAACCTACATAATTCATTATTGGCTTGCGCTAATGTTGAATTCTGTTGATTTTGGGCCACCATGGCATTAAGGATCCTTGCTTCTACCTTAAGCCAATTGTCGGATGTGATCTTCCCATCGGGTTGACTACGGTCAACAATGGCTATTTACAGATGAAAGCGCGAATTCAGGCTGGTCGAGGGTTTGATCCGTTTCTTGTCGGTCCCTTGCGGTTTATCATGCGAGCGCAATCTCTTTGCGCTCGGCTTTTCGGCAGGTTGTGGCTTTGACGATGTTCCCGCGCAAGGTTGTGCGAGTGTATCGTCGCTGCCAGGATTCTGCACTGTCTTGGAAGAGTCGTCACCTCTGGTTGATTTTCTGCCGCCAACATCAGCAGATTCGGGAATTGTTCCTTTCAGACGTTTCTCGAATCTCTTGACATTGGCGGCGTGCTTCTTCCTCAGATGCTTCTCCCTTTCTGTCAGCGAATCTGGGTCCTTTGCATCAAATTTTTTTAAAAATTTTTGGAATGCCTTGTACCCGGACTTCGTCTTCTGCTCCCAGGATTTTACAGGCTTGTTGGCCGCCGCCTTCGTTGGCTCTTCGAGTAACTGAGCCTCGGTCTCCGAATCCATAATTGATACCGCACTGGACGGAGAGGGTGTTATTTCCTCGATGTCCATAGTGTTTCTCAAATTTAAGAGTCGGAGTTTAGGCACTAGTTCCTTCGGATCGCGTTCGCTGGCCCTGGAAGTATTGATTTGCCTAGCAAGTATAGGTCTGGTCTTTTTTGCATTTTCGGTCATGACCAGCGAGGAACCGGTCCCGATCGATTGATTGTCATCAGATCATCTCCACCTGACAAACCAACCGAGGGAGTGGTTTCACTAGTCGTGACCAATGGTGCATTTGGCTCGTCAACCATGTTGGTAAAATTTAGCTAATTGGTGCGGCCTGGTCACCCTAAAACAATTACGATATTAGGGTTAGTGCTTGGACAAGTAGTCCGGACACAAACCTTCAATCGTGGGTGTTCTCTGTGACCAGATTGCACCTTTCGCTAGTAGTCGCTGTGATCGGGAAGTACCTGTTATTGTTTCCAATTGTGGTCTCCTCTCGCAGCAATACTTGTGTTCACAAAATCAATTTCGCGTTTCACTCGCGGTGGTCAACCTTTTGTGCACAAATTCTACACCTGTCGATCCCGCGTACAAAACACTGCACTCTGTAACACTCCGGCCGAATTACTACGTATTTAAGTATATCGCGTTATTTTCGATTAAATTTTCGACGGAAAACTTTGCTCAGAAATTTGCGACTGTCACGGGTAAAGGTTGCCAGATTGTCCTTTAACTTGAAAGTAATTGCATGTCATCTTTCTGCCACAGAAGCCCGGCTTCGTAGCGCTGACCTGTTTTCTGATTGTATCAGCGAGAATCCTTTTAGCCCGATTCTCGTCATCTGATTCTAGGACATTTGTACTTTTGACCCCGAAGCTTTCAATGGAAAAATATTCCTCGACTAACTTGTGGAGGCTGCTCATCATCGATAATTCGCGCAAGTGAAAGACCTTTGGGGTATCGAACTTGGAGTTCGCCGGACCGAACGCTAACCAGCCAAGCTTTGTCAAAGTAGCTATCGGTTGATTTGTCTCGGCCTCAATGACAGACGATGTAACACCCAAGAAGCCATTGTCGAGACCAATCAGCAAAATTGGCTTTGCCATTGAAAAATTCATGAGCGGCAGCGTCTTCAAATGCTCGTAATTTTCTTTGCAAAACGATTGAGTTGGTAAATTTAAATTACTTACAGTGCGGACGTTCTTTAGTGCAAAGGTGGTGGCGCCCTCATAGTCTCCACTAATCTCGAAGACGACTGTTTTCGAGATTTCTGTAGTCTTGTTTTCGGCGAACCACTGTAATGTTAATGGCGTGCTACGCCCATTAAGACCAAGATCTTTGGCAACGTATCGTCCAACAAAGTTATTGATGAACCTTCGTCAAACATAGCAAATGCTATAATATAACCTTTTGGTCCTCGCAGAATCAGCGGCAAAATTTTGAACAGTTGGCGTGATATCTGCTCTGGGCGGCAATTTAGCAAATGTTCGTTGCTTTGGCTGCTGTGTTGCTCTGCAGTAGGCGACGGCGCGGCGTAGGCGGGTAGTGAAGCAATGCATGATGCATTCGGTTGCACCCGTTTTCACCACAAAATGTTCTTGTGCGGCAGTCACCAAGGGCGTGTCCTTTTTGTAAACAACTGAAACAAACTCGAAATTTCTTAACCTGTTCCCATTTACTACTGTCAATGGTCAGACTTTTAAAGGCGTCACAGTGGCTATTTAAATCTAATTTGCAAATTGAGTTTAAATCTAGTTTAACTTTCCTTGGGTTTCACAGTGCATTTATTTAAATATGGAATATTTAACATTTAAAGGTTGGCACAACTTGCCAAAATCATATGTTCAATTATTCAATTATGGAGGCAGCGCGAACTCAAAAATTTTCGTCGGCCGAAAGAAGTGAATTATTGGATATTGTGCAAAGAATCCCCAGTTGATATTATTTATGATACTACGGGATCATTTACATGTGCTATACCATGCAGTTTTATGTTTAATTTAATCTCTTACAAATTGCAATATTGTCCACGCAGCTTGCTTGCACATCCGAAATCAGCTGTTTATTTGCTTTCGATTGCCGTACTTAAATATCCACAATCGGCTATTTAAATCAAAGATAATATAAGGAGAAGATGGCTCAACCCGTTCCAGTGCTAAAAATGCGTGACTTTAGTACAGAAAAACTAGTAGAAAACTCACTCGTTCTACCCAGAAACCTGCTCATTTTTCTCGAGCAATTCCGGCCATTATGCTGCCGCTTGTGTGGCGGATATTGAGTAAATTCGAGAACCGGTTTGTTCGGCGCAGGATAGATTGAGTTTCTTTCGCAATCCGCATGCAGTCGAATTCGACAGTATCGCTGCTGATGTCAAGCAGAACAGGCCAAAGTGTGGATGTTCTGCTTGTTCTCATGTATGTTTCAACACGTGACAAAAACCGGTTTTGGGAAATTGGTTTGCTGCGAGTGCCGTACATTTCTCAATTTCTTGATTCTTTGCCGTCTTGTCGAATTTTCGTTTCGCCGACCGCAAACTGACAAATGGCAATTTCCTATTAGGCAAATAATATGTTTGCTTGCCTTTAAATTTTATCAAATTAAGCGCAGTGCATTTTAAAAAATTTTTTTCTTTATTTAATATTTTTTCATCTATTTTATTTGCATTGATATACATATCTTGATAAAGCGCTTTTCTCAGATTTTGCAGTTACTTTTCGTCAAATATTTTTTAAGGTCATATTTTTTTAAAGAGCACATTAAATATACATTAATTAATCACATTTATCCAATATACATACTTACATCCCTCTCAACTCTTATTTCTGTACTTAAGCAGCACACCCGACGACAGCATTATTTGAGCTGTCCGTCCGTTTGTTTACATTTTTTATACACACTTGCCTGGGATGCTGTTTTGATTTGTGTGTGTGTTGCCTGCGAATTTTTCGCCTTTTTGAACGCATTCTACCTAATAAGTATTTTTTATGTCGCGACCACTGCGGACGGCTAGGTGTGCAAGTGTTTGGCGCGGTTGTCTATGATACAATGTTGCCATATTCACAGTTTTAACTGTAAATTACAGTTTCTGAGACAAGCTTGCAGCTTTTAAAATTACCTCCTAGTACAAATTACAGTTTTTTTTATTTCAGATTTTCATTTTTTTTTTAATTACAATAAAAGATTAACGTGCTCATTTTATAAATCCCCGTGATAGAACGCAACGCGAACACGAAGCCAACGCCGGGATCAAAAAACGGCATTTTATAAATCACTGCGTAATTGCGTTTGTCGTCTTACGGCATCACATGAGCTGTCACGTTCTTACGAAAAAGAGTTGTATTTTTCTTAATTTATCAGCCAAATACAAAACACACAAAATTTGCAGCTTCCATTGCATACCTTCCATAGCCTAGTGGTTAAAGCATTTGACTAGCACGCAAGAGGTTGTCAGTTCAATCCTCAACCGCAATACTTTTCTTTTTTTTGTGATTTCGACCCACAACCGCAATGCTAGTTTTTTCCTTTTTTTGTACTTTTTTCTTTAGTATTTGTCTTTAAAAAGTATTACAAAACTTATTATTTGCTTCTGCAGATTACCACAAATTAATTTTCACTCGAAATTACCAAAAATTTTGCGTTTAAAAAACTTATCGCGAGCTCAAACCCAAGTGAACGATTTGACAGTTCATGTGAGTGAATGCGCAGCGTTGCGTTTTCTGCGATACCGATTTTCATATGAAACTACGTAAGACAACGCGAGCGGTCACTGAGTGAGGTGATGCGTTTCACACAATACCAAATTAGTGAACGCACCAAATTTTTTAAAGCTTTAAAAAAAAACACTCACGGTAACCCTGTGATTACATTGCAGCCCTGCTTCGAAAAGGCAATTACCTTGTAATTTTTTACCGTAATTTCACAAAAATCTTTTCGTTTTGAAGGTTACAGTTTTTTGGTTGAAAATACAGTTTTTATTTTGGGAATTTACAGTTTTTTAGAAAAAAAATCTGGCAACATTGTGTGTCTCCCTTTGCCGCGACCGAAATATGAAAAATGGCCCTCACTTCGATTTGCCGAAAATTTGAGTGATGCGCACTCTATTATATTAACATACTCTTTGCTTGAACGGTGGGAAATGGCATTGCTTGAGCTGCGTAGCTCGCCCACTCGTACTGCTTGGAAGCCGGTAGTTTGGCTACTAATTGTTCCAATAGCATTGGATTCATTAAGTGGTGTTCACAATTAGCCGACTTAAAGAATGCTACGATATTCCTGACACAATTAGAAAATGCAAGAACTGCCTCCAAGCGGTTTTCATAAATTTGGGGAAAATTTTGCACTCTCTTCAATTGTGAGCGAATGAGCAGCTCGGAGCGGCCGAAATTGAATTGCAGTTCCTCGATAATATGTTCAATGTCGTCTGGATATACAAGCAGGGACGTAACTGCACTACGCGCATTACCCTGGAGCGCCTTTCGTAAACGTAATAAATTTTGCTTGTTATCATATCCGAATTCTGCAGTAGTTTCTCGGAAGGTAGCTATGAATAGAGGCCAATCCTCTAGATTGCCGTCAAAGGGCGGCATTGGGTACAGCTTTGCGTAACTATATGTATAAGAAGTGACTAATCTGGTGCTGTGCGACGGCGTAGACAGCTGTTGACAGAGTGGCCTAAGAGTTGACGATTCTCCTTTGGTAAAGTTGATTGCAGAAGAAGCTGAGACCGGAGCTGGGAATTGGGCGTTAAACATTGATGGCTCGGCTGAGATGGCCATAATTGGTGCTTGCCAATTAGGTGAAATTTCCTGCGGTTGTGAAAGTGCAGGCGGTTGCGGCGGCTGGAAAGATGACGACGATGGCGGCGACTGCACTGCCCCTGGCAACTGGGGCTGGCGTGACGGCAAAGAAAACAACGACAGCTTTATTATCCCTGACAAATGGGGCTGCTGCGATGGCAAATAAAACGGCGGTAACTGCGCAGTTTTTTGGGACTGAGTCTGATGCGACGGAAAAGAATATGGCGACGACTGCGCAGCTTGTTGAAGTTGTGATTGATGCGACGAAAAATAAAATGGCGGCGACTGCGTAATTGGCTGGACTGAAGCTGGTGTTGCGACAAAGAAGATGGTGGCACCACGGCAGCACCTGGAATTTGTGGCTGTTGGGACAACAAAGAAATCGGCTGTGACTGTACTGTCCCTGGAAACGAGGACTGCTCTCGCGGTAAACAAATCGCAGCTTGTTGACTTGTGATGCCTGTTTCAACTCGCTGACGTAGTTGCTGCAATTCCGCTTGATCGTGATTTCTTTCCTGGTGAAGTTGCTCTACTGCCTTACGCAACCCTTCAATGCCAGAACAAAGCAAAGTTAGTATGTCATTTTCAATAATATCTTGTGTTGACGATGCCGTTTACCCTCTGGAGCACCCTCATCACTTTCTTCAATGCCCATCGCAACAACTGTTGTATTCAGCTCATCAGTGTCTTCCAATTCGACTTCTGTAATTTCTTCTCTGGCTTGTTTTCTTGACATTGCACGTGTTTGCATTTATCCTGCATTAGTGCAACAAGTTTCTTCCAAGGTAATGGCGGCTCTGACTTTCCCAAAGGCGGCGTTGGTATGGCTGACGCCTAACAGACAATTTGGAAAACTTTATGTCGGCGGTAAATATTCGATTCTGATATTGTATTTATTGAATAAAATAGTACAAAGTTGTAAATGAATATTTAAATGAATTTGTGTGGGTTTTCAAATTGCTGTCTGTTCGCGTCGTCTTCTAGAAAAAAGTCAGCCATTTTTCCTGGATTGCCAGCAAGCGTATATTTGAACAGGGTTGCAAGATGGTACTTTTGTGGAGGGTTGCAAAGTAGAGTTTGGTCGCGATACTGTCTTTTATTCAAAATGAGTTGTAATATGCAATAAATGTAAAGAAAACATACCAAATTCAATAAACTATTAACATAAATTTTAAATATAATAGCCCATTATGCAGCAAGTAATTCTTCCTCTTGCAGCATTCAGTTTTCTTTGAAATTAAAAAAGGCAAAATAAAAAACTTCCCTGAGCGGGGATTGAACTCGCTTACCTCGCGCATATGTAAAGGACCGCCTCTACCAACTCGGCCACACACTGTTTCGTTTTCTCTCGGGTAGGAAAGAAGTTGAATGAATATGAGTATGGTTTTTGCTCGGCTGTACTGCATAAATTTAAAATCGCAGATCTCTGATTTGAAAAATGCCACATGTAACACCCAAAATGACTTTGAAATTTTGCCAATAGAATTGAATTTTGAAATAAATTATTGGAAAATTAATTCATATCTGTAATTATAACTGATTTTTTGAATAAATTTTCCAAAAAAAGGGGAAAAGTTCAATACAAATACACAGAAACTTATCAATTAAAAAGCCATACAAGTTAATAATAAGAAAGTAATAAGACATAAATGCTGAAAAAAAGAAAATGATTCTGCCACAGATGCAGGGCATACAAATTATCAAAAGATAAAATTCTGAAAAACTTGAAGAAAAAGAAAAATACATACATGCATATGTATGTATGTATGTACTTTCATATGCAAAAAGGCGAATTGTCTCATTTGTTGTGACAATTCAAAACTATAAATAGACCAAAGCAACGAGCGAGCGATTCGAATTTATCCTCTTTCTGTTTTTCTGTGCTGAGCGGGCTCGCCTATGTATATCTGCGCTCTGCCGCTCACGGAACAACCAACGAGTTGCTTCAACCGAATAAGGTACCTAATGTTTTTCAGTCGAATAGTTTCCACTTTTAGACTATGCTATCTCTATCATATATTGTCTCTGGTTATAGATCATGCAGAGATATTTAATAATAGAGATACACCAGACTTGTGTTGCCTTTTTTCGCCGCGCAGAGACTGGCATTTTGTATCAATTTTACGTCACGTATTATACGTGTGAGCTTGCATGTATGGGTAAGCACGAGCTTGAGAACGGCAAGCCGAAAAGCAACAAGCGAAAGGCTAGCATTCGGTCAGAGAATGCCGCCGCGTAAGGTTGTGCGAATGCTATCGCCTACCCTTATGCGTTGTTGTTGTTGTTGTTGTTATGAGACAGCAAAGAATTCGTTTTCATATGCTGGCTGGCTGGCTTGGATTTCATTTGAATATGTACATATGTATTCTTTTTTGAATGATACATATAGATATGTATACATATTTCAGTCTGTCTGTCTGGCTGGCTGGCTTGGATTTCCTTGGAATTGTCTGTGCACAAGGGAACCGAAGCAGCGCCGCGGCTGCTGCGTAGAAATTGTATTCAGTTTGAATGGTACATATGTATGTATTTATGAGCATTACATTTTCACACTTTTGCAGGTTCTTAGCTTGTAGCAAATTTGCTTTTCATATGAAAATATTTCCTTTGTTTTTTGAGGATTTACTATTTATTGCTTCTTTACACCTATCAACTTTTCTATCATTTTTCATTTGCTTATTTTCTAGATTTTGCAGATAAAGATTTTTAAAGATCGCTTTATAAATACATACGTATGTATGTATATCAATTTATGTATACAATTTTGCAACACATACATACATCCCTTTCAACCCCTATTTCTGCACCTTCATTGTCGAAGCAGACGCAACGGAAGCATAATTTGAGCGTTTGTTTACATTTTTTATACAAATTTGTCTGGGATAATACATTGGTTTGTGTGTGTTTCCGCGAATTTTTTGCCTTTTCGATTTTTAAATTTTTTTATGTCGCGCCGATTGCGGCTAGACATGCAGGTGTTCATTCATTCTTGATTTTAACGAAAATTTTGCAAATTTCAGTTCTTTTTGCTATTAGTGAAAATTATGCTTGTCTTTAAACTTTATCATTTAACCCAATACAATTTTTTTGAATTATTTTGATTATATCAGAGAACGTATTATGTATTTACAATATCTAATCGATTTTTGTATTTCAAATTAAAGCAAAGATATTCTTAGTTATGTCCAATAAATTTGTAATAAATTTTGATTTTTTTATTAATTACTGATTTCATCAACTACATATGTACATACATACATACATATGTAGTAGGCAAATATGTTTGCTCACTTGCAGATACATACATATGAGGTTAATAAATTCTTCAGTTGTTCGCTTCTCATTAAAATGACGCTCTTCATTGATTTGACGAGTCAATGTAGGAGCATACAATGTCGACATTGCCATCATAAAAACGGATCTCTTTCATTTCATCAGTGTAAAGGTGCACGCTACATTCCACAGAAGACCAAAATCCTTAAAAATGTATTGCGTTTAAATAAATAATCTATTTATTTATAGCAAACATATTTGCCAAAAATCAATTAGATATTGTAAATACATATGTATGTAATACGTTCGTTAAAATCAAGAATGAATGAACACCTGCATGTCTAGCCGCAGTCGGCGCGACATAAAAAAACTTAAAAATCGAAAAGGCAAAAAATTCGCGGAAACACACACAAACCAATGTATTATCCCAGACAAATTTGTATAAAAAATGTAAACAAACGCTCAAATTATGCTTCCGTTGCGTGTGCTTCGACAATGAAGGTGCAGAAATAGGGGTTGAAAGGGATGTATGTATGTATATGTTGCAAAATTGTATACATAAATTGATATACATACATACGTATGTATTTATAAAGCGATCTTTAAAAATCTTTATCTGCAAAATCTAGAAAATAAGCAAATGAAAAATGATAGAAAAGTTGATAGGTGTAAAGAAGCAATAAATAGTAAATCCTCAAAAAACAAAGGAAATATTTTCATATGAAAAGCAAATTTGCTACAAGCTAAGAACCTGCAAGTGTCAAAATGTAATGCTCATACATACATACATATGTACCATTCAAACTGAATACACCCAATCCTGTTTTTACACGGTCTTTTTTTACACGATTTTGAAATAACACGGTCGACATAAATAAACGTATCCTGTTTTTACACGGTCTTTTTGAAATAACACGGTCGACATTAGGCTTTTTGACGTGGTTGAACCAATCTAATATTTTTTCACTATGTACATACATACGGTGTCTTTTTTTACACGGTACTTTCTGGAACGTATGTACAGTGTAAAAACAGGATTGGGTGTACATATTTCTACGCAGCAGCCGCGGCGCTGCTTCGATTCCCTTGTGCACAGACAATTCCAAGGAAATCCAAGCCAGCCAGCCAGACAGACAGACTGAAATATGTATGCATATATGTATCATTCAAAAAAGAATACATATGTACATATTCAAATGAAATCCAAGCCAGCCAGCCAGCATATGAAAACGAATTCTTTGCTGTCTCATAACAACCACAACAACAACGCATAAGGGTAGGCGATAGCATTCGCACAACCATACGCGGCGGCATTCTCTGACCGAATGCTAGCCTTTCGCTTGTTGCTTTTCGGCTTGCCGTTCTCAAGCTCGTGCTTACCCATACATGCAAGCTCACACGTATAAAGCCTCGTTCACATTCGACTTACCTCCAGTGTTGCCGTTTGGCCCAATTTGCTACATTTAAAATTGATGGCTACAATGCTACAATGCTTCTTAAATGGCTACATTTTCATAGACACAATATAGGAATAATATTGTGTTCATACCTTTACAGCATATACATGTACATGTATATCTAGCTTTCTTGCGCAATTCTATTTTCTCTTTCTTGACATTCTTCGCGCTCAAGCGCTGATCAGTCACCGCGTATCGTATTTAATCGGAGCGCAGCCAAAACCTACCCTACCCGAGCTCATACATGCGTTCGCTCATTGCGTATTTAATCGTAATTTAATTTAGTACAAAAACCGGATTATTATTGTTAACATTCATTCATAAAAGTAGACCACAATAAATATATCTAAAAATTTAGATAATTCTGTGTCATAGATTTTATAAAGAATGTAAAATTTAACCTCAAAAGCAAAATGAACAGCGCTTACTTTGTGCACGAAACTATATGGCAGCACGGCAGCAATAACCAAAACAGAAACGTGCAAAAGAGCCACAGCTGCGATACGATTTTCACTGAACGGCCCGAATTTTGCCGTTACGATTAATTCCGCTCACAAAAGATACGCGGTGACTGATCAGCGCTTCAGTCATGTCATATGAATGTCAAAATTAGCAAAGTGGTTGTGTGAAGCTGGAAGCGCGTGATAGCTGATGCGAAAGTAAAATGGATAAGTAAGTTTATATACTTTTAATATTAAATCAACAGGCTTACATAATTTCATTTTAGATTTGTGGTTAAGAAACCGAGAGCAGCAGTAGAAATTGAAGAAATTGAAGTGGAGGAAGAAATTGAAATGGAGGAAGAAATCGAAATGGAAGAAAATGTTGATGAGAAGTAAGAATTTTTCTATTGCCAATGTCAGAAATGTATTTAATATTTTATTTTTTAGGTACAGGGAAATAGGAACAGGGAAACAAACCAGGAAGTTCAGAGTCGAGTGGCTCAAAAGATTCCCATGGCTGCAAAATAAAAACGGCTCGGCATTTTGCAAAGCGTGCAATAAAAGTGCTGTGAACATTTGAACATTTTGTCACACCTAAACAGACACGAAAATTGCTCTGCTCATTTACAAAACATAGAAGCCAGAAATAGCCAAATATCGATAGACTCTTTTTTAGATGCGAAGAGCAGATGAGCAAAATGGTGAAAAACGCAGAACTCACGATTGTTATGTTTTTGATAATTGTGTATGGTCGGCAAAAAAGACTTTTCTTTAAAAATGGACTAAAATTTAAATTTGGTTGTGAAATATTTTAATGCTATGTTATTTATAAAAACGTGAATTATTTTTGATGTTAAAAACATTGTTTAAGTTTATTTTTTTTATTGTTTAAAACAAGAATTGTTTTTTTTTTTTGTTTAAACATTATTTTAAGTGTTTTTTTTGAATATTGCTACTGAATTGATATTAAAAGTACATACTGAATATATATATATATGTATTTTATTTAATGATTTTAATTTTTGATTTAAAAAAAAAATTCTACCAAATAGCTATCTCCAATTATTATTGCTAGGCTTTATTTTTTTTGGCTACATTACAGCCAGATTGGATACATATTTTGCTACGGAGAAATTGGAGTGAGTGGCAACACTGCTTACCTCGCTTTGCTTGACAGTTCGAGATTCAACAACAAAGCATGAAAAGTAGAAGGTTTGCTACAATGAACGCTTTAACTTTGGATTTTACTGATATAATTGAAGTAGTAGTAGTTATGCTACTAATGTTTGAAATTCGGGAGTGTCTTAATTGAAAACGCAAACGCACGAGAAAATGAAACCAACTGCAAGCACACGAGAAAATGAAAAATATCACAAAAAATTTCAACAACTGATTGTCAAAGCGCAAAAAAGTTGAGAGTTGCCCAACATTTTGCTTCGCATTGCTTCGCTTCGCTTTCCTCGCGTTCTATTTAGCAAGCCTCATATAAAAGCATGTATTGAACTTATCTGTCAAAGCGAAATTCTGACGCAAAGCGAAGCAAAAGTCGAATGTGAACGAACCTTAATACGTGACGTAAAATTGATACAAAATGCCAGTCTCTGCGCGGCGAAAAAAGGCAACACAGGTCTGGCGTATCTCTATTATTAAATATCTCTGGATCATGGCTAAGCAGGGTTGCATTCGTTGCCGTGTAAGTTTACAAACATCGTTTGCACAGCGAAATCATCGGGAAAATTTATCACATTTGTGTAAATAAACTTACATACAAAATTTGACAGTTCGTTTATCAGGTGATAAATTTGTCAAGTTTGTCACGTTTGTCAGGCTTTTGCGCGTTTAAATGAATACCCCTAATATATATATATTAATTCAAGAATTCCAAGGTTGCTTTGGACACCAAATCTTGAAGCTCGGCCATAAGGCGTACTTATGGTCTATTTAGTCCGGCCGTGTCGGATTCAATCGTGTCGGATAGCAATTTGCCCAGTTACTCTAACAGCTAAACGGATTGCAGCTCTCAGTCTATTCTTTTTGCTAGTGCTGCCGTATAGTTTTGTGCACAAAAGAAGAACGCTGTTTATTTTCTTCTGAGATGAAATTTTACATTCTTTATTAAATTTATGGCACATAATTATCATAATTGTTATATCTCTATATTGTGTACTACTTTTTTTTAACTAATTTCAGCAAAAACAATCACTTCTTTTGTTGAACTAAAATCGAAGGTCACTGGCAACACTTTTCTGTAACAGAGTTCACAAACAAAATATATCGTGAAAAATGAATTCAAACGACGAAATAATTGACTCAATTTGTTGAGTGTTGTGTAAAATGTACGATGTGTACAAATTAAAAGCAAACGAAAGCGCAGGTGGACTGTATTTCCAATAAATATTCGCTTGTTTTAATCAGTGTTGCCATATTACCTCTTGCATAGGAAAAGAATTAATTCTATTTAAATTTTCAATGAATTTTTTGGGTGGCAACATTCTTTTCACAGCTGACACGACTTTTGTAATAGTTTTCTAATCGACGCAGATATTTCTACTACTCAATCCGTTCAGAGTAATAGCGTACATTGTGTTCGGGTAAGATAGATTGTGTCAGCTGACACTATTTCTTACTTTACTACTAGAGTATTTCTACCATTAGTGTTGTTCCGATTCCGCCTAGTACTCGATTCCAGTTCATACTCAAAAAAAGTATCGTTAAAAAGTATCGATGTATCGAGAAAATATCGAGCTCAAGTACTCGATACTTACTCATATCGTACTGATTAAAACATATGGAATTTTATTAAACAAAACAATTTGTTAATTTTTTATTTTTATGAGTAAATACATACACATATGGTCAAAATAATAAGTACATTGCCTTAATAATTAGTAAACAATATATTTTTTTATTCGGTACCATGAAAACGCGGTAACTCTTTTTTAAATTAGTTATTTTGAACCTGGCAATGCTTTACAAATGAAAAGTAGATAGGGAATTCCCCGAAATTTCGCAATCGTTGCTATTTTGTGTGAAAAGGCGAATTCCACCTGGCCAAAATAATAAGTACATCGAAGTTTCGTAATATTTATAATTAATTTGAACCTATTCTTTTGGCAAAGGTTTGTTGGATTATTTGACCTTAATTTAATTCTAACAATTCAAAAGGAAAAATGTTTATTAGATGGGCCGAAATCAGCATTGTACCCCAGTAGAAAAAGACATGGTTCTACGGCTAAGGAAGGATGGACAGAGCTTGCGAACTATCGCCAAAACTATGAACCGGTCTGTATTTTTTGTGCAAAATGCTTTACAAACGAAAAATGCAGTTGAAACACGAGGAAGGCCAAAACAAACTACACGTAGAGATGATACACACATCCTAGCTATGGCAAAAAAAAGACCCATTTGTCACTTCAAAGACCATTGCGGCAGATATTGGCAACGTGTTGTCATCTAGAACTGTTCGCCGAAGATTACAACAAGCCAAGTTACCTGGACGAATCGCCAGAAAAGTGCCCTTGCTTCGAGAAAAAAATTTGAAGACGAGACTACACTTTGCAAGAGAACATTCAAGTTGGTCAGGACCAGATGGCGAAAAGAAATGGCGCAATATTTTGTGGAGCGACGAAACAAAAATAAATTTGTTTGGAAATGACTCTGCCCGAAATGTACGACGCCTCAAGGGAAAAGAGTTCCATGTGCGATACACAAAAAAGACCGTCAAGCATGGCGGTGGCAATATAATGGTCTGGGGTTGTTTCTCCTGGTATGGTGTTGGTCCTATATACAGAATTACCGATACTATGACCCGTTTTGATTACAAGGGCATCATGGAAAATGTCATGCTGCCATACGCTGAGGAGAATATGCCTCTGATATGGACTTATCAACAAGATAATGATCCAAAGCACTCCTCTAAACTGGTCAAAGAGTGGTTCAATGACAAAGGTGTGACCGTACTCGGCTGGCCAAGCCAGTCGCCAGATCTCAACCCTATAGAAAACCTTTGGGGCGAGTTAAAGCAACGAATTGGAAAGCAGGGGTTTAAAAATAAGGACCAATTATGGAGTTTTGTGCAAAAAACTTAGTACGAGATACCTGTGGAGACATGTCGTAAGCTAATTGCTAGTATGCCTAAACGAGTGAACAAAATATTGGAAAACAAGGGTGGATATACTGGTTATTAAACTATTTTATTAATTTCAAAACCATATAGTGAAGTATTTTAGTTTTGTTTTCGTTTTGATTAATTTTAGTTAAATGTACTTATTTTTTTGGCCAGCCAAATTCCTTATTTTTGTGTTTTTTTAATTAGACTAGAAGTTTCGTCTGCTTTATATTCTCTATATGCCTTTGTATTATAGTAGTTAGGTGTCAAGAAAATAAAAATACATTGCTTTATCACAAAACATAAAAACCTGATTTTCAAGGAGTCATTAAAGAAAATATGTGGACCTGTACTTATTATTTTGACCATATGTGTAGGTATATTTATGTAGCATACAAAAAGCAGAGCCTTTAATTGAAAAATTCAGATTCTGAAATACCACTCAAGAAGAGAAGTTTGTCGATATGAGCCGGTGAAAGACGATTTTTCTTTTGGGAAACTATAGATCCCGCTTTAGAAAACAACCGCTCGCAGAGCACAGACGATGCCATGACGCAAAAGTAGCTTCGAGCAAGTTCCAACATATAAAAAGTAGAATTCCAACGCGTTCTCACGTCTAGAATAAGCTTTTTTGTCGCACACTCGCTGGGGTTTGAACCAACTGAGCCACGGCGGCGTCGTGCATGCTAAACATAATCAAAATATGTACTTAGCAATCAAAAATATGTACATGATTGGCAATATTCCACAATTTTTCTTTAATAGATAAGAGTTGCCAAACTAAATTTTTTAGTAATAAATGGGAGGCAAAACTTAAGGTAAGTAACAAAAATTTTTTGGCAAGGCAACATTGTAACGCTTTTGCAAAAAAGTTTTGTCAACGCATACTCCGATCCGATACCTCCCTAAAGTACTCGATACCCGTACTCGTACTTGAATAAAAGCATCGAGTACAAAAAGTAAAAAGTACTCAAGTATCGATAGGAGTACTCGAGTACTTACTCATACTCATTAGTATCGGAACAACACTAGGCGTACTGCCATAATATTAGGCAACTCGCTTAGTCCGCTTTTACACGATGCGACTCGGCCCCGGAGACACGGAAGAATGTAGGAAAGAGGGGTGAAACGACAGGGGAACGCGCAAAATCGCTCGGGCAGCGATTGTGGTGCGATTTTATGATTTTCTGACGTTCCTCTTTATTCACTTTCGCGCTTCGCGCTGTCGACTGTAAATTAAAACTTGAAATCGAGTGAATATGTATTGCAAATAAACTGAAACAGAACAGAATTTTACGCAAAAAAGTAAATATAAAGAAGAAAATGAGCAAAGAGTGGAATAAGTGCTTTAAATGTTTACAAATTACACAAATAAAACCAGCTGCAAACTCTGTGTCAATATGTGAAGTGGAGCGAGTCGCATCGTGTAAAAGCTATGCGCGATTTCAAAGCGGAATGTCAAAAAATCGGTAAAGCCGAGTCGCCTCGTGTAAAAGCGGACTTAGTTGCGCTGCGATGCTTTTCCCGAATTTTTTATGCTTTGAGTCGACGTTTATTCCAATCAGCTTCTCCAACGCCTCATCAATTTTATCTCCAGTGTATTATTTACAAAGCTGCAAGCTTTTTTTTTTGGCGATGGCGTAGTGTCGGCCAAGGGCTCGTTCAACGATGTTTCCATTATAATATCATTGTCTGCAAAAAATTTGTAATTAATTAAAAAAAACCGAAAACGATCGAAGCGTCAAAATGTGTTATCAAACTTAATGATGCAAAACTTAATACATCATAGACGTATAACGTCGTACCAGTACAATGTTATTATCATCATACTTATTAAATAAAACGCTATTGCGTGCGCAATGTTATGGTTCAGTTAGGGCCAGTTTCACAGTGGATGTTTAAATCTAATTTGCGAATTGAGTTTAAATCTAGTTTAACTTTTCTTGAGTTTCACAGTGCATTTATTTAAATACGGAATAATGAATGGCAACTTCGAATATTTGACAATTGAAGGTTGACACAACTTGCCAAAAACATATGTTCAATTATGGAGGCAGCGCGAGCTAAAAATTTTTCGTCGGCCGAAAGAAGTGAATTATTGGATATTGTGCAAAGAATCCACAGTTTATATTATTTATAATACTACGGGATCATTTATATGTGCTATACCATGCAGTTTTATGTTTAATTTGATCTCTTATAAATTTCAATATTGTCGACGCAGCTTGCTTGCACATCCGAAATCAGCTGTTTATTTGTTTTCGATTGCAACTCTGTGCCGTACTTAAATATCCACAATCGGCTATTTAAATCCTGTTTAACTTCCAACTGTGAAACTGAAATTCCCTATTTAAACTGCAATCAGAGTTTAAATATCCACTGTGAAACTGGCCTTAACCGTTACTTTGTTTACATTGAATGGAGCATTGTTTGTGCACAGCATTGTTTTGGGGAACATGTGATGAGAGTGAGAGAGTATATTAGCATAGACTTGCAATGTTGTCGTGTTCTTCTCTGTACAGCAACAGTAATGCCTTTTATTCCACTTTCATGTAAAAGGTTAAAAGGTATTACATTTTGGCATACCGCCAATGTTGCCATATTCACAGTTTTAACTGTAAATTACAGTTTTTTAGACAAGCTCCTAGTACAAATTACAGTTTTTTTTAAATTTCATATTTGAAAGAATAAATTAAAATGTCTAAAACATAATGAAAATGTGATTTAAATCGTAGTACTTTCGTATTTAAGCTTGTTATTTTATTTAAAATGAATTGTTTTGTGTTATTTTTGTTTAATAAAATTTAAAAAAACCGTATTTTCACAAAAATCTTTTCGGTTTTGAAGGTTACAGTTTTTTGGTTGAAAATACAGTTTTTCTTTTAGGAATTTACAGTTTTTTGGAAAAAAAATCTGGCAACATTGCATACCGCTAAAACTTCTTTTCGTATGGCCATGGTTATTGGACTATTTAGTAATTTTTCCAGCGAAAGAGAAGTTTGTGAAAAATATAAGATTACATGGATAAAACAAAATTAATAAAAATAGCTACATTGTAAATGTAAATGGCCGGAGATTTTCAATGTTCGGTTAGATTTCGGTTGAAATTAAAAGCAAGTTTTTAATTGAAGTCAAAAGGTGAGTAACTTCCATAAATATTAAATATCGAAGGGTCATATTTTCATTTATTTTTCTTTTTTACTTTGGGGTAGGGATTGGGAATAGACCAATGAGAAGAAAAATTCAAAAATGGAATTTGCCGGAGAACTTAGAAGTGGACCAGAAGAAAAGTTGATATTATTCGTTGAGCTAAGCTTGAACTGAAGCCCGGCAATGAAATCTTAGTTTTACCAGTTTTTTAATTTTTGATGTAATATATTACTTTTAGGGTGCTAATTTCCTTTACTTTATTCATTTCGAACGATATTTCTGTCTTTATTTACTCTGATCACTCGGGATAGTCCGTTGAGTGTTAAACTGTCTGTGAAATTTCAACCATTCTTCGAGAAATCGTAACTTTAGAGAAACGGGGCGGAAAAATGCAGGATTAAAATATTCTTAGAAAAAAATTCGTACCAGATTTTTCCTGATTCTTTCAAATTAAACATAAAAGTCTGTAACAATTTTTTCAAGCAACATTTAGAATTCCACCCTAATGCTAAATGCTAGGAGAAAAAGTGGGAGAGTCGCCGCAAAGCGGCGCGATACTGCTGGTAATAAGTATATCTGCATTCACCACTTATCCATTTTGTACAACTGAATGCAGTATTTATTAATCTTTTATTGTTTATTTCCATGTGTATTGATATAAATGTTATATGCATTTGTAAGATTAATAATAATAATAAAAATTTAAAAAATTTTAATAAATGAAAATATCGGCGTATACAAGGATTCTGTGCCGTACCCAGACCTTTTGCTTTTTATTACCATGGTGCATTTTCCATCCCGTGTGCACCACTCCTTTTCTGTTCGCATTTTCCCAAGTTTCCTTCTCACAGTCCCATTCCACTCCCAGTCCGCCACAGATTACTACCAGATATCCAACTGTCCGTCCAGGGAACAAAAATTTCCATTTTTTTTGAAACCTCCCTCACACTGATAGCGTACGTGTGATTCGCAATGTATTTTGTTTTTGTAATTCCTTACAGAGTTGCATTAAAAGTTTAAGAGTTTTTTTAAAAATTTCCCTCACACGAACACTGTCCGTGAGTTTCCCTAGCTATTTTGTTGTTGCCCTCTAGGCAGCATTGCTTTTTTGTGTAAGGTAACATTTTCATAAAATTCCCATGAAAAGGTATGGTTTATGTAATTGTCTTTTTTAATGTTTGGCAGTAAGTTTTAGAAAACAACTAAAAGAAAAACAACCAGAAATGAAAGACTCGATCAATAAATGTATTTTAAAGTGAAAATATATCAATTCATGTCTTTTATATGTGAAAATGTTTACTGCTACTGGAGAAAGGCTCGCAAGCCTTTCGTATTGACGGTGATAGCCGGCAATTTGTTGCTCAATTTAAGAGCTAAAAAACTGGGTTCGGATTCGGAGTCAGTGGAGTCTGCAGGCGGCAACAGCTCGAGGCATGAAAGAAAAAGAAGTGAGATAAGTGGTAAAGTGGTGCCACGACCGCCGTGCGCACCACACAATTTTATTAGTGGAATTATAAAAGTTATAAATGGCCTAGCAGGCAGTTATATGTGTGCCTATAAGAGTAGCTCAAGTAGCCACCGGATAGCTTACGCAAGAGTCGCAAGCACCTAGAACTATATACATATATGTATATAAGAAGGCAGCTACATATATCTCGCGCAAAAGTCGCAAGTCTCGATAGCTTTATATACGTATATGTATGTAGCACAATAATAGTTTTAATCACCGAACTCACCTGCTTGGTCGCCAAATCAAAAGTGATCGACCAGCAGCTTTGAAAATAAGTTCGGCCCTAACTCTTTTTGCGTTTCTTTTGCCGCACATTCGGCTTGCCGCTAATTCAGCGCTATACACAAAAAGAGCTAGGGCTGTCAGAACTAAACATGCCGCCCACCTTGCCACAATAGTGCAACGAACATGATATGCCTAATTCAACAAAATGACAAATTTAATTCAGTCTTAGAATCTAACGTAAGTTCTAAAAATGCAAATATACTAAAAATACAATTCAATTCATAAAATTCAAAATTCAACTCCAAATACATATGTATGATAATTCAGCCGCCGGTTTTGTTGTTGTCTAGGCTGGACAGGTGCCGGAAATAATCCAGCCCCACGAAGTATTCTGCGCCAATAGCCCGGACGCATTGGGAAAAACGCCGCCGCGAATTATGCGAGCATAGACATCCGCGCCTAGGATGAGGTCAATGGGGCCGGAGATGTCGAAGTCGCGGTCAGCCACATTTATGTTTTCGAAGTTGCTCCGATAGCGTATGTGCAGCGATTTGGGCGGCGTAACGTAGCATAGGTCGCGCTTCACTCGAGCGTTTACGTCGATCCAGTCGCCGCTTACAAAGCTTCCTCGTAGAGTGAGCGTAATGATCTCGCCCGGTCTCGTGTGCGCGGCCAGCGGACATCTTCGCGCCAGTGATTCCGACATGATGGACGTCGCCTGGCACGGGTCAATCACAGCGCGCGCTTTTAGAAAACCAAATGAGGTCCGGATTCGCACAGCAGCAGTGGGCGACAGCGTCAAGAGGTTTGGCGAAGTGGCCCTATTACTTTTCATCTTGCTTTTGCCTTTCATTCTGCTTTCCGCTAATTCAGCGCTAAGCACAAAACCAGGGCCGTCAGGACTAAACATGCCGCCCGCCTTGCAGCCTTACTGCAAAAATGTATCGGTAGAAGCGCTGTCCTCCGTGATTGACCCTCGGGGCGGGGATTCCATGTTCTATTTCCTTTTCGTGGCATTAAAGTGGTGTGGGGGAGCCGTGCCGGACGGACGAGGTCGAGCTTCGGCTGCCTGGATCGATGGCCCCGACGGACGAGGTCGAGGTCCATCGCTGTCATTGGTTTCAGATTGCTGGATCGATGGCCCCGACGGACGAGGTCGAGGTCCACCGCTGTCCTCCTCGGAGGAATCGCTCGACGTATCGCCCCTGCGCAGACGCCTTGGCCCCGACGGACGAGGTCGAGGTCCAAGGGATTAGCGCTTCACTGTCGACGGGCGGACATCGCGCTTTTCTCCCTCGTGGAGCATGCTATGATGGCGCGCCGCACAGTGCGACTCGCTGGAACAGTGGTTCTACAGGGGATGAGGCCAAAGGCCGAGTTAACAGAGCAAACATAGTGGCAATCTTAATGCACCCACTGAAAGCTGCTCAGGAACGATACTACAGAAAAGCAAAAAATAAAAATTAATCGTATACAACACGGAGCAGCGAAATCGCAGTCAGACTTGAAGTAGGCAAATATAAATATTCAATCACCAGACCAACATATAACAGCAACCTTTCCAGACGCGATTGCGTTAAGTTTGCTAGAGTGCGTTTGGCACAACGCTGTTTAGCTCCACACTTACACACCCACGAAAATCCGTTGTATTGTAGGCCATGTAGAATTCCGTCGACGATAAAACCTATGCTTTGCGAGTGCCCAACGACAAAACGAACTATTGAGTTAGCGCGGCCCGGACTGCAGCACTGGAGCAAATTTAACACTTCTAAAGATTGGAGGCATACAAAGTTAACCAAGTAAAAAATAGAGAAAAATTCACATATACATTTATAAACGTGTTATCATAAACAGTACGATAAAATTATGTGACGGTGCGTATGGCTCCAGCCCAGCACCTCTTCTAAATATTTTAGAAAGTATGGTAAATAGTTAAAAAACGCGAATATTTCTTAGATTGCCTTGGTAGGCAAAGTGTGTCAATGCCCTCGCCAAAGGATTCTCACTGCCGCGAACTCAAGGGCTGTTGACACAATGCAGAGTAAGAAAAGCACACAAAATTACGCTCAACCTTTTGTTTGACGGCAGACCCTGCCGACAACGCCGCCGGCCGCGAACAAGCTCAGATATACCACAAATTGGCAGAGGGCTCACCCGCTTCCTACTCCAAGGAATGGAGTGTTACTCGCGCAGCTTTATGCGGTATGGAATTGATCCCACGTTGCGGCAGCTCTGTCCATAGCCGTCGATCCACTTTTTTTCTTAAAAAATAAGCACTTGGACACGTCCGTCCGAAATATTGAAAATTATGAATAAATGTAAATAAAGTAAATTTGTTCTCGTCAATGCGGAACGCAGTGGGCTTGGAACACTGGGCCAAAGTGCAAAGGAAAAATAAGGGGGTGGTCACACTATCACAATATGGTTGGGAAATAGAATTTAGCACAAGTCGATTCCAAATTGTCTTTCACTTACGCCGTAATTTGATGGAAATAAAAAAATTATCGCACAACAAATTAAAACCAACCTCTGGTGTTTCTTTCCAAACAGGCATATAAAAATGCAAAGGTCCATCTCACTTACGCAGTGGCGCAAATACATAGAGATATGCAAAGACCTAATAATAGCACAGAAATATATTAGAGTTCACTAACTCACCTGCCACCAACCTGGTTTTTCTTTAATTTTTATTCACCTATCCAAACAGGCATATAAAAGAGCAAAGGTCCATCTCACTTACGCAATGGCGCAAGCTCACAGAGATATACAAAGACCCATAAATAGCTCAAGAATATTTTAGAGTTCACAAACTCACCTGCTCTATCAACAGACAACTGAAAGAGGTGCGAAAAATTAACGGCATCTAGTGAAATGAACGGAAGTATGGTTTCCCTCTTTTACACAACCGGCACAGCAGTATGTGCATGTGGAAATGCCCTAAGTTGAGACGAGTTTGCCCTACTACGTAAGAGACGCCCTGTACCTATACAGGGGGCAAACAACAACTTAAGGCGTTTGTCTGCTCTATGTACAGACAAACTGATGGAGGAAACCGAACCAAAAATCCCGAACACAGGGAAATATACAATTTACTCATGTAATTGTGCGAAAGATTTTAGTGATCCGCATTCGGATTTTTCCTTTTCATAAAAATTGCACCGGTATAGACGTCCAAAAAATCGGAAATACGAAAATTTAAATATGACCACCACCGCCAGATTTTTGGTGTGACTCCGAATTACCGAATTCGGATTTTTCTCTTCGACAAAGTTCTTACGCATGTGCAGACCCATTAACATTCGACTAGGTTTTGTTTGAACTTAAGAGTCGCCCTGTTCTGTATGGGACAAAACAACAACTGAGCGATTGTTTATATTTATTGAAAAACTACAACACATCGAAAGTGATCGCGAAAATTTTATGTATCCAAGGATACGAAGGTGTCGCGATACCAATATGAACGCCTCGATCGCGAAAGCACAACCCGTTTGTAAAAACCAACACTGCGCTTGCGCAAAATGGTTATATGGTGAGAACAACGATAAAAGAACAAAAATTACATTGCAAATTCTGCACAGTTAATGAGAGCCGGAACCATCCAGCTTTTAATTAGCTATAATACGGTGGTAATTTGTACGCCGCCTACCTGCCACCGAATGTCTTTGAATTTTAAAATACCCTATAAAATATTGTATGCAAATCGTTATGAAATGCATTTCGTGGCTCAGAGTCGAAAGGCTAGCATGCAATTGGTATGAATATATATTGAACATAATAGTATCGGTTCTATTGCATTTGAGCGTGTGACCGCGAATTTTTTTTTCTTTCTTTAGTGCTCGCAGAGCCGAGCACTTTTCCGATTGTATCGCACTTATACACTGTACGCACCTTCTTTTTGCTAAAGATTTTCCGGAAAAAATCGTGTTCCACTCGCTGTGCATTAAATTTTGGGCCATTTTCCTATGGCTCTGGCCAGTGTCTCCTAGGTGCGCTAATTGCTGCTGTTGCTGTATATTTATGTGCTGCGCTGCTGGCGGCTTGAGCTAGCTTCTCCCGGGACTTTGACTGTAGCCGAATCCGGCTCGAAGGACCATGGAGAAAGGCTCGCAAGCCTTTCGTATTGACGGTGATAGCCGGCAATTTGTTGCTCAATTTAAGAGCTAAAAAACTGGGTTCGGATTCGGAGTCAGTGGAGTCTGCAGGCGGCAACAGCTCGAGGCATGAAAGAAAAAGAAGTGAGATAAGTGGTAAAGTGGTGCCACGACCGCCGTGCGCACCACACAATTTTATTAGTGGAATTATAAAAGTTATAAATGGCCTAGCAGGCAGTTATATGTGTGCCTATAAGAGTAGCTCAAGTAGCCACCGGATAGCTTACGCAAGAGTCGCAAGCACCTAGAACTATATACATATATGTATATAAGAAGGCAGCTATATCTCGCGCAAAAGTCGCAAGTCTCGATAGCTTTATATACGTATATGTATGTAGCACAATAATAGTTTTAATCACCGAACTCACCTGCTTGGTCGCCAAATCAAAAGTGATCGACCAGCAGCTTTGAAAATAAGTTCGGCCCTAACTCTTTTTGCGTTTCTTTTGCCGCACATTCGGCTTGCCGCTAATTCAGCGCTATACACAAAAAGAGCTAGGGCTGTCAGAACTAAACATGATGGAGAAAGGCTCACAAGCCTTTCGTATTGACGGTGATAGCCGGCAATTTGTTGCTCAATTTAAGAGCTAAAAAACTGGGTTCGGATTCGGAGTCAGTGGAGTCTGCAGGCGGCAACAGCTCGAGGCATGAAAGAAAAAGAAGTGAGATAAGTGGTAAAGTGGTGCCACGACCGCCGTGCGCACCACACAATTTTATTAGTGGAATTATAAAAGTTATAAATGGCCTAGCAGGCAGTTATATGTGTGCCTATAAGAGTAGCTCAAGTAGCCACCGGATAGCTTACGCAAGAGTCGCAAGCACCTAGAACTATATACATATATGTATATAAGAAGGCAGCTATATCTCGCGCAAAAGTCGCAAGTCTCGATAGCTTTATATACGTATATGTATGTAGCACAATAATAGTTTTAATCACCGAACTCACCTGCTTGGTCGCCAAATCAAAAGTGATCGACCAGCAGCTTTGAAAATAAGTTCGGCCCTAACTCTTTTTGCGTTTCTTTTGCCGCACATTCGGCTTGCCGCTAATTCAGCGCTATACACAAAAAGAGCTAGGGCTGTCAGAACTAAACATGCCGCCCACCTTGCCACAATAGTGCAACGAACATGATATGCCTAATTCAACAAAATGACAAATTTAATTCAGTCTTAGAATCTAACGTAAGTTCTAAAAATGCAAATATACTAAAAATACAATTCAATTCATAAAATTCAAAATTCAACTCCAAATACATATGTATGATAATTCAGCCGCCGGTTTTGTTGTTGTCTAGGCTGGACAGGTGCCGGAAATAATCCAGCCCCACGAAGTATTCTGCGCCAATAGCCCGGACGCATTGGGAAAAACGCCGCCGCGAATTATGCGAGCATAGACATCCGCGCCTAGGATGAGGTCAATGGGGCCGGAGATGTCGAAGTCGCGGTCAGCCACATTTATGTTTTCGAAGTTGCTCCGATAGCGTATGTGCAGCGATTTGGGCGGCGTAACGTAGCATAGGTCGCGCTTCACTCGAGCGTTTACGTCGATCCAGTCGCCGCTTACAAAGCTTCCTCGTAGAGTGAGCGTAATGATCTCGCCCGGTCTCGTGTGCGCGGCCAGCGGACATCTTCGCGCCAGTGATTCCGACATGATGGACGTCGCCTGGCACGGGTCAATCACAGCGCGCGCTTTTAGAAAACCAAATGAGGTCCGGATTCGCACAGCAGCAGTGGGCGACAGCGTCAAGAGGTTTGGCGAAGTGGCCCTATTACTTTTCATCTTGCTTTTGCCTTTCATTCTGCTTTCCGCTAATTCAGCGCTAAGCACAAAACCAGGGCCGTCAGGACTAAACATGCCGCCCGCCTTGCAGCCTTACTGCAAAAATGTATCGGTAGAAGCGCTGTCCTCCGTGATTGACCCTCGGGGCGGGGATTCCATGTTCTATTTCCTTTTCGTGGCATTAAAGTGGTGTGGGGGAGCCGTGCCGGACGGACGAGGTCGAGCTTCGGCTGCCTGGATCGATGGCCCCGACGGACGAGGTCGAGGTCCATCGCTGTCATTGGTTTCAGATTGCTGGATCGATGGCCCCGACGGACGAGGTCGAGGTCCACCGCTGTCCTCCTCGGAGGAATCGCTCGACGTATCGCCCCTGCGCAGACGCCTTGGCCCCGACGGACGAGGTCGAGGTCCAAGGGATTAGCGCTTCACTGTCGACGGGCGGACATCGCGCTTTTCTCCCTCGTGGAGCATGCTATGATGGCGCGCCGCACAGTGCGACTCGCTGGAACAGTGGTTCTACAGGGGATGAGGCCAAAGGCCGAGTTAACAGAGCAAACATAGTGGCAATCTTAATGCACCCACTGAAAGCTGCTCAGGAACGATACTACAGAAAAGCAAAAAATAAAAATTAATCGTATACAACACGGAGCAGCGAAATCGCAGTCAGACTTGAAGTAGGCAAATATAAATATTCAATCACCAGACCAACATATAACAGCAACCTTTCCAGACGCGATTGCGTTAAGTTTGCTAGAGTGCGTTTGGCACAACGCTGTTTAGCTCCACACTTACACACCCACGAAAATCCGTTGTATTGTAGGCCATGTAGAATTCCGTCGACGATAAAACCTATGCTTTGCGAGTGCCCAACGACAAAACGAACTATTGAGTTAGCGCGGCCCGGACTGCAGCACTGGAGCAAATTTAACACTTCTAAAGATTGGAGGCATACAAAGTTAACCAAGTAAAAAATAGAGAAAAATTCACATATACATTTATAAACGTGTTATCATAAACAGTACGATAAAATTATGTGACGGTGCGTATGGCTCCAGCCCAGCACCTCTTCTAAATATTTTAGAAAGTATGGTAAATAGTTAAAAAACGCGAATATTTCTTAGATTGCCTTGGTAGGCAAAGTGTGTCAATGCCCTCGCCAAAGGATTCTCACTGCCGCGAACTCAAGGGCTGTTGACACAATGCAGAGTAAGAAAAGCACACAAAATTACGCTCAACCTTTTGTTTGACGGCAGACCCTGCCGACAACGCCGCCGGCCGCGAACAAGCTCAGATATACCACAAATTGGCAGAGGGCTCACCCGCTTCCTACTCCAAGGAATGGAGTGTTACTCGCGCAGCTTTATGCGGTATGGAATTGATCCCACGTTGCGGCAGCTCTGTCCATAGCCGTCGATCCACTTTTTTTCTTAAAAAATAAGCACTTGGACACGTCCGTCCGAAATATTGAAAATTATGAATAAATGTAAATAAAGTAAATTTGTTCTCGTCAATGCGGAACGCAGTGGGCTTGGAACACTGGGCCAAAGTGCAAAGGAAAAATAAGGGGGTGGTCACACTATCACAATATGGTTGGGAAATAGAATTTAGCACAAGTCGATTCCAAATTGTCTTTCACTTACGCCGTAATTTGATGGAAATAAAAAAATTATCGCACAACAAATTAAAACCAACCTCTGGTGTTTCTTTCCAAACAGGCATATAAAAATGCAAAGGTCCATCTCACTTACGCAGTGGCGCAAATACATAGAGATATGCAAAGACCTAATAATAGCACAGAAATATATTAGAGTTCACTAACTCACCTGCCACCAACCTGGTTTTTCTTTAATTTTTATTCACCTATCCAAACAGGCATATAAAAGAGCAAAGGTCCATCTCACTTACGCAATGGCGCAAGCTCACAGAGATATACAAAGACCCATAAATAGCTCAAGAATATTTTAGAGTTCACAAACTCACCTGCTCTATCAACAGACAACTGAAAGAGGTGCGAAAAATTAACGGCATCTAGTGAAATGAACGGAAGTATGGTTTCCCTCTTTTACACAACCGGCACAGCAGTATGTGCATGTGGAAATGCCCTAAGTTGAGACGAGTTTGCCCTACTACGTAAGAGACGCCCTGTACCTATACAGGGGGCAAACAACAACTTAAGGCGTTTGTCTGCTCTATGTACAGACAAACTGATGGAGGAAACCGAACCAAAAATCCCGAACACAGGGAAATATACAATTTACTCATGTAATTGTGCGAAAGATTTTAGTGATCCGCATTCGGATTTTTCCTTTTCATAAAAATTGCACCGGTATAGACGTCCAAAAAATCGGAAATACGAAAATTTAAATATGACCACCACCGCCAGATTTTTGGTGTGACTCCGAATTACCGAATTCGGATTTTTCTCTTCGACAAAGTTCTTACGCATGTGCAGACCCATTAACATTCGACTAGGTTTTGTTTGAACTTAAGAGTCGCCCTGTTCTGTATGGGACAAAACAACAACTGAGCGATTGTTTATCTTTATTGAAAAACTACAACACATCGAAAGTGATCGCGAAAATTTTATGTATCCAAGGATACGAAGGTGTCGCGATACCAATATGAACGCCTCGATCGCGAAAGCACAACCCGTTTGTAAAAACCAACACTGCGCTTGCGCAAAATGGTTATATGGTGAGAACAACGATAAAAGAACAAAAATTACATTGCAAATTCTGCACAGTTAATGAGAGCCGGAACCATCCAGCTTTTAATTAGCTATAATACGGTGGTAATTTGTACGCCGCCTACCTGCCACCGAATGTCTTTGAATTTTAAAATACCCTATAAAATATTGTATGCAAATCTTTATGAAATGCATTTCGTGGCTCAGAGTCGAAAGGCTAGCATGCAATTGGTATGAATATATATTGAACATAATAGTATCGGTTCTATTGCATTTGAGCGTGTGACCGCGAATTTTTTTTTCTTTCTTTAGTGCTCGCAGAGCCGAGCACTTTTCCGATTGTATCGCACTTATACACTGTACGCACCTTCTTTTTGCTAAAGATTTTCCGGAAAAAATCGTGTTCCACTCGCTGTGCATTAAATTTTGGGCCATTTTCCTATGGCTCTGGCCAGTGTCTCCTAGGTGCGCTAATTGCTGCTGTTGCTGTATATTTATGTGCTGCGCTGCTGGCGGCTTAAGCTAGCTTCTCCCGGGACTTTGACTGTAGCCGAATCCGGCTCGAAGGACCATGGAGAAAGGCTCGCAAGCCTTTCGTATTGACGGTGATAGCCGGCAATTTGTTGCTCAATTTAAGAGCTAAAAAACTGGGTTCGGATTCGGAGTCAGTGGAGTCTGCAGGCGGCAACAGCTCGAGGCATGAAAGAAAAAGAAGTGAGATAAGTGGTAAAGTGGTGCCACGACCGCCGTGCGCACCACACAATTTTATTAGTGGAATTATAAAAGTTATAAATGGCCTAGCAGGCAGTTATATGTGTGCCTATAAGAGTAGCTCAAGTAGCCACCGGATAGCTTACGCAAGAGTCGCAAGCACCTAGAACTATATACATATATGTATATAAGAAGGCAGCTATATCTCGCGCAAAAGTCGCAAGTCTCGATAGCTTTATATACGTATATGTATGTAGCACAATAATAGTTTTAATCACCGAACTCACCTGCTTGGTCGCCAAATCAAAAGTGATCGACCAGCAGCTTTGAAAATAAGTTCGGCCCTAACTCTTTTTGCGTTTCTTTTGCCGCACATTCGGCTTGCCGCTAATTCAGCGCTATACACAAAAAGAGCTAGGGCTGTCAGAACTAAACATGATGGAGAAAGGCTCGCAAGCCTTTCGTATTGACGGTGATAGCCGGCAATTTGTTGCTCAATTTAAGAGCTAAAAAACTGGGTTCGGATTCGGAGTCAGTGGAGTCTGCAGGCGGCAACAGCTCGAGGCATGAAAGAAAAAGAAGTGAGATAAGTGGTAAAGTGGTGCCACGACCGCCGTGCGCACCACACAATTTTATTAGTGGAATTATAAAAGTTATAAATGGCCTAGCAGGCAGTTATATGTGTGCCTATAAGAGTAGCTCAAGTAGCCACCGGATAGCTTACGCAAGAGTCGCAAGCACCTAGAACTATATACATATATGTATATAAGAAGGCAGCTATATCTCGCGCAAAAGTCGCAAGTCTCGATAGCTTTATATACGTATATGTATGTAGCACAATAATAGTTTTAATCACCGAACTCACCTGCTTGGTCGCCAAATCAAAAGTGATCGACCAGCAGCTTTGAAAATAAGTTCGGCCCTAACTCTTTTTGCGTTTCTTTTGCCGCACATTCGGCTTGCCGCTAATTCAGCGCTATACACAAAAAGAGCTAGGGCTGTCAGAACTAAACAGCTACTATTGAGAAAAGGCGTAAAATTTCCCTTTGCTCCTCTTTAATGAAACCAAGCAACTACTGTGACGCACGCGATTAATTGTCAAAGAAGAACGGTAAGCACATAAAATAACTTATTTCCAATGTTTTTTAATGATTTTTGCAGATTTTTCAACAAGCTGGAGCACAAGGTCAGATATATATGCAACAAGCTGTTCGAGCGCATGGAACAGCTCAACGAGGCGCGCTTTCGGCTGCCTATTATCACCGCGTACGTAAAGCTGTCCATTTCTTGCAAATGAATGCTTTTTTTATAATACAGCTTTTAAATATTTTTTATATAGACGCAGATTTATTGGCCTATCGCACACTGCTCGACTCGAATTTGCTAGCAGATCCGGAGCTTTTCCTTAGCTACAAACAACGCTTGCTTAACGTTCGCGCCAAGAAGGCTAACCAGCTGCAATACGGCGAAGAGCAGCTGGAGCATATGGGAATAGATGAATGCGATTTATTGTCGGACACTGCCAGCCTGCACTCATCACGCTACACAAACAGCTCGCGCGGCACGGGGTATATTTGTTTTCGAATTAGCGAAATTTTCTGTTTCTCTTACTATATTTGCGTGTTGAAACTAATGCAAATCGTTTTTTTTCTGCTTATAGCAAAACATTCCGTTCCAGCAAGAATCGACGAAAACATGAACGCAAATTGCTCAGCCTAAAACCAGGCAATCCATTCGAAGATATCGCGCTCATCGATGCGCTGCACAATCTCATCTTTAAGCTGGTCAATCAACAGCAACACGTGCGTGACACATGCAAAGCGTTGCTGGAGCTGCGCGAAGATGAGGCAGCCGCTGCTGTGCACCAACGTTTTAAGCAATTGCTGACGTTGCTGCAAAATTCGCTAAATGAAATTTGGATACCTGAAATGATGACCACGCAACAATTTCTTACTGGTTCGAATATTGATTATACGCAGCTGCAGAACGAGCAGCGCTATGCTATGATAAGTGAGTGTTGAAGCGAAGAGGGAGTGTTTTTTTTGATGAGGATTTCCAGCTGCCTTAAAATTATTGCACTTTAGGAGACAGCAAAGCTCAGGGGAGACATTTTGAAATGATTATTATTCCTGTCAGTGGGGGCGTTGCACGACTGAGCTGAGCTGTTTCAAAAAAGATATTCATACATTTCTTGTTTTTGTTATTTTTGCATTGGAGTTGCATTTTTGAAAAATCAAATTTTGCAAATTTTTATATGTTTTCAAACTTTATTATTTTCTCATTACAGATCCGCAAAAACGCTTAAAGCCGGAATTGAACATCATCGACTGGGAGCACGAAATACTGCGATAAAGTAATAAAACCATAAAAAATATAACTTAAAGTTCTAGCTTAAGCGATATTTTTGGTATTGTATTTAATTTATTATGTAATGAGCTCATTGCAATTTCCACACCACCCTAGAGGTATGTCCGCTTTTACACGATGCGACTCGGCCCCGGAGACACGGAAGAATGTAGGAAAGAGGGGTGAAACGACAGGGGAACGCGCAAAATCGCTCGGGCAGCGATTGTGCTGCGATTTTCTGATTTTCTGACGTTCCTCTTTATTCGTTTTCGCGCTTCGCGCTGTCGACTGTAAATTAAAACTTGAAATCGAGTGAATACGTATTGCAAATAAACTGAAACAGAACAGAATTTTACGCAAAAAAGTAAATATAAAGAAGAAAATGAGCAAAGAGTGGAATAAGTGCTTTAAATGTTTACAAATTACACAAATAAAACCAGCTGCAAACTCTGTGTCAATATGTGAAGTGGAGCGAGTCGCATCGTGTAAAAGCTATGCGCGATTTCAAAGCGGAATGCGAAAAAATCGCCGGGGCCGAGTCGCATCGTGTAAAAGCGGACTATGCAATTTGGCGCGTTACCGATTTTTTTTGGTGTTCGGTTCCCCGGTAGGCCTATCGCACCATAATATAAAATTCAAATCAACACAATTCTACAAAACTCAAAATAATTAAAATAAATATACCATTCCAAAAAATTATTAAAATTTCAATTGATATAAATATAATGAGATCATAATAAAATCAACGACTAACCTGTTTGGCTGCTTCTCAGAACTTGGTAAAGCGAACATTTTCCCGCTGCCGGAGCATTCCATTATGCATTTCCTTTTTCTGGGCATCTTAATAACCTCTTCAATGGATTCTAAAAGACAAAGAACAAACTTGAATTAGTATAAAAGTTATATTTGCTGAAAATATTGTCAAAATGTCTGCAACGTACCGCCTTTTTTGAAATGTTTATTTGAATTGATAAGGGAAATTTTGTGGGGCGAGGCTACAGCTGTGGGGCGAGTCTACAGCTGTTCTGTAATTGTATTGGTGCAAATTCTGTGACAGTAGTCGTTTGATACATTTCTGTGTTTATTCTGTGCAGAGAATGCCGCCGCGTAAGGTTGTGCGAATGCTATTCCTCCTCGCCTTTATGCGTTGTTGTTGCTATGAGACAGCAAATAATTTTTTTTCATATTTCAGTCTGCCTGTCTGGCTGGCTGGCTTTCCTTTGAATTGTCTTTGCACAAGGGAATCGAAGCAGCGCCGCGGCTGATGCGTAGAAATATGTATTCTTTTTGAATGGTACATATGCATGTATGTATGAGCATTACATTTTCACACTTTTGCAGGTTCTTAGCTTGTAGCAAATTTGCTTTTCATATGACAATTTTTCCTTTGTTTTTTGAGGATTTACTATTTATTGCTTCTTTACACCTATCAACTCTTCTACAATTTTTCATTTGCTTATTTTCTAGATTTTGCAGATAAAGATTTTTAAAGATCACTTTAAAAATACATCTGTGTGTATGTATATCAATTTATGTATACAATTTTGCAACACATACATACATCCCTGCAACCACTATTTCTGCAACTTCATTGTCGCTGTCTTCAAGAAGCACACGCAACGGCAGCATAATTTGGCTTATTCACTTCTTTAGTAGGAGTCGAAACCAATAACTGCCAAACATTGTTTTTGTGATATGTTTTTAGCATATATGTATGTATGTAGTTGATGAAATTAAGAATTAATAAATAATTCAAAACTTATGACAAATTTATTGGATTAAAATGAAAATAATCAAATTTAAAGGCAAGTAAGTAAAGCAAGTTTTTGCGTAAAGAAATATTAACCCAATAAAAATTTTTTTAAATACAAAAATCGATTAGATATTGTAAATACATAATACGTTCTCTAATATAATCAAAATAATTCAAAAAAATTGTATTGGGTTAAATGATAAAGTTTAATAACAAGCATAATTTTCACTAATAGCAAAAAGGACTGAAATTTGCAACATGTTCGTTAGTCAAGGATGAATGAACACCTGCATGTCTAGCCGTAGTCTGCGCGACATAAAAAAACTTATAAATCGAAAAGGCAAAAAATTCGCGGAAACACACACAAACCAATGTATTATCCCAGACAAATTTGTATAAAATAAAATTATATAAAAAAAAACTTTTTAAAAATAAGCTTTAATTTATTTAATGTACTAAAAAGTAGAAAATAAATTGTTTCCAAGTCACCTGTATCTTACTATTAATAAAAGCTTGGGGCGCTCATGTGTTCAATATTTGTCAACCAGTTACCACAATATTTTATTTAAATAATTTTTTTGCAAATAGATTCTAGTAATGAAAGATATATTGAATATGGATATTGAGCGCACAAGCTTTTATTAATAGTAAGATACAGGTGACTTGGAAACAATTTATTTTCTACTTTTTAGTACATTAAATAAATTAAAGCTTATTTTTAAAAAGTTTTTTTTATATAATTTTATTTTCTACTTTTTAGTCTTCCATAAATTCAATTTTAGAGCTCTGAAATTTTTCACAAAAAGAATTTAAAACTTGCAGAGCAGTACACAATATTTAGGGTAATCACAGTGTTTCCTATCGTCATATGTCATATCCTCAATTTAACAAATAATACGGCTGTGATCGACCCTAATATTCGTGGCATATTTGTGGCGCGATGAGTTGTTGTTTTGCTTGCAAGGCGCGGCGAGTAAGTTCCTATCCTAATTCTCGTGTGGTTGGGTGCCCATCGAGCGCGTCCCCAGGTGGTGGATAGGGGTACGCCACGGTTCTCTTCCGTGGTTAAAGGGGTCATAGCAATCTGTGAAAGCCTCTTCGCGAACCAACCCCCCTCGCAGCAGGGTTACAATGCAACAACCCCTTTTCATGGAAAGTCAACCTATGGATTTGACTACCCCAGGTGATACCCACGACAGTGGTAATCCACCCGCGTTGGACGCGGCTGAGGCAAGGATTCTGGGGGCCTCATCTTCCATGATTTACACGGCTGAGGATAGCTCCTCGAGCCAATTCCTTTCGGACTTTTTCGAAAGAGTCCAGGTAGCGATTGGCGATTTAGACGGCAGCGATTTAGCTGCTCCACAAATCTGTCAGTCGCTATCTAGCCACCTTCCCACCCCCAAATCGCAATCGACTGAACTGGATGACGGAAAAGCAGCAATGCAGATTACGCATACTGATCAGCCGATGGCGGAGGCCGTGATAGCGGATGAAGCTGGTCTGCAGCCGGACGTTCCACCTGGGACCAAGGCGGCACCAGCCGCCAACCAATCAGGCCTGTCCAAATCTCGGCTTAGAAAGCGAAGAAAATGGGCAAGGGAGTCGGGAAAGACCACTGAGGCTACCTCTACCCCGGCCATGGATGTTGGCAAGAGACCCAGATCGACAGAAGTCACTCCGACTGAAGCCGACTCGGGCGCTTCCCAAAACCTAGGCTCGAGGCTAAGTAAGGGGAAAAGGCAGAAACTTGTCGCTGCCCCATCCCCAAAGCCAAATCCGGCGAATGGAGCCCCTACTCGAGCGGGTCACCAGAGTGCGGAAGGTGAGGCTGACAAGGCCGGAACCTACGGCGCTGTGGAACCACTCGATGAAGGTCCTTCCACGAGCCAAGCCGCCGAGAAAGCTATAAAGAGGAGGGGACCCACGCTTAGCGTAGTGGTTTCATCCTCACTTGTGGCTAATATCGGCAAAATGGGAGAGGACCGCAGGATGAATGGGGCAGAGCTGTCGCACTGTCACGATCATCTCTTCCGCTCAGTCGTGGCTGCTGGCTCTCATATGAACGCAGAGAGTTATGGGAATAGCAACGGCGTCATCGTCGTAAAATGCTCTTCTCAGGGCTCCTTCGATCGTATGAGAGAGGCAGTGCGGTCTATTCCCCCTCTGGGCAATGCAAGGTTTGCTTTCTATGAAGGCGCCGATCTGCCCAGGCTCGTCCGGGACGTCTGCTGGATTCCTGGTCCGCACAGGAACACCAAGATTGTCCTGGATGGCCTTCGTGCCCAAAACCAGGGTCTCGACACTGGCTGCTGGAGAGTCTACTCCCACAGGAAGGAGAAGAGCCAGGATGGAGAGGATGGCTCGTCCCTTGTTGTGGGCCTAGACCAGAGCTCAGTGGAGATTCTCAGGTCAAGGTACGACCTGAGACCCTACTTCCACTTGGGAAGGATAAAGTTCCGATTAAATTCCAGGCGCTAGTGGAGTCTCAGCTTCGGATCAATATCGCATGATATTCACCCAGATCAACTTGCAACACTCCAAGTCTGCTACTGCACTCTTAAGTAGGAGACTTTCCGTGGTGCACACATTCCCTCACATAGCATCTATTCAAGAACCTTGGGTTTTCAATAAACGCATTTGCGGTCTTGGGGGTGTTCGAGGGTTCTCGATACTGGCAGACGAGGGCTCCGACAGACCGAGGACCTGTCTGGCAGTGTCGAATGTGCTAGACGTTACCAAGCTTGGGCAATTTCGCTGTCAAGACTTGGTGGCGGCTAGCATCGGCCTGAAGTGTGATGGCAAATGGCTTAAATTTGTCGTCGCCTCAGCCTACTTTCCCTATGACTCAGTGCTTCCCCCTCCTCCTAAGGTTGTATCTGAGCTCATAGAGTACTGCGAATCGAAGGGTTTGGGCCTGATTATCTGTTGCGACGCCAACTCCCAGCACTCCATCTGGGGAAGTAGCAAATGCAACTATCGAGGGCAAAATCTTTTTGATTTCATACTGTCTTCTGGTCTGAACATCGAGAACGTAGGGAACAAACCCACGTTCGTGACCTCTAGAAGACAGGAAGTGATGACTGTCTAACCACAGGCTCAGTGCACCTATCACTAACTGGCGGGTGTTGTCAGAGGATTCTCTTTCTGATCATCGATACATCGAATTCCAGCTTGACTGCGGTACACACATTCCACTGCTGAGCAGGAATCCGAGAAAAACCAATTGGGAAAAATTCAGGGAGACGCTGGAATTAAAAACTTCGGCCAATCCTGATGTCAGGACAAAGAACAATATTGAGTCCGTTGCTCACCAGCTGAGTACGGACCTTGTTAGTAGCTTTGAACAGGCTTGCCCGGTTAGGAAGGCTCTGAGCAGGACACCGGTTCCGTGGTGGAACGCTGACCTCCAGAACCTGAGAAAGGAATCCAGGAAACTACTCAACCGTGCTTTAAAAACGGGTGGGGAGGCTGACTGGGCTCAATACCGATCTAAGCAGAGGGAGTATAAGAGGCTGGTTCGTGAATCGAAAACTGCCTCCTATAGGAACTTCTGTGGCCAGATTGAATCGCTTAGCGAGACCAGCAGGCTGATTAAGATGCTGAAAAGCGACCGAAAGGCCAAGCTGGAATCGCTTCGCAGGTCTGACGGCTCGTACACTGAGACCAAGGAGGAGACCATGCAGCTTCTCTTTGAGACTCACTTTCCGGGCAGTCAGATTTCGGTGGGACCCCTGCCTTCTATAACTGGTGTGTCCACAACGGAGGAAGTTGGGCCCTCAAGGAGGGACTGGTACATTGCATCCAGAATTGCTAACGACTCGGCGATTAGATACGCTATATCTGCGTTCGAAAACTATAAGTCACCAGGTCTGGATGGGATTTACCCGGCCCTTCTAAAAGAGGGACTAGCCCAGATAGCACCAACCTTGAAGAAGCTCTTCATCGCTTGTATTACTTTGGCTTATGTTCCCTTCCCATGGCGGTTGGCGAGAGTGGCTTTCATTCCGAAAGTAGGAAAGGATGACTACTCACTCTCCAAAAGCTTCCACCCTATCAGCATGTCCTCCTTCTTGCTGAAGGGATTGGAGAGACTTGTTGAGCTGCACATCCGCAGGGCGCTGCTTCAGCATCCCCTCTCGCCCGCGCAACATGCTTATCAACGCGGAAAATCCTGTGAAACAGCGCTACAAAATCTGGTTGGTAGGATTGAGTGTGCTGTGGACAGGAAAGACTACGCAATGGGCATTTTCGCGGACGTTGAGGGTGCATTTGATAATGCGTCCTTTGAAGGAATGTGTAGCGCAGCTAGCTCTCATGGAGTGGATCCCACGACAGTAAATTGGCTCCGGTCAATGCTGAAGTGCAGGACCGCGGTGGTGGGCGGGGAGGAGGACAGGTTTGTCATGACGGAGGTGAAAAGAGGCTGCCCGCAAGGCGGTGTCCTTTCCCCTCTGCTCTGGTGCTTGCTGATCGACTCCCTGCTTTGCTCACTCAACGAGTCCGGGGTCTACGCCCAAGCCTACGCGGATGATGTAGCTGTCCTTGCTACGGGTTCATCCATTAGAGTCGTGTGTCGAAAGGCACAAGCTGCGTTGGATATAATTCACTCGTGGTGCATGAGCAATGGCTTGTCTGTCAATCCTCTCAAAACTGGAGTAGTTCTCTTCACCAGGCGGCGAAAGATTGATGGCCTTGTCCTGCCTGTTCTAGGGGGAGTGACTATCCAACTCTCTAGGGAAATAAAATATCTCGGAGTCATCCTTGATAGCAAACTTCTCTGGAGCAGTCATGTTGAATCCAAAACTTCAAAAGCTCTTTCTGCCTTCTGGCATTGTAGGGGTGTGTTTGGTAAAACGTGGGGTCTTTCGCCCAAACGAGTCCTTTGGCTCTACACGTCGATGATTCGACCAATAATCTCGTATGCGTCTGTAGTTTGGTTCAGCAGGCTTTCTCGCCAATGCGTCATTGCTTCGCTGGGGCGACTACAAAGAACAGTGTGTCTTGGCTGTACGGGAGCTTTCCCGACCACCCCTGGCCCTGCTCTAGACGTAATACTCAACATTCCACCCCTGGACATTTTCATCCGAGGTGAAGCCGCCAAGGCCTGCTTTAGATTGAAACAAGTAGGGATGTGGTTTGAATCGCATCGGGGCGTGCATAACTCTGCGCAGACCTCTCTACCATTCTTGGATGGAATGAGCATGCCGTCTGATGTATTAATTCCGCACCTCGAACTCCGGCGCAGATACGAAGTTTCCTTTCCTGAACGCGACAGCTGGCTTTCGTCAGCCGAGCCAGGCAGGGGGTGTTGTAGAGTCTTTACAGACGGGTCCAGAACTGATGAAGATTCAGGAGCTGGTGTGTATTTTGAGGAAAACGACACAAAACTTCACTATCCATTGGGAAAGCATGCATCCGTCTTTCAGGAGGAGGTCTTTGCAATCCTAAAGGCTATGGACTTCGTCAGGGAAAGTGGATGGTCTGGCAAGAGTATTTGCGTCTGTAGTGACAGTCAGGCTGCACTTATGGCCTTGCTCAACCCAATCACCACCTCCAAGACAGTCAAAGAGTGTAAGGCTAAGCTTAACAGCGTAGGCTTTCACAACTCACTCGCCCTCTTTTGGGTACCGGGGCACTTCGGCGTGTCCGGAAATGAAGTGTTCGATGAACTTGCAAGATCAGGTTCTGAAGACCACTTTCTGGGCCCTGAACCTGCCCTTGGCCTGCCTTCTTCCATGGTCAATACGTCCATAAACGACTGGGTTGTTTCTCAACACGGTCAAAGATGGGCCGGGCTAGCTGGATGCAGACAGACGAAGCTCCTGCTTCCAACCGTCGACAAAGGTAAGTCCTCTTTTCTTAGGTCTCTAAACCGTAAGGATTGTAGACTTCTTGTGGGCGTCCTGACCGGTCTTACCTCCTGTGCAAAACACCTGAGTACGATGGGTCTGGCCGACGACAGCGTCTGTGAGAGCTGTCTGGAGGACGAGGATACCGCTACCCACTTCTTATGCGAGTGTCCCGCCTTTTCCAAGTCGCGATTGCAGCTGCTGGAGTCAGACGTGGTGAGAACCGATCAACTAAGTTCCTTGCCACCATCGAAAATCCTCCGCTTTATTAAAAGCTCAGGAAGATTTCAGTAAAAGGAATTAGCTTACCAGTACAATGGACAAATACTTGTCTGCGTGCTGGTAGGTTTTTCATATTCCGACAAAAAAAAAGTTCCTATCGTTTTTCATTGATGTGTGGTGTACCTATAATTAATTATAAACTGAAGCCCAAGTGTGTAGTTGCTTGAAAAGTGCCACGCCCCTGTCCTACGCCCATAAAATTTTACCAGTGGGACGAAGCATCCAAGAGGGGCCAGTATACGGAATTTCAATGCTGCACGACCTTTAGTTCCAAAGCTATTCTATATAAACGATTTTGTATGTATGGACGGTGCCACGCCACCTTATCCAGTGTCCGCCTTATTTTCTCAGTAGAAGGATATGGATATGTAGTAAGTTCCTACCGAGTTTCATTGATGTGTGATGTGTAGTTCTAAAGTTATACACAAATCTGGAGTTGATAAAAAAAGTGCCACGCCCCTTATCCTACGCCCATAAAATTTTACCAGTGGGACGACACATCCAAGCGGCGACTGCATACGAAATTTCAATGCTGCACGACCTTTAGTTCCAAAGCTAATCGAGATCAAAAATTTTGTTTGTATGGGGGGTGCCATGCCCCCTTATCCAGTGCCCGTCTTATTTTCTCAGTAGAATGATATGGATATGTAGTAAGTTCCTACCGAGTTTCATTGATGTGTGATGTGTAGTTCTAAAGTTATACACAAATCTGGAGTTGATAAAAAAGTGCCACGCCCCTTATCCTACGCCCATACAATTTTACCAGTGGGAGGACACATCCAAGAGGCGACTGCATACAAAATTTCAATGCTGCACGACCTTTAGTTCCAAAGATAATCGAGATCAAAAGTTTTGTTTGTATGGGCGGTGCCACGCCCCCTTATCCAGTGCCGCATTATTTTCTCAGTAGAAGGATATGGATATGTAGTAAGTTCCTACCGAGTTTCATTGATGTGTGATGTGTAGTTCTAAAGTTATACACAAATCTGGAGTTGATAAAAAAGTACCACGCCCCTTATCCTACGCCCATAAAATTTATTGATTCATGCATTGTCTTGGTGTTTACGCATGTATGCAAAGTTTCAGATCTCTAAGTAGTCGGGAGGTGGGCGAAAATTGATTACTAGATTTGACGACTTTCTGACTTACCGCGCAAAGTGAACCTAATATAAAGCTTATAAAAAGTAGAAAATAGATTCCAAGTCACCTGTATCTTACTATCAATAAAAGCTTGGGGCGCTCATTTGTTCAAAATTTGTCAACAAATTGATACAATATTTTATTTAACTTATTTTTTGTAATTAGATTCTAGTAATGAAAGATAAGTGTGAATATAGATTTTGAGCGCCCAAGCTTTTATTGATAGTAAGATACAGGTGACTTGGAAACAATTTATTTTCTACTTTTTAGTACATTAAAAGTTTGTTTTTTATATAATATTATTGTCTACTTTTTAGTCTCCCATAAATTAAATTTTAGAGCTCTGAAATTTTTCGCAAAAAGAATTTAAAAGTTGCAGAGCAGTACACAACATTTTATTGGTATTCACAAAAAGGTACGGAAATTAGGTTATATGGTATTGCGGTAATTTTCAAAGTTAAATAGTGCTGAATTTTGCTTGTTGTTCCTATACGTTTCTATAATTTAACGCCGCAAGTACGAATGAGAGCAGGCGCACAGTGGGGCAGAATAGGGGTAAACACGGAATTAATTAATAGCGAATAAACGGCGAGAGCTAGAAAGATGATTTTTGGTACACTCATTTCCACCAATAATAGGCTTAATTGGGTGCAATTTCAGAAAAATATCTTTCATGGATCGAAAGTTATATCGATTTAAAAAAATTGCCAAAACTGGGTTTATTCAACTTAAAATTATATCTAAATTAAGTCAATGGAGCCTACAAGCTCTTCTTTGGTACACTCATTCTTACTAATATTAGCAACTAATTTGCGAAATTTCATAATGATATCTCTTATGGATCGAAAGATATAGCGAGTTTATGAAAGTACTCTCAGTACGCCAAAACTTGCTCCATTTTATTAAAAATGGATTATACGCTAAATAAGTTGGACCCATAGGCCGTTTTTCCATATACTCCTTTTGACTGATAATATACATAATTGAGTAAAACTTCTGAAGAATCTCTTTTATGGGTCGAAAGTTATATCGATTTTAAAAAATTGCCAAATCGGGGCTTACTCAATAAAAAAAAATTTTTTAAGTTAGGCCAGTTGTACCCACAAGCTCTTCTTTCTTACACTCATTTCTACTGATATTAGCACAAACTGTGCGAAATTTCATAACGATATCTATTATGGATCGAAAGACGAGCGATTTTATCAAAAAACTTTCAGTGCAAAAACTGGCAAAAACATATACCCATTCAAAAAACTCAAAATTTATTCAAAATAAGATATAAAATGCAAAAATTTTAAATATTGTTGTTAGTTAATATCGCTATCAATATGCATATGTAGCTGTCTTCACTCGAATAGATCTCTTTTGTGCAATAGAAATAATAGACTAGCACCTGAAACAAGAATATAAGTTGAAAGCTCAATGGATGATCAACTGCATGAAATGCGCAACATCTGACATGTCGGACAGCAAAATTCTCTTCTCACACATAATTTTTAATAGTGTATCAACAGCAATAAATACTAGTTATTAATTTTGTTAAACTTTTTCCCACTCCAAATATTCCCCTCATTTCTATTAAAAAATTAGGTCCATATATGCATTTATGTCGGTATGGTCATCAATGGGTTAATATTTTTCTGGAAATTTTCTAACACTGTTTTACACTTTGACATTTGCCAAATTTGTAATAAAGAAAAACTTAAAAAAGTCCCGTTATCTTCAATTAAATTGCAAGCTATAACCACAGGCTTTCACATGTAGGTACATAAAACTCTGAATTACTCCCGAAACGCAAAAAATCCGCAGACTTTTTTTTTTGATATCATATGTGAAATAGGCACTAATTAATATGAAATGATCAAATCAGCCCGACCTAGGCAGACTCTTTAACGTTTTCAACTTTCAAAAAAAAAAAAAAAAAAAAATTCCAGTGATAAAAGATCACTACCTATAATAAATTTTTAGAAAATCACTGATGATCAAAATACAAAAACCCGCTATGCAACCGTCTTTATAATTACCAGATGTTGATGGCTCCATCATTAGAAAAATAGATTTCATCTTTGTTTTTTTTTTATTGAATTTAAAACTCTTGACACTGATTGCGAAAATGCAAGCTAAACTTTTTGCGCAAAATATTCTTTCTCTTTGAGAAGGTGTGAGGGGAAGAGAAATGTAAATGACGTCTAAAACCGGTTTGAATATGATTGGTGGGATATTAGAGATTAAGAAACAACAACAAAAAAGTTTCTACAACCATTTTCAAAAATTGAATTAATTCCGACTTTTCCTATCATCTGCCCCATAGTGAGGCGTCCTAACGCCATGGGAAAAAGTCGCTCATAGAAACAAAAAAAAAAAGCAGTCAAGTGCGAGTCGGGCTCGCGCCCTAACGTCTCGTTCACATTCGACTTTTGCTTCGCTTTGCTTCAGAATTTCGCTTTGACAGATAAGTTCAATACATGCTTTTATATGAGGCTTGCTAAATAGAACGCGAGGAAAGCAAAACGAAGCAATGCGAAGCAAAACGAAGCAATGCGAAGCAAAACGAAGCAATGCGAAGCAAAACGAAGCAATGCGAAGCAAAACGAAGCAATGCGAAGCAAAACGAAGCAATGTGAAGCAAAATGTTGGGCAACTCTCAACTTTTTTGCGCTTTGACAATCAGTTGTTGAAATTTTTAATTTTCTCGTGCGCTTGCAGTTGGTTTCATTGTCTCGCGCGTTTGCGTTTTCAATTAAGACACTCGCGAATTTCAAACATTAGTAGCATAGCTACTACTACTACAATTATATCAGTAAAATCCAAAGTTAAAGCGTTCATTGTAGCAAGCCTTATACTTTTCACGCTTTGTTGTTGAATCTCGAACTGTCAAGCAAAGCGAGGAAAGTCGAATGTGAACGAGGCTTAAGGGTTCCGTACCAGAAATACCCTTTTTGAGGTTAGAATTCAACCAAAAGAAACAACGAAGAATAAAAATCAGACAACCTCCCTGCTTAGCAGCTCGTACAGTTCTGTCCGCTTTGGCTACAGCTGCTCCTTATATACAGCAGTGCTTCTTCATCCCTGTTGTGCTCTGATTGGCTGTTGCTAAAATTAATTCTATTTAATTTAATAGGAGTACTTTTCCTTACCCGTCTGGTCTGTTCTTGGTTTTCGTTGTTTTCGGTTGAATAGCAGCGCTTCTCCTTGCCCGTCTATCCCCGGAACATTTGTTCATGTATTTGATGTGATTTAATGTTATATCTATATAATATTGGTTGTGATGCCTATATATTGGTAGGGGCCTAGGCGCAAATCTAGGTCAATACACACTTCTTATTCTATAAATACGGCAAAATTATATACATACATATAATGCGATTAAACAGCCCCTTGCCCGTCTGTTCCCGGAACATTAGTTGATGTGTTTGATGTGATTTAATGTTATATCTGTACTTGTAGGGGCTTATATCAGGCATAAATCTAGCTCATTACAGATTTCGTATTCTATAAATACAGCAAAATTATAAAAAATGCGATTAAACAGCTCCTGGCCCGTCTGTCCCTACGTGCTTTTTCTTCTGTCTGTGCTCTGATTGGCTATTGCAGTTTCGCTAATAACTTTGTTTAAAGTACAATTTTAACATAATTGATTCATATATTGTCAGCCTGTTTACGCATGTATGCGTTTCAGATCTCTAAGTAGTCGGGAAGTGGGTGAAAAATTGATTACTAGATTTGACTACAAACATACATACATACAAACAAACCTGAAGTGAAGTTAATATAAAGCTTATAATAATAAATATATTTGTCTAGGCTAGTATTGGTCCCTTTTCCTAACATTCGAATTTTTTTCCAAAGCCGTTTTCTTCGTATTCGAAGAAGGACAGCCAAGGTAAAAACAACGTACACAACAACAAACGTGTGACAAAATTTAAAACGAATAGCTTTTTTTAATCGTGCTAAATCGAATGAAATCGTTTAAAAATGGAATACATTTTTTTCTAGACCGTGTTAAATCAAAACCGTTTAATAAACGACCGTGTAAAAACCGAATTGCGTTTATGTCACAAACTTCGTTCTATTTCTTTACGAAAATATAATACACCTGCTTGATATCTCTTCTCATATTTCCGTTTTCACGTCACACTTGATATTATTACACTATAGGGGTATTCCCGATCCGGTGCAATTGGTCCTGCAAAAGAGCAAATGGAAAACATTTTTCCACCTTTTGCATACACAACAACAAAACACACTGGTTTGCTTTTGCATTAAAGTCACAATTTTCCTAGACCAAAATCCATTGCGTTTAGTGCAAAATATTTGATGCAAAATATGAGCATAGTTGCCAGCTTGATAAGTCGCATTTATCGGTGATCTAAGCTGCCAACAACGAGTATTAACAGCGACCAGCTGATCATTTTGATTTTCATTTCACTTTTTATTTCAAAAAATGGTGTCTTAAATTATTTACCCGTAATTTCATTTGCTGCGTTTTCGATAAAGAAGTCGCAAATTGTTGTTTTCCGATGTTTCGTGGCATTTTGTTAAACTCTCAAATAAAACAGCTGTTTGACAAAAGCATTTGCAGGAATTTTGCAATCGCTCGTTCCCGATCACAAACATGCAATTGCAAAATTTTGCTTTTGCATTCGCTCCGGATCGGGAATACCCCTTATGTGTGAATCTAGAACTTTCCAAATTTGAAAACTACTGTAAATCAACGGCACATTTGCTTATTTAGATACATAAAAATTTTTCATTGAAAAATATTTATAAATACTTTTGAAGAAATTTCAAATGTGTGCAATAAATTAGCAATATAGTGAAACCTTTTAAGTAAAACAATTTTAAAATTAACGTTTTTTAGTCGGCATCAAAAGCTACCAAAGGGAAATTACAAAAGAAGGATCGGATTGATAAAAAAGGGGTGTGTATATAAACGAGAGTCGAACATAGGCGGTACTCGAAAAACAACAGCTGGTGTGGTGTGTTAACACAGTTTTACATTTCTTGTGCGGACAGACCTTTGCGCGTCTTTCTGCATTTTTGTAAACAAACAACAAATTTTTTAATTGGTACTAAAGTTTTTCGAAAATAACTAATGCAATCAAGTTGTGTGTTTGAGAATTAAAAAATTTGAGCTTGAAATGGAAATCAGTATAAAGTGGAATGTATGTCGGGTGTGCCTTCAAGAACCAGACAAAAAAGACGGCACTGCAAGTGGATCAATGAGATCAATTTTTAATGATCCAAAGTTGGCCAAACAAATTTATGATTGCGCGGGAGTAACGGTGAGTGTTAAAGGATTGCGCATCGACCTTACATTTATACTGTCTAATATTGGCAGATGAAGCCTGACGATTGCCTTCCGGAAAAAATTTGTCGTAATTGCCTTCTGGTGCTGAAATATGCAGTGAACTTTCGAACTACTTGCAGAAACTCCGATGAGTACTTGCAATCCGTGATACGAAAAACAAAGTCAGCCACTTCCTTATTCAAACTAGACAAACATAGGGAGGAATCAATGGACTTAGTGGACGAAGTGATTGAACTAATTTTCGATAAGGACGAAGATGAGAATGGAAATGCTGAAGAGGAAGGACATGGTGATAGTGCTAAAGGCAAACGAACTAGAATACAATCAATAGAAAACGCCAATAAAAAACCGAAAGTTGGTGGATGTGGAGATAAACATGTCCTTCTATGCATGAATGAGTCCCTTACACAAAGCCAAAGGTACAAAGGGGAATCAGGTGTTGAGCGACAGCGAGCCTTTGCAATGAATGTACATAGCACTGAAGATGCGATTGAGAGCTTGAAAGAGACAAACCGCATTGAGACAGCTGAAAGTTATGATGAGGAAGAACATCAGCAAGTAGAAATCGGAAAGAATTACATAGAAGAAGTTGAGGAAAGTGATTGTACAAAAATGCGAGAAACAAAAATCACTTCAGAGTGTAGTATCATAGAAGAAGACGATTATATCGAAGATTGTGATGAAGAGCAGAATAGCAATTTGGATGCTTCCAATAAGCACGAAGATGATAATGCGCTTCAATCGTTTGCGGTAACTGAAGTAAAGCATGAAATAACAGACAGAAAAGACGCTTGTACGCCTACACCGCTAAGAACAAACACTTTTAGCCAGATCAGCGAAGACACGGATGAACTTTTCTACATCTTGAATGAAGCTGAAATCAAACCAGAAACTGCCCAGAACGATGAAATCCACATTGAATCACCTCCCGCTATTGAGTTCATACAATTGGAGGAGCCCGACGAGGAAGATGGAAAATTATCGGATTTGGCTATAACAACATTAGAGCAGGTGGAGTACCTTGTCGATGAAAGTGTCGAGGAGACGGTTGGATCGGAGGGCAGGTATGAACAAGTACCTCGGACTAGTAGCTGTGCGACAGTCACTTTTAAAAAGGCACACGTGCACCACACACGAAAGAAAGTTGATGAGATGAGCTTTTATGTTTGTGATGTTTGTGGCAACAACTTTACAAGTCGCAGTCTAATGAATTATCACATGAAGGTGCATCGAAACGAAAAGAACTACGAGTGCGAGTACGTTTCTTCCAGTTGATTTCATCTACGTGTCTTGAAAATCTACTATTTTAGATTGTGTTTCAAACGCTTCAATGCTGCCTGCAATCTGACGGCGCACATGCGCATACACACAGGAGAAAAGAAGTTCGAGTGTCAGTTTTGTGGACGTAGATTTACAGACCGTAGTACCCACATTAAGCACGAACGGTGAGTTTATAATTTATAGACGTGAATACATAACAGTTTCTATTATTTATTTCATGGTGCAATATTCTTATTTGTTGTATTTAGTATACATACAAACGAGAAGCCATTCACGTGTACGATTTGCACTAAATCCTTTTCACTGTCGACTACGTTAAAGGCGCATGAAAAAATACACACTGGAGAGAAGCCCTACAAGTAAGCTGTTGTAATATTTAGTTTTAATCGTTCTAACACATGCAATTCTAATATAGATGTGAAACCTGCGATAAATCCTTCAAGTTACCTCATCAGCTAAAGGCACATTTCAAAACATATCTCCACAAAATGCTATCAGTGGAACAACTACTAGAAGATGAAAAAAAATGTAACTCAGAGTAGTAAATAAAATTATATAATCCGATTTCTAATTTGTTTTCTTAACTTCAACAGAATGTTCGTACAAGTTTCTTTTTCGTGAAATTTTCCACTTTCAACAGCTATTCCCCTTTTAATCTTAGTCTTGTAATCATTCGTAAACCACTTCGTATCCAGCATTTACGAACTGCGCCTCTTTCTGCTTGTGCGTAATGGTCTGTAGGTGCGCCTTTAGTTGATGTTGCAGTGTAAAAGCCTTCTGGCACACAAGACAGCTGTAGAGGAACACGAGAGATAATCATAGGCAATTGAAATTATTTTAAATGTAAGGCATACTTGTAATCCTTTTCACCAGTATGCAGCTTGGAGTGATTTTTCAGAATAGCCGAATACATGAAGCTTTTGCCACACACTTTGCACAAGTACGGCCGTGTATTTGTGTGTACCCTTTGGGAACCAAAATTCAAAGTTTAGAAATAATAAGAACGGTTGAATGACGCTTGGCGTACCTTTCATGGCGGTGCTTTTCGCTGCGGTCAGTGAAATGACGATCGCAGTACGAACACTTATACGGCTTTTCACCCGTGTGCCGACGCATGTGATTTTTAAGCTCGCAGACTTGTCGGAAGGCTTTGCCGCATAATCTGAAAAAATTTGCAATATTATTAATCAAATACATATTAACAATTCGTACTCTAAAAGCAAACTTACTCGCATTCATGCGGTTTCACTTCAGAGTGCAGCGACATGTGGTAAGTGAATGAAGCTTTTTTCGTATATACATTGCCGCAGATTGAGCACATGTAGCTAGAAGGAGAAGGTGGTCGATATTTCACCTTCGGTGCATTATATTTGCGTAACTTTTTCTGCTTATTCTTCCCTTGTTCTTGTTCCTCTAGTTTGTTCTCTTGTTCTTGTTCTTTCTTAATATTATCAATAATATTCTCAAACTCGGGATCTGACTCGACAGCTTCATACGGTATCGCTTCAATGTATTCATTTGTGTCTTCATCCTCATTTTCCTCCACAAAGTTGTCGTTCGGCTCTTCACAATCATCTATTACAGGTTCGTCTAGGTCGTCTGTTGAATTGCGAGCATCTGTGCGAAATATTTGCAAGTCCTCCAACAGAAACTCCAAGTAGTCGCCATCATTTTCTCCTTCCAATTCCGGCGGTTTGGCTCGATCCTTGCACAGACTTTCAAGATATACTTGTGAATTTAGACACATCTGACGAAAGTTGAACCATATTCGAGTCATATCAAAACACTTGATGCAAATTTTGGTTGGCATTTCCGAGGATTGGCGTATCTATACAAATGAAGATAAAGGCAATGTTCGTTGGTATATGCGTTATTAAAATCAACAAACGCCTTTTAACCATCTTACCCGAACACCACAGCAAAACTCCAACTTCTCAACAAGCCTTTTACGGTCGTCGCTGCCATTATCAATTTGCTCGGCCGCCAAACCTATGCTACTCTCCGCGAAAAGATCAAACATTTTTTCTTCATCAAATTCACCTAGACACACACGACATTTTAAAATTATTTTGTGTTCCATGATATTATTGCTTAAATAAAGATATACAAATTTAGCGCTGCTTTTTATAGCGCCGTCTTCTTATTATCTTCGTGTTGTCATAAATCAGTGCTGCCAACACTAGATATCACGAGTCTTTCAATGAGTGTTGTCATCAAAGTGCTTAATGTACACATGCCGCTAGAAATGAAACGCAATGTACATATGTCGCAAGAAATGAAACGCAGTGGAAAACGCAATAGCGAATATAAAAAATTTGCTTTTATACAAAAGAATTCGTTAAAAACTGCATTCGACGACTTCACAAAATCTTACCAGCAATAACATAAGAAAAGACGTTTGATATATTTTCCGAAAGAAAAAGGCAAACATCAAATGAAAATCGGTAAGACGACTAGAAGAGCAAAATTTTTCTATTCTAGAGAACTTGAACATTTTTTGTGCATCAAAATTTGTTCATTCGAAGAATTTGAAAATTTTTTACCAGCAATTTTACAAATTTGAACTTTCGGTTATTCCCAGAATTTACCCAAAGAAATTGTATAACAAAGAAGCGTCAGATAATTGTTATACAATTTCTTTGCGTTGTTGTTATGCCAAAAGCACAAAGGAGAAGGGCGGTGTTACGGTACACAATGTAAAATATCATATAAAAAAAATTTTTTTAAATAAGCTTTTATTCATTTAATGAACTTAAAAGTAGAAAATAAATTTTTTCCAAGTCACCTGTATCTTACTATTCATAAAAGCTTGGGGGCGCGCATGTGTTAAAAATTTGTCAACCAATTGATACAATATTTTATTTAATTTATTTGTTGGGATGGCAAGCTTTTTGCCAACCTTTGCTTTCTAAAAAAGAAGAATCCTCGCTTGAGAGTTTTAGAACTATATTTCTGCGTCAAAGCGCATGAATGTAAGAGCAAAAGGAATACATATACATATTAGGGGTATTCCGTATCAGGTGCAATTGGTCCTGCAAAAGAGCAAAAGCAAAATATTTTTCCACCCTTTGCATACACAACAACAAAACACACTGGTTTGCTTTTGCATTAGTCACAATTTTCCTAGACCAAAATCCATTGCGTTTAGTGGGAAATATTTGATGCAAAATATGAGTATAGTTGCCAGCTTGAAAAGTCGCACTTATTGGTGTTATAAATATTTACCCATGATTTCATTTGCTGCATTTTCAATTAAGAAGTCGCTTAATTATTGTTTGTCGCTCTTTCGTGGCATTTTTTTGAACACTTAAATAAAACAGCTGTTTGACAAAAACATTTGCAAGGATTTCACAATCAGTCGTTCCCGATTATAAAAATTCAAAAGCAAAATTTTGCTTTTGCTTTTGCATTCGCTCCGGATCGGGTATACCCCTATTGTGATTTATAGTTGTTTGCGCCGATTGCGCGTGCCAAGTTGTGCGCCGTTTGCTGCATGCGTGCTTAAAGTATCTCGCGCAGATTGCGCGTGCAAAGGTGTGCGCCGATTGCGCCTGCTGCTGGATGCGTGTACTGCACGATGCGCACTCCAAGGTATCTCGCGCCGATTGCGCGTGCAAAGGTGTGCGCCGTTTGCTGGATGCGTGTACTGCAGGATTTGCACTCCAAAGTATGCCGCGCCGTTTGCGCCTGAAAAGCTATTCGCGCCGATGCGCGTGCTGTTGAACGCGTACTCCAAAGTTTGTTCTGCGCCGAATGCGCTGGATGCTGCGAAGTCCTAAGCCATGTGGTGCGCCGAATGCGCACGCTGCTGGCAGGAGCCGCTCGATATTGATGTTTCCACGACGACGGTCCGAACAAGAGAGAGAGACTAACAGCTCTATTCCTGCGACCGTCACAATGTCACAATACTCATTTCGTCACAATAGATCATTTCGTCACAATTTTTACTTTTCCTTATTCGGAACAGGAATCAAAAGCTCGAAACGTATCAATTGTGACAAAAATTGTGACGGTCGAATTAGGAGGTCACAAGCGAAAACAACTGTTGCAAAACGTGAATTTTGAAGCAAAAAAGCAAAAATATTTTTATTACAGCAATTTAAAGGAAGTTACACAATTTTTAAAACACAACACATGTATGGCCTGCCGCTAAAACTCCTTTATATCGGGAGTTCGAGGTCCTCTGCCACTGCTCCCACAAATTTTGCACTGCTCGCAGCGCTATCGGGCTGTTTTCCCGGCTTGCTGCTCTGGGTGCTGTTTGCAACTTTGAATGAAATGCTGCAGCTGCTCCTACGTCCTCCTGTTAAATATACGATGTCTAGAAATTAAAAGAAATAAGATAAAACACCAAATTATTGAAAATTTCCAAAAAAAAGTACTCACTTTGCGCTGTTTTTGTTTCCATTTTTCGTTTTTTTGCGAAGAAGAGGAAGCACAAACAGCTGTTTTCACAGCAAAGAACTTCGCAAAGCTTTTTTCGTGATACGGCTGGTTAGGAATAGGGTTGCGGAAAGCTCGTCACAAGAAAGCGGATCACAATTCTGTCACAATCAATTGTGACGGAATGCAAGAACAGGGCCGTAAAACACACCGTCTGCACAGGAAAGAAAAGAAATATGACAAAATTAATGGCCGGCTGTCAAGTGACAGCTCGACAAGCTGTGACGTGCACAGCGGCTGATGTTTTGAAGCTTGGCGGCTGTTGACGTGTGGTGCCTTATCCCGACATTATTTTTTGCAAATAGATTCTAGTAATGAAAGATAAGTGTGAATATAGGTTTCGAGCGCCCAAGCTTTTATTGATAGTAAGATACAGGTTACTTGGAAACAAATAATTTTCTACATTTCAGTACATTAAATGAATAAAAGCTTATTTTTAAAAAGTTTTTTATATGATATTATTTTCTACTTTTTACAGCTCTATTCCTGCGACCGTCACAATACTCATTTCGTCACAATAGAGCATTACGTCACAATTTTTACTTTTCCTTATTCGGAACAGAAATCAAAAGCTCGAAACGTATCAATTGTGACAAAAATTGAGACGGTCGAATTAGGAGGTCAGAAGCGAAAACAGCGGTTGCAAAACGTAAATTTTGAAGCAAAAACTGAAATTTTTTTATTGCAGTAATTTAAAGGAAGTTACACAATATTAAAAACACAACACATGTATGGCCTGCTGCTCGATATCCATTATGTCGGCAGTTCGAGGGCCTCCGCCAGAGACCACATTCTGCGCCTTTGCTTTGCGTGCCCGGCAGCGCAATTTTGACTGCTCGCGGCGCTATGGAACTGTTTTTGCTTGTGGAGTTGCTCCTGCGTAGTTCCCTCGAATTTTCAATGTCTAGAAATGAAATGAAAAGAGATAAATTGACAAATAATTAAAGATTTACAAAAAATACTCACTTCTCTGCCGTTTGTAAATCCATTTTTCGTTTTTTGGGAAGAAGAGAAAGCACAAACAGCTGTTTTCACAACAAAGAACTTAGCAAAGCTTTTTTCGTGATACGGTTGGCAAGGAATAGGGTTGCAGAAAGCTCGTCACAAGAAAGCGGATCACAATTGTGTCACAATCAATTGTGACAGGAACGCAAGAATAGGGCTGTTAGTCTCCCATAAATTCTATTTGAGAGCTCTGAAATTTAAAATCTAAATTCTCAAAAGTAAGAGCTCCAATGCACGTGCGTTCGCAACGAATAACTGAAAGCAATAGAGCAAAGCGTTATTTTGTGCTGTCTATATACAGCAGTGCTTCTTCTTCCCTGTCTGTGCTCTCATTGGCTGTAGCTGAATTTAATTCTATTTAATTTAATAGGAGTACTTCCTTCCCCGTCTGGTCTGTTCTTGGTTTTCGGTTGAATAGCAGCGCTACTCCTTGCCCGTCTGTCCCCGAAACATTTGTCCATGTATTTGATATGGTTTAATGATACATATATCTATGTATATAATAATATTTGTATTAAACAGCTCCTGGCCCGTCTGTCCCTACGTGCTTCTTCTGTCTGTGCTCTGTTTGGCTATTGCAGTTTCGCTAATAACTTTGTTTAAAGTAAAAATTTTAATATTTTTATGATTGATTCATGTTTCAGGTTTGTAGTGGAATCTAGTAATCAATTGTTCACCAACTTCCCGACTACGTAGAGATCTGAAACTTGGCATACATGCGTAAACACGATGACAATACATGAATCAATCATAAAAATATTAAAATTTGTACTTTAAACAAAGTAATTAGCGAAACTGCAATAGCCAATCAGAGCACAGACAGAAGAAGAAGCACGTAGGGACAGACGGGCAAGGAGCTGTTTAATCGCATTTAATATAATCTTGCCGTATTTATAGAATACGAAATGTGTAAACACCTAGATTTACATCTGATTTAGGCCCCTACAAATAATATTATATATACAGATCATTAAATAAATTACATCAAATACATTAACAAATATTGCAAAACAACGAAAATCAAGAAAAGGCAGACGGGCAAGGAAAAGTAATCCTACTAAATTAAATAGAATTAGATTGAGCAACAGCCAATAACAGCAAAGATAGGGAAGAAAAAGTTAATATATGTATGTATGTAGATGATAAAGTTGTTTTGACTGATCTGGTGTGTTTTCTCCCTTAGAGATCTGAAACTTTGCACACATTCATTCATTCATTTTTAAGGAAGATTCCAGCGAAATAAAGTTTTTCACGTTCTTTGACGACACTGTACAGAAATTAAAATTCATGCCAAACCGCTAATCGCTATATATATTTTTTGCTGTATTTATGGAATACAAAATATATAAGGACTTAGATTTATGCCTAAATTAGGCCCCTACCAACATATATGCATCACAACCAATATTATATAGATATAACATTAAATCACATCAACAAATATTCCGGAGACAGACGGGCAAGGAGGAGCGCTGCTATTTAACCGAAAACCAAGAACAGACCAGACGGGCAAGGAAAAGTACTCCTATTAAATAAAATAGAATTAATTTCAGCAACAGCCAATCAGAGCACAACAGGGATGAAGAAGCACTGCTGTATATAAGGAGCAGCTGTAGCCAAAGAGGACAGAACTGTACGAGCTGCTAAGCAGGGAGGTTGTCTGATTTTTATTCTTCGTTGTTTCTTTTGGTTGAATTCTAACCTCAAAAAGGGTATTTCTGGTACGGAACCCTTAAGCCTCGTTCACATTCGACTTTCCTCGCTTTGCTTGACAGTTCGAGATTCAACAACAAAGCGTGAAAAGTATAAGGCTTGCTACAATGAACGCTTTAACTTTGGATTTTACTGATATAATTGTAGTAGTAGTAGCTATGCTACTAATGTTTGAAATTCGCGAGTGTCGTAATTGAAAACGCAAACGCGCGAGACAATGAAACCAACTGCAAGCGCACGAGAAAATTAAAAATTTCAACAACTGATTGTCAAAGCGCAAAAAAGTTGAGAGTTGCCCAACATTTTGCTTCACATTGCTTCGTTTTGCTTCGCATTGCTTCGTTTTGCTTCGCATTGCTTCGTTTTGCTTCGCATTGTTTCGTTTTGCTTTCCTCGCGTTCTATTTAGCAAGCCTCATATAAAAGCATGTATTGAACTTATCTGTCAAAGCGAAATTCTGAAGCAAAGCGAAGCAAAAGTCGAATGTGAACGAGACGTTAGGGCGCGAGCCCGACTCGCACTTGACTGCTTTTTTTGTTCTATGAGCGACTTTTTCCCATGGCGTTAGGACTCTTGCTCTCATTATGGTAGAATTACTCTAGTAGTAAAGTAAGAAATAGTGTCAGCTGACACAATCTATCTTACCCGAACACAATGTACGCTATTACTCTGAACGGATTGAGTAGTAGAAATATCTGCGTCGATTAGAAAACTACTACAAAAGTCGTGTCAGCTGTGAAAAGAATGTTGCCACCCAAAAACTTCATTGAAAATTGAAATAGAATTAATGCTTTTCCTATGCAAGAGGTAATATGGCAACACTGATTAAAACAAGCGAATATTTGTTGGAAATACAGTCCACCTGCGCTTTCGTTTGCTTTTATTTTGTACACATCGTACATTTTACACAACACTCAACAAATTGAATCAATTATTTCGTCGTTTGAATTCATTTTTCACGATATATTTTGTTTGTGAACTCTGTTGCAGAAAAGTGTTGCCAGTGACCTTCGATTTTAGTTCAACAAAAGAAGTGATTGTTTTTGCCGAAATTAGTTTAAAAAGAGTAGTACACAATACAGAGATATAACAATTATGATAATTCTGTGCCATAAATTGAATAAAGAATGTAAAATTTCCTCTCAGAAGAAAATAAACAGCGTTCTTCTTTTGTTCACAAAACTATACGGCAGCACTAGCAAAAAGAATAGACTGACAGCTGCAATCCGTTTAGCTGTTAGAGTAACTGGGCAAATTGCTATCCGACACGATTGAATCCGACACGGCTGGACTAATTAGACCATTAGTCCCTGCGCGGTTAAATTATAGAAACGTATAAGAACAACATGCAAAATTCAGTACTATTTTAGGTGCTTATTTTGTAAATCCCAACGCCTCACTTCACCCTGCGTTCACTAATTTGGTACATATTGTGTAAAACGCATCACCTCACTCAGTGACTGCTCGCGTTGTCTTACGTAGTTTCATATGAAAATCGGTACCGCGTAAAACGCAACGCGGCGCATTCACTCACATGAACTGTCAAATCGTTCACTTGGGTTTGTGCTCGCGTTCAGTTTTTTAAACGCAAAATTTTTGGTAATTTCGAGTGAAAATTGATTTGTGGTAATCTGCAGAAGCAAATAATAAGTATTGTAATACTTTTTAAAGACAAATACTAAAGAAGAAAGTACAAAAAAAGAAAATACTAGCACTGCGGTTGAGGATCGAAATCACAAAAAATAAAATTATATAAAAAAAAACTTTTTAAAAATAAGCTTTAATGTACTAAAAAGTAGAAAATAAGTTGTTTCCAAGTCACCTGTATCTTACTATCCCTAAAAGCTTGGGGCGCTCATGTGTTCAATATTTGTCAAACAGTTACCACAATATTTTATTTAAATAATTTTTTGCAAATATATTCTAGTAATGAAAGATATTTTGAATATGGATATTGAACGCACAAGCTTTTATTAATAGTAAGATACAGGTGACTTGGAAACTACTAATTTTCTACTTTTTAGTACATTAAAGCTTATTTTTAAAAAGTTTTTTTTTATATAAATTTATTTTCTACTTTTTAGTCTTCCATAAATTCAATTTTAGAGCTCTGAAATTTTTCGCAAAAAGAATTTTAAACTTGCAGAGCAGTACACAATATTTAGGGTATTCACAGTGTTTCCTATCGTCATATGTCATATCCTCAATTTAACAAATAATACGGCAGTGATCGACCCTAATATTCGTGGCATATTTGTGACGCGGTGAGTTGTTGCTATTTTGCCAGCAGGGCGCGGCAAGTAAATTCCTATCGTTTTTCATTCATGTGTGGTGTACCTATAATTATAAACTGAAGCCCAAGTGTGTAGTTGCTTGAAAAGTGCCACGCCCCTTGTCCTACGCCCATAAAATTTTACCAGTGGGACGAAGCATCCAAGAGGCGACTGCATACGAAACTTCAATGCTGCACGACCTTTAGTTCCAAAGCTATTCTATTTAAACGATTTTGTTTGTATGGGCGGTGCCACGCCCCCTTATCCAGTGCCCGCCTTATTTTCTCAGTAGAAGGATATGGATATGTAGTAAGTTCCTACCGAGTTTCATTGATGTGTGATGTGTAGTTCTAAAGTTATACACGAATCTGGAGTTGATAAAAAAGTGCCACGCCCCTTATCCTACGCCCATAAAATTTTACCAGTGGGACGACACATCCAAGAGGCGACTGCAAACGAAATTTCAATGCTGCACGACCTTTAGTTCCAAAGCTAATCGAGATCAAAAATTTGGTTTGTATGGGCGGTGCCACGCCCCCTTATCCAGTGCACGCCTTATTTTCTCAGTAGAAGGATATGGATATGTAGTAAGTTCATACCGAGTTTCATTGATGTGTGATGTGTAGTTCTAAAGTTATACACGAATCTGGAGTTGATAAAAAAAGTGCCACGCCCCTTATCCTACGCCCATAAAATTTTACCAGTGGGACGACACATCCAAGAGGCGACTGCATACGAAATTTCAATGCTGCACGACCTTTAGTTCCAAAGCTAATCGAGATCAAAAATTTTGATTGTATGGGCGGTGCCACGCCCCCTTATCCAGTGCACGCCTTATTTTCTCAGTAGAAGGATATGGATATGTAGTAAGTTCCTACCGAGTTTCATTGATGTGTGATGTGTAGGTCTAAAGTTATACACGAATCTGGAGTTGATAAAAAAGTGCCACGCCCCTTATCCTACGCCCATACAATTTTACCAGTGGGACGACACATCCAAGAGGCGACTGCATACGAAATTTCAATGCTGCACGACCTTTAGTTCCAAAGATAATCGAGATCAAAAATTTTGTTTGTATGGGGGTGCCACGCCCCCTTATCCAGTGCCCGCCTTATTTTCTCAGTAGAAGGATATGGATATGTAGTAAGTTCCTACCGAGTTTCATTGATGTGTGATGTGTAGTTCTAAAGTTATACACGAATCTGGAGTTGATAAAAAAGTGCCACTCCCCTTATCCTACGCCCATAAAATTTTACCAGTGGGACGACACATCCAAGAGGCGACTGCATACGAAATTTCAATGCTGCACGACCTTTAGTTCCAAAGCAAATCGAGATCAAAAATTTTGTTTGTATGGGGGTGCCACGTCCCCTTATCCTACGCCCCCCTTATTTTCTCAGTAGAAGGATATGGATATGTAGTAAGTTCCTACCGAGTTTCATTGATGTGTGATGTGTAGTTCTAAAGTTATACACAAATCTGGAGTTTATAAAAAAGTGCCACGCCCCTCGTCCTACGCCCATAAAATTTATTGATTCGTGTTTTGGGCTCTAGATTAGGCATGTATGCAAAGTTTCAGATCTCTAAGTAGTCGGGAAGTGGGTGAAAAATTGATTACTAGATTTGACGACATACCGCGGACATACCTACAGAAAGTGAAGTTAATATAAAGCTTATAAAAAAGAAATGTTTCGGCGATGAGGGTTGAACTCGCAACTTCTCGCGTGCTAGTCGAACGCTCTAACCACTAGGCTACGGGAGGTATGCAATGGAAGCTGCAAATTTTGTGGGTTTTGTATTTGGCTGATAAATTAACGGCCTTACCGTATAAATCACCGTGATCGAACGCAACGCGAACACGAAGCCAACGCCGGGATCAAAAAACGGCATTTTGTAAATCACGGCGTAATTGCGTTCGTTGTCTTACGGCATCACTTGAGCTGTCAAGTTCTTACGAAAAAGAGTTGTATTTTTCTTAGGTGCTTATTTTGTAAATCCCAACGCCTCACTTCACCCTGCGTTCACTAATTTGGTATTTTGTAAAACGCATCACCTCACTCGGTGACTGCTCGCGTTGTCTTACGTAGTTTCATATGAAAATCGGTACCGCGTAAAACGCAACGCGGCGCATTCACTCACTTGAACTGTCAAATCGTTCACTTGGGTTTGTGCTCGCGTTCAGTTTTTTAAACGCAAAATTTTTGGTAATTTCGAGTGAAAATTGATTTGTGGTAATCTGCAGAAGCAAATAATAAGTATTGCAGTACTTCTTAAAGACAAATACTAAAGAAAAAAGTACAAAAAAAAGAAAATACTAGCACTGCAGTTGAGGATCGAAATCACAAAAAAAAAAGAAATGCATCGCGGTTCAGGGTTGAACTCGCAACTTCTCGCGTGCTAGTCGAACGCTCTAACCACTAGGCTATGGGAGGTATGCAATGGATGCAGCAAATTTTGTGTGGTTTGTATTTGGCTGATAAATTAAGAAAAATACCTCTTTTTCGTAAGAACTTGACAGCTCAAGTGATGCCGTAAGACAACGAACGCAATTACGCCGTGATTTACAAAATGCCGTTTTTTGATCCCGGCGTTGGCTTCGTGTTCGCGTTGCGTTCGATCACGGTGATTTATACGGTAAGGCCGTAAATTTTCCAAAAAAAGGGGAAAAGTTCAATACAAATACACAGAAACTTAGCAATTAAAAGCCATACAAGTTAATAATAAGAAAGTAATAAGCCATAAAAGCTGAAAAAAAGAAAATGATTCTGCCACAAATGCAGGGCATACAAATTATCAAAAGATAAAATTCTGAAAAACTTGAAGAAAAAGAAAAATACATGCATATGTGTGTATGCATGTACTTTCTCATTTGTTGTGACAATTCAAAACTATAAATAGAATTTCTATTCAGCCGTAACGGCCGACCCAAGCAACGAGCGAGCGATTCGATTCAAATTTATCCTCTTTCGGCTTTTCTGTGCTGAGCGGGCTCGCCTATATCTGCGCTCTGCCGCTCACGGAACAATCAGCGAGTTGCTTCAAGCGAGTAAGGTACCTAATGTTTTTCAGCCGAATAGTCTCCATTTTAAGACTGCTCTATCTCTGTCATGTATTGTCTCGAAAGGTACCTAATGTTTTTCAGCCGAATAGTCTCCATTTTAAGACTGCTCTATCTCTGTCATGTATTTGTCTCTGCTGCTACTCAAATCTACAACTTTCTTTCTAATACAGAAAAATGCAGCTCTGTGTAGCTTACTTAATGTGGTGATTGGACCACGATTGATTTAAATCAGCCCAGCGGCCAATCGATTGGTGCTTTTTGATTTTAATCAAAATCAACTTTTTTGATTGGTGATTTGAATCAGACAAGGGCAAATCACTGATTGGGGTTTTTTGATTCAAATCAATATGATTGCTTTTGCCTGATTGGAAAATCAGAAATTTAAATCGATTGGTGGAGTTGATTTTAAAATCAGAAATTTAAATCAGTTGATTGGTAAATCGATTTTGGATTGAATCTTTTACAGGTCTGCCGCAGGGGAAAACAGTACTGAGTCCATAAGGGAGGTGGGTTTAGTACATAGGCACAGCTAGCAGTTTCTTTGAAGATTTCCACGTTCCTGCGTATTGAAACAAAAAAAACCGTTTGGATTTGGATTAATGTAGGTCCCGTTAATTTGTGAAAAATATGACAGGTACACACAAGTTAATGCGAGAAAGGTAGGCTTAAGCCCACATGGGCTGTTGCGCCAATCAATTAATTAATTATTAGTTAAATTGTCTTCGCTTCCGTTTCGATATTTCATCTTCATTTGTTTTTCGAATATGGATTGTCACCCAGTGCCAGTGCCGGACTTTTATAGCTCTAATGGTAGTATTACTTTAGAAGTAAAGTGAGAAATAGTGTCAGCTGACACAATCTATCTTACCCGAACACAATGTGCGTTATTACTCTAAACGGATTGCGTTGTAGAAATATCTGCGTCAATTAGAAAACTACTACAAAAATCATGTCAGCTGTGAACAGAATGTTGCCATAGAAAACATTCACTTGAAAATTAAAACGGCAACACTGATTAAAACAAGCGAATATTTATTGGAAATACAGTCCACCTGCGCTTTCGTTTGATTTTTAATTTGTACTCATCGTACATTTTACGCAACATTAAACACATTGAGTCAATTATTTCGTCGTTTGAATTCATTTTTATAAGCTTTATATTAGGTTCACTTTCCGCGGTATGTCTGTCGTCAAATCTAGTAATAAATTTTTCACCCACTTCCCGACTACTTAGAGATCTGAAACTTTGCATACATGCGTAAACACCAAGACAATGCATGAATCAATAAATTTTATGGGCGTAGGATAAGGGGCGTGGCACTTTTTTATCAACTCCAGATTTGTGTATAACTTTAGAACTACACATCACACATCAATGAAACTCGGTAGGACCTTACTACATATCCATATCCTTCTACTGAGAAAATAAGGGGGCACTGGATAAGGGGGCGTGGCACCCCCATACAAACAAAATTTTTGATCTCGATTAGCTTTGGAACTAAAGGTCGTGCAGCATTGAAATTTCGTTTGCAGTCGCCTCTTGGATGTGTCGTCCCACTGGTAAAATTGTATGGGCGTAGGGTAAGGGGCGTGTCACTTTTTTATCCACTCCAGATTTGTGTATAACTTTAGAACTACACATCACACATCAATGAAACTCGTTAGGAACTTACTACATATCCATATCCTTCTACTGAGAAAATAAGGCGGGCACTGGATAAGGGGGCGTGGCACTGCCCATTAGAGTTGTGCCGTTTAGTTCACTTGAGCGATTAGTTCAGTTGGGATTAGGTTACCTTTTAGAACTAGTTATTTTCTAGTTCACTAGTTCGTTAAAATTATTCTATTTGTTCTAGAAAAAATTTTAAATGCACTTCCAAGATCGTTCGATTTTGTCTGGTAGTTAAGCGGGTTCTACTAGTCACAATTTAAGGCTCAGTTAGTGTAGCCGTAACATATTTTTCCGTTTTCAGCTGACACAACCTATTATACCGGAGCTCTATACATGCGTTTACTTTAAACGAATTTGTACGTAAGCGTAACGGAGCTTGAAAAACATGTCAGCTATAGCTTTGTTGCAGAAAAGTGCTTGCTCTTCAACCTTAGTTCAACAAAAACAGCTGTATATTAATACTAGCAAAATGATCAGCGTGCTATTTTTCTTCTCTTGCACTAGCAAAAAGTGAAATATGCAAAGGACTGACAGCTGCAATATGTTTTACGTATTAAAGTCAACGGCCAAAGTTTAGCGTAAAATTACGAAAAAAAACATTCTCGAACAAATTTTTAGTAATAGAACATTTATTTTAATAAAAATAAGGGAAAATATTGTATTTATGAACAGTTAACTTTAATTTGTACTTTTGTTGTTAAATTTGTTATCTTCGAAACTACAAAACCAACTTAAACAAAGCTTCAAGCTTTGAACATACATTTAAATGCGTTCTTTAAAATAACACGTTTGTAAAAATTGAGTATGAAATATGAGATCTTTCAATAAGATATAAAAACAGGATTAAAATTAATAAGTACAAAATTCTTTACATATTGCTATGCAAAAATTTCAAATTTGACACTTTAGATGGCTTCAGCAGAGTTCGGCGTTCATTTATTATATGTCCTGTCCCCGAAAAATGCGCTCGCACGGGACTGATGTAGCCACTACGCAAAATCTCTTTAGCATGTACTGATACAAACGGGGATATACCTCACGTTTCTCATGCCACCACACTAGCGGATCATTCTTCCGATCTAGATACTCTTCATTTAGATACTTGTCAATTTTTCTGGTGGCATACCTTGTTAATGTGCCTTGCACCTGTTACTTGAAAAACTCGGCGCCTTTTATAATTCAAGTAAATTTAGCTTTAGTTCATCTAGGTCATCCAACTGAACGACCGATAGAGCTAGTTCAGATATGAGAACCAGATCTTTTAGATCTTTAGTTCGCGAACGACACAAGCCTACTGCCCATACAAACAAAATCGTTTATATAAAATAGCTTTGGAACTAAAGGTCGTGCAGCATTGAAATTTCGTATACAGTCGCCTCTTGGATGCTTCGTCCCACTGGTAAAATTTTATGGGCGTAGGACAAGGGGCGTGGCACTTTTCAAGCAACTACACACTTGGGCTTCAGTTTATAATTATAGGTACACCACACATCAATGAAACACGATAGGAACTTACTCGCCGCGCCTTGCAAGCCAAACAACAACAACTCATCGCGCCACAAATATGCCACGAATATTAGGGTCGATCACAGCCGTATTATTTGTTAAATTGAGGATATGACGATATGAGACACTGTGAGTTTTAAATTCTTTTTGCGAAAAATTTCAGAGCTCTAAAATTGAATTTATGGAAGAATAAAAAGTAGAAAATAAAATTATATAAAAAAAAACTTTTTAAAAATAAGCTTTAATTTATTTAATGTACTAAAAAGTAGAAAATAAATTGTTTCCAAGTCACCTGTATCTTACTATTAATAAAAGCTTGTGCGCTCAATATCCATATTCAAAATATCTTTCATTACTAGAATCTATTTGCAAAAAAATTATTTAAATAAAATATTGTGGTAACTGGTTGACAAATATTGAACACATGAGCGCCCCAAGCTTTTATTATGAAACAATTTATTTTCTACTTTTTAGTACATTAAAGCTTATTTTTAAAAAGTTTTTTTTTATATAATATTATTTTTCACGATATATTTTGCTTGTGAACTTTGTTGCAGAAAAGTGTTGCCAGTGACATTCGATTTTAGTTCAATAAAAGAAGTGGATTGTTTTTGCCGAAATTAGTTAAAAAAAGTAGTACACAATATAGAGATGTAACAACTATGATAATTCTGTGCCATAAATTTAATAAAGAATGTAAAATTTCATCTCAGAAGAAAATAAACAGCGTTCTTCTTTTGTGCACAAAACTATAAGGCAGCACTAGCAAAAAGAATAGACTGACAGCTGCAATCCGTTTAGGTGCTAGAGTAACTGGGCAAATTGCTATCCGACACGATTGAATCCGACACGGCTGGACTAAATCGACCATTACACTTAATAACTTCTAATATGACAATGGAATGTCTGCGCACGCTATCCCTTTCCTTTTTAAAGTAAAACTTCTTTGCGGAGGGTAAGCAAAAATTTTGTCAAACGGAAGTACTAATTTTCGTATTGGATTCTTATTGGATTCGACTAGCTTCAGCGCCTCTGCCGGCAAATTGTAGTGGTTTTGGTAAAAGTGCCATCTTGTGCACCAACCAACCAACCAAATAGCTTATATCAACACCATCTGTTCGAAGTTTAGTCGTTATTGGAACCCGAAAATAATGTTTAATCAGAGATATTTAATAATAATTATTAAAAAGAATAGTTTTTATTCGGACTGACTTGCCAAAGAGAAATGACAATACTTAGTTGTCTATTTCTGTTCTGAAACAAAGCAATTTTAAGTGTACAACAACAAAGAATTAGAATTATTGCTCACATGGGCAGGTCATATAGCTATTTCGGTTTTTGCCAGAAAACCTCATCAGTGACTTTTAATGTGAATTCTAATAATTTCTAAACGACTAATTACTCGAAATAGAAGCATTAATGGTAAAGTCTGTGAAACGTAGGAGTTGAACCATGAACCTATGACGTAGTAAGCGAATGCGCTAACCATCACACCATCGGACTGGACGACTCTGCGCTGGCAAACATCACAGTTACCTGCTGTCTATATCAAACGCATAGTGTTTGTTGTTATTGTACACTGTCTAATGCAATTGTTTTTGCCTTACTTGAGAGCTCCATCGGAGCACATACTTGAGGCAAATGAATGTATCAGTTTTTGTTTCTGTAAGAACATTTCTTCGTTTTTACATTATGTTTACTTTCTGATTTGGGTGTGTCCTCCCTATCATATTATACGAGTTTATGTTTATTCGGCAGCTTGAATGTTAGAAAGAATAGTTTTTATTCGGACTGACTTGCCAAAGAGAAATGACAATACTTAGTTGTCTATTTCTGTTCTGAAACAAAGCAATTTTAAGTGTACAACAACAAAGAATTAGAATTATTGCTCACATGGGCAGGTCATATAGCTATTTCGGTTTTTGCCAGAAAACCTCATCAGTGACTTTTAATGTGAATTCTAATAATTTCTAAACGACTAATTACTCGAAATAGAAGCATTAATGGTAAAGTCTGTGAAACGTAGGAGTTGAACCATGAACCTATGACGTAGTAAGCGAATGCGCTAACCATCACACCATCGGACTGGACGACTCTGCGCTGGCAAACATCACAGTTACCTGCTGTCTATATCAAACGCATAGTGTTTGTTGTTATTGTACACTGTCTAATGCAATTGTTTTTGCCTTACTTGAGAGCTCCATCGGAGCACATACTTGAGGCAAATGAATGTATCAGTTTTTATTTCTGTAAGAACATTTCTTCGTTTTTACATTATGTTTACTTTCTGATTTGGGTGTGTCCTCCCTATCATATTATACGAGTTTATGTTTATTCGGCAGCTTGAATGTTAGAAAGAATAGTTTTTATTCGGACTGACTTGCCAAAGAGAAATGACAATACTTAGTTGTCTATTTCTGTTCTGAAACAAAGCAATTTTAAGTGTACAACAACAAAGAATTAGAATTATTGCTCACATGGGCAGGTCATATAGCTATTTCGGTTTTTGCCAGAAAACCTCATCAGTGACTTTTAATGTGAATTCTAATAATTTCTAAACGACTAATTACTCGAAATAGAAGCATTAATGGTAAAGTCTGTGAAACGTAGGAGTTGAACCATGAACCTATGACGTAGTAAGCGAATGCGCTAACCATCACACCATCGGACTGGACGACTCTGCGCTGGCAAACATCACAGTTACCTGCTGTCTATATCAAACGCATAGTGTTTGTTGTTATTGTACACTGTCTAATGCAATTGTTTTTGCCTTACTTGAGAGCTCCATCGGAGCACATACTTGAGGCAAATGAATGTATCAGTTTTTGTTTCTGTAAGAACATTTCTTCGTTTTTACATTATGTTTACTTTCTGATTTGGGTGTGTCCTCCCTATCATATTATACGAGTTTATGTTTATTCGGCAGCTTGAATGTTAGAAAGAATAGTTTTTATTCGGACTGACTTGCCAAAGAGAAATGACAATACTTAGTTGTCTATTTCTGTTCTGAAACAAAGCAATTTTAAGTGTACAACAACAAAGAATTAGAATTATTGCTCACATGGGCAGGTCATATAGCTATTTCGGTTTTTGCCAGAAAACCTCATCAGTGACTTTTAATGTGAATTCTAATAATTTCTAAACGACTAATTACTCGAAATAGAAGCATTAATGGTAAAGTCTGTGAAACGTAGGAGTTGAACCATGAACCTATGACGTAGTAAGCGAATGCGCTAACCATCACACCATCGGACTGGACGACTCTGCGCTGGCAAACATCACAGTTACCTGCTGTCTATATCAAACGCATAGTGTTTGTTGTTATTGTACACTGTCTAATGCAATTGTTTTTGCCTTACTTGAGAGCTCCATCGGAGCACATACTTGAGGCAAATGAATGTATCAGTTTTTGTTTCTGTAAGAACATTTCTTCGTTTTTACATTATGTTTACTTTCTGATTTGGGTGTGTCCTCCCTATCATATTATACGAGTTTATGTTTATTCGGCAGCTTGAATGTTAGAAAGAATAGTTTTTATTCGGACTGACTTGCCAAAGAGAAATGACAATACTTAGTTGTCTATTTCTGTTCTGAAACAAAGCAATTTTAAGTGTACAACAACAAAGAATTAGAATTATTGCTCACATGGGCAGGTCATATAGCTATTTCGGTTTTTGCCAGAAAACCTCATCAGTGACTTTTAATGTGAATTCTAATAATTTCTAAACGACTAATTACTCGAAATAGAAGCATTAATGGTAAAGTCTGTGAAACGTAGGAGTTGAACCATGAACCTATGACGTAGTAAGCGAATGCGCTAACCATCACACCATCGGACTGGACGACTCTGCGCTGGCAAACATCACAGTTACCTGCTGTCTATATCAAACGCATAGTGTTTGTTGTTATTGTACACTGTCTAATGCAATTGTTTTTGCCTTACTTGAGAGCTCCATCGGAGCACATACTTGAGGCAAATGAATGTATCAGTTTTTGTTTCTGTAAGAACATTTCTTCGTTTTTACATTATGTTTACTTTCTGATTTGGGTGTGTCCTCCCTATCATATTATACGAGTTTATGTTTATTCGGCAGCTTGAATGTTAGAAAGAATAGTTTTTATTCGGACTGACTTGCCAAAGAGAAATGACAATACTTAGTTGTCTATTTCTGTTCTGAAACAAAGCAATTTTAAGTGTACAACAACAAAGAATTAGAATTATTGCTCACATGGGCAGGTCATATAGCTATTTCGGTTTTTGCCAGAAAACCTCATCAGTGACTTTTAATGTGAATTCTAATAATTTCTAAACGACTAATTACTCGAAATAGAAGCATTAATGGTAAAGTCTGTGAAACGTAGGAGTTGAACCATGAACCTATGACGTAGTAAGCGAATGCGCTAACCATCACACCATCGGACTGGACGACTCTGCGCTGGCAAACATCACAGTTACCTGCTGTCTATATCAAACGCATAGTGTTTGTTGTTATTGTACACTGTCTAATGCAATTGTTTTTGCCTTACTTGAGAGCTCCATCGGAGCACATACTTGAGGCAAATGAATGTATCAGTTTTTGTTTCTGTAAGAACATTTCTTCGTTTTTACATTATGTTTACTTTCTGATTTGGGTGTGTCCTCCCTATCATATTATACGAGTTTATGTTTATTCGGCAGCTTGAATGTTAGAAAGAATAGTTTTTATTCGGACTGACTTGCCAAAGAGAAATGACAATACTTAGTTGTCTATTTCTGTTCTGAAACAAAGCAATTTTAAGTGTACAACAACAAAGGTTTTCTGGCAAAAACCGAAATAGCTATATGACCTGCCCATGTGAGCAATAATTCTAATTCTTTGTTGTTGTACACTTAAAATTGCTTTGTTTCAGAACAGAAATAGACAACTAAGTATTGTCATTTCTCTTTGGCAAGTCAGTCCGAATAAAAACTATTCTTTCTAACATTCAAGCTGCCGAATAAACATAAACTCGTATAATATGATAGGGAGGACACACCCACATCAGAAAGTAAACATAATGTAAAAACGAAGAAATGTTCTTACAGAAACAAAAACTGATACATTCATTTGCCTCAAGTATGTGCTCCGATGGAGCTCTCAAGTAAGGCAAAAACAATTGCATTAGACAGTGTACAATAACAACAAACACTATGCGTTTGATATAGACAGCAGGTAACTGTGATGTTTGCCAGCGCAGAGTCGTCCAGTCCGATGGTGTGATGGTTAGCGCATTCGCTTACTACGTCATAGGTTCATGGTTCAACTCCTACGTTTCACAGACTTTACCATTAATGCTTCTATTTCGAGTAATTAGTCGTTTAGAAATTATTAGAATTCACATTAAAAGTCACTGATGAGGTTTTCTGGCAAAAACCGAAATAGCTATATGACCTGCCCATGTGAGCAATAATTCTAATTCTTTGTTGTTGTACACTTAAAATTGCTTTGTTTCAGAACAGAAATAGACAACTAAGTATTGTCATTTCTCTTTGGCAAGTCAGTCCGAATAAAAACTATTCTTTCTAACATTCAAGCTGCCGAATAAACATAAACTCGTATAATAATTATTAATAATTATTATTAATTATTATTAATAATAATAATTATTAAATATCTCTGGTTTAATCAAGTAAACATGTGTGAAAAATGAATGAACAAACCATAATTCAGAAAAATTGTATTGGGTTAAATGAAAATGTTTAAAGACAAGCATATTTTTCAGTAATATCAAAAAGGACTGAAATTAATCAAAAAGAATTCAAAAATTAATAACTACTCAGCACACGACGCGTATAAAGAAATTGTCGTCATGACAAATTTAACGTCAACTTTTAATTCAAAGAATGAATGAATAAATTATTAAAAATTTGGGTAGGAAATAAACAAATGAAAAATTTAAGAAAAGTTGATAGGTGTAAAGAAGCAATAAATAGTATGCTGAAAAACAAGGGGAAGATTGTCAAATGAAAAGCAAATTTGCTACACGCTAAGAACCTGCAAATGTGTGAAAATGTTCAAAAAAGAATATTTCTACGCAGCAGCAGCGGCGCAGCTTTGATTCCCTTCGAATATGCAAAGGCAATTCAAAGGAAATCGAAGCCAGCCTGATAGACTGTTCGTTTGCAGCACAGAATAGCCAATAGTCTCTTCTGTGGTTTCCAGACAGACTGAAATATGAAACACAATATGAAACTCCACCACATGTGAAGAATATGAATAAATGAAATGAACTTTCGAACAAATGCTCGACTAGAATCATAGAAAGGAGTGTGAGCCCGACCGAACCCGAAATTTTGGCCGAGACCGAGCGTTCGGCCTTTTTTTAATGTTCGGCCGAGACCGAGACCGAACCTTTCGAATACATATGCAAAAAAAAAAGAATTTTAATGAACAAAAATTTATACATTTTTAGGAAAAAATACATCTTCTAATATATAAAAAAAAAGTGGTGAAGCTCTTTAGCCTTTTCACTCGATAACCGCTGGGCCGATTTTCATGATTCTTTTTTTGTTTTGTTCGAATTGCTGTATTTTAGGTTTATGTAAAAAAAAAACACGTGCGCTTAGACCACACGGCTGAAGTAAAACTTATTTTGGATGTTTTTATTTTATTTTTGCTTGATAGATAATCATTATCTATGTAATATTGTTTAGATTTCTTAAATGAATTCAACACTTTTAGTGGTAGAAATTTTATTTATTTAACTCAGTAATATTATTTCCATCAGTAACTTCAGAAATTGCAATATATGTTTCTAGCGTAGAAACAATCGGCTTATGATACGTCTAAGAACTTAAATTTTCAAGATACCACGAGAAAACTGCAATGTTGTAGACTCATTGGGATTGTTGCTCATTCGTAGTTGTAATGCATCATGCAGGAATTGGATAAAAGGTTGGGATTCTTCCGACGCGAAATTAAGGTTGAAACCTCCAGCTTAAATTAATGGCATTGTGTGATAGTTCCTTCCCAATTCTTGTGAGCCTACTAAACCATATACGAGGAGCCTTCTGTGTAAGAAGCTGATAATATTTTGCACAGTATTATTGGGAGAAATGTTAACTGCACCCATTATTAAATTTGTCCCATCTTCTAAAACGCAGTTTGCAGCACAGATATCTCCAATTTCACTTACATTGCGTAAAATAATATTCATATTTGAAGCTACTATGTTGGTGTTATTAATATTAGCATAGATTGCAACACCTCCACCTCGAACATTGCTGCGTTTAAATTTAGCAACGATTACGATTCATTTGCCATTCCATTCTTGGCACTTGAATTTCGGTCGGCAACAGAAATCGAACAAATCAAAACAAATGGAATTTTGCCTTTATTTGGCTTTTTCTGTGCTGAGCGGCAACACGCTTTCTCATATTTGCGCTCTCTCGCTCACGAAACAATCAGGAGAGCGACTGGACGGCCGAATTCGCCTGCTTGATAATTTTGTGCCTAATAGATTCTATTTACGAGATGCACCTTCTCTATTATTTACGTTACCTAATATTACCACCTGTTCGCAACTTGTTTCTTACGCAAAGGTCCATCCTGTGCACACACCAGGCGCAGCTTTTTATAAACTCTGGCAACTTTTTTACCTACTTGCAATTTTACAGCACAAGTATGAAATGTTATCCGAGTATCGGGTCCTAAAAGTATGCCATAATTTAATTTGGCAAGACAGAAAAGATATAAGCTTACCTAATATCACCACCTGTTCGAAACTTGCTATGTCGAAAGCTTTATCCGTAACAAAAATTTTGAGTTTAGCCTCCGCAAAGAAGTTTTACTTCAAAAAAATTCGGAAAATCTGACGGGAAAGTCACGAAATCTGATAAATCGATTTATTCACATTTTACGATAGGTGGCGGTATTGGAGCGATGACAATTGTGTGCCAACATTGCAATGCGCTCAAATTCAAAGGCGAAATTCACGTTCTTTACTGTCCGAGTGGCAAAATGAAAATGGTTCCCTTAGATGCAGCTCCGGAGCCATTGAAACCGTTGTTTTAATCGGATGATTTTCTCAAGAACATTCGACAGTACAAATGTTTCATTCAAGAAACTGGTTTCATGCCGACTTGCAAGGTAAAGGAAAAAAGATTTAAAACACCATGCAAACACAACTGTTCTAAAAATGGCAAGGGATTCTACACTGCACGATTCGGGTTTACATATTCAAGGTCAAATTTACCATCGGATGGGGGCATTATTGCCAGTAAACAAAGACGCACACCATTATCTGCAGGTGTACTTTATTTCTTCGGGAGATTATCAAGTCGATAGGCTGTATAGAGGTCAAACAGGAGTGACAAAAAACGTCTTTCGAAAATTGCAACAATTCTTGATTGCAAACAACGCTCCGATTACTATGTTTAAAACGTGGATGGAGAAAATGAAGTCAGGCGATCACAGATTTGTCTTCAAACCTGATGGCGCTTCAGCCGGAGAACACTCACGACGATAAAATCCTTAAACTTCTACATATATAGCCAATAGTCTCTTCTGTGGTTTCCAGACAGACTGAAATATGAAACACAATATGAAACTCCACCACATGTGAAGAATATGAATAAATGAAATGAACTTTCGAACAAATGCTCGACTAGAATCATAGAAAGGAGTGTGAGCCCGACCGAACCCGAAATTTTGGCCGAGACCGAGCGTTCGGCCTTTTTTTAATGTTCGGCCGAGACCGAGACCGAACCTTTCGAATACATATGCAAAAAAAAAAGAATTTTAATGAACAAAAATTTATACATTTTTAGGAAAAAATACATCTTCTAATATATAAAAAAAAAGTGGTGAAGCTCTTTAGCCTTTTCACTCGATAACCGCTGGGCCGATTTTCATGATTCTTTTTTTGTTTTGTTCGAATTGCTGTATTTTAGGTTTATGTAAAAAAAAAACACGTGCGCTTAGACCACACGGCTGAAGTAAAACTTATTTTGGATGTTTTTATTTTATTTTTGCTTGATAGATAATCATTATCTATGTAATATTGTTTAGATTTCTTAAATGAATTCAACACTTTTAGTGGTAGAAATTTTATTTATTTAACTCAGTAATATTATTTCCATCAGTAACTTCAGAAATTGCAATATATGTTTCTAGCGTAGAAACAATCGGCTTATGATACGTCTAAGAACTTAAATTTTCAAGATACCACGAGAAAACTGCAATGTTGTAGACTCATTGGGATTGTTGCTCATTCGTAGTTGTAATGCATCATGCAGGAATTGGATAAAAGGTTGGGATTCTTCCGACGCGAAATTAAGGTTGAAACCTCCAGCTTAAATTAATGGCATTGTGTGATAGTTCCTTCCCAATTCTTGTGAGCCTACTAAACCATATACGAGGAGCCTTCTGTGTAAGAAGCTGATAATATTTTGCACAGTATTATTGGGAGAAATGTTAACTGCACCCATTATTAAATTTGTCCCATCTTCTAAAACGCAGTTTGCAGCACAGATATCTCCAATTTCACTTACATTGCGTAAAATAATATTCATATTTGAAGCTACTATGTTGGTGTTATTAATATTAGCATAGATTGCAACACCTCCACCTCGAACATTGCTGCGTTTAAATTTAGCAACGATTACGATTCATTTGCCATTCCATTCTTGGCACTTGAATTTCGGTCGGCAACAGAAATCGAACAAATCAAAACAAATGGAATTTTGCCTTTATTTGGCTTTTTCTGTGCTGAGCGGCAACACGCTTTCTCATATTTGCGCTCTCTCGCTCACGAAACAATCAGGAGAGCGACTGGACGGCCGAATTCGCCTGCTTGATAATTTTGTGCCTAATAGATTCTATTTACGAGATGCACCTTCTCTATTATTTACGTTACCTAATATTACCACCTGTTCGCAACTTGTTTCTTACGCAAAGGTCCATCCTGTGCACACACCAGGCGCAGCTTTTTATAAACTCTGGCAACTTTTTTACCTACTTGCAATTTTACAGCACAAGTATGAAATGTTATCCGAGTATCGGGTCCTAAAAGTATGCCATAATTTAATTTGGCAAGACAGAAAAGATATAAGCTTACCTAATATCACCACCTGTTCGAAACTTGCTATGTCGAAAGCTTTATCCGTAACAAAAATTTTGAGTTTAGCCTCCGCAAAGAAGTTTTACTTCAAAAAAATTCGGAAAATCTGACGGGAAAGTCACGAAATCTGATAAATCGATTTATTCACATTTTACGATAGGTGGCGGTATTGGAGCGATGACAATTGTGTGCCAACATTGCAATGCGCTCAAATTCAAAGGCGAAATTCACGTTCTTTACTGTCCGAGTGGCAAAATGAAAATGGTTCCCTTAGATGCAGCTCCGGAGCCATTGAAACCGTTGTTTTAATCGGATGATTTTCTCAAGAACATTCGACAGTACAAATGTTTCATTCAAGAAACTGGTTTCATGCCGACTTGCAAGGTAAAGGAAAAAAGATTTAAAACACCATGCAAACACAACTGTTCTAAAAATGGCAAGGGATTCTACACTGCACGATTCGGGTTTACATATTCAAGGTCAAATTTACCATCGGATGGGGGCATTATTGCCAGTAAACAAAGACGCACACCATTATCTGCAGGTGTACTTTATTTCTTCGGGAGATTATCAAGTCGATAGGCTGTATAGAGGTCAAACAGGAGTGACAAAAAACGTCTTTCGAAAATTGCAACAATTCTTGATTGCAAACAACGCTCCGATTACTATGTTTAAAACGTGGATGGAGAAAATGAAGTCAGGCGATCACAGATTTGTCTTCAAACCTGATGGCGCTTCAGCCGGAGAACACTCACGACGATAAAATCCTTAAACTTCTACAGACATTTGTGCATTGGTTATTGGAGATCAAGCACACAGTCGAGACATTGTCCTTCAGCGAAGAACCGTTGGACCGTTGCAAAGGATATCCGAAACGCATAGATCATATGAGAGATTGTCAGAACGCAGATGGTGCATGGACCGTGTGGGGCATTGAATCCAAAATCACCATGCATGGTTGATGGAAAATACACAAAACTTCCTATGGTTATTAGTAGCTGAAACAGTAACGGGGTCAGATGGATATTCAGTTTATCGACGACGTTCAAAGGACAATAATGGCCGGACAATCGTAGTGAAAGTGACATTTCATAGTCACGAGTCAAGGGATTGAGATCGGAAACGAGTTCGTTGTAAAATATTTGGGCAAAATGAGATGGCTGCGTTTGGAGTTTTTTGAGATTTTCAAAATTACAATATTAAATGTTCTTAGGGCCACATATAAAAGCTTGGCGGGCCGAAGGTTGAGTATCGTTACTTCAGACAAACATTGTGAATGATTCCCCGTGGGACTGCTGCAGATGAGCTCAATGTTGCTGGCAAAACGGAGTTATGCCGGGTCGAGCTAGTTTTATTATAAATAAAAAACACGTGCGCTTAGACCACACGGCTGAAGTAAAACTTTTTTTGGACAATTAAATTAAATTCGTGCTTTGCTTTATTGATAATGATTATATATGTTATATTGTTTAGGTGTCTTATGTAAATAAATTCAACACTTCTAATGGTAGAAATTTTATTTACTTAATTCAGTAATATTATTTTCATCAGTTGCATCAGAAGTTGTGATATTTGATTCTAAAGTTGAAACAATAGGCTTATCGTTTGAAAATTATGAAAATTTAACAAAATATATATATATGTATGTATTTAAATAAATAAATAAATGGCCCTACAGTGCGAGTGAATTTAGAGATTTACAATTCAAATCACTGCTACAATTATTTGTACTACTCAGCATCTTGCAGACTGCAAGTTGCAGTTGAATCGTCTTTCGATATTTCACGAATATTGATATTCGAAAACTGATTGATTCTGCAGTGTCGCCGGCAAATCCTGTTTTACCCGAGCTCTATACATGCGTTCGCTCATGACGTATTTATTCGGATCGTAACGCAGAAATTCTCATAGAAATAGGTCTCTTTCAGACATTTACGATACTATTAAATACGATACGCGGTGACTGATTGGCGCTTTACTCGCAGTCATAGTGTAATAATATCAAGTGTACCAGATAGCTTGACGTACCCCAGCTTGTCAAAAATTATTTTGATTTTTCTTTTCTCCTTCTTCGTTATATGTCTTAACCCATCCGAGACATTAGTACAAAAAAGGTACTAAACATTTTTACGTACCAAACAATTTTTTTTCAGTAATGAACGTGTGATACTTTTTTTATAACAAATAGCGTTTATAAACCAATTGTAAATATTTTTTTATCTCGTGAAGACCACCTGAACTTCGCATTGCCCCAAAGAAATTTTCTAATACGCCATGATTTAGTCTACTAGTCAAAAGGTAGGACAAATTGTATAGTTTTAAACAAAATTTAAATTTTTTAATAATACTTTTTATTTATTTTTCATACATCAGATGCTTAATGTAGGTATTTATACCTCAAAAGAATTGTTTTTGAAGTAAAACTTCTTTGCGGAGAGGGGTAATCCGAAAATAATGTAAACAAACATGTATGAAAAATGATTGAACAAACCATAATTCAGGAAAATTGAATTGGGTTAAATGATAAAGTTCCAAGACAAGCATATTTTTCAGTAATAGTAAAATAAATAGTAAATGCTGAAAAACAAGGGGAAAATTGTCAAATGAAAAGCAAATTTGCTACACGCTAAGAACCTGCAAATGTGTGAAAATGTTCAAAAAAGAATATTTCTACGCAGCAGCAGCGGCGCAGCTTTGATTCCCTTCGAATATGCAAAGGCAATTCAAAGGAAATCGAAGCCTGCCAGCCAGACAGTCTGTCCGTTCGCAGACAGACTGAAATATGAAACAATATACATATATGAAACTCCGCCACATTGTGAAGAATATGAATAAATGAAATGAGCTATCGAACAGATGTTCAACTAGAATCATCGAAATGAAAGTGAGCGAGAAGCTCTAAAGCCTCGTTCACATTCGATTTTCCTCGCTTTGCTTGACAGTTCGAGATTCAACAACAAAGCGTGAAAAGTATAAGGCTTGCTACAATGAACGTTTTAACTTTGGATTTTACTGATATAATTTAAGTAGTAGTAGGTATGCTACTAAAGTTTGAAATTCGCGAGTGTCTTAATTGAGAACGCAAACGCACGACAAAATGAAACCAACTGGAAGCGCACGAGAAAATGAAAAATATCACCAAAAATTTCAACAACTGATTGTCAAAGCGCAAAAAAGTTGAGAGTTGCCCAACATTTTGCTTCGCAATGCTTCGCTTCGCTTTTCTCGCGTTCTATTTAGCAAGCCTCATATAAAAGCATGTATTGAACTTATCTGTCAACGCGAAATTCTGAAGCAAAGCGAAGCAAAAGTCGAATGTGAACGAGGCTTAAGAGTCTAGAAGGTCGGCAGCTGCTTGCGGGAAGGAGTAAGAGCTATAAAAGGCCATCGGCGGCAAAGATAATATAAGGAGCCTTATATTATCTTTTATCGGCGGCACTACAGAATCAATCGGTTTTCGAATATCAAGTGAACTTCGTGAAATATTGAAATGGAAGACAATTCAACTGCAGTCTGCAAGATGCTGAATAGTACAAATAATTGTAGCAGTGATTTGAATTGTAAATTTCTAAATTCACTCGCGCTGTAGGCCCATTTATTTATTTATTTAATATATATTTTAATAAATTTTCTCAGTAACGTTCAGCCGGTTTATGTGTTTCATGTTCAAATAAATGCTGCGATCAATAAAAATAGCAACAATCAATCACTTTCGAAGAATTCTATTGTCAACGCCAATTACGATGATATGCGATAAAATATGTTTCATAATTTTCAAACCATAAGTCTATTGTTGCTACTTTAGAATCAAATATCGCAACTTCTAATGCAACTGATGAAAATTATATTACTGAATTAAGTAAATAAAATTTCTACCATTAGAAGTGTTGAATTTATTTACATAAGACACCTAAACAATATAACATATATAATGATTATCAATCAAGCAAAGCACGAATTTAATTTAATTGTCCAAAAAAAGTTTTACTTCAGCCGTGTGGTCTAAGCGCACGTGTTTTTTTCCACTATCGCTTTCTCACTAATCGGATTTCCGTCACGCCATATTTTGTTTTAGTCCGCAAAGAAGTTTTACTTCAAAAAGTCTGCAAACTTTACTGTTAAAGGAAATTTTTAATGCTTGTATGCAGGAGCTTCGTTTCCTACTTGCGACCTCACAGGCCCATATAAGAATAATATGTTGGAAGCTAACACAGTTGTTGATCGACGCTTTGGCAGTAGTGATAACACACCAAGAGTCAACATCGGACTCGGAAAGTGACTCTCAGATCCTAAAAACACATGTTACTAGGTTGTTTCATATGATTTGTAATTTTACTAACTACAAAATCCGGAATCCTCAACAGATTTCTTAATTCAGTAGGCGTATGTAATCAGCTTTGAATGCTTTTCTATCAATTCCAATACCTCTCATTCGCAATAAGACAATGCATCAATATGTAAAAAGAGGCGTAAGTTTTATGTAATTTTTCGGTTTATTCAAACTTCAAATTTTGTTTACCGTTTCGAAACATGAACGAAACTTCTATACATTTAAAATTTTCAGAGAGGATAACGGTTTTCTCATTAAGTTAATCAATTCATCAATTCATCAGTTCATCAATTAATTTGTATGTAAAGTTGCAGAACCCAATGATAAACTAATTATATACGAAGAAAATACAGATGAGTTCTCTTTAATCTCAGCGCTTCTTTACCTTTCCTTCCTTAACTTTATTAAATTTTTTGTTTGCCACTGCCTCTTGCAACTTTTCAGACTTTTTCTTATTAGATTTGAATTTAAGCGCGCTAAAATCCACGACTTCACTCTGATCATCATCGCCATACTTCTGTAATAATTTGTCCATAAAAGAATTATATGTCTCGGCTCGCGACTTTTGTCGCGATATTAACTGCTGCTCCAGATTTTCATTGCTCCTGGCCATTAGTTTCTGCTTAATTTCTTCAGCTTCTTTAGACTCACGGGCGTATTTCTTGTGTCGTCTGATACGCTTTTGTGAAGGCTCCTTAATGAAGATACTGTACTCGGGCACTTCCTTGGCAGCAATCATTTCCTTTACTACCTCCTGCAGACGCGGCTCGTCCTCAACTTTTAGAAAGGGCACCTCATTCAGAATGTGATTAATGCAGCCTTTACCCGATAGATAGGACTTCTTTATATCGCTGCGCTCCAGCTCTGAGCCCACATAATTCTTTTCGTACTTGTTAATGTCTTCCGTAGAGAGTGGTTTGAAGATTTGTCTCCACAAATCAAGCCACGAATTCAGTTTACTTTCAATGTCGTCCTCGTCATCGATAACACCTTGGTCATCGTAGAGTGCGCGTTTGTCCTTGTCTGTGAGCACTTGGTACAGCTTCGAGACCACTTTAAATTTCTCCGTTGCAGCCTCTTTCTCAGACTCGCTTACGCGGTCGGGATGTACTTGAAGTGAAATTTTGTAGTATGCCTTTCTGATGTCATTCTGCAGCGCATCCTTTGATAGTCCGAGCAACTCATATATATCGCGTGTTCCAAAATAGTCTTGACATAAATCCAAGGTAGCCATTGAAATAATTATTTGCTAAAAATATAACTTTTCTGACAAAAGCGCGCCAGTAGCGATGAAAAATAATAGATTTCACGCTAATAGGTATGCACTTTTTCGATAATCTCCCTTAAAAACTAGGGATGGTTAGACGAAATAAATGTGTTATTTTACCTTAAATTCGATTGTTTCTTCGTCTTGTTTGGATGTACGAGGGCGGATCAATAACTACGTGACTTTTTGAATAGCGGGGTTTAGACGATCCTACATGTCGTCCAACATGGCTTGATGGCAGGAATAACTGTACACGTGCCGCTGCGTATTGTCCGGGTTTAGACAGGGAAACATCTGGAAAGGAAACACTGTATTCGGTGGAGAGGGACGGACGGGGAAAGGAGAGGGGTTTTTGTTTCCCGTACTGGCGACACGCCATTCACACTCATTCCATTCACAATTCCAGTGTTGCCGTTCCAGATGTTTCCCTGTCTAAACCCGGACATACACGGTCCCACATGTCGTACAACATCACTTTCTTCAAGTTGGCAAGCGAGACGCACGCATACAGCCAAAGCCTTTTAAAGGGGTGTTTGCAGCTCTCAAGAAAAGCGAAAACTCCATATAAAAAAACGCCAACAAAATTACTTGACCCCTATCGCAGCTCTCAAGAAATCTGCTACGAAATTTACTACTTTTTTCAGTGGAAATGTGCATAGGGTAACTCAGGTTTTGGCAAGGAATAATGTTTGAAACATTATTACTTTAACAAGAAGAAGACTTTCAACAGCTAATACAAGCGAAAGAGGTAAGCAAAACAATAAATGTTCATTTTAGGTTGTAAATTTGCAAAATATTTTGATTTATTTTAGATTTTCAATTATCTTAATCTATTATCTTATTTTCAGACATGGAAAACTCGGGAAAATACACCGCGAAGTGCGCCAAAACGCCGAAAGCGCCTGTTGGGAAAATCCGAAGAGGTTTTAGCTTGCTTGTCCCTCTCTTCCGTTTCAAATTGTTCCGCACAAAACACCAAAATTGCGGTATTTAGTGTGGACACCATATTATGCCTGAAAAATATATATAAATAATGCATTAATCAAATAATAGTAAATTTTGTGAAAACTTACCAATCTTCATTTAACGACATTTTGCTTTGATTTGCATCAGCTGTTAGCTGTCAAAATTACTTGGCCACTACTATTTTGCCCTCAAGGAATAATGCAAAATTTTTCTTGAGCGATTTCTTGAGAGGTGCAAACACCTCTTTACCGACGGCAAATGAGACTTATGAAAAAGAATGGGCGTTCTCAGTTCTCGTCGATAGCATTCGACTCAATTAGTTTTTTTTAAAGCGCTACGTACACTTTATTTTGTGCGTTTCTATTTTTATGAACTCCGCCATTAATTTTCCAAGTTTCAGGAAAATTATTTAATTTATCTCATATTTTGTTCATAGCATTCATTTTCATAGTGATGCAAAATGAAATGCTATAGCATTAAAGCCATTTTTATTCATTTAATTTTATACATCCTTAAGTTTTTCTAACTAACGTATGTTCAGGAATGGAATCCTAATATTCGAAAAATGATTTCTGCTGTAACGCAATATTTCTTTGCTAACATAATTTCTTGATCATCACTGTTATGCTAATGCACATTCATGCAACTCTGTCGTTGCCAACATTATGGCATCTCTTCACTCTTTTACATTCTGTCATCAAATGTCTTTATTCTATTACAATTTTCTGTCAAACTGAACAGCTCACCATGTGAGTTCATTATTAGCAGCGCGATCCGGCAATAAAGACACAATTCTCAGAAGTCTATCGTTCCGCATTCTAAGTGTCTATCATTTATCTTCAAAACTGGTCCTTGCGAGCCGGATCGCGCTCGTAATCGAGAAATACAGTCCACACCCTTGCTAAATAGAAGTTCTACGCTACGATGGAGAGAGATTGGGAAGATTTGGTGCAACTACGAGGCCGGCTAAAGAGTTCAATTACACGCACGTGGGCGTATGCAGAGAAGGCGCAGAGCGACTGCGCAATAGAAGATGTGGCTGTCATTTGGAGCGCCTACATGAACTTTGGGAGGAGTTCACCGTCGTAACCACTGCAATGTACAAATTCAGCGAAAATCCTGACTACGTAGATCCAGACGCTGATTTTGCGGCGTACGAAGAGAAGGTTCTAGCAACACGTGCCCGGCTGCGTACGTTACGTAATTCGCTGCTGTTAACGACGCGTGATGAACATGGCGACTCAATCGCGAAGCTTGCTGAGCAACAAGCCGAGTTCCTTCAACGAGTTTCTGCTGCATCTACATCTACAACCACGATGAAAGAAGCGGAGCTGCCAAAAATCGCCATTCCACCATTTACAGGCCAGTACAAGGAATGGCCTTCGTTTAAAGACCTTTTCGAAAGTGCCATTCATTCGAAAACTAACCTCACTAATACGCAGAAGTTTCATCATCTGAAATCGCTACTCAAGGAAGACGCTGCGCAGACCTTGACACATATTCCGATTACGGACAAATCGTATGACACTGCTTGGGTCCGATTGAATGACCGCTACGATCGACCGCGTCACATTGTCGCATCCTTTATTGAAACATTTATGTCTTTGCCGGCAGCATCTGCTGAAAACTCAACTGTTCTTCGTAAAATTTCAGATGGAGCCAATGAGGTAGTACGAGGCTTGGATGCTATTTCACGCAGCGAACGAGATTGTTGGCTAATTTACCTGCTGGAGTCAAAGATCGATCCAGAATCACGCCGTAAGTGGATTGAAACAAGTCGCGACAACGCCGCACCTACAGTCATTGAATTCTTCGATTTTTTGGATTCCCGCTGTGAGGAGCTTGAATTAGAACAACATAAGGCTAGCTCGGCGTCCAAGAATTCCAATTCGTCACAGGGTAAGTCGCGAGTTACCACATCCCGTTCGCTCGTATCGCTGGATGTAGATAGACATAATCAGACGTGCGCTAAGTGCCGCGCAACAGATCACACGTTGCCAAGGTGTCCCGCCTTTGGCAGTCTTCACATTGATGAGCGCCGCTCATTCGCTAAGGAAAAATCGCTTTGTTTTAACTGCTTGCGAGCAGGCCACACATCAGGCGCATGCAACTCGAGGTTTCGCTGCAGGACTTGCAACCGTCGACATCATAGCATGCTTCATTCTGTTCAAGCTGATGCACCATCCAATGCACCACACTCGTCTCCTACTACGTCTGCTGCCGCCACATCTTCTGCCGGCACACCAGCTGCTGGTACACCTTGGTCCATCGCGCATGTGGCACGGCCAGCCGTTTCGTTTGTATCTCCAACACATTTTGCTAAAGATTCGCCGCCATGGCAAGAACATTCGAAGTTTTTACTGCCCACCGCCCTTGTTGACGTTCAGACAGCGCAAGGTCACTTCATCCCTTGTCGCGTTTTGCTTGATACTGCGTCTGAACTATCATACATATCCGAGCACTGTGCTCAAAGATTGCAAATTCCTCGTTCACCTTCCAAAATCGCTGTCACGGGCATTGCTTCTTCGAAAGCTGAAACAACACGCGGTTGTTTTACGCTTATTCTCAAATCCCGTGTATCTAATCATACTCTCACTGCGGGAGTACATGTTTTGAACAACATAACCTCGTCAATACCTGCAATCACAATCAACATTGATTCGGCAAAGCTGCTGCAGGGAATCAAACTTGCGGACCCAACATTCAACATTTCAGCATCGATCGACATTCTACTGGGAGCTAAACACGTTTGGAGTGTTTTCACATGCAACAAGATGGTCGATGCTAGTGGCAACAATTTTGCTATTTCGTCAATTTTTGGTTGGGTCATCACTTCCCTTGCAGATCGAGATGCCGCTTCATCCACTTCATCATTCGTCACCGTCGCTGATATTGATGATTCGCTTCGTAAGTTTTGGGAAATCGAGGAGCCCAGGTGCTCCCACCCTATCGACTCTGAAGACCTTTTCGTGGAACAACATTTCCAAAACACTCACACTCGCCATGCCGATGGCAAATACTGTATCGACCTGCCGTTCAAGCACGAGAATCCACGCTTTGCAGACACCCTGCAGGGAGCAATATCGCGCTTCTATGCCGTTGAACGCCGGTTGCTAAAAAACGAGCAGCTCAGAGAGTCATACATCGATTTCATGCAGCAATATGAGGCATTGGGTCATATGCGTGCAATTCAACCGCAACAAGTCGACATCACCGATGGTCGACAATTCTATCTCCCACATCACCCGGTTCTTGGTAAAAAGCTAACAGTAGTTTTCGATGCGTCATTTGGGGATGCGTGCGGAGTTTCGCTCAACAGCGCCCTGCACATCGGGCCAAGTATTCAGCGCAATCTATTTGCGGTTTGCCTAAGATTTCGTTTTCACCGTTTTGTATTTACAGCCGACATCGTCAAAATGTTTCGGCAGATATGGGTAGCAGAACATCACAGAGATTTCCAAAGGATTGTTTGGAGAGAGCGCCCTGATCAACCGCTCAAGCACTACCAACTATGCACTGTCACATATGGGACTGCGTGCGCTCCGTTCCTGTCGGTAAGGGTGCTGGAGCAGCTGGCGCGCGATTATCAAAGCCAATATCCTCGTGCAAGCCGGGTTTTGCTTGACGACTTTTACGTGGATGATGTCCGAACTGGTGCCGCCTCTGAGGAAGAGCTAGTCGATAAGCGCAACGAACTCGTGGAGTTATTGACTCTCGGTGGCATGGAGTTGCGCAAATGGGTATCAAACTCAACCCAAATCATGTCTGACCCTGCAATTCAACATGAGATGTTCGCGGAGGAAATCTCAAAGGTACTCGGGCTATACTGGAAGCCAAAAGATGATATCCTGGCCTACCGTATCCTCACGGAAGACACACCAACCGTCACTAAAAGGCAGATTTTATCTGATGTTTCTCGCGTGTTTGATCCACTGGGTCTCCTGGCACCCGTCGTCGTTCGTTTTAAGATTTTGTTCCAAGAGCTTTGGCTGCATAAATTGACGTGGGACGAGCCATTGCCTTCAAATCTCGCTAACTTGTGGACTCAATATCGACAGGACCTCCAGCGAGTTGCCGAGCTTTCAATTCATCGTTTTGTTCCCAACTCAGAAGACAGTTTGGAGATCCACGGCTTTTCCGACGCTTCAATTAAGGCTTATGCAGCTGCGGTGTACTGCCGTTTCAAAACTGAGTCGGGAGAATTCACTGTTTCGTTGATAGCTGCAAAGACACGCGTCGCACCATTGAAAGCAGTTTCGCTACCGCGCCTAGAGTTATGCGGTGCACTACTACTCGCACGTCTAATCAAGGTCATTTTCGACGCAATACCCCATCGAGCTGTTAAGCTGTACGCCTGGTGTGATTCTACAGTGGTTCTATCTTGGCTGTCAATTTCCCCGGTGAAACTGAAGACTTTCGTCGCTAATCGAACGAGCGAAATTCTAGACACTCTACCACGCAACGTCTGGAATCATGTAGCATCCAAGGAAAATCCCGCTGATTGTGCATCACGTGGGATACCAGCAGCCTCTCTCCTAAATTTCAAGCTCTGGTGGACGGGACCCTACTGGCTAAGCGACGAAGGCGAGCTTAAAGGTATTTTGAGCAAAAATAATAGTTTTGTCCCTTCTACAGAATCAGAAGCTGCTGCAGAAGTAAAAGCCACTACCATCAATTTGCTAGCTACTGAAGACGAGCTTTGTGACCCAATAAGCATGCTGCTTGATCGGGTATCTTCGTGGCACCGATTGCTCCGCATAATGGCATACGTCCTGCGATTCATAAATCACTCTCGCAAACGCGCTTCTAACCATACTTCGGAGAGTATCACATTCGACGATATCAACAGTGCTCGCATCGCCCTGATACGTCATGCTCAAGGCTGCTTTAAGGAGGAGCGGAAATCACTGCAACGCAAGACGGACATACATCACCGCTCCAAATTATTGAAGCTGACCCCGTTTTTAGATGAACATCAACTTCTACGAGTAGGTGGGCGAATCACCAACTCTAATTTGGACATGGAAGCAAAACATCCCATCATATTACCGAAACAACATAGACTAACGCATCTTTTGCTGATCGACGAACATCTCCGCCATCTTCATCCTGGTATATCTGCACTATTTGTAATCATACGACAGCGCTACTGGATATTGGGAGCAAGGAACCTGATTCCAAAAATAACGCACGACTGCCTGAAGTGTTTTCGGCAGAGACAAACGTCGACGCAGCAGCTGATGGCCAATCTTCCGCATATACGCGTGCAACAAGCTTTTCCGTTTCAACACACTGGATGCGATTATGCAGGCCCTATTACATTGAAGTTGTACCGAGGTCGGAATGCACGCACATCAAAGGGTTACATATGCATATTTGTGTGCCTCGCCACCTCGGCCATCCACGTAGAGCTGGTCACGGATTTATCGACAGACTGTTTTCTAGCCGCACTCCGCCGATTTGTCTCACGGAGAGGCAAATGCACTCAGATATTCAGCGACAATGGCCGCAATTTTCTTGGCGCTTCCCGTATCCTGAACGAAATGCATCAAGCAATAATGGCGCAGCAGCATAATGAAATCGTTGCCGAATCCTTAGCTATGGACGGCATACGATGGAATTATATTCCGCCCTATGCTCCGCATTGGGGTGGCATATGGGAATCAGCAGTTCGCTCTGTAAAACTTCATATGCGTCGCGTAATTGGAAACGCAATACTCACAGTCGAGCAGATGACCACTCTTCTAATTCAAATTGAAGCTGTTGTAAATTCGCGGCCACTGGGCGTGGCCCCAGACACCGACTCTAATTACCTTTCTCCTTCTCATTTTCTAATAGGCAGACCACTAACTATGATTCCTGAAGGTAGCCTGCAAGAGATTAACGAAAATAAACTGGACTACTGGCAGCACGTACAAAACATGTACCAAGGGTTCTGGCGACGCTGGCATCAAGAATATTTAACATCGCTTTAAAATCGCCCTAAGTGGAATCGCCGCACTCCAAACATCTCACCGGGCGACGTCGTCGTGGTTCGAGAAAACAACATACCGCCTACGATTTGGCCAATGGCGAAAGTGCTCGAGACATACCCAGGCGCTGATGGACTAGTTCGTGCAGCAAAACTTCGCACCAGCCGTGGAGAAGCAATCCGACCCATAACCAAGCTCGCTGTACTGCCGTTCTTCTGAAACGTTGTTTCAGTGGCGGCCGGGATGTTCAGGAATGGAATCCTAATATTCGAAAAATGATTTCTGCTGTAACGCAATATTTCTTTACTAACATAATTTCTTGATCATCACTGTTATGCTAATGCACATTCATGGAACTCTGTCGTTGCCAACATTATGGCATCTCTTCACTCTTTTACATTCTGTCATCAAATGTCTTTATTCTATTACAATTTTTTGTCAAACTGAACAGCTCACCATGTGTGTTGAAGGCGGCACGACTGTATGCAAGAAGCACTGAGAGGATTTTTCCCCAAAGAAAAAAAATGTAGGCATTTTTCTGACGTTGAAATAAATAGCAAATTTTTGTGGAGTTGAAAAAATGGTGAAAAAGAGAATAGAACATTCCTGTGAGATAAAAAAAATAAAAGATATAAAAATAAAAAATAAAAACCTGCATACATATTTAAAAGGTAAAAATAAGTGTGCTTATTCGAAGAAGTGAAGGTAAGAGTTCCGCGGTCCATTCGTATCAAATAGGGCTATCGAACATGGTCCATCGAAGCCAGATTGAACTAGTGCATCAGGAGAAGGCGATAATTTTTTTGTGAAAATGCCTGTGCTTTGGGGCTCTGTAGGACTTGAAAACGAAGAAGATAGAGATGCTTCTCGTTTAGCTGTTCGTGCGGGCGCAGCATGAAATGGAACTAGGGTTTTAATCAACGCAAGCGTATAATCAGTGCTGCTTAGTGTTATAAATTGGCGATATCTGATGCATCTTCTTATTATAACCATATAATATAATTCATATTAACTTCAGGAAGCAGTGAAAGGAGCGAAATTTGGAAAAAATGAGCGATCAAGGAGAGTGTATGGGTGCGATTTGAACGGCGCGTCTGGCGGTGGCGACCAGGTTTTCGCTAATGGTATGTCTATTCATATCCTTATAACCATGACCTCACACACATCGGCTAGGCCAAAAAATAATTTGTGCATTCAACTAGTACTGCAGAAAGGTGCTCTGCAGTACTCGGTGAGCGATGGATCGGAGATGCGGTAAGGTGCTCGGCACTCCGATCCTAGGGATTAGTGCATTCAGCTGGTACGGCAGAAAGGTGCTCTGCAGTACTCAGTGAGCGATGGATCGGAGATGCGGTAAGGTGCTCGGCACTCCGATCCTAGGGATTTGTGCATTCAACTGGTACTGCAGAAAGGTGCTCTGCAGTACTCAGTTAGCGATGGATCGGAGATGCGGTAAGGTGCTCGGCACTCCGATCCTAGGGATTTGTGCATTCAACTGGTACTGCAGAAAGGTGCTCTGCAGTACTCAGGGAGCGATGGATCGGAGATGCGGTAAGGTGCTCGGCACTCCGATCCTAGGGATCAGTGCATTCAACTGGTACTGCAGAAAGTTGCTCTGCAGTACCCAGTGAGCGATGGATCGGAGATGCGGTAAGGTGCTCGGCACTCCGATCCTAGGGAACTTGTGCATTGGCCAGGAGGGCCAATCACAACTTGAGAGCGATACTCGTAAGGCCACTGAAAAGGGCTTGATTTAAAAGCATAACATTTCCTCCCGTTTCAGAAACGCACTCCCCAGGGAGATACGTACGAGCAAGACCGGAACCCGACGATGGAGAGAATGTATCTGCCTTGGCACGAAAGCGCATGCGCCGTACCCATTTTCCAAACAACGAGGGCCCAGTCACCCACTCGTCGTATATTTCATCGGCAATGCGCCAGGCATTTTTAACGTTGGAATTGCTTGCTGGACGACGCAACGACGAGGAGATTGCAGCGATGCCAATCCCAGATGTTGAAGTCTATCTCGAGCAGTTGGAAAAGGAATGGTCGGAAGTCGAGTTAGAATGGCGTGAGCTACGCAAGTTCGTACATTCGGAAACAACGTTTGCCATTATCGGGCAAGAATACGCCCGCTATGCAGAAATTTACATGCAACTCAAGGGTAAGTTGCGCACGCGTTTGCGCACTTTGCCAGCGGTTGGTGGGACACGCCCGGCCGTGACAATCGGATCAGCAGGTCAAACCATCCAGATTCAGCTGCCAGAGCCTGTCAATGTGCCGAAGTTTTCAGGAAAGGACGAAGACTGGGCACGCTTCCGGGCCGCATTTATCGCAGAGGTACACCATAATGATCGGTTCAATAAGGCGCAGAAATTGCGGCATCTTTTGGGCGCCGTCGAAGGCCGAGCTTGTGATGTTTTGGGCCAGTGGACACCAGATCAAGGCGAAAGCTACGAACAAGCATGGCATAGCCTTTGTCAAACATATGACAACGAATACAACACGGTCCAGGCGCACATACGGCGAATCGACGAACTGCGGAAGATACAAAGGCCATCATGCACATCAATCCGTGAAGTACTGGACACGGTACGTAGCGCACATCGACAACTGCAAGTGTTATTGCCTGCGCAAAAGGTGGCGGACCATCTGCTAATGCATCGAATTGAAGGATTGCTCGATGCTGAGAGCTTGTCACAATGGTCATTGCGTCGGCTGCCAATGCAGCTGCCAACCTTGACGGGCCTATATGAATTTTTGGAAATGCGCGCTAGTACACTGCGGGCAATGGTGGGACATTCAGGGCGGCCGACTGAGCAACACCTACACACGTCAGCGCCTTCCACAGCAACAGGAAGCGTGACATCGGTATTTGGCCGAAGAGACGAGCAACGCCCAGACTGCAAGCTCTGCCCCGGTGATCGACATTGGCCATTCAGATGTGCCAACTTCAAGGCACTGCCGCTGACCGCTAGGTTAGCCCATGTGGAAGAGTATCGCATGTGCCGTAACTGCTTCAGTCTTCGACATAAGGCAGCTCAGTGCCCAGAGAGAAAGTGCAGTCGATGCCGGGTGCCGCATAACAGCTGTCTCTGTCCGGCTAATTTCAAAACTGAAAATTCATATGCGGCTGGCCGCCGAGTGTCCACAGCACCCGACATGGGCGCTACTGGCATTACGCCAGCAAGAAGACAATAGCAATCAACACCCAATTCAGCACGAAGAGACGCCCGTTCTCTCATCGCCGCAAAACAAATGAAAGAGGCGCAAACAAATGGGCACGACAAGCTTGAACCAGAGAATACATGGGCGGCGATGCTGGCTACGGCCGTCATCCGATTGCAATCGCAGGGAAAAATCTCGCCACCATTCCGCGCACTGTGTGACAGCGGTTCGCAGGCCAACATGATTTCGGCATCGGCATTAAGACAGTTAAAGTGGCCAACCCAACAATGCAACGCAAGGTTCAGTGGCGTAAACGGAGTAAGTGGACGGCCATCAACGCAAAAGATTATATGTTTCCTGCTATCTCGCTTCAATGATCAAGCTCTATGCACAATTGAGCTGGTGGTCATGTCACAACTATCAAGCATGTGGCTGCCACACTCCCCAATGCCAGAGGAAATGATTCCATCGGATATTCACGACGAGCTAGCCGACCCAGAGCTATGTGTTCCCGCACCATTTGACATTTTGTTGGGCGCCGGTGTCTGGGCCGTTACGATGTTAGACGGTGGGAGGATAAATCATCTGGGCATTGCGCTGCAACCATCGCGTCTCGGATGGCTGGTATTTGGAGGCGGTGTTCAACCAATTCAAGAACTCAAGTGTGCATCCGCCCAGGAGGCTTTCGATGAACGTGGGCTGGACCACCAGTTGCGCAAGTTCTGGGAGCTAGAAGAAGTATCGAATGAACGAAGGCGTACATTGGAACAAGAAAAATGCGAGGAAATCTTTTTACGCACTCATACTCGGCTAGAGGATGGCAAATATCAAGTGACCATTCCATTACGAGCGGGTATTACTGAGCTTGGTTCGTCTCGTGCAGTAGCGCTTCATCGGTTTTACCAGCTAGAAAGACGATTCCAGCGGGACACAGAGTTGAAAGCCAAATACATCCACGCAATAGAAGAATTTTTGCGTCACGACCAAATGCGCCCTGTCAACCGACCGGCCTATGATCAATGCTATCATATTCCCCACCACGCAGTGCTTAAGAAATTTCGCATCGTGTTTGATGCGTCTTGCCGGACAAATCAAGGCATCTCATTGAATGAAATGCAATTGGTTGGCGAAAAACTGCAAGTGAATTTAGCGCCGCTTATCATGCGCTTTAGATGCAGTCCAGTAGCAGTTACAGCAGACATAAAAAAGATGTATCTGCAAGTAAAAATTCACCCTGACCAATGGGATCTGCAGCGCATCTTCTGGCGACCTTCACCGAGTGAAGAGATTAAAGAGTACTGGCTAACAGGAGTCACATTTGGTATGGCATCGGCACCACATTGTGCAGTTCGGGCTATGGTACAAGGAGCTCGGGACATGCGGACACAATACCCACGGGGCGCAGACGCCGTTGAACGCGATTTCTACATGGATGACTGTTTGACAGGGGCGCAGGATGCCGAAAGCGCAAAATCACTCTGCCGCGAAATAAATGCACTGCTCTGTGCATGCGGGTTCACGTTAGACAAGTGGCGCTCGAATCAGCGCAATGTGGTGCCCGACGGAGCGGGCCATCAAACGAGCGAAATGCTTGAGCTGAACGAATTTGGTGACACAACGGTATTGGGGCTACGCTGGCTGCCGGAATCGGACCAACTGATGTTTAAGTTCGAATCACCGCCAGTGCTCAGTGCAACAGAAATGACAAAACGACGGTTGCTCAGCCAGATTTCACAGCTGTTTGACCCAAATGGCTACATCGGGCCAGTGATCGTCGTCGCGAAAATCCTTATACAGAGGCTGTGGGCAGCGCAGATCCAATGGGATGCGCCAGTTCCAAGGGACATTTACGAGGAATGGCAGCAGATACAGCATCAGCTTCCGCAAGTCATGGAGATTCGATTACCACGTTGGCTCGGGCTGACCGAACAAGGAATTGTGACCCTACATGGTTTCGCGGACGCATCGATGACAGCATATGGCGCCGTGCTATACGCGCGGGTCGAAACCGATTCTCAAGCAGAATGTAGGTTGATCGCGGCCAAATCACGGGTAGCACCACTAAAAACGGTTACGGTGCCACGCTTAGAATTGTGTGCTGCAGTATTACTAAGTGAATTGGTCGACACGTTCCAGAGATCGTCCAGAACAACGCACTACAAAACGACACTGTGGACTGACTCTCAGATCGTATTAGCTTGGCTGATTAAGGAGCCTGCCTCGCTTAAGATTTTCGTCAACAACAGGGTACAGCAGATCCATCAGCTGACAGCGTTAGCAGACTGGCGCCATGTCCCGACAAAGGACAACCCAGCCGATATATTGAGCCGTGGAAGTACGGCAAGTGAGCTATGCGAAAATCGGCTCTGGTGGCACGGGCCACCTTGGTTGACAGAATCATCGCAGTGTTGGCCATGCGGCAAGAAGGAGTTGACAGAGGAGGCCAGGCGACTCGTGCTTAACGAAGCTAGATACGGAACTGACTTGGAAGGTGCCAAGCTCCGTCCTATCAGGAAGGTAATCGCCGCTCTTAGCATTTCACTAGAGGGACAGAGCCTGCTGGCGCGTGCATCAAACGCCCATAAACTGTTTAGGCTCACGGCGTGGCTTTTGCGATTCAAATACAATGCGTTCTTACGTTTTCGGACAGAGGAAGGGGTGCAGAACCGTCGCCATGGTGCACTGGGGTACAATGAAGTAATCGCCGCCCAAGAGCACTGGGTGCGAGAAGAACAAAACCATTACTACGCGAAAGAAATCAAGGCGCTTCTACGTCCAATGACTGACGGAGTAGACAATACAAGTGCTATTGTATAGTTCAACCCAATCCTGGACGGAAAAGGAATATTGCGAATCGGAGGCCGTTTGAACCGCTCGTCGCTGCCTTACAACCAGCGCCACCCGGCCTTGCTGCCGGATGTTAGCTGGTTGGCCCAGCTGCTGATACGCCAGGCACACGAACGCACGCTACACGGCGGACAACGACAAATGACGGCCTACTTACGGCAACGATTTTGGATTACCAATCTTAATCGCGCAATCAGGACGCACAATCTGAAATGCAAGGAATGCTCCTACCAGCGCAAGGAAAGTTTTGAGCAGATGATGGGTGAGCTTCCAACAGACCGAGTACGGCCATGCAGGCCATTTGAACACTCAGGGGTTGATTACGCCGGGCCATACCTACTCAAAGCACGCAATGGGCGCTGCAATATCCTGGAGAAAAAGTTCGTTGCCGTATTTGTATGCATGGCTACTAAAGCGGTCCATCTAGAGTTGGTGGAGGGGCTGTCAGCCGAGGACTTCATCGAAGGTTTCATCCGTTTTACGAGCATACGTGGACCGTGCGCGCGCTTGTGGAGTGACAACGGCACCAACTTCAAGTTGGCAGAACAGGAACTGGCGCGCATGTTACGCAGTTGGAAAAAAGCCGACATGGGGAAGGACCTGCTAGCGCTTGGGACTGAATGGCGATTTATTACGCCATCGGCGCCACATCAAGGTGGTCTGTGGGAGGCAGCTGTGAAGGCCATGAAGTATCACCTGCGCAGGATAATTGGAGCGCACCGCTTGACGAGTAACAGTTTCCTGACAGTTTTATGCCAAACAAGCGCGGTGATGAATTCTCGTCCCATGTCAGCATTTTCAAATGATACGGATGATTTGCGTTTCTTAACCCCGGCACATTTTTTGATTGGCGGTCCAATCGTGCAACCGTTCGGAGCGGATGTCGGTGAAATCCCAGACAATCGACTGAAATACTTGGAGCGTATACAGAAAATGACTCAAGTGTTCTGGAAAGCATGGCAGCAGGATTACCTGCAAGAGTTACAACAGCGGCCAAAATGGAGGAAAGCGCGAAAGAACTTGGAGGTGGGAGATCTCGTGATTGTGCGCGATGAAAATACGCCACCCACAATGTGGAAAGCGGCCAGGGTAGTCGAAACAATTCCTGGTCAGGATGGGCTGGTACGGAACGTGCGCTTGCAAATGCCATCAGCTGATTGGGTTCATGGAAATGGCAAGAAGAGGAAGGTTAAATATTTGGAAAGGCCGATCCAGAAGTTGTGCCGTCTTCCTCTGGATATTGAAGCACAGCATTCAAGGGCGCAGTGTGTTGAAGGCGGCACGACTGTATGCAAGAAGCACTGAGAGGATTTTTCCCCAAAGAAAAAAAATGTAGGCATTTTTCTGACGTTGAAATAAATAGCAAATTTTTGTGGAGTTGAAAAAATGGTGAAAAAGAGAATAGAACATTCCTGTGAGATAAAAAAAATAAAAGATATAAAAATAAAAAATAAAAACCTGCATACATATTTAAAAGGTAAAAATAAGTGTGCTTATTCGAAGAAGTGAAGGTAAGAGTTCCGCGGTCCATTCGTATCAAATAGGGCTATCGAACAATGTGAGTTCATTATTAGCAGCGCGATCCGGCAATAAAGACACAATTCTCAGAAGTCGATCGTTCCGCATTCTAAGTGTCTATCATTTATCTTCAACGTATATTTCAAAGTAAGAACCAACTGCAGGCTGCAGCTCAATGAAATTCTTACTGTCCGTGATCATGTTAACAGCACGGACAATTTCTCAAAGTGCCAAAATACACTAGGCTTGACCAACATGTGTTTACATTAGAGTTGTGCCGTTTAGTTCACTTGAGCGATTAGTTCAGTTGGGATTAGGTTGCCTTTTAGAACTAGTTATTTTCTAGTTCACTAGTTCATTAAAATTATTCTATTTGTACTAGAAAAAATTTTAAATGCACTACCAAGATCGTTTGATTTTGTCTGGTCAGTTAAGCGGGGTCTACTAGTCACAATTTAAGGCTCAGTTAATGTAGCCGTAACATATTTCTCCGTTTTCAGCTGACAAAACCTTTTATACCCGAGCTCTATACATGCGATTACTTTAAAGTTTAAACGAATTTGTACGCAAGCGTAACGGAGCTTGAAAAACTTGTCAGCTATAGCTTTGTTGCAGAAAAGTGCTTGCTCTTCAATCTTAGTTCAACAAAAAGCTGAATAGTAATGCTAGCAAAATGATAAGCGTGCTCTTATTGTTCACGAAACTAGACGGCAGCACTAGCAAAAAGTGAAACAGTTAACTTTATGCGGCCCCGAGACGGTCAAATGGTTTGAGTCAAATGTGAGCATGTGTTGGAGAATATTTGTATGTATGGTAATGCGGCCCCGAGACGGTCAAATGGTTTGAGTCAAATGTGAGCATGTGTTAGAGAATATTTGTATGTATGGTAACACAGACAATGTTTGACCAAATATCAAAGTGGTTTAGATATTTGTTATGCACTGCAGGGGCCAAAGCAAAATTGCCATTTCGTTTTGTTCGTCGTGATGTTAACATCGTGCGCATGTCGGCAAACCAAACAAGCGACGCGGAAAAACAATTTTTGTCGCGAAATTTATGCGATAACTGACTTCTTTTTCTTAAGCACTGTTTAATCCGAGTGCTCTTCTCTTTAATTTTTCACTTTTTAACACACTTTGCCAGTGCAAAATATGCGATACAATCGTCCGTGTCACTCATAGTATGTCTGCACACCACAAAGAGTCGGAAATTATGAAGATTTGATGGCAATGTTTGTTTTGTGTAAGGGATAAACATCAGTTTACACGGACACATGTTTGACTCAAACCATTTGACCGTCTCGGGGCCGCATAACACAGACAATGTTTGACCAAATATCAAAGTGGTTTAGATATTTGTGACGCACTGCAGGGGCCAAAGCAAAATTGCCATTTCGTTTTGTTCGTCGTGCTGTTAACATCGTTCGCATGTCGGCAAACCAAACAAGCGACGCGGAAAAACAATTTTTGTCGCGAAATTTATGCGATAACTGACTTCTTTTTCTTAAGCACTGTTTAATCCGAGTGCTCTTCTCTTTATTTTTTCACTTTTTAACGCACTTTGCCAGTGCAAAAAATGCGATACAATCGTCCGTGTCACTCATAGTATGTCTGCACACCACAAAGAGTCGGAAATTATGAAGATTTGATGGCAATGTTTGTTTTGTGTAAGGGCTAAGCATCAGTTTACACGGACACATGTTTGACTCAAACCATTTGACCGTCTCGGGGCCGCATTAATTTGCACTTTTGTTGTTAAATTAAATTCAATTCACATATTTTGTTATCTTCTAAAATACAAAAACCAATTTAAACAAAGCTTCAAGCTTTGAACATACATTTAAATGCTGTCTTTAAAATAACACGTTGGTAAAAATTGTGAGATCTTTCAATAACATATAAGAAAAAGTAATTAATATTAATAAGTACAAAATTCTTTATATATTGCTATGCAAAAATATCAAATTTGACACTTTAGATGGCTTCAGCAGAGTTCGGCGTTCATTTATTATATTTCCTGTCCCCTAAAAAATGCGCCCGCACGGGACTGATGTAGCCACCACAGATTCCTACCAGATATCCGCGCTAAAAAATCACCAACACAATCACAAAATACACGATAGACTTTTTCCATATCTGGTTACGGGTACCCAGGTAGTCGGCTTTTCTGATATCGGTATCCCATCTGTATTCGACCAAACCTATGTTATTGTAACCATTTGATTGTTATTTCAGTTTTAATATATGTGCTGATATTTTTTGTGTACATTAAATATTTTATTTTGTTGCTTTTGTCGCGTGGGAACCAGGTACTCGAAAACATCTGTTGTCGATAGCCGTGTCGTGCAATTAATTTGTATGCCCTATCAATTGTAAGATAGGAGCGTCAAATGCAAGATAAGAGCTATCCGCTGTATCAAATTCCCAACCCACTGCGAACAAATTTTTTAGGTTTGACAGTTGTTGGTCCGAAATGTAAACAAAGGAATTTTTGTGAATGCAACTCTGTAAGGAATTACAAAAACAAAATACATTGCGAATCACACGTACGCTATCAGTGAGAGGGAGGTTTCAAAAAAAATGGAAATTTTTGTTCCCTGGACGGACAGTTGGATATCTGGTAGTAATCTGTGGTAGCCACTACGCGAAATCTCTTTAACATGTACTGATACAAACGGGGATATACCTCACGTCTCTCATGCCACCACACTAGCGGATCTTTCTTCCGATCTAGATACTCTTCATTTAGATACTTGTCAATTTCTCTGGTGACATACCTTTTTAATGTGCCTTGCACCTGTCACTTGAAAAACTCGGCGCCTTTTATAATTCAAGTAAATATAGCTTTAGTTCATCTAGGTCATCCAACTGAACGACCGATAGAGCTAGTTCAGATATGAGAAACAGATCTTTTAGATCTTTAGTTCGCGAACGACACAAGCCTAGTTTACACAGGTTAGATGGTTTGACAAGCGAGCAGAAATATCAAAAAATTTTGTAAACCATCCCACATGTGTGACAAGCGGTTGTTTCTTGCGTATACACGATCCAACATCGCGGCTTGTCCTACATGTTGGACGACATGTAGGACCGTCTAGACTCCGCTAATGAAACACATTTTTTTTTGCAAAAAAAAATTTATTTTTAACATGAACTCCTTTTAGCTCAATACACTTAGTCCAACGTTTCTCCAATTTTTGTATCCCTTCCAAAAAATAGGATATTTCGAGGTCCATAAAATAGGCATTTGTTTATCAATAATTTCATCGTTGGAGCTAAATTTCTTTCCACCGAGCCATTTCTTTAGGTTTGGAAATAGGAAATAGTCACTGGGGGCTTAATCAGGAGAATATGGCGGATAAGGTAACAATTCGTAGCCCAATTCATGGAATTTTGCCAATCCTTTGAAGTTGTCACACGATTACGTTTATGGTCAATTGAGAGCAAACGCGGCACCCATCTTGCAGACAGCTTTCTTAAACCCACCTGATCATTTAAAATGAAACCACACTGCCATATGAAATGCCTATGGCATCAACAATCTCACGCACTTTTACTCTTCGATCGGCCAACACCATATCGTGGATTTTTTCGACATTTTCGGGTGTATTGACCTCAATTGGCCGTCCAGAACGTTCAGCGTCATTTGTACTTGTGCGACCACAACGAAAGTCAGTAAACCACTTTTTTACCATTGAAATCGATGGTGCAGAGTCGCCATAGTATTTATCAAGCTTTTCCTTAGTTTGATTGACGGTTTTTTTCACAAAAAAAAAATGTTTAATGAGCACTCGAAATTCACTTTTTTCCATTTTAAAAAAAATCCGCGAGGATGTATGTTTTAAACAGCTGTTTAACGCAAAGTAAATGACGGAACTTGCTCAAAATTTAACAGTAGTCTATTAACAGGTGGTACTTGATGGCAGCAGTGTTGCATTTCATATAACTACGAGAGAAGTTAGAAAAGTCACGGACTTGATCCACCCTCGTACATATACATATATGTCCGCTTTTACACGAGGCGAGTCGGCCCTGGCGAAACGGAAGAATGTAGGAAAGAGGGGTGAAACGACCGGGGAACACGCAAAATCGCTCGGGCAGCGATTGTGGTGCGATTTTCTGATTTTCTGACGTTCCTCTTTATTCACTTTCGCGCTTCGCGCTGTCGACTGTAAATTAAAACTTGAAATGGAGTGAATACATATTGCAAATAAAATGAAAAATTTACAGAATTTTACGCATAAAAGTAAATATAAAGAAGAAAATGAGCAAAGAGTGAAATAAGTGCTTTAAATGTTTACAAATTATACAAATAAAACCAGCTGCGAACTCTAGTGTCAATATGTGGAGTGGAGCGAGTCGACTCGTGTAAAAGCTATGCGCGATTTCAAAGCGGAATGTCAAAAAATCGGTAGAGCCGAGTCGCCTCGTGTAAAAGCGCACGTAGAAACCTGAAATTTGGCACGATGTTAGGTCTTAATAATCTTAACATATATTAACTGTAAAAAGTAAAAAAATATTTTTAAAAATATTTTTTTATAATTTTTAAAGGTTTACGGGTCGGACAAAAATCAAAAATATTTTTATAACATATCGTATGTGGTATCGTTAGAAAGGGCTACATTCATAGATTACAAGATTTTTTTTTTTTAATTTTATGTAAATGGGCTAGAAAGATATAGTTAAAAAGGTGAAAAAACAGACCTGTCCCCACATGATCCAATATGCTCAGCACATTTCTCAAGTTAAAATTTTGTTAAAATCGGAGTTACAGTAGACTACGGATAAGTGCACATGGTTTTTTTTCCGAGTTCGTGTGCACTTATACGATTTTTGCATTTATGAAAACCACGGATAAGTGCACAACTGTTGCATATATAAAAACATTGAATGAAACCAGTGAAATTTGAAAGAAAAACTAAAACAACAATTGCAAAGTGATTTATGTTTGTTTTTATTCGAATTATATACATACTGTCAATTCTCTTTTTATGCGAATTATTTTTATGCGATTTCGAAGTTATGCGGTTTTTCCATACGAGTTTAATGCGATTTTTTTTCATTATTTCGAAGTTATGCGTTTTTTTCCTTTGAATTTTGTATGCCAGAGGTGCCCTAGCGCAAAGCAACAACACTTTCTGAAGCTTTGTTGTTACAATTTTGCGACAGTTATCTTCAACGCAGATTCTGTTGTTGTCTTGCGCATGATTTCGATGGAAAAAGTGTGCAGCTGTGGAATGAGAAGCACTTGAAAAAATTTTTGCTTATTAAGTTTGAAATTTAAATTATGCCAACTTTGCAAAATGAAGAACCTATGTATCTTCAGAAAAAAAGTGGGAAATTGATTTTTTTGACTGGGAAATTGATTTGGATAATTTATTGGAAGGATCATGAGAGATTTAAATGAATTTTGAGTTATTAAGTTGGGGTTTTCATAACATATAACATACAATTCATTTGGTTTATAGTGTACATATTGAACACAATTGGTTTTTCTTTTTAGCATAACAATGTTTGCATGTGTTGGTGTTTTCTCTTCCAAAAGGAACTTATGGGTGACAATGTTTTACAGAACACATATCCACATTTTTTCTGAGTAAACTTTTCTTTGCGACTTTTTGGTCTTAAGAGCTTTTAAAAAATTTTGGAACGTATCCCTATTTATGCAATGTACTTTATGTCTATTTCTATGCGATTTTTTAGTTTTATGCGCTTTTTGAAAACAATGGAACACATCCCTATTTTTTACCATACATTAGTGTATTTTTTTATGCGATTTCCTTTTGTGCGGTTAGTTGTGGAACGCATCCACCGCATAAAAAGAGAATTGACAGTACATATGTATGTATTCATAAAATAAACAGTTCAGCCAGGGCCTTCCGACTGCAGCCAGCTTGAAAGGACTCAATTAATTTAAGCTTTTCTTTCACTCAATGTGTGCTTGGAGCTCATGGTTGCCTGTATGAAATACATTGAATCTCATACGGTATAGAATATTTTCCATTCAAAAGTAATTGTAAAATGTAGCTTACTCACAAAAAAAGCAGTCAAGTGCGAGTGGGGCTCGCTCACTGAGGGTTCCGTACCAGAAATACCATTTTTAGCGTTCGAATTTAGTTTCCCCTTGCCCGTCTGGCCATACAAATTTTGACATTTTGACCTACATCTTCGAAACCAATTTAACTAAAATTATGAAAAAAACGTTTTTGGAATCCACGGACGTAGCCCTTTCTAACAATACCCCACAAGATATAAACAATACAAATTTTTTGCAGAGAAAATTTTTTTATAAGGTGGTCTTTACTAAAATTAAAAAAAAATTTAAAAACAAATATGTCGAAAAAGGTTGCAGTTTTTCAGTAATCTATGACTAAAGACCTACGAACCCTGATTTTATCAAAATTTTAGCTTGAGAAATGTGCTGTGCATATTGGATCATGTGGGGACAGATCGGTTTTTCTCTTATATCTTTCTAACCCGTTTAGATAAAATTAAAAAAAATACATTTTGTAATCTATTGATGTAGCCCTTTCTAACGATACCACACACGATATGTTATAAAAATATTTTTGATTTTTTTTGTCCGACCCGAAAACCTTTAAAAATTATAAAAAAATATTTCTAAAAATATTTCTAAACTTTTTATACTGAAAATGTGATGAGATTATTAACACCTAACATCGTGCCAAATTTCAGGATTCTACGATGAAAAAAAGGTCGTTTTATATACACACTCCGAAAACAAAAGTGACCTTATAAGTGTTCCCGTTTTTTCCCTTTTAAGGGAACGGAACCTTAAAAACAAAATTTTCTTCAACCAACGAACCAAACGCAAATGACATCAGCTGATTTGTTTTTGACATTTCTCTTTTTTTGCTCAATAGAATTGCATTCAAAAAGTACATATGTATCAGGGTTTTGCAATTATGCCTACAATGTTGTATTAAAAAATTACTTATAGGTTGGGAAGAATTGTGCAGATACGCGGTTTTTGCATTTATGCGTGTTTCACTTAACCGAGTATTTTTCTATGTGAAAGTATAAAAAAGGCTTACGGCTTCAAGACGCGGTGCATTTATGCGGCTTTTGCATTTATCCGTGTTGCACTTATCCGTAGTCTACTGTACTAGGTATTTTATCACGCATTACCGTAAGGGTGCAGCTTTTTTCGATTTTTTTATTTTTTAATTTTGTTTTGCTTTAAGATGACCCCCTCAGAAATTTTTTATTTTTTTTTATATCAAGTGGGGTATCATTAGAAAGGGCTACGTCCATGGATTCGAAACCTCAAATTGTGAGATATATTTTATTAAAAGGTCCATGTGACAGACCATATCTAAGAACTCCATAATTAGTTAGGTATCTCTTATGCTGTTGAGTGAGAGCGGTTTGAAGATTTCTTTCAGACATAGAGTAATAATAATATCAAGTGTACCAGATAATTTGACATACGCATAATTGTCAAAAAATATTTTGATTTTTCTTTCTCCTTCTTCTTTATAGGTCTTAACCCATCCGAGACATTAGTATGAAAACCGATTTTTATTAAAGTATCCAATCACCAAAAGAGTGAGGCATTGCCATACCGAAAGTGTTATTGAAATTTGAAGAGATTACAACTCGGCCCTCCTGACCTCTTTGATCGACCTCGATCAATGTTACATGATTTCTTAGTGCTTAATTCTATTACAGTATTTGACTTATATCTAGCGGGTCAGTGCTGCTCTCCTGGTTACTTTCTTCATTGGGCAATTCCGGAACAGGGGTAAGCCACAGGCGCAGCCGACTCGACTCAACCACCTCATCATATGGCATTTGGGTTACCTGGTAGTTCTCAATGTCTTTTAGTACATAACGATCATTCGGAAGTTTTTTGCTAACCACGTAAGGACCCCGGTATTTGGCCAGGAATTTTTTATTAAGGCCTACCGTAGTGTCAACATTCTTCATGACAACAAAGTCTCCTACATTGTAAATTTTCGCTGGTACACTGTGCTTTCCAAAATACTTCAAGTTATACCCCTGAGACTTCTCGATGGACTCCAAAGCTTCAGCTCGAACCTGTGCTATATCACATCTCTCTTCTAATTTATCCTCCAAATATTCAGTTAGTTCATCTACCACTCGCCCTCGTTGTTGGACACCAAAGAATAAGACACTAGGAGTCTTGCGCGTCGAAAAATGAAACGTGTTGTTCATCGCATACTCTACATCAGCTAACTTACTCTCCCAGTCTGAATGTTCTAATGGCTCGGACAATTTAGCTAACATTGCCTTAAGAACCCTGTTAACCCGCTCAACCTGTCCGTTTGCTTGGGGTGAAGCAACCGCAACCTTCACATGTTCGATATTATTCCTAAGGATAAAATTTCCAAACTCTCCTGAAGTAAAGCAGGTTCCCCGGGCACTAACAATTCGTCTTGGCCTGCTATAGTTGTCAAAGTATCTTTGTAAAGACGCACAAACCTCTTTCGTACTGGTTGTTTTAACCGCATATAGTTTAACATATTTTGTAAATCCATCAACCACTAATAAGATATGTTTCCTAGCTGATTTTACAGACGGCAAAGGGCCAAAGTGATCAATATGCACGGTGTCAAAAGGTATGGGTTTCTTAGGTATATTGTACAAATTATGTTGTTTGCTTCGGGCTGCGGGGGAATAAATTATGCACTTAACACAGTTTTTTATGTACTGGTCCACCTTTTTCTTATGTTTTGGAAACCAATAATTTTTTCTAATCTCGTCCGAAGTTTTGTCTACCCATAAGGGCCAGTTTCACAGTGGATGTTTAAACTCTGATTGCAGTTTAAATAGGGAATTTCAGTTTCACAGTTGGAAGTTAAACACGATTTAAATAGCCGATTGTGGATATTTAAGTATGGCACAGAGTTGCAATCGAAAACAAATAAACAGCTGATTTCGGACGAGCAAGCAAGCTGCGTCGACAATTTTTCAAATTATAAGAGATCAAATTAAACATAAAACTGCACGGTATAGCACATATAAATGATCCCGTAGTATTATAAATGATATAAACTGTGGATTCTTTGCACAATATCCAATAATTCACTTCTTTCGACCGACGAAAAATTTTGAGTTCGCGCTGCCTCCATAATTGAACAATTGAACATATGTTTTTAGAAAGTTGGGCCAACCTTCAACTGTCAAATATTCGAAGTTGCCATTCATTATTCCGTATTTAAATAAATGCACTGTGAAACTCAAGAAAAGTTAAACTAGATTTAAACTCAATTCGCAAATTAGATGTAAACATCCACTGTGAAACTGGCCCTAAGTGACCAACCTTCTCGTGTAATAAACGAATAATATTGACCTCCATCTCCTGCGGTACAAATAGCTGATAGTGATTTCCCTTTCCTACCTTAAAGACTAAACCAACCCTGAGTTCAAAATGTTGAACTGCCCCTTCTTCCAGTTTTGACCTAAGTGAATTAATAGCCTGATCTCGATTCTGTGTAATCTGTATGTTAAGATCCATTTCCTGCACACTCTCTTCGTTAACCATATGGCAGCGGCTTAACGCATTTACATGGCCCATGGCCTCACCTCTCCGATGCTTCACCTTGTAATTATAGTTTTAAAAATTGAAAACCCAGCGGGCAATTCGTTGGTTTTTTCCCCATAGTCTGGGCAAGAGCATTACAATCAGTAACCATAGTAAAAGGTATACCTTGTAATTGTGTCCTAAATCGTTCAACTGCATAAACTATAGCTAAAATTTCAAGTTCGAAGCTATGCAACTTCGATTCATTTTCAGTAGCTGTCATTGAAAAGAACGCTACTGGATGAAATTGATCATCATCCTGTTTTTGCATCAACGCCGCCCCAAATCCCAACTTACTTGCATCTGTATGCAACTCTGTTTCTCTCTTAGGGTTATATATTGCTAGAACCGGACCCGACAGAAGTTTTCCTTTCAGCACATTAAAAGCCTGCAGACAACTAGCATCAAAATCAAAGGTAACATTATTTTTCAATAAATTAGTCATCGGTTTCGCAATAGCAGAAAAGAAGGGAACGAATCTCCTAAAGTAAGAAAAAAGGCCTAAGCATTGCTAAAGTCGTTTAAAATTTTGTGGACTCGGAAATTCCTGAATGGCTTTGAGATGCGACTCATTTGGTCTAATACCCTCCGAGCTTACTGTATAACCCAAGAAATTTATAGTAAAATAACCGAACTTGCATTTCCTCATTTTAAGCTCTAAGCCCCTCCTGTACAATCGGCTTAATACCTCATTAACCGTTTCCAAATGGCTCTCAAAGTCCTTCGATGCAATGGTGATATCGTCCATGAATACCACTATCTTGCGGGCAAGTATCAAATCCTTAAGTATCTCATAAATAAATCTTAGGAAGAAAGCAGGGGCGTTTTTCAAACCAAACGGCACTTTAGTATATTCATATTGCCCTCCAGGTGTCACAAATGAGGTGTATTTAATTGACTCTTCGTGCATCTGTACCTGGTGGAACCCGTTCTTCAGGTCCAGTGCAGTAAAAAAGTTTTTCTCCTCCAGATATTCTATGCAATCTTCTATCAAAGGCATCGGAAAATTATCTCTAATCGTCTTTTTATTCAAAAACCTATAATAAACGCAAAGTCGTCCGTCACCATCCTTTTTCCTAATTAAAACTGTGGCCGAAGCATAAGGAGAATTACTGTACCTAATTACACCTTTGTCCAATAAATTTTCAATTATATTTTGAACCTCAGTCTTTTCAGCGAAAGAAAGTCTTCTGGGTCCGCAGTGAAAGGGCGTGTCATCAGTTAAATTTATTTTAATTTTTGAATCATAGGGTTCTACTGGTACTTCAGACGGCGGACAACAATACGACTCGTCAATTACTTTCCTTAAACTAACTCTTTGGCTGGCAGTCAATCCTTGATTGATATCAACCTCTGCTTTGGAATCCATCTGAGAATCAGGGAGAACCTAAACAAAGTATTATTCTCTATACAATAATTTAAGCTCCCAACATCGGCTTTATTTGTAAATTCTACTGAGTGTATTCGCAACGTTACCTCATTCACACCACGCATCAGCAAATCCTCCGAATGACCCTTACCATCAATACTGCCCACTACCGGTTGAATCGAATCGTCAACCCCGACAGCAACCTCAGCCGGCTTTTTATTCTTACGTAACCATTTCTTCTTAAGTCCAAAGAATCAACCACACTGTTTACCAATTCCATTAGAGCCTCTTCACTTTTTTGTCTTAACTTTAACAAAAAATTCTTGGAATAACTAATTTTAGAGTCTTTTTTCTTTCGACACAAAAATATTTTAAATTTACACAGCAGATCTCGCCCAACCAATAGGGATATAGAAATGTCTTCATCAGGAATAATTAAAAATGAATGAATTACAGCAATATTTCCAATTTTCACTTGACATAAGGCCATTCCATAAGACTTCAACACAACATTGCCTATTCCCTTTAACTTGGTTTGCTTCAACTCCCTGCCTTTGAAATTTGCCACAGCGGACCTCCTAATAAAACTTCTCGGACTACCCGAATCGAGAAGAGCAGAAAGACTTCTAAAAGCAGTAGTCCAATTCACAATCTTTTGCAAATGGTCTGGGATTTTTGCAATTGACAGTTTTGTAGCAAACTACTGTCAAAACTACTGTAAGTTTGCTAAAAAACTGTCAATTGCAAAAATCCCAGACCATTTGCACAAGATTGTGAATTGGGCTATTGTGTTTGTTTCTTTGGACAGGGAAAGCAACACTCACCATTTGTATTGCGTTAATCGGGTCTATTAATCTCGACTCCTCCTCGGTCATCTGTACTCCCGTATCGTACTTAAACTCTCCCTCGACGGCTGCAACAAGTTGCCTCTTCATCGGGCACACCTGGTGGTAATGGCCCATCTGGCCACATTTGAAACACGATCCAGGCAACCGCTTCGGCTTCGGGCATCGCGATTGATAATGGCCGAACTTCGAACAATTATACCAGTGCGGGCCATCAGCTGGGACCGCAGTATTTCCATCCGGACGGCCTGAAGTAGTCCTAACAGCAGCAGCAGACGTAGTTGGCGTTCTCCGAAGGACTGTCGGGGAGTGGCCAATGGTACTCCACTCGGAAGGTACACTCTGCGCTCGGCCAGTAGACACCGCTGGTTTCGGGCGCAATTTCTCGTATCGCACCAGTTGCGACTTAAGTTGCATCAGAGTTGTGGCCTGATATAGTATGGCAATGTACGGCGATTTATCGTTGAGGCGTCTACCAATTCACGCTCTGAAATATTAACTCTCTCCGCCAACATCTTCATCTCCACTACGTACCGTTGAATGCTTTCGTCGGGCATCAGTTTACGGTTTCTTATTTTCTCGTAAGCTTCCAAAGCCGAAATTGGGTGTCCAAAATCCCGCAATATGGCGTGCTTCAGTTCATCGTACGAGGATGGGGCAAGATCCCTGGCGAACAGCTTAGCTGTCCCTACCAGCAAACGACGAGCGCACATCAGCTTATTACTGCCCCTACACCGACACAGCTCTAACGCATCTTCCAAGTCAAGGAACCAATTCTACACGTCGCCTGAATCATCCCCACTGAATTTACTAACCATAGCATCAATGGTGGTCATGTCCACCGGTCCCTCAGGCTGAAGCTGTGGTGTTTGAAGCGCCTCCACATCACGACGCAGTAGCAATACTTCATTCTGTCGACGCAACCATGCAATTTCGTCGGCAGCATCAGTGGGGACAGCAATGACAGCAGGTGCAGCGGAGACAGCAGTGACAGCGGGTGCTCCGGTGGCTGCAGGTATAGCGGAGACAGCAGTGACGGTGGGTGCTTCGGTGGCCGCAGGTACAGCGGAGACAGCAGTGACAGCGGGTGCTTCGGTGGCCGCAGGTGCAGCGGAGACAGCCGCAACCAGCATCTTATCTTTCGGGGCCTCTCGAGGGATTTCTCTCCCCTTAAATACGGCCGCTTTTTCGACATCTTTACGGGTATTCCTTCGTTGTGACATTTTAATTAATTTTAACTCGAATTTATGTTGGTGGTGATCCCACTTCTGATGGATGAAAACAGATTTTTATTAAAGTATGTCATCACGTTCGCTGTCAAAATCCAAGAGGCCGGATGTAGCCATTCACAATTGGCATGTCGCCATTTTACACCTCATTGCCAATCACCAAGAGGGTGAGGCATTGCCATACCGAAAGTATTATTGAAATTTGAAGCGATTACAAGTACAAAAAAGTTACTCAACATTTTTACGTACCATGCAATTTTTATTTTATCGTTAACACCACCTGAACTTCGCATTGCCCCAAAGAAATTTTCTAATGCGGCCTCTACACGGTCAGTCATTCCATGTCAGACATGTGTCCGTGTAATGCGGCCCCGAGACGGTCAAATGGTTTGAGTCAAATGTGAGCATGTGTTGGAGAATATTTGTATGTATGGTAACACAGACAATGTTTGACCAAATATCAAAGTGGTTTAGATATTTGTTATGCACTGCAGGGGCCAAAGCAAAATTGCCATTTCGTTTTGTTCGTCGTGATGTTAACATCGTGCGCATGTCGGCAAACCAAACAAGCGACGCGGAAAAACAATTTTTGGCGGGAAATTTATGCGATAACTGACTTCTTTTTCTTAAGCACTGTTTAATCCGAGTGCTCTTCTCTTTATTTTTTCACTTTTTAATGCGGCCCCGAGACGGTCAAATGGTTTGAGTCAAACGTGAGCATGTGTTGGAGAATATTTGTATGTATGGTAACACAGACAATGTTTGACCAAATATCAAAGTGGTTTAGATATTTGTGACGCACTGCAGGGGCCAAAGCAAATTTGCCATTTCGTTTTGTTCGTCGTGCTGTTAACATCGTGCGCATGTCGGCAAACTAAACAAGCGACGCGGAAAAACAATTTTTGTCGCGAAATTTATGCGATAACTGACTTCTTTTTCTTAAGCACTGTTTAATCCGAGTGCTCTTCTCTTTATTTTTTCACTTTTTAACACACTTTGCCAGTGCAAAATATGCGATACAATCGTCCGTGTCACTCATAGTATGTCTGCACACCACAAAGAGTCGGAAATTATGAAGATTTGATGGCAATGTTTGTTTTGTGTAAGGGCTAAGCATCAGTTTACACGGACACATGTTTGACTCAAACCATTTGACCGTGTCGGGGCCGCATTACACACTTTGCCAGTGCAAAATATGCGATACAATCGTCCGTGTCATTCATAGTATGTCTGCACACCACAAAGAGTCGGAAATTATGAAGATTTGATGGCAATGTTTGTTTTGTGTAAGGGATAAACATCAGTTTACACGGACACATGTTTGACTCAAACCATTTGACCGTCTCGGGGCCGCATAAACCGATGCCTAGCCCTTACACACAGTCATTGCCATTCAGGTGCTTATTTTGTAAATCCCAACGCCTCACTTCACCCTGCGTTCACTAATTTGTTATTGTGTAAAATGCATCACCTCACTCAGTGACCGCTCGCGTTGTCTTACGTAGTTTCATATGAAAATCGGTATCGCATAAAACGCAACGCTGCGCATTCACTCACATGAACTGTCAAATCGTTCACTTGGGTTTGAGCTCGCGTTCGGTTTTTTTAACGCAAAATTTCTGGTAATTTCGAGTGAAAATTGATTTGTGGTAATCTGCAGAAGCAAATAATAAGTATTGTAATACTTTTTAAAGACAAATACTAAAGAAATAATTATTAAGTAAAAAAAAATTTTTAATATTCAACGTTTTTAAAATGGACTAAAAAGTATAAAATAATTTTTCATTGCCATAAACAGATTTCTGAACCAATATAGATGGTCCTGATAATGTTTGATTTTGATTTTTCAATTGATATGGAAATACTAGTAAGATTTAAAACTAAAAACGTTGGGGCATACATTGGGTTATTGATGCGTGAATAGTTCACCTAAGGGCCAGTTTCACAGTGGATGTTTAAACTCTGATTGCAGTTTAAATAGGGAATTTCAGTTTCACAGTGGGAAGTTAAATACAATTTAAATGCCCGGTTGTGGGCATTTAAGTACGGTGTTAATCGAAAACAAATAAACAGCTGATTTCGGATGTGCAGGCAAGCTGCGTCGACAATATTGCAATTTATAAGCGGCCAAATTAAACATACAACTGCATGGTGTAGCACATATAAATGATCCCGTAGTATTATAAATAATATAAACTGTGGATTCTTTGAAGAATATCCAATAATTCACTTCTTTCGGCCGACGAAAAATTTTTAGCTCGCGCTGCCTCCATAATTGAACAATTGAACATATGTTTTTGGCAAGTTGTGCTGTGTTCAATTGTCAAATATTCGAAGTTGCCATTCATTATTCCGTATTTAAATAAATGCACTGTGAAACTCAAGAAAAGTTAAACTAGATTTAAACTCAATTCGCAAATTAGATTTAAACATCCACTGAGAAACTGGCCCTAAGTCACTAACAGTTTGATTGTACTGCCTATTCTTTGATTTAAACTTGTTAAACTCAAAAGTAGATTAAAATTCAAAATTTTGTTGCATGCTTTGTTTTTCAATCCCATCTATTTGATTGATGAATTTTAGTCGTTTATGCTTTGAAAGTATGAGCTGTAGTAACTTAAGTTCGACTATTATTATTAAATCACTTAAGTACAATAATATTGGCCTGCAAATGATATAAACTGTTTTCTCAACAGCAGCTACTCTTTGCTATTATTTTGCGCCCAACGTTTTTAGTTTTAAATCTTACTAGTATTTCCATATCAATTGAAAAATCAAAATCAAACATTATCAGGACTATCTATATTGATTCAGAAATCTGTTTATGGCAATGAAAAATTATTTTATACTTTTTAGTCCATTTTAAAAACGTTGAATATTAAAAATTTTTTTTTACTTAATAATTATTTTCTGATTTTTAGTCTTGTGTGTGTAAAATTTTTCAAGTAATTTCAAACATTTTGATGAGATTATAACAGAGACATGTAAATTTCAACTGATTATATCCGAAATAGAAAATTGTTATATCTACCTATCAATCTGTTTATTTCTCATGATATATAAAATAAAGAAGCTAGCCAAATTAAGTTTTAAAAAATTTATATTTCAATTAAATTATATCAATAATATTGCATTCTTATGGTCTAAGTTGTCGCATTCTTTCCATCTCCTTCAAGGCATCTTCATTGCACGGTTTCTTGCCAGTGAGTTTTGAACAGTCGAGCTCCTCTATTTTTAATCCGTCTAATGATCTCACACGACTTAATGCGACATATGCCTGTCCTTTAGCAAATAGATCCGAGATATACAACAGCATGGTCCACTGTACATCCTTGCATTTTATGAACTGTGCAGGCCCAGCAGAGTATTAGTGGGAGCTGTGTTCGCTCGATTGTTCCATCTGTTTTTTTTTTACTGTAAAATTTTTTACTGTTGAAAGGGTTAAATGGTTTTAAAACTGGGCCATTAAAAAGAGTGATCGTTTTTTGAAATTATGGGTTGGTAGGTAGTTTTTTGAAATAGTTTTATTTTTTTTATAGCAGGCCAATTAAAAGGAACGAATGTATGTATAAATATACCAGAGTTGGAGCGTGGTGGGTTTGAATGTGTTGAGTTTGAGTGTGGTGAGTTTGGGCGTGGTGAATTTGAGTGTGGTGAGTTACATCATACCACATATGACAGGAATGTAAGAAACGACTATTAACACCTCAATACCAAATTTGATATTGATATTGCTGTAAAATTAGCCGAGATAAAGCATTCCTTAAGTTGGAGTTGTATATCCAGTTCTGAGCTATGTTGAAAATTTCACAACTTATCGGGAAGTTACTTTAAAATTAATTCCAAGATTTGTACGGGACATACAAACAAATAAACAAACAGACAAGAAAGCGACCTAATAAAAACGTTTTAAAATCCGCATAACTTCGAAATAATGGAAAAAAATACGCATAAAAGTCGTTTTGAAAAACTGCATAACTTCGAAATCGTAAAAAAATATTTCGCATAAAAAGATAATTGACTGTACATATTCGTAAACATGGGCGACCTGACAGTCGTAACTCTGCAAGCATTTTAAATACGACGTTTCCTCCAGATAGAAGACAATACATTCACCATCATATGTCTATATGTATTTATAGCATGATTATAAGCACTCTACCTTCCAAATTACAAAAAATTCTGTATAAACTGCCAAAATTGGTTGAATTGTTATAAAATTGTTCTAGTCCACTCATGAAGCTTAGTGCATATTTTGTGTGAAATAGAAAAGGACAGCATATTGGACAATACAAATGTTCAAAGAGAAAAATGAATATACACTGCAGTATTTTGTATGAAAATATACCGAAAACGTCGAAGTGGTGCCAATGTATCTTTTGCTTTCAAAATGTACCCCAAAAGAGTATAAATGCAGCAACTTTATCATCCCTGGAATATCAACCATACATTATTATGGAAATGTTCTAGAATAGATTACTGGGGTGAATCTGATATGCGACAATGAACAAAACCGGGCCAGGTGGCGCCGTGGCTTAGTTGGTTAAAGCGCCTGTCTAGTAAACAGGAGATCGTGAGTTCGAATCTCGCCGGGGCCTTTTAGATGCTAATAATTTTTTCATGTGCATTCCTTCTTTTTTTTAATTTTCACAAATAAAGCGTCCCAAATTGTGAAAAGAACTTGTTAATATTTTGAATAATTTAAGTATCTATGTAATCAGAAAAAATTTTGATGTATGATGACATTTATTTTAAATTTATTTAAAAATATTTTTACGATTCGACACATATGTATCTACCCGACTTGTAAGTTGATCGAAATTCAATTATATACATACTAAAGTGTAATTCAATAGCTTAAACGCAGTGGAGAAAATGTATAATTATTTATTTAGTACAATTCACAGAAGTGTCGTTACTGTTGTTTGGGACAATGTTTGCTATTGTGTAACCCTAAGATAAGCGAGCATCCTGGGATCATTACTAAGTAGTGAAAATCACATTTAGAATAAAAATGGTGTCCATAGAAGAGCATTTAATACGCTTATTACTATAACAACGAAATGCTTTAAAAATCGCCAAATATCAATAAAATGTAATTTCCAACTATTCAGCAAATACTATATTTTTAAGCAAACTGAAAAATGTAAAGATTTACCGCTTTTCAATCCGAAGTAGATGAACTAACAGAGGAGGTGGGATGTGCATCTTCCTCTTCTCCGTCGAAATCCTCGGGCTCGTCCGATTGTGACTGTTGCTCTCCATTGTCGTTAGTGCTCTTCTTAACGTACGTATCCGGAAAACTATATAATGCATCAAAGTGCCGCAAAGAAGCGGCAACAGCACTCGGAGGTATATTGAAAAGAGGATGAGTGGGCAGCAGTTCATTGATGGGGTCACCGAGTACCAGTGGATTTAAAGATGACTCTGAGTGTTGAGCAATAGAAACACCGCTAAGTGTGTAGCAGGTGTGGTAGAGATCCTGGGGCCTACAATTATAGGTTTTCGAATAGATAGTATCTCCTGTACTTAGAGGAAAGTACCTACTTTCCGGGTTTATCGATGAGCCCTCCGTTCGGCTTTTGACAGCAGAGCAGTATATATTCCTGCAAAGCAGCAGCATCGAAAAGGGATTGCTTTAGAAACTTGCCTGAAAGAAATATTCTTTAAAAATACAACTAAGAACGTTCATGAGTATATTACAACCGACCCTCGCTAGCTATAATAGCTTGTGTTATGGGAATGGTAGCGCCAACCCAAAATGAGTAACAGCCATCCACTAACTTGTTTGTTCGTCCTTGAAATCCACCTTCGTAAGGCAACTGCCGTTGTAGATTCCATTTCTTCAAATAAAAAGAGAAAATTACCTCTACGAATACCATACATGGCTACTTACAAGCAACTGCTGTATATCACATTTGTGTGCCTGGTTGAGCATAGTCAGTGCGGCAATGCCACAAAATGTATACCCGCCATGTGCCTCCAAGTCGGGTGCGCCACCAAAGCCACCTTCATACGTCTGGCAACTGGCAATCCAATCACCCGATTTGTCGAACAGCTCCTCTATCGTGTCCGCAGGAACATTTGTCAGTTTAGCACATGAAACAGCGCAATATGCGCCTCGTACATCTGTTTCGCCATCTACGTGCAGTCGAAAGGAGCCATCGGGTTTGCGCACAGCAAACAAAAAGCGTATCAGCGAATCCCGGTCGATGGCTCGGTACGCATTAGGCGTGCCAATTATGCACAGACTATTGACTGCCGCGTAAGTTGGCGCCAAATGCGGATATTGTCCGGGGCCACCAGCGAAACCACCATCGACATGACGACATCTGTACATTTTGAAAGAGACAATGGCAATCTGAAAGAAATCGACCGCACTCACTTAATGAGGAATTGCACGACATGCTCCAACGTTTCATCACAGAAAGTGAAATTGAGCAGCTGTGCCGCTTGCAGTATCCAGTATACATTCCAGGGCCGACTGCTGTCCAGGCACTCGTAGAAGGTGGGCAGGTGGTGCAGCATAGATTCCAAATAGCGCTGGTGCTCTTCCCGATGAAACTTCGCAATTTTTGGATCCAAGTACTGAAGCTGTTGAAACCGATCGAAGCACTTCTCGATAGAGTTCTCTGTCTTGAGCTTTAATTGGTTATGTCGGGAGGAAGAACGCGATAGAGTAGATCAAATGATTAGTAAGCTGGCGTTAGATACTTTTACTGACAAACCTGTTCTCTAGATGTGACTGTGGAAACTTTTTCATCATCAAACTTAAAAGCTTTAATTGACGTATAGTCTCGAAAAAGAACCTCTTCCATACCAAAATCCATTATCCGTTCTTACTAAATAAATTAAAAAATTAAAATGAATTAACAACGAAACACAACAAAAAGATTATTCCCATTGAAGCACAGCAACGAAATCTAGGGCTGCAACTTCGCATTATCTAATTTTGAAGAGCAGCTGATTGTAGTACAATTAAATTATTAGCCTTGCCACATATCGTATCAAGCTATTAGGGTGTTTTGAAGGAAAGAGCGCAAATAAGGTTCATCTTTCATCTGTTTCAAATTAAAGAATTCGTTTCTCTTGATTTGACCTTATATTCAACTTTAAATATCGATATTATGTTATCCGTCATACTAAAATTATTCATGTGATCATACCTTGTACGAGTAGTACTTCTTAGTATACATTCAAATAAGTAAACCTTGCTGGAATTAAAATATTTTCTGTAAATGGCATATATTTTATTTACGTGCGTATAAGTATGTATTAGTTAAACCGTGATACGTACGGAAATTTAAATTTTAATATGTTTGCAGACAGAATGCATATTTTATATCTGCTGCTTTTTGGTCTGTCAATTAATATGGAGCGTATTCTAACATGCCTTACTATCAGTAAAGTTGTTGTACGAGTCCCGAAAGAAAATGATATTGGCTTAATATTTGGTAAGTGTTACGCCGACAATACAAATAAGGTAGGTGAATTGTTTTGAAACCATAATTCAAAGATATATCGAATGTAACTTGTAATTTGACAATCAATTTTGGGAATGTTTTGGGGTGTCTTGGTGGGAGCTACTGCCTTCAAATAATGGAGCGAGAATGCTAGACAAGGAGAGAGATTTTAAGGAATTTTCATTCGTTCACTACCTTAAAAGTTTTAAATTTTATTTACATTGGATAAGCCATTCTACGATTCGTATAAAAGCGTAAAAATATATTTCAAGGGTATTATACTTGTAATCGTTTTAACAGTTGTATCAAAAAAATGTATATACATACATCTAAATAACTCTGATGTTAATTTTTCAGATTTGACAGTAGTAAACACGGAAATGGATAAGAAGGAAATGTTGGAATATCAAGTACGCCCAGATGGTACATGCTGCGTTAACTTGACAGACTGCGAAATCATGACAAACGTAAGAAAATAAGGTATTTTAAAACATAAATTTATCGCAACAACATTCAAATAGGCTAGCCGAATTGTGGGGGGAAATTTTGGTTATATTGAAACAGGAGTATGCCAAACGGTTTCATTAATCTGGCCCACTGTGGTAAGTGCAATAAAGACACAAAGAGTATAAAATATATTGTGATAAGCAATTTTTCAGTCCCTGTACAATCGTGTAGGTTTCTGTTCAATAACAATAACTTCTACCAATGCCAAAGGCGAGGAAGTCAATCTGAAACAGACTTTACACTTTGATACGAGATTCACGGTACTTGATCCAGAGGGACACACACTGCGGAAGCGTGAGCTATGCGTGAACTTGATGTGTGTTTATAAACTGATCAATATAATGTGCGTACGTTTCCCTTTATATCTTTAGACAAGGGCTATACTGACTGCAACAATTGGGATCTGGACTATTTGAAGAACTGCACACCAGTTGATTGTGAAGAGCGTTACTTTGGACGCCGCAGTTATTTTAATGGTACAACTCAACGATGTGAGGAAGTACCACGATGTGCGGAGCCGTATGAGGTATTTATGCATATAACTTTTCAGACCTTGTTGTTGATAATGCTAATGATTTAATTCTCAGAGGTATGATGTGTACGCTAACGAATGTATTGACACAAAAAATTTTTGCACTGAGGAAGACATGGAAGCCATACGGCAGGGAAAGTTTGACAACAACGTTTTGGATTTGAAATGTAATGCTCAGGTAAGCTGAAATATATAATACATAAAATATTATACATTTTACTCCCTGGTTAAAGTGATAAATTCAATTACAAATATGAGTTATTGACACTGACGTTAATGTAAATGCGTTTACGATTACCGTAAATCAATATTCGCAAATTAAAATATTCTTTCCCCTATGTATATTTAAAACGATTTCTCTAAGTAGTTTTTTTTTCGTGATATTATATTTATTTATTTATCACACGTGTTTGTGTGACCATAAATACATATTTTCTCTAACACGTGCTCATGATTGACATCTTATTGACCGAGTTAAGGCCGCATAGGGTTAAGGTGAGGTGATAAGAAATATTCTGGGTATATATGCGAATGCTTAAAATATAAGGTGGCAGCGCTTTGTCCGCCTAGTGTTCTTAAAATACACATACAATTGTTTATTATTTATTTTACATATTTGTGAGAAAATACAACTCTGTGGTGGATATCGGTATTGCTTAGATATGTTATGGGACGAGCAATTTTTCGACGGCGCCGTGGCTTAGTTGGTTAAAGCGCCTGTCTAGTAAACAGGAGATCGTGAGTTCGAATCTCGCCGGGGCCTTTCTTAACTGTTTTTAAAATTCTAACTTTTTCTTGTTTCGAAATTATTTAATACAATTTTATTATGCGCAAATTGTTAATGATTTACGAATGTTTTACTCACCAAACTCCCAGCCAGGTCCAATTGTGGTGGTTAACGATTACACCGACCATAATGGCAATGAGCCGTTAGATGGGGAGGCAAAAGTTATTGTCACGCGCAGCTCGGATGTTGATATAACGCAGCCGGAGGAACAATCGTTTTTACCATATTGGCTGAAGGGGCTTATCGATGGTCTGCTTATAGTAAGTACGAGTAATTCACAAACGGAGAAATTCGACAGATTAATGCGAATTTATGAAAAGGTTGGTGTAATTATATTTCTGCAGGTCTTTGCGACAGTTGCCATATATGTTCTAATTTGCTTTGCAATATTTCTGATCGTATCTTGGATATCGCGGAAACACTTCGATTCCGGCCTCAATGGAAATTGTGCTATGTCCTCATCTGGAACTTCCTTACCTCTTTACACTCATTCCAGTTTGCTGTCACAACGATAATTTTATTATTCATCTTATTTAATTTAGTATGAGTTTATTTTAGTTGTAAATTTGTAAAATATATTAGTTTCCGCAATAAGGATATAATGCAAGTAATCGTTATAGTACATATTAATCTTCGTTTTACACGGTTATTATAAGCTTTATATTAGGTTCACATCAGGTATGTATGTATGTTTGTATGTCGTCAAATCTAGTAATCAATTTTTCACCCACTTCCCGACTACTTAGAGATCTGAAACTTTGCGTACATGCCTAAACACGAGCACGATACATGAATCAATAAATTTTATGGGCGTAGGATAAGGGGCGTGGCACTTTTTTATCAACTCCAGATTTGTGTATAACTTTAGAACTACAAATCACACATCAACGAAACTCGGTAGGAACTTACTACATATCCATATCCTTCTACTGAGAAAATAAGGCGGGCACTGGATAAGGGGGGCGTGGCACTGCCCATACAAACAAAATTTTTGATCTCGATTAGCTTTGGATCTAAAGGTCGTGCAGCATTGAAATTTCGTATGCAGTCGCCTCTTGGTTGTGTCGTCCCACTGGTAAAATTTTATGGGCGTAGGATAAGGGGCGTGGCACTTTTTTATCAACTCCAGATTTGTGTATAACTTTAGAACTACAAATCACACATCAATGAAACTCGGTAGGAACTTACTACACATCCATACCCTTCTAGTGGGAAAATAAGACGGACAGTGGACAAGAGGGCGTGACACCGCCCATACAAACCAAAATGTTTATATCAAATAGCTTTGGAACTAAAAGTCGTGCAGCATTGAAATTCCGTATGCAGTCGCCTCTTGGATTTTATGGGCGTAGGACAGGGGGCGTGGCACTTTTCAAGCAACTACACACTTGGGCTTCAGTTTATAATTATAGGTACACCACACATCAATGAAAAACGATAGGAACTTACTCGCCGCGCCTTGCAAGCAAAACAACAACAACACATCGCGCCATAAATATGCCACGAATATTAGGGTCGATCACAGCCGTATTATTTGTTAAATTGAGGATATGACATATGACGATAGGAAACACTGTGAATACCCTAAATATTGTGTACTGCTCTGGAAGTTTTAAATTCTTTTTGCGAAAAATTTCAGAGCTCTAAAATTTAATTTATGGAAGACTAAAAAGTAGAAAATAATATTATATAAAAACAAAACTTTTTAAAAATAAGCTTTAATGTACTAAAAAGTAGAAAATAAATTGTTTCGAAGTCACCAGTATCTTACTATCAATAAAAGCTTGTGCGCTCAATATCCATATTCACACTTATCTTTCATTACTAGAATCTATTTGCAAAACATAATTTAAATAAAATATTGTGGTAACTGGTTGACAAATATTGAACACATGAGCGCCCCAAGCTTTTATTGCTAGCAGGACATTAACAGACCGTAAAAAAATAACAAGGATGGCTTTCCCAATCATCATGTGAAGTGCGAGTTGCGATCCCATTGATAGGCCACAACACGGCGACGACGACGAAGGGCGCAGTGGAGCTTCGGGCATGTATTAAACTACACTTTCATTAAACGGTAACTATTAGTGTCTTAAATTCGGTGACATTCGTCTGTCAAACGGGACGCATTGCCACATACTGCTGACTCGTCTGCACCCTTTGTCCGTTCGTCACAACTTCATACAACTGCTCCTGCTTGCTTCAACTTCTTTCACATATCTCTATACTTCTTGTGACCCAATTTTAATTAGCGATAAGAATGAAATTAACCCCTTCCTCTCTCGCCCAACGATCAGCACGATCGTGTAATTAAATGCGCAACAAGAGGGTTCCTACAATTATTGAGAAATGTAGCACTGTCATAAGTAATTGGCACAATCGACTTGGAACAGGTGGTGGAACTGATGCAGAAGTTCAGCTGCATACAATGAAATAGGCAGAGCGTAATTATGAAATTTCCATATTATAATGAACTAATTATGCATGCCGGCTGTGTCTCAAGTACAAGGACTATGCGGACATTTAACACTTGCGCTTTTGAATGGAGCTTCAAATGTGCGGGGTGGGGCTTTGAAGGGAAATGGGGGGATATCATATATGTATGTATTTCTAAAAATTTGATTTACCAACGAAAACTGATATTTAAAATGCAGCCTAATTTTTAATTTATTTTCAAATAAACTTTGAATAAAATTTGTAGTTGATTTTTTAATGTATTTTTCTCCTTTATTTAATACTTGTATGCAACTTACCTGCGTATTGTGTTTTAATTACAAAAACAGTATTTCCAATTCCTATGTGAGTTGTGGGCATACTAAATAATAATTTATAATTGATACGCGCAACAGCCCGTGTAGGCTAGCTATCAAAAATATGTGAGTATAATTTCATGCAAGCAATTGCCATATGGTTTATTAAATATTTATTTTATTTACTAATTTATTTGTAAATTCAGTCTATGGCTAGAACCTTACAGACTAGATTAACACAAATTAAGTATACTTAAAGAAATAAATAACAAAGGGTGAATTAGAACATTAATTATAATATAAGTTAAACAATTTTTTTAAAGCAAAACTCTAGATGGAAAGATCGAAACCACAAACGGTTGAGATTTTGTTGAATTCAGACAGAGACCGAAACAAAGGCGCGTTCGAGGCATAATTAGACCTGCAAGGGGAAATATCAAACAAAGCATAGTGACGTAGTACCCTAAAGGAAGAAGTTGAAGTCGATTAGACTGAGAAGGTGGTGACTGTCAACCCTATCAGTAATGATACCATGGACAAACGACAGAGATAAAATTGTCCTTCTACTTTCAAGGGACGAGATTTATAAGTGAGCAACGCGACGAGTAGGGCGGAATGGGATCGGTAAACTTCAGGGATCGAAGACCAAAACTCAGAAAATATTTTTGGATTCGTTCAATGCGGGTGGAAAGACATATAAAATGGATTCCAGATAAAAGATGCGTACTCCAACCGGGAACGAACCAGGGAAGTATACAGAAGCTTAAGAGTGTAGGGATAAGAAAATTCAGTGCTATTACGACGAACAAAAGCTAGCATCGAATATGCCTTCGAGATAGTGGAGTTGATATGACTCGTAAACGACAGCTTAGAGTAAAAAATGATTCCAAGGTCAGCGAACTCGGACACTCTCTCGAGAGGCGTATTGGCAATGTGATAAGAGGACTGGAAGGCGGCAGTCGACCTGGAAAAGGTTAAGTGAAAGCATTTTTGCAAGTTTAAGGACAGGTGGTTACTGGTGCACCATAGATTGACGTTATCTAACTCGGACTGTAGAACGTCGATATCGGAAGAGTTACGGACAATGGTATAAATTTTCAGATCATCAGCGTATAGCAGGAACTTGGCCTTGAAAAAACAACAACTGATATCATTGATGAAGAGCAAAGGTAAAAATTAAATTTAATTAGTTGAATTGAATATAATAATAAAACACAGCGCCTCTGCCGGCAAATTGTAGTAATTTGAGGAAAAGTCCAACCAAATAGCTTATATCAACACCATCTGTTCGAAGAGATAAAAATTAAAAATATTACTAGGTTTATTTGTATTTTTATACCTCGAGGATATGGCGGCTACCATTGAAGAGAGCTTTCGGAAGATATTTCGGATATTTCTGGTTCAGCTGCTTCGAGGTTGGCGGTGCAGCTACTTCCTGCTGGTGGTTCCTCGGATATTTCAGTTTTATTTCCTTTGGAAGGCGCCATTGCTTCCGACAGCGCTGCGTCCATTTTGTTTTTCAGGGAGCGCATCACTGTGTCATCTTCGATGCTCAAAATAACTTTCGTTACGTAATCCCCGTACGACTTGGCATGTTTGAACGTCAGATCTCCCTTCATCAAAAAATTCATTTGATCGAAGAGGAACCACTTTGAAGGACGGGTCTTGTCGCTTTGTAAGCGTTTCAGCTCCCGTTTGTACTGCGAACGGATGCTGGTAAACTTTTTTAGAAGTTCCTTCGGCGGAACTGATTCTCCCATCGCAACAGCAACTTTAGCCCACAAATGTTCATTTTTTCTCCAGAACATATTTTTCTTTGCTTTCCAAAGTGGGCCATATTTTGATACTTCCTTGACGAGGGACATTGTTCTTTCTTTAGTCCACTCCATCAAATTAAAGATTATTTATTATATTTATTATTATTATTTCTTATATCGTTATGTTGTGCGAATGTCTGTGTTAGTTTGGAAATCACAATTTTTTGAATCGACTTGAAATGTTACATTTGTGCGCACGCTGCAAAGACAGAAAGATATGCGTAGAAAAATGAACAAGGAATTCCAATATGTAAAAGGCAGTTATAATGTGATAATGTGTCTGTTTGTCTGTCCGGCTATACAAAGCTACACGCGTTGACCGATTTCAGTCAATGTGAACATGTTCACAAGGCCATATGTTTTAGTTTTCAGTATGGCCGTGTGAACATGTTCATAAGGCCATAAGTACACAGCCTTGCGGGACACCAGAAGAGGCAGAGAATGGTCTAGAGCGAGTGCCATCAACGTCAACAGCATATTGGCTATTCTGTAGATAAGAACGGATCCAGTCCAAGAATGTGGAATGGAAACCAAACCGGGCTAGTTTACAAGACCAGGATGCTGTGCGACACCGTATCGAAAGCTTTGGAGAAGTCAGTATAGACTGTGTCCACCTGATATCGATCACTAAAAGCAGAAATACAGTCATGAGAGAAATTCGCAAGATTAGAGACCGTGGACCGACCCGGGACAAATCCATGCTGATTTTGTCAGATAAAGCTTTTGACCGCGAAATAGACCTTCTCCTTAACAATAGTCTCAAATAACTTTGACACACATGACAATTTGGAGATAGGCCTGAAATCTAATATATAAAAATGAATGTTTGTTTGTCTGTTTGTCTGTCCGGCTATACAAAGCTACACGCGTTGACCGATTTCAGCCAAACTTTACACCAATATTGTTGAAGACCAAAAGAAGGCGACTGTATATAAAATTTTTCGATTCATCAAGAGGGCGTGGCACCTCCCATACAACTTAAATATTTGATTTGGCATATCTTTAAAACTACATGCCATACAACATTAAAATTCTCTATTCTGTTAGTAATTAGTCGTGCCCTCTTGCTGAAAAAAATTGAGGGGCGTGGGACAAGAGGGAGTGGCACTCCTTATACAACTTAAATATTTGATTTGGCATATCTTTAAAACTACAAGTCAAGCAGCATTGAAATTCCGTATGCAGGCCCCTCTTGGATGCTTCGTCCCACGGGTAAAATTTTATGGGCGTAGGACAAGGGGCGTGGCACTTATCAATCAACTATACATTTGGGTATAACTTTAGAACAATACACCACACATAAATGAAACACGATACGAACTTACTACATATCCGTATCCTTCAACTCGGAAAGTGGGACGGGCATTGGACAAGGGGCGTGGCACCGCCCATACATCAGAATTTTTGATATCGAATATCATTTGGCCTAAAAGTCGGGAAGCATTGAAATTCCGTTTGCAGGTCCCTCTTGGATGCTCCGTCCCACGGGTTAAATTATATGGGCGTAGGACAAGGGGCGTGGCAATTTTTAATCAACTATACATTTGAGTATAACTTTAGACCAATACACCACACATAAATGAAACACGATACGAACTTACTACATGTCCGTATCCTTCAACTCGGAAAATGGGACGGGCATTGGACAAGGGGCGTGGCACCGCCCATAGATCAGAATTTTTGATATCGAATATCTTTTGGCCTAAATGTTGGGAAGCATTGAAATTCCGTATGCAGGTCCCTCTTGGATGCTTCGTCCCACGGGTAAAATTATATGGGCGCAGGACAAAAGGCGTGGCACTTTTTAATCAATTATACATTTGAGTATAACTTTAGACCAATACACCACACATAAATGAAACACGATACGAACTTACTACATGTCCGTATCCTTCAACTCGGAAAATGGGACGGGCATTGGACAAGGGGCGTGGCACCGCCCATACATCAGAATTTTTGATATCGAATATCTTTCGGCCTAAAAGTCGGGAAGCATTGAAATTCCGTATGCAGGTCCCTCTTGGATGCTTCGTCCCACGGGTAAAATTATACGGGCGTAGGACAAGGGGCGTGGCACTTTTTAATCAACTATACATTTGAGTATAACTTTAGAACAATACACCACACATAAATGAAACACGATACGAACTTACTACATGTCCGTATCCTTCAACTCGGAAAAAGGGACGGGCATTGGACAAGGGGCGTGGCACCGCCCATACATCAGAATTTTTGATATCGAATATCTTTTGGCCTAAAAGTCGGAAAGCATTGAAATTCCGTATGCAGGTCCTTCTTGGATGCTTCGTCCCACGGGTAAAATTTTATGGGCGTAGGACAAGGGACGTGGCACTTTTCAATCAACTATACATTTGGGTATAACTTTAGAACTATACAGCAGACATAAATGAAACACGATACGAACTTACTACATGCCCGTGTCCTTCAACTCGGAAAATGGGATGGGCATTGGACACGAGGCGTGGCAGCCCTCATACAACTTAAATATTTGATTTGGTATACCTTTAAAACTACAAGTCATACAACATAAAAATTTTTTATTCTGTTAGTATTTAGTCATGCATTCACGTAAACATTTTTACATAATTTGGGTTTTATATATGTATATAGATTTAGGGTCATGGGACAAGGTGGCGTGGCACACCTCAAATGTATGTAAAAAATTTGGGGTCCATGAGGAGTGAAAGGGGTCGTTACTTTAATTTTCGCCTTCCACCAAAGGAGTAATCTACATACACAGATAGTTCTGTGAGGACCTACGTATATGACTTCCCCGATTTAGACAAAACTTCACAAGCAAATAGGAAAGTCCTTAGCAAGGTCACTCAATATACATATCTTATTCCTTAAAACCACTCTAACAAATTACCCTTTACCATACCACTAACAATAATCTGGCTTTTAATACAATTTTTAAATTCCAATTTAGTTGTTATTCCCCGTATGATGTGGCACTCGGGTAAAGCCGGGTAAATCAGCTAGTTATTAATATTATTCTTATTGCCGGCTTTGTAAATTGGAGTAATTGATGCGACTTTCCACGCGCTAATGAAGACGCCCGTCGGCAAAGATTTGTTGAACAGATATTTAAGTGGATACACAAGAGACGATGGGCAGTGTTTGAGTAGCAGAGATGACAGCCCATCAACGTCAGTTTGGGGGGAAGATTTTAGAGTAGTAATACCACGGAGAATATCCTCTGAGGACAAGACTAGGGATCCAAAATTAAGAGGCAAAAGACAATCTTGGTTCGGTGCAGCGGCCGGGAGTTGGGTATCAAGAAGGAAGTTACCTTTGAAAAACTCAGCAAAAACATTAGCAGCATCCTGGGGAGAATCTGCCTTAGAACCATTGAAAGATAGTGCAGAGGGGATACTCGAGTTAGTCCTCTTAGAATTTATGAAGCGCCAAAAGGCTTTCGGATTCGATTTAATGTTGGATTCGAAAGTGAATAAATAGTTTCGATAGAGACGCATATTCGACTTATTAAACTCACACTTGTAATGCGAAAATTTCTGACCATGAAAAGGTGAGTGCGGTGCTTTAAACTTCTTGTGAAATTTATTACGCAAGTTTTTTAACCTTTTCAATCTAGGGGTGAACCATGGCAACTTATAAACTTTACTAGGCAACATAGGAATGTTGGAGCGACGAATTTCAGTAACTTTATATTTGAAAACGTCAAAGCAACCAGAGACATCCATACCATTGAATAAGGAATTCCAGTCGACTTCCGAAAAGAGACGATCTAACAAGCTAAAATCGCACCTGGCGTAGTTATAGCGAGTGGGGCTACTCACAGGGGCTGTAGGATGGAACTCATAGAATGCAGAACTCCAACTCGGAACTCAAAAAGACGCAGAGACTGCCATCTTATATATAAAACGCAGAGTGACTAAAAAGCGTCTGCCTGTCCACTGACTTTAGACGAACGAAAGCAGTGCCCTGTGTAGCCCAGTGGGTAGAGCCGCGCGCTTGCACTTGGCAGGTCATGGGTTCGAATCCCACAGGTTTCAAATTTTTTTTTTTATTTTTTATTTTTTACTTTGGTTTGCTTTTTATTGTTGCTAATTGTTTTACTAGCTGTCGTGTATACAGGCACACACGACAGGTGGCCCCATTTGTCTTATATATAAAACGCAGAGTGACTAAAAGTGTCCGCAGCCTGTCCACTTTCTTTCATCTACGACTTTAGACGGAAAAAATTAGTTCGCTGTGTAGCCCAGTGGGTAGAGGCGCGCGCTTGCATTTGGTAACTCGGCAGTTCATGGGTTCGAATCGCAGGTTTTAAAATTGTTCTTTTTTTATCTTTTTTTATAAGCTTTTTTATTTTTTACTTTGCTTTGCCTTTTATTGTTGCTAATTGTTTTACTAGCTGTCGTGTATACAGGCACACACGACAGGTGGCCCCACTTGTTTAAAGATAATTGCTAGTTGGAGGAATGTAAGAGACACAGATAGCGAGAGAGCCAGAAGGGCCACTAACACTCACGTCAAGTAGAGAATCCGCATTATGTAGCGTAACGAGAGTAGCGCGAAGAGAGCGTCGAATTGCAATAAGCACACCGCCCCCATCGAACAGCCTCTTTTTTGTAGGGTCCCTGTCCTTGCGAAAAACTGTATATAGATTGAAATCAAAGAATTCTTCAGTAAAAAAATTGGAGTTCAGCCATGTCTCAACAAGCACAAAGGCATCGTACTCTAAGTGCGAGCTGACTGCGCGAAGAATCGAAGATTTAGTTCTGAGTCCAGATACATTTTGATAATAAATCCTAAGGAAGTAATCTAAATCAGATCTTGTTGAGAGAGTAGCTAAGCTATTATTGGACAGCTGGGCAGGTTTTGCACTCAACGAGGTCAAATTGCCGATTGAGGATCGCCGATTTTTTGTCAAAATGTAAAGGGTCGCACAATAACATTAGTTGTCCAAATATCGGAATTCAGGAGCTTTTCGTAGAAAGAAGAGGAGACACCTAGTTTGAAGGTAATCCCAGATATGCTCCGGTGTTGAAATCTCTATTCACAGCTTTGCCATTGGCTTTCTCAAATTTTTTCGTTGATAACTTTCCAGTTCGACACACACAAAATTGAAGGCTCCATAATTGCAATTCTCGAGATTATATGGCAGGAACTAATTAATTTTGCAATTCCCAATTAAAATTGTTTCGTTTTCATTGAATTCGATTCGAACCTTCTTCCATGCCCGAATTAATAGAGGAGAAAAACCGAATTGGCTCAGATCGGTGCAAGCAGGGTAAAACACTGAAATAAAGCTTAAATAATGAAATCTCTTCGCACAATCTCAAATTGCTCATTAACATTTTGTGTTTGCGATATCACTTGTGAAAATCACTTGTGAAGCCGCGTTGAAATCCGCCGCAGTCGTCGCCTCAGAAGCTGCTGCTTGCCACTGAATGTGCAAGGCAGGCTGGCCTGAATGAAGAAGCCCGGTAGTTCGTGGAGCGAAAGAGATGCTACTGCTTTGTTGCTGCGGTGCGGCTACCGGCTCCTGGCTGCTGCGCTGGCGTTCAAGCAGAAGCTTTTATTTATTTGCCATGACAGGAGGGTCGCTGTCGCTGTCGCTGTTTCTGTAGTGTCGACGAAGGTGTGAATTGTGCATTGGAAGTGGAGTGGGCGAAATCAGGTCTTGGCTCCGAGCTCCCACCTCTCAGTTGCTGCTATATTAATCAGTTTTCGTCTGGTCTGGCATGGTCTGAGCTGTTGTGCCGTTTGTCGTTGGTCGTGATTTGTCCGGCTCAAATGCTCTTGGTACATTTGGATTTAATAAATTCCTAAAGGTCGTTTCCTTCTCTCGTTGAGTGCTGCAATGGCAAAAGTAAACACAGGATTCGCACGCGGTACACCAGTGAAGGGTGCACTGAAAAATCTACCGTTTCTTAAAGTTTTAAACATGATAGGAACCAGATATCGAAGTGTCTAGCTCCTTGCGTACGCCGATGATATTGATGATTTCGAGTGGTTTTCGTAACAAAATAAAAAAATGTATCAATGTGATACTTCATTCCATAGAAACCCGCAAAATTTTTGTGTCTGGATCATCAATAATGAATCTCAATTTCCCCGATTCAATCCCATTTTTTTCTTTCGCACTTCATTAATTAATTTTTCTAACTAAACCAAAATCAGACCGGTCCGAAAATTTTTTCAAATTTTCCTGAAGACGCCCTTGGTTTTCAATAAGCTCTAATTCCTCAGGCAGTGTCAAAAAAAGGGGTTCCAATGCTGCAAAGAGGTATTATGACTGGGCCTTATCACTCAATATTTCAAAAAGAAAGGATTCCGTGCCTCAAAAGAAATAAGCGCAATCCTTGTTCGGCTTTGTAAAAAATAGTTCGGCCTTCGCCTTGGCCGAACCGAACATTTCCTAAAGGATTTATACAAACCGAACTTATAAGAGGGTGAGGTATCAGATAAGAGGGCTACTTCTAAAGATTTTACTTCTAAAATATTTTTTCAAAAATTTTCGGTCAATCGTACATATGTATGTATGTACATACATAGCTCAAAATGTACGAACAAATAATTTTACCCTTCCGATATTCTAGGTTTCTGAAGTTAACAATTTTATAAAATCAGTGCTATTGAGATTCTACAACTTGCACAGTTTTTACTTTTCAGTGTACCGTGTCTTGATTTCGCTGAATAAAAGAGTCTGCCCGCTTTGAGCATATTTGTGGTGTTTAAGTAAATTTTTAACCATGGAAAATGGTTTCGACAAGTGGCAAAACAACATAAAGGAAGACAGCAAATCGTATTTCAGTAGCAAAACAATGTATAGTAAAGATGTAAGAAACATTGCGAAATCTCCATGGAAAAAGGTTTGTATCGTGTGGGTGTATGTGTGCTTGTAATCCATATATTCAGACTCTCGCTGTAACAATACAGAAAAATTTGTGGCGAACTAAGATTGCCATGGGTGTTTGGGGGCGACAAATTACTTTGTGATATGACAAAAATAATACACGGGCTCAAACACAGTGGTTGTCGTAAGGATGTTAATCTTGACCAGGATAAATAAACTTATTTTTGCTAAGTTAAGTTTAGAAATACGTTAGCAAAATTAACGGTTTTCCTGTACTTCTCTGAGTGATCCGTGGTTCTAGCTTATATGAACAGAAAATCTGGTCACATCTTGTCTTATTCAAAATAAGACTTAAGGAATGTTTCCCTGATGCACTGTGAGACTTCCGCCGTATTTTAGCCGTTAAACGATTTTCGAAAACATCTTCTTATATCTTCAGCATTTTTGTTTAAATTGATTTGGAATTTTGGTTCAATGTAAAATAATATACATACATACATATGTATTTCTTGTTGCTCAAATTATTTGTTTGACTTTTGTGCTTTTAAGTTGTAAATAATTAAATATGTTTACTTTGATCTAATATATTTTAAGCTCGAAAGCATGATTTTAAATTGACACATAAACGACGACGTTTAAAAAATCACATGTGGTTGACAACTCGTTCCGGCGCTGTCTCCGTCTCCCAACCGCCGCGGTGCGCCGCCTTAAATACCTTTTTAGCTGAAGTTCTTTCGCCCATTTAAGATTGGTAAGATAAAATTAGTCTCAACTCAATCGTCTTTGCGATAACTTCGTACCAAAAATTCCTCAAGCGTCCTGTAAAGCACTTTATTGGCAAGAGCTATTCTCCGTTTTATCTCCAACCTTATATAATTTGTGGTAGTAATGGTGGTGTCCAGATATGAGAGCTCCTTGACACATTCGAAGGTATACATAGCTCCCTGTTTGTAGAAATCATATACATACATACTTCGTCTTTCTTCGTTGACCGTCAGAACTACTTTGACCGATTCTCTTTCGATAGTGGAGACGGCAGCGGTAATATCTCGCTTGGAATGACCGTCGATTCTAATATCATTGGCGTACGCCAGGAGCTAGACAATTTTGAAAACATATTGCAATTGCGATGCATACCGGCTTTCCGCAGTACCATATCCATTGGGAAGCTGAAGAGGTCGTAAGATAAGGAATCGTTTTGTCTAAAGACTATCACGTTATCGATAGGATTGGAGAGTTATTTTCTTTCTTGTGGGATTTTTTGGGTTTCTCAACGTCATACTGTAGAGCCTCACCGGCTAAGCAGGGGTACCGAGGTTGTAGTGGCGTATATATAATCCGACCTTATAATCGACGAAGAGGTGGTGGGTGTTGATTTATCCTTGGGGAAATGGTTAAATCTTTCACACAGCATGCTCAACAGAACCTTGTATGCGATTGAAATGAGGCAAATACCCCAAATGTTTACGCAGATCGTTGGGTCGTCTTTCTTCAGAACATGGCCCTCACTGCAAAGCTCTTTAAACTCTTAGGTTTTTGATACATAATTGCCGTACTAAAATAGATACAAACATGGAAAATTGAAATAGGAATTTTGTCCTAACACGAGTTAGTCCGTTATGGCTTGTAGCCACTGAAATAAGCGCTTTTTCAACGAGGAGTCAAAAGCGACAAAGAGCCTTAGTCAGTTAGTCAGTGCTGGATGTAGGCCTGCTAGAAATATCTCCTCCTATGTGATCAGTGGAGTTTGTCGTTATTCTTGCACCGAAATCGCTATTGCGTTCGACTGTATTACGTAAGTGGATGCATTCTATGTTTTGCCAGCGCTCAATGCGGGGAAGCGCTAACAAGATCTTCACTTCAGCTAGGGTGTTACCAAGATTGGAGCCTGCTCGAAGGCCTCCGTGATCTCGGACCATTCTTAGTCGAAGTGCAGGCAGTAGAGCAAAATGTGCCTGGCGTCTTCAATCTCTTCGGGAAAGTTGGGACAGAACAACGACTGGGTGAGTCAGAACGTGGGACAGTTCTCGTATTGAAAGCGACGAAGTACTTAATGCAGCCATGTCGTAGTAGTAGTGCGCCTGCTAAGAGTAACCTTTGTTAAATTTTCAATAGTTACTATCTCTGTTCTTCGTTTTTGACGTTCCATTATGCGCATAGGATGAGTCCGTTAACTCGTATTGAATGTAGCATAAACGGATGAAAACTTCCAGATGAGAAGGTGGGTAATTCAGCATATCCAGGTGCAGCAGACAGCGAAATGCTCTACGGGCTCGAATCGATCGAAGCATAAGTATGTATAAAGAATGATAGGACTGAGTGACCAAGTGCATCCCAGTGAATTGGGCATGCACGGCATGTTCTCTCCACGTTAGAATCATTGCAGCAGCAGCCACATTGGATTTCTTAATTTAATTGGCTTCATGCAGCTCCTCTATACGTATATACACATGTATGTATGTACGTCTGAATGAGTGTGGACTGCATGCCTTGAATGGAGTCTCATAGACAAACTGTCTGGTCCGGTCCAGAGGCAGTGGCAGTGGATGTGGCGGTGGCTGTGGTTGTGCATGATCGCAGCATGTGCAGTGCAGCAACTGTTGCTTCGGCTGGTGTTGTTTGGGTTGTTTACTTGGTCGCGACGATAAACTCTTTCCCACATGTCAGCTTAAATTAAAACACACATTCGCGGAGTCCACAAATGAGTCGATACCATCTTCGAGTTTTGGTTCTGTGGTGTTGACCATTTTGCACGGATGCTGAATACCTTTGGTACGCTAAAATTTTTCAACTTTTTTAAAGTCGATGGATTATATCTACTAGTTCTGCGACAGCTACCTCCGACACGATCGTCTGCCAGGTAAGCATGCATTTTAATTTCTACATATGCATGTAAAATACATACAGATGCACATGTAAATGCGCTGTAAGCATGGGAATTTTATGATCTTTGCATTTAAATTTTGTATAAAAACAGTTTCTGCTTCTGTTTTTGCTCATGCTGAATAGGACAGTATGAGGTTGACGTTTTATCCATTCTGTGAAATATTTCTACCACCTATGAGCAGCCGAATCAATTATTGGCCGAACTGAATACGACGAATATTTTAACGTTTGAAGGAAACCGAATGTACTTAATTTTGGAGTTGCCTGAGCCGGAGCCAAATACTAGTGTCCAACCTACATAGGTTTGGCCTTCGGCTTCTTTGGAGTTTGGCTAAACATTAACTTTCGTCTTCGGCGAAGTTGAATTTCGGCTTCAAAATGGCCTAAGTTTTACACATATGGTAATAGGGTATTAAAGGAGCCGTCGTTATGTCTATACATAAGTACATATGTATATATTAATGATCAGAATCACTTTTTGTCTGTCTGTATGTATTTCTGTTTGTCTGTCCGTCCGGCTGTAGCCGCAGGAGAGAAAGAAGGAGCTGTCCGATTTGAATTAAATATGGTACACAGTTAGAGTGAACCATAACTTAGTTTAAGTTCCGAGATTAGTCAAATCGGTTGAAGGACACGCCCACAAAGTCCCACAACCCCGGAAAATGTACAGTCAAATTGCTTAAATTTGTTCAAATAATCATTAAAAATAATGGTATTTGGTATTTAAGGTAAGGTGTGGTCCCTCTACGCCATACAAAAAAATGGGCGTGGTCCGCCCACTATTTAGACGGTAAGCGGCAAATCCTTATAACTTCCATAATATATACACCAGTCTGTCCATATGTGGTCACTCCATTGCTGGTAAGAACACCTTTTAATTCTCCAAAAATTGGCGTGGTCCGCCCACTCAGTTACTTGGTGTAGGGTATTACTCTGTCGGTGAAACCCGACTGATGCTTCCTTACTTGTTATTGAACATTTTGCCAGGAACAACGTCTCCAGCTGCGAATATTTCAAAGAGCATTATTCATCCAAACCAGCATTATCACGTTTTGTGATGTTGTGCCATTGCACTATAGGTCAAATGATCACTTTTCCTGTGCGAAATTCAAATTTTACAAATGCCATCGCAACTTGCATTTTGTTTTTGTAAAATATAAAGCACCGCTTGACAGCACTTAGTCAAAGTCACTATATCGGCAAGTCATTGAAAAATTATTTGCGGAGTCAGTATTGATTGCACAGCTTTAAGTGCGAATTTTGAAAATTGTGCGAATAATTTAAAGAAAGTTTGAAATGGAAAACGATAAAATAAGTATGTATAAATGATTTTATTCAAAAGACATACCAATTGGTTTGTTGTGCTTGAAGCTAGTTTTTTAACATTGCCTAGAAACTTTTGCGGTTGATTTAAAACTTTAAATTTATGCAAACTTTTAAAGTTTCGGCAAGATTTGGCAAACTAAATGTAAAATGGAATAAATAACAAGATATTGTTAGTTTATTTCAATTTATTTCAGGTTGCGCTTTTTTGCGTTTTGCGAGTAATACCACTTTTAATAGGTTACTATGCTTTAAAAAAAATCAAGTTATTTGTTATTTATTTATTAAATTTGGTTCCAGGAAAGCGCAAAGGAGAAAAGTAGGGTGCTGTTATTAATCCTGTCGTGGAAAATACTGCTGCTACAAAAATTTCCGATAGTTGGAACAACATTCTAAAAGAAAAAGTGCGTCTTTTCTGCAAGTACTTGGCAGCAAAATGGAAAAAATTTAGCAGGACGGTGAAGAAATTTCTAGCTGAAAACTACGCCTGGCTTAGTACCAAAATAAATTTTAGTGTTAAAAAAAGGAGGTTGAGAGCAAGTTATTCAGCTGTTGGAGGTCCACGAATTTCATTTTGCGACAAATCCCAATATGGAAAAAAAAGCAGCAGCAGAGCTTTCAACCACAACATGGGACGAAACCAACTTATTAGTTCGTGCAGCAGCAACATCGGCTCGAAAACAATGGGTTGTAGATACTATGACTGCAGTTCTTTAGGAAATTTTAGTAAGCCAAACGAAAATAAAAAAAATTATGTTCTATAAGCTGCCAAAATGCAGTTGAATTTTCAGATGAGGCATTCGCTTTTTCCTGGAAAATAATTTCACAAAAGAGCAATGTAATGCAATATGTCTTTACAAAATGAATTACACTTAACTGATTAAAATGATTAAATCATATATTTTCAAACAAAAAACACTGAATAAATTTTTTTTCATTTTTGACCTCTGAAAGAATAATTGGCATGAAAGGGTTAATATTTTTTGGTGTAATTTGTTGGTATTATACTTTCTTTTGCCTTTGCTACAATTTTGGCTTCAAATAGTACATTAGTTTAGCTGTTATTAATTTCGCACAGGAAAAGTGATCATTTGACCCAATGTGCATTGGATCGGTTTTTCATCTGTAAACGCAATTTTTTATTTCTTATTTTAACTGGATAATCTTTATTAAAGTCCGAAATTTAGTTGCATAGGGTAGTAATTGGTTTCTCGTTCAATCGGGTTTGTATGTTCGTATCAAAATCTACTCTAAAAATACAACATCACTCAGTTAACTTGATCGTTCCCATTTGCCGAATTATGAACTCTCTATTAATGACGTTCTTGTTGGATTACGAGCCGTGACTGAGCAGTCATGATCATTGAGATAATTTGCATTATAATTATTTCTCAAAAGCTACCCTATTTCAGTTTTTGTGGCGATGTTGCTGATCTGTTGTATTGATACCGCGGCGGTATAATTTTTCTTTGCGAAATTTAAAAGCGGTTATGCTAATTGAAGGCTAACTTGAAGTGAGCCACAATTGGAAGACCGCATAAAGGTGCATCGTACAGGACGCATCAATGGGCGCACGCACATTTCAAAACGGGATGATCGGGGGTGAAAACTATTATTTTCTGCGAGAACTTAATTTTATGACTAAAGAAATTTCTTTATATTTTTTACTTATTTGCATTCTTTTTCGCTACAATCAAAATTTATACATAGTACATAGATGTGTATATATAAACTTACAAACTACAAACATTGGCGTGTGCACGATTTCATGAAGGGAGGAGCAATAATTTTTTTATATTGAGAACTTAAATTTAAGACACCGAAAATCAAGAAATGTTGTTTTAAAACATGCGTTTTTAATAGACTCCTTAAAAAATGGTTTATAAGAAACTAAAATTGAAATTTTTTGATGATATACATATATTACTGCGTTTGGGTACTTTTACTAAAAGTTAAAATTTCTAATCAATATACATAAGTATGTACTTATAGTTAATTAGGAACCTGTATTTTTCTAGAAATAAATATTTTATAAGTTTTCAGTATACAAATTTCAATCTCTTTCTAGGAATATACAAGTATTGGAGAAAATGTGCGATTCCGAAATGAGAGCTCATCCTGAGTGCCCGCCAGCAAAAGGTGCTACCCTGCCCAAGACGCTGGCGAACGGCAAATAAAACAGCTAATTTGACCACGCCGCGCATTTGACAAATCAACCTGTCGCCTGTGCGAAAACTATAAATATTATTGCAGTCTAATTTGCATGTCAAATTGCTAAAAAGCCACTTCGGATGAATACGAGTGCGTCGGAGTGGTTGCAGGAGTATTTTAGTATCTGCGGTGGTTCGGGGGAAACAAAGTTGAAAAGCGTTAAATTTATGACATTTGACATTTACGAGTAAAAGCCGGCAACGCAAGGGCGACGGAGTTGGCGCTGGGAATGGCACGGCAGCGTCGTCTCTCCCCGCGCTTTTTCAACATGGCGTCTCCCTGAGTGTTGGAAGCGCACTCCGCTGGCATAGTAATTAACTGAGCGTTTGCATTTACATTTGCGCGCATTACCTCTTCGAATCCCTTCAAATATGGCACCCTTAAAATTCGAAGTGGAAGAGCTCAACCCGAAAAAAGAAATAGTACAATTTGAAATTTTCTAAAGTCATAAAAGCAGAATTTATGTACAAATCTACATATCCATATATACATTTATGTATGTACGAGCTGTTATGAGGAATTTCTCATTTTATTTCACGCCGATAATTAATTGCCGGTGGTGTTTTATGACACTATCTCTTAAGTCTTAATATTATATGTAGCTTATACCCAGCGGCGAATCTAGGAGTATTTGTCAATTCAAAGGCCAATCTGAGCAATAGACACGTCCACAATGGGCCCATGATTAAATATTACTGGTAAGATGGCATCTATAAAATAAAGAAACTACTTCTTTTTAACGTGACGCCGTCTTTCGCGACCTAGCTGGCAACTCTCCGAGAGTATTCTTCGCCATGAAATAAAACGCCTCAGTCCCGTTCAGACATGGCTGTAGAATAAATGTGTAGGCCCCGTTATTTTGTACTAAAAAAGTACAAGCACACATACATATGTAAGTTAATGCGAAAATGCTAGGCTTAAACCTCGTTCGCGGGCTGTAAATGCCATATTAATAAAATTATAAAAATAACGCAAAGTAAAGCTTTCTTGAAAACCCGATTTTGTGGACAGAGGAATGCTAAGGAACACCTTCTCTGCTGGCTTCTATTCGCATCAACGTTAAATTATACCATATAAATTTTAATCAAAAATTCTGGTGAAGATCATTAGATGGCAGTCAAACGAGATGCGGATCGAGCAAATGACGTCGGAGAATGTCGACCAATTACTGGATACCTAAATATTTGGCAAGGTCCTACAGCTTCATGGTAAATAGCAAACGTCAAGCAATTGTGATGTCATCGATAACTGAAGCTGTATGCTTGACTCTTTCGGCGAGTACTCAGGAAGTTTAATAGCTGCGAATTTTAAAAAAAGAACAAATAAAAATCTTCAGTGATATTTAATTATAATGAAAATTTGTGATAGTTTTCACAATTTAAGCCGCGAATTATTTTTCGAAAAGGGCTTTTAAGTTTTTTATTTTAAGGTTTGGGCTATAGCGCGGAGAAGCGGGGGGTTTGCCAGTGACGATTAGAAGAAACGCGTGATGTTCGTAATGATGCTCAATAACAAGTGTCTCTTTATTTCGAAACTTAGCCTAATATAATTCAAATTCAAATTCAATCTTAGTCTAAAGAGGGGAAAAGTGTAGAGAAAGAGTGGAGAAAGCGAAAGAGCGACAGAGAAAGAAGTGGCGTCGGAGTATGAAATTAGGAAAACAAAGCGACAGCCTGGATAAGAACAGTTAGGACGAGAAGAGAGGAAACTAAACGTTGAGATCAGTGATCCCACTTAACACCGGCCGCGTTGAAGGGCTGCAAGGCTTCAAACTTCTACCGGAAGCACCGCCAACTTGTGAATAGGGCGGCGAATTATGCCCCCTTTAGTGGCGACGTCGGCAACCCTGACTTTGTCGTTCTGTCCTCGAATTACTTCGACGACCCGTTCGGTCGTCCACTGCTGCGGTGGGGCGTTGTCTTCGTGGACGACGACGAGCTCTCCTACGGCGAGGTTCGGCTGTCCTTTGGCCCACTTGTTGCGCACCTGCAGACTCAGCAGGTAGTCTTTCGACCACGCGCGCCAGAACTGCTGTTTGAGATAGCAGACAAGTTGCCATCTCTTTAAGCAGGCCATCTGCGTTGGTGGCACCTGCTCTGGCGGCAGCGCTCGTAGAGGGGCCCCAATTAAAGGTGCCCTGGCGTTAGCGCTTCTTCGTCGCTGGGGTCTTGGCTTCCTGGAGCGATGGGCCTGGAGTTGAGTACGGCTTCGACCTCGACGAGTACGGTGTTGAGCTCCTCCACGGTCAGGAGAGCGTTTCCTACCGTGCGTGCTAGCAGATGCTTCGCCGACTTCACCGCTGCCTCCCACAGACCGCCGAAGTGCGGCGCCCTTGGTGGTATAAAGGCGAAGGTGAACCCTTCTTCCGCCGCGTACCTTTCTAGGGCTTCCGCCTCGCTCTCGATGTTGCGTTGCAGATCGCCTAGCCTCCGCATTGCGCCGACGAAGTTCGTGGCGTTGTCGCTGTAGAGCTTCTGTGGCATCCCTCGGCGTCCAATGAACCTTTTAAGGCCGAAAATAAAACGATCAGAGGTTAGGTCAGTTACTAGCTCTAGGTGTACAGCTTTCGAGGAAAAACAGACAAACACGGCAATGTACGACTTGACTGGTGGTCTACCGCGAATCTTGAGTGATGTATACACGGGACCACAGAAGTCGACGCCACAGATTAAAAATGGGCGTAAGGCCTTGAGTCGATCTGCTGGAAGATCGCCCATGATTTGGGTCAACAACTTTGGCTTATAACGAAAACAGTGCACGCAGTTACGTACGATTTTTCTGCACGCTTCTTGGGCATTTACTAGCAGTGCCACCAATGCTTTCGGTCCAGCATGGTGGTTTCGAAAATGCAGGTATCGTAAGTACGTTTGTATGAACTGCGAGTTTTTGGTTAGTAACAATGGAAATTTGGCGTCATACTGAATGTCTGCATTTCTGAGGCGACCGCCCACTCTCAGTAGCGAAAACGACAATTCTGATACTTGCAGCTCTTGAATGAATGGGTTTAGCTTTTGCAAGTTAGGCGCCAATGCAACATTTTTTCTCAGTTTTTGGAACTCTTCGCAAAATTCTGAATGTTGTACTACTTCAACAACTTTCAGGAAACTATTATTCAACTCTTGCGCGGTCGGAATTTTGGGAAATTCTTCTTTTCGATTCTTTAGTTTTTTAACGAATCGAAGTACATAAACGAAAATACGAAGCAATTTCATATGGGAGGATATCTTCTCGATGGCATCCAACACTGAGTTATTCGGATGATCAGCTACGAGAAGTACACAAGCAGTTTTCCTCTTTTCCAAGACTTCGGCTTCAGGCGATAGCTCGAAGTGTGGATTTACTGGCCAATCTGACGAATCTTCAAGTAGAAACGGTGGCCCAGCGAACCATATGGAACTATTTAATTCGTCGGCATTACATCCACGAGATACAATATCTGCAGGCTTAAGTTTCGTTGGTACATGTCGCCATGCGGCGTTTTGCGACCACTCTTGGATTTCCGAGACTCTGTTTGACACAAATGTCGCTAAGGACGAAGGATGCGTCTTAATCCAATGAAGAACTATCTCGGAGTCGGTCCAGAACACAATTTGTTCAATTTCTTGACTCAACATTGCCGATACTCTTGTCCATAACTTGCACAAGAGATGCGCTGCACAAAGCTCCAGCCGAGGAAGCGACTTTGTTTTTAACGGAGCGACTTTAGATTTTGCAGTCAGCAACGTCGACTTGATACCTTCCTTGTCATGGCTGCGTATATATTAGAGGTGTGCATGAATGCATTTGAAAGAGCGACCAAGACATTCATTCGGGTTTGAATCTTTCGCTCGCATGTGCACTTATTTCCAAACACGTGTTGAATAAGCACATATGCTTTAAGAGTGAATGAGATAGCAAAACAATTGAGTAAATTGTAAGCGCAAGCACATTACTCACAAGCAGTGTACCCACTATTCAAATGTTTTGGTAAACAGAGTGCAATGCAGTGGGTGCACCGAGTATTTAAGGGGCTATACGCAATTAAGAGGCTGAGCTTATTTTTAAAGAATTTCTGATGGAAAGACGTTTTAGTGTATTAATTATAATTTCTATGCATATTGTGGTCATTTTAAACATTATTTGCCGAAGAAAAGACTTTCGGACGATGCATTATTAACCGGCGCGCAGCAGCGGCTTCGCCAAAATTCTCCAGCTTACCATTCACTGCACCCACTTTACCCACTTCACTCACTATACAATAGCTTTGCATTGTTACATTCGTTTTGTTTGTTTTGATTGTAGCAAATAGAGCAAGATAACAAATGCTGCTCTTACTCTCTTTGAAAATAATGGCACGAGTGGGTATTTGTTTTGGTATTGAGAGGTTTTGTGAGTGTTTCACCCATTCAAATGTTTCACTCGTGCGCCGAGTGCAATGAAATGGGTAACCGTAGTGCACAGGCAAACCAAATGCATTCATGCAGACCTCTAGTATATATGACGCGCCCAGAGCAAAAACTACTCTTATAATTTCACAGAGCAAAAACGCTTCAAAAAATTACACACCGTACATGTGACACTAAAGCCTCGTTCACATTCGACTTTCCTCGCTTTGCTTGACAGTTCGAGATTCAACAACAAAGCGTGAAAAGTATAAGGCTTGCTACAATGAACGCTTTAACTTTGGATTTTACTGATATAATTTAAGTAGTAGTAGTTATGCTACTAAAGTTTGAAATTTGCGAGTGTCTTAATTGAAAACGCAAACGCACGAGAAAATGAAACCAACTGCAAGCGCACGAGAAAATGAAAAATATCACAAAAAATTTCAACAACTGATTGTCAAAGCGCAAAAAAGTTGAGAGTTGCCCAACATTTTGCTTCGCATTGCTTCGCTTCGCTTTTCTCGCGTTCTATTTAGCAAGCCTCATATAAAAGCATGTATTGAACTTATCTGTCAACGCGAAATTCTGAAGCAAAGCGAAGCAAAAGTCGAATGTGAACGAGGCTTAACACATATTTGCATGCATGCTCGGTTGCAGAGCTCGGAGCAACCGTCGGATTCGACAGTATCGCTGCTGATGCCAAGCAGGACAGACCGAGGGTGGGTTCTGTTCTGCTTGTTCACATGTATGTCGCTACCACGTGGTAAAATCCGGTTTTGAGAAATATCTATGCTACCAACGAAAAATTCTTGATGCTTTGCCGTCTTGTCGAATTTTCGTTTTGCAGGCTGTAAATTGAACAATGACAATTTCGTATTAGCCAAAAAAATATGTTTGCTTGCCTTTAAATTTTATCACTTCTAAACGCAATATGTAAATTTTTTGGAAATTTCGCTTTATTTAATATTTGTTCATTTGTTTTATTTGCGTTGATATATTTTGATAAATCACTTTTTTTTAGATTTTACAAATACTTTTCGTCAAATCTTTTTTCAGATAAAATTTGTTAAAGATTACATTAAATACAAATATAAACTGATGACGTTTTGGCAATATATGTATGTATAGCCCTTTCATCTCCTAATTCTGCATCTAATTTGCCGCTGTCTTTCAGTCTCTAAGCAGCACACCCGGCAACAGCATTATTTGAGCTGTCCGTCCGTTTGTGTAAGTTTTTTATAGAAACTTGCCTGAGATCCTGCTTTGCTTTGTGTGGGTTTTTCCCGCGAATTTTTCACCTGTTTGAAGGCATTCAATCTTTTGACTGCGGACGGCTAGACTTGCAGGTGTTTGGCGGGGTTCTCTATTATAAAAGGTCGCTTGCAGATTTTGTAAGAATAAAGCGTGAACATCTTGTGGAAGAAATCGGTCTTTGTGATCTTTAAGAAGCAGTTAACAAAATAAATAAATTCGAAATTGAGGAAGGCTTTCATGAGAGAACGTACTATTTTCAATATGCAACCGATTTTTCTATTTTAAATCAAAGCAATATTCTAATGGCAAAGATCAACGGTCGCAAAGTTATTTATAACTCATCGGGATGATTCTATTTCATTGTATAAATTAACTATTTGGTGTGAATTCATGATAAAAGCGATGAGGGTAGTAAAAAGTGAAAATTCAGTTTGATGCAATTGCATTTCTTTCTATTTTCGCAAAATTTTTTATGCTATTCATGTAATATCAAATTAAGGTCAGAAGCAAAAATTGTTAAACGTAATTCTTAAATTTTACAATGCTTATAAATGTTTAGTTGCCTCTTTGGAGCATAGAATGTCGTCATTGCCATCATAAAATCGAAACAACTTCCGTTTCATCAGTGAAAAGGTGAACGAGTGACCTCGTTGATCTTTGCCATTAGAATATTGCTTTGATTTAAAATAGAAAAATCGGTTGCATATTGAAAATAGTACGTTCTCTCATGAAAGCCTTCCTCAATTTCGAATTTATTTATTTTGTTAACTGCTTCTTAAAGATCACAAAGACCGATTTCTTCCACAAGATGTTCACGCTTTATTCTTACAAAATCTGCAAGCGACCTTTTATAATAGAGAACCCCGCCAAACACCTGCAAGTCTAGCCGTCCGCAGTCAAAAGATTGAATGCCTTCAAACAGGTGAAAAATTCGCGGGAAAAACCCACACAAAGCAAAGCAGGATCTCAGGCAAGTTTCTATAAAAAACTTACACAAACGGACGGACAGCTCAAATAATGCTGTTGCCGGGTGTGCTGCTTAGAGACTGAAAGACAGCGGCAAATTAGATGCAGAATTAGGAGATGAAAGGGCTATACATACATATATTGCCAAAACGTCATCAGTTTATATTTGTATTTAATGTAATCTTTAACAAATTTTATCTGAAAAAAGATTTGACGAAAAGTATTTGTAAAATCTAAAAAAAAGTGATTTATCAAAATATATCAACGCAAATAAAATAAATGAACAAATATTAAATAAAGCGAAATTTCCAAAAAATTTACATATTGCGTTTAGAAGTGATAAAATTTAAAGGCAAGCAAACATATTTTTTTGGCCAATACGAAATTGTCATTTTTCAATTTACAGCCTGCAAAACGAAAATTCGACAAGACGGCAAAGCATCAAGAATTTTTCGTTGGTAGCATAGATATTTCTCAAAACCGGATTTTACCACGTGGTAGCGACATACATGTGAACAAGCAGAACAGAACCCACCCTCGGTCTGTTCTGCTTGGCATCAGCAGCGATACTGTCGAATCCGACGGTTGCTCCGAGCTCTGCAACCGAGCATGCATGCAAATATGTGTTAGTGTCACATGTACGGTGTGTAATTTTTTGAAGCGTTTTTGCTCTGTGAAATTATAAGAGTCGTTTTTGTTCTGGGCGCGTCATATAGACAGCAACCATAAGCTCTCATGGAAGCGTCGGCAAACCCGTGTACCTGAATCCTTGCGCCAACGCTTGTATTCACAAAGCGTGGAATTGGAATTTCGTGTAATTGGGTCAGGTTAATTTTAAAGTTTTGCCAACTGGTATCAAGGAGCAACGGAATCGATTCATCCCAATCTAGTTTTTGAATCCAAAGCTCTTGCAATAAGATTTTTGCTTTGGTAACTATGGGGTATAAAAGACCAAGAGGGTATTTCTCAATGCCTGGAATGTGCGGGTCATTTTCTACCAACGTCTCAAATAAACTCATGAAATTTTTAAATTATGAGTATGTATTTGCCACTGAATTTTGGCAGTGCCATATTGGGCAACCGAGAATGGTAGGGAGCGCTGAACGACATTTGCTTTACCTCCGGAGCGCTCGCTTTGGTACCCGTATTCATAGCCCCTAGTATAAATGCCTTTGCACTAACACAGGTATCCTCTAAATCGCCGCGATCACTATCAGCATAATCGATTGCCTCGATTTTTGACTGATACGCCATAATTTTTTGATGTGAGAATTTAATATCTCCAAGCGACATTCCAATTCAATCGGATTTAGAGGAGAGGGCTTCTCTCTTAAAGCCTTCTCCAGCAGAAGAATGTTCGCTTTTGTTACTTTCCTCAGCTTTTTTAATTGCTCAAGGTCTTCTAGTTTGCTTGGCGAAGGTTGATGTTTTTTGCTAGGCACCATTATGAAATTTATCTAATTTATTGCAATTTATATTTAAATAATTTAGTACTTAAATTACTATTAAGTAATATTCAATACAATTTTGATTTAATTTGATCGCAATTGTATTTTAATTTATTTAATTAAATTGATCTTTATTTTAATTTAATTTAATTTTTATTTATTTTGATTTAAATTAATTTAATTTATGCAAGGAAACATCAACTTTCGTGCACCACTGTATACGCCAAACGTTCACCATGTAAATCATACGCAAGTGTGCGAATTTTAGTAGAGCGCACTGTAACCAATATCGAATAGCGGACACTTGACCAACGGAGTGTCGCTCACCAATACACCCACACGCGAGAGAGAGTGAGCGAGCGGCGGTATTGGGCTGGAATGCAACTGCACTATTCGGTGAATGTTGTAAATGCAAAGAGATGTGGTGACAGTAGCGGGCAAATATTTGGCACACTGCACGTACTCTTGACCGAACGAGCTGAGGCTTGACCGAAAAACTTATGCACCGGATTATTAAACAACTGGGGTTTCACAGTGGCTATTTAAATCTAATTTGCGAATTGAGTTTAAATCTAGTTTAACTTTCCTTGAGTTTCACAGTGCATTTATTTAAATACGGAATATTTGACATTTGAAGGTTGGCACAACTTGCCAAAAACATATGTTCAATTGTTCAATTATGGAGGCAGCGCGAACTAAAAATTTTTCGTCGGCCGAAAGAAGTGAATTATTGGATATTGTGCAAAGAATCCACAGTTTATATTATTTATGATAATACGGGATCGTTTATATGTGCTATACCATGCAGTTTTATGTTTAATTTGATCTCCTATAAATTGCATTATTGTCCACGCAGCTTGCTTGCACATCCGAAATCAGCTGTTTATTTGTTTTCGATTGCAACTCTGTGCCGTACTTAAATATCCACAGTCGGCTATTTAAATCGTATTTAACTTCCAACTGTGAAACTGAAATTCCTATTTAAACTGCAATCAGAGTTTAAATATCCACTGTGAAACTGGCCCTTAATGTTGATAATCTTATTGCCAATTTAAATTATGAAGTTGTTGCTATTCTCTACTTTAATTTACTTTGAGCTACAAATAATTGAAACTGTTTGCGAAAAATTTTTGGTTTATTCGAATTTTAAATTTTCGAATGTTGAACAAGCTTTCAATTATTTGCACTCGATACCTGGGTTTTAGCCGATGAGTCGCTGGAGCTCGCTGACATTGGTAGCAGCAGGTGATGGCAGCAGATGTTGACGGCAGATGACCGAAGAGAATGTTAGCGGCAGATGACCGCAGCAGCAGAGAGTTTGCGGCAGAGGACCGGCAGCGGCGCTGGCAGTGGCGGCAGAGGGCAGGCAGCGGCAGCGCTGGTAATGGCGGCACCGGCAGAATTTGGGCAGATGGACTTGCCGTTAATTTTGGCGAAAACAATTTTGATTTTTCACCTTTAAGTGCCCTCTACTTGCACTTGCCGCGAACTTTAGAGCACACACACTTTTTGGGATCACCTTCACTGCCCTTTAATGACCTTGGCACTGCACGCACTTTTTGATCTTAGTTTTATAATTTTTAACTTTTGATTTTAGGTGGGCACATAAGCGCCTCTTCTAGGTAAGTATTTTATGGTAAGTATTTCTTTTTCAGGTATTTTAAGGTAAGTATTCGGGTTTTAATATTTAGCAGAAAGGTAAGTATTTCAAAACAGGTGTAAGTATTTTATCAGAAGGGTAGGTAAGTATTTTAATGCAATTTTTTTTAACAATGCAATGAATTTTGCAGATAGGTTTTGTAATTAACTTGTGAATTTTTTGTTTTTTTGTTTTTAGCAGATTTCAGCACTAGGTTAGTTTTTATCACTATGCTTTATTGTTTTACTTATTTTTACCACTTCTTTTTACAACTTCCAGCTAATTTTTTGCTTCTTTACAGTATTATACTTAGTTTCACTTTTTAAAGCTATTTTTTAGCTAAAATTCACTTTTTAATAGTTTAGTTTAAGCTGCACTTTTTTAATAGTTTCGTTTATAGTTTAAAATGCACTTTTATATTATTTTAATTGTTTGATTAATTTGTTTTGCACAAAAACTCGCGCGACTGGCAAATCCCTTTTTTGCGAAAGAAACGAAAAAATCGAAAAATAAGCACTATAGTCCCTGCTCGGGCGCCATGAAAATTTGTGATAGTTTTCAGAATTTAAGGCGCGAATTATTTTTCGAAAAGGGCTTTTAAGTTTTTTATATTAAAGTTTGGGCTATAGCGCGGAGAAGCGGGGGGTTTGCCAGTGATGATTAGAAGAAACGCGTAATGTTCGTAATGATGCTCAATAACAAGTGTCTCTTTATTTCGAAACTTAGCATAATATAATTCAAATTCAAATTCAATCTTAGTCTAAAGAGGGGAAAAGTGTAGAGAAAGAGTGGAGAAAGCGAAAGAGCGACAGAGAAAGAAGTGGCGTCGGAGTATGAAATTAGGAAAACAAAGCGACAGCCTGGATAAGAACAGTTAGGACGAGAAGAGAGGAAACTAAACTTTGAGATAAGTGATCCCACTTAACATATAATTTTAATTAATTTTATTTATTAAATAACTGTTCACATATAACACAGAGTCTTTTAAATACAGTAAATAAGTACTATAATAACAAAGAAAAAATTATCAATCAATAATCAAAGTTCATATCATGCTAGATCCAAACATATGGATATACATATGTACGCCATCACTTTATCTGTGAAAGGAGCAAGATGAACGAGGCTACATTTATTGGAATTTCCACCGACAATATGCCTGCTTATTATCGCACATGATCGTTTTTTCGATAGACGGCAATTTGGTATGCAATTAGGTTTGAGCAATTTGTGAATATCTTTCGAGTGGGGGTGTGGGAATACGTGCTTTATTGTATAGTACTGTTCGACTACCAAAACCGCTTTTTGATAATATGTATTGTAGTATACTGCTAAAGCACTACTAAAATGACACCTAAAATAGAAGTTTTTCCCAGGGCTAAAGCCAGGGAACCCCTTAATACTGGCTGGTACAATATTTAGCAAAGCCATAAAAAGTTTTTTTGTTTAATGTGGCGCCTATTGGGCTGCACTTTTTCCGATCCTCTCCCCTTGCTCTTACATTTAATGATGGTGTATCAAATTCAAAATTGGGGTAGTATGCGCACAATTTTACCATAGTCGTGCTGTTCGAAATCGAGCAACGAATCACGGCAGCAAATAGGCAGAGCTCAGCTTGAACATGAAGCATGCAAAAATGGAAGGACCATCCCTTCAACCCTTGGCGAATGCGCAACTTCCAGCATGGTCACTAATTTCCCCTTTGAGCGTTTGCTTCTCTTCTGCTATTACTTGAAAACAGTGTTGTCAAATTGAAATTTTGCAAATGCCCTAAAGCCAACTTTCGAAAAAGAGAGTATTATTTGCTAATGTTAAAATTCGATGAGGCCCAATGTAAAATTACTATGTTGAACTAATGAGCTTTCCCCACTCGAAAACTTGGTGTAGGGAAAAAACACGATCAATGATTGATTTCTTGTCTTCTACTACTATTTCACACCGAAGAAACAATATGCACTTTTTCGAAAAGCTGGATACTGGCTTAAAAGTAAGCTTAAGCTAAAAAAATTACTGTGTATGAAATAGGGAAGTTGCTGAGCATTTTTGCTTAAAATTACCAACATGGCAGCACTGCTGTTGAGTTTTCGTTTAATACATATCGACGTCTCGGACTGCGGCGCCGCACACTGGCTCGTTTGGCCGAATCACGTGGCAAAAATCCCCCTAAAAAAATTTTTATACCCTACACCTATGGTAATAGGGTATAATAACTTTGTGCGAAAATTGTAACGCATTAAAGGAGCCGTCCTAGGTATAGACATAGGTATATAGAAATGATCAGAATCACTTTCTGTGTTGATTTCCGGTTTCCGTCGGACAGACGGACGTCCGTGCGCACAGGAGAGAAAGAAAGAGTTGTCCGATTTAGACAAAATTTGGCACACAGTCGCAGTGAACCTTCCACTACTTCAAGTTCCGAGATTATCGAAATCGGTTGAAGGACACGCCCACAACGGGCCAGTAAGTCCCACAACCCCGGAATTTTTACAGTAAAATTGCTTAAATTTGTTAAAATATTCATAAAAAGGAATGGTATTTGGTATTTAAGGTACGGTGTGTGCCCTCTACGTGATACAGAAAAATGGGCGTGGTCCGCTTACTATATATACGGTAAGCGGAAAATCCTTATAACTTCCATAATATATACACCAGTCTGTCCATATTTGGGCACTTCATTGCTGGTGAGAACACCTTTTAATTCTCCAAAAATGGGCGTGGTCCGCCCACTCAGTTACTTGGCTTAGGGTGTTACTCTGTCGGTGAAGCCCGACTGATGCTTCCTTACTTGTTTTTAGAAAGATTTAGCAAAACTATTATATGTAGTATTGGATAGGGAATTGATTGTAGCGTAAGAAAGTGAAAATATCAACTAATTTTCATAAACACTTTGGTCTGTAGAGCTGGTTAAAGTGGACTGAATTTTCAAGCGCAACAAAAAAACCAAATATAGGAAAAAACGTTCATGTTTGAGTTCAAAAAACTGTGACACATATACCATATATAAAAAAATAAAATTTTTAAAATAGAATTAAATAGATTCGTCTATATTAACAAAATCAAAATAAAAAAAAAATTTTGTGTTTTCTTTTTTTTATAAATGGCATTTTGAATAATCTTCTTTTTACCAGATTTTAAACTTTGGGTTGAGTTAAAAAAAAACTTTAAATTTCTTTAAAGTCAGCTTACCAGGAGACTATTGACTGACTATTTCTAAGAATATATACAAAAAATTGGGTGCTACTTTTTGCAACTTTTTGTGCTAGAGCGATTTTTTATCGAGAGGTCTATAGATAAGTCTATAGATAGCTCATATCGTTATAGTTAACAATTAAAACTTTTTTGGAACCAGCCTCCTGCCACGCCCACTTTTTTAAAATTTACATTTTCTCGTTTTTTATATGAAAATGGGAAAAAAACGAAAAATATGCAAGCAATTGAATTTACTATAATGCTTCCATATTAATCTTAGACCACGTCTACTTTCTTTTTTTTCTTTAAAAATTATGACTTCGGTTTTTTTGCTACTGGAGCGTCACGAATATGTGTATTTAAAAAAATTTTTGTATGTAATTATAAAGAAAATAGGAAGGTTTCTATAAAATGAGTTATTTAAATTTTTATTAAAATATAAAAAAAATTCTTTGACTAATTTTTTCCCAATTGAATTTTTTGACATCGCGTAAAAAATCGATCTTATAAACTTCACTTCTCCACATTATATGTTAGCCATATGACACCCTGTATATATTTTTGCCATAATAAATGCAAAATCTTTCTAAATTTGAAATATTTCCGCATAATTTTTTTCATAAAATATGCTATTTCTTCTTCCTGCAGAAGGGCGCACTTCAACATCAGATTCCGTCGCACCCTGTATATTTCCGCACAAACAAATTTTCGTGTCATTAAAGCTATGACAATTAAAGCAAAAAAAATTATTTAAAAACCTTTATCTGTTCAAAAGTTATGATTTTTGCAACGTGAAACAAATCGAGCCACTGTGCGCCGTTCCTTCCGCCTTCTGCTGGTGGATTCGTTTCATCTTTTTGCTACTATTTCGTAGTGTTAGTACTTGATTTTGGGTCGCCTTAATATTCTAGAAGCACAGCTCTAGCGTTCTAAATTGCGGCGTATTATATTCAAATGCAACAACGAATTACAGCTGCAACATTTTACATACAATTTTCTCTCGACAATATACACAAAGCTATATACATATGTATGTATATGTATGCATGCCTTTTCCTTGGCTTTTTTGTGCATTTACAGCAGGAAAAATCGAGTGTGCACTTTGCATTTTGCATATTATAAATTAATTTCAGTTTGGTGCATGCTCCCAATATCTTACCAAGAGTGTAATTTATGCAGTTTGTTGTTTATGCAAATGCCTTGCCGCTGTGCTACTTGCAATTTCGTTCACTCAAACCGAAGAAATTATATGCTAAGTTATATGTTAATTATCGGACGAATGCCCACATTATCTGAGGTATTTGTCAGCGGTGAGTTGGGAGAGAAGTGTACCTGCTCATTGGTTTCAATTAGCATTCCACAGGCAATCTAATTGCTGTTGTCATATTCAAATGTGGCTGTCGATTTTAACGTCTACAGCTATCCACAAAAATCAGCAAGCAATTTGGGATCATGGTCTGGGGGTGGATGATTTTTAAGCTGGATGAATGTATTAGCAGAGAACGAATATTACATGTAAGATATGCGTTACTTTTGTAGTTTCTGAATTAAAATATAATAATTATTAGTAATATATTAAATTGAAAATGAGAACACGTAAATTAAGCATTGACATTAGTAATTTAAAAATGATAAAAAGTAAATTGAAAATGAGAAATAAACAAGTAAGGAAGCATCAGCCGCATCAGTCGGGTTACACCGACAGAGTAATACCCTACACCAAGTAACCGAGTGTGGTGATAATACACTGAAAGAAATGAAATTGTGGGTGTATTAAATTTACTGCCTATATAGTATGCGGACCACGCCCATATTTGACAAACTACAAGATATTCCTAATAGGACTATATATACCAGGTGTTGAGGCTCTGGAGGGTGCAAAACGGAAATTGTCGATATTTTATAAGCTTTATATTGACTTCACTTCAGGTATCTATCTATCTATCTATGTATGTATGTCGTCAAATCTAGTAATCAATTTTTCACCCACTTCCCGACTACCTAGAGATCAGAAACTTTGCATACATGCGTAAACACCAAGACAATACATGAATTAATCATAAAATATCGGATTGGACAAGAGGGCGTGGCACCGCCCATAAGACAAAATTTTTATAAGCTTTATATTGATCTCGATTAGCTTTGGAACTAAAAGTCGTGCAGCATTGAAATTTCGTATGCAGTCGCCTCTTGGATGTGTCGTCTCACTAGTAAAATAGGATAAGGGGCGTGGCGCTTTTCAAACATCTGATACTCATTGGGATATGCTGTCATTATGCAAATATGCATGCTTCCCCATTTGAGGGGAATAATAATCAGGGTTTGTTTTTGCTCTAAGATATGTGTTACCTCATGTGCACCAGTAATCAAGTTAGGAATGCCAATGCCATGTCGTGGAATGAACGGCGGTTTCAATCGAGAATTGAAACGTGAGCGTGAATACGATCGAGATGCATTGAACCAGTTAGTTTTAACGAATGTACCACTGCTGAACCCCCAACAGAAGGAAATGAATGCAATTGCTGATGGAAATGGTGCCTTCTTTTTCCTTTGAGAATTTTGATTTGATTTAAGATTTCAGAGCTCTAAATTTGAATTTATAGGAGACTAAGGGCCAGTGGATATTTAAACTCTGATTGCAGTTTAAATAGGGAATTTCAGTTTCACAGTTGGAAGTTAAATACGATTTAAATAGCCGATTGTGGATATTTAAGTACGGCACAGAGTTGCAATCGAAAACAAATAAACAGCTGATTTCGGATGTCCAAGCAAGCTGCGTGGACAATAATGCAATTTATAGGAGATCAAATTAAACATAAAACTGCATGGTATAGCACATATAAATGATCCAGTAGTATCATAAATAATATAAACTGTGGATTCTTTGCACAATATCCAATAATTCACTTCTTTCGGCCGACGAAAAATTTTTAGTTCGCGCTGCCTCCACAATTGAACAATTGAACATATGTTTTTGGCAAGTTGTGCCAACCTTCAAATGCCAATTATTCCGTATTTAAATAAATGCACTGTGAAACTCAAGGAAAGTTAAACTAGATTTAAACTCAATTCGCAAATTAGATTTAAATAGCCACTGTGAAACCCGCCCTAAAAAGTAGAAAATAATATTATATAAAAAAAAGCTTTTTAAAAATAAGCTTTAATTTATTTAATGTACTAAAAAGTAGAAAATAAATTGTTTCGAAGTCACCAGTATCCTACTATCAATAAAAGCTTGTGCGCTCAATATCCATATTCACAACTATCTTTCATTACTAGAATCTATTTGCAAAAAATTATTTAAATAAAATATTGTGGTAACTGGTTGACAAATATTGAACACATGAGCGCCCCAAGCTTTTATTGATAGTAAGATACTGGTGACTTCGAAACAATTTATTTTCTACTTTTTAGTACATTAAATAAATTAAAGCTTATTTTTAAAAAGCTTTTTTTATATAATATTATTTAATTTACCACTCCTATGGAGGGCTGACCACGCCCATTTTCGGAACATTTAAAGGTATATTACCAGCAGTGAAGTGACCAAATATGGACGGACTGCTATAAGGGTTTTCCGCTTACCGTCTATATAGTGGGCGGAACACTCCCAATTTTTTGTATGACGTAGGGAGCCCACACCTTTACTTAAATACCAAATACTATTCTTTTAAATGAGTAATTAAAAAAATTTAAGCAATTTTACAGACAGACAGACAGACAGACAGACAGACAGACAGACGGATAACCGGAAATCAACACAGAACGTGATAAGAAGCTCGATTACTCTCTTATCTCACCTCACCTCTTGAGGCTAAGTTAGTATTGACGTATCTTAATTTTTCGCGGACCTGAATATCTTAGAGAGACCTATTCGATAATGATTTCTGCGTTACGATACGAAAAAATACGTCAAGAGCGAACGCATGTATAGAGCTCGGGTAAAGTAGGTTTTGTCTGCAGACTCGAAAAAATACGCTACGTCAATACTAACTGAACCTTTAGTTGAAGGTTTTTTGAGTACGCGAACGGATTGTTGTAAACCCCTATAAACCTAACTAAATATGACAATTCTCGATGAACACGGAGGAATCTATAACAATATCGAGATTGAATGAACTCTCGACATACTTTCGATACCATTTTTAGTTTATTGGATGTAAACATTTCTGGAAATTCAGTGGATAACTGCTCTGCTCTCATGCATCTGTTTCAGCATCAGCACTCGCGTTACACAGTTTTTCAAGGGGCAGGAAAATTATTTTCGTTAATAATGAGATAATTTTTCAGCAGCACTTTGAGCGAAGTTTAAGGATGAAAAAGGCGCAAATGCGGCGGCTAATTTTCAAAAGGATGCAACTTTAATCGCTCGTAATTACAGCTCGTGTAATTACACATTCCTGCGCTCACATACATACTTATAAATATTCCAATATTAATTTAGCAGAAATGCGGAGCTCAAGTGGCACGTGACACGGACCAGGCCAGCCACTGAATTTGCTGGCAAGGATACTGCGAAAGGATTGTGAAATGCACCTTGTGCGCGAGGGTACTACTCAGCGACTTGTGTCTGCTCATGCGCGTGCAATTCAAGGCGAATGGCAAGTGGCCGTGGTAGGGGCGCATTCGATATCAGTCGCCGACCCTAAAGATTTTCCGCATTAATAATGTGGCAGAAGCAATTTCTGTTTTGAAATACGAGTCGAAACGGACACTGCGCCAGAAGTGCGACGTTCAAGGCTCATCAAGTTGAAAAAGGCAAATTGCAAACCAGTTCCTCTAACCCCCTTTTGCGGTAGGGAGCGGAATGCACCTGCCGCCTCATTGCGAAAATCGCCAAACAGGCCGCGAGAGGGAAGAGAACAACGCGTTCAATTAAGAGCCCGCCACGGCCAGTGCGTGTAGCTCGTTGCTCGTGCTGGCTTTCTTAAGGACATTGATATAACTTATTATTGCATTTTATGCTTATCGCATTATGACGATGTTTGTCAAAGTTGCACTCCTTTTAGTGAACAGACAAACGGCACACTCCCTCTGTTAGGTTTGTCATGTCTTTTACGCTTTGAAGTTATTATCCTTGTGATCCTTGCCAGCCGATAGGCAAATGCTTAAGTGTGTAATGATTAACTCCGTCAATGGTCAGTGGAGAATGTCGTTCTTGCTGCCGGCTAATAAGGCTGACACAATGTGGTTTGGAATCTACCTGAACTCTGGATAAGCCACAGCATGTTCAACAGTCTAAAGAGTTCAAAACGGAGTGGTCAAGAATAGAAGGAATTATTATAGAGCGATGGATGCCATTAATATTTCGCGCGATCCTTCCACCTGATTCCGTCCCCTGGCTACACCACTCTTACCTATCATAATGAAGTGGATTTGTTTCCTTTTAAATTGCATTTATTTATTAATTTGCTATTTCTTTAATATCCTTACATTATATTACAGGCATCATGGAAAAGGGCAGTTGTGCTAACTTTCTCCATTTTGTCTAACTTGGTGTAACGGATATAATTGTTGCTATTAACAGGTACGAAGTGCGAAATTTATGTTGCATATCTCTTGTGCAAATGGAAGCAGATGTCTAGATGTCTAGAAATGGAAGCTTTTATTCCGTTCGCGCCAGACGCTGCACTATGGGGCAGATGATAGGAAAAGTCGGAATTAATTAAATTTTTGAAAATGGTTGTATACACTTTTTTGTTATTGTTTCTTAATCTCTAATATCCCACCAATCAGATTCAAACCGGTTTTAGACGTCATTTACATCTCTCTTCCCCTCACCCCTCCACAAAGAGAAAGAATTTTTCACGTAAAAAGTTTAGCTTGCGTTTTCGCGATCAGTGTCAAGAGTTTAAAATTCAATAAAAAAAAAAAACAAAGAGCAAATCTATTTATATAATGATGGAGCCATCAACATCTGGTAATTATAAAGACGATCGCATAGCGGGGTTTTGTATTTTGATCATCAGTTATTTTCTAAAAATTTTTGTATGTAGTGATCTTTTATTACGGAAATTGAAAAATTATTTTTTTTCAAAGTTAAAAACGTTAAAGAGTCTGGCTAGGTCGGGCTGATTTGATCACTTTATATTAATTAGTGACTCTTTCAGATATAATATCGAAAATAAAAGTCTGCGGATTTTTTGCGTTTTGGGAGTAATAACGATTTTTATGTACCTACATGTGAAAGCTTGTGCTTAAAATTTGCAATTTATTTGAAGATAACGGGACTTTTTTTAAGTTTTCTTTGATTACAAATTTGGCAAATGTCAACGCCTAAAACAGTATTGGAAAATTTCCAAAAAATATTAACCCGTTGATGACCAAAGCGACATGAGTGCAGATAAGAACCTAATTTTTTTGCCAACTGAAAGTTTTTTGATAAAATCGCTCTATATATCGATCTATTGTTAATATCGTTATACAAATTCGCAAATTTAGTCCTAGTATCTGTAGGAATAAGTGTACGGAAAAAGAGCTTGTGGATACAACTGACTTAATTTATAGGAGATTTTTTATTGAATAAACCCAATTTTGGAAATCTTTTAAAATCAATATAACTTTTGATCCATAAAGGATATTCTTCTGAAATTTCACCTAGTTATGTATATTATCAATCAGAATGAGTATACCAAGGAAGGGATTATGGGTCCAACTTACTTCGCGTAGAATCCATTTTTAATAAAATGGAGCAAGTCTTGGCGTACTGAGAGTACATTCATAAACTCGCTATATCTTTCGATCCATAAGAGATATCATTATGAAATTTCGCATATTAATTGCTAATATTAGTAGGAATGGGTGTACCAAAGAAGAGCTTGTAGACTCAATTGACTTAATTTAGAGATAATTTTAAGTTGAATAAACCCAGTTTTGGCAATTTTTTTAAATCGATATAACTTTCGATCCATAAAACATATTTTTCTGAAACTGCATCAAATTAAGCCTATTGTTGGTGAAAACGAGTTTACCAAAAATCATCTTTCTAGCTCTCGCCGTTTATTCGCTATTAATTTATTCCGTGTTTACCCCTATTCTGCCCCACTGTGCGCTGCGAGTGCAATGCAAATTGCGTGCTGTGGACCACCGATTTACATTGTCGGCCAGTGACATTTGATCGACGTTTACTGGCACAGTGGCTAGGATTGGTGCTGCTGGGCGCAGCTTACTGGTAGCGCTGCTGCAGCGGCAGTTTGGCCACCAAGTAGCCAACTGATCGTTGTTGGCGTTTAGTAATTTCACGTTTGCCTGTTGGCCGCATCATTAGAATCTGCATCCCGTGAAGCCCATCCGTGATCTTCGATCGGCACAACAGCAATTGCAAATGACACTTTAATTGCACTTAATAAGGCGATTGATCACTTAAACGCCGGCCATTGGCATGAATAGATAAATGCTATGCTACCATATGCACACGAACACACTCACACATACACACATACAAACATGTTAGTTGCATTTTGCAATTTATTGCCAATTTTGTTGCAATTCATGAATAAAGTATGTACACTGTACAGCGTGTTTATGTGTGTGTGTGCGAGTGTTTGTACGGTAGCGGACAAAGAAATCCGAACTGGTTAAGCAACATAAAAAACAATAATTTCCTGCTTTGCTTATTTGTTCAAATGTCTTCAGTGAATATCTTATATCTTAAGCTTTCTGTTTCACTGGGCGAAATTCCACAACGACTGCCGTCAAGACGCCATTGTTCGCCGCGTAAAATTCGCCTCGCGATTTCATTGTGTTTAAAGCTTTACTCGAGATACGATTTCGATACTTGGATAATTCTTTTCATTCTCTCAAAGTTTTGTTCACCTAAAGCGCTGCTAAAAATGAACTTTGGGTATGGTATTTCTCGAGTTAATCTTTCAGTCTTTTCATGTGTGTGCATTACTTTTTTAAACTAATAAAATATCTGTTTGTCCATATGATTGCATATTGAGAGTACGCCTCAAATTTGATTATTCATTTAAATGTAGTCTAAAATATTAAGAAATTTCTTTGGTTTATAGTTATCAGAACTCTGTGCAGGCGCACTCGGTAGGCAAATGTGAATTTTCTGCATTCGTGAATGTGTTATTTTTGTCATTTGTCAACGACGTCGTTATTATTACAATTAGAGTTGTTATCCATAATGACATTACATATTGTAAAGATCAATACTAATAAAGTAAGAGTTTATAGTTTAAAGGCTTATGTGCCAATCAGTCACCGCGTATCGTATTTAATCGTATCGTAAATGGCTGAGAGACCTATTTCTATGAGAATTTCTGCGTTACGATCCGAATAAATACGACATGAGAACGTATGTATAGAGCTCGGGTAAAACAGGTTTTTGTCTGCGATACGATTAAAGAAAAAACGTGACATATCGTATTTATTCGTATCGCAGACAAAACCTGTTTTACCCGAGCTCTATACATGCGTTCGCTCATGACGTATTTATTCGGATCATAACACAGAAATTCTCATAGAAATAGGTCTCTCTCAGACATTTACGATACGAAAAAATACAATACGTCATCACTAACTGAGCCTTATGCAAGTGGTTAGACCACGCTAATTTTCTGAGAAATATAAAGTATTTTTAAGAGCATTGAGGTGACCGAATATGGATTCACTGGTGTAAATATTATGGGAGTTGGGATTTTCCGCTTACCGCCTATATAGTGGGCAGACCATGCCCAGTTTTTCGTAGGACATGAAAGGTAGCTTTCTGAACTAGAGTAAAAAATTTTATTCGTTTAAGTTTATAATCAACTGGGACCCATTTTATCAAAAAAATTTTACCCCCTATATTGTGGGCGGACCACGCCCATTTTTTAGAACGACGTGAAAGGTCCACATCCAAGCTTGAATACCAAATATAATTCCTTTAAATAAGCAATTCAGCAAATGTAAGCCATTTTACCCGAGAAATTCCAAGGTGGGTGAACTTATAGGCGCCGTCGTAGCTCAGCGGATAAGTGCTCGGTCGCTGATGCGTTTAGTTGGTTGATCAAATCTCAGCTCTTAACATAGAATAAAAATAGTAACTTCGTTGCTTTGCACGCGACGCCGTCTCTCACGAGCCAGTTAGGTACTCTCCGAGAATATACTTCTCAATTCCCGTTCGGACCAGTGTTGCTAGAACCAGGGATTTCGCCCATATTTCGGGATTTTTGTACCTTTAAAGGGCGCGCGGGATTTTGAGTCTAAAATGGGATTTTTGACTACTACGTTTGAGTTGATTCAAAATGTTTCTACTAGGTTTGAGTTGGTTCAAAATGTTTCTACTAGGTTTGAGTTGGTTCAAAATGTTTCTACTAGGTTTGAGTTGGTTCCAAATGTTTCTACTAGGTTTGAGTTGCGTTAAAATTGTGAATATTACCTATCTTTCATACTTCTTTTGTTTATTTATTAATACAGTAGGAACTCGATTCTTGCACGTAATGAAAACCAGGCTCGGTGCAAGTTTCGAGATTGTCGCAAGTGCCAAGTCATTTTTGTCCCATATTTGTAAATTATAAGGGGTTACTTTCACTGTAAAGAATCTAAGTTTGTTACATTTTATATTTTAATTCAATACACTTGTATAATGATAAATTTTAAGTGAAACTAAAGAAATTTAGGATTTTGGTTTATTTTGTGCACACTTGCTTGTTCAGTACTGCACTGCTTCCATGCAAAAGTTAAATAAGAACAGAGATTTTGTCAGCATATGAATTCGTGGGTACTTCCCCAAATATTTTGAGCTCGAAACTGATACATTTGTGGTAGTTCCCCGAATTTTATTCAAAGACAAAACAAAAAATGTTGCAATGTATTGAGGTCAAAATTTTTTAACTTCGCAAGTACTGAGTACGTAATGAAAAAAAAATTGTATGCCACAAGTATCGAGGTGGGGAAGTACCGAGTATCTGCAAGAATCGAGTTACTACTGTAACTGTAACTGTAAATATTTTATTATTAAGGGGTGTTTGCAGCTCTCAAGAAAAGCGAAAACTCCATATAAAAAAACGCCAACAAAATGCTCAAGAAATTTCCTTGCGTCAAAATTACTTGACCCCTATTGCAGCTCTCAAGAAATATGCTACGAAATTTACTACTTTTTTCCAGTGGAAATGTGCATAGGGTAACTCAGGTTTTGGCAAGGAATAATGTTTGAAACATTATTACTTTAACAAGAAGAAGACTTTCAACAGCAAATAACAAGCGAAAGAGGTAAGCAAAACATTAAATGTTCATTTTAGGTTGTAAATTTGCAAAATATTTTGATTTATTTTAGATTTTCAATTATCTTAATCTATTATGTTATTTTCAGCCTCAACAAATTTTCTGATGAAAAGATTAGATTAGATTTAGCTTACTTCTTGCTTTCTTCCGATTCTAATTGTTCCGCACAAACCACCAATATTGCGGTATTTAGTACGGATACCATATTATGCCTGAAAAATATATATAAATAATGCATTAATCAAATAATAGTAAATTTTGTGAAAACTTACCAATCTTCATTTAACGACATTTTGCTTTGATTTGCATCAGCTGTTAGCTGTCAAAATTACTTGGCCACTACTATTTTGCCCTAAAGGAATAATGCAAAATTTTTCTTGAGCGATTTCTTGAGAGCTGCAAACACCTCTTTAGCTTGTTATTGAAAAACACGTTTTTTAATTAATATTTGTGAATGGGATTTTTTTTCCGGGATTTTTGATTTTTTAAATGGGATAAAGAGGGCGTTTTGCATAAGTGAATGGGATTTTTGGAGCTAGGTCTCTGGCAACACTGGTTCGGACACGGCCGCAGAATTAAGGAGTAGGTCCCGTTATCTTGTGCTAAATAGTACGAGCACACATAAGATGATGAGACAGAGCTAGGCCTAAGCCAACACGGGCTGGTGCACCAGTTATTTTTTTTGGGTGGACTAATTGTGTCCTTAAACCGTTTTGGATAATCTCGGAACTTAAACTAAGTTAAGGTTCACTGCCATTGTGTACCAAATTTGGTACAAATTTGTACCAAATCGGACAACAGCTTCTTTCTATCCAGCGACCACGGACAGCCAGACAGACAGACAACCAACCGGAAACCAAAATAGAAAGTGATTCTGATTATTTCTCTGTATATGTAGTTACATATGTCCATTCTTAGGACAGCTCCTTTAATGCGTTACAATTTTCGCATAAAGTTATTATACCCTATTGCCATAGGTGTAGGATATAAACGCCTTAATTCTAAGATACGATTTGCGGCAAAAAAATATTAGGCCGCCTTATATTTGTGGGCAGGGCTATGTGTGCATTTACAAGAAATGCAAAAGATTTAAAAAAATATTCTGCTCTTATGAACCTCAATAGGCCCCGGCGAGATTCGAACTTACGATCTCCTGTTTACTAGACAGGCGCTTTAACCAACTAAGCCACGGCGCGGCGCCACTTATGCTAATTCCGGTAAGTTCAGCACTCGAAATTTTCAGTAAAGAAGTTTAATTAACCCAAGCGTTTATCTTGCTTATAGTTTCGTGCACCTGAACAAATAAACCATTGCACAGTGGCAGCACTTCGTCAAGAGTAGGCCTTAAACACAAAAATATGGATCCGTGGTTGTATGCGTTGCCATAGAGAATAAATTCGGAAAAGAAAAGAATTTAAATGGATATAAGATAGGTGCACCAAATTTGACTTATGCATTCCAATTTATTATTGAAACTATTTTAAAATAATTCTCTATGAAAATAGGGGATGTTTCTGCCAGAAATGGGATGAGATATTCCATTTATGTGGCGGAATTTCATTAAACTGAGCAATAAACCTGTAATTTCGTAACAGGTGTCGGATGCCGCATCAATGTCAATGTCGAAACCGCAAAAGATTGCGGGAAGGGAAGAATGCAATAATACGAATTTTCAGATCAATCGCGCCACAAAGAAACATCGATGTCAATTTTCAGCTCAAAATGAAGCGTTTGAATGCGGTAATCCGGATTAACACCCGCTGCCTCTCGCTCCTTCAAGCGTTGCGTCTTTTGCGGTCACGGTCCGAACACTGAACACATGCTGTGCTACGGATGCGCCTTCCGAGGCAATGCGACAGCCGCATCGACAGCCACACAATTTGTGTCTCACGTGTGCAATTCCTCTGCGGCAGCTCCTTCGCCGTTGTCGCGGTTCTCCGTCGTGTCTGCAGCTGATTTCTGAGACTGCGTACTTCCGCCCACTGAGCACAGCAGCCATATTTATTTGCGTCGGCTTTGCGGCGCTACCAGCCACAACACTGCAACTGCTGCATTAATTCTCGAGCCGGCGCAGGCGCACTTGCGACTTCGTTCCCAGCGTCAGCGTCAGTCACAGCGAAATCGCGAAATCACTGCTAGTCGGTCGACACTTTGCCTCGTAGTGACGCCCTTTTGTCGTGTTCGCCGCTGCTGCTGCGCTGGAAATGACGGTGTCGCTCCCTCGCTGCACTCGTGTGTGCAATGCTTTGTTGTTCCAGCTGCTTGGGTTGATGAGTTGGCCACACCCATCCTTCATGCCAGATTCGCAGGTAGGCGGCGGGCAGGCCGCAAAAAGATGTGTGCACGTGCACGCTTAACACGTGCAGTGTTTTTCGACTGGAATTTCCAGTCGGCGCTGGTTGAATTTGGCATCTTCGATTACACAGAAGCAAAACGCCACATTATTTTTCTTATACTCACAATACATACATATTTAATTCGGTTAGTTATGAGTTAGATATAAATTTGTTTTTGCTGGAATATGAAAAACCTACCAGCACGCAGACAAGTATTTGTCCATTGTACTGGTAAGCGATTCCCTTTACTGTAGTCTTCCAGATGTTTTAATAAAGCGGAGGATTTTCGGTGGTGGCAAAAAACTTAGTTGATCGGTTATCACCACGTCTGACTCCAGCAGCTGCAATCGCGACCTGGAAAAGGCGGGACACTCGCATAAGAAGTGGGTTTGCGGTATCCTCGTCCTCCAGCCAGCTCTCACAGACGCTGTCGTAGGCCAGACCCATCGCACTCAGGTGCTTTACACAGGAGGTATGACCGGTCAGGACGCCCACAAGAAGTCTATAGTCCTTACGGTTTAGAGACCTAAGAAAAGAAGACTTTGTTTTGTCGACGGTTGGAAGCAGGAGCTTCGTCTGTCTGCATCCAGCTAGCCCGGCCCATCTTTGACCCTGTTGAGAAACAACCCAGTCGTTTATGGATGCTTTGACCATGGAAGAAGGCAGGCCTTGGCCAGGGCCCAGAAAGTGGTCTTCAGAACCTAATCTTGCAAGTTCATCGGACACTTCATTTCCGGACACGTAAAGTTGTGTTGGCAAGTAAGTTGTGAAAGCCTACGCTGTTAAGCTTGGCTTTACACTCTTTGACTGTCTTGGAGGTGGTGATTGGGTTGAGCAAACCATAAGTTCAGCCTGACTGTCACTACAGACGCAAATACTCTTGCCAGACCATCCACTTTCCCTGAAGAAGTCCATGGCCTTTAGGATTGCAAAGACTTCCGCCTGAAAGACGGAGGCATGCTTTCCCAAAAGATAGTGAAGTTTTGTGTCCTTTTCCTCAAAATACACACCAGCTCCTGAACCTTCGTCAGTTCTGGACCCGTCTGTAAAGATTCTGCAACAATCCCTGCCTGGCTCAGCTGACGAAGGCCAGCTGTAGCGTGCAGGAAAGGAAACTTCGTATCTGCGCCGGAGTTCGAGGTGCGGAACTAATACATCAGACGGCATGCTCGTTCCATCCAAGAATAGTAGAGAGGTCTGCGCAGAGTTATGCACCCCCCGGTGCGCTTCAAACCTAACCCCTTGTTTCAGTCTGGAGCAGGCCTTGGCGGCTTCACCTCAGATGAAAATGTCCAGCGGTGGAATGTTGAGTATCAAGATATTAATTAATTGCAATTGCTAAGTTGGTTGGTGTGATTTTGTCAAGTTAGTTATAAGACAACTTAATTGAGCACCCTTCCTGCCTTGAGACAAACCTTTCTGCTTGAGATACCTAAATGTAGGCCGCTGAACACGAATCTGAAATCCGTGTTGCTGGACAGTTGTTTTCAACCCAAATGCTTAACAAGTGAAAGTATTCCACTCACATGCAATATCTTCTATACATGCTTTGAATCTAGGAAGGGGCGCTCATTTCAAACGATCAACAAATTGTACAATATTAGCAGAAATATCGAACTGAAGATTGGTTTAATCATTCCTGGAATATTTTTGTCTAAAATAGGCATATTATCAATAACCTACATACATAAAAAGGTGCTGTGCAAATTCTGTTTTAGCTATTTTTTATTCTGTACATTACCATATAAAGAGTTCCATAACAGAACAAATATACGCCAGTTTTTATGTTTTGAATTTTTCTACTGAATCGAATTCTAAATGTTTAAATCACTTTAACAATAATTACTAATCATAACAATAAAACATTCATTAAACTTTTTTCTATTTAATTATAGGATTCTTCATTCGTATCAAAATGCAACATTTCCACATTTATAGTATGCCGCCTTTATAAGAACTGTGATAAAGTGTGGCATAGTTGTTGTATTTGCCTGATAATGAGTCATGAATGATTTCAAAACAGCACATTTAAGAAATACCCATGGAAGAAGCAACAGTTGACAGTCTCAGCATGGGAAAAGAAGAATTGGTCCTATACAGAGGGGACTCAATTTAAAAGTTGCAAAATGTCATGCAAATTTCGTTAGCTTCTATTCTCTGCTATAGCTTTGTATAATTTTTTTTATAAGCTACTTGTAGTTCCTATTACATTCAGAGATACACTGATCAAGAGTTCATAATATTTGTTATTTACATATATCTGTTATCTTATTTGGTTGTCAGAAATCTTGTTGCTATATATGTAGCTATGCCAAGTTAATATTCAGAGCGAATTCTCTGTAATGCGAGGTGCGTTGAAGTTGTGTCGAAAGGTGGTATCGGTGGTATCTATGAGCCCCGCTCGACAAACGCGTGTTGCGATAAACCATGCGGGCAGCTGGGAAAATATCTCTTATCTCAGCAGGGGATCTACCGTTAAAGTAACGATAGAAAAGGGTAAAACATCCCACGTTCAGACGGTGCTTCAAGAAATCGATAGATGGTAAACCTACTGTTGCTTATTATCTTTATTGCAAGACGTTGGATGCGGTCCAGAAGCTTCAATTGGGCTCGCAAATCTCCTATACATACATAGGTGCACATTATACTCCATTTTGGGCCTTGTGTATGTGGTGTAAATACATAGTTTAGAAATCAGCGGGTGTAAAATATGTTTTACATCACTTTAAAAAGCCTATGCATTTGCCAGCTTCTTTAGCAATATCGTGGTCGTTGCAAGCATATTTCGCATAGTTTAGGCTTGATTTAGCACAGTTAGAATAATGCGATTTAGGTCCTCCTAGACAATCTAAACAGTGGTTACATTTTACGAAACCAAAATTGCGCACGGTTGCCTGCAACAGTATCAGGACCAAAAACACTATTCACTTTTTCAGCCGCCGGGCTTGCGTTTTCGCCTTTATCGGCGTATTTTCTCTTCGCTGGTGCCCATCTTTGACGTACGTTCAAACAAAACTGATTCAGCAATCCACAAAATCTTATCTTTCTAATGCCATCTAGCGTAACACAATTACACTTATACAACGCGAGATATAGATAACTAAAGTCATTTATTGGAAACATAATGGATGTCCTTTTGCTACACCTGATATTTATCAATTTATATTTTTTTATATATGTATGTAAGCCTTCTCTTGAACGAAGCCGTCAATATATGATTCCCAATATCTGATGCAACCTCTGTGTGTGTTTAGATTTCTATTCCAAACACTCGAACCAGCATCTCACATTTCCGCTTTAATGAGCTCGAAATGGAAAGTTCATGAACAGAGCGCATAATATGACCTACATGCATTTAGACATGTCGAGCATCCCCCACCAACGGTACAGTTTATGTGGCAACATTGTTTAGCTAAATAGCTAATATAACAATTATACTCGCTCCACACGACAACTGTGTTGGTTGTAACTGGCCGCCCAGTAGCACCATCACCATCAACAATAACAAATGACATTGCAGAGGCTCTTATGGCAAGAATTGTACAGAAGCACCGCGAAATTCCAACCTGCACATGGTTCACATGAGACCAACGGCGCACCGTTCCTTTCCATTGGTGCCTCTGCCTCTGCCAGTGCATACATATTTATATCTATCTCCGTATGGTACTCCGTATGGTGCTCGTTACTCGGAACGAACAATGCCGCAACCTTCACACAGAAAATCTTTCATCAAGAAAATTATCGAGTAATGGAGTAATGGCTGTTGAAGCGCCCGCTATTGGAAGCCACTGTTAAATTATGAATAGCTGAATTGCTGAATTGCGCAATGTCATCGCTGTTGAATCGCTGCCGTTGTAGTCGCCACACGAGTCAATCTCAACAACAGCAACAACCGCACATTCATTCAAATGTGGGGTGTGTGTGTGTGTGTGTGTGCGGAGTGCCGAAGTGCGTTTGTTTTTCAAACAAATTAAATAATACGCAATTATTTGCATTGAACAATGGCGGGGCGTGTGGAAGTCCCTTCTACTCGACTCTGCGAACGTTGTTTTTGTTTGAAACTGGTATACAGGTAATTACAATGTGTATTTCATTTTGTAAAGTGGTATGTACTTATGATACGGAAAGCACGAGTACGAGGGAGCAAATCAAATGAATTCTCACAGCTTTTCTTTCCATTTGTAGATAATTTTAGCATTTGAATATTCTCAGATGAGGAAATATTCCGTGGGATCGAAATGTATCCACTTATTTTAGAACTATGAGAAATGTTTGTCTTAAACTATGTGGTAGCTAGTGTTGTTCCGATACCGCCTAGTACTCGATTCCAGTACTCAAAAATACTATCGTTAAAAAGTATCGATGCCAAGAAAATATCGAGCTCAAGTACTCGATACTTACTCGTATCGTACTCATTAAAACATATGGAATTTTATTAAACAGAACAATTTATTTATTTTTTATTTATGTGAATAAATACAAAGGTATATGTAGCATTCAAAAAGCAGAGCCTTAAATTGAACAAGTAAGGAAGCATCAGTCGACAGAGTAATACCCTACACCAAGTAACCGAATAGCGGATAATTCACTGAAAGAAATGAAATTGTGGGTGCATGTAATTTACAACCTACATAGTGGGCGGACCACGCCCACTTTTGAAGAATCAAAAGGCATTCTTACCAGCAATGAAGTAACTAAATATGAACGCTCTTGTGTATATATTATGGATTTCTATTTACCGCCTATATAGTGGGCGGATCACGCCTAGTTTTTCATAGGGCATGTAGAGCTGACATCTTAGCTTGAATACCAAATTTAACTCGTTTAAGTTCATAAAAAGTCAATTTTGAACCATTTTACCGAAAAAAATCTTACATACGACAAACATGGATGTACATTTTTTTCTGCCTCTTTTGCGAACAAATTTGTCGTATGTTAGCTTTTCTCGCATATATTTACGCAAAAATTGAATATTAGCCTACATACGACAAAATAAAGTCTTAATATCTCGAAAACGGTAGGAGATATAAGAAATCTGAAAACGCCAATCGATTTAGCTGGGTTTGGAACCCCCCATGCCATCCTTAACTCAAAATGTGAAAAAATCGACATACAACAAGTATTGAATCAAGTGGCGAATAGACACTTAAGGCCGCACTGACTTGGAGACTGGATCCAAATGCAATGGATAAAATAATAAAATTGAGCGAGTGAAATAAGGAATTTTTTTTATCAATTGGAGCTATAGCATGCGATTAAAAATGTAAGTTTTTATAACATAAGATACAAAAATACTTTTCCAAGTACATTTCACATAAAATTTTACTCTAATGTTAAATTGTGCTCTTGTGTAAAAAAATTACCCGAAGATATGCTCAAAAATATAGATGAAGAAAAAATCCTAAATAATTATTATAATTACCTTGTACTTATATGAAAATTGATTTTCATAATACCCTAATGTAAGGAATCACCCGATGAAGTCTTGCTGTCCCAATCCGAAGCACCTTGTATATTAATTAATTGATTGGCACAACAGCCCGTGTGGGCTTGCTTAGGCCTAGCTTTCTCGCATTAATTTGTGTGCTTGTTATATTTTTACATAAGTTAACGGGACCTACTTTACCGAATCCGAACGGGTTTGAGAAGGTTTTCATGACAAAGAATATTCTCGGAGAATTGCCAATTCATCGCGAGAAGTGGCGCCGCGCAAAGAAACTATTTGAAAACTAATTTTCTTTTTATTAGATGTTGCCCGGGCTGGGAGTTGAACCCATGCCCTCCCGCATCAGCCACCAAGCACTTAATCCACTGCGGCACCTTGTATATGTGTATATAAAACAAATAAGGAAGCATCAGCCGCATCCCCGACTTTTCACCCACAGAGTAATACCCTATACCAGGGGTCGGCAACCCTTTGAGACGTAAGAGCCAAAATTTACAATTTACAAAATTTCCCTGTTTTTAAAGAGCCACTAATATTTTTGTTTCAATATTATGGTATTTGATTAGGACTATGCATATAAATTTTATTTTTGATTAAAAATAACAAGCTTTTAAGCTAGGATCCCACTATCGGCGCAACTAGCACAATCTGCGCCGATTTTTATCGTGCCAGATCGGTACACAATTAAAAAGTTGTGACAATTACATTTTGAGCGGTCCCAGTATCGGCGCACATTGTGCGACGATTTGTCGGCGCATATCGGCCAAAACAAAATTGTGACGCTAATCGGTGCAATACGGTCCCACTATCGTGCTATATCGGTGCATTAAATCAATTGTTCTCGTTGTTTTGTAAATTTCACTCAGTCTAAATGGATTACTTGCATAAAAACGCACAGAAAACTGGATTTTCAAACCACTTTTAAAATTTTCACCCGTTTATACGCATTTTCAAATCGACTCGAAAATTTGAAGTTCATTTGAAAAGCGCTTTGACTCGATACGTTTAAAATTTTCAAAGCGATTTGAAATTTTGTTTATACGACTATTACTACGTTTATACGATACTTTAAATCGGTTTGAGTCAATTCGCATCGACTCAAAACAGTCGTATAAACGCAAGTTGAAATCGCTTTGAAAATTTTAAACGCATCGAGTCAAAGCGCTAATGAGTTTTAAATTTTCGAGTCAATTCGAAAATGTGTATTAACGGGTAAACATTTTCAAAGTTGTTTGAAAATCAGCTTTTCTGTGCATTTTATGTAAAAGGCAAGCTGATATTCATTAGACGCCAAAAATATATTAAAAAAGAAATTTTCAGAACGCGGAAAAAAGTGTAAAGTGCAAAGAAAATAGATTTATGTGTTAAATAATTTTTGACAAATGGCGGACTTTTCAAATCGTCTTCAGTCGATTCGCTTCAAAAGTTAATGTATAAACATCTGGCTCGAAAGCGTATCTAGTCAAAGCGAATCGACTGAGGCTGTCGTATAAACATGGTATGTTTTGAGTCGATACGATTTGACTCAAACCGATTTGAAGGGTTATATAAACGTAGTAAGAGATTGGTTACAAAAAAGGTGTACACGTGGTGCATATGAGAGCACTTTTCTTTTTAAAAATTTTGTGCGTATGAATGAACGCACTTTCAATGAATTAGTTGAACTAACATCGCTACTCATTAAAAAACAAGACACTTGTTTTCGAAAAGCTATTCCGGTATGTGAGCGTTTACTTATACCCTTCGCTATTTGGCTACTGACGATAGCTACAAAAGCATCTCAGGCTCCAAACACAATATCCAAGTTTATTCCAGAAGTCTGTGATGCAATTTTCTCTGTACTTAAAAATAATTACTTAAAGGTACAGTATTTCAACATTAGCATATATACCACACCCTTTGGCAGTCTTTTTTTCCTTCTTTTTCTGAAAACAGATGTTTGAAAGCAGTGGTGCTCATAAATATTGGCGCAGATTGGCGACTTTGGTCGGTACACAAGGGGCCGACAAAAATCGGCGCATTTTCCCCAATTTGATCGGTCTATGTCGGGCAAAAGACCGTTCACATTATCGGCACAATGTGGTTGATTTTGATCGGCCAAAGTCAGCACGATTTCGGCCCATATCGTCGCACTTTGAAAAATTTTGAGCGTTCACACTATCGGTACATGATTTGCGCCGAAAATCGGTACATTGCGCCGATAGTGGGATCCCAGCTTAAGGGTGAGACCCGGTGCGAATGCAAATGCAAAATTTTGCATTTTTATAATCGGGAACGACCGATTGCGAAATCCTTGCAAATTCTTTTGTCAAACAGCTGTTTTATTTGAGAGTTTAACCAAATGCCACGAAGGAGCGAAAAACAACAATTTTGCGACTTTTTAATCGAAAACGAAGCAAGTTAAATCATGGGTAAATATTTAAAACACCATTTTTAGAAATAAAAAGTGAATTAAAAATCAAAATAATTAGCTTGTCGCTATTAATGCTCCGTGTTGTCAACTTAGATCACCAATAAGTGCGACTTTTCAAGCTGACAACTATGGTCATAAGTTTGCATCAAATATTTTGCACTAAATGCAATGGATTTTGGTCTAGGAAACTAGTGACTTTAATGCAAATGCAAACCAGTGTGTTTTGTTGTTGTGTATACAAAAGGTGAAAAAATATTTTGCATTGGCTCTTTTACATGACCATTTACACCCGATGGGGAATACTCTTATTAAAGAATTTTAGCTAGCTCTGCCAGAATAAAACGCATCAATATGAGCGTTTGGCTTGCATGTCTTTTGAAAGTTTTGTTAAATATTCCTCATAACTTGTTCTTTTTAGTTTCAAGCACGCCTCTGTATTTTGATTTGTTAGTTGGGTTCTTACTTTACTTTTGATTATATTCATGGAAGATAACAATATAACGCTTGCTTGCACGAATATGTTGACCCGAAGATCGTCAGCACTTCAACTCGCGACATTTCTTTTAGAGCTGTCCACTTGTGCAGCGTGACGTGCAGGCTTTTCTTGACCCCCTAACTTGCTCGGGAACCCCTTTGAACTTGCCACTCCACAAATGTTCGGTTTTCAAATCCAGCAATTGATTTTGAAGCAATAATTCCAAATGACTCAATGTTTTGATCTCATTTGTATTTTTGTTGAGAGGAATTACTATGAACACCAGAGTACTTGATCAAATCTCTCAGCGTATCCATCCTTCAATTTGTTTATAGCCATGCTGAAGTAAGTCAGTAATTGGTTGTAGTAACTAGTGACGGCGGCAGTCGGTAGTGGCAGACATGGAGTCCTCGCCACGAGGTTTGCCACAGCACGGCCTGATGCCCAAAATGTAGTAAATTTTTTTTGCAGTATTATATTTTTTATGAGTTATGGAAATAAAATAATATAATTTTTAAAATTTGCACATGGAACTGGAGAGCCGCATCTTGACAGGAAAGAGCCGCAGGCTGCCGACCCCTGCCCTACACCAAGTAACCGAGTGTGATGATAATACACAAAAAGGAAAAACATTGTGGGTGTATTAAATTTACTGCCTATATAGTAAGTATTGAGGTTGGTTTCTGGAGGGTGCAAAACAGGAATTGTCGATATTTTTAATTTACCACTCCTATGGAGGGCGAACCCGCCCATTTTTTGAGAGTTTAAAGGTATTATTACCAGCAGTGAAGTGACTAATTATGGACGGACTGGTGTATATATTATGGAAGCTATAAGGATTATCCGCTTACAGTCTATAAAGTGGGCGGACCACGCCCATTTTTTTGTATGACGTAGAGGGACCACATCTTGCCTTAAATACTAAATACCATTCCTTTAAAAGAGTAATTAAACAAATTTAAGCAATTTTATTTGAAATATTCCGGGGTAGTGGGACTTACTGGTCCATTGTGGGCGTGCCCTTCTGCCGATTTTGTTAATATCGGAATTTGGAGTAGTAGAAGGTTCATTGCGACTTTGTGCCAAATTTGGTCAAAATCGGACAACTCCTTCTTTCTCTCCCGTGGCTACGGACAGCAAGACACACAGACAGACGGACAGACGGACAGACGGACAACCGGAAATCAACACAGAAAGTGATTCTAAGCATTTCTTTATATGTACTTATATCTATACCTAGGATGGCTACTTTAATGCGTTACAATTTTCTCACAAAGTTATTAAATAAATATAAAATAATAAAATAAATAAAAAATAAAAGCAGTCAAGTGCGAGTCGGGCTCGGTCACTGAGGGTTCCGTACCACAAAAACCCTTTTTAGCCTTCGAATTTAGTTTCTCTTTGCCCGTCTGGCTACACAATTTTCGACATTTTGGCCTACATCTTCGAAGCCAATTCACCTAAAAATATGAAAAAAACATTTTTGGAATCCACGGACGTAGCCCTTTCTAACGATACCCCACAATATGTAAACAACAAAAATTGTTCGCTGAGGAAATTTTTTACTATGGTAATCTTAAATAAAATTTAAAAATATAGAAAAACAAATTTGTCGAAAAAGGTTGCAGTTTACCAGTAATCTATGACTAAAGACCTACTCACTCTGATTTTATCAAAATTTTTGCTTAAGAAATGTAGAAAGGCAAGGGGGTATGGTCATTTTTTCGACATTTTGTCCTATATCTTCGAAACCACTTCACCGAAAATTATAAAAAAAATATGTTTGGAATCCTTGGACGTAGCCCTTTCTAATGATACCCCACTCGATATAAACAACAAACATTTTTTTCTGAGGGGGTCATCTTAAATTAAAAAAAAAAAAAAAAAATTAAAAATTCGAAATAACCGGCAGCCATTCAGTCATGCGTGATCAAATACCTAGTAAGCCTGATTACATCAAAATTTTCGGTTGAGAAATGGCGTGGGAAGATGGGATCATGTGGGGACAGGTCTGTTTTTTTCACTATATCTTTCTAACCCGTTTACATGATATTAAAAAAAATAATTTTGGAATCCATGGACGTATCCCTTTCTAATGATACCCCACTCGATATAAACAACAAAAATTTTTTTCGGAGGGGGTTATCTTAAATTTAAAAAAAAATTTTAAAATTAAAAATTTGAAAAAGGGGCAGCCATTTAGTCATGCCCGATCAAAGACCTAGTAAGCCTGATTTTATCAAAATTTTCGGTTCAGAAATGGCGTGTGCAGAAGGGATCATGTGGGGACAGGTCTGTTTTTTTCACCTTTTTAACTATATCTTTCTAACCCGTTTACGTAAAATAAAAATAAAATACATTTTATAATCTATGGATGTAGCCCTTTCTAACGATATCCCACACGATACGTTTTAAAAATAATTTTATTTTTTTTGTCCGACCCGAAAACCTTTAAAAATTATAAAAAAATATTTCTAAAAGTATTTCTTAACTTTCTATAGTGAAAATGTGTTTAGGTTATTAAGATCTAACATCGTGCCAAATTTCAGGTTTCTACGATTAAAAAAAGGTCGTTTTATATACACACTCCCAAAACAAAACTTACCTTATAAGTGTTCCCATTTTTTCCCTTTTAGGGGAACGGAACCCTAAAAAATAAAAATAAATAAAATATACTTGAATAAAAAAGTTGACATTAATCAACGTTAGGAACTTTTATCGTACAGCATATGGAGATAAAAAATAATTAATGAAATGATTTAAATGGTAAATTAAATTTCGCCCAAGGTTTTGAACAAGTTGCACATATATGAAAAAGAGTAGAAAGCAAATTGGCACATCCACTGAAGTTCATACAATTGTCTGTAGATGGAGCTAATGATCGCTGGCGTATATCGTGTATTCCGGAATTTACAGTTTGGAGCCCGAACTAATTTAAAATCGAAATATATTTAGCTCTTCCAAGTCGCCAATGTTATAGAATTGGCTCGTTTATTAAAAAAATGTCTCCCTTGAATTGATGAATTGTATATCATCTTTGGCGTCCGGATTTCATTGTTATATCGCGGATTTTATTGTTATAGGTAATTTGGCAATGCAAAATTTTATTTGCATATTCGCGACGTGGTTTTGGAATGTTTTCAATCCACGGCATATTTAACAGACCTATCAGCTGTAATTATAATATATCTTCATCACACGCATATGGAGACACTACATTCTCCAAACGTTGAATTATTGCCAAGGTCCAAAATAAATTATTTCGAATATTTGTTTTTGTATTTTACGAGGCTTCGACACTTTTCGCTTCGTCCATAAATAATGTTCGTACAAATTTTCGCAGCATCTCGAGTTAACACAAAACGTCGAGCCAATGGAGCCCGCGCATTCTCCAGCTGAACTGTATGCCAGCGTTGTGGTGCACAGGGGCCAGTTTCGTCCAGTTGCGTTGAGGCTGTCCGGTGCCTGGGTGCGCGCGTCTGCGGCTCCAGTTTGTTTACCTTAAGATGGCGTATTGTATAACATCATTATGTGGATTTCGCTCATGTTCATGTCATAATTTCCAAAGCAGAACATTCACATTGGACTGCGCATTCCAAAGCAACAGCGCACAGCGCCGCAGCAACCAACATCGCGCAGGGAGGAGTGGAAGGGTGGCAGCCCGTGGCTTCTTGTGGCACGGTGACATGATATAAAGTTGCTTGGTGTCTGTTGGCTTGGCTTGCAGGGAGCAGAGTATCTTTTGTCTTGCGTACGCGTGGTATACGAGCTGCTGGCGGAGAGTGCGGCATGAGAGTTTAGCAGGGGTGGCACGAAAGTGTAGTTGTCGCTTAAAACACTGTTTAGCATATCTTGACTCACAATGAAAGAGAAGGATATTTTTTATGCATGTTAAAAGACCTATGCATCGTAAAAAAGTATACAAAACTAGAAATTCTGAAGAATAATAATAATAATAATTGATTGGCGCAACAGCCCGTGTGGGCTTGCTTAGGCTTAGCTTTCTCGCATTAACTTGTGTGTGCTTCTCATATTTTTTACAAATTACCGGGACCTACTTTACCGAATCCGAACGGGTTTTGAGAAGCTTTTCATGGCAAAAATTATTCTCGGAGAATTGCCAATTCAAATGGCGCCGCGCAAAGAAACAATTTGAAAACAAATTTTCTTTTTTTATTAGATGTTACCGGACCGGGAGATGAACTTAGGTCCTCAGCGTCAGCGACCAAGCACAGCCCACTGAGCCACTGCGGCGCCGCGGCGCCAATTCTGAATATTAAAGGCTTTAAATATGTGTTGAAGGTGGATTCGTCATAAAATCCAAAACAATCAATAAATCAAGGTTAGCGAGTTAAGCTAAGTTACATAGTTTTACTATACCAATTCCAAAGAAATTTGGCTTTTGATTGGGACAAATTTTGATGTCGTTTTGACGTCACGATGGGATGTACTTGCCGTTTTGGCATGCCGTGTACACTTCGTTTAAGAAGAAACTTTACTTTTCAACAGATTTAATATACATTCTCTATTAAAGTCGAATCTAATTTTTTTTGGTCCAGAAAATGTAAAAGTTAAGAATGTTCGTTTTTATTTCAATCATTTCATCGACACTCAAGTTTTTTTTTTGAACATTTCAGCTTTTGTTCCAATAAAAATATTCGATATATCAAAGTGGTTACTTTTATCTATATAATCAACTACTATATTTTGTTAAATAAATTCTTTGTTTGTAAAGTTACTTAAAATTAAGATTAATATACGTATGACAGGCGACTTTTTTTGACCGAAATTCCTTATTTAAATCATTTATAGCTTCATAAAAACATGAAATTAAGTATAATCTAAGACTTTTCCATTGCTAGATAATTCTTCTTACTTATAACAGTCTTCAATGATAGATATCTTATTTGGCAAATTCCCAAAGTTTTATGAAGCCTTGAACAGTACCTACTCTTGAAATTCTCTGAATTCCAAATTCGTTTCGGACTGTGGGAAATAAAGTTATAAATATTTCGATATAGAAGCTCTATACTGCTAGCAAGTCTTTTACAAGCATAATCGGAACTCAAATGCAAAGAGTGCCATGTACATTTCATATAAAAGATTTTAGTGTCCATTTTTAACAAGGTTTTGAGCCAGCTTATATCGGCTACCATGACACTGGCACCATCTGTGGCTAGACTAATTAAATTGTTCAAGGGAATCTGACGGTTACAAAAAAAGTGTTTGATTATATTAAAAATTAATGCAGTGTCCGCTTTCGTAAGCTCCAACAAAGCAAGGAATCGATTATAAACTACCCGAGCCTCGTCGACGAATCTGGCAACCAATACCATACACTTCTACATTAACACATAGGGCGAAGTCCTTGGTTAGCGCTTCTTCAACAGAATTAAAATCTGTTAATATGAAGGACCTTTTGAAGTTCGTTCAGCTCTCCAAATGGCTTGAGCAAGGCTCTTCTTAGCTTTCCATTGAGGGGTCAGAATAGGATTGAGAAGCTTTTTGATAGGCAAAGAGAGAATTGTCAATCCTTCGCGAGAGATGGCGCCTCCCAAAGGGAGAGTTTGTACCAAATTGAACCTGCTACCCCTCACATCGGAGATCAAACGCACATCCACCAAGCCACTGCAGCGCCGGGCTTGGATTGCGTAAGTCAATTCAATTGAATTTTTTTTCAATTTATTTATTATAAGGTGTTGGCATTTAAGACATTCGCCTTTTGCATGCCGCATTGGTACAATATATAATCAACTAATCCTACTTAAATTAATTAATAATTTTTTTTTTTTTTTTTTTTTTACTAAGTACAATAAAAATACAAATACAATAAATAATCAACCAATTATGCTTAAAGATAAGAGATAAGAGAAAATAGAAATCAAAGAATAGAGTTAGGAGAAGTAGGTAAAAAAAAAGTCCTCGAACTTTCTTGACAATTTCGGTTAGTTTTAAATTCTGCGATCTGAATTTGAACCTTAAAACTAAAACTTCGGTCGGTTGCGTGTTCCTGCTTTGCCCCTGTTTTGAAATTGTAATTTAATGAACTGCATTTGAGAATTTATTCGTTGGCGCATTGATTGAAGCATTGAATACTCTGTTTAAGCAAAAAATGGATAACAGGAACAAAGTAGCAGAAAACGAATGTGAACAAAGTTATACGGTAGTTGCCGACATAAATAGCAGCAATTTAGGCAGACACCAGCAAGCAACAGAACAAGCAACAACATCTGCATCAGTATCAGCGCAGCAACTGATTGTGAGATGCTAAGCAAGGGAGTAAAATTAATAACAGATCGTATAACGACCGCGATGGGGGGTATATAATAGCAACAACAACTACAACAACGACTAACCAACAAGATGCGCAACAACAGCGGGAGCAGAATGAACTGACATGGAGCCCATGGGCAAGCCAAGGCAAGAGTTGCATTCGCAAGCTACATATCATGCAGCAAGACGTGGTGAGGAGTTTACAAATTGTTAATATTATTATTTATGCTGATAAGGCAGGCATGTGCGCGTTCAGATGTGGTCGCCGACAAGGGCATGTCCGAGGGATCGCTACACTTTGCACCTTGCAAAGACCCAGCGACATGGTATTTCAGCGGATGAAGGGGCTATGTGAATTGGTTGGGCCAAGTATTGAGAGGTTAGGTTAAAACTCTCTGTTAGGAAGAATAAAAAACAATTAAATTTTCAATTTTAAAAAGGAAATACGTAAATCCTGCTCCTCATTCTTAGAAAACAAAAAAACTCACTCCATAAAGATTTTGCAAAAGCGGTCTAATGGTTGTCGATTTATTAAGCTTGCTTTTTTCCAAAGGAAAACGTGTTTAAGTTGACGGCCCCTCCATCAATCAATTTATATCTCGTGTTGGGGATCAAATTATACACCGTTAAATTTTTACCAGCTATTCTTAGCAATAGCATCGCAATGGCTAAGTGGATAAGTGCTTGGTCTCTGATGCGAAAGGTCGCTGATCCCCAGCAGACAAAAAAGAAAGAAATCTATTATTTATTTGAAGACCGGCGTTTAGTTCAGACGATCTAGAGAGCAGCATAATAAATTATATATCATTTAAAAGATCTCGAGGAGTACATTAATAGTACAAAAATATTAGATCGAAGATTGGTGAAGTCATTCCCGAAATAGTGGCGATTACAAAGATTGCCAATATATTCCCTATTGAGCAACGCATTATTGCATTGAACATTAAAGAAACGGAAATATGGACACAAGAGATTAGAAAAATCACACACTCTCTCCTTTCTCACTAATTCGCTTTAAAACGGTAAAAATCCCGAATTAATCCCAAAACTCTCAAACTATGAAGAGCCACAGTTGTGTTTGCACTGTAGTTTATTTCAAAGTGTAAAGCAGCGACGCCCAAAACTTCCTTATAGAAGGGCAAACACCAATACAAACAAACTTTGTTATGATGAAAAAGGAAAACAAAATTTTGTTCGAAATGTACACTGTACATATAATTAATTGCATATTCTTCTTAGTTATATGTAATGAAAAACAAACCAACTTAATAACTCAAAAGTCATATAAATCTCCCATAATCCTTTCAATAAATGATCCAAATCATTTTCCCAGTCAAAAAGATTTATTTCACACTTCTTTTGAAGATAATTCTTCATTTTGCAGTTTGCATAATTAAAATTTCAAGCTTAATATGTATGAGCACAAATTTTTTCAAGTGCTTCTCATTCCACAGCTGCACACTTTTTTCCTCGAAATCATGCGCAAGACAACAACAGAATCTGCGTTGAAGATAACTGTCGCAAAAATGTACCAACAAAGCTGAAGAAAGTGTTGTTGCTTTGCGCTCGGGCAGTGGCAGACGAAACGAAAATAGCATTGTTGTTTGTGTTTTTCGTACTGCTTAGCGCGAAGAGCTGTGTCCTATACCAAAGGGCATTTACAAAAACAAATGAGCACTGAGGGTATAAGCTGTGGGTATCCCTGATCTAAGGTTTGTACAATATTGAGTGATACACCATTTTAAAAGTTCCACAGTGAATTTTTAGGTATAAGTTCTAGATTGAAGACGGTCGAATACGTGCCAAAATATTAGAGGATTCAATGGCGAAAATTTTGTGTTTTTTTAATGCCATTCGAGATATAGCCTGCTGCATACATTTGCAAAACTTTGGCAGCAATATTTAGTAAATTTTTTCTTATTTACACACTCGATGGTTGGGGGTTATTACAAGTAGAATTTATTTTGAAATGTTTTAACATGCGCAACCATAATAATCCAACTGAAGTCGATCCAGCAATAACACGAAGGATCAGCTTTAACATTCAAAGTTTCATTGAGTGCGACTCAGTGTGATCGAATATCAACTGTGAACGATTGTTCAAGGAATTACAAATACTCGTACAAGTAATTGCCTTAATTTCAAAATACAAAAAATGTGATGGACTAATTACAGCAGGATGGCGTCGGTTCAGTGCAGTGCATTTGTTTCAATTTAAACCTCAAGCAAGCGTTGCGGCAGCAGATGTTGCGATTACTACGAAGGTTCCGAAAATGATTGATCTGCTCATGTTTAATTAGAGCAAGCTGTAATTATAACGAATTTCTTTCATTCTTCTTTTTATTTTGTTATATTATAAAAGGAAAAATTGTGTGCTAATGTGTAATTGAAAATAATTTAAATGAGTTGAAAGTGTTGCAGCGATAATGACGATGTTTATCATGTTGGCTCTACACTCAACAAAATATTTGTGTACTAACGGGGACATGACGAAGTTTAGAGATGGGATTAAAACGAGCAACAGTTTTTCCTTAAATGGTTTTTAATGGCATGCAGGTAAACAATTTTTGCAAAAATTTTCACATACGAGTACTCGCATTATTGGAAAAGTCTTTAATTCGTGCAAACCTAGCCCTTCCACAATTTTGTATCTATGTATGCCAAGCATCTTTTCAAAAGTTCCCACTACTAAAATTCGAATAAAAAGCATAAAATGTATATGATATTTGTTTTTTATTGAATTAGAGTTGTTGGCTATTTCTCAAAATTTTGTAATGTCGTCGAATAATATTTAAATTTAAAACTGTGAAACAAATGAAAGCGTCAATAGCAATATTAGGATCCTTGCTTCTGTTCTCCACTCTTGCCTATGCCAAGCGTTGATTTAATTCATAAACATTTAGTTTTGAGTGTATATATTGTTATGACAGTGTTGATGATGCTGGTGGTGCGATATGTTCTCACTTCGTGGAATTCTCGAATTCGAAGATAAATGCTCTTCTTTCGTCTGTCTTTGGAGCGGCTTACTTGGCGCTGTGGCCACTGGCCGATCCGCGGACATGCAGCTCTTCCTCCAACTGTTCGCATTATCGTTATGACCCTGCACGCCTCTCTTCAACCCTCGCTCCTGATCTGCAGCTTTAGCGGCTGTCAATCAAAATGATTTATGTCACTTCCCACCGTATATCATCGCCGCAATTTATCTGCCATATCTTGCGGTATGGAGCGGCCGTTCGCCGTTTGCCGCTCGCCGCTGGCGGCATCTTTCTTCATTCGTCACTGCTGCGCATTTGTAAATTTTTCATTTGAATTTCATTTTCTCAGTTTTGAATGAGTATAAGCACTTTTGGTTTGCTGCCGCCCGCACTGAGCTGGAGGGCGGCTGACGATGGCGCTTAATTGTCGGCATTTATGCGGCAATTTTGATGTTTTCCTTTTGTGCACTTGTGTGTGCCTTTGCCGCGACACTTTTCAAATTTGTCGAATTAAACGATTGCTGGGAGCGATTGTAATGCGATACTGCAAACGGGAACGGGAGCTTCCTTGCCAGGTGGACGGGCTGGACACAAATAGTAAGGTTATACATACTGTAAAGCTGTTTGAAGTGTTCATTTTGAAATTTTCAACCTAAAAAATTTACATTGATTAATCGGATACATACATCGGATACGTATATACCTACATTTACATGTCGCTTGTGTGCAACAAGGCGTTAGTTTATCTTTCCCTACAAAAACGGCATAACACAAACAATCATTTTTGTGTTCATGGCGCGAAAAAATAAATTTTTCGTATTAGCTATTGGGACCTAGAAATCATAACTTGGATTTCCTGAGAGAAATTATTTCTAATATTTTTGACCTTTTACTATGGAAATGTAAACAACATATTAATTTCGAGTTTTTATACATATGTACATATATGGAGCCGAACGGCCTTAGGTGACAGAAGGAGTCGGAGCAGGAGAATCTCCTCGAAATTTGGCGCTGGTCAACCATTCCGGTTGTCTAATCACTGCAGCGTTTTTCAGGCATAGAAAGTTGCAAAGCTAGGCTGGATTATTACCACGGTCAACGTAAGACATTCAAGTGGCTATCAACACAATCCAATCTAACTGAATGCGATTCAAAAGTGCGATACTGCAAGAGTCACGGTTAAAGCGTACTTACTTACTTTGATGGCCACTAGAATCTGCTGCAGGTTTCAACTTTATGGTCCATGTCCTCCAGGCACTCATGCTTTGCGCGCGCCTTTCCAGTTTCTGGTTCCAGCCTTATGAAGCGCTTCTTTCACTTGGTCCCTCCACCATAGATTCGTGAAGGCCCTCTACGTCGTAAGAAAATGGGTCCGCCCACTAATGGGTGGAAAGTTTTTGTTGGTAAAATGGTTCTCAATTTTGTAATTATAAACTTTAACGGATGAAATTTGGTACTAAAGTTCAGGTATTGGTTGTACATGCTCTACGAAAAACCGTGGATCGCCCACTATATGAGCCGTTTATTTTGAAAGTGGGGTAAGTCCATTTTTTACAAAAATGTAGATAATGGAATTTTTTTTTTAGATAAAACTTATGATCTTTCTATGGGTATACAATTTATGGCAAAAAAAAATTGAGATTCTTGTATTTGGGAGATGGAAGTTTAAGCTCTTCATAGTAGTGACACTGAGAGTGAAATGTAAACAATGTAATATCTCGCAATAACAGAAAGTGGACTTACCCCACTTTAAAAATAAACGGCTCAGATATGTATACGTATGTACATACATAAGCGGCAAAGTGAAAATCCTCATAACTTCCACAATGTACATATATACCAAAGCGTCCATATTCGGTCACTTCAATGCTGTTAAAAATAACTTTAATTTCTCAAAAAATGGGCGTTGTCCGCCTAACATGAAGGCGGAATTTTAAATATATCGATGATTTCTGTCGTAGATCCACCAGAGTATAAATATTCCTATAAGAAATATCTTCTTGTTTACTCACTATATAGTCGGTAAATTTAATACACCCACAGTTTCGTTTCTTTCAGTGGATTATCCCACTCGGCTACGAGCTGTAGGGTACCACTCAGTCGATGAAACACGACTGATGCTTTCTTACTTGATTGATTGAGCATTGTTGTTCTTTCGCAAGACGTGCCTGAGACAGCGAAGCCGCAGGAACTTTGGACACGTTAAGGTAAGCATACGATAGCCGCAGTCAACGTAAATGGGCCATAGGTCTTGCGAAGGATTTTTCCCCCGAACACACCAATAGCTGCTTCCGCTGCTTGTGTTAGTGTCCATGTTTCGGCGCGATAAAATAAAGTTTAAACTTTGCCGGTCAGGAGAGGGATTCACATCTCAAAAGCCCACTGATCCCAAAGTAGCACCTATTAGCAAGAGTTATTCTTCGCTTGATCTCAAGGCAGACGTAATTTGTATTGTTAACGTCGATGCGATATTAGGAACAGCAGTGACTTATGCACCAAGTTGGAAGGCCTCTTTGGGCCCATTGAAAGAAGAAAGCTCGACAAATCGTATGCGTGAAGATTTATAGGGTCTTGAAAAATACGTAAAGCTTGATCGGCTTCGCCATCGGAGCCGTCTTGCGTTATAGAAACGTTTGTTATGTTCTGTGGACGGTGCTTTTTTGTATAAATATATTCAGTAGCTCTTCAAAATGCCACTGAAGATTATACCATTTATCGAAGTTCTTAGTCCACTATATAGCCTTGTGCATACAGCGTTCCAACTATGATTGCTTCAATAACTCCATTCTTCAGATCTATACACATACACACCTATATAAGTCAATGCTGTTTGTTAATGTCTCAGAATCGGCTCGAATTGCGGCACGGTTCTTTACAAATAATTAATTTTTTCTTTTAATATCATGTTATATTAATTATATCTTATAGCTGGAGGAAGAGCTGGCAGCCATTTTGTCGGACAACTCGGAACAGTTGCCGTCAAATGCCATCACCATCAAGCAACATAATTGAACCCTCGGCTGATACACATGCTAGAATAATGATCGAATCTCTGCCAATCGATGTGCCTTTCAAGCTTTTTCGTCTCTTTCCCATTATCTTCCTACTCATCACTTCCAGCACGGATGGTCTTCGGTCCATCGCAACCGGACGCTGTCAGTTGCAGAACCATCAATCAAATCAATTATTATCGATTCGCTGCAGTATCGGCGGCAAATGCGGCTGCGATTCGTGGAATCAAAGTGGCATGGCTGGACGAGGAGGGTTGCAGTTCGCTTTTTGCAACTTGGTTTTCTGAATTTGCGCATTTCATCTGGGGCTATTGTCGGTGGCTGGCTGTCGGCGGCCATAATAGGCAGTTCAGAAGTTTGCTTTTTGATTGGTAAATTGAGATAATAAATGCACAATTGTATGGGCACAACCAAAAGCGACACAAAAGGCGCACCAGCCAGCCACCAACTTTTTCGGCGCATCACACGAAAGCACGTAAAGGGCAGCCGTACATATACACACTCACACAAATACACAAATACACAAACCACAAACGCTTTTACATTATACATACCTAAGCGAGTGTAGGACATTTAAGGTAGCTAGGCTATTTTTTATGAATTTCATTTTTTCATATTTCCTTATTTTTTTTGTTGGCTGGTACGTCAGATCTCAATCATTTGCACGCAAACTCCGGCAGCACAGCACAAATTAAACAACAATGGAGGTCTAAAATATAGGGTATCGCTGAGTGCAAACACGTCGGTTGAGAGTCCAACCAGATAAGCCGTTGCTGGCTCCGGCGTTGCTAGATGTCTGCTGTGAAGTCTGCTGTGCTCCGATGCATGAATTTGCATTGGTGTGTCACCGCTTGACAAATATTGCACTTTTAGGTATACATAACAAAAGGTGTCATCTTTTTCATCTTTTATGAAAACTACCGGTTTATGTAATATTAATAAAATATTTTATGGCGCGTTGATAATTAATATTGAAAATAACCAAGTCAAGGAGTCATAGGCAATATTAAGTCCTGATATCTAATTCAGTTTCTGATATAGAGGTCAAAATGTCTTTATAGGGGGAGCGATTTCTGATACGAATATAGTTTTTCTCTTTCAGCTTTGGATCAAAATTTGCATAGTTACTTTTGAAATGCTGGGGGAGAAGATAAATTATAAATGGGCGAGGTCGGTTCACTGCCATATATCATATCTTTGGACCGAAAGTATGCAGAACAATAAAATTTATTACGGAGGTTCTAAATTGCAACCTCCAAACAGAGTTGAGTTGTTGGTCCTATATTGCGTAAAGAACTAAATATTTCCATCGAGGTTTATATGGAAAACGGAGTAACTACTAAATGTAAGCAGCTCATTTCATTTTAAAATGTAACCTGGACTGTTATATAATGATGCGATAATATCCGAACATTCAACGAAAGTATGGATATATGACCAATGGTGGTAAGTTAGTGCAGTCATGCAATGCTTGTCGATCTGGGGATGCCAAGCAGTTTCCAGCCCGAACTTCCCGAGATTTTCGAGATTTTGTTAAAGAAAATACATGAAAAATTTACATTCAGATACTATGCCATTTAGTAAATTAATTATTTTAAATAAATACACACTTGTACAGCTCTTATATTATCGAATAAGATATGTTTATTTGATATTTTTTGAAAGACATAAAATCAAAACATGTCGGTGAGATTAAAAAAACCCCGAATTCGGAACTAAAAGTTACAGTCCCTCAAAACTCGGGATTGCAATACCTTTTCGGGATTGACAGGTCCAAGCTACATCGATGCGCAAGTAAACATTATATGCTAATATTCTCTGTCTATATATATATATTGTAATTATGTTTATCTGCTTATATTTTTAGTTTTCGTACACAATATATCCAACAAATTTTTAGCATTTTCATTGCTTGTAGGCATTTAAACGGACGTACGGATATGAACGTTTGAGGCTGAGAATTTAGGAAGTGGTTAATAGAGAGCAGTGGAGACTACAGACCAGCAAGTAGCACATCTCTAAAGAAAACGATCACGCAGTGTAACAAAGTACGCTGGGTTAGTAAGGGTTTTCTCATGGTAAAGAATACTCTAAAAAAATGCGAAACACCGCACAAACGAGGCTTAAGCCATGCAATATTATTCATATAAAAGTCCTTTCTAATAAGGTGATATAATTGAAGTAGGCGTAACTAATACGAATAAAAACAGTTTAATTCAATGGAAAAAATTTTTTATTAAGTATTCTTCTTATGTTTTAATCCTGAAACAATATCACAACTTCTACACAGCTCCAATTGTGTATCTCCCTGAGTGTGTGACCTCGATCCTTGAGATCTCAGTCAACAATGAAATACGATCGGGCAAATTAAATTAATCGAAAACAAAATCACATGTCAAGTGTCACCTTGACGTCACGACAACATTACGAAAGCAAAACAATGAACAAATTTAACGAGAAAGGGGGAACAATTGAAATTGATCCTAATTTTATAGGATACGATTACGAGGCGATGCACTGTGCTGACATTTAACATTTAATTTGGGGGGAATAGAAATAGATTTCAAGAATTTCAGAAAGGCATTTTTAGTATATAGGGTGCGTTACAATGTTTACTGTATACAGCTCGCGGAGGCGATTTTCTAGAACAAGGCCAAATAAAATAAATTCATAGTTACATACATATATGATGGCTTTTCAACCCCTTATGGACGGTTTATACTTAAATATTATGGAACTGCTGCAGCTTCGGAAATTATGCTACATTTTCTTGAAAGACTATTGTTCAAATTTTGATCTCATATTGCTTGATACCCTGTATTGTGCAGTATATGAGTGTATTCGAAAGTTAGACTCCGCGCGATTTAAACGCTTTCCTTTTCAATACTTGCCGAAAGAGCAACATTCCGCTGTGGATCCACAAATTAAATTAATCATTTTTCGAAAATCGACAGGATAAAACAATCCTCTGCAGTGCTGTTCCCAGCCGTTGGCTGTTGTGGCTACGACTGGGCACCGCTGGACTCTCTCACATGGCAATTGCATTCGAGCAGGAAAATTAGCGCAAATGATTGACAGCTCAAATGGGAATTTAATGAGCTGCTTCAAAGGTGAACTCGCTTTGATGGATGCCACCACGGTAAATGCTCCCAAGATGCCGTTGCAATCAAAAGTGACCCTGAATAAATGTAAGCAACAACAATGGAAGTTTTGCAAAACAGCAGAATTGGTTCTTTTGCAAATTGTGGCAAAACAATGTTTCAACATGGAACTCACAGTCGGTTGCGGGGGGTGAGGTGCTTTGGTTAACGAAGTGCCTCACAATGATGTTTCTATTGTTGAATCAAACTATTCTCGCACTTCTTGATTGTTGTTGTGTTGCGTAGTCAAAATTTGAAAGCATTCTTGTTATATATGTATGTGGTTGTTGTTATTTGTTGCCAACTGCTCCGAATCGCATTTGAGTGCAAATGGAACCGAAGCGGTAGTGCATTTTTGCACGCAATTCCTTTAGTGTGTTCTCCACTGTCACACTCGTAGACGGACATGGAGAGCGGCGCACGCACACCCGTCGTCCACTGGCTCCGACGGCACTGACGTCACAGTACAGACAGTTCATACGCATTAATTCGCTGGTCGCCGTTCGTAGCTCTCTGCTCCTCTGGCTATGCTTGGACTTTGCCGGTTTGCCGTGTAGCCATACCGGGTTCTCTGATTTCGTGTGCGTGTCATCGCGTCGGTCGGCTGTGACAGTTGCGACTCATTGGCGCACGGCTTAGGTTACAAATTAATATCGAGTGTTGGACTAAGAAATGTTAACTAGGGTCTAAGCAATTAGCACCTTTCGTTGGTGATTGCTCCCGCCTGAATATGCTTGCGTCTGTGTGTGTGTGTGTCCCCTGCAAGATGATGTTATATACCCAGTCAGCCATGTTGTGGTGACAGCGGAATTATCATCGCCTTAATGGGGTTGTCAATTTGAAATGCTCTGTCAGTATGCACTGGGGATGTTCGAGTATGGCCAAATGATACTCGCGAATATGAATATTGACAAGTAAAAAACACCAGTCGGGTTAGACCCTACACCAAGTAACTGAGTTGGGCGATATACCACGAAAAGAGCCACGCAATTTTTAGAAATGCAAAGTTTCGTTTTGTTATAAACAAGCACCACGTAAAATTTGGCCCCAGTTAGAGCACGTTTTATTAACTCGAATCTGTTTCCATACCGAAATTTGCCGGAATGTGGGGAAGATTCTGGTGTAGAAGAAGCTTGATCTGCCCTACCATGAACAATGAGTGCGGTAGGAGCTGTAGTAACGAAGAAAGTGTGGAGACGGTCCAACACATCCTTGCGACTGTCTGGGCGGGCTATCGAATTCGGAACCAATATCTTGCAGCTCTATTCTATACAGTCCTAGGATGCTTGCAAAGTGCACTCTTGGATGATTCTACTATGTCTATAAACGAGGTACAGAAAATGAGTAAACATCTGAAACGTTTTAACAAAAATTTGCAAGTTGCAAAATAAGTGGTTTTTAATAGCCGTTCATCCATATGAAAATGAAAATTTTAAGGATGCACTGTCGGTACTTTATACTGTGGGTACATTTAAAGTGCTCCGAACTGAACCAAATTGAACTTGATGCTTATTTAGACCAAAGCGAAAAATTTAGAGCTCGTGTCTCGAAAATCGAAGTAACCTTAATTTTCCCTTACAAGCTAGAACCAATCTAGTGTCACTCTGTACCAAATTTGGTTCGAATTGAATAACTGGTCCTTTCTCTTGCGTCCACGGGCAGACATACGGAAAACTGGAAAACAATGCGTTCGACAAGTCAAATATCTCTAACCGAATATAAATAGTGAAATAAGTTTTATCAGATTAGTTCCGGTTTTCGATTAATCGAATAACCAAAGGTCAGCTAACTAGTTGAATGATTCATATATTTAAAATAGTATTCCGCTGATTTTTATTTCATGCATTTAGTATAAGTTTTAAAATGCTTTTGCACAAATTACAAATAGCCGAGTCCGAATAGATTGAGAAGCTTTCAATGCTAAAAAATACTCTCGAAAAATTGCCAATTCATCACATAAAGTTGCGCCCCGCAAAGGAAATATTTGAAAAATAAATTCTCTATCTTTATATATAAAACGCAGACTGACTAAAAAGCGTTTGTCCTATTGGCAGCGCGGCGGCAGAGACAGCGAATGGCTTCTTATAAAAGTTTAGATGATATCGCAACGAGTAAGGCGCTGGAGCAGAAACCGAAAGTACATGAGTTCGAATACCAGCTCCGCAGGTTTTAAAATTTTTCTTTTTTAACTTTTTTTATAAGCTTTTTTATTTTTTACTTTGCTTTGCCTTTTATTGTTGCTAATTGTATTACTAGCTGTCGTGTATCCAGGCACACACGACAGGTGGCCCCACTTGTATTAGATAGTGTGAGATATGTAGGTCTTGAACCCAGACCTCCCGCATCAGTGCCCAAGCACTTGTCTACTGAGTCACCGCTGAGGGAAATTTGAAATTTGTTAACGCCTCGAGGACCTGACATCATGCCAAGTTTTAAATAGCTATGTACGTCGAAAAAGGATATGTTTATATACACACGGACGGGAACAAAAGAGACGGAAGACGAATGAAAAGTGAAGGGTTCTGTTTTTTCCTTTCAGGGTAACGGAATCCTAAAAAGATTGGGAATTTAAGGTAATTGCACAATTACCAGGCATATTGGGCATTTGAATGTGAATTGACTTTGCATTACTCAACCAAATTACCCTACTTCGAAGATTGCAATTTTGTCAGTCAGCCAGAAGTTATATGATTATAGTACTTAACTTTAATTCTCTAAACTCTACCAGACTATGTTTCCTTTTTAATTTCTGAAATCTGTTTTCTTTTCAATAAATATTGATTCATGTATTTAGTATTATAGATTTTATTGACTTTTTCCATTCGGAATTTCCATTTGTATACAAAACGAACTTGTTCTTACTATATTGTATTTATTTATAAATAAAATATAAACTATTGTAACAGCAAAGAATTTACACCATATATAAATGCGTATCGCATGGAAAAAAATTTGTTTTATGACGGCTTTGTCGACAAATAGTCATCACAGATCTCTCAAACTGTTACGATCCGCGCTCTAATAAAGAGCATATATATGGAACATTCAAGCTGGTTAGATTAGGTTAAGCTAGCTGCTTAAAAAGGCCTCGCATAGGCCCTGTTTGGTCCTTAGCGATGCCAGTTAGAGTTCAAAGTAATGATCTGTCAGAATTTGGGTGTGCTTCCAAAATTTCCAAAGAGGCTTGATAGCTAGTTTCGAGATCTGTTTGAGCCCTGAAAAGACAGATGCCGCTAAACAAGTCAGATGAGTTATCGCGATGGCTAGAGTCTTACAATTAAGCTGTTATTATACCCTACACTTATGGTAATAGGGTATAATAACTTTGTACGAAAATTGTAACGCATTCAAGGAGCCGTCCTAGGTATAGGCATAAGTATATAGAAATGATCAGAAACACTTTCTCTTTTGATTTCCGGTTGTCCGTCTGTCTGTCTGTCTGTCTGTCTGTCTGTCTGTCTGTCTGTCTGTCTGTCTGTCTGTCTGTCTGTCTGTATGTCTGTCTGTCTGTCTGTCTGTCTGTCTGTCTGTCTGTCTGTCTGTCTGTCTGTCTGTCTGTCTGTCTGTCTGTCTGTTTGTCTGTCTGTCTGCGTGTTCGGAAAAAATATAAAGAAGGAGTTGTCCGATTTGTACCAAATTTGGTACACTATCACAGTGAACCTCGGGTTAGGTAAAGTGTTAAAATTAGTCAAATCGGTCGAAGGACACGCAAATATAGGTCTTATATACCATGCAAGAAAATGGGCGTGGTCTGCCTACTATATAGGCGATAAACGAAAAATCCTCTTAACTTCCATAATATACTAGCTGTCCCGGCAAACGTTGTTCCGCCTAAAACAATTATTTTATTCCAAGATTGGTTTTGAAATGTGTTTCAATGTCTTTCAGGGAGAATATGCTTTCGTGAATATTTCTACCCCGACAACAGCTATCGGGTTCAAATTTTGTCGATCACTTTCTGTCAACTTTAGTATTATATGGTGTGAATTTGAGCCAAATCGGTCCATAAATAAGAATTTTCGAAAAACCGCCACCGTGGCAACACTTAGGAAGGTCTAACATGAAAGAAAACCATTCAGAGCACCTCACGAACATATGTTGTGAGTATAAGGTCGATCGCTTCTATGGTTCAGCCGTGATGCTGCAACATACATACGCACAAACGTTTTTATATATTAAGATTCACCAGAGCGTCCAGATTTGGTTACTTCGTTCCTGGTAGGAATATCTTTTAATTCTCCAGAAATGGGCGTGGTCCGCCCACTATGGGGGCAGTAAAATAAATATGCCGCTAACATCTGTTGTACATCTATCAGAGCATCAATATTTGGCATATATAATCCTATTAGGTGTATCTTGTAGTCTGCCAAAAATGGGTGCGGTCCGCCCACTATGTAGGTTGTAAATCAAATGCACCCACAATTTCAGTGAATTATCACCCCCCTTGGGAACATGGTGTAGGGTATTACTCTGTCGGTGAAACCCGACTGATACTTCCTTACTTGTTTTTGAAAGTGGAATAAGTCCATTTTCCACAAAAATGTGTATAATGGAAGTTAGAGATAAAACCTTTTATTATCTTCTTATGGGCAAACAATTTTTTGTTAAAAAATTGTGAGATTCTAGTATTTGGAAGATGGAAGTTTTGGCTCTTAACAGTATTGATACTGAGAGAGAAATGTAAACATTTGAATATCTCGCAATAACAGAAAGTGGACTTATTCCACTTTCAAAAATAACAGCTCAATTAGGTACACACATTTTTCTCAGCGGTCTCAGAGCTTGCCGTTTTACTATTTACTTACTTTGCTCTCATTACACAAACATTTGGTTTTACAAAAAGTCAGTGTTTCATCCCTGAAATTCTCCTATGGCCGCGATATGTATATAAATTAGAAGTAGCAATCTTTGTGTTTTGTATGTGTGTGTACCATGTGAGTGTGTGCGGATGTGTGGAAGGTGGAGTTGGGCAGGCAAAGATGGATGCATTCTAGCTTTTCACATATGCTGCACGCAAAAAATGAATAAATTTTGCTTTAAAACAACAGCAAAATGCAAATTTTTCAAATTAACCGAATTAAAGTAAATGCTCTAAATTATAAAAGAGAAAATTGTGCTAAAAGCCAGTCATTTTCTAACGTGCAATTGGAAACATTGTTGCGAAATAATCTAAAAAATTTATGGTAAATTAATGCGCAATAAATTATGTAGATAATGTGTGTTGGTAAGGGGCAATGGGCAGAACAGAAATATACACATGGAGTTCATCCATTAAGGACGGGACGGCTCCTTTCGCTTTGCCGTTGCAGACATTGAGCTAATGCTTTTGTGAGAAAAGCGATTTCTTCAACAATTGTAATATTTTGGAAATTCTTTTAGCTCTTTCGGGATTTAAAACAACAATAAATATTCATAAAATAGCAAGTATTCATAAATTTTAAGATTACGAAGTGTTAAGCATGCGGCCACCATCTGCATCCTCCGTAGAAAATATGAACAAGAAATAATTTACATTCTCTTAATTACCTAAGGGGTTATACGTAGTTGGTTTGGTCGCAAAAATCGATTTTTTATTGCATATCAGTTGAGGCTTTTTGGCGCGAATACTATGCTTCGATGAACTTTTGCACGAGTTATGTAAAGATGTATATATTTGCCCCTCCCTGCCATTGTTACATGTGTAGAGGTCTATTGAGAACTTCCTAGATGACAGGCATAATTTTCCTACAGAAATTAAATTGTTTGATATACCCCAATAAGATCACAAGCAATAAGAAATAAGCACCAAATATTTATGGACATCAAATGTCGATACACTTTGCAATCTATATTATAAAAGCCCTCGTCACTGCCTCACTGATGTGTCATTAACGCAAACGATTCTTATAAAAGTTTAGAAAATAAGTAAGCAAGAGCTGTGATAGCATAGTGAGTAAGGCGCTGGTGCAGAAACCGAAAGTGCGAGAGTTTGATCGCTGGCGCGCAGGGTATTCTTTTTTTTTCGGTATTAAATTTGTTCAGTCACACGAACGGCTTCTATAAAACTTTAGAACATGAGAAGGCAGGAGCTGTGATAGCACAGTGAGTAAGGCGCTGGCGCAGAAACCGAAAATGCGTGAGTTCGATCCCTGTCGCAGGGTATTATTATACCCTACACCTATGGTAATAGGGTATAATAACTTTGTGCGAAAATTGTAACGCATTAAAGGAGCGGTCCTAGGTATAGACATAAGTATATAGAAATGATCAGAAACACTTTCTCTTTTGATTTCCGGTTGTCCGTCTGTCCGTCTGTCTGTCTGTCTTGCTGTCTGTCTGCGTGTACGCAAAAAAGAGAAAGAAGGAGTTGTCCGATTTGGACCAAATTTGGTACTCAGTCACAGTGAACCTCGGGTTAGGTAAAGTGTTAAAATTATTCAAATCGGTCGAAGGATACGCCCCCAATGGGCCTTTAAGTCCCTCTACCTCGGGTTTTTTGCGATCAAATTGCTGTAATTTGTCTAATTACTCATTAAAAGGAATAATACTTGGAATTCAAGTTAAGGGGTCGGTCATCTATGTCATACGAAAAAATGGGCATGGTCCGCCCACTATATAGGCGGCTAAGTTTTTCCGGTAAAATGGTTACCAATTGACTAGTTACGAATATAAATGAATGAAATTCGGTTCCCAAGTTGATATATAGGTCTTAGATGCCATACAAGAAAATGGGCGTGGTCCGCCCACTATATAGGCGATAAACAAAAAATCTTCTTAACTTCCATAATTTAAACACCAGAGCGTCCAGATTTGGTTACTTCGTTCGTGGTAGGAATATCTTTTAATTCTCCAGAAATGGGCGTGGTCCGCCCACCATGGGGGCAGTAAAATAAATATGCTGATTACATCTGTTCTTCACCTGTCAGAGCATCAATATTTGGCATGTATAGTCCTATTAGGTATATCTTGCAGTCTGCCAAAAATGGGCGTGGTCCGCCCACTATGTGGGTTGTAAATCAAATGCACCCACAATTTCAGTGAATTATCACCGCACTTGGGAACATGGTGTAGGGTATTACTCTGTCGGTGAAACCCGACTGATACTTCCTTACTTGTTTTTTTTATACCCTACACCTATGGTAATAGGGTATAATAACTTTGTGCGAAAATTGTAACGCATTAAAGGAGCCGTCCTAGGTATAGACATAAGTATACAGAAATGCTTAGAATCACTTTCTCTTTTGATTTCCGGTTGTCCGTCTGTCCGTCTGTCTGTCTGTCTTGCTGTCCGTGCCCACAGGAGATAAAGAAGGAGTTGTCCGATTTAGACCAAATTTTGGCACACAGTCGCAGTGAACCTTCCACTACTTCAAGTTCCAAGATTAGCAAAATCCGTCGAAGGACACGCCCACAACGGGCCAGTAAGTCCCACAACCCCAGAAAATTTACAGTAAAATTGCTTAAATTTGTTCAAATATTCATTGAAAGGAATGGTATTTGGTATTTAAGGTAAGTTGTGGGCCCTCTACGTCATACAAAAAAATGGGCGTGGTCCGCCCACTATATAGACGGTAAGCGTAAAATCCTTATAACTTCCATAATATATACACCAGTCTGTCCATATTTGATCACTTCATTGCTGGTAAGAACACCTTTTACCTTTCCAAAAATGGGCGTGGTCCGCCCACTCAGTTACTTGGTGTAGGGTATTACTCTGTCGGTGAAACCCGACTGATTGCTTCCTTACTTGTTTCGGTATTAAATTTGTTCAGTCACACGAACGGCTTCTATAAAACTTTAGAACATGAGGAGGCAAGAGCTATGATAGCACAGTGAGTAAGCCGCTGGCGCAGAAACCGAAAGTGCGTGAGTTCGACCTCTGGCAGGGTATTCTTATTTTTTATTCGGTATTAATTAATTAGTGGAAAGCCACAGTGGTTTTTAGTTTCTGAGTTGACCACAAGATGGCGCCACTCGCAACTAAAGAGAAATTTTGATCTACAGTTTTGGAACTAAAAGTCGTGCAGCATTGAAACTCCGTATACAGTCGCCTCATGGATGTGTCGTCCCACTAGCAAAATTTTATGGGCGTAGGATAAGGGGCGTGGCACTTTTTTATCAACTCCAGATTTGTGTATAACTTTATAACTACACATCATACATCAATGAAACTCGGTAGGAACTTACTACACATCCATACCCTTCCACTGGGAAAATAAGACGGGCAGTGGACAAGAGGGCGTGGCACCGCCCATACAAACCAAAATGTTTATATCGAATAGCTCTGGAACTGAAAGTCGTGCAGCATTGAAACTCCGTATGCAGTCGCCTTTTGGATGCGTCGTCCCACTGGTAAAATTTTATAGGCGTAGGATAAGGGGCGTGGCACTTTTTTATCAGCTCCAGATTTGTGTATAACTTTATAACTACACACCACACATCAATTAAACCCGATAGGAACTTACTACATATCCGTATCCTTCAACTCGAAAAATGAGACGGGCATTGGAGTGATCCCAAGCCTATGGAGTGAGACCAAACATGACCCAAATACCCCAAATAATAAAAATTGTCCAAAATTGAGTCAGTGGGCGCCACGGGCGCCTTTCCAAAACTAGTTCAGTATATAATAGATTAAATGTATTCAAGTGTTTAAGTTATTTGAAACTAAAGAAAAATACGAATTCCCCAATTCATATAACCAAAGCAACAATTTTATCGAAGATCGACTACGCCGACTGGATCGACTGGATTCCAAGTCATATCTATATAGCTGCAAACAAAAAGCAGATGAAATAGGCAAACTGGCTACAAGAACACCACTTGTAATACAACAATATTATCACACAAACCTGATAGAAGTTCGACAAAGAACTAAAACTTTTACTTTCACATAGCAACGTTTTTCTGACTTATTGACAAAACCACTTATTGAATTCTAATCTTACCGCAACCTCTGTCCAATTCATGCAGGGTTATTTAGGTTTTTTTATCTTTGAAGTGTCAAAAGTTCTTAGTTAGTGATCCAAAATAATCGAAAAAGATAATTTTCATAATTTTGAGGCATAAAGTTTGATTGACAGCTTTCTGTTGTCTGTTGCTGCTGTTGTTCCAGTGCCCAAGCCCGTGTTCGTCTCACCAAACCTCAAACTCACTCGATAGCGTCATTTGTAGCGAGTGGTGCGATCGATTCCAACGGCACACCGGATGTTCACGAGTAGATACGGCTCGAGGGCTTGGCGGAAAACCACAATCACGGCTGAACACCGCGTCTGGCACTCAAGTTCTTTTGTTGTTCGGCTATTCTCTGCTGCTGTTGGCTGTTATTAGTATAATTAGTTCAAAATGTTGCCACCAAATTGCTTGGTGGCTGTCACGTTTTTCTACTTCCTTGTCTAGCCGAAAGAGCCATCTGAGTACGGTCAACGATTTCTACAAAAATGTCAATCTTACAAAAAAATTCACAGTCGTTCACGATTATTTGATTGCTTCAGAAGACACCGAAAATTGGATTTCGACTGGCGATGGTTGAGGTCACTGTGAAGTAACTATACTTTATGATTGGGTGATTGCTGTTTGGTATAGTTATTAAGTTGTTTTTGATATTGGCCGGTTTTTTTTCTTGCTGAATCCGGTCAGATCTCAATCTGTACATGCTAAACAAAAATAAAAATATATCTACATAGAGAGCAGTATTTAAAAAATGTAAGATTTTAACATATCTTTCAAAATAAATGTTTAGTAAATTGATAAATTGAATGAGCAATTAGGAGCATTTTGGTGCTATTTGTGCATATTTCTCGTTTGTTTCAGACGATGCAAATGAACGAAGAAAGGGACCCATGCTTTAATAGAATCGTGGAATTGGGCTGACTCGAAGATCTCTTAATCGATTGAGAAAACTCTCAAGAACTTCAGATGTGGACCTCATTATGCTTGGACGGAAACAAGGTTGGGGATTGGGTTGTAGAAAAGAAAAGTCGGAAAATAAGCTATCAGAGCAAATACTCTGTCGTGTGCTGCTCCTTAAGCATACTAATCCCGGTAAATGTGTTTTCTTATTCCAGAGAAAGGCTTAAATTACTGAAAATTTCATATATTTTGGTTTTAATATTTTTGTTTTAGCATTGAGTTCTATAGGAGAAATTTGATTCGTGCACTGAACATAAAAACACATATACATTTTTTTTTAAAGCCATTTTAATATTCAAAATATTTTATGAAACCAATATTTGATATGGGCGTATTTAAACTTTAATTGAATGCGATTTACCTTTCTGCTTTAGTTTTTGTTCGTCACTATAAGCGCATATAATTCCCCTGTAATTTATACTGTTGGCTACTGGAGTAGTTGATGGTTAGCTGAACGAAGCATAGTTTTTTGGCGTGGGGGATACCATATTGTGGGCGGTTCCTGAAGTAAGCCTTGCCGAATGGCCATTCCAATCGTACTGAGAGCCAGTGTCGTTGTTTCCAAGAAGAAAACTACCTAATTAGTTTACTAATTCACTTTAGGAAAATGATAAGACAATAACTATTTTGCTTAAAGAAACGGGCACTAGTTGCCAGGGTCTTCGGCTCTTAATCAGTTTAATTCCGGTAGTGCTTTCTGGGTCTTAAATTTGTAAATTCAATATAAAATTTATATGTATACATACGTCAGATTGATATAAAAAAAAACTGTCCTTAACTATATTTTCTTAAGGATTTTGCGATTTCATTTAGCAGCATATTCAAGTTCCAATTTTTACGTATTCATTTAGAATACTTGTATTCTATCTGTTTTTAAATACTCGCGTATTGAATTTTCACTATTTTTTAAATAAACACCCCTTTCAATGATGCTCTGTCCCATTATGAAGACATATACTATATCCTATTTTTGCCTTCAGTGTAGCGTATTTTCAAAACAGTCAATCTGATCTGATTTTGTTACGAGTAGACCGCTGACAAAATTTCATGTTCTTGGTTTTATGTAAAATTAAAATTTAACTGATTCTCCAGGCAATTTTTCAGCTGTTTTTTTCATTTGCAAATTGAAGGTAGTAGTAGCTTGAATGTCCCTAGGACCAACAAAAATTTTCTTCAAATTCAAAATTTACAGTTACCATTTTTTGTGCATTTTACGACAGATATTATTCATGGCCGTACGTATTTCGGCTGAGCGTATTTCTAGATTCGATTGTAAGCTAATATAATAAGAATATCGAACTGCACTCCTTTGAAGGCGCTGTACAACAGGACATGCGACCAATACAAATGTTTGTTATTGAGTTTTGCGTTTGATTTCGCTTCATTGTCCATCAGATAATGTGTCGCTTTAGTGCAGCATGTACATACTTATATATCGTGCATTTTTCCAACAATATGCATCTGTATGCATGTGTATCTATTACCCAGGGGGCCTTCTACCAGCATTGTAAGTGCGGGGGTGTTTGGAACATGAGTGCTGTAATTTTCTTGATGAGAGATTTTCTATGTGAAGGTTAGAGTAATCAGCTGAAATTGTTACAATGGCAAAAATAATGACATGGAGGTTTGCTTTTATTTGAGAGTGGCTCGATTTTGAAACTTTCGTACTAAAGATATGATGCAGCTTAATTTGACAGAATAATCTGCATATTAGAAGTAGCAGGCATATAATATAAAGCTTTAGTAATGCAATTCTACGGAATTTAACATAACTTGTACATATTCGATCCGCAACGTGAAGAGTTTTTCCAAAATAGTACTGAAGGAGATGATGGGAAATCTGTATTCCGGGTCCATCTTATTTCGTTGCGGGTGACAGATGAACATTAGTATCTTCCAGTTTATGTGGCGCTTGGCCATTAGATGCCCCGTTAGAGCGTACTTGTTTTATTATACATTAAGGTTGTTGGGAATGTGAATACAGAATATTTTAAATGTAATATTTTAGAATTGCGATTGTGAATATTTCAAATCAATATTGCAGAACACGAATTCGAATTTTAATTTTGCTCTTCAAATACGAAACGAAAAAATATGCTTTCTATAGCTGTAAGATTAAAAGTTTCTGTTTTTTAGTCAATGCTATACAAGATCAAATAAACTGCATATGTATTCAACTGATAAACTAATAGTATTTTGATTAATGCACCTGAAACGGCATTGGGTGTTCTTTACTTCAGAGAATTAATACTGTCCAAAACCGGGAGCGAGTTCTTTTGCATTGAGATTAGGTAGACATTTTAAAAAAATTCGTGAATGCAATATTTACTAGAATCTTCAACATTTTTACTAAATTAATATATGTACGGTAATTTTTTGGAAATGTTCGAAAAAAGCGTTGGAAATCTCGTCAAAATTAAAGGGAGTAAAGAGGTGTACCACCTTCTTCGTTCCAGGAATTTAATCGTGCATGCTGGTACCACTTTGAACTGTAGAATGCATTATGATCTAAGTTTTCTTCGGAGCAATCGGTTTATATAGTTACGGTTTATATATGAACCGCATTTCAAACGAATTTTCTTTCACTGATAATGAACAAATTACACTTTAATTAGGGAAAGCGTTTCGTAAAATTTCTTTTTGGAAGCGACTAGAGCCTCTTGATTGGTGGTCCAAAAATCGACAAACCAAGTTCCGAGTTATTTAGCAAATTTTATGAATTTCTGGCATACCGGATTTCGAACTCGGCTGCATAACAAATTTTTATGTGTCGTTGATTTGTGCTAAAAGTGCATACAACATGCAGAAGACACTAGTTAATTCGAGGCAGGTCGGCCAAAACCAGTGTATGGGCTGTTACGACATCTACATAGTATATGTATGCATTTCTTTAAGTTTTCAGAATTTCTGACAGTTTTTAAGATACATTTTTCTAAAATGACGTATTTTCGCGCATTTAAAACAGCATTTTCATTTTCTCTACCTATCTGCACAATAAACATTTTCTGGCCGCTCGGATTTAGTTGAAATTATTAGCTGGTTTTTAATGGCTTTAACTATAGAATTAATTCTGTCTTTTTTTTGACAACTGGATATTTTTTTTCGGTGCCTTGATATGAACATACATATGTATGTATGTATGTGCGGTATGTATATATGTATGTAGGTAAGTGTGTCTTTTGCTTTGATTAAAGAGTTACCTCTTATTTACATACATTTTGAAAATTCAAACCGAAATTAACACTGCGGCAGTGTGCCACTAATTGATGTCGTCAGCGCCGGATAATTAATCAAAATTGTTATTGTAACAAGCTGTAATTTTCTTTAATTGCTGCTAATTATTAGACAAATTGTAAACAATTTCGGCCAGCACTGAAAATTGCTCCGATTTCAATTTCGTTTGTTTTCCTGCTTTGTTTGCATTTACAAAGCGAGCTAGACTGTTTTCAGGCCAGAGTTTACGTTTGTCGCTCCCAAGAACCACAGCCAAAATTCATAACTTTTACATATTTTTTTGGTATGGGTAAAACTTTATGCTAACACACACATACTCGTGCATATGCGCATTTGCGTATGTACCAACAGATACTGCAACCTAAACTTTGGAAAAATTTTCAAAAATATTTTCGTGCGGACTTTGTGGAATTCTCTAGCCGCATTGTGAGTGTGACTCCGCCTTCTGGCTCAAACAAACGAACTCATACACACATACACTCACGTGTCGCGACGGTGGTGCGCAATCCAATATGGCGCTGTTCCACGATTTCAGCACCGTTCCGCTGCGCTAGTTGGAGCGATATGTGCGAGAGTGTGAATGAGCGAACGTGAGCGAGTGACTGGAAATTTGAGTGAGATGTAATTCAAGTTTTGGATTTGGATTTGGATTTCCTCTACTTTAATAAGTTTGACTGCGCACACGGCAGTGCTTCCGTAAGATATTGCGATTTTGACTAGGACGAGTTTTGAATCAATTCTGTCTTTTGTGAATATGGCCAAAGCTGACAATTTTCGAGTGTCTGAAAAATTTCTTAAAATCTTTTATAACGTAAATTTTTCCCCATTGCTGTATCCCAAGGGTTTGTCATGATAAAGCACAAATTCTAGCTGGCTCGCAGTGCCAAACAAGCGCTGTAAAAATTTAGAAGAAGTGGTCAGAGTTCGATAAAACTTCGTTTTTAAATAAATAATGCTGCGCTGATTCTAAAAATTTAACCCGTTTTGTTTCACATCTTTGTTTGTTGCTTCTTTAGTAAATCGTTATTTCTCTTGGATTTCTTCCAATATTAGTCATTTAGAGTATTGCCGCCAAGCTTTATGCATTGCTAAGGAAAAACTTCATCGTCTTTAATGTTCAATATTTGTTTCTTCTTGCAACGAGTATGGGCCTAAATTACTCCACCATGGTTGTTCGAAGGTTATTACCGAAGATTTTAAACGCTCTTCCGAGCGGATTTTAACTGTTATGAAGATTTCAAGTAATTTTGAACTTTAAGCTAGTGCTCACCTCTCGCAGAGTTCTGAATGATCTCTCGTCGGTGGATGCTTATAAATTTGAGCAAAATGTACAGATGTGCTCTGGAAATCTTGTTCTTAATATAAATTGAGCCACACTTTAATTTCGTATGCATTTCGTTTGCTTCAGTTCTTCACGTGTGCTGTTTTCGTTATTATTTCATGCAAAGTTTACCACATTAGAAATTATTTTGTCAAAATGTCCATATATAAAATGAATAATATTTAAGGTATAAATCAATTGAGACAGCAACATCGGAATAGATCTGTCGAACTACTCTAGAACTGAGACGGTAATAAAAAATTTAAGATGAATTTCGATGAATAATATAGTACATATGACGCGCCCAGAGCAAAAACGACTTTTATACCTGCACAGCGCATGTGCGCAATGAGGCGAAAATTGACACTCGAAGCGTTTTTGCTCTGTGCGCGTCATATGTACCACATTTTTGTACGACTCAGCTTCATAACGTACGAATTTAAGAAATTAAAAATCGAGAGTTTTATGCAGTTGTAATTGCTAACTGTAATTGCGGTTTGTGACCCAATAAACCGAGTCTTTATTTCTGCTTTCAAGGGCGAATATTCTAGTGTCATGCCGTAAATTGAGCGCTTCATTGATTGAGGTAGCAAGCAACATAATTGCCGGCAAGCAAACACGCAAATTTGCGTTTCGAATGATGGAAAACTATCTCGAACCGCACTGAATGTCGAAGCAAGCACGATAGCAATATTTTTGTATGTTTCTTGCACAAAAATTAAGTACCCTCGGCAAATCCATATTTTGGACAGTCGCCCGGTAATGCCATTTATTTTCCGCCTTTTTATTTGATCTCAAAGAGAGGCCAGGAATACTGGCCGCATTCTAATTGCTACTATACTTTTCCGCTATATATGCATGTATGTGTATGTATGATGTGGCCATTGCACTTTGCAAATAGCAAGCGCCACAACTGTGCCGTGCTGCAGCAGAGCTCTTCCAGAGCAGGGCGATTCCCTTCAAGTAAGCACCTCGGACCCTCTATGATCCCGGCGATGAGCTGCTGCTTTTGCTGCTCGTCAGTAGCTGTTGAGTTGCAAGTTGTAAGCACTGAACGCTGCAACGAACAATTAGTCTCATGGACATAGACGGCGGAATGGGGCCGGGATTGCATTGTCGGCTATCAGCCGGGCTGCATCTCAAATGCGTTTAAATGCTGGAAATGCTTCGGCGCAGAGCTTTTGCTTCTGTTGCAATTGCATTAAATGGGCCAGCCAAAGGGGGCCGTTGGCTGAACGGACGTATATCATTAGCAAGAAAGAGCACGCGTTCATCACGGTATCACGGGAGTCGAATGCTATGAACGTCTCTTAAAATTGGAGCACTTAGTACAAGTACCTAACTGGACCTAACAGACTCGCGCTTTGAAGATAAGTTAAAAATCGCAACAAGAAACTTTGATAATGAAGAAATTAAATGTAAAATACTTTCCGTTGCCCGCTAAATACCAAATATTATATTTTGGTATTTTGTCAGATTCAGACTCTTTGCACTTTTTGTTCAAACCATTAGAATAAGTAACTAGAAATATTGTCTCACAGATACAGAGCTATTTCGGTTTTCAATTGAGAGTACGGCGTGTAAGAGTCAATTTGACAATTTGTTAAACAGGAACCCCATCCTGAGTATTACATAAATGGAAGAACATTTTATTGGCCCCACGCGTGCGAATTTTTAAATTGTTAAAAGTCTTTAGAATTCTCTCTGGCATAGAAATGACAGCAAGGGTCTTTTTCTGTTTAAAACTAACTAACAGAAAAAATTATGTAAGAAAAAACAATTATTCCACAAGGGCATAGGCATTTTCGAAAAAAATAGAAATATAAAAAAAAAAATATAATATTTGTATAAAACATTTTAAATAATAATAGGATATCTAGCATCAAGAAATTGCCCTAATGTGTGTGTCGTGATCACTAGAGCATTTTATGAAAATCATTTAAAGAACAATTGCATAGTTATGCTTTGAGCTTAAGTAGGGGAGAGGGGGGTACCTTCGTCTCTTTTTTTTTGAAGGCCTATATTTCAGAAGGTGATCAATATATTTAAAAACCGATTAGACTGTTACAATACCTCATTATTTAACAATAAAATGTTATACTATAATTTCTTTAAAAAGTTCCGTTTGTATTATTTTTTTCATGATTAGTAAAAAAAGCCATTTCGCTAAATGTGCCCCCATGTCAGGGTAGCTTCGGCATTTGGCGGGGCACTTTCGGCATTCACACTTTAAAGTACCATAAGGTGATACAAAATCTTGTTTAGACTAAATAAGACATGTTTTTGGTTACACAACACGTATTTATTATATTTTGCATTACAAAATTAAAAAAAAAATCATGTTTAAGAGCTTAAAAAAATGTACTTATTGTCAAATTTTTTTTAAAATTATTTGTTATATATAATGTTTAAAGTGCTGAGATCGACCCTAATATTAATTTTGTGTGGTTACGGGAGGTTTAAACCAGGTTCGAGGGTCTTGGAAGCTTCAACTCGATTTCGATTTTTAGTACCTGTGAAGTTATATTGACGAATGTGCCCCATGAAAAAAAGACGAGTCCACCCTGGTGTCACTTTTTTTTCTTTTTCTTTTTTTACTTCTAATTTCAGTGCTTTATTTTCACTTAATACACTTTTATTTACAAAATAATTAGTATTAAAGTAATACTAATACAATTTTGTTCGAAATAATGGTATAAATACAGCACAAACTTCTTACGTTACCGACCTGAATATTCGGGAACGAAGCGCGAAAACACAAAATCAAATGTAACTTTATCAGCTGTTCAGATAGAGAAGGCAAACTTTTTGAGGGATATTTATGCTAGTTATGGGTTAGTTTTTACTAATAAACAGTTATGTCCGATGACTCCTTCATACCGAAATCGCATTTGACGAATGTGCCACAAGGACGAAGGTACCCCCTCTCCATATGTATATTGCTGAAACAATGCAACCGGTTTCTTAGATACATACATACATATGTATATACGTAATTTTTGACATTTTATAGAGACAGTCTAAATTATAATTGCTGCTAGCGTTGTTGAAAATATAATACGGAAAAGCTTTAACCGTTTTTGACCGCTCAAGTGTCGAATAGGCACTTGAATTTTTCCGCTTCAATCCCAATGAGATTCTCTATTCGATTAAATTGGGCGCAGTGGCCCAGCAACTGGAAATTCAACTAACACGATACTCCACTCTCGGTGGGCAACTGGAGCAGACGGCGAGCACTTCTTGCGCCTCCTCCGATCGCGGACGCCCGTCGTGCCCAGTGGGCCACTGCGCCAATGGCGGCGGCAGTAATAGCAACAATAACACTAAAAGCCAGGCACAATCAAAAGCGCACAGCTGTAAGAGGCAAAATAAAGTCATATTTCATAAATGATTTATTAAATGGGAGCCAAATACACAACATAACAGCGTTCTTGCATTTTTCTCTTATTATTTTATTAAAATTTCTTGGTTTTTGTTTGCCTCGTCGGAGTGTATAAATTAATTGCTGTGCGCTGCTTAAGTAGCTGCGCTCACGTTGCAAATGCCGTCCGTCGTTGTTGTGGAACAGCGGCACCGGCAGCGGTAGCGGCATCAGCACCTCTCGCAGGGACGCAGAGCGCCCCTGCTTGTGCGACTGTTTGTGTGTGTGCCTGTGAAAGGCGAAGACGTGGAACCGCGAGGACATTAGCATATCAGCGCACGCACGCGGCGGCTTTAAGTGCAAACCGCTGACTGACCAAGCAGGAGCAACAAAGACCGCTAAACGATGTTGCCATTACAGTGTTGCCATATTGTGTGAAAAATAATGCAATGAAACAACTTTATCTAACCCTGAGTCTTCGCTGCAATCAATATTTCGCTTTAAGCTGAAATTTATGGAAAAGTTGCAATAAATTTTGCATAATATTCGTTTCAAGAGATGCTCATCCTCCCTCTATTACTTTATGGCGCTGAAGCATGGGTGATTCCGCAGACTTAAGTAGCCTCTTGTACCTCTAACCACGATTGTACGAGCTCTATGCCGAGATTGATATATTCACGTGCATTACCCTCCAGCGGTTTCGCTGGCTAGGAGATTTTGTACGTATGGGTGAAATGGATGAAGCGAAGAAGAAGTTTCAGGCGACGGAGAAGGCAGGCGCCTGGAAGGAAATCCGATTCAATTTAATGGGTACGCATCTACATTGATAGTTTCTATATAATGCTATAAAATTTTTCGTCATGCAAGCCGAACGTTGCCAAAGCAAGCTTCAAAATAAAATTGGCATCTATTTATAATGACTTATATATAACTAAAAAGAACATAATTTTATAATCAATCTTATTATCCAATTATTTCACAAGTACTTCATTGATGTTAAGTATCTCTAAAATTTAGGAGTTTCGCGAAACTTTTGACACATTTGTACGGGCACGCAAGTCTGTGCCAATGTTTTTATGCGAAAACACAAACATGCGAGTACTCTAGGTGGCAACGCTTGCATGCGCAAAAGAAACTACTAGAGGCATTAAGATAACAAAAAGGGAAACCGTCAAGAGAATTGCAGTGCAACAGCGTCATTAGCAACTTGATTTCTAGTAGTTGCGCTTCGAAGTCGTTGTTTTTAGATAACCATGCAATTAAAGTATTTATTAAAGCCAATTTTCAGCCCGACAAGAGCTACGGCGATATGAAATAGGCGTGGCTGTCTGGTACAATGCTTGTGCAGTGAGCAGAGCACAACAACAATGAATAAATTCAAATTCTACTTTTTTTTCCTAAAATTAGTAATTGTTGTATTCTTTGTTTAAATTAAATTGCTTCATTTATATTTTCGATGGTTACTTTCCCAGGCTGCAGAAATATACCCCTTGGTAACTCATCTTTAACCCGTGATAATTCATCTTCAATCCTCATCGCTCATTGATGAGTACTAAAAGCGATCAATTAAAATTTTTTTTGATAGATGTTTTTAAACGTTTACGATGAATTTAAATGTATAATTTTAGGATACATATCATTTTCCAAAATTTATAAAGTAGAAAATATGGTTCGAACTAGGTCGATATGTCACCTATGCATGTAAAAAATGGAGTATGTATCTTAGTTAATTGTCAATGAGACCGCCGGTTTTTCAGAGATCACATACCTGTAAGTTGGATATGAAAATAATAAATTGTGATTTGTGAAGGCGTTAACTATCTTATTAGATATTAATGCCAAGTTAGTACATGTAGATTTTGAGGCAACAAAGCCATGCTGAAATTCAGATATGGCTGAATTGACGTGGCTAGAAAGTTTTTCTTTTAAGACATTATCAAATATTTTTGCAAAGACGCTTTGCTTTACGATGGGCCTGTGATTGCAGATATTGCTATGGTCGCCAGATTTATATATTGGAACAATTGAACAAGGTTTCGAAGGGTCAAGGAAGATGGAGTTTTCCACACATTTATTAAAAAGCATAACGATAGGCGTTGCTACTAACGAAGAAAAAAGTTTGAAAAAGAGAGGTGCGAAACCTTCATGGCCTGCGTTAACAATTTTAACATAGCTTTCTTATTTCCGTTTCTAATGCGCAGTCGCTAATTCGATCCTTGAAACTTTTTAAATTTTTTCTTTGCGCCGTGCCATCTCTCGCGAAGAATTGACAACACTACAAGTCTATTTTTTGCCACGAAAACAAAGCTACTCAATTTATACAAATAGGGCTATAGAATAAATTCGCATTTCCCGTCAATTTTTGCTAAAGATAGGGATTTATTAATTAATTTGTGCTAAATAGAAGGAGCACATGCAAGGTTATGAAATTGGAATCGGCGGAAATAGAGAGCGTATAGAAGATTTCGGCAGTTCATATGGAAAATTAGCATCGTGTAAGCGTCGCTCATAGGACCTGGAAGATGTATTACGGCTATCTGTTGCGGAATATTGCTGATAAGTGTCTAGCTCTTAAGAGCAGTTCCTTCGACTAATTCATTCTATAATAACGTGGGAAGGTTTTAGTGATTTCAGCCAATCTTCTGTTGATTTATATCAAGCACATGTCGTGCATTGTTGACAAGGGCTCCACTGAACCAACGCCGCTCTGTTCATCGCGCCATCGCGTCGACGCGTAGAAATTTACAGGACATTTCAGCGGGTATGCGCGTGTACTCAGGCGATTCACTACTCATCCTGCGTGTTGTTTCCTGTCATGTTCGACTGCTAAGGATAGTTATTTGTTTTTGATGTTGTTGTCGTTGTTGTAGCTTACACATATGTACCATACAAATGCATTTTCGCTTACCCATCGTGGCTGCATGCAGACCGATAAATTTCACCGCATGACATGACAAAGTATGAATTTCACATTTCATGTGAGAAACGCTTGAAAAAACGGGTTTTTATCTTTGAAAATTTATGTTTCACTCCCTCCTGCCTCAATAATGCTACAAAGTTTAAATGTTTGCATTAGCCCACACCGCAATCGTCGCCAGCCAAGCGGGATCCGATCCGCCATTGTTTGTGCACAGCCGCGTGCCTCCCCTGCCTTCTGTCTCATTTTAAGTCATTAGCTGTAAAGTCCCTTTTTAAATTTGCAGCTTTTTACTGCAATCGCCCCCGCTGCTGTGCCCGAGACGCCATTACCCGCGCCACTTGCCGCACTTGGCATTTGCGCATTTGGCCGTTTCAGCCATTTTAGCCATTCCAACCATTTCAGCCATTTTCGATGACACTGCGGTAAACATGATTTTACTTTTAAGTGCTATTGTAAATGGCTGAATTCGCACTTATCAATTGGAGGCAATCTGTAACAAAAACAACGATAAAGCGACAGCCACCGTTTACAATGAATTAATGCCAGTATGTAATTGCATGCATTTCTTGTTTCTCTTATGGAAGTTAGTTGATCGAGAGTGAAGCGATGCTTTTGGCGGGAATATACATACATCGACTCCTACCGCGGTCAGAGGGTTCCTATATTTATCAGTAAGGGTGGAAATATTAAAAGAAAAAGTTAACTTTCTTTCACAAAGAACTGAATTTAGCTGAATATATGCCACCTTTGCAATCATCGTATTCGCGAACACAGGACCGCCCTAGTAAACACAGCGTAGGAAAACTAGGGCTGTACCAGATATTTGCACAACATTTCAAAAGATTGCAGTTCAGTCTTCAGAATCTGGCAGGAGCCTAGCTGTTTCCTTCGAGCGGTTGACTACAAACGTGACTAAATTTCGTCATTCTTAAAGATATTTCATTCCTTAGCGAAATCAGATAATCAGAAATGGAAATATCAAAACCAAAATTATATTTAATAAAAAATTCAGTTAAAATCTCCTCAATTCCGTTCATACACGGCTATAGAAATTTGTCGGTCCTGCTGCGCAAAAGGAACAATTTGTAAAAAACTTATCTCTCTTTTTGAAATGGTATGAGTCTGCTGGTAATCGAATCAGCGACCTCTTGCATCAGACACTGATCACCCATCCACTGAGCCTCCTAAGAAGAGAATAAGTACAATGTTTATATGTTGTTCTTCCAGTTCATGTATGTTGTTAGTGCTGTTATTTGCAATGCATTTCACACTAACAAGCTCGTAGAATTCATACAAAACTGCATTTCAAAAATTACCAATTGCAACGGTCAAATGGGAAGCGGGAAGACTGGAAGAACGGGGGCACACAATTAATTGCAGTAATTTTAGTTTGAGATAAAATGAAACAAGGCTTTTGAATATTTCGCCAGGGGCACAAAAAATTTCACTGGACAAAAGCGAACCCCTACCCGCTTGCCCGAATGCAAACACCAATGCAACACGAGTAAACAGCAAAAACCACTACAGCCACAACAAGCTCTTTATGGAAAACAGTGTGCTTTTTCACACAAATCGTTTTCGTTGTTGTTTTTGTTGTGGCGGTAGTGTTGTTCTGAATGCAACCATGTTTAAACAGTTCTTTCTGAATGTGAGTTCACTATAAAAATGAATTATATTAAAAAAAGTATAGGTTGTTTGTCGTCTCATAATGTTCACTGATGGCAATTAAATGTAATTATTATGAGCGCAACAATAACAACAACAGCAAGAAACACAATCCGAACAGTGGCCAAAGTGGTCAATACAAAAAAGGACATGTCGGGCGACAGCAACGGAAGCGGACAAAAACTAAAAATGGAGGGAATGGAGCGAATAAAGAAAAGTAAATTATGCTTTTAAAAATTCAAATTTTAGTTAAGCTTTTACGCCCGCTTTTGCACTTGTACGCGTGCGCTTTGCATTTTTAATTGTTGTTTGTTGTTCTCTGTCACTGGGAAAACTGGCAGCAATATTGCCTTGTCAACAATGACAGCAAAGAGCAGATCAATTGCGATAGATAAACTCGTATTATATTCAAGTGTATGCGGGTGGAACATGGCCGTTCATAGTGTTACATAACGAGCTTATGACTCGACGTAATGCAAAATACTCATGGCTTGTACAAAAAATGTAAGTTTTCATTTTAATTTTTTTATTTATCTTTATGTGCCCATTCCCTGATACATGGACTCGTTGGTTCAAATCCCAACCAAATGTTAAAAATAAAGCACTTCGTTTCTTTGCGGGCGGCGCCACCTCTCGCGCTGAAATTGGCAACTCTCTGACTGTACTTCGACTTGGGAGAAAGCGTCTTAGCTTCGATCTACGGGATGTTGCGGTGTAATCGGTGAAATTGAAATAAAATATTGCTTGCAATTAAAGCTTCAGTTTGCGCTTTATTGATTGTTGTGAAAACGGGCCTAAGTCTTTATTAGAGGAATTTAACAGTTTCTCGTTTTATTAATTTTCCCACTAAAAATAACTCTTTTAGTTACAAAATATAGTATACGTTTTGACCTCTGCTTGTATCTGCGTACGCCCATGCCGGGGGATCATGATATAATAATAATTTACTCGTATGTTTTCATTCTTCTGAAAACGCCGGTGAAATCCGAATAAGATTTGGTTGCATTTCGAGCTCAGCATACACTCCTGATTATGGCTGTGCCGGCTACTCGCATCCGAATTAAGGATTCCCGTCCGCATCCGCGACATTGCATTATAATCCTCATTCCCAAATCCACGTTCATCTCATACACATTCTCGATGTTGTGCCAGTGCCTGAAACTGTTCTGAAGCTAATGCTGAGGGCGGTATCTTAAGAAAGGCTCTGTTGCTATTCACACCACCTTTTTACAGCCTCAACTCGCTCCATTGATAGCTTCATACGCCATCAAGCGCTACTAATTTATATGCTTCCTTACTAAAATGTCAATCTTCGTCAAAGAAAGTGACAAGTTCAAAATAATCGGCATGTGCTGAGGACCCTCTACTAATAAGTTAACATTTTAAAATGTGAATGGAAAGACGGCTTCTGTGATGTTGGTCAGGCTGAGCTCATAATTTTAGCTCAATGATGATTATTTGATTATATGTATATATGTATGTTCATGTATTTATGTATGTTGGGCAACTAAAAAGTGGACGTCCATTCAATCATCCAAAAGACTGCCGTTGTTTTCATCGGTACATCTCATCGGACGTATACAAGCATTCTACGACTCAAACAAAAAATTATAAACTAAATTTATCGACAGTATCGATAATGCGCGTCTAAACGCGAAACACGTTGACCTTACTAAGCCAGATACCATTTTGTAAACAGCGCAAAACTCATCTTATCCTCCTTTACCTTGTACGACGTAGTGTAAATCTTAGAAGTTTTATTATTGTTCGCATTTTCATTCACACAAACATTAGAATGTTTTGTTGGGTATATTTAGTTATTTAGCTAAAAGTGGCAAAAATATGATAATAATAATAATTGATTGGCGCAAAAGCTTGTGTGGGCTTTTTAATATTAACACGACTTTTCTAATGTTTCTTTCCAGACCCTTTCCCTTTTTCTCTGTTGCTTAAGTCTATTTTACCTACTGAACAAAAAAAAATGTGCGGTACATGCCATTTATACCTCATCCAGCATAGTCCTATCTCCAGCCAATGTATAATGGCTCGTGTGTATTTCTTCTGTGTTTCTGCATCTTTGATATTGTTTCTTCTAAAGATTTGGTTTAGCCAAAATCTTCTCGCTTCGCTTCATAAATTAGAAGATGGAGCCACGTTAAGTCTACACAACATTCTCACTAGCAGCGTTTATCCGTATCTTAACATTTTAGCAATAAATCCCCAACTGAATTCTTATCCACAGCAGAGCCAGAGTTCATGATTTATAAACAATTTTATTAAATGATAAAAAATAGTGGTAAAATATCACAGAGGGCCTGTGTTGTAACGAGAGAGGCTAACATCTTCCAATCAAACCAACAAAATTCTAGAGAGATGCTACGAGTTTAATAAAGTTTAAATCACGTGAAGCAAAGCGCACCGAAAGCGTTTGACCGAAATCAAAAAGAATCAATCAGCTTAACCCTAACTGAGCTAGCCAGGCAACCGGACAGCCAAGTCAAGCAGCAGGAACGCAGAGACCCGAGGTCACTGTCGAGTGCGACGTAAGCCTCTTTTCTGCGTTCGCACAAAGATGTTCTCACATAGATCGCCGAATGAAGATCTCAATGAGCTTTAGTAGATGTCGGTGGAGCAGCAGCTGAGGTTTGCAGCGGCGTAGCGGCGACCATCCGAGTTGAAGTGCGCCTGCGCATGCGTGCTTAAATAAATTCAATCTAAAGAGCTAGTTTGTTTTTGAGAACGTTCGGGGGCAATTGCTATTGCGAGGACGACGACGAGTATGAGCGAGTGCCTCCATGAAGGTGATCACTTAGTTCTGCGGTGCTGTAAATTGTAAATGTACGAAGCAATTGGTCGGCAGACTGGCCAGCCGGCCGGCCGGTCAACTGATCAGCAAATTAATCGGCAAAATATGGCCAAGATGCTGGCGAATGCACTTTTATGACCGACAGACGCACGCTTTGCTTTGTGCCGTCTACTGGCACTTTGTTTTTGTTTTTCCTAAAATTTTATTAGTTTTGTGTACGAAAAATATTCTTTTGGTACAATTTGTAAGATGCCATTTGTCAGATACTTCGAAGGCTTATGCAATTTTCTTCCTCGCCGCACAGCGCTACAAGCTGACCACCACTTGGCCATTTTTTGCTGGCACTACTGCGGCGGATTGCCCACAGTTAGCTTCTTTAGTTGGCGCAAACGAGATTGATCTGCTGTAACTTCTATTCTACTCTATTCTATTTTATGGCCGTAGCGCCTTCGATACACACCATGGAAGCGGTAATTTGTTATCTTGATGATTTATGAACTCCATTTAGTAGGAGGTAACCCAATAACAGCAAAACAACTAAATCCACATACACTTCTCTATACACTCAAAAAAATGCCTCCAATGTGAGCATTATTAGAGAAGAAATCGTGTCGTCAGCACTGGGAAATTCCAATTCGAAAGGTTTCCGCGATTTCCAATATAGTGGAGATTGATTGAGACCAAAATAGCAGCGTGCCTTAGAAACGGGGAGCAAATTTAAATTTCCCTACTAAATTGTATAGTGGTATGTATGTATGTTCCATGCAAATATAAAAGTATTCACGGCTAATTGAATCAAAAACTGCGCGAAATCCGCGGAAACAATTAACCGATACTCGCTTATTTGAACGTTTTGTGCATTTATAGAAATCCCGTCAATCAATCAATTAAGAAAGAAGACAAGCCAAATTTCTTGATGCTTAGCAGTTAAATATTTTGGTGGTCAGCACTTATGATTGCTGCTTTTAAAAAGCATTGCTAACTAATTTTAAGCAGAAACGTTCGACTATTTATCTAACATTATTTTTCGATCATTTCTTTCTCGTCGATTAAGCGGGTTAACGTGTATGCATATCTTATTCAGAAAACATAAGATTTAAAACCATTGACCTGCTTCATCTAGCTCGCAGATTTATTCATCTTCTGTATCCTCGAGTTTTTTGTCTGAGCTGTTGATTTATTTAAAAGGAGGTCAGTTAGGAGAGGTATTCTATATTTAAAATTAGTATTAGCATATATGTATGTACATATGTATATGTATTAGCATGCATGTTAGAATAAATAAGATTTTAGCTTTATGCACTTTCTATATACTTTCTCTGAGCTGATTACGTATTTTGAAAACGTATATGTTTCTTTTCGACCTACTTTATAATTTTTAGGTACTGGTTTTCTTCAAGGTCTCTTAATAATCAACAAATTTTGTTTAGATTTTTAGTATTTTTTAAAAAGGATGTCGAAATATTGGACTAAAATAAAAATAGTTAAGATCAACTTAAACAAAAGTATATTCAAAATATTATAAATTTACGTAAGCCGAATTTGCACATTTTTACAGAAATACTGAGTGCCAACTATAATAACCTCTACATTATCAGCTGTGATACATATACCAAAAGTTTATATTACGACTATAATGCAAAAGAGTAATAACACTGATCATTTTTGCAGAAAAGCCAAAATATGAAGATAAGGCTAATTGATTTGCAATCTGGACGTAAGACATTTAAGGGTTTATACCTAAATCCTTAACCTAAGCTTAGTTACTAAAATCATTACAAATATAATAAAAAGTGGAAAGAAATAGGAAATTACTACTCTAAAAAAAACACGAAACAATATTATAAGCACGAAAATGGCAAGAGTTACCGAAAACCTTTACATTTTTGTAGAATCGAATATTTCTTGCCATGCTAACTAGAAAATATTTACCGGCCGAGATTACTAACACTTTCCCGTAGCTGTATTCTAATAGTGTTCGTCCTAAGCAACAGCATTCGTTGATTCCAAACATTGGCGAATACAGAGGAGATACCGTACATATAATATTGCCTGAGGCGATCGCACTACGAATCCATTTAACCAACACTAGATGGCGCTGCATTGGACACTCTATTGATGGATTTGCGAATTCAATCCATTCACAGCCTACACGACCGAGCTGAGTGCTGCAGAGCCGGCAAGAGCAGACGAGGCCCACTCGCTCGCTGGCTGGCTGACTGGCTGATTTAATCCAGTGCAGACATTGACCGCACGATCCGCGTACAGACCCACTCACAAGAGAGTGGCCTAAAGTGTGGCAAGAGAATTGAAGCAAGGTAAATATTGGTTCGCTTTTATGCGGCAGAGTTCTCCAGACTCATTGACTCTGCTCCAACAAGAGATCTCTGCTGCGATGGATTGCTGTAGTATGCGTTTGCGAATTGCACGTTTCCGCGTTGCTTGGTTCAGTAAAGCGATGGCATTGCGGAGGAGTACCTTGCTGGAGTTGCTGGTGTTGCTGCTGCTCAGTTTCAACTCCTCGGGCTAAAACAAATAGTTATTATACCAACAATATTAGTAATAATACCCTTAATGGGAATGTAATGGTCGAAGCGATGCGATCTTTGCACTCTTCTATTCCGGCCAGCAATGATATCTAAATACGAATAGCTACAGAATGCTCCAAAAATTATGGCATCCGAAAATTGCACGTGGGACTTCCGCAATTCGCTAGCGCGATGCGAGTTGTTTCCATTTCAAATTAGGAAAATGTTTTCAATTGACTTGAGCTAATAATCTGTACTAGCTTTGGAGAAATATCTCACTTCAAACTTAGTATACCACGCTAGGATATCATTCTCCTATTTAAGTAGTTTAATATTGATCAAAGATTGGGGCGCCGCTTAGCTTAGTCTATTGGTGCTGCTCAGATCCTGATACATGGAATCACTGGTTCGAATCCCAACCGACTTATAGTTTCTAAAGAAGGATACTTAATTCCTTTGCGTCGACGCCGTCTCGCGCGAGCTAATTAACAACTCTCCGAGAGTAGGCTTCGTCATCATAAAAAGTTGCTCTCATAAAAGCTTACCGTTTGAATAAATATGTAGGTCCCGGTTGTTTGTGGTTTAAATAAAGCGTTCACGCACAAGTTAATGCGAGAAAGCTAGGCTTAACCCCGCTACGGGCTGATGTGCCAATTATATATATTCTGCATCTGTCTCTGATTACTTCACTTATCCACTGAACCGACTCGTTCCTTCAGGAAATGTATTACTTATATTAAAAATATGATAAGATTGTGAATACATATTTAGGGAGTTCACAGTGTCTCATATCGTCATACATATGTCGTATTCCTCAACTTTTCATATGACAGCTGTGAGCGTACCAAAATATTTGTCTGAAAATTTTACAAAATAAAAATGCCGAAAGCCAATGCAATTTAATATGACTTTTGAAATACATAGGCTGCCGTGTTGTATTAGTCGTATTTGATTTTTGTATGGGAAAAGCAAACTTATTTTAATGACTGTTGTATATTTTTATGACAATATACGACATACTACAAATATGAGACACTGTGAACACCCTAATTGAATGGACATCAAACGATTAGCTTCTTGTGGAATGCATCGCTAAATCCTTGCTACGCATGCACCTGCTCAAGTTTGGGTTTGATCATGCAAGTGTTATGTATCTTAGCCCAGCCAGCAAACGGCAAAAATGGTAAGAAATATTAAAGGCTGTCGAGATAATAACACAACAACAGAGCACGGCAGCCGCATATCCTAATGGTCGCAAATGACAATGATTAGCGTGAAGAAAACAATGAGTGGTGTCACAGAACGCGACGAGCATGACAAACAAAACACTGTAATCAACTCGCCACGGCCTGGCTAGGCAGCTGAGGCAGGCATGGCAAGCCAGGGTGGTGCGAGGTGCATCCAAGGAACGGGTTCCTTAAAGATTACTTACCTCCACCCCCCGTTGGCAGAAGTCGACTGCACATATGGGCGGCAGTCACTAGAAGCTGAAACTGATACGAACAGGTATTATGAATTGTTGTTGTTTTTCGGTCCTTGTCATAAGTTGACAAACCGCCGGCTGAGTGGAGTAAGTACTTATGAGTACTTGATGGGAAGCTTGACAACTTTTGTCGCTAGGTGTCATCTTTGGTTAGAAGGGCACGAGTTTTTAGCGAAGGAAATGTTGAGACCCTGCTAAACGTCAAACACATTTAGTTAAACCCACTTTCCCTCCTTTACTTATATGTATTGGAAGTATTTCGCTTTGCTAGAGTAAATAACACTCGTATGCTGGCATAGTTGGATTCGTGGATCCCAGTTAAGGATGTGATCGTGTCGTTTTTAGAATTTTAGGTAGCTCCCAAAATTGTGAAACTTTATTCCTGCTTCCGGATTCGGCTTTGCTTATTTCACAAACGAAAATCTGCCCGTCCGGCAAGTAGCATTTAGTAGAGAAACATGCGAATAAACATTTTTTATAGAAAAATTGGTCAGTGACTTTTCGGGGCTTGTGGGATTTGGAGTGCCAACTCAAATCATCACAACTAAAAATTGTTCAAGCCTCAGCTGAAAAAACAGTCAAGTGCGAGTCGGGCTCGCTCACTGAGGGTTCCGTACCAGAAATACCCCTTTTAGCGTTCGAATTTAGTTCCGTTCCTTTGCTTGTTTTCTGTTGATCAGCAACTCCTTGCCCGTCCGGCCATAAAATTTTCGACATTTTGACCTACATCTTCGAAACCAATTCACCTAAAATTAAAAAAAAAACATTTTTGGAATCCGCTGACGTAGAGCTTTCTAACAATACCCCACAAGATATAAACAAACAAAAAATGTTTGCAGAAGAAATTTTTGACAAAGGTTCTTAAATAAAATTTAAAAAAAATAGAAAAACAAATAAATAGAAAAAAGCTGCAGTTTTCCAGTAATCTATGACTAAAAACCTATTAACCCTGATTTTATCAAAATTGTAGCTTAAGAAATGTAGGAAGGGAGTATGGTAATTTTTTCGACATTTGGTGCTATATCTTCGAAACCACTTCACCGAATATTATAAAAAAATATGTTTGGAATCCATGGACGATATGATACCCCACTCAATATAAACAACAAAAATTTTTTTCTGAGGAGGTCATTTTTAATCAAAAAAAAATTAGAAAATTAAAAAATCTAAAAAAGCTGCACCCTTACGGTAATGCGTGATAAAATACCTAGTAACTCTGATTTTATAAAAATTTTAGCTAGAGAAATGTGCTGTGCATATTGGATCATGTGGGGACAGGTCTGTTTTTTTTTCACCTTTTTATAATCTACACCTATGGTAATAGGGTATAATAACTTTGTGTGAAAATTGTAACGCATTAAAGGAGACGTCGTATAGACATAAGTATATGGAAATGCTTAGAATCACTTTCTGTCTTGATTTCCGGTTGTCCGTCTGTCTGTTTGTCTGTCTGTCTGTCTGTCTGTCTGTCTGTCTGTCTGTCTGTCTGTCTGTCTGTCTGTCTGTCTGTCTGTCTGTCTGGCTGTCCGTTGGCGCAGGAGAGAAAGAAGGTCCGATTTGGACCAAATTTGGCACACAGTCGCAGTGAACCTTCCACTACTTTAAGTTCTTAGATTAGCAAAATCACCCGAAGGACACACCCACAACGGGCCTGTAAGTTCCACTACCTCGGATTTTTTTCGGTAAAATGGCTATAATTTGTGTAATTACTCATGGAAAAGAATTATATTTGGTATTCAAGTTAAGAGGTAGGTCTTCTATATCTCACGAAAAAATGGGCTTGGCCCGCCCACTATATAGTCGAAAAAAATTTTCCGGTAAAATGGCTCTCAATTAACTATTTATGAATTTAACCGAATAAAATTTGGTTCTTAAGTTCAAATATCGGCCCTACATGCCATATTAAAAATGGGCGTGGTCCGCCCACTATAAAGGCGGTAAGCTGAAAATCCCTATAACTTCCATAATATATATATAAGAACGTCCATATTTGGTAACTTTATTGCTGATAAGAGTACCTTTAAATTTTAAAAATATGGATGTTATCCGCCCACCATGAAGGCGGTAAATAATACATATCGATAAATTATGTTGTAGTCCCTCCAGAGTGTCAATAGTTGCTATATACAGTTCTATAAGGAATACCTAGTTTGACAAAAATGGGCGTGGTCCGCCCACTCAGTTACTTGGTGTAGGGTATTACTCTGTCGGGGAAACCCGACTGATGCTTCCTTACTTGTTAACTATATCTTTCTAACCCATTTACATAAAATAGAAAAAAATACATTTTATAATCTGTGGATGTAGCCCTTTCTAACGATACCACACACGACATGTTATCAAAATATTTTTGATTTTTTTTTGTCCGACCCGAAAACTTTCAAAAATTATAAAAAAATATTTGTAAAAATATTTTTTAACTTTTTACAGTGAAAATATGTTAAGATTATTATTATTATTAATACCTAAAATCGTGCCAAATTTCATGTTTCTACGATGAAAAAAATGTCCTTTTATATACACACTCCCAAGACAAAAGTGACCTTATAAGTGTTCCTGTTTTTTCCCATTTAGGGAATCGGAACCATAAAAATAACATCGTTTCAATATGGAGGTAAAAGCGAGATAATGGCATAATCTTTATTGAGAATGATACCCGAAAGAGTATTGCTTCGATGTATAGAAATTGTTTTTCTCGAATTCTCGGTATCAATCTCGATACCCTTTTCAGCTTAAGATAAATGTAAACAGTTTCGGAACAGTTTAGTTGTGCCAACTCAGCTCAGTGTGTACATTAGTGCTCTGTGTCTCCAGAAGATCTGTTTACGTTCGAATCTCACATCACATATTCTTTGAGGTGAAGGAAAATTTAAATAAATGTGCGTTATTATTTGTTTCAAAAAATCTCCGTTTGCACCCTAGATTATACAATTATAATTTAAATCTGATTTCGGATTAAGGGCGTTGGTGCTGCGACTGCCACCGCAAATCCCTTCACCGAAAATTATATAGGTTGGGAGCGGTTATCCCAGACGTAACAGCTAGAATTTTTACGTAAAAATAAAACACTTGAAATATGTATACTTGAATGCAAATGAACAACAACAATTTAAGAGAGTATTCCTTGGTAGATTGCTTAGTTTCTTGAGAAATAAATTCAAAAACTCTGTGCTCTGCTCTGGAAGGTAGGTAATCTTCCTTTCTGCCGGATTTATGCCGGTGATACAATTTAAAAATTGCAGTTTTGGGTTATTGTTACTCATATCCCCCTCCCCTACGTATGCACCTGATTTGAACAAGTTGTTGGGATCTTTTGAATATCTTCCCAACAGTATCGCATCAAAGAAAAAAACAAAAGATAGAACAGCAACGAACCTGTTGACATTGATCCTCTTGAAAGTGGCACACGTCTGTCATGTACCAAGCCGATCGATTTCAAATTCACACGGCGCGCACTCGTGTGAAGCCCGGCTACCACTCCGCTGCGGTTTCGCAGCGAGCGAGGGTGTGAAATTTGAGCTCCATCGTGGCGGCTTCTCCAGCAGATGATATCGTGCGTTCTTACGGCTAATTTAACCGATTAGCAAGTTGTCATATGCAAACAAATATGTACGAGTATCTCGTGTCCGAGCGGCGGTTGCGGTGCTGCAGTCAAAGTTGTAGTTGTTGTTGTTGTTGTTGGAGGCAGTTGAGAAGACAAGCTGATGTGCGGTTTGCGGCGGATGAGTTTGCAAAAATGCGAACGCCAACGCATTCGCAGCAGAATTCTTCGGTGATTGGGGGAGAGCAACTTTGTATTCGTGGATGGCAGTGCGGTTGTCCGTAACGAGATTAGTAGAGGATATTGATACGGTATCATGACGCCCGCACACGATGAGCGCTTCTTCAGGACGACGAAATATGTGTGAGTTGTTTTTATTAAGGGTCTCGACGATCGGCAACTCAAGGACAGAGAATAAGTGTGGTAATTCTAAACCGGAACATGTTCAAAAAATCCCAATTCAGTCCACTTGTGAGGATTCTACTGAAATTGCAATAAACGTCAGTTACAAAATTAAATGTTGATCAGTTGTCATTTGAATCGTCCATCCGCAGCTTCAATGTAACCCATTCACAGGTACATATGTATATACAACATCGTGTATCCATTGATTTCTTTCTTTCTTATTGTCGGCTGCATCAAAGGATATCTTCAGATATGCGAAGACAATGGAAAGCATAGTCTGTTTTGTTATTTTTTGTTATGAGTACGAGATAGTACTGAATCCCTTTAATAGAAATTGGACAATCGACAATTTTTGTGATGTCCGCTAAAAGGACTGTAGGTCCGCCATAGTTCTAGCAGCAACAAGCGTACGCTCGACTTGACTTATCCGGACATGCCAATATCGGCATAAGCATTTCCTGTTTTCTGTCTGAATTGGATTCCCGATTGGCGGTATAAGAAGCCAATCAGGATGAGAGCTGAAGAGGCAGATCAAATTTGGTCAACAACAAATTTGAAATAAACTTTGAAATATTTTACCAAAATATTTCCTGGCTTTAACGCGATTCAATAATATATAGCCTACACTGGGAATCTGTTGGTTAAAATAAATAAAGTATGTAAATAGCATTAGTAAGAGCAGGGATAAAGCCAGCGCACAGAATAAATAATTTGAAAACGACAAGAGCATCGGTCAAACTGCCAAATGGCGCTGAAAAAATAATTTGGCATACCATATTTCAAAAATTGCCAGCGTTTCGTCAGGTTATTTCGTGTTTGGAGATCTCAGAAAGAAACCGGTATTCTTACTATTACTCCTTAATCAGTGAACCGATTTTAAAGACATAAATTAAATATCTTTCTGCCCAATCATAGACAATATTTTCGTCTATATGATTTGAAATATATGTATGTATATGTGAAGTTTTTAAGAATCTTACCCTGTACAAATTTTTTATTATCCTATTTTATTATATTTTATATTATTTAATGTCTCCACTACCCCACTTTTTTCCTCCACCCACTAACTTATGATCCTTTATAAACCAACAAGTGCTTTGCATGTATAGGAGGCATCCTCTGAGTGTCGGTTTAAGCGAAAAAAATATACTACACGATGCCTTTAAGAGCCTGTGTTTTACCTTTATATACTTCATTACGGTAGGTTCCATGTATTGGATCTACTCTAAAATTTCGTCATTTGTTAGTGTTTTATTATAAAATATTCCTATGTGTGTCGGTGATACTGTTTCTAGTATTGGGAACTTGCTAATTATTTGATTAGCATCTTCAATATCTTTTACCCTTAATCACTTTAAACTCGTAATACTCTCATCTGAATTATTGCATCCAACTTATAAGTATATAGTAGCTCACCTAACATCGCCGCTTTAAAATAACAGACTGATGTGAGTGCAAAAGGAGAGTTCTAATTGAATTACATAATTATAAAGTGGAAGCTAACATGCAATATTTTTACAAGTTTGGAATTTGCTCACTCATTAATTAGGCAAACTGTAGGGCGCGATATATTGGAGCAAATGTCGAAGAGAAACTACAAATCTTATATACGGAACGTAACTGCCTCAATGGCTGCTCCTACCTGCCCGTTGTAAACTACCTTCGCTCAAAACTTTGAGAGTTACAGCTGACAATTTCCATATGTTAGCCAAAGACAGCACTTATAGGCACTGGCAGCGGCACCAGGCACCGCCATGGCTCCATGAACAGGCACAGGGGCAGGTATCAGCATATGGAAATACTGAAGAAACACCGCAGGCCATACACAGCAAGTGTCATGTTCAAATAGTTGATGACGCGTTTTCACGTGCAGGCTGCGAACATATGTATGGAGGGATAGACTGACAGAGGGTCGGACGGACCGACGATCGGATGCAGAGACGAACGATCGCCATGAGGCATAGATTGAGACGGAGACGTATCATTGGTGAAGTCGGTCGCCAGCCATCATGAGTATGCGATACCTTAGGGATCAGGTATGGCATATGGATACACACATATGTATATGTATGTATTTGTATATGCATCTGTCTGCCTCGGCACCGCGCAGAAGTTGCAACAGCAGCAATTGCAGCAGTTGCTTGCGTGCAAAAATGCAATGCGCCGCCGCTTAGGACTGCGGTTTGTCTGTGCTGCAGGCAGAAGGGGAACCACACGTGCACATGCGCTCTCAGGTAGTGTCCCCATGGTTCCCACCGAACGCGTCCGGCGCGCCGAATTGCACTGCAGTCAGCCAGTGTACGCGCATAATTTAGAAAAGTGACGTTTAACGCTGAATGCGATTGGCGCGCACCCATCTTAAGGCATCCCAGGTATCCGGATGGCATATGCGACTGGCAGGCCAGGGATAACTTGGCCACAACTTGGCGTACTGCTGTTATGCTTAACCCTATAAAAGCTCATGGACGTTCTCTTTCGGTTTGAAGAATATATTATATGCGAAATGTAGGAGGCATGCCGTGTTGAAATTGACTATAATGTAGATATATCCGCACATTTCTCGGAATATACATGCATATCTATTTTGCCATATTTGGTCATGTTTAAAAGTGCTACTTTGAGAATTCCTAGTTAATATATGTATTTTCGAAGCATTCACAAATGTTGTTGTTGTTGTTGTCCGTTGGCCGAAATTCTTAGTTGTTAGTGATTTTTTAGAAGTTTGCATATATAATTTATTTTATAAAGAAACTTTTTAATATTCCTAATGCTGTTGTTGTTAATTTTATAACTGATAATTAAAATTGAAAGTTCGACATATACTTTCGAGTATTTTATCATAAAAAAAATTATGAACGGTCAAGTTAAGATTTGAACAAATTATCTTAATATGTACATATATAAAAACGTCTGTGCGTATGTATGTTGCAGCATCACGGCTGAACCACAGAAGCGATCGACCTTATATTCACAACATATGTATGTTCGTGTGGTGCTCTGAATGGTTTTTTTTTTCATGTTAGACCTTCCTAAGTGGCGCTGCGGTGGCGGTTTTTCGAAAAATCTTATTTATGGACCGATTTGGCTCAAATTCACACCATATAATACTAAAGTTGACAGAAAGTCGTCGACAAAATTTGAACCCGATAGCTGGTGTCGGGGTGGAAATATTCACGAAAACGTATTCATCCTGTGCATAATTTTCATATTATCAAAAAATTCCTACCATAATTGAAATACATTTCAAAACAATTCATGGAATAATATAATTATTTTAGGCATAACAACGTTCGCCGGGACAGCTAGTAGAAGTATAAAAGTTTAGTTTTAGGAGTAGGAATAACAGGAAAAGTATATTGATATACAATATAATACATTAGATATAAAATTTATTTATTTTATTTTACTACTACAGTATGTTTCGTTTTTATTACCCAAGATAGAAATAGAGAGCTTTGAAAGTTTTACTAGGAGAAGGGTCAGTGTCATTATGTACCAAATTTAATTTAAATCGAATAATTATTTTTTCTCTCCTGCGACTACGGGCGGATGTGATAATTAGGACAAAAGTGATTCTAATCGTTTCTATATACTTATGTTTATCACTGGGACGGTTCACTTACAGCGTTACAATTTTCACACAAAGTATATATGTACATATGTATGTATACCCTATTACCATAGATGTCGAGTATAAGAAAAATTTAACATACATAAGTCGAAATGAACACGTATTGCAATTACAATATCAACTACTTTTTGTCCCGAAAAAGTAAGATTCGACTTACGAAGATATTGCTTTTGACCTAAGATACTTGAGCCGTTCATTTTGAAAATAGGGCAAGTCCATTTAAATTAAGATAATGGTGGTTATAGATAAAACTTGTTATGATCTCTTTATGGTAAACAATTTATAGTAAAAAAAATTTAGATTCTGGTATTTTGAAGATGCAAGTTTTAGCTCTTAACAGTATTGACACTGAGAGTGAAATGCAAACCTGTAAATATCTCGCAATAACAGAAAATAAACTTCACCCTCGGCTCATTTATTCATTTCCAAGCTAGTTTACAAAATTGTATTGCAATAAGAAAAATTTTAAAGACATTGGATAATAATAATTTAATAATTAATTGACTGGCACAACGGCCCGTGTGGGCTTAGGCCTAGCTTTCTCGCATTAACTTGTGTGTGCTTGTTATATTTTTTGCACAAGTTAACGGGACCTACTTTACCGAATCCGAACGGGTTTGAGAAGCTTTTCATGGCAAAGATTTTTCTCGGAGAATTGCCAATTCACCGCGAGAAGTGGCGCCGCGCAAAGAAACAATTTGAAAACAAATTTTCTTTTTTTATTAGATGTTACCGGACCGGGAGATGAACCCAGGTCTTCCGTGTCAGCGTCCAAGCACTTAGACCACTGAGCCACCGCGGTGACATTGGATAATACTGGTAAATTTCTGCAACTCTCACACTTTTAATTAAGACGTAGGCATTTTGTTATGGTTGTATCTTCGGAGACACCGCTAGCATTTAAGGGTTAAGTGTCAACACAAATGTGCACGTTGGAGCAGGGATTAGCTAGCGGGAGTTACCGAACGATCCTGCTGCGTTGTCTGAAGTCGGTGCGCTGTTTCGTACCGATCCGAACGGCACTACTCGCGAACGCTTATTGGCGCCATCCTGCCGCTATGAAGGATTAGATGGGTGCATTTCGTTCCGTCCCGCACATTTGCAAGTATGCAAACCAACAAGCCTTTTAAATATTTCTAGATGAAAGTAACAAACGTCGGAATATTCTCGGATAATTCCCAATTCATCGCCAGAAGTGGCGCCGCGCAAAGAAACAATTTGAACAAGTAAGGAAGCATCAGTCGGGTTTGACCTAAAGAGTAATACCCTACACCAAGTATCCGAGTGTGGTGATAATACACTGAAAAAAATTAAAAATGTAGGTGTTTTAAATTTGCTGCCTATATAGTTTTGACAAACCACAAAATATTTCTAATAGGACTACATATGCCAAATATTGATGCCCTGGCAGGTGTACAAAAGAAATTATCGGTATATTAAATTTACCGCCCCATGGTAGGCGAACTACGCCCATTTTTGTAGAATATAAAGGTATTCTCACCTGAAATGAAGTGACCAAATATGGATGCTCCGGTGTTTCTATGTGTATTCGACAGATTTGACTAATTTTAACACTTTACCTAACCCGAGGTTCACTGTGACTGTGTGCTAAATTTGGTTGAAATCAGACAACTCCTTCTTTCTCTTTTTTCCGAACACGCAGACAGACTGACAGACGGACAACCGGAAATCAAACGAAAAAGTGAATCTGATCATTTCTATATACTTATGTCTATACCTAGGACCGTTCCGTTAATGCGTTACAATTTTTGTACAAAGTTATTATACCCTATTACCATAGGTGTAGGGTATAAAAACAAATTATTATTTTTTATGAGGTGGGGTTGAGGCCAGTCTTGAACCCAGGTCCTCCCGCAACAGCGACCAAGCTCTTGTCCACTGAGCCACAGCGGCGCCGCAAAAATTAGTTTATAAAACTTGTACACAATAAATAGATATAAAAATTAAGATAACTCTGTGTCATAGATTTTATGAAGAATGTAAAATTTCACAGCAAAATGATCTGCGTGCTTATATTGTGCACGAAAATTTGCGGGAGCACTGAAAAAAAACTATATTTGTGACACGTTTACGTTTTCAAGTAAACGGTCCAGTTTTTACCTTTACGTAAAGTTGCGGAAAGATACGATACATCTGGACTAACTGAGCATTTTGTCCCAACTAAAATTATGATTTCTCTGAACAGCAGCTCTAAAGAAGTTTTAAATAACATATATGTAAATACTCTTCTATATCCTCAATACTAGCCTCATTTTTGAAATAAAGCCCTGTTGTTACTTTTCTATATACATACATACTCCATAAATAAAACATATTCAAATATGTGGAAATATTCGTATAAGTAAAGAGCCGAAATACTTTGTGCTCTTAAATCAAAACTGACCAAAAAAACAATGGCATAGCAAGACGTCTGGCAATGCGCCGCTGCGCACGTCACTTGTTGTTGTTGCTACTGCTGATAATGCTAGAAAATCAAAGCAGCAATGAAGAAAGATGGCAGCCCCCTTTAACAGCAGCAACCGGCAACTGCAGTCAAACTACTGAAGCGTGATTTATTGCGCGCCGCAGATGCAAATGGCAGATAACTAATAAAAGCTAGGCTTGGAAGTTTTTAATTACTGCGTAATTAATTACGCGAAGACGCCGGGGCTGACTAGCGGACCGGGCGATTTGGAACAGCGCGCAAAGACCACGCCCACGGGAATGCTAAAAAGTTGGTAGGTATTGTGAGAGCTGCTCTGCGTGGTGGCGGTGTATGTGCGTGCGTGTGTGTGCCGGCGAAGAGCACGCGCTTCCATAATTGGTCAGCTCGCAGTGCTCACTTCCAAGGGTTGGAACGTTACGGCAAAGGAACAGCCTGCAGTGCGCGCAGCTTGTGTTAAAACAGGCAGCTTGTGTGTTGGTACGCTCCGCATATATGTCCTACTCGCACTTGCTGCAATGGGCGCGCAGTTCCAGTGCTTCCAGTGGCTTCCCATGAATTCCAATTGAAGTCTGACTCACGGCAGCTGAGGCGGCTAAACAGGTTACCAGGACACTGCTGGCCGACTGGAAGGCACACTGCATGCGATTGACTGTTTGTCCGCGAGAGCGCTGAGCGACGAGCGATGACGAGCGGCCGGCCAGAATTCCGTGTTCGTGGTGCCTGCGCTTTTGGCCAACGCACAGGACTGGTTTTTCCAACTTCAGTTCTTGTTGGATTCTCGAAGAGATCGTGTGCGGCGCTGCGCTGGTCGTTCGCTGTTCGTCGCCTCGGCATGCAATTCAAACGGTCAGAGCAATCAAAGTGAGCAGAAGCCGCCAGGGCTGTGCTGTTTTTGTTGCTGCGGATAGACAACAAAGGCGCGCACTGCAAGCAGCAGGGAGCCACGGCACGTACGTTCACACACACAGCCGGACGGACGGGCAACTGCGCGGCAGCTGGCTCGCTCACTCGCTCACAGCAGACGTCGCCGCCGTCGGCGAAGCTGCCCAGTGGCAGCAGTCCGCTGCTCACTGCTGCCCCATTCATTCATTCATTCAATCGCCGCTTCTCGCTCAGACGTACATACACGCGCGCGCTCCGCTGCAGTGTGCCTCCGACGGTTTGAGTCTCGGCCGCGCTGTTGCCGCTTTGCGTTTGGCAGTTCTGGCGCCGTGACCGCCGCCGTTCGACCGTTATACGTTATTCGTCTGGATCAGTTGTCGCAAGGTGCGTGTGTGGCGCGCACAAAGCCGCCAAGCAAAACAAAAGCGCGCCACCATTGTCTCCGCGCACGCGATGCCACATTGGCCACAAAACGCAATGCAACGCGCCGCGCCGCACGACTGTTGCAACATCGGGGCACTGCGTGCTCGAAAGCGTCTCGAAAATGAGCATTGAGAAATAAGTTTTTGGAAAGCATGCAACGGCAGTGCCAGTGTCATTGACGGCGTCAGCGCGCCCATCAAAATTCAAATCAAAGTGCAATCTAATCGCATGCATGCGCGTGCGACGGCCCAACGCCGACGGCAGCCTCGCACCATCTTCGGCCAACAAGTGCAAGTGCGAAACGTTCGGCGCATGCGAATGCCATTGAGACGCAAAGTCCTGCACGCCCGCTTGTGACTGTCACCCAATGCCGTTGATGCAGTTGCGTGCAGTGTTGTTGTTGTTGTTGCTGTGTCTGTTCTGTGCGTAGCTGTTCGTGCTTTTCGTGTTTCTGCTTTCGGAATTTTTGTGTGGTTGTAATTCCGCTTTCGAGCTACAAAAAAGTCCACAAATGGCAGTCGTACTTAAGATAAAACAAACTTTATTTGAAAATGGCCCAAAAGCTGCTAGAAACCAATTAACAGTGCTGATCGTATTCTTTGGATCCAAATCGATATCATAAAATAAAAAAAAAATGTTGTGCTAATTTTGGTGAATTGCAGTTGTTCTTCCCTCTAAAGCTCCGAAATTATGAATATGAAAAGAACGTGTCCTTGCAAAATTGAGTGCCACAGCGCCACAGCGATACATATTCTGTCTGACATGCTCAGTTCTCTACAAGTTTAACTTTAGGTACGTTCGTAAATGCAACCCAGCGGTTGCACTGCAAAGCAACGCGTTCGTAAAAGCAAAATGGCGCAATACTGTTGCGTGCAACGCGTTCATTAATGCAACGGCTTGGCACCGCAGTGACAAATTTCTGCAGTTTTCGCAGTCATTATCCTACTGTTGCGGGTTGCAGAACACGAAATGGAAACGTAGAAAATGTATTATAAATGGATAAAAATTTGTTTGTTATCTTGTATAAAGATGGAATACATCATCTGGATAGGTTTTTATTGTTTTAAAGTAATTATTTACTTTTGGGATAGATCTTATTTTCTTTTTCAACAAGGTTTTTACCACGATATATCTTTTTTTCACTCGTTTTACTCTTTCTTTATTGAAATTCATTAAAAGACTCTCACTTCGAGTTTCGCAACTATCAATTAATGCGTTAACCAAAACTTCCATCCTGAATCGCGTTCGTTAATGCAACCAAAGTTTCTGCAGCCAACCTGCAAACGAAATCAGCTGATCGGGCAGTGGGAACTGAAGTTGGCTGCACTGCTACTGTCACTGCACGAATTTACTGCATTTACGAACGTACCTTTTATCTGAAAAATATGCAACTTTTTCCACATTTTTCCACAAAACGTTTAAAAAGTGTTGGAGAGTGGCACCAACTAATGAACCGTAGACTTTTTATCGTACAAATAAAATTTGGCGGTCACGAAAATGTACTCAAAACTGATTCAAAAGTATAAGAAATGACGTAAGCCGGTTCAGCTTTTGCTAATTTAAAAAAAAGCAAATTGAGATAGAGCTGTTTAAAGTTTTATGCGTCTTATAACTTTCCAAGTATTTTGAATTTCTTACTGAGCTTTTCAAAACATATTCATACAATTTTCTTCTAACATATTATGCAAAAAATATATTTTCATAATATCTGGAGTGACATAAGTTGTTATGTGTATACTCCGCTAAATTTAAGCGAGCTTTCATTTTTCCAAAACACACCCGCAAGATTGCACAGCAAAAGAAAAGCAGAAGAGGCAACTATTAAATGTTAGATAAATATAAATTAGAGAATTTCAATTTGGAGAGTATATTTTATTCAAATCAACAATTCAGTATTTTCTCAAATTGAAATAACAATTTTTCATTTGACGAAAACACAGGCGCAGTTGGTGAAATCTATTTCATTTGATAATAATGTTTTCTTAATACTTTTTTGTAAATCTTACCTTAAAGCTTTTCTGTGTGTAGTGAAAAGAAGAATTATATACAAAAAGCGCGTCGGCTTTTGTGTTAACGTCTACGTAAAATTAATATCCAACTTCAAAACATTGGCCGTGAAAATTGGTGATCTCGATCAAATTGATTACGTCAATATCTAAAAAAATGTCGAAAATGCAATGAAAAGTGATCTCAAATTTGTCCTTTTAGTCTTAATCATAGGTTTTTAAGTTTTGTTAGTCATGTTAACCATGGGCGTAGGCAGGATTTCATTGAAGGGGCAACTAATTATTTGCTTCGAAAGTTTAAATTAAAAACTCGAATAAATATCGACAGTATGGAGTTTTTTTAAAATTATTATACTCTGCATGAAGAGGGCACTTATTTGAGGAATTAATTTCCCACGACAAATTTTTGCTTTAATTGCATTTTAATTATTTCTTATTTTCACTGATCCTATTTGTGACAATCTCTTTATGCCATATTTATTACGTTCCAAGATTCGAAACAAAATTATTCTTCTTTTAGTGATAGCAAGTTATAGGTCTATCCACAGAGCGCGAACGAAGGTAACAGCAGCAGCGACAGGAGCAATGCTATAATTAATCCTAATCCTAATTGTGCCGCAGCTTGACTTTTGCTAATAAAACTGTCGCAGTAGATTGTATTAAAAATTGTGCTCCGCGCCGCTTTTCCCCAATCTTATAACTTTCCATTCTTGCAGAGATTTCCAATATAGGTCTATCCTACAGTTTCTCAAGAGAACGATATCCAAAAATTCCAATGTAACTTTTGACACACAATTCAAAATTAAAGGTGTATTGAATACACTAGTCGTTTATAGGCAGTAACTAGAATGCATAATTAAACACATCTATGCCCTGTGTTGTTTGTAGGACGAACGCTAAAATCACATAATGTATCCTTTTTTAAATGTATCCAGAAGTTCTTCGTGTTTGATGTTGTTTTCGTTTCATGTCGAATATCTGTCACTTGGCTAGCTAAGGAATCTGTTCTTTTAAATCTTTTAAACGAATTTTCTAAAGCTTTCTAAATTTAAAGCTGAGCTTAGTTGCAATTAAAATCCTCCGGCCCTTGTGCCTCGGCATTAGGTATATTTACATCACCCACCCAAAAACTAGCTAAAATGCCGCTGGAACTATAGGGGGCAGCTATCCCCCGATTTAAAGTGCGTATGCTTATGATGTTACTACTATTGAATTTAATACCTTCAATTTAAACATATTAAAATAGTACTTTAAAGATTGCAATACACACTTAAAAAGATCAAACATATCATTAAAAATATTTGTGGAAGTTCTCCGCAGCCAGCGATAAACGTAAAATCATAAAATAGTCGCTTGTCGATTATAACAAATGATTACAAGAATATATTTCGATGGGCTTCAAGTCGGAGTAGGAAAGTTTTAAACGATACTGTAGTCCTGGTTAAAAAAGCATATCGCATAAGCATTTACCGACGAAAAAGACGCACTATTCGGAAATATGGATACCTCTTGAATTTTGAATTCCAAGCCAGAGTAGCACGGACTCTTGCAGGATTCTCCTTAAGCTCGAAGTATTTTTAATATTTGCTGCTCAGATAATAAAATGAGTTGGTTTAAAACAAGATTTATAAGCAATTTTTTATTTCTCAATGATTGTCGTATATATGAATGCGGTTTTCAGAAATAAGTAACTGCTATTGGCACCGAACAGTGATACTGGTTGAAATATTACAACACAAAATCCACGCATTCGCGAATATTTAAATGGCGCCTTCGAAATATCGCAACAAGAAGATGATCTATACTACAATATTTATAATAACGGGAATCAGACTCACGTAATTAACGTATGTAATTTTGATTGTTTGCAGAAAAATAATCGAAAGAGAATGATCGTGTGAAATGCAGTTAAAAAGAATTTCAAGTATACAAAGAATTTTAATTGTTAAAAAAAGTACTAAGAATTTAATTAAAAGAGTGTAAAAAGCATGTTCAAAATTTCCATTTGCGAATTTCGCTGTGGAGCGAGGCAGAAATAAACTAGAGAGGCCGCCAAAAAGTGAAAATCAATAAGTACAAAAGCTGCAACTGAAGCCCAGTGCAGCAGACAACAGGACACAGCCGGAGCCGGGTTAAACAACAGCTATTCAAAACGGCGACCATAACGAACTCCGCCTTAGCCATGAGCCAACTGGGCACCGTCTACGCTACCAAGCGTAGGCGACGCAACGGCAAGAGGTAAGTGGATGCGAGTGCATGCGCAAGAGTGAGTGAGTGAGTGAGCGCGCAGCGGGAATGCGGCATAGCGGCAGGTTGCGTAAATGTTATTGAAAGATTTCAATCAAGATTCTTTTGGAGCAAAAGGGCCGACGTACTTGCGTAGGGCAGGGTTGCAAACTGAGATTTTCGTTTTGGTCCTGGACGAGCTTTAATATGGTACCAAACTGGCGTTAATGGTGCGATACATATCGATCTTTTATATTCAACAAGGATTAAATAATAAAAAGATGTACATACTCTTTAACAAACTATAAAACCATTTTTTTTCTAATACGAAAGGTTTATGTACATATATAACAGCTCGTGTAACCGAGGCTTAGGCGTAGCTTCTTCGAATTAACTTGTGTGTGGTTCCTCTATTTTTAACACATGTTAACGGAATCTAGAAATTTATTCTGTAGCTGTATTCGAACGGGATTGAAAAGCTTTTTTCCCATGGCAAAGAATACTGTCTGAAAAATCTACTCTACGTAGGAGCTTATATTTTATAATGGGTTTTTGTTTTCGCTACAGTTAGGCCTGGGTTTTATGGACTGACTTATGAGCCGGAGCGGAGTCTTGCTGGAACACAGAATTCTTTCCAGCAGTTACACCATCCATCAAAGGCTTTATGACAGTTTTTAAAACGTCGATATAACTGTCGGTGTTGATTCTGAGGCCCTCCTGGAAAAAGTTTGTTTCATAGTACCTTTCCACCCCCTTTTCAATTCAATGATCTCTGAAGGCGATTTTGCGGTGCGCAGTGATTCGAAAATTCCCATTCTCAATTCGTTCTCTCGAGACTTTTTGATCTTGATTGCTCTTGTTATTTTTGTTATGTTTTGCACATGAAGTAACTTTACACAGATACATATGTGAACAGTTAAAAAAAGAAGACGCCGAATTTAGCAGATGAATGAAAATTTTAGGAAATATATCAAATCATGTTGGAAGAAATAAATTTTTCTAACTAATTTTTTATTAGAGACACCTCTCAGCCAAAAATGAGACACTAAAATATTTGAAGTCCTTACAGGCAGGCATGTTTAGATTTTAACGTTTTCGATATTGATAAGAAGCAAGAAATGCGATTCTGAATCGAAATATTGGGTAGGAATTGGTAAGAAAATTTGTTCGTGGAGTTCTAAAAACGAGGCATAATTATTTGTTGTGGAATTGCGGAACTTTGCAAATCAAATAAATACTGAATATTATACTTAAGTATGACATTTTGCATCCCTGCTGTGTGCTCAGAACGACGCTTCCGTTCCTTGTGGCGAGTCGGCGTCGGGATGGAGTGGCTCGCAATGGAGCTGCTACCACTGCCACCTGCTGATGAGTGATTTGTTTTGCAATCAATCTGTTGCATTGTTCCAATGAAGCGATGTTTATTAAGTCGCGAACCACCACCACCAACATCTCGCACAGCCGGCAGCCGAAACACCACACACATCGGCATAGGGCGGCTCTGCTGGCAGCCGCCAATTGTCAGCGCGTAATGAACGGCTAACAAATGATGCGTTAGCGATGCATTATCGGTTTGGGCCAGCCCCTTAGGGGCACTTGCCGCTTTAGTGTGGGGCTAATTGTCTGCTTCTGGTTGGCTCTTGTGGTCTGTTATCCTTTTGTGTCGCTGACATTTGATTTTTGGTCCGTATTAATGATGTGTGATTGCCTTTATGACAGCATTAATTTTTTTTGGCGACTGCCGCTTCAAGCTGTTGCCTGCCACTTTTTATTCCATTCAAGCGTTTCATGAAAAATCTACAAAATGTTTTGAACTACCTCTCTTCGGTATGGTAGATTTTCGGCACATGAGTAGAAATGATAGAAATATTGAGTAAAATGGTAAAGATTTTGTCACGAACTTATGAAGATAAGTAGAAATATGCAAATATGTCACCCTAGAAAATGCAATCTTCAGACCCCATAAGTCCCCATTGAAATCTGTAGGCATAACCTTCAGTTTTTAATTCCATGTAAATGTTGTATATAAATTTTGTAGAAATATGTAAGTAGATTTTAAAGCAAATTTTGCCTTATATGTATTTAGAAAAGTTAAGAAAGGAAAGCACCTGCAGAAAATTGCATATCTTCACATTCTGTAACCCTAAATAAGATGTTTACACAATTCTCTCACCTAATTTTAATTAGTTAATGTAAAGTGATTTTCTTACCTAATATTTTTTTATTTTCTTGTAACCTTGAGATCTCACGTGCATTTTTTATAACGATTTTTTTTCAGTTTCAAAATACAGTTTTTACTATGTGAAAGAATGTCACAATCTTGACCAAAAATTATATTTTAAACATTAGCAAGAACCGCGCAGCTAATTAAATGAAAACTGGATAAAACTCGGTACAATTTTTAGTTTATATTAAACATTATGCTTAGCAAATATTATATCGAATTATGTCGGAATAAGCACATAATATAGTTGAGATGTTCTAGAACAAAAAAATCAATTCTTATTTTGCAGCTTTTGGTTAAAATATAAGTTCTATTATCACTTCCGAGCATTTGTTTTTTTTCTCCACCAGTGACGGAAAGATGTACAAGTAGGACTTTCTTTGAACACATTGCCGTCGCATAAAATTATTTGTGATGCTTTTTTGAGTTATATTCGCAAAAACTTTGAAGAAACTATCTGCAATCACTATTGACTCTCTAATCAAAGATAATACCCCAAGTTTGCAATAAAGTGCAAAGTGAATATCATAAATAATTTGCGCAACAGCCCGTGTAACTGATCCTTAGGCCGAGTGTTCTCGCATTTACTTATGTGCGCTCGTTCTACTTTTAGCATAAGTTATCGGTACCTAAAAATTTATTCCATAGCCGTGACCGACCGGAACTGACAAGCAATTAGTTTCAAGTACATTTTTAGGAAAGTTGGCAATTCTTCGCCACTCATGGATATCAAATTCTTTTTTTATATGGTATGAATCTGTCAGGGCTCGAACCAGTGATAATTTCTGAACAATTTCCTTCAGCGCGACTGGTTTAAAATCCAAATACATATAAGACAAAAATTACAAGTATCAAGTTCAAGTTCTGTGATATTGCTAGCCTTTGTGCAACAGCTCGCCAGTCGCTTCGCACAATTTATATGAAGAATGAATTTCAATGTTCGTTAATATATGCCCAGAACTTGTGCATTAAATTTTGACAGCAGTAATTAGGATAAATAATTTAATACTCTGAAAAAACCGTAATGAAAGCATGTCGCATGAGCCACTGCTCTTCAAGATACATACAGTCATCCGCTTCTTCGTGTATCTATCTGCCCGGTTGGGCTTCGTGCAGGAGGGTCTGGCTTATCTACGTGCTGGCATCTCCATTGAGCGCATGTAATTTGTTGCAATTTCGTTGTTTATATTTTGCCAAATTACAATTCTTGGTCGCTTGGCCGATTTACATTTGTGTGAAATTTTACAAAACTGTTTAAAAATCCATTTCATTTCCACATTTTCCTTGCCCGTCTGGTCGTTGCTACGTAATGCAGATGAAATGACGTAACGAAAAATGCGAAAATCCCAAAATTATAACGGCAAAATTTTTGCATACAAAAATGGGCAAAAAACGCGTGCAAAAAACTACGTAAGGCGGGGGATTACGTCTTCGCCGAAATGCGTCGCAAATTGCCGGGATGCGTTTCGCTGCATTCCTTAACCCTTAATCTACTACGTAGAGCAGAAAAATCCTGAAATTTTCCGGATTGCGGCGAAAATTGCGATTTTTCCTTTTTCGTTACGTTAGAAAAACGCGCGATTTTAATTGAATTTTCTTGCTGTACTGTATTTGAATTTCATTTGTTGCGCACGAAAATATGCTAGGGAAATAATAAAATTCGTAAAATATATGCTCTTTATTCTCTCTAATAAAAAGTCGGAAGGGATAGAGCGAGGGAGATGGGGTAGAAGCTTTCTTAATCAGTATGAGTAATTGCGCAGCTTGAGTGACTACCCCACAGTGTCTCAGTGGTTATGACAAACGAACCCCGACGCTAGAGTCTGGCTGCCGCGAATGCAGCGATAGCTTCGCAGATACCAACTGTCCATCCCCCTATCCCTATGTCCATGCATGTGTATGTAATTATGCCCTTAATCATTCCGCGCTGATCTGCAGCCGTCGCTTTGCCCAAAGTAAAGATATTTTGCTTTCGTTTTGAAACTGTTGAGGTAAGCCCTCTTGGTTGCCCCAGCGATATCTACTTACATCGATGTATCCATCGATATTTTGCTGTTTCGATATAAACTGAGATCGCAGTTATGTAAACTAACTAAAAAAGAAAGGGTGTTTACGCTTGCGATTGTTGACATTTATAACATTCTGCTTTATTCATGGACATTTTTTTCTTATGGTCCGAAACTTCGTTCTTATAAACATCGATATAAGCACGAGCGTGGATATGAAATATCGAAAGCACTGAGCGATATATTTCTCTCATCTCGAGTGTTTTAGTGCTCTTGTGTTTGTGTGAGGACATAATTACGTTGCCGCAGCGTATGCAGATGTGCGCGCGCATTTCCGCGAAAATTGTTGTAATTTTTAATCAAAATTGTTGTAGTCGCTGTTGTTGCTGTTTTGTTGATTGAAATTTGAGTTTGCTAATTTTTCGCCTTCGAGCATTGGCAACTGCAGAAAATTACCGCCAAGGGGATTAAACCAGACGCGCGGCCCAGCACAGTCGAGTTCCACGCTCGAGTGACGCGAAATTGTCGCTGTGACTCGCCGCTGTCACCGGCGCACCGGCGCGATCGGCAGCAAGGGTGGCGCGGTTCTTTGTGCAATGTACACCTGTAATTAGCCGCGGCACCCAAGCTGCGGCCAACACGGTTGACAACTTCGGACCGAGTCGTAGCGGCAGTGGCAATGGCTGCGGCCGCGGTACGTGACGTTTTTTTTTACAATAATCTAAATATGTATATGTATGTATTTTTATACTTAAACATCCACATGCACGCTCGCATGTAAATACATTGCGTATACCCAGTGTCAGTGTCTTTGAAGGGCATCCCTTGGCTGTGCACAGAATTTATAAACTGACAAAATTAAAAACGACCGCACTTAGCGAAATAATTTAGCGTGCAAGCTCGTAAACCTTTTAAAGGGTTTTCATTCTTATCTTGAGTGTCCTTAAATTAAATCGGTGAGTCGATAAATAGTAGCAGCGGAAAACCTATTTGACTAGCCGATTCGATTTCAGTAGAGAAGGTTGAGAGAGGAAGTTGAAAATAAAGCCAAAGGAGCTTGATACTAGAGGTCTGCATGAATGCATTTGGTTTGCCTGTGCACTACGGTTACCCATTTCATTGCACTCGGCGCACGAGTGAAACATTTGAATGGGTGAAACACTCACAAAACCTCTCAATACCAAAACAAATACCCACTCGTGCCATTATTTTCAAAGAGAGTAAGAGTAGCATTTGTTATCTTGCTCTATTTGCTACAATCAAAACAAACAAAACGAATGTAACAAAGCAAAGCTATTGTATAGTGAGTGAAGTGGGTAAAGTGGGTGCAGTGAATGGTAAGCTGGAGAATTTTGGCGAAGCCGCTGCTGCGCGCCGGTTAGTAATGCATCGTCCGAAAGTCTTTTCTTCGGCAAATAATGTTTAAAATGACCACAATATGCATAGAAATTATAATTAATACACTAAAACGTCTTTCCATCAGAAATTCTTTAAAAATAAGCTCAGCCTCTTAATTGCGTATAGCCCCTTAAATACTCGGTGCACCCAATGCATTGCACTCTGTTTACCAAAACATTTGAATAGTGGGTACACTGCTTGTGAGTAATGTGCTTGCGCTTACAATTTACTCAATTGCTTTGTTATCTCATTTACTCTTAAGGCATATGTGCTTATTCAACACGTGTTTGGAAATAAGTGCACATGCGAGCGAAAGATTCAAACCCGAATGAATGTCTTGGTCGCTCTTTCAAATGCATTCATGCAGACCTCTACTTGATACCACAGATTGCATGCGAAATTTTTATCCGGCACTCATTCTGACTTTCCAAATAAATTCTACAAATTTCGAATTTACTTTCGGAGCCATTCTATGACAGTACTTTCGAATTATCTACGAAAATCGAACCTAGGATAGATTTATGATTGTGGTGAATATAGAAATATATCTGATGACGATGACGGTGATGATCTGTCTGTAATTCAATTGTTGAAAAGCAAAAAATATTGGGAAATTTCATTAAATTTAATTTAAGTCCCTAGCGAATTGTATAAGTTTTCTTACAGATATGCACATATAAAATATGACCTTAAAGCTGACTCAGCTAGTTAGTTCACCCTTCACAATACGACAGCGAGTCGACTGCCGGCTGATAATCAATAGCACCAGCAAAAGGCTATGGCATATCCATAACAACCAACAAGTGGGACTATGTTGTCTGATTCACTCACTTGAAGCGTTTACGCTTCGGCCGAGGGCCCCATAAAATGCACAGTGAAGTATGATGGGCCAGAAATCGGCGCGCTTTTCCTTCTCACGAGCGATATAAGGCAGGCAACAATTGGCGAAGGCGGCCACCCGAATGGGCCGGGGAATGCAGCTTCTACGCATTTGGCCATTTATCGCAACGACTGCCGCAGCAACAGTGCCCCAGTAGCCAATTTATAAGTTCAACTTCTGCTGGGCCATCGACGAGCGCGTTCCAGCGAGGAGTGCAGAGCGCACAGTGTGTTGCGGCATATGCGCACGTGAAAGCAAAGGCGCTGCCGGCAGGAAGGTGGTGCTGCCGCGGCTTGGCCTCTTTCAATCCACTGCCTGGGTTTTTGCGCACAAAGTCTACATTTTATTTTCACAATTTCGCGTATTTTGTTGTTGTTTTTAGTTGCACTGCTGGTAGCTCCGTAACGAAATTATATCCAGTAGCTTTTCGAGAATGCGCCTTTAATTGAATTTAGAAGTTCTAATAAAATATTTGCACGCAATGTTCTTTAAAATTGGAACAACAGAAAGCAAAAGCAGCAACAATTTCTATCTACATAAACTCGAATGCTTTTTGCACCATGGTTGCATTTGACTCTTCTCCCTCAGGTTGACGCGTACTATTCTGCCCTACAATTATGAACATAAGATATATTATTTTTATGCAAACAGACGAATCAGTCCTAAATTCAGGCACAAATTTTAAAAAAGCTGGCCCATACAACAGCAGCTTCCGAACTTTTTTTCCATTAAATACAAGGAAATCTTAGTACTTGTTTATTAATCGTACGATGTATTTCAACACATATGAAATATAATACCAAGAAAAACCGCCTATAATCTTTTTGCAGCTGTTGATCCTTTCGATAACTTTTCCGCACATTATGGGCGGCATCTTGTTCATAACTTTACGATGATTTTTAGTTGTTCGGAAACGAAAACTACACAAAACTGAAAAAAATTACTGTCATATATGAAACAAATCGCCAGTGTTTTGAATTTCTTAACAACGACTGGATTAGCGAATATATATAAGTATATGTACATATACATACATATATTATTGGAAATAAGCAGCACTACTTCAAAGGCACAAAAGGAAAGCAAAAGTTTCACCTACATTTTTGTAATTTTGAGCGTCAAAAAAATTCTAATACAGCTACTCTTCAGAGTAATATTTTGGAAGTGCAACTGCCTTCATATTGGCTACATTTTTGCGGCAAGAGCATGATAAGACTTGCAACAACACAATGAAATATGACATCACTCAATTGCTTTGCTCTGCAGAAACCTGGATTCTTACTTCTAGTAGACTCGTTCACATATTTCCTCATGAATTACACATTTGAGACTGTATGTATTGTAAGTGGTGGTAGTCGTTGAAGGACCTCTTTTCCCGGCTGAATCGAAGCAATTGCATCTGCTTAAAATCACTTCTCCATTTCGACAGTTAAAGTGCCCTTTAAATCAAGTCGACAGTAAATCGCTTGTTGAACAAGGCCACAAATTGCGAAAAACACCCGCATGGACTTTCGTTAGTCAAGTCACTCACTGGCGTTAAAACTTTAAAACGTTCATTTGCCAAGAACTAAGCGAGGCATTAAACATTTGAGGGAGGGGGAAACTAAGCAAAATGCGAGCGAATAAAGAGCAAAAACTGAAAAGGCATTTGTAAATAAATGCTCCCATTTGGAGCACTGCTTGGGCTTCGATACGCTGCATTACGCAATGGTGTTAATTTCTAGCTTGCACACATACGCACACACCTCCCACCATGCACACAAACACATACACTGAAAGTGGTATCACTGCAGTCGGTGCAGCGCATAAATGCCAATGGATACGCCGCGGTGGTCTTAAGCCAGGCACGAATTAACCATTTTGTCGACAGGAATTAGTAGCTTGGCTTGGATTTAATGGAGTGCCGTTAGTGAGTGAGGGGGTAGGGTTGGAGAGAAAGGTTAAATTGCAAATACCAGTCACTAATCGCAATTCGTGGGTGTGGGCGGGCCGGGATAGTCGGGCGAACGAGCGAGCGTTGGAGCAGCGACGAAATGCCTGAAAACTATATAATGACGGTTAAGCAACAACAACAGCAGAGAAAAAAACAGATCTCATCGACGAGGTTGCAGAGATACTAAAGGCTATTGCCGCGACTCCCTTCGCGAATAAAAACTAGATGGACGACTTCGGCATTTCTTCAGGGATGTTGCCATTGCAATAGCTTATTTTTAAAATTTGTACATACGTACTACGTTTTTACTTGTAATCGAGCTTAAACTCTTTCAAATAAAAGTAATTTAAAATGTTATCTGCCGATTACATTTACTTGTAATGAAATTTAGACTTTTTTCCATTACTAAGAATTTGACCAAAAATACATATAACGAAGTACAAAATCCTTCCAGTTGTTTTGTATTTGAATTCACCCAGCTCTGAGCACAGCTGTTGTGTGTGAGACACGTATGCATATACATATGTATGTATGTACATATATGAGTGTACATATGTACATATGTGTGCGCCTAATTCGAGTAAGTCACCGCCTGCAGCTGACGGCTCGACTTTTATTATGAAGTATTTTTAATTTACTTTTTTGAGCGTGTATGCATGCGTGTGTGTGTTTTGCTGCGCGGTCGCTTAACGCAATCGCACACACGATCTCACTCTGCAACTGCTAGATACATTTGCAGTGTAGATAGCTGTTTATCTGCAGCCAGCGAAACGTTTGCTTTGCACCACACATAATTACCTTTCTTCGACTCCCCTCGGCCCGCTGCCCTCGTTGTTCCTTCCTCGACCTCATATTTTATCAAACATGCATTTTAACCCCAACCAAAAGTGGTTTACGATTCGATTCGACGTGATCCGTTCGCTGAGCAGTCCGTCAGTCAGTCAGTCGGGACCGCGCCAGTTGCTCGAGTTGGCCTTACCGTGTCTGCTGCGCCTGCGCAACTAATGAACGCATTTCTCCCATGTGTCCTGCAGAACGCCGCTCCCACCACCGTTAGTTCCTGCACTGCCAACTGTTCCGTCGAACGGCCGAGTTGACCAGGCTCTTTAACTGCTCCTGGCTGCGCCCAGTTACTGCATTCTGCGCTGGGAATTTCCCAGTTTATTATGCGCAGGACGGGTGCGATATGGCATATGGTCAGTGGTGCTGTGGTGCCTGTGTCTATGGCTGTGTGTTTGTTATGCTTCTCGGCAGTGGGCTTCTTGGGTTTATCCTCACACAAAAATAGCTACATTGTTGCATATGGTGTTCACTCGTTGTTTGAGCGATCCCACTCATTCTTGCTCAGAACTTTTCTGTTTGTAGTATGGGTGACGGTTTTGGTTTTGTAATAGATTTTCTCAAATGAAAGAGAATATAACAGGCATATAGATGGAAATCAAAATATTTAAATGGGAGAGCCAGTTCTAACATATTTGCGAATTGTAAAAGCGTTAAAAATCGTAGTTTTTTTAAAGCCAATTCTTTCTGGAATAAACTATATATGAAGCCATCAGTTACTCCATACTCCTGTTTTTCAAAGTTCTCAATTTAGTTCAAAAAATACGGAAATTAACGTTTAAAATACTAATTCAGTTGGCAGATAGCTTATCTCCTATATACTATGTATGTATCTTATTTAAAATGCATGTCTCAAACATCGACAAATATAAATTATTATATTCGAGAATTTCCATATGGGGGTCTAACAAAAGTTCGCTTGGTTGCAACGCGGGATATATTTTTGACAAATCAAAGAAAGCTAGATGATTTGGCATAGTATTGCGATATTTCATTTGAAGTTTCACAGCAAGCAGTCAAAATGGAAACAAGAAAACGTAAGCCCAACGACAAAGAGTCGGTATAAATTCCGCCGCCATCGATTTCGACGTAACCTAAGTCTGTGGAAATATCTAATGAGTGTCAAACAACATATGGAGAGAATGCCCATCTCTTGTGACCGTCTCGAAGTGGTTTCGGAGGTTCAAGACCGGGCATTTTTCTTTGGAGGACAATAGTGATGAACGTCCAAGATTGACCATGGAAATGATTGCTGATGAACTAAATGCCGTGGCTGTATCGTAAATATTACGAAAATCAGCTTGGATTAACGAAGAAATTTTAATTGAAACTCAAAAAGAGGCGCGTGTGCGTTTTGCTCAATTTTTGCTTCCAAAATTTGAAAGTGGAGAGTCCAGCACCTTCAATAAAGCCGTAAGACAGTCGATGATATTGCGCCCAGAAGGTGCTAAAAATTCGAATTTGAAGACTGTCTTATAATGTGGTTTTACCGGCTTAAAAAATATGCAAAAAATAATGGAAATTAGGTTGGAAAAATTAAAAAATTATGAAGTTTAAAATATTTTTTCTTTTTTTTTGTAGCCAACTAAGAGAAATTTTGTTAGTCACGTCGCATACATACTTACTTGGGTCTTTTTGTGCTTTAATAATCTGGGAATATTGGGAACATAAATTAAATTTGTTATACATTTCAAATGTTTGGCATAATTTATAACTAAAGCAATTACAACAGTTTCGTTAAATAAAATCGTAAATTTTTCTGGAAATATTGCCATTTATGAAGTAATAGCTGTAGAATTTGTCTTTTGATATACGTGAGAGTTCTCAACTTTTTATAGAGTGCTCCAGTGTTTTTTTGATTTCGCGGTAATTGTAAATCCCTTCAAATTCTGAATATTTGTCAGTAAAAACATACAAATTTTTTTTTTCCAGTACTAAACTAATATTTTTAGCTAATTTCCCAGACACTATGGACACATCTGCTTGAAAATCTTAAATGTATACATTGGTGTACCCAGGATTGAAGGAAATTAAGGGGTTCAAGTTGAAACATATTTTAGTTCAAATAACTATCCTTTCAGTTCAAACAATATATGATAGAAATTAAACAAGTTTTTTACACACTTTTTTCAAGTAATTGAGCTCCAGGCTTTGGGCTACGGGGACAACTGTCCCTACCTGTGAACGTCCATGGTAAATGTATCTGCTCATAAATCAAATTCCGCTTACTGATTTTTCCTTTTGTGCACCACTGGCTGAAACTGGCGAATAAACTTTCAATTTACTAATATTTTCCAGTTTTTAACTACAAAGCCTAGGTACAAGTTAAAACTGTGAAAAAAGTTCGGGCAGACAGAAGCTTCATGGGAAATATTTTACTGTCACTCGTGCTTGCAGTAAGTTCATAATTCCTCTGCTTGCGCTCCTCCAAATTCATAGTTTTATTATAGCTTTTGTAATAGTCTCGATTGTTATGATTGTTGTTGTTGCCTTGCTGTCGCAATTGTTATTGTTTACAGCAACGAAAAGCAAAAAGTATAATAATAAACCGTCAACTACATTTGCCAAACGACAACAACATCAACTACAAAAATAATACAATAGCAATGGTAGCGGCAGCGGCAGCAGGCAACGCGACTCATTTATTTTATCGATTAAACATTCGCAGCTCAGAAGTATGCAAGTGAGCGGAGCGGGTCTTTATGGCTGAAGCCGCAGAGCAAGAATGAATAAAAATCAACGCGAAAGTATCTCCGTCCGCATGGCGATTCTTGTGTGTATACTTACCTCAAAGCAGCGAGCGCGACCCGAAAACAATAACAACTCATAAAGTTTGACAGCTGCAATTCAAGAAGCAGCGCCACAGCGCCCAGCTGAGATATATGGCAGCAGGCGTTACGCCGACGATGACTGTCGTTAGTGGGAGTCTGAACCAGAGGCATCTTTCTTCACAAGACCACATTGGGACATTTTAGAGTATGCGTCAAAAGAATGAAAATTCGAAACTTTTTATGTTGCTTTGAAATCTCAAAACATTTTGCAGTCCCGGGAGTTAATAGATACTTTTTGGAATTTGAATAACATTGGATATATTCATTTAATTTCCGCTTCGTTTTTCTCATTTGTACTCTCGAAGACAAGCTCAATACAGCTTCCTGTTCTAACATGGCTATAGAATATACATACATATGTACATATTTGTAATTCCCATTAATTTCTGCTTAAAATGGAACGACCGCATACAAGTTAATGCGTGAAAACTAGACCAATGCCTTGATCTCAAAACACAACCGCTAACAAAAAGATATTTGCTTCCCAATACTCTTTATACTTCCTTCCAAATGGCAACAGCATTTTTATAACCGAAGCACACATTTTAAAAATTTTTCTCCACTTGGAAGACGCTATGAAACTGTGAATTGTATCCGATTTTGATTGTAAGTTCTCTGTACGCTTCCACTGAACCAATCTCTAACAGTCAGCAAATTTAAATTTCATATTAAAACGTATACTTTCAGTGAAGAATTTCTTATGAAATTAAATTGTTCTGCTTCCTGCCGTGACAGCTACGTACACCCTACCTCCGACCATAGGCAACATTGTCTCTTGCCATGTCTAACTTTGACTAGAGCTGCGATTGATACGAAAATATGTTGAATATAGTGTGTGCCACACACGCACACCTGTATATTCCATGTTATGGCGATCGCAAGTTGCAGCTGTCAACCCGTCGCAGTTCCATAGCCCCATTTCCGTCCCGTCACTTGGATTTGTATGCGCTGTTGTGAAGAACGCTCGAACAGGGTGTTTATAATTTCCACGTGTGCATAAAAATAGACACTCACGGGGTTGTATTAAGATTAAAATATATTTTATCCTGTTATTTTTTCAGTATAAGGGTTGCTTTAAAAGAGGTCAAATCATGTTAACATTATGTAAAGCTCTATCCTGACTACAGTAGGAGTTGTGGTAACCAACAGGAGGAGAAAACGGTAACAAACATTTTCAGCGACTCATCTGCACGACAAAGAAATTGTAAGAAGAATCTTGCAGTACAATTCTATAAAGACCTATGATCTTGAAAAACGTACGTTAAAACTGCCTGGCCGCTTTCATTTAAGAAAGGTTTTTTCCACATGCGTGGTTAGAACGAGAGGGAACCTTTCTATCAAACCTGGCATCATAATGCGGCAAATAAGCGGGCTAACCGATTAAACGTTTTTAATCAAGCGAAATTAATCCAATTGGCCGATTTTTGTCTGTTGTGAATTTAAGGTTGCTCCTGAAAGAATGAAATTAGTAGCTACGGCTTTTGGAGTAGGCTTAAGGTTTTTGTTATTAATTTGATGAGAAAGATCAGAGCTTGCATATATACATACATATGTATATCCACTTCTCGTATATACTGGAGCTGCGATTTGAAGCAATTGCATTCAATTAATATGCAAATGATACGCACTCCGTCAATTCCGCAACAATCGAAATAAATAAATCCAAGCAGATGAATAACTTTTAATTGGAAACAAACTAACAAGTCCAGAAAAAAGAAAAACGTGCGCCATTAAGAAAAATGCAAATAATGCGTTGACAACTAAATTCGCATTTCGCGGCATTTAAAACGCAATTTACTAACAGCAAAAAAGTCCTTTCAATGCGGCGCTTTTTACGCATACGCATCTTTTGAGGCTACTGCAACATGTAGCAAGTAGTGATGCACACGGCGTACTCTCCTACTGAGTACCCGCCAATAGTGGGCATTTGATTTGGGTACTCATATCAAGAAGTTTTTTATTCTATGAATTCTTTTAGAAAGGAAAAAAAGAAGAGGAGATCAATCGATTCCAATTCAATTGAATTGCTTTGGGAGCAACTCAATCAAGAATTTAAGAACTTTCTCCAACCTAATATTTGGAATCGGCGTAAAACAATATTTAATGTGAGATATTGCACATGCTTGAACTTCATTCTGTATTACAACAAAATTAATGCTTTTATGAGGTACATATATTTTTTTAACATAATTTCATGATTTACTTTGCGCATTTTGAACGTTTGTCTACTGTTGGCAGTGGCACTTCGAATAAATGGTACAATAGTTTGAGAGTTTGTTGGCCCTGATGTCATCTGTGTAGAATACTTAGCGTTTTCGGTCCTTTTTTGAGGCCACAGGATTCTCTATTCTTCCATCTAGCAAGTTGTTGAACATGATCTCTCTCTGCACATTCTCACGATTTTACGGTTATTACAGTTATCAACAATCTCCGTTACAGTCACTTGAACGACTGAAATAAGGCTATATTCCTTAGTTTAAGTATTTTTTTTTCACGAAACTCTCTGGCGGTCGCGGGAGGATCAGAAAACCACTTAATTTATAACAAACTGGGGACTTGTAATAAATGATTAAAATTAGCTGTGGAAATAGTATAACATTTTATACACTACGGAAGTAGGGTTAACAATGTGGAGATTTCAGCCGGATTTCGCCGAAATGTTGCAAATCCTATGGCGAAATTTATGAAATTATTAGAAATTCCATAGAACTCGTATTTCTTGCCCGTGAAAATGGTGTATTAGTTTTTATTTGTAATTACATTAGTAACTCGAATCTTGCACATACTCGGTAGTTGCACACCTCGATACTTGCGACACACAAATTTTGTTCATTACGTACTCAGTACTTGCGACATTCAAAAATGTTGAGCTCAATACTTGCGAAATTTTTTGTTTTGTCTTTGAATAAAATTTGGGGAAGTACCGCCAATGTATCAGTTTTGAGCTCAAAATATTCGGGGAAATACCCACGAATTCAAATGCTGACGAAATCTCTGTTCTCATTTAATTTTTGCATGGAAGCCGTTCAGTACTGAACAAGCGAGTGTGCAACAAACAAACCAAAATCCTAAATTTCCTTAATATGACTTAAAACTTATCATTATACAAGAGTATTGAAATAAAATCATATCATACTCATACTATTATATAAAACGCTATTGCGCACGCAATGTTATGGTTCAGTTACCGTTACTCTGTTAATTTAACATTGAATGTAGCATTGTTTTTGCACAGCATTGTTTTGGGCAACATTTGATGAGAGTGAGGGAGTATGTTAGCATAGACATGCAATGTTGTCGTGTTCTTTTCTGCACAACAAGAGTAATGCTTTACATTTCACTTTCATGTACATAAAAGGTATCATATTTTGGCTTACAGCTTACACTTCTTGCGGTAATGGCAATGGTTAGTCGACTGTTTATTAATTTTTTCAGCGAAAGAGAAGATTGTTAAAATATGTACATACATATGTATAAGATTATAGGGGCAAAAAACATAACTAATAAAATTGCCACATTGGCAGATGTGATTAGCAGCCGTGCTGCTGAACATAAAATGAACGGAGATTTTTAGTGTTCGGTTAGATTTCATGGGAAATCAAAATAAGTTCAATTATCTAAGCAAGTTTTTAATTGAAGTCAAAATTTGAGTAGCTGCATACATATGTATGTATGTATGTATATAAGTAAATGTAGACACTCTTTTCAAGAGTAGGCTACGTCTGAGTCTTTTTTTTCACAAGACGAGTTCAAGTTGTTAATTTGGTATTTGGTCTGTTAGTGAAATGAATTTTTCTTTCTAACTTTCGATAGGGAATCAAACAATATGTTAATCACATTGAACATATTCCCACATAGCTGACTTAGCTACAAAAAAATAAAAATACGCGAGCTTGCCTCATTTATATACAGCAAGAGTCGGTGGGACTGACGTTGTAGAAATAGTATAGGAACAGATAAGGCAAAAAAAAGAAGAGTTGGAATCCTTGATTTAGCCGCGCAGTGGGTCAGAGGAAAAGTGGAAATTATTCTAGAAGGTGGAATACTAAGAATACATATGTATAGGAATTACACATGTTTCATGAAAATTGCAACTTTAGAAAAATCTTGAGGGAAATGGATAGGATTAAAATCTTTTTGGAAAACCAGCCTCACATAATTTTTATTTATAATTTTCCAATAAACACCGAATTTTGTGATACAGATAGTTACAATTATATATTTGCTCATTTATTTATTCCCTCCCGAATCACTACTACTACCTCCGTTCATTATTTATCAGGATTAAATAAGGTAGCGCAGTATGTACGTTATCAACCAGCAAAATGAGCTAATTTTCTTTAATTCAAGTTTTGGTTAAAGGTGCCAGCAAAGCTGACGGCTTAATTACGTTCGTTCGGGTATTTCTACCAATTAAGACCAACATCTTAATTTCGAGAAACAGATTTAGAGTTAAACTATTAACATTTTAAAATATAGTAGGTAATACGGATTTATAAAATTTTGGTTTTAAAATTACAAAAAAATTAAGACGACTTCTCCATATCGGCGAAGGAAAAGTAGGGGAGTCGCCACGAAGTGGCGCGATACTGCTGGTATAAAATAAAACAAACTTACAGTGAAACTAACCCGTTATAATTTATATGGGAAAAAAATGACTCGGTACTTGCGACAACCTCGAAACTTGCACCGAGCCCGGTTTTCATTACGTGCAGTAATCGAGTTCCTACTGTATAATCAAAAAGCTATAGATGATTAAATGAATGCATATAGAATACCCAAATTTGGATATAGCGAGTAGTGTCGTGTCGACTCCTCAGAGCTGTAGACATTTTGCCTCACTAGCAACGGGAATGAGACAAGTTCGACGCGCGTCTGTGTACGAGGGCGCGCTCCTCTGACCCCTATCAATGAGGACGCGGCATCCACACCAGCGGCGTTATCTTGACACTTTTGCACGATCGCAGTCACACGGTCGAAGGCGCGCATCTTTTCTGCTGCTTCTTTAATGTGTGCAAGGCGTATTGCTGCAGCAGCCCCAGCATCAGCCACTCCACTTAGTAGCTTCGCTTCGTGCGCTGATCGCTAGAGTCGCGCGTCATATCTGCACTGCGGCCGGCCGCATGCGCGATCGATGCAATGTGCCGAGACAAATGGCTCGAATGGCTTAAATGCGCGGCTGTCCGTTCGCCCGGCCCAGTTGACAATTTTGCCGCATTTGAAATTAATGAGTCGGCCTTAACGTGTTGCGAAAGCATCGATTCTGTTTAGCTTAACAGCTTCTTCGGGTTCTGTGTCGAAATTTATGCGTGAATTTAACGCAGATGCATTAAGCCGAGCCGCGCTGAGTTCGAGTTCCTTAAGTGGGAGCGATTAAGACAACGCCGAACGCTGCTCTCCGCCTGACATGTGGACTGCACTGCACTCAAACAGTAGCAGTTTAATCCGTGTAATGCCTGACAGCGGGGTTAAATGGCGCTTAACATTGGCAGCACGCTCCCTTTTGATATTTTCGCTTTTAATGGCATTCCACGCTGTCTACACAAGTGAATCGGAGATTTCACCGATTACCGAAAGGCTTAAGGCCTCAAACTGAACGATACATTATTGACATTACAAGGAGGGATGTGTGATTATATAAATATAATTGAAATATTTTAATTTATGCGGAATCGATTGACTTTGCGAAAATCTTACCAGAGATATTGCTTTCCCCGCCTAACCCTATGCCTGACCGTATCGAACTGTACATATTATGTATATGACAGGAGCATTTCAATTTTGGGTTGTATGTATGTATGTGCAGTTAATTGTGATTTGTTAAAATTTCTTCTGTGTTTGGTTGGGAAAGGAATAAGAGCGGGTGTGTGTACTAAAATATTTGTGTTGTGGGAGCATTCAAGAAAGCGGATGGGGATCGTTGTTTAGTGGTGGTTACAGAAATTGCTATTCAAAAGTGTGGTTTTTTTCTAGGATGCAAAAATGGGTTATTCGATATAACCCATTTTAAGGCGTTCAATTTTGTACGCCTATTATAATAGGGTATAATAACTTTGTGCGAACATTGTAACGCATTAAAGGAGCCGCCCTAGATATTGACATAAGTACATAGAAGTGATCAGAACCGTCTGTCTGTCTGACTGCCGAGTTGTCCAATTTGAACCAAATTTGATATATAGTGAAAGTAACTTTTTTTTAAGTTCCGATATTATACAAATCGGTTAAAGGGCACTCCAACAATGGGCCCATAAGTCCACCAACTTCGGAATTTCTCCGCTAAGATGGATTAAATTTGTTTAATTACTTATCTAAAGGAATTATGTTTGGTATTTAAGCTAAGATGTCGGCCTTATACGTTGTACGCAAAATGGCCTTGGTCCGCTCACTTTATAGGTGGCACCACTTTTATGGTAAAAGGGCTCTCAATTGACATGGCGGTAAATTAAATACATATACCGATAATTTCAGTTATACACCACGCAAAGCATCAATATTTTGCATACTCCTATTAGGAATATCATGTAGTTTGTCAAAACTGGGCGTTGTCCTCCCACTATATAGTGAGTAAATTTAATACATCCACAATTGCATTTCTTTCAGTGGATTATCACCCCACTCGATTACTTGGTGTAGGGTATTACTTTGTTGGTGAAACCCGACTGATGCTTCCTTACTTGTTAAAATCAAGTTTGGAGATATCATCGGTGTTGACGTTTAAAATGTTTTTTAAAAATTTTGCTACCGGAACCAACGCTCTACACATGTAAAGATGTTTTTGGTTTTGAAAGGATTGTAGGTTACTGAAAAGGGGAATACAATGAGTTAATTTATTGGACGAAGGTATGCATTTATTCATTGCAATGACATCGGGGATTCCGCTGGAACTCATCCGTGTCTATCGGAGGCCTGGCTTGGAGCGTTTGACGTGTTTATAAAGACATGACACGCAGCTGGCAGCTGGCCGACACGTGAGTTGGTTGCGCCTGAAAACTGTTATCGCTTGCATGTCGCTAACATGCCACACCCCCTTCTACCACGTAGTCGCTGGGAATCGCAACATAGAAGCGGCGTGTTAGGCCACTATCGGACTTTCGGCAGACAGGAGAGTGCACTGCTCCGTTTGCGGGACGAAGAAGTGCTTTTACTCTGTGCAAAAGGTGGGCAGAACTTTTCAGTATCAACAAAAACTCAAAATTCGCATTACAAACAGAAAAGCAGCTGGGTTGTTCGCGGATGTTCGTCAAAAGTGCAGCCACTTTTGGCAAATCTCTGCGCTGTTGTTCCAGCGTACACGCACACATGCACATGCTACGTGTACGTGCTGAAAGGCTCTTCTATTGTGTGCGTGCGTCAATGTGCGTGTGTTAATCTGCGCTTGAAATTTCCACGCCGCTCTAAAAAAACCTCAAAATGGCGTGTGCCAAACGGAATGCTGCCACTAGTAGTACTACTACTACCGTTATAGCGTGTGTTCGTATTCGTGTGTGTGTGTTTTTGCTTTATTTTGCATGCTTTTCAAGTGCATGTTTGTTACGATTTCGCATGTTTATTGTGCAAACAGCCAGCCAAGGCACCCTTTTAAAAGGTGTTGCGGCATTGTCGCATTTTAGGCGTTGTTGCTGGTGTGATTATGTTGTTGTTGTTGTGTCTTTTGTTTTTGTGTTGTTTTTTGGTTCACTGGGTCAGGTGTGTCTATCAGAGAGCGGCAAATCGCATTCATGAAATTCCCCCTTCACACTACTTCATTTCCGATAATAGTACCAGCACCAAAAGTAACAACACCACCCCACGCCCGCTCCACTGCTACCACTCGAATGTATCTCAAAATAAAGCTATTTCGACATGAATTGCATTTCTTCAACTCATTCCGAGCGTGTCAGTCTAATGTACGTAATATTGTTATGGTTTTTGCATATGGTGGATGACTCATATGTACATATATAAGTATGTACATATATAAGTAAATTTGGAGTTAATGTCCTAAAAATGCATTTTACCCGCCTGACTTGTCAAATGAACAGTTTGTTGTTTTTCTATTGTGCGATCTTTATAATTGAACTTTACACACCAACAACAAGCAATTGTTATTGCTTTCATTCATAAAATATAATGTTTGAAACTAAGAGGTTGCTATTATAGCGAGCTCCTAGTCATGCGGTTTGCTGAGTAGCCTTTCTCGAAAATCAATTTCAGTTAGGATTAATAAGAACGCAAGATTTCAAAGAGTGGATCAACCAATTATTTACTGTGAGAACTTAAATTCACGATAAGCATAATATCGGGATTTCATATTTTATAAAATTTTGAACCAATTTGCCTTTAACTCTTTTCCTCCACTAATGAAAATTTATATATGTATTAACTGTCTATATATGTACATAACAGAGGTTTAAGAAACAGTAAGTTCTTGCAAAATACTTACTTAAATACACGCCCACAAGACGCCAGTAAGTCCCACTACCCCGGAATATATCCAGTAAAATTGCTTAAATTTGTTTAATTATTCATTAAAAGGAATTGTATTGGGTATTTAAGGTAAGGTGTGGGCCCTTTACGTCATTTAAAAAAATGGGCGTGGTCCGCCCACTATATAGACGGTAAGCGGAAAATCCTTATAACTTCCATAATATATACACCAGTCTGTCCATATTTGGTCACTTCATTGCTGGTAAGAACACCTTTTAATTCTCCAAAAATAGGCGTGGTCCGCCCACTCAGTTACTTGGTGTAGGGTATTACTCTGTCGGTGAAACCCGACTGATGCTTCCTTACTTGTTTTAATCTAATAATAACAAAATAGCAACCATTTAGAAAGAAGTTTCGATTCTTTATACTAGTTTGTTCCTCTATTTTCTAATCTTTTTAAAGCAGTCTTCCTTATATTTTAAATTTTGTATCCAAATTTTTGGGACATTTCAGATGGATTTCAATTTCGACAAAAATTGCTGATTGAACGTCGGTCGTGTTATTTCGAAAAATAAACTATTTATAGAATTTGTGCGAATTTCAAGCGATTCGGATAAAATTTTTTCTGGAGCCTTACCATTCGGATACGGCTATAGGAAAATGCGTAAATGAGTGAAAACAGCGCCGCAGTGGCTCAGTGGATGTGCGTTCGGTGATAATATGAAGGTTTCCAGCTTCAATCTCTGGTTCACTCATATCATCTAAAAAACGAAAATTTCTTTCAAATAGTTTCTTTGTGCGATGCCATATTAAAACTACGCCTATATTATGGGCTTTTGTATCTCTTCAATGTATATTTACATGTATACACATATATTCCATACGATTTGTCCTTCAAGAGATAAGCTTAAACATTTCAATTTGCAATTTGGGGCAATGTTCTTAATCTAATAAATTTGCTTTCTTAGAATGGTATTGTAGACACTTTATATTTCGTATCCCTCTCCCGATATTTTATTCACAAATAAAAGCTTATCAAAAGCATGAGTAAAGAAACCATATTAAAACGATTCCGAACAAACGCCCAATTAAACGCTGTAAAAGAAATGAATCCAAAATTGCTGGCTAATAAAATTTATTTGAGGTGCACGAAGATCGGCGCCGATGCCCAAATTGCTGGGGCTGTGTGCGGCAAACGGCGAATTGTCATTTATGACAGCGCGAGGCCCACGTCAGTGGTATTTCATTTTTGCACACACACTCATACACAAAGAGAGGGACATGGACATGCTTAAAAAATTGCCGGAAGGATTCCATCCGCCAAGGCCTTCGGTTTGCTGCTGGAGACAGAGTTGCCAACGAGTTAAAGGAAATTCACTGTTAATGCATTTTTATGTACCAGTGTGTGCGTGTGATTGTTTATGGTACACCGTATTGAAATGAAAGCGAAATCGTCAAAAAGCATTTAGCCATATAAATGATATTTTACCTCTAAAAGCTTCTTCGTTAAAGTTTTGCCGTTGTTATTGACGTCAAATCGCAAAATGGTTCTGTTGTAAAAGTCTATACATATTTCATAATAACGCCACAAATTTGAAACGTGGCAAAATAACACTCGTCATTATTTCGCGACCCCTTTCTATCACGTAGTTGTGGCAAGATTTTCACTCATTTAAATTTTTCTCTTTGGCGTAATTATCGTTATTAAAATTAATTGCCGCCGTAATTTGGTACCCTCTGGCGTCACTCCACTACCGTTATGCTACAATATGCAGCTCGCGCCGCTCTTTTTCGTTTGCGATATCAACGTTTTGGTTATGTGCCAGTTATTGTTGCTGTTGTTGCTGCTTTATTGTTTCTCCCATTTAATTTTGTTTTCTAATATTAAAATTTTCGCATGGTTGCACACAAGGACAATTGTCGCAAATACTAATCATAATTGCCTTCAGCTCATATGTGTTAGAGTCTCGACTGCTCGATTGTGAGGAATTGTCAATGCATCGCGTCCGTTGACAGAGACCACAAAAGACTGGCTCAAAAGCCTTGTCATTCGTCAAGTGTCAAATGAAATAAAGAATATGTACATATATTACAAAAAGCCTCATTTAAAATGAGTCAACGGCGGAGAAAATAGTGAAAAAGCGGGAAATCGAATTTTCGGAACTTTTAGAAAATTATCTGACAGTTTTTTAGCTGCTTTAAAGTTCATTCTTATAAATTAATTTTTATTGGCAGCCTTTGAATATGCACGCAACAAGAATCTTTTTCCTGAATTTGAATTGAACTTAATAAAAAGCTTATAAAAATACAAGTAAATATCCACACTATTTTAAGGGTTACGTTCCCCTAAGAGTTTAAAAGGGAATTCTTATTAGGTCACTTTTAATTACGTATTTGGGTATATAGACAGATCTTTTAACCTATGTAGATATCTGATATTTGGCATGATGTTATATCTTCATGGCGTTAATATATTTTGACAGTCAAAGATTATGAATTTTTTTTTCCATTATTAATGAGACTAAGTCGAACCCCTCAAAACAAGATTTCGATGCATCGATGTTATTCAATCTGATGTTATAATCTAGATTCTAGACATTTCTCTAATGCTTCTCTAAAACACATTTTCACCTGTTCTTTATTCCTATTGTTCATATAACATAACAGTATTACTTTAACAAAATATTGAATACCCAAAATTTTGATTTTCTGGACACCAATTTTAATCAAATATTATGGTTGGTATTTAACGGAGAAACTTATCAACCCGACAAATGGTCTAATGTTACCAAAAGTACCACATCATAACGACTTCCAGCTAGCCATAAGATCGTCCTTTCCAAGCAAATGCACTTTTATGTGCTGCTATAAAACTTTGCTAACTCAAAAAGAAAAAAACACAATAAAAACCATTTATACTTTTTCCAAGAAAACACCTACTGCCATTATCGTTTTGCAGTCTTTGCCACGTTCTACACGCCCTGCCTCCTGCTTCTGAGCCGCATTTTAAACCAAATACTTAGTCCAATGCGGGAACAAAAAGAAAAAGTTTATCATTTCAACTGCTTCCATTGGCATTCTCGCCAGGGCCAAGAGTCGGCAGACGAGAGCCATGTAATTTCTCTAAAAGCAAATCATTTAACTATGGTCAGAGGAAAGCCGAAAGCAGCAAGAAAAGCAAAATAATAGAAGAAATCCAACCTGAGGCAGGACGAAAGTTTTGCGATTGTGTGCGTTATGCCCATTCGTACACTGCGAAGCAGTTGTAGTCCTTGCTACAACAGTTGGATTATCCTTTTCGTTACTCAACCAACGATTTTTTCCTCATTTGCTGCTGTTTCTTTTCTCTATTCCCTTTTTATGCCCTACACTGATGGTTACAGGGTATATTGTTTTGTTGCATTCATGGAGGCGTCCTAGCTGTATATTGACAAAAGTAAAGTTAAATTATCACAGCCATTCCGAGTCGGTTTCTGTTGGTTCATTCTTATTCAAACCTCCTCTTGTTCTGGCTCTAATATAAATCAAAGGCATTTACATCAACGATCTTCTTAGGCTGTAGTATTTCCAGATAATATGAACGCACTTAATATTCCATAGACATTTTTCCTAAACAGATCCTTAACCTTCACCTCGGGGGCACTTTCCGGGAATATATCTGGATTGCTCTTTGTAAAAATCCCAAATATTATGAGTCAAGCCCGAAGGTATAATCTATTCTATTTTTTGTAGAATAATATCTTTATACAAAACAAATTAATTTGGTTATATGGTATCATATGGCTCACCTTAATTTTGATGATCTACGACATGCTAAAGAATATATGACGCGCACAGAGCAAAAACGCTTCGAGTGTCAATTTTCGCCTCATTGCGCACATGCGCTGTGCAGATATAAAAGTCGTTTTTGCTCTGGACGCGTCATATACCGTATCTATATATATCTTCCCTCTGGTGGCGGTGGCTCAGTGGTCTAAGTGCTTGGACGCTGACGCAGAGGACCTGGGTTCAACTCCCGGTCCGGTAACATCTAATAAAAAAGAAAATTTGTTTTCAAATTGTTTCTTTGCGCGGCACCACTTCTCGCGGTGAATTGGCAATTCTCCGAGAATAATCTTTGCCATGAAAAGCTTCTCAAACACCCGTTCGGATTCGGTAAAGTAGGTTCCGTTAACTTGTGCAAAAATATAACAAGCACACATAAGTTAATGAGAGGAAGCTAGGCCTAAGCCCACACGGGCTGTTGTGCCAGTCAATTATTAATTACAAGTGGGGTCACCTGTCGTATACACGACAGCTAGTAAAACAATTAACAACAATAAAAGGCAAAGCAAAATAAAAAAAAAATAAAAATTTTAAAACCTGTGGGATTCGAACCCATGTACTTTCGGTTTCTCGCCAGCGCCTTTCTCGCTGCGCTACCATCGCTCTTGCTATCTTATGTTCTAAACTTTTATAAGAAGCCATTCGCTGCCTCTGCCGCCGCGCTGCCAAGAGGACAAACGCTTTTTAGTCAGGCCGCGTTTTATATATGTATGTATATGTAAAGATTATTATATCTTCCTCCATGCTAGGGGCGGGAAATATGAAAGGAGAAATAAAAGTGATCGTAAAAAGGTTGGTTTTGAGAGAAGTCAACAAAAATTCCGTTGAGAAGGGAGCGAGTTGTAATCTTTCCGAGAGATCCTGTTACACTCTATGGTAGAGCGGGGGATAAGCCAGCCGGGAGCGGGAAAATAGTGAAAAAGTCTGAGAGCGGGTCTTCATGTTACAACCTGCCACAGAAAAAGGTTAATTATCGTCAAGATAAGTTCACATACATACATATGCTATCATCGGTCGAGGATTAAGCAAATCGTTAAGATTGAGCGTGTTTCAGCTGTTGTTAGATTAACCGGTTTTCACAGTGTAGTGCATCGCTCTGTTGGCGAGACCTGAATTAAACTATCATACACACTTGCTTTCGGTTAGACTTTTGTACGGACGTTGCAGTGCTTTCTTTCGGCATTGTTTATGGAATTCATTTCTTCCTTTCGCCCGCTCGCCTGCTGGCGTTTCTTTGTTTTCCTCGCATTTTCGAGGTTGTTTTATAGATAATAAGAAAATTATACATTTTATTCAACCCCCAAAAAATGCTCTGCAATGCCCCCAATTTCGAAACCTTAATTTAGTACTAAATTATTTATACTGCTTACTGCAGCAGACTAAGAAAAATGAGAAGAAGGCAAAAGGAATTCATAAGCAGCATTGGCGAGTGGAAACAGTTTGAAATTAAAAGAATGATAGGTAGGGTAGCAGCAGGAGCGGTCCGCCCATGCACCACGTTACTCAAACCCGTCGAATGGGAATGTGAAAAAGTTAAAAATGAGAAAACTACAGTTACAGACGGAACAAAAACAAAAAAAGAATGGGAATAAATAATTTGCGAGAGTAGTAAAAAAATGAGAATGTCAAACATTTCAGCAGTTTGTAGAATACTTTTTATCCATACTTTACTTTGCTATTTTTCTCTCTGTTTCTTATCGATTGTGCAACAATATCGCAACTTTAAAAGAATGTGAAAAATTTAAAGGAATCTGCAAATCCTGAAACTCAATTCAGTTTTGAAATCTTCGTTCGTTCTGCCGTCGTGGCCACTGAGTGCGAACGCCTTTAATTTTAACGGTTTCTATAGTAAGGCCGACCGGCCGACCATTCGCTCGCATCGAGCCATGGACTTATTCCTATAATTTCAGCTGCATTCTCTGCCGCTTGCTGCCAATTACTACACCGCTGCCTTTTTCTTTCAGCGTGCTTCTAATTTCTATACTTAGTAATTTGCGTTTAACGATTTTGTAGATATATATCGAAATTTCTAAAATATTTTCGCCGTAATCGGCTTTTAGTGAACTTGTGGTCCTGCAAATTATACTGCCGTTTATGCGTTTAATTTAATAAATTAGTATAGCCGTATACTCACGAACATGTATTCATATGTATGTATGTATGGATTTGTGTAGGTTTATGTTTAGTTATAGACATAACATTATGTCTGATTTTTGGCGGGAAAAAAACTGAAATTAGAGTTGGAGTCTAATTTCCTCTTGTCTCCATACAAAATATGTGCAAATTTCGTATAGGATACTTTATATAAAGTAATGTGCTCTGGTGTTATCAAATAAAAACAAACCTCTCTGTGTCATATTATCTGGCCAAAAACAACCGCTTATTTGTCCAAGGTGGAGATACGAAAGCGATTGTGGAGATGGATACACTGAATACAAAAATGCGTTGAGCCAATGAAAAAATGCATTGTCACAATGTTAAAACACATTGTTTTTTAGTTTAATATGAAAATATATGGATTCAATGAAATAAGTTTCATTGATTTTAAAGTTAAATAGGGTGTTCACAGTTTCGTGTTATCTAGTGTGCTAACATTGCCACCTGCTAATTCTAAAACATTTTACCGTCTGATAACTTCGTTTGTTGTTATTTTGTATGCAAACAAAAGATAGCATTAGTTCCTCAAATTGCCTTGCGCTGGCTCGTAGAAAAATTAGGATGGTATACAAAATACTGGCGCTTACAGTTTTATTTTACCATCGTGCTGAAGTTGCCAGATGGTAAATGTAGAGGGAAACTGTGAATACCCTAAAAGTATATACCAAAATATTTAAACTGGGATCAATTTGTCATTCAACCAATGAGAAATACGCATTGAGCCAATGAAATGTTTATATTGAGATAATGACCTCTAGGTATCGAAAGCGTGTAAGATCTTTAAATAAATAAATAATTGTCGCATCAACTTGTGCGTGCTAATACAAATGCGCTAATCAATTATTTTTATTACAACAACATTAGCATAATTTTACAACATTATTGAAAAACCCTTTCGGTTTTGTTCGCCGCGTTGTAGGGCGAGACACAGAACTTTAAAGCTTCAGGGACTTTCAATCGATCCAACTGCTGGTTCCAATTCACATAAACTGGCTCTCGAACCACCCAACGATTGGCTGTATATGATATCAACATCTTCAGGGATTCAGCTCGAAACATTAATGTATTGAAACGAGAGTGGATTTCCACAGCTACATATACATTCCATAGAGAAAATTAATGCATCGCGGACAGTTTTAAATGCCAAAAAAGTTGCGCATTGAATTTGAAAAGCATTTGCCATGTATTGGTACTTAAATTGTAAAAGTTTGTACTTGATCGTACTGAGATGGTCAACCTTTCTTTGTTTCTCCTTAATAAGTACGAAGAAACGGAAGAAGAGTACAAAGTAATTAGAAATAGTAAAACCCGGTAAGCAGTACATATGACTAAAATGCAGTACTGTACTGCTGAAAGCAAAGCGAAAGTTAAATAAACGATATTATGTAAAAACTATAAAGCACGGTGGAGGAAGTATTATAACGTGGACTGGATTTTCTTGACAATATATTTTATACCTATAGAACCATTTTGTAACTATTTACCCTCACTTTTACCGTGACGAAAAAGAGAAATAGTGAAGCGCCAGTTAGTGATGACGAATTGTACATATTTATTCGTATCGTAAATGTCTGAGACCGAAGGTTTTAAGACCGGGCGGCTTCCTGTCGAGACGAAAACGGCAATCTGGTGACCGATGCGCAGAGCATACTAATGTTATGGAGGAAACACTTCTCTGGCTTATTAGCAGGCGATGACACCAATTCCGCCAACGGAGATACCACCAATTGACGACGATGATGACAATGACATACCATCGCCTAGCTATAACGAGGTCAAGGTCGCAATTCAGCGACTCAAGAATAACAATGCGGCGGGTGCTGACGGCCTGCTTGCAGAGCTATTCAAGACTGGCGGCGACGAGCTGGTAGGGCGCATGCACCAGCTTCTCTGCAAAATATGGCTAGATGAAAGTATGCCCAACGATTGGAATCTTGGTGTGCTCTGTCCTGTGTTAAAGAAAGGCGACCCGACGATTTGCTCAAACTACCGGGGTATTAGCCTTATCGCCATCGCATACAAGGTCCTGTCGAGCGTACTGTGTGAAAGTTTAAAGCCATTCGCCAAGGCACTGATTGGACCTTATCAGTACGGCTTTAGACCTGGCAAATCCACCATCGACCAGATCTACATACTACGCCAAATCCTGGAGAAGACCCACTAATATAAAATGGACACCCACCATCTCTTCGTCGATTATAAGGCCGCCTTCGATAGCCCGATAAGGGATTGTCTGTACGCCGCAATGTCTCGGTATCCCTGCTAAGCTGGTGAGGCTGTGCAGGATGACGCTGAGTAACACACAAAGCTCCGTCAAGATAGGGAAGGAACTCTCCGATCCTTTCGATACCGTGAGAGGCTTCAGACAAGGCGATCCTCTATCCTGCGACCTCTTCAACTTTCTGATGGAGAGCGTGCTACGGAAAGCCGGTGTGCAGCGTGATGGCACTATTTTCTACAAAAGTGTCCAGCTCCTTGCGTACGCCGATGATATTGATATCGTCGGCCAGAGCAAGCGATATGTTACCGCTGCTTTCTCGGCTATCGAAAGAGAATCAGCCAAAGTGGGTCTGGCGGTCAACGAGGGCAAGACGAAGTATATGTTTTCTGGCAGGGAGACTCTGCGCCGTGACTCCCATTTGGCAACAGGAAACTATACCTTCGAAGCTGTCAAGGAGTTTACATATCTTGGCACCGCCATTACCACCAATAATGATGTCAGCTTGGAGATCAAGCGGAGAATAACTCTTGCCAATAGGTGCTACTATGGACTCGGTAAGCAATTGAGAAGTAGAGTCCTCTCTCGACCGACAAAACTGACACTCTATAAGACGCTCATCATCCCCGTATTGCTGTATGGCGCTGAAGCACGGGTGATCTCGCAGACTGATGCAGCTTCACTTGGAGTGTTCGAGAGAAAAGTGCTCCGCAAGATCTTCGGCCCGATCCGCGTTGGCGACGACTACCGCATCCGAACGAACCGCGAACTGTACGAGCTCTACGCCGATATTGACATAGTCAGTCGCATCAATACCAATCGGCTTCACTGGCTGGGTCTTGTCGTGCGTATGGACGAAGGAGCTCCAGCGAAGAAGGTATTCGAAACGACGACAGTCAGAGGACAGAGACGCGCGGGAGGCCATGCCTAAGATGGAAAGACCAAGTGGAGGAGGCACTGGCGAAGCTTGGAATTTCCGACTGAAGGCGCGCGCGTAGCAGGGGCGCCTGGAGAGAGGCCGTAGGTCAGGTTGTAACCCGGTAACGGGTTGTACTGACCAATTATGTATGTATGTATGTATGTAAATGTCTGAGAGAGACCTATTTCTATGAGAATTTCTGCGTTACGATCCGAATAAATACGTCAAGAGCGAACGCATGTATAGAGCTCGGGTAGGGTAGGTTTCGTTTACGATACGAATAAATACGATTCGTCATCATTAACTGGCGCTTAAGAATCGAACTAATGCTTTACAATGGCCTCAATCCAAATGAGAATACATACTCATACAACTGTCAAAATCTGCAAAGCCTAGTTGCTTTAAAGATGTTCAAAGAGCTTTTTCGAATGGTATTAAGAAGCTCTTGAAAGCTAAATACTCTAAGAGTATAATTCCGTATGGGGTATTCAATATATCGAAGAATTGGGCGGTATGGATGAACGATCACTATTGCATGGCAGCCCTGACCTAGAAAATCGACATCCGAAACAAAGCTTAATAAAGTGGCAAATGGATAGTGAGAAAAGCAAAACCCCATGGAATAATTATTAATGAACTACATAAGATTAATACGAGTACGAGTATAAATATGTATAATACACATGCCAATATAGATTTATATACATATAAGGATAAATGAGCAAAAATCATACATCCATTCATATATTTATGTACAAATATACATATGTATATATATCTTTGGGTGCGGACAGCACGAATACGAAATGCAATAGCACAATTCGACACAGCAGAGAAAAATTAAGAAAATTCAAATTCAGAAACTTGTCATTTCCGATAGACATGGTGCCCCTTCAGCTCATCTAACTCCTAACTAATTTTCACTTCAACCGCCTTATATCCTTATTTACCGTTTCACCAGTAAAATGGGATTGGCGCCGCACACACACATACTTACACTAGTTCAGATACACACTCACATACGGGCAATCATCTTGCCATTGTATCCGCGTAATCCGAACGCCCGTTTAGTCTGCTTTTCCATTTCCCCATAATCCACTTCGCTATGATACGGTGCAAAGGCTGCCGTACCGCTATCGGGGTTGGTTTTCACCTATTCGCACTCCAAACCAGACGTGTGTTTAGCTGTGTGTGTGTACAGCGTGTATGTGCCTCTGGCTGACCAGTTTTAGGAAGATTTCACACCCATGCTCTGGGCAATGTTGCCATATTCACAGTTTTAACTGTAAATTACAGTTTTTTAGACAAGCTTGCAGTTTTTTTAATTTCAGATTTTTTGTTTTTTTTAAATTACAATAAAAGATTAATTTTTTCAAGCTTTAAAAGAAAAACTCACGGTACATTGATTGTGATTACATTGCAGCCCTGCTTCGAAAAGGCAATTTGCTTGTCATTTTTTAATAGTAATTTCACAAAAATCTTTTCGTTTTGAAGGTTACAGTTTTTTGGTTGAAACTACAGTTTTTATTTTGGGAATTTGCAGTTTTTGGGGAAAAAAATCTGGCAACATTGGCTCTGGGTCTAATTCCAAATTGTGCGAAAGAGGCGAGCGTGTTCGCGAACTTTTGCTCTCCGAATGATTTCGTTCTCCCTAGCTCGTTTCTTTCCATTACACTACCCAGCAGCAAAAATACGACTACCATAATTAGTATATTTTCTATAGCTTGTGTATATTTTCCCAGCCTGAGTATGAGGCGTCGACAAGCATCCTTGATTTATATACAATAGATTATATGTACATATATGTACATTTGAACCAGCAATGTGCCGGACGTCTCTTTGAGCAAACGTCTGTTATAGTTTCGTGATCGCGGACGTGGATGCAGGGATTTGAAATGAATGCGGGTGCGAATGAGAATGCGTGTCGAAAGGAACATTTAAACAAAATTAGTACAAATAGTGTTTTAAGCATAAAAATATGTTCAGTTGAATTAGTTATATTGGGAACTAAAGTAAATGTATTTGCAAATATCTCTGAAGAAAAATAAGAGGGTGCTGAAAATGTTCGTCTGGAAATGATGTCATAAATTCTGTGGTCAAAAGCAATAACGACTTAAGTCGACTTAAGACGAAATTGAGTTGACGTTACCACTGTATTCCTGACGTTGATGCGCATATTTTGTTCAAACCCCGGTATCTGTACCCATCTCAGAAAAAAAGTTATTTAAAAAAAACACATACACTTATGTACATGCACTTATGTGCATTTCAAATTTCGAATTGCATTTTCTCGAAACAGTTGTTTTCGACTTAAGTCGTTATTGCATTTGACCACAGAATTATTGTTGGTAGGGCCTTTTACGGTGATCGAAAGAAATTTGCAAAACAGATCTTTATACATTAGCATAATATATCCGGCAGATTCTAAAGAGCTGTTTTGATAGTGAGACCTATGCATATATACTTCTCATTGCAAGAAGGCATGCCCACTGCCATCCGAAAGATATTTGAAACCGATGGTTCTCTAGATCATGAAACGAAAAAAAATCAGTGTCTGATTCTTTTATTATAATTCAGATATAACAAACTCTTGTTTTATTTGCCCGCCGTGGTTTTTGAAACTGGTCCTCTTTTGTGTTTTATTGAGGTATGTCGCTCGCAATGTTTGTGAAGGTTAATTTTTTTTAGATAAAAGAACGAATAGTTGACGAAAAATAATGCTTTGCAGGATAAAAGAGCGAAATGTTAAAATGGTTACGACCACTTAACTTTCATGGCTCTCATGGAAGTTCAGACTACAACAAGATATAGACATACACACGGACTGACAGACAGGCACATCTAAATCAATTTAGATTCCGTTTCTGATCCATTCTGTATACCTACTTAAATCTATGTATGTGCATTCGCATAAATTTAATGTACGAGAGAACAAAATATTGTAGTATATGCATACAAAAGAAGTGTGCATATTCCGTTTTAAAAATTGTGTGTCCGTACACGCTCAGCTCCAAAAATTGCGGATGCCTCTGCTGTGTTTCTATTTTATTCAGGATAAAAAAATGGATGGGAGATAATAGGAACGAGCTTATCCAGAAATATACGTTAAAAAGCAATAATTTTAAATTAACTCCGAATTATAAAAATACCGCTAGTAACGAAAATACCGAAAATAAAAGAGAATTTTTAGTGTCAGAATGTCGTTATTTATTTAAAACTTCCATGCGAAAATAAAAAAATATACTATTTCTCTGGATATTCTTTTATTCCAGCTAAAAAAAAAAGAAATCAAATATAAATGGATTATTTAGAATGATCGAGCGAATAGTGAAACAAAGAATTATATTCCGGACTGATTAATAGAATTTATTTAACAAAAAATGTGTAAATCATTAAAACATTAAGGAGCACTGGTGGCTGAGGGTCGGAAAAAATAAAGAAGCACAATTAGTATGAACAATGAAAGTCGCAGCCAAAACTTCAAATTTGTTGAGTAGTGTTATCATTCGTTTCTCTTAAACCGAAAGTTATGTGGCTTTCATTGTCTCTTCATTCGTGTTGTGAGATGGGCCAGAGATGGTATATTGATTACGCATGCCGGGGTTGCAAGCCCATTTTCCCATTACCGAGTTAAACGGATTTTCGTATCTCTTGCTGGGTTTGATGTAATTATGAGATCAAGTGGGCATGGCTAATCGATTTCAACCCCCCAGGTGTATATGAGTGGTTGTGTGTGTCGAGTGCAGGGTGAAACAATGCCCAAATTAAAGAGCTCTTTATGGCTAACATTTTTCAAGGGGAATAGAGCAGCGGTGCCAGACAGTGAGCACTCTCGCAACTGATAATCGTAATTATTAATTATGGCCTTTTTCGATGGTTCTCGCACCATTCGAACGTAATTACTGATATATTGTATTTTCGAAACCCCCTCCCGAACGTAGTGTCTGACATATTTTTAAAAAATAACTCCCACCCTCCGACGGATGCGTCATATGTTTTAGGTGAACTGACGGGTAGGAGCTTGGGCAAAGGTGGTGGCAGAGGAAGTGGAATGGAAGACGAGCTATGCGAGCAATGACGTACCTTTCCACCTTTCCTTCCACTTACTTACATTCTCTTTCAGAATTATTTATGCTTAAGGCTTTTTTAAAAGAAACGTGGCCTTTAATTGTGTACCGCGAACTGTTATAATAAACTTGGTAGAAAGTTCCAAACAACAGACATTCCAATTTAAGCCCACATATCGTATATGTACATATATTGTATATAGATGCCTACTCGAGTTTCACGCCCGCTTCCAAATTTAATTTTTTCAGCTTAAAACCCCCGCCCAAAGATGGTGTCACCAAGAGCAACCCCTCGAAACGCCATAGGGAGCGTTTAAATGCCGAACTGGATCTGCTGGCATCGTTGCTGCCATTCGAACAGAATATCCTCAGTAAATTGGACCGACTGAGTATTTTAAGGCTGGCTGTTAGTTATTTAAGGACAAAAAGTTACTTTCAAGGTAAGTAAATATAAATATTTAAAGCTCCGATCACAATTTACATATTTATAACCAGTTATTATATTTTGTTTTGAGGATCGTAGGGGACTAGCCTCATGGTTAAATGCAAGATATTATATCATACTCATATACGAGTACTATTAAAAAACGCTTTTGCGTACGTTCTCATGTCACTTTTATCGTTACTATGTTATATTTACACTGAATGTAGTGGATAAAAACCTCATTTTACAACTTATATGTATTTATGCAACATTTTGCCGAGGAAGGTGACAGCCACAAATGCCAGAATTTGCAAATATTCAACCTGAAAATATGCAATAATCGCTGTTTGGAGTCTGTTTACTAAACTGAAAAGGTTGCCAATTTGTTCTTTGCAGATCGTAATGCTTTTCATTCCACTTTCAGGAATAAAAGTATGTATGTACAATATTTTTGTCGATCGTTTTGGCTTACCGCTTACAATTCTTGCCGTACGTTGCCACGTTGGTTACTTTAAATCAAAATAAAAAGTTTTTGACTATTTAGTAGAAGAAGGAAAAAATAAGTTTATAAAAAATATAAGAGAATCTGTTAAGGATTTCAAGGGACTTTACAATATATTAAGTAAAGGAAAAACTACTCATTGTAAAAAAAAACTACCAACAAAAATTACCACTTTGGCAAATGTCGTTAGCAGCCGGACTCTTGATTATTAGCCGAAGTTTTTCAGGGTTCAGTTAGTTTTGGCTTTAAATTAAACTAAGTAAGAGCTTTCATCGAATTTTGTCTGGATGTTTGAATAGGGCCACTAATTTCAATAAAATGTTAATACCATACATATATATTTCCACATAGCGGACAATTAAACAATGCAAATATGAGTTTGCCCTCTTTAAGGAGACATCGATATAGCAAAGTAGGTGGGTCTGATATTTAATTATGCTTTTTAGAAAGATATTCATGTAATAGAGATTTAAAAAAAAAACAAATAAAGCGAAGAGTGGAGAAAAGAACAACAATGAACAAAATAGGGCAGACTTAAATTTGCCGAACAATTTAAAATTGAATCAAAGGAAAAGTAAACAAGTAAGGAAGCATCAGTCGGGTTAGTCCGACAGAATAGTACCCTACACCTAGTAAGGCGTGGGACGCTGGGTGCTCTGAAAGAAATGAAATTGTGGGTATTTTAAATGTACCACCTATATAGTGGGCGGATCACGCCCATTATTGACAAACTACAAGATATTCCTAATCAGTCTATATATTCCAAATGTTGATGTTCTGACAGGTGTACAACAGAAATGATCGGATTTACCGCCCCCATTGTGGGTGGACCACGTCCATTTTTGGAGAATATAAAGATATTCTCACCTGCAATGAAGTGACCAAATATGGATGATCTGGTGTGTATATTACAGAAGTTATGAGGATTTTAAGCTTACCGCCTATATAGTGGGCGGACCACGCCCATTTTCTTATATGGCATCTAGGACCTATATCTAAACTTGGCAACCAAATTTCATTCGTTTAAATGCATAAGTAGTCAATCGAGAGCCATTTTACCGCTAAATTGTTGCCGCCTATACAGTGGGCGGACCACGCCCATTTTTTCGTGGGAAATAGAAGATCGACCCCTTAAATTGAATATCAAGTATAATTCTTTTCCATGAGAAATTAGACAAATTATAGCAATTTAATCGAAAAAACCCGAGGTAGTGGAACTTACAGGCCTATTGTGGGCGTGTCCTTCTATGCAGCAGGGTATGCAGCTGTGGTTGGTATATGAAGAAACTAATAACTTTAACCTTACTATGATCATTCCGCATAATCCGTTTTCTGTATCTTTATTAAGCCCGCAACGCACTTTTTCCATTCCAACCTAGAAGGTGGAATACAAAGAATATCCGAAGGAGAAACTTATGTTTTAATATTAAATTGGCAGAATCAATCAAGTTTCTCCAAAAATGCAATAAACTTAAGCGTAAATATAAGAGTTAAAATTTGCTTATATAAAATAAAGTATGTCAAATTGTCTGTAAAATTTCCACTGTCCTTGCTGAAATTGTAACTTGAGAAAAATGCGGGAAAAAAGTGGAAAGGATTAAAATCTTCTTTGGAAAACAAATCTCACGTGACATTTATTTATTACTAGTGGACCCGGCGAACTTCGTTCCGCCCAAAATTTATTTTATGTTTGAAATAATTTCGATTATTGATTAAATGAAATACTTTTCGAATTCAATATATTTTATTTACACGTAATGTTGAAGGAATTACATTTAAGGTCTATTCAATGATGCCCTTCATTTAAGCACCTTGTGATATACAATATTTTTCGTTTTATTGTCAGGTGAGAGAACGAACAAATCGGAAGGTTTGCCGACACGTGAACATGATACATACAATTGACCATGAGAGAAACATTCGTTTTCTAAATTCAGGCCACAAACACTCAAGGATTAGCCTTGCGATTTGTTGATCGTTATGGCGAATGCAAGACGAATCGGAAATTTAATTCGTTTGAACTCAAATGGCGTATCGTTTGGGATCATCGTAATTCTCGGAATGAGAACTTCGTCACCTTTAAATTTTTCTTTGAGTATGGTCGTGTGAATCACATTGTCCATGAGTTTTCTCACCACCAAGCGCGTTCCGTTACATAATCTTGGTTGGTTCAGATTTCGAAGCATGATGACTACCGAGCCAACCTTCAGTTGTAAATTGTGCGGTGGCAAGCCAGGCAGATCCAATGAGTTTAAAAATTCGGTTGGATAATTGGTTGCTTCGTCTTCGTTTGTTACACTGTCAATAGATTTGACGGAATGCAGTGAACCAGCGATTTGATTTTGAACTGTGAAGTTTAATTGATCCACATCTTTGTTCCGCAAGAATTGCTCGTTCACTCAACTAATTGTGATTTTTGTGGTTACCAATCATGTTCGGGAACACTTTGTTGATGAGCTCCTCCTTCGTTGAGACAAAATTGCAAATATTCGGCGGAAACGAAATCAATCTGTTTGATTCGTCGACAGGAACACGGCCATAACAGATAGCAAGCAATTGGTTGGAGAAATCTTCGGCAGATGGATCGTTTAGCAATGCAGCTCGCATGTTTGTCGTCAGCTGAAGTTTCTTCACATAGCGCCACAGAGTCGATAATTTGCGGCAAGCGTTTATTTCATCGGCTGCGGTCGATCTTGGAATGACTGGTAGTGTTTGGCGAAAATCGCCAGACAGTAAAATCATTGCGCCACCAAAATTTCGCGCGTACCGTAATTAGTAGGCATTTCTCGAAGGACACTGCTGTTATTGCTAGGCATTTTAGTAACTTAACAATGACAAATTATATAACCTTTCACAATTTGCACTTGATCACACTAAACTCTTTGAAATCACTTTTTGCTGATAAATTTAAGAAAAAATCGTCTTAAGAGAATTATTTGAATTTAAATTTACTTATAGTTTCAAAGTATTGGATATTTAAAATTTGCTTTGTATGAGAAACTTGGATGTATAGGCGGTGCCACGCATTCTTGTCCACAGCCCGTCTTATTTTCCCAGTAGAAGGGTATGGATGTGTAGTAAGTTCCTACCGAGTTTCATTGATGTGTGATGTGTAGATCTAAAGTTATACACAAATCTAGAGTTGATAAAAAAGTGCCACGCCCCTTATCCTACGCCCATAAAATTTTACCAGTGGGACGACGCATCCAAGAGGCGACTGCATACGGAGTTTCAATGCTGCACGGCTTTTAGTTCCAAAGCTATTCGATATAAAAAATGTGAGTTGTATGGGCGGTGCCACGCCCCCTTGTCCAATCGGGTCCAATTATAGATCAGAACCATCCCTGAACCCACTCAAGCACACTCACTAAATTTCATCAAAATCGGTTCAGCCGTTTTCGCGCTTTCGCCGGACTAACGCACGGCAATCCATTTTTATATATAAGAAGATTTCAAACTAAACAAAAAATGCTGTGACAATTTTTTGTAGTATTTTCATAAGCAGCTGATCAGTTACGGCACTGATACTAACTATTCTATTTTTGTTTCTGTATTTATTCCCTTTCGAATAATCTCGCTACTATTATATTATCGTTCTTCTATTCTTTATCCCGAATGAGTTAAGTATCACAGCCTACATCTTATCAATCAGCAAAAAAGGGACTTTTTTTTCAATATCCCACCGTATCCGTAAGGGATTGAGAAGGTTTTATTGTTTTTTTTGATGATTAACATTTCCGTCTTTCCTTGGTATATCATTGGGTCGAATTTTAACAGAAATGCTATTGACAATTTTTTATTTTTCAATAACTTTTTATAGAAATATTTTCTTCTCGTTATGCCGTATCAGCATAACTTCATGTTTTTACCGGTCTATTGATAATAGAGAAGGGGACTTTAGATTTTTTATAGCAACAATTTCATTATTCATCAATTCGGTACAGGCTGATCAAATATCAAATTTTGTGGACACTTTTTTCGAAAAAATTATAACTGCGTCTTAAGAAGCATCGTAAAAATTGTCATATTGGCTACATAGGACTTTTATAAAAGTCAGTATAGTTCTCTTTAATATAAAAATTGTGATACAAGTGCCACAAGTTGATCTACAACTGTAAATTAAATTGCCTCCTATAATGCTTAAACAAAACATGATACCAAACATTGACCCCCGCTCAAGGGTCATTCACGTTGACCAGCTTGTTCTGGTCCATTAATTTCTTCCCTTCACAATGCCAGACCCCTGCAGGATAATCAAATTGAACCGAGCGACAAAACACAAGCACCAAAAGAGTAGGTACATACGTGCGAAAGATAAACAACGCCGGTAAGGCAGTACTCCGGTCCGCAGGAAGTACGGCGGCCGGACAGTTTGTTTTTGTGGCGCGTGTCGGTCACATTAAAATCATGCCAAATTGAGGAAAATATTTGTACAGAGCGACCAGCTTACATATATGTATATGTTTAGAATACAACAAACAACTGTGTCACTTTCTGCTTCTGACTTTCGTAGGAACTGTGAGGGAACCTTTAGTTTATTCGACCTACAGTCTGTATAGAAGAAAGGAAGCAAGATTTTTCGAAAATTCGAAAAAGATTCTTGATCAGTGGCAGTATAAAAACTTCGACAAGTTAAAAAGGAAGAAACGTAGACTTTTAAAATAGGCCGAAAAGTGTTCACAGGCAATAACGAAGGTTCGATCTTGAAAAAGGGTAATGACCTATAAAATCGACGCAAACTCTGCAAGGCCTGAGGATAAAAAATTTGCGTCACCACGATTTTTTGGCTCCCTGACCCCATTGGAAATGTGTCTGAAATTATTAAGGCTCCTCCCGGTGTAAAGCCAGCCTACAATTTGAAAATTAAAAGCTTCTCAATTTGTTCGGATATGGTTATTTGTAGGTCCCGTTAATATGTACAAAATATATCAAGCACACAAGTTAATCCGAGATAGCTAGGCCTAAGACCACACGGGCTGTTGCGCCAGTGAATTATTATTAAGGAATTGAACATTTTTCAAATAAGAAAAAACCCTGTATTGGAAATGAAAAATCTTGTCTGTCTTATTACCGAGGAATAGCATATACAGATTCCCGATATCAATTTCTTATAACAGAATTTTAACTTTTACTGATTCTATTACTTAGGAGTTGATCGAATATTACTCATTCGAATTGTATTTGTAATGTTATCTGATCTGTCGAGAAATATCGATGGATATTAAACGGCATATCTGGTATAAATGATTGCACCGTGTCATTTATACAGTTATTCAAAGTGAAAATAAAGAATTGCTAAAAATGTTTTGTAAAAAAAAAATAATTGACAAATATATTTTTTTTTATTGCGGTACCTTTCTGCTGGCACAGACTGTAATGTTTTGAAATACAATGCGACATTTAAAGTAACATCGCTTTTAGTGTATTTGCGGATATTTCTGCAGGAATTTTCGGCAGTGGATTAAGGAAGCACTTAATTTAATAGCATCTAGCAAAAAGTTAACTTTGCAGGAATTAAATATTGACTCTGGAGAGTGAAATGCTGACACGCATGCGGCTTACAGCGGAGGCACGTGCCGTAGATTTGCGCTTTCTTCGGTCGGTAGTGTTGCGTTTATTTTTTGTGTACTGCGTGTCCTTTTGCGGCGCAAACAAACAAAAGTGTAGCTCAGGCTGTATACCCTCGCTCCAGCCTAACCAGCGCCCTTTTTCTCTGCGCGGATGACCGCTAATTGTCAAAATATTTACTTATTGTCGGACCATTCATTCCGCCGTTGCTCCTTTCATTCCCTGAAGTTCATTTTGCGACGGCATCATTTGGCACGTGATCAAGCAATTTATGGAGCATACATTGACGGAAACTATTAAACTGTCATTGAACGGAGGAGCTATATACTAAATGAACGAGTACAAGCAGAGGAGAGTAGAGGTATAGACAAGGTACCCTTGGGAAGCAGCGAAAGAGTTGAATTAGTTTCTGCATTATTTGCGTTTGCAATTAAGCTTAATTAAGTCGGCTTCGCTGGGTCCTGGCAGTGGCATTTCTTTGTGTATCACAAATTGAGAAATTAAGTCATTAAAACTTGTCGTAAAACGCAATTTTCTTTGAAGGGAATTAAAGTGTAGCAAACAAATATCACTCCAAACTCGCTGCTTTTATGAGCACATTAAAACTGAGTTGATTAATATTGACCCTGCAGCGGAGAGCGGGCGGTGGAATATGCTACATCAAAATGAGCTATGAAATCAGTACGTCTTAAACGAATTCAAATGCCGAGTTTGAAGGCAATGTCAATTATATAAAAATTTGGCCTGACATTTAACAGAATTCCCAACCCAATAGACCAAGGAAATCGTCCGCCGGCAGTCATTGCCCTCAACCAAGCATACCAATTGTCTTCTCTTTACTTTACCCTAACGCTTTCGCATATGCTGGAAAAGGAAACGTTGCCTGCCGTCTTCCACTCCAAATACGGCATATCCTTTATTCACACGCATGTGTAGGAGCTAAATAATAACAAAACCCACAATTCTGTGCCCAGCAAAGTCCTTTTTCAGAAAACATATGTTTCTTTGTAGGGTTTTCTTTTCCCTTATGCATGCTCGCCTTGTTGTTGATACCATTTCCGAAAAAGTTACTAATTTTTTGTTGTTGGAAAATTCACTGTATGTAGGAGGAATTAAACTTAAATGGATATGGTTAAAAATTTTTGTTAATCCGTAAATTTGTGCCACGTGCGTGCTCTCTCGGGAAATTGGTATTGAATCATTTATGAGTCATGGTTTACGTTCATTTATAATCGATTTGCACGCGTATCTGTATTTCTGTAAGAACAGTGCTGGAAAATTACTTGGCAACAAACTTTGAAATATTTTCAACAAAAGCTTAAAGTCATGGTGTAGAATTTCTGTGATTAAAAATAATCAAAATACTAAATTTTCCATTTCCATTACATCAGTTTATACCCTACACCAATACTAATAGGGTATAATAACTTTGTGCGAAAATTGTAGCGCATTAAAGCAGCCGTCCCAAGTATAGACATAAATATACTTATACAAATGATCAGAAACACTTTCTGTCTTGATTTCCTGTTGTCTGTCTGTCTGCCTATCTGTCTGTCTGGCTCGCAAGAGTGAAAGAAGCAGTTGACCGATTTCGACCAAATTTGGTACACAGTCACAGCGACCCTTAACTGAATATAATTTCCGAGATTAGCCAAATCGGTCACGCCCACAATGGTCCCTTAAGTCCCCCTATCTCGGAATTTTTCGGTAAAATAGCTTAAATTTTTATTATTACTCATTTAAAGGAATGATATTTGGTATTTAAGGATAGGTGGGGCCGTCTACGTCATACATAAAAAAAATTATATAAAAAAAAACTTTTAAAAAATAAGCTTTAATTTATTTAATGTACTAAAAAGTAGAAAATAAATTGTTTCCAAGTCACCTGTATCTTACTATTAATAATAGCTTTGGGCGCTCATGTGTTCAAAATTTGTCAACCAATTGATACAATATTTTATTTAATTTATTCTTTGTAATTAGATTCTAGTAATGAAAGATAAGTGTGAATATAGGTTTTGAGCGCACAAGCTTTTATTAATTGTAAGATACAGGTGACTTGGAATCAATTTATTTTTTACTTTTTAGTACATTAAATAAATTAAAGCTTATTTTTAAAAAGTTTTTTTTTATATAATTTTATTTTCTACTTTTTAGTCTTCCATAAATTCAATTTTAGAGCTCTGAAATTTTCCGCAAAAAGAATTTAAAACTTGCAGAGCAGTACACAATATTTAGGGTATTCACAGTGTTTCCTATCGTCATATGTCATATCCTCAATTTAACAAATAATACGGCTGTGATCGACCCTAATATTCGTGGCATATTTGTGGCGCGATGAGTTGTTGTTGTTTTGCTTGCAAGGCGCGTGCAATGAAACGCCCCATGTCCTACGCCCATAAAATTTTACCAGTGGGACGAAGCATCTAAGAGGGGCCTGTATACGGAATTTCAATGCTGCACGACCTTTAGTTCCAAAGCTATTCTATATAAACGATTTTGTTTGTATGGGCGGTGCCACGCCCACTTGTCCACCGCCCGTCTTATTTTCCCAGTAGAAGAATATGGATGTGTAATAAGTTCCTACCGAGTTTCATTGATGTGTGATGTGTAGTTCTAAAGTTATACACAAATCTGGAGTTGATAAAAAAGTGCCATGCCCCTTTTCCTACGCCCATAAAATTTTACCAGTGGGACGACACATCCAAGAGGCGACTGCATACGAAATTTCAATGCTGCACGATCTTTAGTTCCAAAGCTAATCGAGATCAAAAATTTTGTTTGTATGGGCGGTGCCACGCCCCCTTATCCAGTGTCCGCCTTATTTTCTCAGTAGAAGGATATGGATATGTAGTAAGTTCCTATCGAGTTTCATTGATGTGCGATGTGTAGTTCTAAAGTTATACACAAATCTGGAGTTGATAAAAAAGTGCCACGCCCCTTATCCTACGCCCATAAAATTTTATTCATTCATCAATTATTGATTCATGCATTGTCTTGGTGTTTACGCATGTATGCAAAGTTTCAGATCTCTAAGTAGTCGGGAAGTGGGTGAAAAATTGATTACTAGATTTGACGACATACTGACATACCGCGGAAAGTTAAGTTTATCTAAAGCTTATAATAATATAATATAATATAAAAATTGGCCAAATGATTAATCGGCGTCATCGATAACAGCCTCGCCAGAGTATAATTATTAATCGGCGGAGTAACGCACTCAGACCTATCAATCTATTATATCTCTTCTGGAAAAAATTTATGTATCTGCACCGATAAAAATATTATGGAATAAGGAACCGGAATCTGTCGAAATTGTACGGCATCACTTTGGCATCGCTGCAATATTTATATCATGGTAATTTAAAGAGCTAGGACCGACAGAATGCCAAGATTATTCTTCAGTATAGAAATCGACATTGGCATGTGCATCGGTATTTATTTCAAAAATTCAGACAAATTAGTCTCGATCACACACTTAGGAAATTTTATTAATGGGATTTTATATTTCCTATTAATGCATACATTTTCTTTACAGACATCCGAGTTTTCTGTAAACTTCAGTAAATATTTGAATCTCATATTTTTTTACAATTTTGGGGGACGTTTAGACCTGAAATGGGAAGATTCATAAGTTCTTGATAAAACTGGTTACACCAATAACTAAATTCTCCAAGAACTGGGCTTAGGGGAAGGTTAAGGCCGTGACATATGTACGAAAGCCAAGATCCCAAACTATTTGCAGGACTGAAGCCCCAGTATTGTTGCGAATGTCCCAGCAAAGGAGGTATTCGATGCGGTGAGGGCTGGCGCAGAAGAGATAGACCAAATGGAAGAAGCCCTAAGCTTGGAACCAGAGACGAGAAGGTGCGCGCAAGGCACGGGCACCTTGATGGAGCTCTTACGTGAGGCGGAGACCTGCAACAGGCTGTGACACCAAATGAGTTAGGAAGTTAGTATACAATAAGGTAACAAATTTCAATAATGGAGTTTTCTGCGGATATTTGTATAATTTCCTACCAGCTAGGTAGTTTTAAATTTAGTATGGGCTACACACACCGTCGATTTAATTTTCACGATATGCTCAAAATGAATTCAATTTCGTTTTCAAACTTTACAAGGTCATTTGGTCAGGAAGGGGCCCATTATTTGCACACTAGCACTATATAGTGCAGTGCACCTTTGCAATCCAGCGTGTTTCACTGCCATTGCTGCGTGCTGTTTTAAACAACACGAACGATTTTTGCTTGCTCGGGCTCCTGCTTGGTATTGGTGGTGCTTTTCAAACGGCGTCCACCACGAGTATGCCACACTCGACCGAGACATAACCTATAAACATACAAATTTTGCGCGTTTCGTGCGTTTGCTGAATTAAGTAGAGTTGGCCGTAGGAGTCAGTCAGCCAGACAGACAGTTCATCAGCGCAGCCAGCGCGGCCGATTGCTAGTGAGGCAGTGTTTCTATATGTCAGTTTGCCTGCTGGCAACGTCATTACCGGCCTATGTACACACGCGTATAAGCTGGACGCCATTGTCTCACAGCTGTTAACGTTTCATACGTAGTCATACGTAGCGCGTACCGCATCGTGCCGCATTTACGGAATTTCTAGCCGACGTTGTGTGTGTGCATGTTAGTTTAGAGGCGGCCGGTCACGCTACGGCATTGCGTGACTTACGTATGACGCTGCAGAGTGCAATACCTACATAAACAGCAACAGCAAAGGTAGCGAACAGCAACAACAACGACACTATACAAGTATGCTAAACGTTAAAGTTAGATATACAAAAAAAGTCTACTCAAATCTTTGGCCTTTTTAAAGGCATTGACAGCTAAGCTCGCAACGGTAGGTGCGGCATCGCTTCATTCTGGCTCTTCCTTTGTGGATGCCTGCTACGTAACGTAAACACAACATTGCGCCAACACTCCGCTCCGCTCCACTCATGAAATCATTCTTGATGAGTTTGACATTTCTCCCGTCACACAATGACATATTTACTTAACCGGTATTGATTTTTTTCGCCATATTCAACGTAAATGTCAGCGTTTAAACTTTAGTTAAAGGAGTTTGTCGGCACGTTTTATCGTGCTAAAAATTTTGTTTTTAACTAGAGTGTAGCGTATGATTTCTATGGTATTTTGAAGAGCACACTTTAGAATTCTTAATGAAGTAAAGTAAATCGCCTCAAGTCTCTGTAAGTTCACCGAGCTCGATACGTCTGCAATTCCTGTCCCCAGGATTGATCTATGCACGTCCCTCTAACATCTTAAATTGATAAAACATTTTGAAGTATATATATTAAATTTACTCGTTTGGGTAGCCATTTCTCTATAAATTTCGAATTCAATAGAAAATGGCGAACAAAAGTCAAAGTCAAGGCACTATTTTTAGCGTAAAAATTTAACTTTCAAGCGTATCAATTAATATAAAATTATAATTCATTATATGACGATATATTTAATAAATATATAAATTATTGGCTTTTGGAATAAAAAATGACGGAAGGATAAGTTGATTAGTTATTGAGCTATCTTGCGTACCAGCTATGAAAACATGGTTCGAGAGATCGGGCGCCTGGACTTCGCTCGCTAAAAAGTTCTTTAACTTCGTCAATTGATCGAATGCTTTAAAATAGTTTCGAATGTAGTGAAATACTTCAAATGATAGTCCTAGAAAATAAGCAACAAACAAGTAAGGAAGCATCAGTCGGGTTTCACCGACAGAGTAATACCCTACACCAAGTAACTGAGTGGGCGGACCATGCCCAATGTTGTCAAACTAAAAGATATTCCTAATATAACTGTATATAGCAAATATTGACACTCTGCTCTGGAAGTCTATATCGGTATATATAATTTACCTCCTTCATGGTGGGCGGACCACGCACATTTTCTTACATGGCATGCAGAGCCGATATCTGAACTTAAGAACCAAATTTCATTCGTTTAAATTCATAAATACATAGTTAATTGAGAGCCATTTTATCGTAAAAAAATTTCCGCCTATATAGTGTGCGGACCACGCCCATTTTTTGGTATATCCTAGAGGGCCTACATCTCACATTAAATACCACAAATCATTGCAATAAATGAGAATTTAAGCAAATTAAAGCAGTTTTACTGAAAAAATTACGAGGTAGTGGGACTTATTGGCCCATTGGGGGCGTGTCCTTCGCCCGATTTGAAAAATTTTAACACTTTCCTAACCCGAGGTTCACTGTGATAGTGTACCAAATTTGGTCCAAAAGGACAACTCCTTCTTCCTTTTTTTTCCGGACACGCAGACGGACAGACAGACAGACGGACAACTTATGTCTATACCTAGGACGGCTCCTTTAATGCGTTACAATTTTCGCTCCAAGTTATTATACCCTATTACCATAGGTGTAGGGTATAAAAATGAAACGATTTTCTTAAAGTCAGAAGAAGATTATACACCTACTTAAGCAAAATAAATCTGCCGATTGTGTGCCGCGCTCGTGTGGTGTGTACATATGTAAGTCATCGCCATCTTTGCCGCCATTTTTTATTTCATATTCTCTGCGCTGCTTGTGGTTCTTCTTCTTCTGCGTTCTTCTGGTAAATGAGAATATTACCTTAGGGTTGGGTTGTGCTTTTCCTTCTCTCATATTAGGGTGTGTACTGGTGATTTGCTTTGTAGTTGTTGTTGATGTTGTAAGCTCATCCGGCAGACGCCTTTTATATATCTTTCCATGTATTTTATGTATGCGTTGTCTGCGAATTCACCCCGCGTAGTGGTGCAGAGATTTTCTCTTTAACTCGATAGATTTATTTACTTGGAGGATGATTGCATTTCTTACTTCAATATTATTGAACTTCAGAGAAGATGTTCAATTTTTCCGTAGACTATTGGAAACAAATTTACACCAGACCAAATTTCAATAATATAGCCGCCAACTAACTATCTGATTTATTACTACGTTTATACGACACTTCAAATCGGTTTGAGTCAAATCGCATCGACTCAAAACAGTCGTATAAACAAAATTTATAATCGCTTTGAAAATTTTAAACGTATCGAGTCAAAGCGCTATTCAAATGAGTTTCAAATTTTTGAGTCGATTTGAAAATGCGTATAAACGGGTGAAAATTTTCAAAGTGGTTTGAAAATCTAGTTTTCTGTGCATTTTAATGCAAAAGGCAAGCTGATTTTCATTAGATGCCAAAAATAAATTAAATAAAATTATATAAAAAAAAAACTTTTTAAAAATAAGCTTTAATTTATTTAATGTACTAAAAAGTAGAAAATAAATTGTTTCCAAGTCACCTGTATCTTACTATTAATAAAAGCTTTGGGCGCTCATGTGTTCAAAATTTGTCAACCAATTGATACAATATTTTATTTAATTTATTCTTTGTAATTAGATTCTAGTAATGAAAGATAAGCGTGAATATAGGTTTTGAGCGCACAAGCTTTTATTAATTGTAAGATACAGGTGACTTGGAATCAATTTATTTTCTACTTTTTAGTACATTAAATAAATTAAAGCTTATTTTTAAAAAGTTTTTTTTATATAATTTTATTTTCTACTTTTTAGTCTTCCATAAATTCAATTTTAGAGCTCTGAAATTTTTCGCAAAAAGAATTTAAAACTTGCAGAGCAGTACACAATATTTAGGGTATTCACAGTATCTCCTATCGTCATATCCTGAATTTAACAAATAATACGGCTGTGATCGACCCTAATATTCGTGGCATATTTGTGGCGCGATGAGTTGTTGTTGTTTTGCTTGCAAGGCGCGGCGATTAAGTTCCTATCGTTTTTCATTGATGTGTGGTGTACCTATAATTATAAACTGAAGCCCAAGTGTGTAGTTGCTTGAAAAGTGCCACGCCACTTATCCTACGCCCATAAAATTTTACCAGTGGGACGACACATCCAAGAGGCGACTGCATACAAAATTTCAATGCTGCATGACCTTTAGTTCCAAAGCTAATCGAGATCAAAAATTTTGTTTGTATGGGGGTGCCACGCCCCCTTATCCAGTTCCCCCCTTATTTTCTCAGTAGAAGGATATGGATATGTGGTAAGTTCCTACCGAGTTTCATTGATGTGTGATGTGTAGTTCTAAAGTTATACACAAATCTGGATTTGATAAAAAAAAGTGCCACGCCCCTTATCCTACGCCCATAAAATTTTACCAGTGGGACGACGCATCCAAGAGGCGACTGCATACGAAATTTCAATGCTGTACGACTTTTAGTTCCAAAACTAATCGAGATCACAAATTTTGTTTGTATGGGGTGCCACGCCCCCTTATCCAGTGCCCCCCTTATTTTCTCAGTAGAAGGATATGGATATGTGGTAAGTTCCTACCGAGTTTCATTGATGTGTGATGTGTAGTTCTATAGTTATACACAAATCTGGATTTGATAAAAAAAGTGCCACGCCCCTTATCCTACGCCCATAAAATTTTACCAGTGGGACGACGCATCCAAGAGGCGACTGCATGTATTGTCTTGGTGTTTACGCATGTATGCAAAGTTTCAGATCTCTAGGTATTCGGGAAGTGGGTGAAAAATTGATTACTAGATTTGACGACATACATACATAGATAGATAGATACATAGATACCTGAAGTGAAGTTAATATAAAGCTTATAATAAAAAGAAAGCTTCAGCACGCGAAAAAAGTGAAAAGTGCAAAGAAAAGAGATTTATGTGTTAAATAATTTTTGAAAAATGTCAAACTTTTCAAACCGTATTCAGTCGATTCGCTTTAAAAGTTAATGTATAAACATCTGCCTCGAAAGCGTATCGAGTCAAAGCGAATCGACTGGGGCTGTCGTATAAACATGGTATATAATATTATGCTAACTTGTATGTATATGGAATGAAAATGGGAGTACCTGAACGAAGCCTACAATCTGGATGATCACAACAATGTCCCACGTTATTCGAATTGGCCTCTCAGTGACAATACAACAATCCATTTTTTTCAATGGAAAATGCACTTGCTACTTTTAGGCAGATGTGCATGCTACAGAAAGATACGTCAATTGCAATCTTGAATGGAGCTACATATTAACCAAATAATAGCTTTCCTATCGGAGAGCCAAGCAGCTGTTTTGACGTTCAACTCATACCAGCGCAAATCGAAATTGGTATGATATTTTTTAGGCATTCAGCAATTGAAAAGCCTAGTTCTCTTTCGACAGGCGTAGCTTCCTACTAGACGCCCATCCCATACAAAAAATATGGCTTGGAAAAATAGTGGAAGTTTTGAGAAGTGTGGAATGTAGTGAGAAGCTAGGCACTTAATCTTCGGTGGAAGGACCATGTGGAAGACGATCTGCTAAAATTTGGAGTCTCAAATTAAAACTCTGGCTAAAAAAGAAGTTTGCAGGCAGGCTAAAATTATCATGCCAGAAGCTTCTCGCTATATAACAAACGATTAACAGGAATATCTCCTGATAAGTCACGGAATGAAATGGGTATAGTGCAGGACAGCACGTGTCGAAATCGTAAGGACGATGAAGAATAGCAGAACACATTTTTTGTCTCTAGGATGGGCTGGCAAAGGCCAGGCTTCGTTATCTAGATTCTAGACTATGCAAATCTACAATCCACGGATTTTGCGGACAGTTTCTTAAAGGAAATACCTTCATACCTTTTAAGGTATGTATGTATCCATGAGGAGGTGGACGAAGACATGTTCCTATAGACCTCTCAAAGCGCGGTAACTAGAAGACTAGAATCATATTACAAATCTTTATAAATCTGCTTTTTATATGGCCACTATAACCTCTCGTTGGTTTCGGCCCTATTGGCAACGAGGATTCTTGCAAAAAACAAAAATATTTCAGGCTTAAATGATCACATAAGTGAGTAAGTAGTTTTCTTCACAGGAAATTTAAGAAACATTATAAAACTATACTCTTAAAACCAAATTGCTTTGGGGCACAGAACGTCAATAAGAGAACTTGTTTCGTAAGGAATTTATCTGAATTTGTTTCTTCCGCAAATTTCCAAAATGAAATGTCCTCAGTGAATCAAAATTCCCTGAAGTAAATTTGTTATTTATAAAAAAACACGACATAGGCCAAGAACGTGGCATTTGTATGTGTGCCGTCGCAGGACATGCATGCATATACCCAGCAGGACGTAGCGGCAGGGATCATTAAGCAGCAGGTTATCAGTATATTCTATAAAACTAAACTTCAAACCGATTTAAAAATCATGCAGAAATAAGCATAAATACGCTTCATACGGATGTAAAATTTGTATATCAGCAAGTACGTAGAGTAAGAGTTTCATTGCTGGGGCCGCAGTGGCTGTGAGCATGATTCCTGATGCGAGGAGTTTCTGGTTCCCCGTCCCTAGAACTAACAATAATTAAATGGTGCAACAGCCCGTGTGGGCTTAGGCCTAGCTTTCTCGCGTTAACTTGTGTGTGCTTGTTACTTTCTTCACAAATTAACGGGACCTACATTAACCGAATTCGATCGGGTTGAGAAGCTTTTTTCATGCAAATAATATTCCCGGAGATTGCCAATTCATCGCGAGAAGTGGCGCCGCGAAAACCCATACTATCTAAACTGAAGAAAATTACTTGTTTTCAAATTGTTTCTTTGCGTGGGGCCTCCCGAACACGGCCAATACCAGCCGATGCCGGATGTCAAGGTTGATGAATAATCGGAATGAAGCAGTTTGATACACATCTAAAGGCGGACTTCGTCCATCGCGTATTACAAAAAAAATTACAGTAATTCCAAAATAAAAAGTCAAACTGGCGGTGGTTTATTTGAAATCGATTTAAATGAGTTGAAGATTGATTACTGTTCCTGCTGGGTACATACAGTCGCAGAACGTGTACACTGTATATGCACGAATGTGTGTAGGCACATACATAGACGTCATCTACATCTGACCATTTGACACTTTGAGTGAGCGAAAACAATAACCACAGTAACTTAAATTATGCATGAGTCCAAAGCGTCGTTGTCAATGAACACTAAACGCTGCACAACTGACTCGTCCGAAGCTGCCTCGTGTGTCCTGCCTTGTGGGCCCAACCCGAGCAGCCTGGCAGACCGACCCGACCCACCAGCCCTTGACAGGCATTAAAGGCAGGGGCACTCACAGTCCCAGGAGACAACGAAAAATGGTAACAGCAACATAAAGGCAATTCGTCTGTCTCACCACTACACTCACATACATACACACGTTTGTGCATGGAAACATGCTCGCGCTTCCTTAAATGAGCCACTCGGGGTTGTTGCACATGGAGAGGGCATGCGACTGGAATACAATAAACAACAACAGCAGTAGCAGCAGCAACGTCGCGGCGTTGGAAAAAGTCGACCCTGACTTGCGCAGTTTTTCGCAAGTAATTCTCCTCATCGGAAAAAGTTCTGTATCCACAGAATAGACGTCGACGCCATCCGTCGTCCGCCGTCAGCTGTCCATACTCTTTATTGCGAAAAAAAACTTCAACCATTTTCAGTATCGAATCCTCCCCAATCAGCCGGGTGGAAATGGGCGGTAGCCGTTGGCTATTTGACGCAGTGTAGCAGTTCGCCCGATTAACTGCCATAATTACCGGCATGCTGCGGGGGGCGACAGCGCCCCGCCACTTACGCTCGTCGTAATTGTTATAATTGCCTACTTTTAATCGAACACTGTTTAATTGATGAGTTTCGCAATTAACTGCAAAATATTTTGTTTAACCGCAGTTTAACCTTTAACTGAGCAGGGTTACTGCCGTGCCGCCGACACCGCCACTCCTCACTTGCGCTGTTTCTGTGTTTTTTAGGGAACAGCGAGCTTCGTTGAGAATATTAAAAGATCAATACATACAATACATACATACATACCCTCCGACAAAACTTACTTTTGTTTTGCACCCATCAGAAAATTTGGGCGCCGCAGTGGCTCAATGGATGTGAGCATATTCTCTGATGCGAGAGGTCGCTGGTTCAACTACTGGAAGAGGCCTTACACCTTCCAACAACTTAAGAAATAGCAACATACACCTAATTCTCCTTATTGTATGAATTCTTTTAATAATAATTAGGGAGTTCACAGTGTCTCATATCGTTATATGTCGAATTCCTAAATTATTCAAATATGGCGGCTTTGAGCGCACCAAAATATTTGTCTGAAAATTTTTCAGAATAAAAATGCCAAACGCCAATGAAATTGAATATGACTTTGGAAATACATAGGCTGCCGTGTTGTATTAGTCGTGCTTCATTTTTGCATCGGAAAAGCAAACTTATGTATTTTTATGACTGTTGTATATTTTTATGACAATATACGACATACTACAGATATGAGACACTGCCCTACCGGCAACTCAACTAACTTTTAATGCACTATAAGTTAACTACTTCCCAACCATAGTTGACTATTCGTCGACTATTTTCAATAGAGACAACTGACTTTTTTTAGCAATGCGATGTCCTAGGCAGTAGTCAGTCCCGACGACCCCTGGATGACTTTTCAACTAAATTAAAGTCGGTTACTTTGAAGTTAGCTAATATACCATCATATTTCCATAATTTGGCAAAAATTTTTGGTTTGTGATAAATCTTCTCATTTCCTTCTGAGCAACTGATTTAAATTTTCCAATGCAAAAGATTTTTGACAAAAATATAAAACAAAAAAGAAAGAAAACAAACAGCTCGCTTTGATTTTGGGGCAGTTCTGCACTACATTGTAGTTAGCTTATAGTTAGGTCATAAAAGTTGGCTATATGTAAGTGTGTTATTTTCGTAATCGACTACTGAATTGCTTATAGGGTGTGAACACCCTACATGTTTTTCATGTTCTATGAATTTCATTTATTCTCACTACTCACAAATTATACATTTCAATTTCGTGTTATATTTTTCTCAACTTAGTTAGATTGGGTCTATTTAGTTTTCGTTCAAATTTGTTTAATGTAAAAGAATAAGAACAGATTGAAATTGGAACGAAATGTAACAAAAATTTTACGATACCAAATAAACCTATTACATATGTATGTATGTCAATAATATGCGAATTATCTCTTTGATATTTTAGGTATAGAAGTAATCTACTATTTTTCCATTTAGTTAATTTTTTTAATATACAAATTTTTTACACAATTTTTTTGGGAACGTATCTATCGTGCAAATAGATTATTAGTACATATACAAAAGTCACTTTTATGTTGGCTTCAGATCCAATATATAGGTATTTTTAATGACTATAGTATTCCACGACCCCAACAATGGTTTAAATTGGCAAACTCTTGCGAACTTTTTGCACCTATGCTACAATCAGCTTCAGAATAGTACAAAATTGTAATCCGAGTCATAATTGATTCCTCTAATTGCTTAGCCATTTCGACAGTTACAAATGAGTTGATTCTTTACAGCTCTGGTTTAACCATCCACAAAGTGCGAATTGGAGGGCCTAGTTGACCTAAGCCGTTTTCTAGGTCTTCATACCGTTGATTCCGGAATATTAATTTATAGATTCCATTAAAACCATTCTACTTTGTAAACCAAAAATATACATTTCTTTACCCAAGTAACAACACAAGCAAGTGGATTATAGTATGGAATTGCAGGTTCGCCATATCGTATCCTGGCCTACTTGAAACGTTTTTATTTTATATGTAATATTAGGAATATGTTTGTAGTTATTATGAGAGAGCACTGCCGTCTGAATCGCTTTTTGCAATCTCTGTTACTGAAAATATGCAAATTAATATAATTAAAAAGAGGCCTACTTTCAACATGAAGAGGATGTAATAAATTTTGTTTATACCCAGATTACAGCGGAGCACATAAACATGAAAGGAAACTGCAATAAAACAGCAACCAGCAAAACACACAAATGCCACAAAAACACACCCAAAAACGGGCAGAAGGATAACTGAAGGAATTATAACGTTTGAAATATACGCTGAAAGGAATTACAAACCCGCCATGAAAGAGCAACAAATTGCGCGCGGGACAGACCCGGGCAGACGAAGGCTCAGCGGCCGGCGTTGTTAGTGCGAACGGTGCAGATTGCTCACAGTTCACTAAACAGGCCAGAATAAAGTATAATATTAATATACAAGAGCCGAGTACACACTTAAATAAAAATTAATTTAATGGGTTTATGCACGTGAAAAAGTAAGAAATTAAAAACAAAATCCAACTTAATCAAAAAACAAAAAAAACAGAAAGTAGCAAAGTATGAAAATGAAACCTAAGCTAATTAAATTATGAATAATTACGCGGCACGGTGATTTCTTAGTTGTGTGGAGGGAGAAAGGGAGGGGGTGTCAACCGCTGCAGTGCGGCTGAGACTGAAGAACCAACGGAAGCGGAGCGCGTTCCCAACACGCACGCAAAGTGATGCAATTCGAAGTACGGCGTCGACTTCAGCAGGGCAAGAGCTGTTCTTGTTGCTCTCACTGTTGTTTTTGTTGTTGTTGTGGTAGTGGTAGTGGCCACCATTTGTTTTATCGCACTTTCGCTGAAATGAACTTTCGGCCACAACATTGTCGCATTTTGTTAATTTGATAAAAACCAAAAACATCTGAGATTAGCGGCTAGCAGGAATGAGGCCGCGGAGCTTGGCAAAGCTAGAGAACTCGTAGGTGGAGGCTTGCTTTGTACTTGCTAATTGAAACAATGGCCAAGGCCGCTTTGGGAGTTGGTAAAGTGGTGAAAGGAGAGGGGGAGGGGAAGGGGCACTATAAAAACATTCCAATGAAAAATGCACACAAACTGCTCTGGCAGCGTCGGGTTCGACCAGAATATTGAGGTTATATATATTGTGACATATTTCAATCTGAAATTTGAGAAAATGCGGTCAAAGTTCATGTTTTTCCTGGCCATGCGGTTTAACATGATTCAGAATGGGGTTGCCGAAATTGTAATCAGTGTTGCAAAAAACCCCCTTTGAAATTAATCCAATAATGCATAATATTTCTTTTGCTAAAGGGCAGATTTTTTTAACTTGCAAGAAAAAATTCTCAAATCATTTTGTTAAGCCTTGAAAGAATCGAATAGAAAAATTTGCCATACACCAAAACAATTGCCAAGCCATACCAAAATGCCTCTCCCTCCCACCTCCCCTGCGAAACATGCTTAACTGAAACTGCAATATATAGACGAAATTTTTACTGGTAACTAATACAAACGAACAAAAATTTTACTCAATGAATTTTGTTGAGCATTCCTTGAGCAATGGAAATAAATTTCTAAATAACCGGTCGAGGATCTGAATAATTTTTTCTACACTAATAGAGATAAAAGAACATTGAGGAAAATGGGAAAAAATGTTAAATGTACATATGTACATAAATATATATCTTCAAGTACTGATACCTTTCGATCAGCCCATAAAATTTTTATCAAATATGACTTTTTGTGAAGTTAAAGTATGCATCCTGCAGAACATTGCTAAGCGCGAAAATAGCAAAAATCATATTTTTCTGTAGATATCTAGAACTGGAGTTCTCATTTTCCTCTATATTTTAGTGCAACAAAAATAAGATAATTAGTTCTGACCGGCCAAATGAAGCCATGTTAAACCACAAACATCTGCGAAGAGATTTGGTGATTCCAAAAACAGTTGCATCAAAATCTTTTTACCAGCCGTTTTCAATATAGTTTTTGCACATTTTCCGTTCAACTCTGATGGCTACAACATTCGACCAAATGCAATAAGTTATTGTCTTCTTCAACTTCACAAGAAAATTCAACAAGATTTGTAGTCGACATTTCTTCAATAATGAATATACATATTTAAAAGAAACTACATATTTCTATTTCTGCCGAATTCTTTAAGCAAACAATTTTGAAATGTATTTGACCGATCGGAAGATAGATGGATATTTTCTCCGACAAACCAAGTCTACGGGTGTATGGAATTAAACGCCAAATTTTAGTGGTAAATTTATAAAAAAGTACTTTATTCGGACTTACTTGCCAAAGAGAAATGACAATACTTAGTTGTCATTTCTGTTCTGAAACAAAGCAATTTTAAGTGTACAACAACAAAGAATTAGAATTATTGCTCACATGGGCAGGTCATATAGCTATTTCGGTTTTTGCCAGAAAACCTCATCAGTGACTTTTAATGTGAATTCTAATAATTTCTAAACGACTAATTACTCGAAATAGAAGCATTAATGGTAAAGTCTGTGAAACGTAGGAGTTGAACCATGAACCTATGACGTAGTAAGCGAATGCGCTAACCATCACACCATCGGACTGGACGACTCTGCGCTGGCAAACATCCCAGTTACCTGCTGTCTATATCAAACGCATAGTGTTTGTTGCTATTGTACACTGTCTAATGCAATTGTTTTTGCCTTACTTGAGAGCTCCATCGGAGCACATACTTGAGGCAAATGAATGTATCAGTTTTTGTTTCTGTAAGAACATTTCTTCGTTTTTACATTATGTTTACTTTCTGATTTGGGTGTGTCCTCCCTATCATATTATACGAGTTTATGTTTATTCGGCAGCTTGAATGTTAGAAAGAATAGTTTTTATTCGGACTTACTTCACATTAAAAGTCACTGATGAGGTTTTCTGGCAAAAACCGAAATAGCTATATGACCTGCCCATGTGAGCAATAATTCTAATTCTTTGTTGTTGTACACTTAAAATTGCTTTGTTTCAGAACAGAAATGACAACTAAGTATTGTCATTTCTCTTTGGCAAGTAAGTCCGAATAAAAACTATTCTTTCTAACATTCAAGCTGCCGAATAAACATAAACTCGTATAAAAGTACTTTATTGCAAAAGTTTGGGTTCTTACCTCCAATCGGCTGCCTAGTCCATATGAGACTACCGCCATATTATAAACTACCAAAAACCTACACCTTACTCAGCATAAAATATGCCAGCGTTGCCAACTAGACGGGGACGTAAACAAATTTGAACGTATTATTCCTGTTTTCAAAGTTTGCCACATTTGTAAGCATTTGACCATTTTTTTTGGGCAAAAATTGCATTTTGGGAAACTTTGAAAAAGTGATATACATATGTACACTAACTAACTAGGATATACATTAACTACAATACATACATACATAATGAAAGCAGTGGTTCATATATGAATCTCCACTCATCTTAGGGTTAAGTCAATATATGAGCTGTTATTTTTGAAAGTGGAATAAGTCTACTTTCTGTTATTGCGAGATATTTCATTGTTTACATTTCACTCTCAGTATCAATACTATTAAGAGGTAAAACTTCCATCTCCCAAATACTAGAATCAAACATTTTTTTACTATAAATTGTTTACCCATAGAAAGACCATAAAAAGTTTTATCTATAACTGCCATTATCAAAATTTTTGTAAAAAATTGACATTCCATTTTCAAAAATAACAGCTCATATTCTGTCTTTCGAACTTTCTGTTAATAGTTCCTTTTTGAAAGCCGTGTTACCAACTGCGTTTACTCTTCCTACCCCGTTCAGTCATCGGCCACTAGGCCCTCATGCGTTTCTGAATAGTCCACGAGGGTTAAATTCAGACCGAACTGGCAAACTGTCATGCTGTCAGTTCTGCTACATGCCAAACACCACAGCTCAAAAGATTTGCTTCGCGCGGGCGAGGGTAGGGGCAAACATACTTATTCGTATGCATGCGTAAATTAGAGAAATTTTTATATTTTTCTCCTTCTACTGATAGCAATCATAATTTATGACATCACCCTCCGCAATAGAAATAAACAATACATTTTTCATACATGAGCAGCACAGCAGAAAAGTTTTCAAAAACTTTCCCCGAATTTGTTCTCTTTTTATGCTCATTCCTGGTGGCATAGGGCACCCACCTTCCACCTTTCCGCCAGTTGCTAATATTTAAAAGAAATGTTTAGTTAGTTTACGAGTAGGCCAACTTTGTTATCGTTTATCGCAAATAAATCAATTTTTGTGACAAATTTATTATAAGCGATCGCCTTGGTTGCGAAATACGGTTTTCAGGGCGAGCGGCGTCTGTCGGGGTAGTTAGGGGTGGGGGGGTACTTGGTAGACATATTCAATAAAGTCATAATGCAGCGCCAAAATGAAATGACGACGACACAAAAACGATAAAAGACATGAAAATGTAACTAGGAATAATAAAATATTTGTGACACCATAAAAATTTGTTACTCTTTTCGTATTTTTTCATATTCTCCTTTCCAATTGGGTTTTTGTTTTTGCCTGATTTATAGTTACGTTACCATGGTGCAGAGAAAACTACTTTTATTAATTTTGTTGTATTGGTTTTTCAACAAAGTTTTTGAGCAGAACTGTATTGCTTGATTCGATGACTTGATTGAACGTTATACATATGCAGATATGAACTCAAGGACCGGCCGGGTCTCTGAGTTGCATGCCTTTGATAATCGAGTTACATAGATCCGTAGAAACGGAATCTTGGGCAATTCAAACCCGCTTTACTTTCAATCATATCATTCCACATTCCACACATGAGCATTCGCAGGTAGGGTGGAGCAAACAAATTGCTGTAAAAATTATTAATATTTGATTTTTATTCTGGAATGAACCGGCGGAAGTTGGCGAAAATCATTTCTGGTCTAGTGTGGAAAGCTGGCAAGTTTCCGCAACATTGTGTATGTATGAAGTCAACCTTCCTCTGCCGCGATTGATTTGTTCCTATTCCGTGGAACCGCGCTATAATTAACTAAATATCAATACAAATTAGATCAATGTGCACCACGCTATGAAGAAGTCACCAATCTCTAAACTAAATAAATTTCAGATCGGTTAATTTTGCATAATTCCATTATCAGCTTGAAATCGGGAAAGGACACAATTTAAAAATTTGTATGACACAAACGTATTGCGCGCTTCACTACAAAAAACAATTTCCTATTAATTTTAACCATAAAAATTCTATATTCGAGTATCGGGAAAGTAATTAATTAATTGATTGGAACAACAGCCCGTGTGGGCTTAGGTCTCGCTTTCTCGCATTAACTTGTGTGTGCTTGTTATATTTTTGCACAAGTTAAGGGGACCTATGTACTACATTAACCGAATCCGAATGGGTTTTGAGAAGCTTTTCATGGCAAAGAATATTCTCGGAGAATTACCAATTCATCGCGAGAAGTGGCGCCGCGCAAAGAAACAATTTGAAAACTAATTTTCTTTGTATAAGATGTTACCGGACCGAGAGTTGAACCCATGCCTTCCCGCGTCACCGACCAAGCACTTAGACCACTGAGCCACCACGGCGCCGGGAAAGTAATGCCACAGAAAAACTTGTTGTTGGACAAGAAATGTGTTATAAGAATACTGCGTCATAGGAGGAATGTCTAAATTTTTTTAGCTAAAATTTGGTACTCGGAGAGAACAGCTACCTTCTTTTTATGTGCCGCTTTTAGAATTTTTCATGCACAGTTGGTTTTCTATTCAGAGCTCTGTTGCATTTAAAAAAAATTGTTTGAACTGCTTTCTGAGGAAAATTAATATTCCGAGTACTTTTGACTTTTGTAAGGTACTGGATGCAACTGTAACATACATTTTTATAATATCCCATACAAAAATCGAAACAATTCAATAGAAACGACAATATTACTTACAATTAATTCTAATACATGAAAAATTACATATGTGGTTTTTCTTTTCAATTTCAGTTGTTATGCATAAGGATAAGGAGGAGAATGGAATGCTACCACACATACATTCACACGACGGCTATCGGACCCGAGAGCTGGGTGCTTTCGAGCACGGTCTACTCGACGGTGATATGTTCCTGCAGGTGAGTGTTAAACCCACCCCTCGAACTGCACTCGCTTCCATTGAGCCCTCACCTCGACGGCAGGCATTCATAAATTTGTAATAATCAATTTTAACGTTGATTGAAACAAATGAATACACGCCAATAATAATTTCTTAATTAAGACAAAAGGATACACAGTACATCCACACATTCATTAATCAAGTAGCGGAATCGTTTTTGTTCGCATTTGTAAATGGAAGATCAGCATCTCTCACGCATTTCCACTGTATATTATTGATATTTTGGGGCAGAAATCAGGCATGTATGTATGTGTGTACGTACTATGTTAAACCGCTGTATTTTTGATTTTGTGGAGTTTATACTTTACTCGGAACTTCACGGTCGAACATTTCAATGGAGCTCCTACTCATTTCACTCCCCATAATAACAGTTAAAAGCATTAACAAAGAAATAGCTCTTAAGAAGTGTTGGTAAAAGGACCGCAATTTTTGTGACGCTTTTTGAAGAAGAAGAAGCTGATCTCTTTATAATAAAAAAAATTTTAGTGTTGCTTCTATTCAGGCTCAAGGTCTCTTGATAATCAAAAACTTTTACTTAGATTTTAATTATTTTTATTTTCGTGCGATATTTCGACATGCTGTGGATGTCATCTTCAGGGTCGATATATACAATTAATTTAACACAAAAATAAATATAACATTTAAATCATCTAGTTTCTGACTAGGACGAGGACGCAGCAACAGAAAGCGCGTGCGAGAAAGTTCTGCGGCAGGCCGTAAACCGATAATGGGTTGTCCTGGTCAACTGCGAAAGTAGGTACCTATATGCACCTCGGATTATGTTTTTACGAATGCATTTGCAATGGATCGTGAACACACCTAATATTTTAAATCAGTCACCTTTTTCATTGAGGCTTTCCTGGCACTTCCGCTTGTCAAAGTGACAGCTTAACTCACGGCCCACAAAACTTTTCGCACCGTCGCATTGGCCACATTTCAATGCCTATGTATGTATGTCTAACCGAGCTCCTGTGCGCGTGTGTTCACCGCTGCATCTGGTATTACCATTACCATACCAAAAAGGGTAATTCCTTTAAAATGCACACTCACACACATACTGAGCCTACACAGTCCATAAAAATTCACCTGCCGTTATTAGTAACTACTTACACTTTCACAACTGCCACGAGCACTACTGCCGTTTAGAATCGGTTGGGCCTGTCAATGTCGGCCTGCTCGTTATATAATAACTGCTTTGGCTCACAACTTGTGCAATATTTGTGTGCAGCGCGTGCGAAATGCACTTGAAGTGGTAGTGGCATACACTAGTGATGCGGCATATCAACTTGAGTACTTAATACCCAAGTGCTGCAATTAGGAGTTCGGTACTAATCGGTACGTTTCCTATACATTATGGCTTTTAATGGTTCAGAAATTCGAGCATTTATTAATTTTTTTTAAAGAAGCTTTTTTAATGCATTAACACGCTGCAGAAAGATAAAAAAAAATGTTTAATGCCCTCTTTCAGCTGATGATTTCAAAATCTGTAGCTGCTATTAATATTAAGAATCTGCCGAAAAACTCCTACCTTATCCTAATGTTATAGGGGTCAGTACCATGTCGTTGATTTACAACCGAAACAAACGATTCGGTTATTCTCATTGCTTTGTACCAAGCAAAACCCGGTTTTGTACGTGTTGCATACTATTTCGACTCTCAAAAAGAAGCTGCTAGTCCTTTCGCTGGAAATTCGATGACCCGTTTCGTCGCCAACGCGAATCAAGCCATCGAAGAAAAATCGTAGCTGTTAAGAATCGAGTGCGATTGACTATATGTATATGCAGTATCCAAAAAATTTCAATGCCAAATACCTAGTGTTTGGCTACCCGATACGTTCGCATCACCAGCGCACAGCAGTGGTGCAATAGAATGATGGAAAAGTGCCAAAATTGCCACTTGCGCTCTACTGCACTGCACCAGCTCACATAGTGCCCCTCCGCACCGCCCTCCGGCCTTTGCATTCCGATCGCGGTTTCATTCAAATTTTCCGACGTTAGTGTCCTTTCGTGATGCATACTCGTACACCTTTTTCCAACGTCTACTAATTGTCGAGTTGCACAATTGTGCACTTCCGGGTTTATTTGTCCCGACGCCACGCCATGCGAGTACTCACGTCGCGACGCGGCACGCCGCAAATGCACTTTTCCGTGCAATTTCGTTTTTGTGAGGAGACCCAATCCGGCGGGCTGGCCGCCCGCGTTGGTCGTGTTTTCTGGTCGGTCGTGCCCATTGCAGTTGCGTTGCATTCCGGTCGCCGGCCCACTCCGGCTCGTGGCGCTCGCACACACACTCTTTTAGTGTGCTTTTTGGTTCTAATTCTGGTATTTGTTACCTGTTGCCATTTCTGACACATCGAAGGACTCCAGTGCTACTGTTGGTATGTCTGGCTATATTTTTGTTAATGTTGTTGCTGTTCGGTTGTTCTGTTATTATGGTCACACATTATCAAGTGAAATGGCGCTCAGTCACGCATTGCTCCTTGTTCTTTCCCACAACTGGAGTTGGGATTTCTCATAGCGATAGTGTACCCGTTCATCTAGTTCAGGTATTTGAAAGTGTTTACGTGCTAATTAATTTGTGACGACTTATTGGGAATTCGTGCATGCCAAATTGTGAGCAATTTTCATATAATATTTATGTACATGTATGAAGGTATTAACTAATTTGCCGATAATATAAGGATATTGGCGTTTGATTGAGTGAAAATTTTATTATTTTCAATTAATAAAAAGTTATAATTACTTTCTCGACTCGGCGGAAAGTCGTTAAGGTAAGAGAACACCAATAAATCAATTAAAATCTCACTATACTTTCTTTAATACCTTACGCTACATCTCTAGTAAAAAACTATTTTTCCATTTTATGCAATATTTAACAACGTTCGATTAAATAGACACACTGATATGCTATGCTAAAATAATATCAAAATCATAGAACTTTTTAGAAAAAAACATAAAATAATTCATTTCTTATACATATCAGTAGAAATTAAAAGTTGTATGCAATTGCAAACTCTTCCTAAAGGGAAGAAAAATAGCCTTTATAATGTCACTTTTGATTTCGTAGATTATATTAGGTAGGTTAAGTGGTCATCTCAAGGACATCACTTAGGCCAAAAGGCCCATTGTGTTACCACGTGAGGTTTTCACTTATGCACTTCCCACTTTGTGGCTCGGGTATATTTGTCGATATATCCTGGTGGCGTTTTTTTCAAGTCTGCTAGACAGCTCAGGAAGTAATGTCGCAGGAATCGGAAGCACGTTCTCGCTAGCGCTGGGCATTTGCAAAGGCGGTGATCAACAAATTCCTCGCAGTCTTCGTCTCTGCAGCTTCTGCAGAAGTCGTTGTACAGCAGTCCCAGTCTGTTGGCATGTTGACCAATGAGGCAGTGTCCGGTTATGATCAGTTCGCTGGATCTGCTCTGGTTGATCGTAGGCCAGATCTGTCTTGCTGTGTAGCATGTCTGTTCCTGGAGTCATCTTGTGTTTGCTCTATTTATGTGGTTGGTTACTAGCATTAGTTTGCATGTGGAGAGCGGTATCCCAATTTCTACAGTTATGCTTAGATTATATTAACATAACTTTTTTCAACGTGGAGGTCTGAATGATGTTAGGTCGCCATTGGGTAAACCAATTTGCACTATCATTGGTTTTAAAATATTAAAAAAAAATTTTTTTTAATTTAATGGAAATGGGTTATAAAGATATAGCTCAAAATGTCGAAAAACCACCATATCTTTTAGTTTTAGGATGAAATAAAATGTCATTTACTTCGAGTTTTTTGGTATATGTTTGCGTATTATCTTCTTAACCCTTAAATGCCCACTGTATCTTTAAAGATTTATGGGAAGTGTATAGGTGAAAATCCCCACGTGGTAACACAATGGGCCTTTTGGCCTAAGTGATGTCCTCGAGACGACCACTTAACCTACCTACCTACCTATCTTTAAAGATACAACCATTAAAAAGACCATTACTTCAGTATTACCTGTCCGAAAGCTACGAAAAGCATGTCATTGTAATTAGAAAATCCTAGCACTTCAATACAAAAAAGAAATTTCAAAATTGGTTACATTTAAAAAAAAGAAATCGTATCACAGAGTAAAAACCAACAAATATTGGGAAAATTAAATAAAGTCAAATTTTTGAAAAAAAAATTTGGGCACAGGTAGTAGGCCTTCGAGGCCCATAAAAATTCATACTTCTTCTAAAATATATTTTCTACCGATATTTTGCAATTTGAACCGATTCCGCACATCGCCTGATGCACCAGATTGAATATAGTGGTTGTATCTTTAAAGATACACTGTATAATAACATCTCAAAAAATATTTTTTCCGAAAAATTCAATGAGGAAACCGTAGTTATATGACCATTTTACACAACATATATTTTTTGGATCAAAATCGGGGTTCTTGGGCATTTAAGGGTTAATGTAAAAAATTTACATGCATTTTCAATCTGGCCAATCATATCCACATGAATTGCTGTAAATGCTGAGCATTCGAGATATACATAGCTTATGCAACATAATCAACCCTTCGAGATACTTTAGAAAAAATTAGTTTCGTTCATAAACTCTATGAATGGAAACATGAACGAGATACAGGAATTATTTTTATGTAGCGTATTGCTCAATAAAGCGCTGGTTGAACATTTAGAATATAGTTCCGTTTTCTACTAAATAGAGCATCACTGATGCTACAGGTGCACATGTACTCGGCTATATGTATGTACATATGTGTAGATAAACTAGACTTGAAGCGTAAAACTTCATTTAATCATAGGTTTGCGATCGTGAGTGAAAACCAAAAGTGAAGCGCTGAGTAAAAGCCAGTGGTGAATGTAATTATTGAAGGCAGCAGACTCTGAAGACTGTTAATGCTGAAAATTCACGGAACCCGTTAAAATGTGCAGCAGCTATTTGCGAAACCCAATTAACCTCAAATTAAACGCAGCTGCTGCAGCAGCAACGGCATCAAGTAGAATCCCAATTAACAAAAGAAATTGAGCCTCATGGTAGTTGTTGCAAAAATTAGTTAAAAGTTACGAACTGATTACGGCGCGCCGCTGCGTTGCCTACGTGGCCCGCTAGCCTCAAAGCGCAGCCGCAAATGGCACACATCAAACCGAATGGCAACGTTGCCAGCAGAACCCAAAACAGACTCAAAAGCGGCCGGCCGAACGCCACGATCAAGCGAACAAGGTGCCAAAGGAACTAATGCCAATAATTTACATTAATTGCATTTTGCCGCCTTCGAACCGCGTGCCTCGTGCGTCGGCGCACAGTGCTCCTTCCCATATAAATATAATTAAAAATATTTCAATTAGTTTTAAGAAAAGTCAATTTTAATATCTATTTAATATAACTCATTAATAATTATTTAATAATAATAATAATTATAGTTCATTAATGTTACTTTAATATATCTTTAAATAAGCTGAGTGCTGAAGGCCATCGTTGCCATTGCCTTACCATATTAGTTTATAATTTTTAATTATAAGTTAATAAATAAATAATAATAATAATCAATTTTAATAACGGAACCAAATACGGTTTTAAATCGAAAAGCATATTGTCGCATACATTTTTTTATAAGGACTCAAAATTGAAAAAAAAATTATTCCCGAGAATTAATAAAGAACCTAAAATGGAGTAGTTGGCAATGATCAGCTGTTTGTGAAAATGCCAAAGATTTTGTTTGCTTAAAACAGTAGGTAAAATATGCGCGAAAGTTGTTTCCATAGGAGGTTTTAATCCTTTTCATTTAGCACCACATTTTGTGCTTTTATAAATTTTCCTTTTTCTCTCAAAAAGAGTTTATCCGAATAATTTTCCAGTTCCGTCGTATGCCTTCTTTAGATGCCAATCATTCGGAATTGGTAAGAGGCATAATGGCTTACAATTTTCGCCCAAGCGCTCGGTAAAAACGTTTATGTTCTCATAGTCAATTGTTGAACATAATCCGCTGCTAATATTGCACGACATTGGATCAATAAGTTTGCCACATCCGCCTTCTTGGAGAATTCACAGCCACCAATCATAACGGCACTGCCGTGACTCAGTGGATAAGTGCTCGATGCCTGATGCGCGGAGTCGCTGGTTCGAATCCCATGATCTGAAATAATAATAAAGAATCTTCGTTTCGCGCGTTGCCGTCTCTCGCGAGGTACTTGGCAACTCCCCGAGAGTATACTTTGCCTAATAAAGCTTCACGTTCGGACGCGGCTATAGAATAAATTTGTGGGTCCCGTTAATTCGTGCTAAAATTGTACGAGCACACACACTTTAATGCGAGAAAGTAAGGCCTGAGCCTCCTTCGCGGCCTGTTGCACAAATTATTTATTCAATTCGTCGAACAATTTCTTTTCTTTAGCAGCTTCTACCAAAAGAGTTTATCATGATATCAACAAAATATTTTTTTCCAGTTTGAAACCACTGTGCTGCGTGCGCTTGTGCGGCGTGTGCCGCGCCACAATTTACAACGCGATCGCAATTGATCGCCGATCGAGGATCGTCGTGCGTAACAAGTAACAAGCACGCTGAAGCGTTAAAACGCCGCTCATAACCATAAGCCACGTCAACTTGTGTAAATTCGCTCGGCGGCTGGCAGTTGGCGCTTTGCGCATGCGCGCTGGCCTTCTGCATGCTCCGCGCGCCTGTGTTTGTTCCGTGTGCGTGTACTTATGCATAAATTATAACTTTTTGTGTTCCGCTGCAATTGTGCACGCGTGAGATTTCTGTGCTGTAAGCGTTTTCAGGAGCTGTTAATTTGCTGCGCGCATGCGAGCCCAGTCCTATTATCCGCTTGCTTCGAGCCGCTTGAGGAGCAGCTGTGCAGTTAGTGCATTGTTTTTCTGTTTCGCATTTTTTCATTACACACGCTAGTTTCAATAATTGTTTACAGTTGGTGTCCGAAGAAAGGAATCGCGATTTTTCAAAAAGTACAACAGAAATTAGGTCTTTAGGTCACTATATTGAGGAACTTTCTAAATGACATGCCGCACAGTGGTTCGACCCCATACAAAACAAACAACAATAGGAAGAAAAACAATGTCCCCAATAATCTATATAATAAAAGTCCTCGTCACTGCCTCACTGACGTGTCATTAACGCAAACGCTTCTTATAAAAGTTTAGAAAATAAGAAAGCAAGAGCTGTGATAGCACAGTGAGTGGCGCTGACGCAGGAACCGAAAGTGCGTTAGTTCGATCCCTGACAGGGTATTCTTATTTTTTTTTTTTTATTAATTAATTACTGGAAAGGCTACAGTAGTTTTTAGTTTCGCAGTGAGTAAGGCGCTGGCGCAGAAACCGAAAGTGCGTGAGTTCGATCCCTGGGAGGGTATTCTTATTTTTTTTCGGTATCAATTAATTATTGGAAAGGCCACAGTAGTTTTTAGTTTCTGAGTTGACCACAAGATGGCGCCACTCGCAACTAAAGAGAAATTTTGATCTACAGCTTTGGAACTAAAAGTCGTGCAGCATTAAAACTCCGTATGCAGTCGCCCCATGGATGTGTCGTCCCACTGGCAAAATTTTATGGGCGTAGGATAAGGGGCGTGGCACTTTTTATCAACTCCAGATTTGTGTATAACTTTAGAACTACACATCACACATTAATGAAACTCGGTAGGAACTTACTACACCTCCATACCCTTCTACTGGGAAAATAAGACGGGCAGTGGACAAGAGGGCATGGCACTGCCCATACAAACCAAAATGTTTATATCGAATAGCTTTGGAATTAAAAGTCGTGCAGCATTGAAATTCCGTATGCAGTCGCCTCTTGGATGCGTGGTCCCACTGACAAAATTGTATGGGCGTAGGACAAGGGGCGTGGCACTTTTCAAGCAACTACACATTTGGTTATAACTTTAGAACTATGCATCATACATCAAGGAAAACCCGATAAGAACTTACTACATATCCGTATCCTTCAACTCGGAAAATGGAGTGAGACCAAACATGACCCCAATATCCCAAAAAATAAAAATTTTCCAAAAGTGAGTCAGTGGGTGCCACGGGCGCCTTTCAAAAACTAGTACATACATATATCAATAACGAACGAATCACGACGACGAGCAAAGTCCCTGAGTGTACTGTCAGTTAACAATCTCAACGCCAAAACGTCCTTTGTCGTAAGAAACTTAATAATGCCCTGTCAGCTTTGTAACGGGTCGTTCGATACTACCAAATCTCACAATTTTCAGGAAATATTGAATTTCTGCTTTTTAAGAGGGTTATCAGGTTGACACCTTGTTCACTGACTTTTCGACAGTTTCTTATTCGAATAAAACACTATCAGCATTGTGTTTTCTTTAGAGTATACAAAAGTTTTTTCTATCATATCATAATGGAGAAAATTTGTCGCATTATAAATGTTCACTCCCGGCCATTTGGGGCCACTTCCGATGTACCGCAAGGAAGCATCATTGGTCCTCTATTATATATGTACTTATGTATGTATCATGTTCACTAATGGCATTTCATATTTAATATTAACATTAAAGTTAAGGATTTCGCTCTGTTATTTAAACTACTATAATCAGATGAAATTGAAATCTTTGGCTAGTGTATCAAAAACCAGCTGTTTCTTAATGTTGCAAAGTGCCATATTGCATATTTTTCGAAGTCTACCAGTCCTTTGACTCCATCATACTCACCAGCGAATTCACTGCATGGCCGTGTCAAAAGTATTGTAGACCCTGGAACCCGTACAAGTTAATGAGGCCACATACTAGTCTAACACGTTCTAATATGAAATATGCTTCTTTTATAAAAATGGAAAATGAATAGAGAGAACACAAACTTATTGAATTTGCTTTGCTTTGAGGTCTCTCAAGTTCCCGGATCCTATTCCATATTACGATGCAAATTAATGAATCTAAAATCTTTGGAAATCGGAAGAATAATTTTTTGTGGATCTTTTTATACCAGGGGTGCCCAGACCCTATACCCTCGGTGCTCATTTGTTTTTGTAAATGCCCTATGGTATAAGCTGCGATTTCTTCACACAGCCACAGCTCTTCGCGATAAGCAGTACGAAAAACACAAACAACAATGTTATTTTCGTTTCGTCTGCCACTGCCCGAGCGCAAAGCAACAACACTTTCTTCAGCTTTGTTGGTACATTTTTGCGACAGTTATCTTCAACGCAGATTCTGTTGTTGCTTGCGCATGATTGCGAGGAAAAAAGTGTGCAGCTGTGGAATGAGAAGCACTTGAAAATATTTGTGCTCATACATATTAAGCTTGAAATTTTAATCATGCAAACTTTGCAAAATGAAGAATTATCTTCAAAAGGAGTGTGAAATAAATCTTTTTGACTGGGAAATTGATTTAGATCATTTATTGAAAGGATCATGGGAGATTTTTATGATTTTTGAGTTATTAAGTTGGTTTGTTTTTCATTACATATAACTAAGAAGAATATGCAATTAATTTTTTGTACAGTGTACATTTCGAAGAAAATTTTTGTTTCCTTTTTCATCATAACAAAGTTTGTTTGTATTGGTGTTTGCCCTTCCATAAGGAAGTTTTGGGCGTCGCTGTTTTATACCCTACACCAGTGATGCGCAAAAGTTCCTTATGGAAGAGTAAACACCAACACATACAAACTTTGTTATGATAGAAAAGGAAAAAAAATTAGTTCAATATGTACATTGTAAAATAAATGAATCGCATATTCTGCCTATGTAGTTGGAATGTATTGGAATTAAACAAACTGAATAACTCAAAATTGGTGCCTACTACAGCAGGGGTTCGATCTTCTCGCCCCAACGCTAATTAGGATATTCAGATCCAGCCTAACACTAGGCCACATACCTAGTAAATGGGCTGAAACTAAAGTAGTGTTTATTCCTAAGGCAGGGAAAAAATCTGAGCACCTCCCTAAATCATATAGACCTATTAGCCTCAGCTCCTTTTTCCTAAAGACAATGGAAAAAATTCTGGACAACCACATTAGGGACACTAAACTAAGGGAGTGCCCGCTGAGTGAGCTCCAATTTGCTTATCAAAAAGGAAAATCGACAGTGACTGCCATTCACAGCCTAACGAAAGTTATCGAAAAGGCATTGGAGTTAAAACAGATAGCCCTATGCGCTTTCATAGACATCTCGGGGGCGTTTGACAACACGTCATATGAGGCAATAAAACATGCCATGATCAGGAAACATATATCTCCGATGATCATAAACTAGACGTTAGCCATGCTGCGAACCAGAAGCATAAGCCTAGAGCTAGGGGGATCGACAAGATCAATAAAGGCCACTAGGGGGTGCCCCCAAGGGGGAGTACTCTCTCCTCTTCTGTGGACCTTGGTCATTGACGAACTTCTTGAAAAGCTCAACAACATGGGTTTTAGAACTCAGGGGTATGCGGATGACTTAGTCATATACATCGTGGGTTGGCATGAGCAAACCATTATGGAGCAAATGCAAAAAGCCCTCAGCACAACACACAATTGGTGCATGGAAAAGGGCCTAGACATCAACCCAACAAAAACCACCATAGTACCCTACACCAGGAGGAGGAAGATCAATTTGATGAAGCCTACCATTGGTGGTACTACTATTGAATTCTCAAACGAAGCGAAATACCTGGGGGTAACTCTAGATAAAACGCTCAACTGGAACTCACATCTTACCTATACAATCAACAAAGCCATCAGGGCACTCTTCGCCTGTAAAAGGCTGTATGGTAAGACCTGGGGCTTAAATCCCAGGATGACTTACTGGTCATTCACAACAATCGTAAGACCTATAGTCACTTATGCAGCCCTAGCATGGTGGCCAAAGGTAAAACAAAGAACAGCAGCAGACAGTTTAAGCAAGCTGCACCGCCTTGTATGTGTCGGCATCACAGCTGCAATGAAATCTTGCCCAACCGATGCGCTAGGGGTCCTAGTAGGCATCCCACCTCTATCAATCCTAATTGAAAAGGAGGCATGCTTAAGCGCCCTGAGAATACAAGGCACCACTGACTTCAAAAGCGGTGATCTAACGGGCCACATGAAGGTGCTTAGCAACTTCGTAAAGGATCCTATACTGAAAATAACCGATGCAATGCCATCGAGAACGGTGTTCTCCAGAAATTTCAAGGTCATACTGTTCGACAGACAGGCTTGGAAAAACAATAGCACCTGCCTAAAAGTAGGCTCGCAAGTGTGGTTCACTGACGGGTCAAAACTGGAAAATAGTGAAACAGGGGCGGGCGTAAACGGACCTAGGTTCCAAAAGGCCATCCCCATGGGAACGTACCCAACCATCTTCCAAGCAGAACTGTTTGCCATTGAGGTATGCGCCACAGAATGCCTTCGCAGGAAGACAAATGGCGCAACCATATACATATTATCAGACAGTCAAGCGGCCCTTAAGGCCCTGGATGGTACAACAATCGTCTCCAGACTAGTCGATAATTGCCTCAGACTTCTAAATGAACTGGGCCAAAAAAACACCCTGACACTGGGATGGGTCCCAGGACACGAAGGTCACGAAGGCAACGAAAGGGCTGACTGCCTTGCCAAAAGGGGAGCACTTAGACCCTTTATTGGTCCCGAACCCATCTGCGGATTGTCTAAGGGGCATACAGCGGAAGTGCTAAGGAAATGGGAGGAATCCAAGCTCAATGCCTACTGGACTAACAGCTTAGGACAAAGGCAAGCAAAAAGATTCCTGACCCCAACAAAGACGTATCACAAAGGCTTGTCAGGTTGAATAGGGAAGACCTCCGCATCCTCACAGGGTATCTCACAGGCCACTGCAGTCTTCGATACCACCTGATGAAGATGGGATTATCCGACACGGATATATGCCGACTATGCGAGACAGGGACTGAAACGTCCGAGCACATCTTGTGCGACTGTCCGGCAATTAGTAGGCTAAGAAACATCCATATAGGAGGCTACTCAGTGCCCCCACGGAAAATATGGAACACCAAACCCAGTAAAGTGCTACTTTTCATTAAGAGCCTAACACAACTGGGTTAGATACAGGCCAGCACAAAAGATCCATTCGGCGGTCGCGGTGCGCAACAAAGGCCTTCTAACAATAACAATAACTCAAAATTCATTTAAATCTCCCATAATCCTTCTAAATAGATAATGATCCTAATTTATGTCAACGTCAAAAAAATCAATTTCCCACTTTTCTTCTGAAGATATGTTCTTCATTTTGCAAACTTGGCATTATTTAAATTTCAAACTTAATATGTATGAGCAAAAATTCTTTCAAGTGCTTCTCATTCCCCAGCTGCACACTTTCTTCCTCGGAATCATGCGCAAGACAGCAACAAAGTCTGCGTTGAAGATAAGTGTCGCAAAAATGTACCAACAAAGCTTAAGAAAGTGTTGTTGTTTTGCGCTCGGGCATTTGCATTGTTTGTGTTTTTCATACTGCTTAGTGCGAAGAGTTGTGTCTGTGTGAAGAAATCGCAGCCTATACCCAAGAGTTTTTACAAAAACAAATGAGCACCGAGAGTATAGGGCCTGCGCATCACTGCCCTAAACCTATGGTAATAGGGTATAATAACTTTGTGCGAAAATTGTAACGCATTAAAGGAGACGTCCTAGGTATAGACATAAGTACATACATATATGGAAATGCTTAGAAAAACTTTCTGTGTTGATTTACGGCTGTCCGTCTGTCCGTCTGTCTGTCTGTCCGTCCGTCCAGGAGAGAAAGAAGGAGTTGTCCGATTTGGACAAGATTTGGTACACAGTGAGAGTGAACCTTAACTTAGTTTAAGTTCCGAGATTAGCCAAATCGTTTGAAGGACACGCCCACTATAGGCCTGTAAGTTTCACTACCTCGGATTTTTTTCGGTAATAAAATTATATAAAAAAAAAAATTTTTTTAAATAAGCTTTAATTTATTTAATGTACTAAAAAGTATAAAATAAATTGTTTCCAAGTCACCAGTATCTTACTATCCATAAAAGCTTGGGGCGCTCATGTGTTCAATATTTGTCAACCAGTTACCACAATATTTTATTTAAATAATTTTTTGCAAATAGATTCTAGTAATGAAAGATATTTTGAATATTGAGCGCAAAAGCTTTTATTAATAGTAAGATACAGGTGACTTGGAAACAATTTATTTTCTACTTTTTAGTACATTAAATAAATTAAAGCTTATTTTTAAAAACTTTTTTTTTATATAATTTTATTTTCTACTTTTTAGTCTTCCATAAATTCAATTTTAGAGCTCTGAAATTTTTCGCAAAAAGAATTTAAAACTTGCAGAGCAGTACACAATATTTAGGGTATTCACAGTGTTTCCTATCGTCATATGTCATATCCTCAATTTAACAAATAATACGGCTGTGATCGACCCTAATATTCGTGGCATATTTGTGGCGCGATGAGTTGTTGTTGTTTTGCTTGCAAGGCGCGGCGAGTAAGTTCCTATCGTTTTTCATTGATGTGTGGTGTACCTATAATTATAAACTGAAGCCCAAGTGTGTAGTTGCTTGAAAAGTGCCACACCCCCTGTCCTACGCCCATAAAATTTTACCAGTGGGACGAAGCATCCAAGAGGGGCCTGTATACGGAATTTCAATGCTGCACGACCTTTAGTTCCAAAGCTATTCTATATAAACGATTTTGTTTATATGGGCGGTGCCACGCCCACTTGTCCACCGCCCGTCTTATTTTCCCAGTAGAAGGGTATGGAGGTGTAGTAAGTTCCTACCGAGTTTCATTGATGTGTGATGTGTAGTTCTAAAAGTATACACAAATCTGGAGTTGATAAAAAAAGTGCCATGCCCCTTATCCTACGCCCATAAAATTTTACCAGTGGGACGACACATCCCAGAGGCGATTGCATACGAAATTTCAATGCTGCACGACCTTTAGTTCCAAAGCTAATCGAGATCAAAAATTTTGTTTGTATGGGAGGTGCCACGCCCCCTTATCCAGTGCCCGTCTTATTTTCTCAGTAGATGGATATGGATATGTAGTAAGTTCCTACCGAGTTTCATTGATGTGTGATGTGTAGTTCTAAAGTTATACACAAATCTGGAGTTGATAAAAAAGTGCCACGCCCCTTATCCTACGCTCATAAAATTTTACCAGTGGGACGACACATCCAAGAGGCGACTGTATACGAAATTTCAATGCTGCACGACCTTTAGTTCCAAAGCTAATCGAGATCAAAAATTTTGTTTGTATTGGAGGTGCCACGCCCCCTTATCCAGTGCCCGTCTTATTTTCTCAGTAGAAGGATATGGATATGTAGTAAGTTCCTACCGAGTTTCATTGATGTGTGATGTGTAGTTCTAGTTATACACAAATCTGGAGTTGATAAAAAAGTGCCACGCCCCTTTTCTTACGCCCATAAAATTTTACCAGTGGGACGACACATCCAAGAGGCGACTGCATACGAAATTTCAATGCTGCACGACCTTTAGTTCCAAAGCTAATCGAGATCAAACATTTTGTTTGTATGGGGGGTGCCCGCCCCCTTATCCAGTGCCCGTCTTATTTTCTCAGTAGAAGGATATGGATATGTAGTAAGTTCCTACCGAGTTTCATTGATGTGTGATGTGTAGTTCTAAAGTTATACACAAATCTGGAGTTGATAAAAAAGTGCCACCCCCTTATCCTACGCCCATATTGATTCATGCATTGTCTTGGTGTTTACGCTTGTATGCAAAGTTTCAGATCTCTAAGTAGTCGGGAAATGGGTGAAAAATTGATTACCAGATTTGACGACATACAAACATACATATCTGATGTGAACCTAATATAAATCTTATAAAAAAGCAATAATTATAAGAGAGGAAATGGAAAAGAGAAGGAACCTATGAGGGCGCCAAGCCTCTCCACTATTGGATCAGTGCTCTTTTTCTACTGGGCGCTACCCGTTTGTCCAACATCTCTTTTCTTCTTTGCTTAACATTTTTTCACAGAAAATTGTTTTGAAATTTATTTTGCGATTGATATTGACAACAAATGTACTAGAACAAGCGTCAAATCTTTTACATTTTTCCTTTAACCGAGAGAATGTTAACCAGCACATGGTGGAAACCAAAAAAATTCTTAACCGTCAGGTAAACTGCTTTCCGTCGGTTAGTTATCTGCTGGTTAAGAGTGAAACTAACCAGACATTGAGAGAACGGGCCTAAAGAAATGAAAGTAAATTTGTTAAATCCCAACTGTGTATAGCCCATTAAAAGCTTTACTAGACACAGTTTTCTTTTTTTAAGTTATTAAAAATTGTGTAAGTATGTTTAAACTGTAGGAACTCTGTTGATAGACTCAGTAGTTTTGGTGAACTTGGGAATCTCTGCTGGCGGCGTCAAAACCGACGGCCATTTATGATGATGCCAATGTGGGCGAACTATTTGCAGCTCAGTTTCGGTTTTACATAAAACCGAAATCAAGCCCCAATCAAATCAAGGCAACAAATTACTACATGTTGAGTACGAGTGGCTCAACCTACTTACAAATACAACATTATGGAATCATCGTTTCATTTCTGCCAGGCGCATTAACAACAACAAACCGCTCTCCGAAAATATCAACAGCCTTTTCACATCACACACACAGACATTCACTCTGGACTTTACCTCACAGGCGTGTATTATTAAAATCGCATTAGAATGCGAGATGCTAAGATCAAAGCAAACGAAATACATACTTACAAACATGGGCAAATTCTTAGTGATGAGCAGTAGTTTGCTAATACCAAGTATCGCCTCTACTCGATGCCTTAAATATCTTATGAACTCGAAGAAAACACGCAAATACAAACAGTGCTTCAATATACCAATCATATATAGATTGACACCAACATTTTTAAATAGAGTAATTATGACTAAAATATAATAGTTTTAAAGGCAGTATTAAACTCATTATAAATAATGTTGAACTAATTAAGACCATCGGGACATCGACGTGAGCAAAAATCGCGTAAATAGACCCTGACCCTTTTGAAAATTTTTGTATTGCCAAAATTTCTCAACTAGGCTCTATAATATGCTAGCCTATTAACTTGAATTTTCTATACACAGGGTCAGGGACTGATTGGCAAGTCCACCATCCACCAAATCTACACACTACGCCTAACCCTTGAGAAGACCCACGAACATCAAATCGATTCCCACCATCTCTTCTTCGATTATAAGACTGCCTTCCATAGCCCGATACGGGATTGTCTGTACGCCGCAATGACTGAGCGTACTACGGAAAGCCGTTTTGCATCGCAATGGCATTATTTTCTTTAAAAAAGGCCAACTCTTTGCGGACGCCGATTATACATATTTATATAGTCGGTTAGACCGAGCGAGATGTTACCACTGCTTTCTTCACTATCGAAAGAAACTCAGTAAAAGTGGATGTGGCAGTCAAAGAGTACACGACGAAGTATGTGTTTTCTAAAAGCAGGTAGACGCGGGGTCGAGACCCCCAGATATTTTTTCAAATTGTAGGTTCCAACCAGTTATTGTTTTCTAAAGAGCAATCGAAACAAAGCACTTTCAATTTATGGCAATTATCAAAATAATTTTCTATACAGCGCAGTGGTATTATGAAGATCATTGTAATTTTTGGATACCTGCTCCGAAACATATTTCTACAAGTATAAAATTTTGTTAATGCCTTGATGACGTTTTACTCGTTATCAGCAAAAAGTTGTTCTGAGTGCTTCATGACTGTTGCACAGGCCATATTCTCCTTGGAAAAAAATGTGAGAACAACAAATTTTCCAGAAATGTTGTTAAAAAATACAAAAATGGGTTAATGCTTACAAATACACAAGTACTCAGTACTCGATGCACTTGGCATTGCGCATCACTACAGGTAACAGTCGACTCTGGAAGAGCACAGCGATTTTAATACACTTAACAAAGTAACCAGCGAGGTGAAGAAGAAGTCGTCCGTCCGGACTTTTTATTGCATTGAAACCACAGTAAAATGGAATGGCAGGAGGAGCAACAGAAAAAATCGGAGAAAACAATTAACTATTGTGATCATAATAATAACGCGTCGCACTGTAGAAGAGTGCCGCTGAAGAGCCGACGTTCGAGAGGGGACAAAGCAAGAAGCGTGGAGTCGCCCGGCGTCAGGGAGAACATAGCATCCGCTTTTCAGCCAAGTGAGGTGATCTTTATGACGATTATTGATGAGCTGCGCTCGCGAGGAAAATTGCCCGAGGTCTGATGACAATTCACATCCCCACCATGTCGACCGTGCCGACCAGGCTGATCACACTGGCCATTCCAGTCATTCTGATGCATTTTAAATTATGACACCACTTAGCGTTCGCGGTGCGGCGCGGCGCGGAGGGGCGCAGCTTTGAGCGCATGCATTTTACACCACCAGCAGGCACCTGCGAGTGGATGGATGAATGGATGGATGATTCCTCAGCCTACTACTATCCTTCCACAGCCGGCGCTAATGATGCGCAGCGAACTTTCTGCACTCCACGCTTTATTCAGAATCTCTTACTTGGCGCTGAGTGCCTCGGCACCTTGCAACTGCGTGTGGTAAACGCGTTCATCTGTCTGCGATGCAACTGGGAAGGGGCGCGTGTACAGCAAGCAGACCATTGGCAAAGTGCTATTTAAATACGCCCGGATTAATTGCAACTACTTGCGAAATTTTATTAATTACTCACATGTCGCAATTAAACCCTATAAAATTTATCACTTGCAATGAGTTGCGGCGCTGACTTCAGTTTCTTTTACTTTATTACGCCTCGGTAGTCTAATTAGAAGCGGGATGTACACATACATACATATGTATGTCATTATGCAAAAGACCACGTCCTACTTCCTTCCACCCTATGACTAACTCCTTGAATTTAACGTTTTTATAAACTTCTCAAATTTCAACCGAACTTCGAGCAATCTCAATTGACAATTGCTCTAGTCCAGGGGTTCCCAAAAGTTTTTTTAATGGAAGTGCAAATACCAATACATACATATAAACTTTACTTAAACTCTATATACACACATATGTATTGAAAACCAGCGAAATGCGTATTCTACGAAGTTATCTGTTATTAAAGAAGCAGTAAAATGTGAGACGGGCATGCGCAGTGCGCACACAGGGCTCCGTACCTTATCTACCCTCTTTAGCGTCCCAATTTGATTTCTCCTTATCCGTCTGTCCTTTACTAGGTTTTGGTTGTTTTCTGCGAACAGTAGCGCTTCTCCTTGACCGTCTGTCAACGAAACAAAGACATTATCATCTAGTACGCGCTAGTACCCGTCAACTTTGTTCGAGGCAGAGAACGTACGTTCTCTGGGGGGTGGGATAACTTTTCGGCATTTTGAGCTTTATCTTCGTACCCAATTCACCTCAAATTATGAAAAAAGTCTTTTTGTAATCTATAGACATAGGCATTTCTAACTAAACTCCAGAAGATACAGACTCCGACCATTTTTTGCTGAGGGATCATCTTAAAAAAAAGAATTAGAAAAACAAAAAGGATTTTTGTAATCTATAGACGCATTTCTAACTAAAATCCAGAAGATACAGACGCCGACCATTTTTTGCTGATGGGTCATCTTAGAAAAAAATTATATAAAAAAAAACTTTTTAAAAATAAGCTTTAATTTATTTAATGTACTAAAAAGTATAAAATAAATTGTTTCCAAGTCACCAGTATCTTACTATCCATAAAAGCTTGGGGCGCTCATGTGTTCAATATTTGTCAACCAGTTACCACAATATTTTATTTAAATAATTTTTTGCAAATAGATTCTAGTAATGAAAGATATTTTGAATATGGATATTGAGCGCATAAGCTTTTATTGATAGTAAGATACAGGTGACTTGGAAACAATTTATTTTCTACTTTTTAGTACATTAAATAAATTAAAGCTTATTTTTAAAAAGTTCTTTCTTATACAATATTTTTCGTTTCGTCTGCCACTGCCCGAGCGCAAAGCAACAACACTTTCTTCAGCTTTGTTGGTACATTTTTGCGACAGTTATCTTCAATGCAGATTCTGTTGTTGCTTGCGCATGATTTCGAGGAAAAAAGTGTGCAGCTGTGGAATGAGAAGCACTTGAAAAAATTTGTGCTCATACATATTAAGCTTGAAATTTTAATTATGCAAACTTTGCAAAATGAAGAATTGTCTTCAAAAGAAGTGTGAAATAAATCTTTTTGACTGGGAAATTGATTTAGATCATTTATTGAAAGGATCATGGGAGATTTTTATGATTTTTGAGTTATTAAGTTGGTTTGTTTTTCATTACATATAACTAAGAAGAATATGCAATTAATTTTTTGTACAGTGTACATTTCGAACAAAATTTTTTTTTTCCTTTTTCATCATAACAAAGTTTGTTTGTATTGGTTATGCCCTTCCATAAGGAAGTTTTGGGCGTCGCTGCCCTATACTCTCGGTGCTCATTTGTTTTTGTAAAAACTCTTGGCATAGGCCGAGATTTCTTCACACAGGCACAGCTCTTCGCGCTAAGCAGTACGAAAAACACAAACAACAATGTTATTTTCATTTCGTCTGCCAGTACACGTTGTTGGTACACTTTTGCGACAGTTATCTTCAACAGAGACGTTGTTGTTGTCTTGCGCATGATTTCGAGCAAAAAAGTGTGCAGCTGTGGAATGGGAAGCACTTGAAAAAATTTTTGTTCATATTAAGTTTGATATTTAAATTCTTCCAACTTCGGAAAATGAAGATCATATCTCTTCAAAAGAGAAGTGGGAAATTGATTTTTTTTACTGGGAAAATGATCTGGATCATTTATTGAAAGGATCATGGGAGATTTATTTGACTTTTGAGTTATTAAGTTGGTTTGTTTTTCATTACATATAACTGAGCAGAATATGAAATTCCTTTTTTTACAGTGTACATATTGAGAAAATTTTTTTTTCCTTTTTTATCATAACAAAGTTTGTATGTATTGGTGTTTACTCTTCCATAAGGAACTTTTGCCCATCACTGTTATAAACGTTCGGAAAGATGAAAGAAACAAAAATCTTTTGACATCTCGAAGGCCCATCGTTTACGACACGCAGACCTAATATCATACCAAATTTCAGATTTCTACGTCGAAAAAAGGCCTGTAAATATGTATATTTAAATACACATTCAGTGTTTCATTATGGTCCAGCTAGTCGGGACTTATGGTCTTTTGGTTTTTTTACACAGAAACCTAATTAACGCAGATTTTGTACATTACGATACGTTTAGGGTAATAGCTTACATTGTGATCGGATACGGCAGATCGTGTCAGCTGGCACGCTACCTTACGATACTCTTCGAGTGATTTTATCATTAGTTAAAACTCTTTAAATTAGTCAAAACTTAGAAAGAAGCTTTTCTTATATTAAAATTTATATTAAAATTTGTGGGGATAGTTAAACGGTTGAATACGACTCATAATGTAAAAAATAATTGGTATATATATAAAAAAAAAAAAAAAAAATATGCTAAGACTCGGTTAACTAATCCATTACAGCGATAACGGTCACATTTTGTCCCTCTTGTGGGAAAAGTTTGTGATTCACGGAAATTTCACGTATGTACATTTTATTGAACCTGTTTAATGAATCTGAAACACCGTTGAATTTCTGTACTCCTAATTTTTTAAAGCGGAGAATAGTTGTCGAGATAAATATTTCTGTCTCGAGATTAAAACTCACTCTGTATAGAAACAACTAAAAATCTGGCCACAAGCGATATCAAATCTTCATGCATTTAAAGCTTACACAAAACTCAAACCAAATGAAAATGCTCGTATGTATGTGTATATATTTTTCAATCAATACGAATCCCCACCCATGAGCTTCCAGCAGCAAGTAAACTTATGAATGAATTCCAAACAACAACAACGAAAACAATAAGAATGGAAAGAAAAAGAAGCAGACGAATAGTTTTACATCTTCAAATAAAAAACTGACAAAGAGTCTCCAGCGGTCTACTCTTGATGTCCGAGTCGGTTGAGTCAGAGGCTCAGGTCTCATTGCTTTAATTGCCTATCATTTCCTGGTTTTGTTTGATTTGGATCTCTTGGTGTGGCGTTGATGCCTCGCTGCTTTTGTATGACTTTTTTCTTCCCTTACTTTATTTTGGTTTTATATGAATTTGTTGTATTTACAAAAATTTCAGCCGTTGATTACTATTTAGCCGCAAGTTAGCGCCGTCTCGCCGCGCCAAACCGCATTTGGTTCCAAGTGATGAGCGGGCCGCGACCCAGCAACACAACAACAATAACAGAAAGCTAGAGTGATGGATTAATCCATTCACTACCATTGGTTACCGTGCCGCACGGTTCACGGCGACCCAGGCGCACATAACAGTTCAGAAGCCACTTTGATGGTTGTTGTTGCCGGGCAGTGTGGCAATTATTTTCTCTTTTATCTGTCTGCGCGCACTCCGCAGGCTCCACTTTAATTTATCTGGTAGGATTCTTGATCGTCGCCGCACACTTCTTCCCAATTTTGTAATTTGCTACTTGTATTTCGCCGTTTGCGGCCATTTCGTCTACAGCTACCCAAATCAATTTTCACAAATGCCAATATGACAGCTCCCAGTGCTGTTGTTGTACATGCTAGCATCTTCGAATATCGAACAGAGATATAAACAAACATTTAATTTGTGCTTTTCTGCTTTTCTCTCCTTTGCAGGCTTTAAATGGATTTCTAATGATTCTCACATGCGAAGGCGAGGTCTTCTTCGCGACGCACAGCATCGAGAGCTACTTGGGTTTCCATCAGGTAAGTTGGATGGGTTATGCCTCTCTTATCGCATACATTCGTACCAGAGCTCAGGGGCGCAGCCAGGATCTTGATTTGGGAAGAGACTGCAGTGTGTAATATAAAATGTAAAAAAGCAATACCAAAAAGGAGGGCACTTTGAATAAAATTATCACAGAAAATTTGACTTTTTTGAACAGAAGACGGTTGAAGGCAAATTTTTTTGGCACAACTTTCATTTTATTTTAAAAAATTTTTGTAGCACAAAATTTACTTCGTCCGTAAATAAAGTGTCTGGCACCGCCCTTGATACAACTACCAATCGTAGGATTCCAAGCCATTTTCTGATTGCAAAACGCAAAAAATGTTGCGAAAGCAATATCGAAATCTTGCAATTAATTTCTTAAAATAATGCAATAATTCTTGATTGTGTTAATCCTAGCAATAGCTGCTCAAAGTGCAAAATTTTCTTAATTTTTCCATGTGAATTCAGAGTCTGTTAGTCTGTTAACTAAAAAAGTACTGAAAACAAGTTCTAAAGCAGGAATCTGACGAAACCTGCAGTTTTATAGTCGTTTTTATGTGTAGTTCAAAAGAAGTCGATTTTTTCCAAAATTTTAAAAGGGTTTCAAATTCTGCATTATATCTTAATTTAAGTCTCAGTGAAGTCTGGCTCAGTGAAAAAGTGCTTGGTCGCTCATGGGGAGACCTGGGTCAAAGCCAATTTGGCAATTTTTAAGAGAGAAAATCTAGAAAATATTTTAAAACATTAGGGGTATTCCTTATCCGGAGCGAATGCAAAAGCAAAAGTTTGCATTTGCATTTTTATAATCGGGAACGACCGATTGCGAAGTCCATGCAAATGCTTTTGTCAAACAGCTGTTTTATTCGAGAGTTGAATAAAATGACACGAAACAGCGGAAAACAACAATTTTGCGACTTCTTAATTGAAAATGCCACAAATGAAATCAGGGGTATATTTAAGACACCATTTTTTGAAATAAAAAGTCAAATAAAAATCAAAATGATCAGCTGGTCGCTGTTAATACTCGTTGTTGGCAGCTTAGATCACCGATATGTGCGACTTTTCAAGCTGGCAACTATGCTCATATTTTGCATGAAATATTTTCCACTAAACGCAATGGAGTTTGGTCTAGGAAAATTGTGACTTTAATGCAAAACCAAACCAGTGTGTTTTGTTATTGTGTATGCAAAAGGTGGAAAAATATTTTGCATTTGCTCTTTTGCAGGACCAATTGCACCGGATAGGGAATACCCCTATTTTGTTAGATTTTACAAGGTGTCTTTCTTAATAGCAATATGCAAAAGTATGCCCCATTATCTTTCGATCACAGAAAATAATTCATTTTAAAATAACTCTAAACGATTTATTTGGACAGACTCTTGCTTGCAATCAGCGAACTTGACTAAGTAAAAAAGTTTCATGAAAATCATTCTTCTCCTAAAGCATGCCAAATATGACAAAACTTTAAACTTTAAGCTTGCTTGTGTCAAAACAGCACAATTAAAGCCGAACCAAAATTTGTTTTCACGGATTCATCGAATCACTCTTGCCAATCTCAATTTAACTATTATAGCATAGCTGATAGCTCCCTCTAGCGTAGTGTATCACAATAATAAGGATAAAGTTGGTTTTAGGAATAGACAAATGTAGTTCAGATTAGTTAAATTCATTTCAAAAAGCATACAAATAAGTTTAGACAAACCAAAATGATTACAAAAACAGGCGATTTTATTTCAGAAACGGTGAAGTTAAAGGTAGATTGATTAATTTAATTTTTCAAATACTAGTATACCAGAAATCAAGAAAATTAATTTCCTGAAATCAAATTGATTAATCAGAATTTAATTTGACCATTTCTGAAATTAATCTGAAAATAGTTAAGTAGCAGGAAATAAATTTGATAAGAGGTGATTCGTTCTTAACTACCATAAACACCAACAGAGACTAGTTCTTTGGATCCCTGGTATCAAGTGCATTCATTTTCTCTGTGTATCGAAAACCCAGTATGGATAAAGCTCATGGCAATATCCATGCTTTTAATTGAGATGGCAAAGTGGGCGTAGCTAGTGCCGTTTTACACATTTACAACTGAATTAAAATGCACACACACATACGGAGTCGTAACCGCAGTGTAGAAAAATCCAGACCTGATGCCTGTATCGACAGTACATAAGCACACTACAAACAATGGAATCAACCCAAACCATGTTACGAAACAATTTGCAGAATACGCGTCCGTCCACTTGTTCGATGCACGTCAGTGCGCCTGTCCGCGCAGACAAATGCAATACACTTACAATTCAATTGATGATGCGTACATGATTCCGATATTAGTCCAGAGCAAACAACGGAACAGCAAAACAAGTTAATAAAATCGCAAACACTCCCCTGGTACCTGACCGGACCGGCCGGCTTGTTGCTGAGGCGTATACGCACTTCTGCGTGCAGCAGCGGAATCGTGTTCAATGCAACAGCAGCCTACAATGGAGCGATTCGAATGTGAAGGGGGAAGTAGTGGCGAATGGGCTGTGAACACCACGTGCGGCGCTGATTTAAATCGATTGGGCTCTTCTGCTGAACTCAAGTAGTGTTGTTGTTGTTGTACTGTTTTGAGTTGTGGCTGAACTGGCTACTCCGGCTGCGATTGCGCAATCCTCCAGCTCATCTGATTCTCATTTATTGTTTATGCCAAAGAAACGAACATTCGACTCCGGCGCCCGTACATGTGCGTGGGTCTGAGGAGGCGAACTCCTGCTGAAATTGCTCTCTTTTTATAATTTTTATATATATACCCTACAACTGCAACGCTAGTCTAGTTATATGATTAAACTAATAATAACAATACAACAAAAATTTTAAAAAATACGCTCGATAGAGCATACTTAGAGTTGCAAGGTCGCCCTAAAAATCCTGACACACGATGCCCCACACGATCGAGCTGGTGAGTTGCTTAGGCAACTATGTATCACCTTGTACCTTTAGGCAGTGAACCTGAATCTTCGGACTGAGCAAACCATTGGAATGCATTCTATGTGAATATGAAGGCCTTGCTAGAACTTGCCGGAGCCATCCTCCAATGAGTGCTCCTGAGCTTGGATAAGTTGAAAAACGAAAATCTTAGCATAATATATTTGGTGAAAACGTATTATTTTCTCAGGAGTAGAATTCTTAATAGGTAACATCAGCAAGTCCACTCTCACCAGGTTAGCAAAAATCTTGTCTAATTGTATTCTGATTTACTGAAGGAATGAAGTTTGTCATATTATATTTATTGTCATCCCACCTCACCTCACCATGTCACATTTCTGTGTGTATCAATAACTTTCTATATGTTGACGTACTATTGAATCGGCCAGGAGAACCAATTAGGGATTATCACTGTCGTCATGTACCTATCGATTGAAACGCTCTCATTTGCTTATTTCTTACAATTTTTGGTCTTACTTTGACAAGTTGGTATGTGGGGATCGGGATCGTATGTTTCGTTGTTGTACTGTTGCTTGGTTTGTCCATCGTTGGGGTTGCAAGGATGGCAAATTACTGCAGGTATGTGTAGAATGTGTGCTGGCTTCATTGATACGAGATCGGAGAAGATCGCCAAGGAGCATTTCAAATTAATAAGCGGTGCTGCTTCATGCACAGCACAAATACAGAGGTGTTGTGTTAAACACGGGTTGCACGGCCTCAATTTCAGCTTCATTGAGAGTACTTACGAGACAGATGAAGATCATGAGCAGTTTGGGTCTGCGCGCCATAACGTCACGACCATTCTCACTCTTGTCAGACTCAATCTGAAATTCTGTTCCCTTCTTACGATCTGATTCAAGTAGTACAATGTTTACTCAGAAACACGTTAAGACCTTGTATGTTTTCTCATGGGCGTACACAGTATTTCATCGAAAAGTGTAGGGGAGACCAATTATTCGCTTCGAATACCGTAATTTATGACTCGCGTCAATATCGACAATATGAAACATTTTTTTGCATTTCAAGTCGATGTCAAACGAAAAAAGCGTAAAAAATTGGAGTCTCCGCAAATTTTGCTTAAGTACTACGGTTTTTTGTCCCAAACCTAGATGGAAAGAAAGTATTGGAAATTCATGATATTCACTTTTTCCTCGCTAAGTTACTTCATTTGCTTAAATTGTTTTAATTTGTATTTTTTGAGGCTATTTACATGCTCGCGGAAAATTGGCTAATCTCTGAGCGTGTTCTTTACCATAAAAATAAAGCTTCTCAATACCATTCGTATATGACTATCGTATTGAATAAATTTGTAGATCCCGTCAATTTCATATGTTGAGAATGTATATGAGTGCAAAATTAGATGGTTGTGTTCATATTTTGACATTTTATGAGGTGTCAAACTTACACTTTTAGTTGTTTATCAGGCATTTTCGATATTTAATGAAAACCCTTATTTATTATTTTTCATTCTTGTATATATTGTTGTTATTGTAACGTAGTGTTTTCAATAATTAAACCTTAAATATTTGTCTATGAACCACTTTCACAGAAGATGTGTTTGACAGAATGAAAGTACAAATATGTATGTACCATGTATGTATTAGATTAATATAATGGAAAGCGTCTTAAATTTCTTATTTTAAGATGTGAGAGTTTCTCCTCAAGGTAGAGCTTAAAAATAAGGTGCAAATTAAATGTTTGTATATTCATGGTTTCGGAGTTTAGTGGGAGAGGCAGCTGCTGCCCCTGTCCCTTCTTACCCAACACTGTTCGCAAATATGTTTGCTTTTTCAATTATTAACGCACATACTGCCCAAATTTATGTCTCAATTGGATAAAAACAAGCTACCACAAGGAGAACAAAATACGAGGCAGGTTTTCAATTTGCCTGTCGAATGATTTATATGCCACCGAATGAAATCAATGACCTAACGCGCATGCATCTTGAAGACACTTGCGAGCAAAGCGTTCAAATTTAAGGGCCAATAAACCCTAGCAGACATTCTTAAACTATGTGCCGAGCAACAGGGCCGGACGAGCAAACTCGAGCGCCCGGAGTAATGCTCCTGTTTTTTCCATTTGTATAAAACGTCTAATGATATACAATATAGATTAGAATAAGCAGCATCTTTAATCACCAACAATTTCGAGTACCCTACACTGGTGAATTTTCTAGCTTTTCAGGATTTGCAAACAATTTACCAGTTTTTTGCAATCAAAATGTTTTAAATGTGAAGTTAAGTATTTTACAATTGGTGCAATAGCCCGAATAACGAGGTTTAGCTTTCTTGCATTCGCATGTGTGTGCAAGTTCTTTTACAAATACAAGTTAACGGGACCTACACGTTTATTCCATAGCCGTGCCCGAACGAGAAACGACCGAAATTTGTGGGTCAGCTTTTGTTTTATATTGTGGATTTGAGTTTTTATACCCTACACCTATAGTAATAAGGTATAATAACTTTGTGCGAAAATTGTAACGCATTAAAGGAGCTGTACTAGGGATAGAAATATATAGAAATTATCAAAATAACTTTCTGTGTTGATTTCCGGTTGTCGGTCTGTCTGCCTGTCCGTCTTTCTCTCCCAGCAGGAGCGAAAGAAGGAGTTGTCCGATTTGGACCAAATGTGGTACACAGTTACAGTAAACCTTAACTTAATTTAACTTCTGAGATTAGATTAATCGGTTGAAGAACACGCCCACAATGGGCCTGTAAGTCCCACTACCTCGGGTTTTTTCGATTAAATTGCAATAATTTGTATAATTACTCATTTAAAATAATAATACTTGGTATTCAAGGTGAGTTGTGGGCCCTCTGTAAAATACCAAAAATTGGGCGTGATCCGCCCACTATATAGGCGGTAAGCTGAAAATCCTCATAACTTTCATAATATATACACCATAACTTCCGTATTTTATCATTTTATTGCTGGAAGGAGTGACTTCAATTTTTTTTTAAATGGGCGTGGTCCGCCGACCATGAAGGCGGTATTTTATATTTACGGATAATTTCTGTTTTAGTCCCTCCAGAGTGTCAATATTTGCTATTTACAGTTCTATTAGGAATTCCTTTTAATTCTCCAAAAATGGGCTTGGTCCGCCCACCATGGGGCCGTATATTAAATGCGCCCACAATTTCAGTGGAATATCACCCCACACTATGGGTACCGGGTCACAGAAATATACCGGGGAATGAAACTGCTGATGAATTGGCGAAGCAAGGCTCTACGCTCGAAGATTCAAGCGCGGCCGACGTGGTTGCTTCGATAAGGGAGATTAAACGCAGAATAGCAGAACACTACCTCCCCAAAGCAAAACGGAAATGGAGAGATCTGGTGACATGCAGGACCACCAAAGATATATGGTGCACGTATGACATTGGAAAAACACGCACTCTTCTCAGAATGAACAAAAAATATGTAAATAGGCTTACTGCCATTGGGCATTGGGTGGTAGGCAGACATGCTGCAAAACTTGGCATTCCCTTCAACCGGTACTGTCGCAGTTGCGAAGACCCGAATGAAGAGGAAACGATAGATCACTTTTTGTGCAAATGCCTGCCCTAGCAAGGGGGAGGCTCAAAACACTAGGAAAAGCTTTCCTAGAGAACATCAAGGACATCCAAGGTATGTATATCATGAATGTTCTAACCTTCTTGAATTCCGCCAAATGGCTGTAGGTTGCTCGAGGCGTGGTAACAAAACGGCACTCAGTGCTAATTGATAGTCATGGACTAGCCACACAAACCAACCACCACTTGGGAACTTGGTGTAGGGTATTACTCTGTCGGTGAAACACGACTGATGCTTCCTTACTTGTTATTTATTGATGTTTAAGTAATTTTGTGATTTGTAACTGTAACGCGTTGACGACCGGAAAGAAAGGGGGCCTTCGGTGATAACATTAAAATTTTCTTCAAAATCAGCTGCGGTCTATAAAGCAAGTCATTTCAGTACATATTGGCAAAACGGTTGGCAAAGTAAACTAGTTTGCAGTACCGAACAATTAGAAAATTTGTCGATAGTGCTTTCCCAGGAATCAGCCGGATTATATGAAATGAAAATAAACGGATCGATAAAATGCCGCTATCAAAACCCCCTTAATACCAGCCCTACCGAGCGATACTAATTGCATGCTCACATGTTGCGCTTTTTATTTCACAGTCTGACATCGTACACCAGTCCGTCTATGAACTGGTCCACTCGGAAGATCGTGAGGAGCTGCAACGCCAGCTGCTGTGGAACTCCTTCCTGCCAGCGGACATGTCCAGTATGCAATTGGCGGAGACGTTGGCGCCGGATAAGGCGCTCTATCTGGAGCGCAGCTTCACAGTGCGCTTCCGCTGTTTGCTCGATAACACTTCCGGGTTCTTGCGGCTGGACATTCGCGGACGCATCAAAATACTGCACGGACAAAATCACAAGACGGAAGAGCCGCCGTTGGCTCTGTTCGCTTATTGCACGCCGTTCGGGCCACCTAGTCTACTGGAAATACCGCATAAGGAGAACATGTTCAAGTCGAAGCACAAACTGGACTTTTCGCTGGTATCGATGGATCAAAGGTGTGCATTCCTTTCGGTACTTTACGTAAGGCAGCAGTATTTATACGAAATTTTCTCCCTCCTCCACGCACACAGAGGCAAGCACGTTTTGGGCTACTCGGACGCCGAACTGGTGCACATGGGTGGCTACGATCTCGTACATTTCGATGACCTGGCTTATGTGGCCAGCGCACACCAAGAACGTAAGTCGACAACCGCTGATTTTGTATTTGTGCTCTGTCCCATATAAATGCTCAAATCTGCAATATGATATCTGCTTATACAGTTTTGAAAACCGGCGCCTCCGGCATGATTGCCTACCGATATCAAAAGAAAGATGGCGAATGGCAGTGGCTGCAGACCAGGTGAGCCAACCCATGAATGTTCAGCGACAATTATGGGGTTTTGTATACTGAACTAAAAAAATAATATTATATAAAAAAAATAAGCTTTAATTCATTTAATGTACTAAAAAGTCAATAGAAAATAAATTTATTCCAAGCCACCTATATCTTACTATCAATACAAGCTTGGGGCGCTTATGTGTTCAAAATTTGTCAACCAATTAATAGAATTCATTTTTTGCAAATAGATTCTAGTAATGAAAGATAAGTGTGAATATAGGTTTTGAGCGCCCAAGCTTTTATTGATAGTAAGATACTGGTGGCTTGGAAAAAATTTATTTTCTACTTTTTAGTACATTAAATGAATAAAAGCTTATTTTTAAAAAGTTTTTTTTTATATAATATTATTTTCTACTTTTTAGTCTCCCATAAATTAAGTTTTAGAGCTCTGAAGTTTTTAATCAAAATTCTCAAAAGTAAGAACTCCAATGTATCGCCAGACAGTAGAATCATTGCGCCACCAAAACATCTTGAGTAATTGTGCAGATCTTTCATAGTTCGTGCTTTCAATAAGCATTTGTGCGCTATTAAGCATTCATCCCATATGGTGATTTTGTTTGCTACCAAAACTTTGGCCTTTGCTGAGTGTTTCGCAATGTTGCATGTCGGTTTTTCAGTCGTTTGAATGTTTAACGGAAATTTCAACGCAACGTGACAGCTATCACAGAAAACGCAACTGCTACAGCAATTTCCAATCACGCACGAACAGTGGCCAAAATCAATGACATGAGGAATGACTTCCCAGTTCCACCGGGCGCGTTAAAAAAAAGAAGGCCCCATTTCTATCAGCAATGGCATTCACTTCCTTCTGTTGGGGGTTCAGCAGTGGTACATTCGTTAAAACTAACTGGTTCAATGCATCTCGATCGTATTCACGCTCACGTTTCAATTCTCGGTTGAAACCGCCGTTCATTCCACGACATAATAGTGGAGAATAAAAGTAAATGAAGAGAAGAGTGCTCACATCACATTTACTCTGCGAAAAGACACGTGCCCAGCAATATCCCTCAACAATATAACCATTCCCCAAGCAACAGACGTAAAATACTTGGGAATCCACCTGGATCGCAGGCTAACTTGGAAAAAACACATAGAAACGAAACGATCTCAAATTAAATTAAAAACCATGTCCTTAAATTTGCTTCTCGGGAAAAAATCCGGCATGAGACTAGAACACAAGGTGCTATTATACAAGTCACTACTCAAACCAATATGGACCTACGGAGCAGAACTTTGGTGCAATGCTAGTGCCTCTAGCATTGATATAATTCAACGCACACAATCAAAAATACTCCGCCAAATCTCAGACGCCCCTTGGTTCGTAACCAATAGAAACATCCACAAGGATCTTAATATTCCTCTTATAATAAACGAATTAACAAAAATCAAATGCAAATATAAAGAAAAACTAATAGCTCATCCCAATATTTTGGCTAAAAACCTATCCCACACACAAACCCACAGCCGTCTTCGCAGAACTGATTTTCCATCATACACATAACTACACATATATTTTAAATGCATTGTACAAACAAATAAAAGAATACGCCTGAAAACTTTTTGTATTTGCAACACTGGTTGTAATGCAAATATACAGTAGCTAGATTTAAGATTTGATAACTTATTGTTAGGCTCTTAAGAGCGATCCAATAAATAAATCATGTATATATAAAAAAAAAAAAAATTCCACGACATGGTGTTGGCATTCCTAACTTGATTAACTGGTGCACATGAGGTAACACATATCTTCGAGCAAAAACAAAGCCCGATTATCTATCTCCTCATTCACCTCGAAATCGGGATTCCTTAACTGACGATTTGTCATCCTTGTACCACAGTTCACATTGATTGGATGGGAAGTATGCATATTTGCATAATGACAGCAAATAATGTGCGTATCTGACTTGGAGATGCAGAAATAGTTGATTCACCGATTGTCATGTCCCAATGAGTATCAGATATTTGAAAAGTGCCACGCCCCTTTTCCTGTGCCCATTCAATTTTACCAGTGGGACGACACATCCAAGAGGCGACTGCATACGAAATTTCGATGGTGCACGACTTTTAGTTCCAAAGCTAATCGAGATCAAAAATTTTGTTTGTATGGGGGGTGCCACGCCCCCTTATTCTACGCCCATAAAATTTTACCAGTGGGACGACACATCCAAGAGGCGACTGCATACGAAATTTCAATGCTGCACGGCCTTTAGTTCCAAAGCTAATCGAGATAAAAAATTTGGTTTGTATGGGCGGTGCCACTCCCCCTTATCCAGTGCCCGCCTTATTTTCTCAGTAGAAGGATATGGATATGTAGTAAGTTCCTACCGAGTTTCATTGATGTGTGATGTGTAGTTATAAAGTTATACACAAATCTGGAGTTGATAAAAATGCCACGCCCCTTATCCTACGCCCATACAATTTTACCAGTGGGACGACACATCCAAGGGGCGACTGCATACGAAATTTCAATGCTGTACGACTTTTAGTTCCAAAGCTAATCGAGATCAAAAATTGTGTTTGTATGGGCGATGCCACGCCCTCTTGTCCAATCCGATTTTAATTTTTGATGAATTCATGTATTGCCAGCGTGTTTACGCATGTATGTTTCAGATCTCTAAGTAGTCGGGAAGTGGGTGAAAAATTTATTACTAGATTCCACTACGTACATACCTGAAGTGAACTTAATATAAAGCTTATAATATAATATAACAAGTGGGGCCACCTGTCGTGTGTGCCTGTATACACGACAGCTAGTAAAACATTTAGCAACAATTAAAGGCAAAGCAAAGTAAAAAATAAAAAAGCTTACAAAAAAAAGAAAAATTTTCAAACCTGCGGAGCTGGGATTCGAACCCGTGACCTACCGAATTAATGTATGCAACGAACTGATTTCATTCCTCTAAAGTCGTAAAAGACAGAAAGTGGACAGCAGGCAAACGCTTTTTAGTCAGTCTGCGTTTTATATATAAGATAAGATCATTTTATTTGAAGAGCACTGATATATTTTCGCGCTTTTTAATAAAAAAAAATAGTAGGTATACGCTTATTTAAATTCCGATTAAATGCGAATTCCAGATACATACATTTGCTGTTGTTAACGCTTTGGTAATTTTCACGTTGACGCTAGTCCACATAACACAAACTAGAAAACTAAAATATACTTGAAGTAGGTAAATTATTAAACTTAGTTTAGAAATTCAAGAAATCCAAACATTTTACGTTATATGAGAGCATCGAATCAACAAAACTCAAAGAAGGAAGTGCAAAACGAACGAAAGCTTTTTAAAAAAGCAATTTTAAACTGGTCACAGTGCAGGAGGCGGTACTTTTGACAGAAGGAACAAGCTTGGGAGGAGTTGAGTGTTGCCACTTGGCATTTCAAATTGCAGAAGGCTCCCGAAGAGAACCTCTGCGGCAGGCTATAACCCAGTAACTGTAACCCAGTAAAAAGCACGAAAAGTACGAAAAGTCTGAACTAAATCGGCGAATAAAGCTAGCGTTGACTTTGCTTCGGTGTAATTTAGATGACTGTTAAGTAAAGAGTTATAATCAAAGGTTACAGCAAGATCAAAATATTCGGGTAAGGCTTCTAAGCGTTAGCCTATAACATGCTGATAGAAAGTGGGGATCGGAGTGCGCGATTTAGAAAAAGAAAGATGGAACACTTATTCATATTTAAAGATACGCGATTTTTATTGCATCAACCCAGGAAATTTACTAAGAATAAGAAAAAAATGGAGTTTGAGTGGATCGAAGGGGTTTTTAATGGTACTGCCAATTTTGAAATCATCGGCATTTAATAGAAAATTGGAAGTCTCGCATTAACTTGTGTGTGCTCGTTATATTAACGGGACTCACAAATTTGTCCATTGTACAAACACATCAGAATAGGATTGAAAAGCTTTATTTTTATGGCAAAGATTACTTTTGGAGAGCTGTCAGTTCTTTGCAAGAGATAGCTCCACGTAGACAAACAATTGGAACCAAATTTTCTTTTTTTTTTTTTTTTGAAGGTACGAGCCTGTTGCGGATTAAACCAGCCCCTTTTTGCATCAGATACCGAGCTGATCGGCTTTCACTGACCCACTGCGGCGTGCAAACAGATATATCATTCATTTAAATAAGAAAATGCAAGGAACTTATAATATGTACCACCTTGGGAGCATTTTTGCATATCCGAGCTTGTTGGCCATCTTTTTAACAGAATTTTTGCCACTGCCAACTAAAGCGCAATGTGAAATTCGTTGGCCCACGAAAGCCAAATAATTCAAATTAGCTCGTGCTCAGTTATAATGTTTTTGATCTGTTTATAAATGCGCGTATTGAATTTTCATTATTTAGTGAATGTGCAGCTGTTTTATTTCAATTGAAAACGTTTTTGTTTGATTTTACTATCATTTTTCCACAGTGTACTAACGCCTCATTTTTTCTTGCACTGCTCACTCTTCTCCACAGCTCACGCCTCGTCTACAAGAATTCCAAACCGGATTTTGTGATTTGCACACATCGCCAACTTATGGACGAAGAGGGACATGACCTCTTGGGCAAGCGCACCATGGATTTCAAGGTTAGCTATTTGGACACGGGCCTAGCGTCGACGTACTTCTCCGAGGCGGATCAGTTGGTGGCACCGCCCAGTGGCTCACCCAACTCGTTGCCGCCACCTGTGACACCGACCCGGCCAAACCGACGCTACAAGACGCAATTACGTGACTTCCTATCCACATGCCGCACCAAGCGCAAAATGCAGCAACAGCCGCAACAGACCTCGCCACTGGCACAGGTTGTACAACATCCACATAATTCCAAAGCTTGTATTAACGCGCAGCACATTCTTTTGTCCGTCAGGTAAGCTCGCCTGTGGCTCCCGTCGTTGAATACCTTCCAGACCCCGCAGTGGCCGTGGCCGCCGCCTACTCCAATCTCAATCCCATGTACGCCACTTCTCCGTATGCCACTGCTGCGGACAACATCTACATGGGCACATCGGTGCACTCCACCAATTTCTATCCCGTCACGGAGAACCTCTTCCATCAATACCGGCTGCAAGGTGTCGGTGGCTACTACACCGACTACCATCACTCCGGCGCGCCTGCGTCCGCCTACGTGACCAACGGTTTCCTGTCTTACGACGGCTACGCCATAGCGCCAAAAGACGACAAGTGGCAGGACACGGGGAAGTACTACAGCGGCTATAGCAGTGGCTACGGCAGTCCGACCTCAACGCCGCAGGTAACTATGCCCAGCTCGACAACAGTTGTGCAGGCTGCTTTTATTGAAAGTCGTCATTCCTGCAGCAAGTACCCCTGAAAACGCCAAAGTCCTCGCCGCATGTCATGGAAGTGGTGTCTTGCTCCTCCGACGGGCCCTCGCCGGTGGGCAGTTCAGCGGCTACATCTGCGCTTGGGCATGTGGGCCCAAATGTGAGTACTAGCCATGCCGACGCCGCGGCCAACGCTGCTGGTGCCGCGGCGAAAGTCGAGCTAGCCCCGCAAGATCCTTACGAGCGACAAACTGTGCTCATGTGGGGCACGCAATCCAGCGGTGTGCCCATCAACAGCGTCGCTCACAGCGCCGGCGGTAGCCGTCACGGAAATCGATCACCGCAGCATAATCCGCTACCGAATGGGCTTAGCTACAGCAGTAACAACAACGATGGCGAAACGGCAACAGCAAAATGGAACGGCAGTGCCGGCTCAAAAGAGGCCAAAGTCAGCTCGTCTAGCGCCGCCGACAGCTACCAGCTGCAACACGACGACTCGGGCTTATACTCCTCCTCCTCCCATACGACTTCGCCGCAGCAGCGCCTGAGTGGCAGTGGCGGCAACGGCACGACGCGCCACAACGCCGTGCCTCACAATTCGGTTGCTGAACAAAATCCTAGTGCCAATGCGGCGCCACATCACAATAGTCACCAGCAGCAGCATCACGCCGAAGCAACACTGCTGCACGCAACGCACTCAGCTGCCGCTCGCATGCATCAGCCGCACCACACGCTGCATCATCACGGCACCAGTGCAAGCAGCGCCAGTTCCGCGGCAATATCACACAACCATCATGCGGCGTCAGCCGCCATCGGCCAACACCACCCGCACCACCCGCCTACGCACCATCCGCATCATCCTCACCACCATCACCACCACAGCAACGGCAGCGAGGTATGGAGTCCTGCGTCATACTCGCAATACTCGCAGTATTTTGCTTATCACCATCACCACCACCACCACCACGCCACAACTGCTTCTTCTTCTACACCGCACGCTAGTAGCACTCAGTGAGTGTCGACGATAACGCAAGCAGAGCAATACGATCGGCCAAGCGCAGGTTCAACACACCTCCTCCTACTCCTTCTAATACCTTGCCCAAATTCCCAAACACTTCTACCGTAGCAAAACATGAACAGATAACATATACATAATTACCAGAGATACATACATACATATGTACATACATACATATATTGATTGATCTGTTATAAAGGAAAAATCCCCGTTTGGGAGCTAGAGACAGTTGCTATTGAGTAGCATTGTACCATAGTGGCATAAGAAAATTTTAAAGAAAAATTTCTGTTTTACAAAAACAATGCCTAATGGCGTTTTTGGAACATCATATCTTTCGACTTACTTATCCCGAATGAGGACACCAAGAAGATTATATAACAGTAAATACATACTTCCTAGATAAATCGTTGCTTTTGTTATAAGACGACGAACCGGCGAAGTTGTTCTCTGGCAACTTCGGAGTAGAGGGGGTGAAGCCAAACATTTTAATAACATTTTATTAAGATCTTTGGTTAAGCGCTCTTTTCAACCAATAATAGAAACATCGATTTCTTTATTTTTGAAACTAAATAACGTTTCGCATGGTCTGAATAAAGGATAAAATATGGTTTCGCTCTTATTTCATGTGGAAATAAAATCCAACCTCTCGCTGTTTTAGCAACAATATTTTTCAACCGATGATTTCAACAACGATATTAGACATCGTTTTAAAAAACAACGTCGATGATTTTATACGATGTGTAATGCCCAGTCCTGATCCCTCACTCCAGCCTGCTCCCCCTCAGTGCATTTTGCATTTAAGCGCTTGGCCCTCATCACTTTGCTAAATCTCGCTCCACGCCATTTGTAGTACGCACCTTACACCAAATTCTAGCAGTAAAGTAAATATTCATATTGTTGTTGTAATATAGCCGCAAAATGTAAATCCGTTAAATGCTTTCGCCATAGTTCAAAAAATTAATAAGATTCTTGCTTTCCACCGAACCGCAATTTTAGATCATACTCACCCAACAACAACAACAGCATCAACAGTTGCAGCAACTCAACTATACCAATCAGCTGCTGCCGCTGTCGGCGAGCTGCACCTCAACGACGTCCTCCAGTTCATCTCCATCGTCCACCTCCCCAACTTCCAGCCAGCTTCCAGCAGTCGTCAACATTGATACCACAAACGACGGAGCAGGAGAGGACCACAGTACTACGCCGTACCATCAACTCGCCATCATTGCCTCGCCCATTGTCATCACGTCCGCCTCAATTGTCAATGACACGCACATCCCTGGCGCTACAGTACCACTGGCAGCCACTCTGCAACCAATCCCCGCGGCAACGAGAATCATCGGATCCACCAGCAACAGCAACACAATCGGCTGTCGCAGCAGCAGCTACGGCAGTCGAGGAAACCATCAGCTCAACCACCATCTGCTACATGCAACAGCGGCAGGGATTAGCTCAACAAGTGGGGATACGCCCACGGCCATCGCCAATATCACCGCCCACACGGCACTGGCATACGCACCCAATGCCTATGTTATAGGCGGAGCGGGCGTCCCTGGCATCACCACCATCAGCGATCAGCAGTCGGACGAAAGCCCTTTGCTGTCCTTCTCGGAGGTGACCAACACGTTGTTGAATCAGTAGAATTACTGACCAACTGGCGGGGGGTAGAGCGTATTCGACGTGATCTGCTCTACCCTAATTCCTCAACGAAAATCGAAAGCAATCAAGATATTGTACATTTAAATGCCTTTAAGCAAACGAAACTTTTTAATTCAACACATCCTAGATCAATAATCGATAACCGACAACCGATTCGATGCACCATGTGCTAAGAACACTTAATTTTAACGACATACCAAGTTCATTTCGCAATGGGACTGTCTTTCAAAAGCACGGGAACGCACAAGCTGTTTGTATTACCAAGATGGAAGCGTAAAAAAGCTTATTTATTTGTCCCTTTTTGGTTTTTCCTTTTACAATTTTTGTTTGCAAATCCAAACCAGCTGAAAATTTGACGCTCTTCTTTTGGACTCTTCATTTGCCAGCAGACATACTAAACCATGTAACTTCTGATAAAAGTTTCCCTAAATTCTGACAAGATCCTGTAAATCTGACTAGTATAGGAAGAGACCTAGTATTATTATACTCTAATAATAATAATTAACAATAATTGACTGACGCAACAGTCCGTGTAGGCTTAGACTAGCTTCCTCGCATTAACTTGCATGTACTTGTTATATTTTGTACAAATTAACGGGACCTACAAACAACCTTATCCGAACGAGTTGAGAAGCTTTTCATAGCAAAGAAAAATCTCGGAGAATTGTTCTCATCGCGGGCAGCGGCGCCGCTCCAAGAAACAATTTTTAAAGCAATTTTCTTGTTTTTAGATGTTATGTGCCCCGGCTGAGATTTGAAACCAGTCCTCCCCGCATCAGCGAGCAAGCACTTGTCCCCTGAGCGACCGCGGCGCCTTAAAATTCTATAGATAGCAATATCGATTCTACGAACTTACCACCGGTATCTACAGTGTTGAACCACTATCGATAGTTAGGTACGCTCTGATTTGCACAAAGTTAAAATTGATTCCTAAAAGATTGGCTTACTGACTTTTGTTCTTTTGTAACACAATATTCAATTTCTTTTATACATATGTATGTATGTACATATATCGAGCGGTGTATAGCGGTATCGCGGTGGTTTGTAGTCCGGTAAAATATGATTAAAATACATACCAGACTTGTTTCCTTTGAATTGTTATCAAATGAACTTCGAAATTTTGGCACAAAAGCGGTTGTGTTACAAATTTTCTTGTAATTTGGAAAGATTTTCTGTGTATGTATTGTTTTGGCACTTCTCTAGCTTCTTTCAACGATCAAAGCAACTTTGCTGCTATTCATAATATTGACACTGAAACAAAAAATGGGAACATTGAGCCAATCAACAAATGCACTTATCATCGAGCCAATGACAATGAAAACAAGGGTAGTTGTCAAAGCTCTCAAATTGAATTGTGAAGATTGTCTGGTTGAGTGTATGAAATCCCTATAGCAGTCCTTCATAACCTTTTATTAAGTTAGCACAGCGAGATCTTATCACGTATTGAAGAGAATTAATCAAGAAAACAAGTTTACTCGGAACTGTACTACTGTACTACTAGTTTTAGTAGACACTTTACATAAGAGAATTCGTAAATACATAGATTAAATGAAATATGGTTATAAACTACCTGAATTGCCATAATTAAACAGTTAGACGTTTGTGAAAACAGCAAACTTTGCCAAAATGTCGACTATCGTATCTTCCATAGACACACATACACAGCTGCACAACCACCCATACAAACAATGTAAATCACTAAATTAACCGCAAATTCTTGTACACCCGAACTTCACATTCTCTCTAGCAATAACGCATATAAAAGGCTACTTAAATAAGTATGTATGTACAAAGGATGCTAAAAATCAGACAAATGGTTGGTCTAAGTGAGCATTAATGCAAATATTTGAACCATGCACATAATCGGCTCGAAAATCGGCAATCGGGTTGATCAGCTTCAACATATATAACCAAAATATCTAACCAATAAATACTAATGTGTAGATACAGTTACAGAGATTTGTAATGAGCGGGGTTGACCCGCTAGCAGGCATCATTTCATGACTTGCATTGATTCCTACTCTTGAAAACCACATACTGTCAATTTCTTTTCAAAATCTTTCCGTGCAACATCTTGGCAGATTTTGCTGCTTTTTCAATAGTCACGAAGAGTATCAGCACCATTTTTAAATCAAGGACCTCTGCTAATTTCATTGTGCAACCAATCCTTCGAGCAAAGCTTTTGCGCCTATTTGCGGGAAGTTTTACTCTGGACATGGTATTTTGCCCAAAACAAACAGTAATAAAAGACATAGCTGTTATGACCAATATTAGAAAACATCTAAAAATAATTATTGAATATCATTTTTAATTTAATTTGCTAAAAGCATATTTTTCAACGCAACCATTAAAAATATTATATATAATGGTTATCTTTGCGTCTGTAGTGACAGTCAGGCTGCATTTAAGGCTTTTCTCAACCCACTTACTACCTCCAAGACTGTCAAAGAGTGTAAAGCTACGCTAAAAAGTGTAGCTTTCCAGAACTCACTCTCCCTGCTTTGGGTACCGAGACACTTTAGCGTGTCCGGAATTGAAGTGACCGATGAACTTTCAAGGTTAGGTTCTGAAGACCACTTTCTGGGCCCGGGGCCTGTCATCCTCTACGAGCAAAGCGCCTATCAACGACTGTGTTATCTTCCAACACGGCCTTAGATGGGCCGGTCTGCTGGATGTAAGACGAAGTTCCTTCGAATAAGCAAAGTTGTTGGTATGCTTGGCTTTTTGAGATTCACAGATGACAACTAAATCAACAACGAGTGCGTAGCAACAGCTTGACTTACTACATGACCACATGGCTTGAATCCTGCCGCTTCTTCACGCTTAACAATCTACATAGTTTAACTCTGTGACCGCGTTCTATTGCGAGTGATTCGAAATCGCTCTCTGCATTTCTCTGATATACAGCCACGTCGAAAGTTCTTAGCATTGTTAATAGCGCATCGAATTGAACTACAACTGACAGTTTACTGCGTTCTGTCAAACTTAATATCTTTCCCTGTGATAACTTCAAAAATTCGAATTGAATCACGGCAGAAGCAACAGGCCTTCTTATAACTATGGAAAATAAAGAGTCATGCAGAATTTTACAACTACTTACAGTATATTAATTTTATTGTAATTACGTATGCAAATCAACATTGACAAAGCTCAACTGTTTTCGATACTAACTTCCGAAAGCATGTTAAATTTTTTAATTCCCCAAAACAAACTGAACATATGCACAAATTGAACACTAAGTATTGTATGTGGTACATCAGTAGTTTTATTACAACAGCAAGCAAACAAGTTGTAGTTTTTACCAAAGATATTGTTATTTGCAGATCAAGTGAAAGCAATGAAATTGTAAAAATTATACATATAACTCTAAACATAAGTTCAATACATACTGACTTCTAGTTACATTTACTTCAAGGTTGTTGCTCCAAAAATATCGTAAATAATAAAGCAATTACAACAAACCCAAATAGTTGTAAGTAAAATACACATGTATGTACATATGTTTGTATAAATATAAAAAATTTCAACTGTAATTACTTCAAAATCAAAATTAAGTATCTCTAAAATTATTCCTACTCGTATAGAAAACTTTATCAGAAAGAAGTTTACTACTTTATTAGCATGTACTGTAGCAAATAAATAAAGAGTTTCTTGCATTTTCTAGTCGCTAATAAAATAATAGCTATAATAAGATTGTATGTACAACCATTTGAATATTCCAGTGAATATTTAGACTTGTCGGAAACTGCAATATTCTATGAATTCGACGAGCGTATTTACATATCCCAATAAAGCAATAAGAAAAAAAATTCAAATTAAAAGAGAGCAGCACTTCTGAATTTGCCAGTTGCAACTAAAATTATTTCAAAATAATCCAATAAAGCGTGTCACCTTCGCAAACATTTCGTCAAAATTTTTAACTACTGATGCAGTTATGCTGCCAACGAATTAGATTGATGACAGTCACAATGCTATTCCGGCAACCGTCACAATTCAATATTTTGTATCAATCGAAAGTGTAAATCAATATTGTCAGTGTCTAAACACTCAATCAAATTAAATACATATTTTTATAAGACTATCGACCAGTTTTCTCTTTCTTAGAAAATGTAAACAAGAAATAAGCGCATAAAAACAGTTTTCCTCAACTTAAAACATTCGAAATTTACAGAAAGCCAAAAACCGACAAGTTAAAGTAAATGACTAATATTTTGTATTAAAAAATTAGCAAACTTAAAATATATGTGTAAAATTTTAGAACATATATTTTCGACTAACTAGCAAATGTCCACTAATTTTACTTTATTGCTTAAAACAGAATTATAATTTACAAATTACTTATACATACACAAATGCAAATATATGTACTATTTACCGCTGGCAAAATGTACAAAGGCCCTAACTAACGTTTCCGAAATTTTACAGGAGAAGCAAAAACAGCATAACATTTCAAAGCATGTACATAGAAAGGGCCTTTTTGTCTTAGCTATAAAATCGTAATTTTTGGCTTTAAGACTCAAACTTTGTGAGGAGGTGTATTTTAATATACGCTACCAGAAACTATAAAAAATGTGTTTCGTAAAAAATGCTAGTTAGGGCCCTAACATTACATTTCGCAAGCGATACGTATAAATATATGTATTTGTATTTGTACAGTAAAAAAAACTACAATATGTACTATTAATTGTATAAATAAAATATTTAAATAATCAATATATAATAAATGTTGTTAATTTGTTTGATTTTTATGATGGCGGCGTGAAGCGCCGGGGGTTTGCAGCATATGACCGCACACGAGAAACAAGTAAGGAAGCCACGCCCACTTATGACAAACTAAAAGATATTCCTAATAGGACTACATATGCCGGATATTAATACTCTGGAGCGTGCACAACATTAATTATCGGTATATTTAATTTTCCGCCTCCATGGTAGGCGAACCACGCCCATTTTTGGAAAATTTAAAGGTAGGCGTAACAGAAATGAAGTGATCAAATGTGGACTCTCTGGTGTATATTATGGAGGTTATGGGGATTCTCCGTTTACCGCCTATATACACCAATTTTTTCGAAGGAGATGTAAAGCCGATATATGAACTTAAGTACTAAATTTCATCTACTTAAGGTTGTAATGACTCAATTGAGAGCCATTTGACGGAAAAATTTTATCGCATATATAGTGGGCGGACCACGCCCATTTTTAGGGTTCCGTTCCCCTAAAAGGGAAAAAACGGGAACACTTATAAGGTCACTTTTGTTTTGGGAGTGTGTATATAAAACGACCATATTTTCATCGTAGAAACCTGAAATTTGGCACGATGTTAGGTCTTGATAACCTAAACACATTTTCACTATAAAAAGTTTAGAAATATTTTTAGAAATATTTTTTTATAATTTTTAAAGGTTTTCGGGTCGGACAAAAAAAAATAAAAATATTTTTAAATCGTATCGTGTGGGGTATCGTTAGAAAGGGCTATGTCCATAGATTATAAAATGTATTTTTTTAAATTTTATGTAAACAGGTTAGAAAGATATAGTTAAAAATGTGAGAAAAACTGACCTGTCCCCACATGATCCCATTTTCCCATGCCATTTCTCAACCGAAAATTTTGATAAAATCAAGCTAACTAGGTATTTGATCACGCATGACTGAATGGCTGCCGGTTTTTTTGAATTTTAAATTTTTAAATTTTTTTTTAATTTAAGATGACCCCCCTCAGAAAAAAATTTTTTTTGTTTATATCGAGTGGGGTATCATTAGAAAGGGCTACATCCATGTATTCCAAATATATTTTTTTTTAATTATTATGTAAACGGGTTAGAAAGATATAGTTAAAAAAACGGACCTGTCCCCACATGATCCCATCTTCCCACGCCATTTCTCAACCGAAAATTTTGATAAAATCAGGCTCACTAGGTATTGGATCACGCATGACTGAATGGCTGCCGGTTTTTTCAAATTTTAAATTTAAAAATTTTTTTTTAATTTAAGATGACCCCCTCAGAAAAAAATTTTTTTTGTTTATATCGAGTGGGGTATCATTAGAAAGGTCTACGTCCATGGATTACAAACATATTTTTTTTATAATTTTCGGTGAATTGGTTTCGAAGATGTAGGCCAAAATGTCGAAAATTGTTTGGCCAGACGGGCAAAGAGAAACTAAATTCGACCGCTAAAAAGGGTATTTCTGGTACGGAACCCTCAGTGAGCGAGCCCGACTCGCACTTGACTGCTTTTTTTCGTATGACGTAGATGGGCCACACATTACCTTAAATAATGAATGCCATTCCTTTAAATGAGTAATTGAACAAATTGTAGATATTTTACCGAAAACAAGTAAGGAAGCATCAGTCGGGTTTCACCGACAGAGTAATGCCCTACACCAAGTAACTGAGTGGGCGGACCACGCCCATTATTGACAAACTACAAGATATTCCTAATAAGTTTATATATACCAAATATTGATGTTCTGACAGGTGTACAAAAGAAATGATCGGTATATTAAATTTACCACCCCCATTGTGGGCGGATCACGCCCATTTTTGGAGAATGTAAAGATATTCTCCCCTGCAATCAAGTGACCAAATATGGATGCTCTGATGTGTATATTACAGAAGTTATGAGGATTTTAAGCTTACCGCCTATATAGTGGGCGGACCACGCCCATTTTCTTATATGGCATGTAGGACCTATATCTTAACCTAGGAACCAAATTTCATTCGTTTAAAAGCATAAGTAGTCAATTGAGAGCCATCTTACCGGAAAATTGTTGCCGCCTATACAGTGGGCGGACCACGCCCATTTTTTGGTATTTTGCAGAGGGTCCACACCTCACCTTAAATACCAAGTATTATTCTTTTGAATAAGTGCTTAGACAAATTATAGCAATTTAATCGAAAAAAAACCCGAGGTAGTGGGACTTACTGGCCTATAGTGGGCGTGTCCTTGAACCGATTTGTCTAATCTCGGAACTTGAAGTAGTGAAAGGTTCACTACGACTGCGTGCCAAATTTGGTCCAAATCGGACCACTCCTTCTTTCTCTCCTGCGCCAACGGACAGCCAGACAGACGGACAGACGGACAGACGGACAACCGGAAATCAACACAGAAAGTGATTCTAAGCATTTCTATATACTTAAGTCCATACCTAGGACGGCTCCTTTAATGCGTTACAATTTTCGCACAAAGTTATTATACCCTATTACCATAGGTGTAGGGTATAAAAATCAGAGGTAGTGGGATCTACAGGCCTATTGTAGGCGTATCTTTCAACCGATTTGGCTAACCTCAGAACTTAATCCAAGCCAAGGTTCACTCTCACTGTGTACTAACTTTAGTTTAAATCGGACAACTTCTTTCTCTCCTGCGACCACGGACAGAAAAACAGACGAACAGACGGAAAACCGGAAAATAAGACAGAAAGTGATTCTGATCATTTCGATATACAGTGCACGCTCGATAACGTGAACACTCCAAAGCGTGAACACCCCAAAACGTGAACAAATTTTTTTCTGTATTGACTACTCCAAAACGTGAACAAGGCGAGAAAGCTCTATAACATGAACAATAAAAGATTCAATGTTTGCATGTGATTTGCATTGTGCTCAAATAATTTTGAATCTGGGGATTCCCCTTTTGCATTGAGCACAAATAATTCTGAATTTCGGGATTCCCCTAATAGTGAGTTGTGCTTTTTAGTTGACAATTTTGGCATAGCATAGAGCGTTTTGACTTACTTTTTATCTATGCAGAGTAGAAATGAGTTGTAAGAAACCTGTGTGCTTGACGTTGAAAGAAAAAGCTGAAATTCTCGATTTTTTAAGAAAAGGATCGAGTGTGACGTGCTTAGCGAAAAAATACAATGTTGCTAAATCAACAATTTGTGGCATTAAAAAGAAAGAAAAAATTATTTTAAAAAGCGTGAACAACACATTTTCTGGGCCTGGAAAAAGAAAAACTTTGCGTACTTCAGAGCTGCCCAAAATGGAGAAAGCACTTTATCGTTGGTTTATTCGTATGCGAAATAAGAATTGGCCAGTAAGTGCTTTAATGCTGAAGGAAAAAGCAAAAACACTGCATTCAAAGTTGAAGGAACACGAAGGTGGCTTCCACGCAGTGACGGATAGCTTCAAGGATTCAAAAAAAGATACGGCGTTCGACTTCTTAAAATATCAGGCGAAAAACTTTCTTCGCAGCCTCAGCTAGTGGATCCTTTTCAATTTCAGAGTGAATGTACGTTAGCAACCGTTCAGGAATGGAACGATGATATTGACGTAAACATTGCGGATAATGACATTGAACAGGAGGACGAATCCAACGATGATGACTGCATCTCCGAGGCACGAGAGAAAATTAAACCAAGTGAAGCAATTCAGATTTTCAACAGAGCTGTACAGTGGGCTAGCCATGAAGGCGTCGATCAAAATGATATGAATGTACTGAAACGACTAAGGGAGAAAGCTGTGATTCAATTAATAGAAAAACAGAAGACACAGAAAAAGATGACTGATTTTTTTAAATAAAAGATTATCTAAAATTTTCTCAAATTAATATATGTACAAAACAACAATAAAATGTGAATTAAAACGTGTGAATATGTATTCACTTTATACTTTTTTGGCATTCGATAACGTGAACACTTTTGTTAACGTGAACTCCATTGGTTTTAATTAGTTCACGTTATCGAGCGTGCACTGTACTTACATATGTCTATACCCAGGACGGCTCCTTTAATGCGTTACAATTTTCGCACAAAGTTATTATAACCTATTACCATAAGTGTAGCGTATACAAACCATTTGTTTAGGCTACACTCTGCTGCTCATATTCGAACAATTCTTCCAATTTCGTTACATCATTGTACCGGTTCGAGTCACTGTGCGAAGTGCGAATTTTCCGCCGTCTTCAGCACAAGTGAAAAACTTGTTTTCCTGGGATTTTTCAGCCTTCGACATTAATTGGAAAGTTTTTCACTTTCTACGTAAGCACTGCAGCGACTGCGTTCAGTCTATTTTGAGCTGCGAATGTAAACACTGTAAATCGGCGGCAAGCAAAGTTGAGAGGAACATACGAAAAATATCTGTTTCATTTATTTTGCTATGATGGAAGCGCAAAACGATTTTTATAAAGACGCCGTGTTATTCGTGACTGGTAAGTACACCAACGATTAAAGACTAAGACTTGCTAAATTGTTAAAATAATAAATACGAAAAGTTCGATTCGAAACTTGCATTTATATACTTTGAATGCTCCGATTTGATAGAGTGCTTGTGTGAAAAATATTTACGGATAGGTTATAGTCGCTTAACAGCCTGGCATGCTGTGGATCCTTGAATGCCGTAGCTCCTCAGCAGTCAATAATTATGACATAATAATGGTGAGCTCGATTAAGGCATGGCATTTTATTAAAATTCCAGGTGCAACCGGTTTTGTGGGCAAAACGCTCTTGGAAAAGCTGCTTTGGAGTTTCCCCCAGCTCAAGTGCATTTTCATCCTCATACGGGAGAAAAGCGGAAAAACAGTGGCTGCTCGTTACGACGAGTTTTTGCAGCATATGATCTTCGAACGCTTGCGCAACCATTTTCCAGAGCGCCTGCGCAAACTCGTCTATCTTACGGGAAATATTGAGAGTGATCACTTTGGTGCGAAAGAGAATATACGAGTAGCGCATGAATGAATTTCTATTTTATGCAACAGGTTTGAGCGACGCGGACAAGGCGAGGCTCTGCCAGCAAGTGCACATAATCTTTCACAGCGCAGCGACTGTGCGTTTCAATGAGCGCCTCAAAGTGGCAGCGCAAGTGAACTCGCTGGGCACTTGGCGATTGCTGGAGCTCTGCAGACAGATGCCCAGGTTGAAGGTTTGCTCATGCACCTTTTATAGCTTCTGGTTTGATCTCATCAACGCACATCCCTCGTTTTCAGAGCTTTGTTTACGTTTCCACGGCGTACTGTAACCCCGGACGCAAATACGTGGATGAAGTTATCTACCCCACGCTACCTCCAGTCAACTGGAAGTATTTTGTTGATTGTGCTCAGAAAATTCCGGATGAGTACTTCAACAGTTTGGCCAACTACATAAAGGTTAGCACACGCGCTCGTCGGGGGGAAAGCAACTTCAAATGAGCTTATACTACATATTTGGAAAGTTTTTCTTTTGCAGGGCCCCCATCCCAATACGTACACCTTCACTAAGTCAATTGCCGAACAAATTGTGAACGCTTATAAAAATACGCTGCCTATCAGTATCGTACGACCGTCTATAGTGACAGCCGCGCACCGAGAGCCCTACCCCGGGTGGATTGATAATATTCAAGGCATAACGGGTATTATGATGGAAATCGGCAAGGGCACAATAAGCAGCATTTTGGGTGACAGAGATATCATATGCGACATCATACCGGTAGATTTCGTGGTGAACTCCATGATTATGATGGCAAGGAAAGCTACAATAGGACAGTAAGCGCCAAAAATATATACATAAATGCATACCGCCACGTAAATTTTGCTGGGTACTACTTATATCCCTGTGTAACCAATTGTGCAAAATCTTAAGATAAGCGGACTTATAGGCCCTTTATGGGCGTGTCTGTCAACTGATGCGGATAATCCGTCTCTATTACCATAGGGTGTAAAAAGAATATTCTTATATTGCAGCGTTTACATATCCAACGCTACATCTGGGGTTACCAATCCAATAACTTGGGAACAGCTTGGCTGTCTCACACTGAAATGGTCCCGTATATACCCCACAAAACGAATGCTGATTTATCCGAATTTCAAGTACCGCAAGAGTGTCTTTTTCCACGAAATCGCCGTCGTTTTGTTGCACTACGTTCCGGCCGCACTCATCGATGTGCTGGCGCTGCTGCAGCACAAAAAAAAATTCGTCCTACCCATTGCGAAGAAATTCCGACAGGCTTGCTTAGCCGGTAAACTTTGCCGCATGCATTTCAGTAAACACTTTGATGTTTCCTAAAATATTCCCATTACACATTACAGGCAAAACATTTTCACTAAATGAATGGATTTTCGAAAATCGCAGTCGCTACTACTTCACGGAATTACTCGGCAAGGGGACATTTCCCAGTCTTTACTGGAGTTTGGATACTCTAAACTATGACATTTACATTCGAGAATTCGTTATTGGTATTCAGAAGTACTTGCACCGTGAAAAGTTCGAAGCAAACTGCAACAAGTGGAGGATAACCAGGCAAGTATTTGTATGCTAAGATAATATATGAATCTATCCTAGTATAAGCGAATCATTTGTTGAAGTATCGATTAATGTCGGACTAACGACTTCTCAGCATATGTTGAATCGGTAAATAAGGTGAAGAAACAGCAGAACACACTCTGCGTCACTGTTGGGATAGTAAAGACCAGACTTCGTCACGTAATGGTTATAGAATATTGCGGACAGATCCCCAAAGGAAGTTTATTTTTACCTTTAAAAGCTACACTTCCAAGTTGGTCTTTAAATACAAGGAGAACAGTCGCAATAGGCCTTTACTACAGGCGCGGATCCCTAATTCGTGCTACTGAAGGAAATAATATAATAATAATTATTAAGTAAAAAAAAATTTTTAATATTCAACGTTTTTAAAATGGACTAAAAAGTATAAAATAATTTTTCATTGCCATAAACAGATTTCTGAACCAATATAGATGGTCCTGGTAATGTTTGATTTTGATTTTGATTTTTCAATTGATATGGAAATACTAGTAAGATTTAAAACTAAAAACGTTGGGGCATACATTGGGTTATTGATGCGTGAATAGTTCACCTAAGTTACTAACAGTTTGATTGTACTGCCTATTCTTTGATTTAAACTTGTTAAACTCAAAAGTAGATTAAAATTCAGAATTTTGTTGCATGCTTTGTTTTTCAATCCCATCTATTTGATTGATGAGTTTTAGTCATTTATGCTTTGAAAGTATGAGCTGTAGTAACTTAAGTTCGACTATTATTATTAAATCACTTAAGTACAATAATATTGGCCTGCAAATGATATAAACTGTTTTCTCAACAGCAGCTACTCTTTGCTATTATTTTGCGCCCAACGTTTTTAGTTTTAAATCTTACTAGTATTTCCATATCAATTGAAAAATCAAAATCAAACATTATCAGGACCATCTATATTGGTTCAGAAATCTGTTTATGGCAATGAAAAATTATTTTATACTATTTAGTCCATTTTAAAAACGTTGAATATTAAAAATTTTTTTTACTTAATAATTATTTTCTGATTTTTAGTATTGTGTGTGTAAAATTTTTCAAGTAATTTCAAACATTTTGATGAGATTATAACAGAGAGATGTAAATTTCAACTGATTATATCCGAAATAAAATTTTTTTTTACTTAATAATTATTTTAAATTGTTTTATTTTTTTTTTATAGCAGGCCAATTAAAAGGAACGAATGTATGTATCAATATACCAGAGTTGGGGCGTGGTGGGTTTGAATGTGTTGAGTTTGAGTGTGGTGAGTTTGATTTAGGTGAGTTTGAGTGTGGTGAGTTTGGGTGTGGTGAGTTTGGCTGTGGTGAGTTTGGGCGTGGTGAATTTGAGTGTGGTGAATTATAGTGTGGTGAGTTACATCATACCACATATGACTGGAATGTAAGAAACGACTATTAACACCTCAATACCAAATTTGATATTGATATTGCTGTAAAATTAGCCGAGATAAAGCATTCCTTAAGTTGGAGTTGTATAGGCGGGGCCATGCCCCGTTGTCCAACGCCAACCACATTTAGGAAAAATGTTGGAAACGAATGTATGTATCAATATACCAAAATTCGTTAACATTGCTTATACAAGTGCCGAGATAAAAAGTATTTCATTATTTGTGGGCGGTGCCACGCCCACACAGAAAAAATTTTGATATAATATTGCATTGTCATCCAGTTCTGAGCTATGTTGAAAATTTCAAGTCTCTAGCTTATCGGGAAGTTACTTTAAAATTAATTCCAAGATTTGTACGGGACATACAAACAAACAAACAAACAAACAGACAAGAAAGCGACCTAATAAAGACGTTTTAAAATAATAATTATAAAATAACGTTATTTAAATTTATAAAAGTAATTGTTATAAATTATTATGGTTTTCGCTTTTGATAACCATAATAAACAATAAGGGTATTCATTTAAGCGTATAAATTTGAACATTGCGCAAATTTATCAACTTATCAAGTGTGTTAAATGAACGCACTTGGCAATCTGTTTGTGCAAATGGTGTTTGGCTGTCAAAAAGAAAAAACTAAAATGCCGAGAATCAGTAAAAAAGTAAAGATTAATCTTGGAGCTGTTTGAAAAAATTACTGAAACCCTTTTGCGTTTATTTCGATTGTTTAATCATAATGTTATAGATCATAGCTAAGAAGGGTTGCATTCGTTGCCGCCTAAGTTTACAAACATCGTTCACACAGCGATATCATCGCGCAAATTTATCACATTTTTGCAAATGAACTTTCATACAAAATTTGACAGTTTGTTTATCAGGTAATAAGTTTGTCAAGTTTGTCACGTTTGTCAGGCTTTTGCGCGTTTAAATGAATACCCCTAATATTGGGTTGTTGGTTGTGGATACATTATGGACCAACATTTTTCTGGTCCTTCAACAAGCGTAAAAGATAAAAAAATTTTTTGGTTACAGATGAAGATTTCGTCGGGTCCGTGCCTTGTATAAATAATTATGTGCTAATATATTCTACTTATTTCATTTCCACAGATTGTACTGGATCTGGGTATTTCTGCACACATTGGCAATTTTGATAGGCACTTATCTTTGTTTCTGATGCAAACACAAAACGTGTAAAGTGAAAAAATTATTATGAATTTATAAATAAACGCAAGTATTGAAACATAACGAAACTGCGCATGGTCTACATTAAGTGCATTCCGGTGGCGCGGGACCTAGTGTAGGATATGTGCGCAATCGTTGCAACTCCAAAATTGTGGTCAGCTCCAAGATGTGGGCATAATCGCGACGCACGGTGTCGATCAAGTCCCGATGAGCTTTGATTTTCGCCATTCTATGTTTATACAGGGAAAGGATTTATGGACAGGAATATGGTTAAATGTTTTGCCAAAAGGAGTACCTGTCATTCCGTTCGCGCAAACGCTTCTCCTCAACCATAACATCTCGGTTTGCTGTGGAAAAGGCAACACTCACTTTAATCTCATTAATTTGTTTGTTGATCTGTTGACTTTTACGCCTTTCATGGTCGATTTGCAACTTGACAATGTCAATCTTCTCAATGCTGCAAGCCGAAAATTAATTAGGTTTCCATATACATATTCTAAGGCTGCGCTCACACTAGGACACAAATGGTGATTGTTGTTCTCGTTTTCCGTTATAAAGCAAAAGTGACCGCTCATTTTCAGGCATGAGTGGGTTGCAATCAGAGCTTGTTATTATAATCGGGTACCCGAGTAGCTTGAGAACCGGTATATCCATTACCCTAGTAGTGAACCCGGACAGCTTGGTCCACCTGGGAGTCCAACAAATCAATATGGTAACGCTAGTCCCTTGCTACATATTCATTTTTTGGACTTCCCGGGTAGACCGGTCCACTATGTCCCCGAAACCCGAATAATCACCAGTTGCAATCAGTTGCAATGTAACAGTAATTAGTTTCGTTTGACTCTCCAATTAAAATGTAAGTGTAAGTCAATTAAAATGAATATTCATCACTCGATCCCTAGTGTGAACGCAATAAAATATTTTTAGGGAGAGTTAAATAGTAATAATTTCCGAGAGGATTGGTCCCGCTCAAATCAATTGCATGCAAGCCTCCCAAGTGCAACTTACATGCGATCTAAATTTTTGCGAAATGCAGCAATTTTCTGTTCGATAACATGCTCTATCAGACCAACAGCATTGGCCGTTTTGGCCTTCTGCGCCTTGACCTTCTCCCAATTTCTTAATATTTGCAGGAACTCCATGCTAATCCTACACTTCTCAATTACTTGCAGCATATATTTCAAATAATCGATATTGGCTCGAACGACTTTGTGTTCCCATTCCTTGTATATGACCTGCCGTCGGAAAAAAGCTACCTTCTCCATAGCTTTTAGCTTCTTAGCTCCAGTTTTCTGCAAAATTCATTCTTAAATGCGCTGAACAATGCTGCCATATAACGCCAAACATTATAAATACCCTAATCAATTCGTTGACCGCATTCACATCGTCCAAATTCATTAGAATGCTGTTCCTTAGATTTACCAGAGAACCACGCAATGCTATTTCAACCTGGCCCATGCTGAGGGTTATTTGAAGTGTCCGATTCTGTGTCGCTTCAAACTGAAAAGCAAACCGATGCAATTCTACTTTCAATTCACTCAATGCGAAAGTACAAAATTGTGTATGTGTGTTAGTGCCTTCAATTATTCAATCTTTTTAAATAACCGATCACGAAAAAGTGTAACTGTTAGTCAAGTTTAGTTAACCGGTCTTCGAACATGAATACCAGAAAATGGGCGTAATATAGTATTATTATTAAATTCAGAAAAATTAGCAAACAAATTTGCTTTCTTTAAAATTGATCATACGAGTATTACTCAAATATAAAAATATTTTAAATTTCACTCTTTTGAAAGGAAAAAAAAAATTGTAATATTTTTTAATTTCAAAGTTAACCATTCAAAATTATGAACTTAACTTATCTCTTTTTTATATTAAATTACTCAACTATATGGATCATTTTAGTATCGCTAATTAAATTGAGAAAAATCAACCAAATTGTTGTCTAATATGTAATATACAGGCATGTGATGGAAATCGTACGAATTCAAAATGAAAACGAAATTTAAAATCGCTTGAATTCAAAACGTAAATGAAATTTAAAATCGTACGAATTCGTTTTAAGTGTGATGGAAATCGAACGATTTCATTTCAAATTTCGGCATTTATGTATATTCAACATGAGCAATTCGAAACAATACAATGCCCTGTGATGAAATTCGGTTTTTACGATTTCATTTCGATTTGAAATCGTACCGAACGACTTGCTCGATTTTGAAAATGAAACATAATATTATCACAAGGCAAATCAATTTCACTCGCCTTTTCGTACGATTTCGATTTCCATCACATGCCTGATAAAGTTGATAAAATTACTTAAATTAATAGAATATTTTTATTTTACTCGATTGAAAGCAAAAACAAATGATATATTCTTTTTTTTTATTAACAGATTAACCATCAAAAAATATGAGATTCAGAAAAATAGACGATCAAAGATAATTTCTTTAATATTTTTTAAAGTGATCAAATTATACTAAAATTGAAGTAAAACTTAATATAAAAGTAAAAACAAATTTTTATATGATTAAAAAATATGGGGTTGCTGTGGAATAGTAAAAGGAATCAGAATAAAAACCGGACAAAAATGCGTTAAGGTGACGCATTCTGATGTTGTCGATTTTATGTCCACCCTGAGAAATTCCGTTTCTGCTAGGGACAGATGAACACAGCAGCTGATTCCATTATCAGTTTGGGGTATCTTTGAAAAGAGGCAAAACCGACCGGATTCCACAACAGTGTTTCAAATCAGAACCGGCTTGCCGTGTCCACAACAAAACAATTCTGACTTGGTTTTCACAGCAACGCCTAATCTTTTAATTTTTTTTTTTATTTTTAATTTTATGAAAAATGTTCGAGCGATTTTGAAATTGATTTGATTATGATTATGTTTTCTTGGAATGAATTTAAGTCGTTCCCTCTCGTAAAAATTAATTCAAGTCTAAAAATCGCAGATACATTTATCAAGGGAAGAAGAAAATTGCTTTAATCTATGAATGGGCTTTGAAAATTTCAATATTCGATATCTATTTGATTAAAATTAATCCGTTATTGAATACGAATAATATTCGGCATTTTTTTGTAGCGGATCAAAAAGTGTAATTTTAAGAACCAGTAACCATATTCGATTTGAGAACACTCATTCAGCTTACATATTCATTCACAGTTTCCTCCAAATTGTCGCTAGCTTCATACTTGGTACTCTTCAATGCTTCAATGTCCTTAGCAAAGGAATTTAAGAGTTTCTGTGCGTCCAGCAATTGTAAGCCGATGCCTTTTACTTTCAGCTCACTCTCGATTTTCTGTCGTCTGAGCCTCACGAAGATATCCCAATGTTTGGGGTCCAGTTGACTGGGGCAGCAGGTTTTCATGTCATCCAAAGCGTCCAGCGCCTTCCAATACTCCGCCAATTCGTTGGGAAGTGGGAACCCCGAGCGAGTGGATTTTTGAGTGATACGTGAGGCCACTTCCATAAACACTAACGTGGAATTAAAGGACTTCGGCAAGACTTTCGGACGCCGCCTGAACAGTTTACTCATTTCGGGTGTCAGATGAGCAGGAATAGAATTCAAATATTTTCCCTTAAATTCCCTTTCGAAATTTTTGTCGCGGGAGATTAAAAATTCCAGCTTCTCTTTGACATCGTTTACTGATTTCTCCCAGAAATCTGATAATTTTGTGTTCTTGTTTATATATACGTTTATATTGTCAATTTGAGATCTTAAAACAAAATATAAAGAATTCATAAGTTAGGAAATACCCTGCAACAGCGGAAAGAGGCGCACAATTTGTCATCTTTAACTAAAAGGTTAGGATAATCTTTAAAACAAAATTTTTAGCTCAATCGACAGATAAAACCACATGGAAAAATCTATATACACTAACTAAACTAAAGACCATAATATGATCTGGTAACGTTTACTATTTTTGGCCACGGTTACTATAAAAGTGACAAAATGCTCAATGTACAGAATTGTAGCTGCTTAGCTTTACAACTTACCTAAGCCCAGCAATTCTCTTACGAATTTCCACCCGGTTGTATGCGTAAATTTTCGTATTTATGCTGGCGATCCGACTCTGCTTCGTGAGAAAATCATACTTCAGCTTTAGTACAGCTGATGCGGCGATCCTCTCATTCACTTTCAGAATGTGGCTGGTTTTTAAATCCAGCGTTTTTTTCTCGTTTTCCTTGAGCATGCGCAAGTACTTGCGCCGATCCTCGGCCAGTAAACGCAACCGCTCTTCGTACTCTCGCAGTTGCTTTTGGTCTTCCAGCGTGAACTCGTGATCCTGTTTCTTTAGCATGAACTCCGGCATGGGTATCTCCTTTTTAATCTCTTCCTCCCACAACTTTTCCAGAACGCCATCCATCATCACGTTAAGGGCACGCACCCAGAATTCAAAGGACCACAGCAACATGCGTCCCCCCCTGGAGGCGGTGATATCTTGCTTTTTCTTACGACGATTTATAGCTTTTATTTCTGAATCATCAACCTGAAACGAGTTAACGAAAACTGTATTATACACTTTTGGTTGAGCCCCCAGGGGAATTGTTATATATATATATATTCTGAGAGTATGGCTAAAAACCACACGTGCCCGGCCGTTTTTCTAGATTAAGTCGGTTACGTTTCTATAAGCAATTATTTTCTATAAATATTACTCATAGGACACTGTTTTATTAATAAACCATGCAAGAGAATTTTCTACACTTTAAATAGAAACCTACATACAGTGGCTCCAAGCCAAAGTTGGACATCATAAAAAAAATATTTCCAGGCAAAATATTTTTAAACTAAAAAAAGTTTAACTAAAAATGCAAATGGGGTTTAAAAATTAAGTTAATTGAGGCTACAAGCTCTTCTTTGGTACACTCATTCTTACAAATATTAGCAATTAATATACGAAAATTCATAATATCTCTTATGTATCGAAAGATATAGCGAGTTTATGAATGTACTCTCAGTACGCCAAAACTTGCTCCATTTTATTAAAAATGGATTCTACGCTAAGTAAGTTGGACCCATAAGCCCTTCCTATCTCTGTGAAATTTCAGAAGAATATCTTTTATGGATGGAAAGTTATATTGATTTTAAAAGATTTCCAAAATTGGGTTTATTCAATTAAAAATCTTCTTTAAATTAAGTCAGTTGTACCCACAAGCTCTTTTTCCGTACACTTATTCTTACAGATACTAGGACTAAATGTGCGAAATTTTATAACGATATCTATAATAGATCGATATATAGAGCGATTTTATCAAAAAACTTTCAGTTTGCAAAAAAATTAGGTCCTTATATGCATATATGTCGCTTTGGTCATGAACGGGTTAATATTTTTTGGAAATTTTCCAGTACTGTTTTACGCGTTGGCATTTGCCAAATTTGTAATCAAAACAAACTTTAAAAAATTATATAAAAAAAAACTTTTTTAAAAAAAGCTTTAATTTATTTAATGTACTAAAAAGTAGAAAATAAATTGTTTCCAATTCACCTGTATCTTACTATCAATAAAAGCTTGGGGCGCTCATGTGTTCAATATTTGTCAACCAGTTACCACAATATTCGATTTAAATAATTTTTTGCAAATAGATTCTAGTAATGAAAGATATTTTGAATATGGATATTGAGCGCACAAGCTTTTATTAATAGTAAGTTACAGGTGACTTGGAAACAATTTATTTTCTACTTTTTAGTACATTAAATGAATTAAAGCTTATTTTTAAAAAGTTTTTTTTTAATATAATTTTATTTTCTACTTTTTAGTCTTCCATAAATTCAATTTTAGAGCTCTGAAATTTTTCGGAAAAAGAATTTAAAACTTGCAGAGCAGTACACAATATTTAGGGTATTCACAGTGTTTCACATATGTCATATCCTCAATTTAACAAATAATACGGCTGTGATCGACCCTAATATTCGTGGCATATTTGTGGCGCGATGAGTTGTTGCTATTTAGCGTGCAAGGCGCGGCGAGCTCGGTCCATGCATGGAAATTTCCAATGAAATTGAATATGACTTTTGAAATACATAGGTTGCCGTGTTGTATTTGTCGTATTTGATTTTTGTATGAGAAAAGCAAACTTATTTTTATGACTGTTGTATATTCTTATTTCAAATAATAACATATACGACAAATATGAGACACTGTGAAAACCCTAATTATATTGGTATTCACATAAAGGTACTGAAGGTAGGTGGTACTGCGGTAATTTTCAAACTAAAATAGTACTGAATTTTGCATGTTGTTCTTATACGTTTCTATAATTTAACCGCGCAGGGACTAATGAGAGCAGGAGTCCTAACGCCATGGGAAAAAGTCGCTCATAGAAACAAAAAAAAAAAGAGAAGCAGTCAAGTGCGAGTCAGGGAATGGAGTTGGTTTGCCGACATGCGAACGATGTTAACAGCACGACGAACAAAACGAAATGGCAATTTTGCTTTGTCCCTGCAATGCGTTAAAAATATCTAAACCACTTTGATATTTGGTCAAGCATACCATACATACAAATATTCTCTAACACATGCTCACGTTTGACTCAAACCATTTGACCGGCCCCGACACATGCTCATTTCGATGTTTACACGTACACATGCTTGACTCAAGCATGGTCCGACCGGCCCCGAGACGGTCAAATGGTTTGAGTCAAACGTGAGCATGTGTTGGAGAATATTTGTATGTATGGTAACACAGACAATGTTTGACCAAATATCAAAGTGGTTTAGATATTTGTGACGCACTGCAGGGGCCAAAGCAGTTTCATTGATGTGTGATGTGTAGTTCTAAAGTTATACACAAATCTGGAGTTGATAAAAAAGTGCCACGCCCCTTATCCTACGCCCATAAAATTTTACCAGTGGGACGACACATCCAAGAGGCGACTGCATACGAAAGTTCAATGCTGCACGACCTTTAGTTCCAAAGCTAATCGAGATCAAAAATTTTGTTTGTATGGGGGGTACCACGCCCCCTTATCCAGTGCCCTCCTTATTTTCTCAGTAGAAGGATATGGATATGTAGTAAGTTCCTACCGAGTTTCATTGATGTGTGATGTGTAGTTCTAAAGTTATACACGAATCTGGAGTTGATAAAAAAGTGCCACGCCCCTTATCCTACGCCCATAAAATTTTACCAGTGGGACGACACATCCAAGAGGCGACTGCATACGAAATTTCAATGCTGCACGACCTTTAGTTCCAAAGCAAATCGAGATCAAAAATTTTGTTCGTATGGGGGTGCCACGCCCCCCTATTCTACGCCCATAAAATTTTACCAGTGGGACGACACATCCAAGAGGCGACTGCATACGAAATTTCAATGCTGCACGACCTTTAGTTCCAAAGCTAATCGAGATCAAAAATTTTGTTTGTATGGGGGGTGCCACGCCCCCTTATCCTACGCCCATAAAATTTTACCAGTGGGACGACACATCCAAGAGGCGACTGCATACGAAATTTCAATGCTGCACGACCTTTAGTTCCAAAGCTAATCGAGATCAAAAATTTGGTTTGTATGGGCGGTGCCACGCCCCCCTATCCTATGCCCATAAAATTTTACCAGTGGGACGACACATCCAAGAGGCGACTGCATACGAAATTTCAATGCTGCACGACCTTTAGTTCCAAAGCTAATCGAGATCAAAAATTTTGTTTGTATGGGGGGTGCCACTCCCCCTTATCCTATGCCCATAAAATTTTACCAGTGGGACGACACATCCAAGAGGCGACTGCATACAAAATTTCAATGCTGCACGACCTTTAGTTCCAAAGCTAATCGAGACCAAAAATTTTGTTTGTATGGGCAGTGCCACGCCCCCTTATCCAGTGCCCCCCTTATATTCTCAGTAGAAGGATATTGATATGTAGTAAGTTCCTACCGAGTTTAATTGATGTGTGATGTGTGGTTCTAAAGTTATACACAAATCTGGAGTTTATAAAAAAGTGCCACGCCCCTTATCCTACGCCCATAAAATTTATTGATTCATGTATTGGCCTCTAGGTTAGGCATGTATGCAAAGTATCAGATCTCTAAGTAGTCGGGAAGTGGGTGAAAAATTGATTACTAGATTTGACGACTTACTGACAGAAAGTGAAGTTAATATAAAGCTTATAATAAAATTATATAAAAAAAAACTTTTTAAAAATAAGCTTTAATTTATTTAATGTACTAAAAAGTAGAAAATAAATTGTTTCCAAGTCACCTGTATCTTACTATCCCTAAAAGCTTGGGGCGCTCATGTGTTCAATATTTGTCAAACAGTTACCACAATATTTTATTTAAATAATTTTTTGCAAATAGATTCTAGTAATGAAAGATATTTTGAATATGGATATTGAGCGCACAAGCTTTTATTAATAGTAAGATACAGGTGACTTGGAAACAATTTATTTTCTACTTTTTAGTACATTAAATAAATTAAAGCTTATTTTTAAAAAGTTTTTTTTTATATAATTTTATTTTCTACTTTTTAGTCTTCCATAAATTAAATTTTAGAGCTCTGAAATTTTTCACAAAAAGAGTTTAAAACTTGAAGAGCAGTACACAATATTTAGGGTATTCACAGTGTTTCCTATCGTCATATGTCATATCCTCAATTTAATAAATAATACGGCAGTGATCGACCCTAAAATTCGTGGCATATTTGTGACGCGGTGAGTTGTTGCTATTTTTCCAGCAGGGCGCGGCAAGTAAGTTCCTATCGTGTTTCATTGATGTGTGGTGTACCTATAATTATAAACTGAAGCCCAAGTGTGTAGTTGCTTGAAAAGTGCCACGCCCCCTGTCCTACGCCCATAAAATTTCACCAGTGGGACGAAGCATCCAAGAGGGGCCTGTATACGGAATTTCAATGCTGCACGACCTTTAGTTCCAAAGCTAATCGAGATCAAAAATTTTGTTTGTATGGGGGGTGCCACGCCCCCTTATCCAGTACCCCCTTATTTTCTCAGTAGAAGGATATGGATATGTAGTAAGTTCCTACCGAGTTTCATTGATGTGTGATGTGTAGTTCTAAAGTTATACACAAATCTGGAGTTGATAAAAAAGTGCCACGCCCCTTATCCTACGCCCATAAAATTTTACCAGTGGGACGACACATCCAAGAGGCGACTGCATACGAAATTTCAATGCTGCACGACCTTTAGTTCCAAAGCTAATCGAGATCAAAAATTTTGTTTGTATGGGGGTGCCACGCCCCCTTATCCAGTGCCCGTCTTATTTTCTCAGTAGAAGGATATGGATATGTAGTAAGTTCCTACCGAGTTTCATTGATGTGTGATGTGTAGTTCTAAAGTTATACACAAATCTGGAGTTGATAAAAAAGTGCCACGCCCCTTATCCTACGCCCATAAAATTTATTGATTCATGCATTGTCATGGTGGTTACGCATGTATGCAAAGTTTCAGATCTCTAAGTAGTCGGGAAGTGGGTGAAAAATTGATTACTAGATTCCACTACATACATACATACATACATACATACCGGATGTGAACCTAATATAAAGCTTATAAAAATGCAAATTCTCTCAGCGTACAAGAGTTGGACGTCTAGTATTCTATGATTGTACTGTATGTCAATGAGAATCATAACCCTACGTTTTGGCATTCTCCGACCAAATAATCGCCTTTCGCTTGTTGCTTTTCTGTTTGACGTTTTTTAATTAACTCGCACGCACGGAGGATGCGGAAGCAAAGCGAATCTGACCGCGGTAACCGAAATCTGCGTGTCGGCAAAATTCGAAATCAGAACTGCACCTTCCAAGTCATACACGTTTTTGTCGCAGTAAAACTCTCCCAACTGTGTTACAAGGCATGTACGAAAAATGGTTTTAAAAGCCAAAAACTTTTTCTTTTTCGGTGAAAATGTTAACAAGTTATTTTCTCACTACACAATTTCCCAATTGATTTCAGATACGGTCATTTTGATTAGTCAACTTGGTTATAGACATGGGCGTATTCAGGTGGGAGCAGGGGGCAGCTGGCCTCCCCTAAAAGTTGATGACAGCAATTAATATCATACATTTTTATACAAACATAAAGTATACATTCGATTTTTCTAGTAAAGAAGTTAGGGTAAACATTGCATAAGGATCTTTTCAAATATAAAAATTTCCCATTACAACACTATTTTCTATAATCAGCTGATGATGTATTTGCAATTCGGCAAAATTTGTATACCCTACATCTATGGTACAATAATAGGGTATAATAATTTTGTGTGAAATTTGTAACGCATTAAAAGGGAAGTCCTAGGTATAGACATTAGTATACAGAAATGGTCAGAATCACTTTCTGTGTTGATTTCCGGTTGTCCGTCTGTCTGTCTGTGAGCAAAGGAGAGGAAGAAGGAGTAGCCCGATTTGGACCAAATTTGGTACACATTCGCTGTTCGCAGTTCAATTTCTAACATTTATATTTATTTAGAATTTAAGTCTTTTTGATAGTAAAAAATGCAACCTTGTCTTCTTTCGAAGTCGAATTGTAGTTGTTCGAACTCTTGCCAGCAAAAGGCAGCATTTTACGCATCGGCGTTAAAACTAATAAAACAATAATCAAAAATACAGTCCACCGCTTTTAAATCACGTACACGTCCTTAACGAGCCAAATGGAGATGAAGTTCAGCAGTTTTCAACAAAACTAGGGCAGCATTGAGTAATAGGCACCCATCAAGCAGGTGTCCAGAGAAGCACACATCAGTTGCACATTTCAGCACAAATTGAGGTTAAGGAGAAGTAGCAGACACCTGGTGTTCAAAAGGAGCAATAACATCGAAACGTCGAGTTCAGTAAATAACCACAGCCTAAAAGTAGGCAAATAAAACACACTTTTTCACTTTCATAAATATGGAGCACCTAAAACGTCAACGAAAAGTCATCAAAACAGCACTTACACGCATTCACAATTTCGTTGCCGATCACAGCGCAAATCTAAGCGACATTAAGGTCCGCGTAAACAAAACGGATGAAATCTTCAAACAATTTGAAAATGTTCAGAATCAAATCGATAATTTGGTCGACGAACAAGACTTGGAGGCGGAAACAAATTATCGAGCGGACATTGAAGGCACATATTTCGCAATAAAGTCAATATACGAGCAACGCATTGTGGAAGAAGATACGGACAACACAATAATCCGCCCACAAGAGGCGACGAACGAAATATCAACGGCCATGCAAGCGCTAATCGAGCATCAAAACGCAATGGGTGTGTTGATTGAACGAATGTCGAGCACACGCATGGAGACCACTGCGCCTCTTTCAAGTCTACATGGAGACTCTGGGCGTCAGCAGGAAATTCGTCTTCCGCAAATACAGCTACCTGACTTCGACGGTACCGCTACCGACTGGCTACGTTTCCGTGACCTATTCGAGGCTATGGTACATACAAGAGCCAACATATCAGAAGTTGAAAAGTTAGAATATCTTCAAACCAAATTGAGTGGTGAAGCATTATCACTCATAAAGCACCTGAAACCATCAAACACAAACTACGATATTGCATGGAGCATTCTAAAAAATAAGTACGACAAAACTGACAAAGTTAAAAAGGCATATTTGCAATTACTTTTCGAGCAACCAGCTATGAAACTTTCCACTGCAGCAGAAATGAGACAATTGTACAACAATACAAATGAGAGTGTCAATGCACTTAAAGTACTGGATGAACCAGTATCGCAATGGGACTCAGTTCTTCTGTATCACCTGGAGAAAAAGCTTGACAACGACAACTTGGTACTGTGGTACAGAGCTAGAGACAGCAATCAATCAGCAACATTCACACAGTTTTTGGAATTTTTGGAGAAGAGAGTTTTTGAATTGGAAAGCACAGAGAAGGCGTCGCAGCAAACCAGGAACCAAGGCCGTCATCAGTTCCGCACACATGCTGCCACCTTTCGAGCTTGTCCAGCTTGTTCGAAACCTCATTTATTGTATCAATGTGACGTATTCCTTAGCATGAGCGCAGATGAAAAATCTACAGTTGTGCGACGAAACAACATGTGTTTCAATTGTTTGCAGCCCAGTCATCAAGCAGCGGACTGCCAGCGATCATCATGCAAGTTATGCGGCTTAAGGCATAATACATTATTACATCGAACAGCAGCATCAGAGGAGACACAGCAGCACTCGCATTCGCGAGTCCCCGTACAAGAGTTAAGTATCACAAATCAATCCAATTGCGTCAACATTAACTCGGTACACCACTTTCAGCGAACACTCACTATTTTGCCAACCGCTATAGTTTGGATACGTGATGGGTCTAATATTTACCAAGCGTGTAGAGCACTCTTAGATTCTGGCTCGCAGAGTACACTCATCACTGAAGCTTGTGCTCAGCGGCTGCAACTTAAGCGGTCGTACGATAGAACACTCTTGTACGGTATTGGATCAGAGACTGGAAGCCTTACAAAAGGCAAGGTTCGCATACAGCTCCAGTTACCTGACGACAACAAGTTCATAGACACAGATGCATATTGCCTGTCCAGCTTGACACAAATGCTACCGTCATGCAAGATAGCAACTGATCATCTGGACTTCTGCAGAAATCTTAAACTTGCAGATCCTACATTTTACAAGCCTGGCAAAATCGATGTCATTCGGAGATTCTAAGACTACAGCATTAAAAAGGCTACATGCTATGGAGCTCCGTTTTAGTAACGATCATCAACTACTCCAAGAATATACAGGTTTCATTACTGAATTCATTGAATTAGACCACATGGAGCCAGCTTCAGAGGCCCAAATTGACAGAACGTACTATATGCCACATCATGCCGTATTCAAACCGAGCAGTACCACGACGAAATTGCGCGTCGTTTTCGATGCGTCATGCAAGACAACGAATGGCCGTTCCCTTAACGACAATTTGTTAGTGGGAACCACGTTACAAAATGATTTATTTGACATCATAACACAATTCCGAAAGTATGCAGTTGGATTCACTGGAGACATTGAAAAAATGTACCGTCAAGTGTTGGTGCATCCCGATGACAGGTCTCTACAGCGCATACTGTGGAGAAATTCTAAAGGTGAGGAACCCAGACCGTATCAGCTGAAAACAATTACCTATGGCACTGCAGCTGCGCCATTCCTCGCTACAAGAACCCTGACGAACATCGCTACAGAGCACAAAACATCGCACCCAGAAGCAAGTATCGCACTTCTTCAAAACTTTTATGTTGACGATTTCATGGCTTGCACACCCGACGTAGAAGCAGCAGCATATCTCAAAAAGGAGCTTTGCGGCATACTATCCAGCGCAGGCTTTCACCTCCGTAAATGGTCATCCAATTCAGCGGAATTTCTAGAAACTATTAATGTCAATGATAGAGAAACTTCGGCAGAAACCATTATCGATGAATCGCAAACAATAAAAACGCTCGGATTACTTTGGGATACCAAGGCCGATAGTTTTAAATACAGCGTGTGCATTCCAAGCATGCCGCACAAAATCACAAAAAGGACAGTATTATCTGACATCGCAAGAACATTCGATCCAATGGGATGGATTGCTCCCGTGGTTGTGGCAATGAAGATTTTCATGCAACGACTGTGGTTGCGTGGTATTGATTGGGATCAGGAACTACCCAATGATCTCCTACTGCAGTGGAACGAACTTCGAGACAACATACAAGATGTACAGCATATACTCATTCCTAGGTGGTGTCAATTTACAAACAACGTCGATGTCCAGCTGCATGGTTTTGCTGACTCTTCAGAATTGGCGTACTCAGCAGTGGTCTATTTGAGAGTGCAGCGTGATAATGGTGAGATCTTAACTAATTTGCTCGCAGCAAAGTCTAAGGTAGCGCCAGTGAAACAAGTGACCCTGCCGCGTCTTGAGTTGTGTGCTGCTGTGCTGATGACAAGATTGCTTACAAAGTTACAACACGCACTAAACATGAACGACGCTTTGGTGTTTGGCTGGTCAGATTCAACAGTCGTGTTGGCCTGGCTCGCTGATCACCCACGGAGATGGAAGACTTTCGTCGCAAACAGGACGTCAGAAATAATCAGCTGCATTCCTGCGCAGCAATGGCGACACATACAATCATCACAAAATCCTGCAGACATGGCTACGCGTGGGTTGTGCCCCACGGCGCTCATCAACAATTCTCTATGGTGGCACGGACCAGACGTGCTAAAACAAGCAATACCTAAGCATGACGTGAAACTTGCCCAACCAAGGGACTTGGGATCAGAAGAACGAAAGTTGGTAGTTCTACACACAATAACACCAAAAGAAATCGACCTAATTCAAAGCTACTCCGATTATACAAAACTAAGCAGAATTACAGCAGATATCTTACGATTTATCAGCAATTGTAAGTCAAACAGTAAACGATTGGAAAAAACCATAGGTGTCTTAACAATTGCAGAGCTGAAAGGTGCACATGATTGCCTAATTAAGGTAGCTCAAACGCAGTCTTTTCAAGCAGACATACGCACCTTACGCGCAGGGAACCAACTAGCAGCAAAACACAAGCTTTTGCCATTATTCCCATTCATCGACGACTATGGCCATTTAAGAGTAGGTGGTAGAATCAATAATTCATACGTCACTTATGATCAAAAACATCCCTTCATTCTGGACAAGGATCACCACCTCACCAGTCTTATTGTTCAGCATTACCATATACATCACCTACATGCAGGTAACCGACAATTGCAGTATTTGTTAGCCTTGAGATATTGGATTCCTGGTGTTGCCCACATAATTAAACGATGTGTCTTCAAATGTACAACATGCATGCGTCTCCGTGCAATTCCATATCAGCAATTGATAGGGAACATTCCTCGTCAGCGCTTAGAGCCAAGCTCAGCTTTCTTAAATACCGGCGTCGACTTCGCTGGTCCAACTCAAGTGCAATCATGGAAGGGTCGAGGCTCCAAACTCTACAAATGCTGGATCGCGCTCTTCGTATGCATGGTCACCAAAGCGATACATTTGGAACTGGTGTCGGAGCTGTCCACAAACGCCTTCATGGCAGCTCTCAGACGGTTTATATCAAGACGTGGACGACCAACTCATATGTACTCTTATAATGGTACTAATTTTATTGGTGCCAACCGCCAACTCAGAGAAGTATTTGACGTGCTCTGTTCATCAGCCAGTCAAGAAACAATCACCAAGGAGCTAGCTGAACAGCAAATCACCTGGCATTTCTCACCTCCCCCCGGGCCACGTTTTGGTGGTATGTGGGAAGCCGGCGTAAAATCAGCCAAATATCACTTGCGACGTGTTCTGGCGGATGCATCAGCCACATATGAGGAACTTCAAACACTGCTATGTGAAATCGAATGCTGTTTAAATTCACGCCCACTTTGCAAAAACTTTGAGGGTGACACTGACCCCCTTACGCCTGGACATTTTCTTATTTTGCGCGGAATGGCAACCTTGCCCAACGAGGCTCACATCGATACAAAGGTTAATCACCTAAATCGTTGGCAATACATTCAACGGTTAGTTCAGCAATTCTGGAAGAAATGGTCTTTGGAATGTTTAACACAACTCCAACAACGACCCAAGTGGAGACAACAACTTAAGAACCTGCAATTGAATGACGTTGTCATTCTCAAAGATGAAAACCTACCACCGTCACACTGGTCTATCGGACGAATCAGTCAAATTCATCCTGGTGCTGACGGACTGGTCCGCGTTGTATCAGTAACTACAGCTAAAGGAACTGTGAAGCGACCAATAACAAAACTTTGCCCTTTATTCATGGACGTTTGAAAGGGGAACCTTTCAAGGAGGCCGAGATGTTCGCAGTTCAATTTCTAACATTTATATTTATTTAGAATTTAAGTCTTTTTGATAGTAAAAAATGCAACCTTGTCTTCTTTCGAAGTCGAATTGTAGTTGTTCGAACTCTTGCCAGCAAAAGGCAGCATTTTACGCATCGGCGTTAAAACTAATAAAACAATAATCAAAAATACAGTCCACCGCTTTTAAATCACGTACACATTCGCAGTGAACCTTAGATTAGATTAGATTAGATTCTGAGATTACCAAAATCTGCCGAAGGACACGCCCACAACGGGCCAGTAAGTTCCACTACTTCGGAATTTTTCAAGTTAAATGGCTTAAACTTGTTTAATTTCTCATTTACAGGAATGATGTTGGTATTTAAGATACGGTGTGGGCCCTCTACGTCCTACGAAAAAATGGGCGTGGTCCGCCCACCATGGGGGCGGTAATTATTTCTGTTGTACACCTTCCAGAGCATCAATATTTAACATTTATAGTCCTATTAGGTATATCTTGTAGTCTGCCAAAAATGGGCGTGGTCCGCCCACTATGTAGACGACAAATTAAATGCACCCACAGTTTTATTTCATTCCGTAGATTATCACCCCACTCGGTGACTTGGTGTAAGGTATTACTCTGTCGGTGAAACCCGACTGATGCTTCCTTACTTGTTTTGAAGTATCAATATTGCAATGTTAAGGCCCAACCATAATAGGAATGAGCTAGCTTACGCTTATGTCAAAATCTGTTACGCACGGGTGCGACTTCAGGCCAATCATACGGGCTAGCCATAATGTGCACATGCAATACTTTAAAGCATAATGCTTTAAACACAATCAAATCGCGAGGCGAATTTTTCGCGGCGAACGTGCGCTGTCAAAATTAAAACACACAGCAGTGCATGTGATTGCCCACAATGACGACGACAGGAGTTCGCCTCGCGATAGAACAAATTCTAATTTTGTCCCAGCCACCTAGCGAAAAAATTAGCTGTGCAGCTGTCAGTGGTAAAAAATTAATAAATTGAATTAAGGAAATTGTAGATTTTTGAGAAGAGTAAAAACATGGCTAAGGACTACGATGAGCGAAGATCGCCTAAATGGTAAATGAAAAGCTGATATTGTAAAGTTATGAAAAAAAATTTAAACAAATTTTACAAAAAAGGTATACGCCCTTGGTTATAGAAGCGGACAAATTAATTCAGAATAATTAAAATGATATTGCAACGGACAAATTTAGTTCAGAAATTACCAAATAGAGTTCAGATTAGTTAAATTGATTCCAGAATCGTACAAATTAATTTTAGATGAGTCAAATTAAATTCAGAAATGGTGAAATAGAATTCATATAAGTTAAGTTGATTCCATAAATGAACAAATTGTTTTCAGATTAGTCAAATTGATTTTAGAAAGGGTCAAATTAAATTCAGTAAACATCAGCAGCACTCAGGAAAGTCTATTAAGCGGATTAAAACTATGTATTATTTTCACATACATACCGTCAGAATTCTCTCAATGACTTCGTCTCTCTGCCACTCCGGTACGGATAGGGCCGGCGGCACAAATGTATCCATCTTTAGTAGGCATAGCATGCAATTCATGTTACTGTAAATCTTTCTGAGTGCGCCGTTAGTATTGATAATGGTGTCCATCATTTCCTGCTTGTATTTCTTCACCTCCAAAAACTTCTTATTAAATTCCTCTTTCAGCATATTTTCCATAAAAACCTATGAACACACATAAAAAAAAGCTTTCCTTAGATTCGAAGGCAAGAAAATATCGATCTTGAACATTTACTCTGAATTTAATAGCGAAGTTGTGCATTTGATTTGACGTCACGTCGTTTTTGTCCTGCATGGCAAATTCCTCTGCCATGGCATGTTCAAAAGCAGATCCCTCCACGACCCAACGTTTCTTCACATTTGACATTCCCTTTCCCTTGTCGTCCGGCTCGACCATAGCTTCTTCGGTCATTTCGTTATCCTCGTCGAAACTAAGCATGTCGTAGAAACGATACAGGTCAAACATATCGGCATAAAATGCCACCTTCGTGCGAACGCCATAATTTTCAAGGTGTGTATTCGAGAACATTGCCCGCAGTTTTGAGTTGAATTGAGCCGTGGTGCGCGTAACCAAATTCATAATCCAGTCACGGATGCGCGATTGATCAGCTATGCTCTCCATCAAAGACTTGCGCTCCGCATCGCAAAGTATTCGCGCTTCCTCATTCAGCATGGCCAACCATTTGAAGTTCAGACAGAATTTCCGGAATACACCGTGTGTTTTCCCAGTCACCGAAATATCGTAGTCGATCAGTTTGCTGACCTCTTCGCCCAATGCCTTCAGCTCGCTCAATATGTCTGCTCTACACTTAAGTTCGTCGGCGGCAAAGACTTTCACGATTACTTGTTCCGTCTGTTTTATTTTTTCGCATACATCCTCATAAGCTTCTATAACTTGATCGGTATCTGGTATGATGGTGTTTTCACGCAAAGTATCCGCCGATGATACCAGCTTGAGAATTTTAAACATGCCATTTATATCGAGCATCGCCAAAAACCTTCAGGAGCAACAAGAACCATAGGAGTTTAATATACTGAATGTGTATTATACCGGACTTGGACTATACATTGCAAGATACATAGTTAAGAAATAGCTTAAGTGGTTATGCACTCTATCTATAGAAACCAGAAAGCGCCGTGCGTCAAAAATCAACACTAAAAAATTAATATAGAGAATTTACTGACAAAATTCCGAGGTAATGGGACTTATATGCCTATTGGCTAATCTCGAAACTTAAACTAAGTTAAGGTTCACTATCACTGTGTACCAAATTTGGTCCAAATCGGACAACTACTTCTTTCTTTTTTTCCGGACACGCAGACAGACGGACAACCGGAAATCAAAAGAGAAAGTGTTTCTGATCATTTCTATATACTTATGTCTATACCTAGGACCGCTCCTTTAATGCGTTACAATTTTCGCACAAAGTTATTATACCCTATTACCATAGGTGTAGGGTTAGTGTTGTTCCGATACTAATGAGTATGAGTAAGTACTCGAGTACTCCTCTCGATACTTGAGTACTTTTTGTACTCGATGCTTTTATTCAAGTACGAGTACTGGTATCGAGTACTTTAGGTAGGTATCGGATCGGAGTATGCGTTGACAAAACTTTTTTGCAAAAACTTTACAATGTTGCCTTGCCTAAAAAATTTTTTTACTTACCTTAAGTTTTGCCTCCCATTTATTACTAAAAAATTTAGTTTGGCAACTCTTATCTATTAAAGAAAAATTGTGCAATATTGCCAATCATGTACATATTTTTGATTGCGAAGTACATATTTTGATTATGTTTAGAATGCACGACGCCGCCGTGGCTCAGTTGGTTCACACCCCAGCCAGTGTGCTACAAAAAAGCTTATGCTAGACGTAAGAACGCGTTGGAATTCTACTTTTTATATGTTGGAACTTGCTCGAAGCTACTTTTGCGTCGTGGCATCGTCTGTGCTCTGTGAGCGGTTGTTTTCTAAAGCGGGAGCTATAGTTTCCCAAAAGGAAAATCGTCTTTCACCGGCTCATATCCACAAACTTCTCTTCTTGAGTGGTATTTCAGAATCTGAATTTTTGAATTAAAGACTCTGCTTTTTGTATGCGACATACATATGTATAAATACTCATATGTATAAATAAAAAATAAACAAATTGTTTTGTTTAATAAAATTCCATATGTTTCCATATTTTAACGATACTTTTTTTGAGTACTGGAATCGAGTACTAGGCGGAATCGGAACAACACTATGTAGGGTATAAAAACCTCTTTCGTAATTGAACTTGGCTCGAATCCTAACGAAACAGTTGGCGCAATAGCCCATGTGGGCGAAGGCTTAGCTTTCTCGCACACATTAACGGGTCACTTATTGCTCGCGAGATGGCGCTGCGTGCAAAGAAACGAAGTTTCGTCTTTATTAGATAGTATGAGTTGGCTGGTATTCAAGCGACTCCACGCATCAGGGACCGAGCACTGATTCATTGCGACACCACCAGCGGTGCAACTAAAGCGAAAAGGTCGAAATTTTTGATCTCGCTACCCCCAAGTTTATTGATAACATTTTTGAATTTACCTACTTTAAATTACATTCCATAAATTTATGTTTAAAATATAATTTGATCAAATTTTTCCAAAACTATGAGTTTCACAGAAGCGGTCCTTCAAAAACCATGGAAAAGAAACTCAAAAATTACCCATGTTCTCCAGTTTTCCCAAATCACCTTAATAATCCCATCATTATTTGCTAACTTTTAATATTCCGTCGGAATAAATTACTAAATAGTGCTGAAGTAATAAATAAATTGTCGATTTCCTCCACCAGGGCAAAAGTTGTAGCGGATACAACTCTAGAAAGTAAATCGCACGCAAAAATTTGGCTACCACAAAATGGCGAAAATACAAAGTTCAAAAAACAAGATAAAAGAGGTACTGCGTCGCTACTCTTACACAATGACAGGTGCTGAGAAACTCCTTTGCCGCCATATTCCTCAGATCTGGCACCGTATTTCAGTTTTCTTTCCAAACATACAAAATGGGGGAGAAAGATTTTTCAGTGCCAATGCGGAGATTGTAAGTGCAGCAAATATAGAAATTGACAAGTTCGAAAAGGGCGATTTTTAGAAGTATGTATCCATATAGTGAGTTTCTCTTTTATGAGAAAAGTTTTGATATCTAATATATAAAAACAAAGAGGTGAAGCCTTCTCACTCAATATCCGCTAGGCCGATTTTCATAATTCTTTTTTTGTTTTATTCGAATTGCTGTATTTTAGGTTTAGGAAGAAAGAAAATTCCGGAAAATCTGACGGGAAAGTCAGGAAATCTGATAAATCGATTTATTCACATTTTACGATAGGTCGGTATTGGAGCGATGACAATTGTGTGCCAACATTGCGACGCGCTTAAATTCAAAGACGAAACTCACGTCCTTTGCTGCTCGAGTGCTCGAGTGGCAAAATGAAATTGGTTCCCTTAGATGCACCTCCGGGGCAATTGAAACCGTTGTTTGAATCGGATGATTTTCTCAAGAACATTCGACAGTACAAATATTTCATTTAAGAAACTGATTTCATGTCGACTTTCAAGGTAAAAGAAAAAAGCATTAACACATCATGCAAACACAACTGTTCTAAAAATGGCACGGGATTCTGCACTGCACGATTCGGGTTTACATATTCAAGGTCAAATTTACCATCGGATGGGTGCATTATTACCAGTTAACAAAGACGCACACCAATATCTGCAGGTGTACTATATTTCGTCGGGAGATGATCAAGTCGATAAGCGGCACAAAAGTCAAACAGGAGTGACAAAAAACGTTATTTGAAAATTGCAACAATTTGTTGTCAGAACGCAGATGGTGCATGGACCGTGTGGGGCATTGAATCCAAAATCACCATGCATGGTTGATGGAAAATGCACAAAAATACCCATGGTCCTATGGTCATTAGTAGCTAAAACAGTAAGATGGATATTCAGTTTATCGACGACGTTCAAAGGACAATAATGGTCGGACAATCGTAGTGAAAGTGACATTTCATCGTCACGAGTCGAGAGATTGAGATCGGAAACGAGTCCGTTGTTAAATATTTGGGCAAAGTGAGATGGCTGTGTTGGGAGTTTTTTGAGATTTTCAAAATTACAATATTAAATGTTCTTAGGGTCACATATAAAAGCTTGGCGGGCCGCAGGTTGAGTATCATTACTTCAGACAAACATTGTCAGTGATTCCCCGTAGGACTGCTGCAGATGAACTCAATGCTGTGGGAAAAACGGAGTTATGCTGGGTCGAGCTAGTGATTTAATAAAAATTATGTAGAGAAAATGAAATTATGGAAATTAAAGATATGAAACTGAAATCAATTTTCGCGGCTTTCTTCTTACCAACCCACTTAACTATAATTAATCCCCTCAGATACATACATACATACATATGTCATATTATACTAAATGATAAACAAATTTGTCACGACGTCTTCCAAATTGCTATTCTCCTGTACATTTTTTCCCTCCTCTTCGCCACTCACTCTTTTCTTTTCTGCTTTCACGTTTGTTTTTGTCTAGTTTTCTGACTAATCCAAAATCAGCCTCGTCCGGCAATTTATTTCTGGGTCCCCCCTTAGTTAAAGTAAAGTTCCTACGGTAAAATTGCGTCCAGTGCTGGCACGTACATACTTACTTGCCATTGTAGAAATCGGCCACCTTCTTCATGATCCGTGGTACAAAGTTCGTTTGCAGAAAGCGGGTGATCATGTATGGCTTGGGAGACTTTTTGTGTACCCTAAAATGGTAGACTGTGCCATCGACACCCCACGTCATCAGGTTGCGCATGCCTTGGATGCCGGCCAAGTTGCTAATGTGTGTGGTCCTTATGGTAAAAGTCAGCACTAATTCACCGAGCTTTCTCAACTGAAAACCATCAATGAGATTGTCGTTGATGCGTATCCCATAAAACTCCACGTAATCCTTGTTGACGACATTCGGCAAAGCAAATTTACGATATTTGTAAGGTAAAACAAATTTCCGAATGCGCATCTGCTTCTGCTTCTTCAACCACTGATAGTTCCATACCTCGGTTGCGTAAAATTGATGTTTGGCCATGTCGCGAGTAATAAACGTAATGAAATGCTCCTCGTCGAACATAAAGGACTGTCGCACATAAATCGCTTTCTGCGGTTCCGTTGAGCTTCCAAGAGTAAACACCTTAGTTTTTAAGTTACTCAACACCAGATAAAAGCGATTGCTAGTGTCCGTGGCCAAAGTGGTGATGTCCAACATGCGTATGCTCTTTAGATGGATATCCCCGAGCTCAACGACCGCCAGTGGGACGGGATCGCGTAATTTCTCGTAGGATATGAAATGTATGTTGCCCGTGGTCGTGCCGACCGCCACGAACGGCAAGTGATTGTGCGCACAAATGATCTTGGCATTCTCAAGGGTCAAAGTTGAGAATTGATACATGCGTAAAATTTCCACCAAGCGCAATTCTCCTTTCTTGTTCAGCATAAGAATCGTTTCTTCCCTAACACCACTTAGTGTAGCGAAGTCCAGTAGGAATTGATTTGTGACGCTAACCTCGGCCATTGTGCCTCTTTCTGTCTCCACATCGATGCGGTACAGATTGCCAACCCTATTCACTGCATACACCTCATTGTTGAAAGTAGATATTATCTTGTGAATGTGCTCGTTTGGGCTGCTGACAGTCCACTCCAAGGTCCAATCTACATTCCTTTTAATAAAGTAAACCACCTCTGCGTTGGCCACTAAAAATCCCTGCTTATGATAATTAATGGAATGGCGTCGCGGCTTCAGAATCCTTTCATCTGGAGCCCACTGCTTCTTAAAGTGGAATTGACCTCCCGCCTATAACAATGATTAAAAGGTTATAGTGTTTTGTTGCTTTCAGATTAGGCAAGCGAGCTCCAGCTTTCACCAGGGGTATGCAAAATACGTACGGAGTACGGAGCTGGATAATTAGGATTGCATAAAATTTTGTTGTTTATTCCTTATTGCTATTCTTATAGTTACTGTTTTTTATAATTAACTTGTGTGTGCTTGTTATATTTGAGCACAAATTAACAAATAGCCGTGTCCAAAAGGATTCAGAAGCGTTTCATGACTAAGAATACTCCCGGAGAATTATCAATTCGTCACGAGACGTGGAGCCGCATAAAGAAACAATTTGAAAAACAAATTTCCAAAATGCCTTCCACATCAGCGACGAAGCACTTGCCCACTGTGCAACTCGATAACTAGAAACCAGGACAGAAAGTGATTCTGATCATTTCTATATTGTATGTACTTATTTTAATGCCTAAAGCCTGACTCAAAGGCTTAAGACGGCTATTTAAGGCGTCAATATACTACTGCCATAGGTGTAGAGTATAAAATAATATTATATTTAAAAAAACTTTTTAAAAATAAGCTATAATTCATTTAGGGCCGTTCTCTCAATGTCTGGTTAGTTTCACCAGAGACAATCTAATATTATATTGTCTCTGGTTGAACAGTGTAACAGTGGTCTTATTTTTTAGTTTTCTATCAAAATTGGAAGAGCTCTAAATTTTGCAGTTTCTAAATTTATTTTCTGTTGAATATAAAAATGTTAGATAAACACAATTTTTAAGAAAAAATTTCATGTATAAAAAAACTTTCCTGCATTGAACTGTTGTTGCTACGTGTGGCAACTGTTGCAACACGGAATGTTATTTTATAATCAGCACAAAAATACCACGAAGCTGTAAATGCCGCTCAAGACCGGCCTCAAGCCATTTAATAAAAACAAGAGAATTTGTTTTTCAAATTGTTTCTTTTCGCAGCGTCACTTCTCGCGGTGAATTGGCAATTCTTCGAGAATATTCTTTGCCATTAAAAGCTTCTCAAACAGTTCGTATTCGGTTAATTTAGGTCCCGTTAATTTGTGAAAAATATAACAAGCACACACAAGTTAACGCGAGAAAGCTGGGCCTAATGCCGGTATCACACTGCTTCCGATTCTTGTCGGCGACACGCTTCCGACTCTTGCTAATGCCTGTACCACACTGCTTCCGATTTTTGTCGACGACTCATTGCTTCCGACTGTCGTCGACAAACGTCGGCGACTACAGTCGGTAGCACTATCACACTGCCGACGACAGTTAGCAAGAGTCGGAAGCGTGTCGCCGACAAGAATCGGAAGCAGTGTGATACCGGCATAAGCCCACACTGGCTGTTTCGCCAATCAATTAATATTATGTATTACTAGCGGGTTTACCCGGCTTTGCCCGAGGGCCACATTATTCGGGAAATAACAACTAAATTGGAATTTAAAAATGTTATAAAAAACCACATTATTTTTAGTGGTATGGTAAAGGGTGTTTTGTCAGCGTGGTTTTAAGGTATGAGATATATTCTTGCTTGGGTCTTTTCTATTTGTGTGTAAAGTTTTATTCAAATTGGGGAAGTCATTAATATAGATCCTTACAGAACTATCTGTGTATGTAGATTACTCCTTTGGTGGAAGGCCAAAATGAAAGGAACGACCCCCTTCAGTCCTCATGGACCCCCAAATTTTACGGTACATACATTTGAGGTGTGCCACTCCACCTTGTTCCATGACCTTATATATATAAAAAACCCAAATTATGTAAAAATGTTGATATGTATGCATGACTAAATACTAACAGAAAACAAAATTTTAATGTTGTATGACTTGTAGTTTTAAAGGTATACCAAATCAAATATTTAAGTTGTATGAGGGGTGCCACGCCTCGTGTCCAATGCCCATCCCATTTTCCTAGTTGAAGGGCACGGACATGTAGTAAGTTCGTATCGTGTTTCATTATGTGTTTCATTTTACCACGCCCCTTGTCCTACGCATATAAAATTTTACCAGTGTGACAACGCATCCAAGAGGTACCTGCGTACGGAATTGCAATGCTGCGTGACCTGTAGTTTTAAAGACATGCCAAATCAAATATTTAAGTTGTATAAGAAGTGCCACTTCCCCTTATCCCACGCCCCTAAATTTGTTTAAGCAAGAGGGCATGACTAATTACTAACAGAATACAGAATTTTAATATTGTATGACTTGTGGTTTTAAAGATATGCCAAATAAAATATTTAAGCTGTATAAGGAGTGCCACTCCCCCATGTCCCACGCCCCTAAATTTGTTTAAGCAAGAGGGCACAACTAATTACTAACAGAATACAGAATTTTAATGTTGTATGACATGTAGTTTTAAAGATATGTCAAATCAAATATTTAAGTTGTATGGGAGGTGCCTAGCCCTCTTGATGAATACAAAAATTTTATATACAGACGCCTTCCTTTGGTCTTCAACAATATTGGTATAAAGTTTGGCTGAAATCGGTCAACGCGTGTAGCTTTGTATAGGCGGACAGACAAACAGACAGACAGACAAACATTCATTTTTATATATTAGATTAGATTATTGTAAATACCCTTAATATAAATTTTCTGAAATCAGAGCACTCCTCGTAATTTTGCATAGACGCTGTATGGGATCGAATCACTTTGCGATCTAAGCAATTGGAGAGGTATCGAGCATATTCGACAGTCACGCCGACCATGAATTTAAATGTAATAGTCACGTTTTCTTGGGAATTAATGCTTTCGGGCTTAATTCCATATAGTAAAAAAAATACTTTTTTTGTTTTAAGTTGTATATGCTAATTGAGTTAAATCCCATGAACACGAACATCAAAGCAGAAGCATAACTGCAAACAAAATTAAATAGACCCGTTTGGGATTGCTCTTCCCAAGACCCTTATACCTTTTATAACTCTTCTACGTATTTTACATTGTTTACATTTTTTCCTACTTATACTACATCGTCTACATTTTACACGTGCACGAGCCATACGCCGACTATGATGAACCGAAGTCCCACCACACCTCCACCTTTGTCTCTCTCATTGCCACTTCAAATACTTACAATTACCACGCTGCCGAAGTCATTTACAATATATAAATTTCCATCATCGGAGAAGCAAAACGAAAACTGAACGCTTTCAGAGTACTGCATGGGTAATGTAACTGTGAAGATTTCATGCAGGCTTGTGCTCGCCGCTGTCACACACATTTCCCAGCATATGAGCTGTTTGGTCCAAACGGAAAACTGTATTATCCTGGGTATGTTGCCCATTGAACATGCCAGGCTAAAGGCGCTGACCCTCTTGTGTGTGGTTTCCTCTGCAATCAGCTGCTGCGTGCGAAAGTTCCAAACACGTAACTTGTAATTCGGATAGCCCGTTATGGCCACCAGATAATCATGATTCGAGAAGCACATATCGGTGTACGAAACGGTTGAGGTAGCTGCAGGCAAGAGAGGTGACGACTCTTTCCGTTGAAGTCACTGTATGTACTATGTAAGAACGGGAACTTACTTGTGAAAACAGCAAATTTGCTCATTTCCGGGTACTTAATGATGTTTATGCAAGGGCGCAGAACGGCCTCGGCACATGCGAAAAGCGGGAATCGGTTGTGCCCGATCAGGAGCGATATACCCGCCCCCATAGCGGCATTGTCTGCCTTATAGTAGGCCTTGCTGCGCTTCTTCAAGTCAGTGAAGCACACGATGTTGTCGCAGAGCATAGCGACCGCTTCCATGCCCACGTTTATCAGCGTGTCTGGTAGGCCGTATGTAGTCCAGCTGCAATGGACGCAAGCGACGTCATTACTGTCAATGCACAAATCCTTAAGATATTACTTACCACACGGTACTCATTTTATTTGCACTAGAATTGTTCTTTGCGCCGCCAAAGTTTCTCCAACGTCTTGAAAAAGTTATCTTCTTCTTGATAACTAAACAACAAATTGCTATGCCAAGGAAACACTTTGAGTGTGAACTGGCATTGATGTGAGCTAACTGACATCTAACTCCTTGCAGCACAGTGTAGTATATACATAAGTAGCACAATTAACAGTGGCATTCCACAGAGAATCCCCCTTAAAATCTTACAAAGAGCATACTACAACTTATTTATACAAAAGTTCCATTAATTTATCGTAACAACTAGTTACAGCCCTTAGTGGGAGGGGGAAAATGGAGTAGACGGCGGAATTAGTCATTTATTAGTCAGCCAGCTTGCTTGAATTCAGTTTTGTAATGGCATATACAAGTATGTATTGCATTTATTTCGAAAGCATAGTACTTGATCCAGGCTGAAAATATGGCGTTTCCCTTCTGTACTATGGACGGAAGTCTTGAAATAGATTAAAGAATGTATATAACAACCAAGGCAATACCGCAGCCAGAACAATTTCGTTAATGGTGTGGTTTTTGGGCAGCCTGCAAAATGCATACAAACAGAACAGGTGCAAAGGCCGATTTTGAGGGGTACTTCGAAAACACTTGGAAAATGAACACAGTCGAGTTAAAAGCTAAAGTGTGTTTTTAATGTTGGAAGGAAATACCCAGGAAAAAATTCCATATTAAACCTAGAAATCACATTTATCTGTGTGTATATAAGTGAGTCTCGTTTGACGCAGGAATTTGAAATTTGTTTCGTACCGTGTCGGGTATCGTTTGAAAAGCCTCCTTCTAATGATTCCAAAAGTATTTTTATGAAATTGGTCATGAATTCATTATAAAGATATAGTTTAAATTGTACGAAACCCCACCGAATTCTTCTTTTCTTTTGGTATTCGAAATCTGAAATTTCAATAAAATGCAGTTTTGTAGCGTGGGCGTACACAGGATTGCAAAAGATTACTTACTTTTAAAGCCAAAGGATGCGCATGAAGTAGATATGGATAATTTCCAAAAATTGTTAATTCAGAAACAATATCCTTTCAACTCAAACAATAAACAATGACTACGCAATTTGTTAGCACACACATATTTAGGATACAGGGGTCAACTGCCACTCTAAGTCCGCTTTTACACGATGCGACTCGGCCCCGGAGACACGGAAGAATGTAGGAAAGAGGGGTGAAACGACAGGGGAACGCGCAAAATCGCTCGGGCAGCGATTGTGCTCTGATTTTCTGACGTTCCTCTTTATTCGTTTTCGCGCTTCGCGCTGTCGACTGTAAATTAAAACTTGAAATCGAGTGAATACGTATTGCAAATAAACTGAAAAATTTACAGAACTTTACGCATAAAAGTAAATATAAAGAAGAAAATGAGCAAAGAGTGGAATAAGTGCTTTAAATGTTTACAAATTACACAAATAAAACCAGCTGCAAACTCTGTGTCAATATGTGAAGTGGAGCGAGTCGCATCGTGTAAAAGCTATGCGCGATTTCAAAGCGGAATGCGAAAAAATCGCCGGGGCCGAGTCGCATCGTGTAAAAGCGGACTAACCGTACTTGCGTAAGTAGAGTTTAAAGCGCTGTTCAGTCACCGCGTATCTTTTGTGAGCGGAATTAATCGTAACGTCAAAATTTGGGCCGTTCAGTGAAAATCGTATCGCAGCTGTGGCTCTTTTGCACGTTTCTGTTTTGGTTATTGCTGCCGTGCTGCCATATAGTTTCGTGCACAAAGTAAGCACGCTGTTCATTTTGATTTTGAGGTTAAATTTTACATTCTTTATAAAATCTATGACACAGAATTATCTAAATTTTTACATATATTTATTGTGGTCTACTTTTAAGAATTAATTATAGCAATAATAATCCGGTTTTAGTTCTAAATTAAAATCGAAGAGCAGTGGCAGCACTGTTTTTAGTACAAAGCAATGCCATTCTCTCATCCTCTCTGAGCATCAGAGCAGACGTAAACGTGTGAGAAAAACCAATTTGGATTAAGCGCTGATCAGTCACCGCGTATCTTTTGTGAGCGGAATTAATCGTAACGGCAAAATTTGGGCCGTTCAGTGAAAATCGTATCGCAGCTGTGGCTCTTTTGCACGTTTCTGTTTTGGTTATTGCTGCCGTGCTGCCATATAGTTTCGTGCACAAAGTAAGCACGCTGTTCATTTTGCTTGTGAGGTTAAATTTTACATTCTTTATAAAATCTATGACACAGAATTATCTAAATTTTTAGATATATTTATTGTGGTCTACTTTTAAGAATTTATAATAGCAATAATAATCCGGTTTTAGTTCTAAATTAAAATCGAAGAACAGTGGCAGCACTGCTTTTAGTACAAAGCAATGTCATTCTCTCATCCTCTCTGAGCATCAGAGCAGACGTAAACGTGTGAGAAAAACCAATTTGGGTTATAATTTCTGCGTTACGCGCCGATTAAATACGCAATGAGCGAACGCATGTATGAGTTCGGGTAGGATAGGTTTTGTCTGCGCTCCGATTAAATACGATACGCGGTGACTGATCAGCGCTTTAGTCATTGATAACAAGACTGCAGCTTTTTTCATTATTCTCATAGTTTAAAACAAAAGTTAGTATCTTGATAGGTAGAGTATTTCAAGTCCAAGACGATTGGTAGTTATTTTCGGGCAGTAAATTCGGATAATCATACTATTAAATAAAACGCTATTGCGTACGCAATGTTATGATCCAGTTGCCGTTACTTTGTTTACATTGAATGGAGCATTGTTTTTGCACAGCATTGTTTTGGGGAACATATGATGAGAGTGAGAGAGTATATTAGCATGGACTTGCAATGTTGTCATGTTCTTCTCTGCACAACAGTAATGCCTTTTATTCCACTTTCATGTAAAAGGTATTACATTTTGTCGTACCGCTAAAACTTCTTGCCGTATGGCGGTTTTTGGACTATTTACTAATATTTTCAGCGAAAAAGAAGTTTGTCAAAAATATAAGATTACAGGAGTAATAAACAAAACTAATAAAAATATACACATTGGCAGATGTGAATTGTAGCCGTACTCCTGAACATTAAAAAATGTAAATAGCCGTGAAATTTTCAGTGTTCGGTTAGATTTCGGTTAAAATTAAAATAAGTCGAATTATGTAAGTAACTTGCATAAGTATTAAATATCGAGGGGTCATATTTTCATTTATTTTTCTTTCTTACTTTGGGGTCGGGATTGGGGTGGCAAATATACCAGATAAACCAAAGAGAAGATGGAATTTGCCGAAGTACTTAGAAGTGGACCAGAAGAAAAGTTGATATTATTCGTTGAGCTAAGCTTAAACTGAAAGCCCGGCATTGAAATCTTAGCTTTACCAGTTTTTTGCAATATTTGATGTAATATATTATTTTTTAGGGTGCTAATTTCCGTAAAGAACGCGGTTGTATTAATTTATTCATTGCGAACGTTCTTTATTTACTCTGATCACTCGGAAAAATCCGTTGAGGGTAAAATTGTCTGTGAAATTTCCACGATTCTTCGAGAAATTGTAACTTTAGAGAAACGGTCGGAAAAAGGAATGGATTAAAATAATCTTAGAAAAAAGATTCGTACGCGATTTTCACTGATTCTTTCAAATTAAACATAATTTTCTGTTACAATTTTTTCTCTATTTTCATAAGCAACATTTAGAATTTCACCTTAATGCTAAATGTAGGGGAAAAAAGTGGGAGAGTCGCCGCAAAGCGGCGCGAGACTGCTGGTATATAATATAATACCTAATTTCGGTCGATCGACAGTTTGCTGATAAAGTTCTAGCAGGGAATCCTGAGGGCGCGAGCACGACTCAAACTTAACTGAATTTTTATTCAATGAAAATTTATATCATAAGCTAAGTAGTTAGAAAAATATGTATCTCACTGCTGGAGTTAATTTTGTTAATGGATCTGGACTATTACTATAAAGCCTTAAAATATTAAAATTGCGGCGCGCCGCGGCGGTAGTGGTATAGAAAGGGTATAAATTTCGCAATTCACAGGCCATAATTATATCAGGGGTATTCCCTATCCGGTGCAATTGGTCCTGCAAAAGAGCAAAAGCAAAATATTTTTCCACCTTTTGCATACACAATAACAAAACACACTGGTTTGCTTTTGCATTAAAGTCACAATTTTCCTAGACCAAAATCCATTGCGTTTAGTGGAAAATATTTGATGCAAAATATGAGCATAGTTGCCAGCTTGAAGAGTCGCACTTATTGGTGTTATAAATATTTACCCATGATTTCATTTGCTGCATTTTCAATTAAGAAGTCGCCTAATTGTTGTTTTTCGCTCTTTCGTGGCATTTTTTTGAACACTCAAATAAAACAGCTGTTTGACAAAAACATTTGCAGGGATTTCGCAATCGATCGTTCCCGATTATAAAAATGCAAAAGAAAAATTTTGCTTTTGCTTTTACATTCGCTCCGGATAAGGAATACCCCTATCGTTTGAAAGAGTAATATTTGCCTGAAGGGAAGCTCTGCGGCAGGCCGTAATGGGGGATGTTAACGCCAAGAAAGTAAGTAAGTAGGAATAATATTTAAAAATCATATATATTATATATTTAATAACATGAGATGGATATACATAGTAGTAATTCAAGTTAAATGCATTCATCAGCGTCGCAAGTTGAATGTTTGCGAATGTTTGAAGCATATGAAGCAATTGTATGCGTTCCTTTTTGGATATTGTGGCTTTAATCTTTTAAAATACGTCGACGTGTCTTTTTTTCGCCATCGACACTCTTGATGCGCTTACGCATGTGTTTGGGTATGACGCGAAAGACTTCAGAGTCTATTTGGACGGGCATCGAATTTTGTCTCATAGCGAACCATTTCATTTTGTTGTCGATTATACGCTTGGAGCGGTCCGAGCTGGGCGCACTGGCAAAAATGGAAGAGACGCAGATGATATGGACGTATTGGCGGTGGCTTTGCGGGATCCAACTGAAAGAGACGTAAATAAAAACGGGAAACGATATGAGTTACGGCAAATATTCGCAATCATTCGCCAGATGCGAAAAATTTGTGCTACATAAAATATACAAATAATTATATGCTTCACCAGCGGCGTAGCCTGGCGAGGGGATCACTGCAATAGACCACCCCTTAGATTGAAGTTAGGGGCTTTTAAAAAAACTGTAACTGCAAATTTATGAAATGTACGAGAAAAAATGTGTTCTTGAATTTTTTTACAATTTTAAAAATTACGTCTATTTATCGGAATATGCAAAATCTTAGGACATATGACGAGCACAGAGCAAAAACGCTTCGAGTGTCAATTTTCGCCTCATTGCGCACATGCGCTGTGCAGGTATAAAAGTCGTTTTTGTTCTGGGCGCATCATATGTACATATGTATTTTAATTGAAAATAGCTCAAATCATAATACGAGTAACAGCTAAAGAATTACTCGCGAAAATGTGTGCAAAACAGCAAGGATTAAACGTAAAAAAATAAATGAAGTACTTATGTAATTTTTTTCTCTACAAAAGCAATGAGGCTCGGATTTTAATGAAATTGCTGCTCCAGCCTCGGTTATAGTAAAAAATTAATGGTAAATTTAAACTATAAGAGGTATACTTCAAATACTTTTCACAATACGCCCCATTTAACCAAATCTTGGGCATGCCACTGTGTCCCGCATATTAAAATATGTCTAAATAGAACTTGGCATGGCCGCTTGTCCGCTACTTGCGTCAATCGATGTAGTCGGTCAAATACTTGTGAAATTTTAAATGGATACAGCGAAACTTTCGTTTTTAATCTCATCGGAAAAACGTGTGCACTTGCCTCCGACATCATGCGGAACCGCTTCTGCGCCGTTGCTTCTACTACGCCCCTCGCCTTGTTTGCTGTTCTCCTCCTCCGGCGTGGAGTCATTGCGCAGAGCATCGCCGCGCTGCAACGTCTGCCGCCTGGCCGCCAAGGAACTGTCCACACTGGAGGCGGCACGCAGCCGCGGCTTGACCCTCCTCTGTCGATAATGCTTGCGATAGGCAGTTTGTATATTTCTGGCTGCGGTATCTTCAATCAGCTTTTCCAGCGACTCGCTGATGGCTTCGTTGCCAAAAGACGCTCTGCTGCCGACGCGAACGGATGACTTTGTACCATCACTGATGCGTCGCAATCGGCGCCGTGTGAGGAAGCCTCGTGCACCGGCCTGTATTTTGGTGGCGGCGGATACGATCGTTGAATCGCTGTCGGTAGAGCTGTCATTGTTATCCACTAGGGCCGTGGATACATTGAAGTCGTTCGGCTGCAATTTGGCATTGTCCACGTTGACGGCCATGTTCCAAATAGTTTCGGTGGCCACGTTTGCTACGCTCCACCAAAAGGAAGGCGGGTATGAAGGACACCGTGGGCAAGTAGAAACAACCGATGATGTTGCGCAGCAGGCAGTTGTAGGGTACCACGCATTACCACATCGCCACACTGCGCAGCATTGACATGCATGTTGTATTAGGTCAGGGCGCACACGCGATACGCCACACTACTTGCACTTGCGCTTGCGGTACTCGATACGCGACACCGCTTGCACTTGCGCTTGCAGTGTAACGTTAGCGCATGCGGATGCACTTGTCACTATTTCGCTGTGCATGCTATTTGTTGCGCAGGTCAGTGATTGGCTATTGCCTTGGTACATATTCATTGCACACTGGAATAGGGCGGAGTATTAGAAATACTGGGATTTTATATTGTATGTAGTTTCAATTATGTAAGCCAGTACTTTGTAGAAATAAAACAGACTTAAACTGAACTTCGTTGGCTTCACTGCCTTCGTTTCATTTTGATTCTAAACTGCGGCGCTTGCGCCATATCAATACAGCGTTGGCACGCTTAAATGCCTCTGACTGAAGACAAAGAAGACTGACTTTAGAACCCGCAACATTACACAGTTGTACAGCGGGAAGGTGAATGCGTTGGTCACCAGAAAAGCGATTGACTGTAGTATGCTAAAAACTATTACAGAATAGCTAATACCTATTAATCAAAACCATTGAAATTTGAAACGGTGAATGAATAGAAGAACTGGTTAAAAGCTCGTAATAAGGATGTGTTTGATACAATAGCAGATACATTTTGCAATTTCCGCACCACCAATGAGGTATGCAAATTGGCGCGTTACCGTTTTTTTGTCAATGGGTGTGCGGTTCCCCAATAGGCCTATGCACCCAATACAAAATTAACACTACTTCGAATCTACCTTAAAAATCTAATATTTCTAATCTACCTTAAAAAACTCTAAGTATAACTTAAAATCAATTGCAATTGCTACTTCGAATCTTCCTTAAAAACCTAATATTTCTAATCTACCTTAAAAAACTAATATTTCTAATCTACCTTAAAAAACTCTATAACTTAAAATCTATTGCAATTATATCTACCTTAAAAACCTAATATTTCTAATCTACCTTAAAAAACTAATATTTCTAATCTACCTTAAAAAACTCTAAGTATAGCTTAAAATCTATTGCAATTATTACTTCGAATCTACCTTAAAAATCTAATATTTCTAATCTAGTATAACTTAAAATCTATTGCAATTAAATCTACCTTAAAAACTCTAACTATAACTTAAAATCTATTGCAATTAAATCTACCTTAAAAACCTAATATTTCTAATCTACCTTAAAAAACTAATATTTCTAATCTACCTTAAAAAACTCTAAGTATAACTTAAAATCTATTGCAATTATTACTCCGAATCTACCTTAAAAATCTAATATTTCTAATCTAGTATAACTTAAAATCTATTGCAATTAAATCTACCTTAAAAACTCTAACTATAACTTAAAATCTATTGCAATTACTACTTCGAATCTACCTTAAAAATCTAATATTTCTAATCTAGTATAACTTAAAATCTATTGCAATTAAATCTACCTTAAAAACTCTAACTATAACTTAAAATCTATTGCAATTACTACTTCGAATCTACCTTAAAAATCTAATATTTCTAATCTACCTTAAAAACTCTAACTATAACTTAAAATCTATTGCAATTACTACTTCGAATCTACCTTAAAAATCTAATAACAGGCTACAGATGATATAACCTAAGACGTTTCATATTTACAATTATCTAGGTAATAGTTTATGATGCTCTCAAAAATGAGGAAGTCATTTTCGAGAACCATCGTCTGTATTTCTACTTTTAATCTCTATACTACCTAATATAATTTTTTTTAAAAGTCTGTGATTACTTAAACTATTTATAATATATTTTAACCAACTTATGTACAGCTTGCACTCTTCAAAAAAGGCATCACTTGGTTTCACCAACGGAAGGCCGTCGTCAGCGGCACGTTTGTGCCGAATGACGACTTCCGATGGGTCGTTGGATGCCGCCTCTTTGAAGAGACCGCTATAAGTACTACATTCCTGCACTACATATAATTTCGACAAAACACTGCTTAGGGCCAGTTTCACAGTGGATGTTTAAATCTAATTTGCGAATTGAGTTTAAATCTAGTTTAACTTCTCTTGAGTTTCACAGTGCATTTATTTAAATACGGAATAATGAATGGCAACTTCGAATATTTGACAATTGAAGGTTGACACAACTTGCTAAAAACATATGTTCAATTGTTCAATTATGGAGGCAGCGCGAGCTAAAAATTTTTCGTCGGCCGAAAGAAGTGAATTATTGGATATTGTGCAAAGAATCCACAGTTTATATTATTTATAATACTACGGGATCATTTATATGTGCTACACCATGCAGTTGTATGTTTAATTTGACCGCTTATAAATTGCAATATTGTCGACGCAGCTTGCTTGCACATCCGAAATCAGCTGTTTATTGGTTTTCGATTGCAACTCTGTGCCGTACTTAAATATCCACAGTCGGCTATTTAAATCGTATTTAACTTCCAACTGTGAAACTGAAATTCCCTATTTAACCTGCAATCAGAGTTTAAATATCCACTGTGAAACTGGCCCTTATTGCATCTCTATCTACGCATATATCAACCCCCCGAACACTTTGTGCGCTTTCAAGTGTGTCTGCACACTTCGCGATTACGTCGTCTATACTTTCGAAATTCGCGTCGTTGCAGTCAAAATTCCCAACAGGGAAAATATTTAAATCTTCGGCTATAATTTTAGAAAGTATAACTCTTATCTTTTTGTGATTATAACATTCTTCAACTCCCTGGATGCTAATATGAAACTTTTTAAACATTTCCTCTAAACAATCTTGATTTAGACTGTTTAGAGAAATGTGTTCAATGTTTGGATATTCCTCAAACAAGTATTTGCATAAACCTATCATTCCTTTCAGAGTGGTGCTTACACCATCGCAACATGTTATTCCAGATGTTTGTTTGATGTCGCTTAAGAAGGAAGCAAGGCTTTCAAAAGAAGTACGGCTTAAGCCTTTCTTTATTATTTTTAAAACTTTGCTCGTTTCCCGAACCATTCTGGTCACAAATTATTGCCTTTACTTTTAGGCCAATGCTCGCCACTGCATTCAAATTTTCTACCACAATCTCTTTTAGCATAAGCCCTGTCAGTGCTCGGGGGTTGCATAAACACAAAATACGTGTTCATAGCTCTTTAACATTCCTTTTATTAAGAATATTAGGCATTTAGGCGATGCCTCTTTCATTCGTTTATTTTGGCCTAGGTCTACATAGCCACTTACTTCGTCTAAATCTACGTTATAAATGAGCTCCTCCTTAGCTCCGCATTCATCAAAGACGAGTGCGCAGTTACGCTCCTCCGGCAGCATTTCGCTCACCAGATCCCTCAACTTCAGTTTCCGTTCCAAAAACACACGACGCAAATTGAAACGACGCAAAGTGAATTATGATTTTCTATAGCAAACCATGTAAAGATCGAAGATAGGTTCCAGGGTTTCGAAAATACTACTTTTTAAAAAGAAAATTGAACAAAGTAAACATTTAAAAAACAAAAATAATTTAAAATTTTATTACATACATACTGTCTACGTCTGGCCACCTTGACTGGCAATGGGGCCGAGAGCTTTTGCCCCAGCTCAAAGCTGCCAACCTAGTGATATGATTATGTTTGGAACAAGGTGGAAAGTGGAACAGGGAATCGGATTAAGATCGTCCTCCATTTCCTTTCACACTGATTGCATCATCCTCGCCGTGACTAGACCAGTTTACTTTCAAGTGTTTTTTCCCCGAAAACTAAAACCGAGAGCCAGTGCATCTCATCGCGATTAACTTCAACGTAAGTGATTTTTTCCGCTGCGAATCCCCGCAACTACCAGGAACAATCCTAACCCGACCCCCGGTTCCACCAAGCCACAGCTATTAATTGTGCACGTAAGTTAAGTGAAGTGTGAAAATATAAACCTTAAATTGCACATAGGTGCTGACAAAAATTGGTGTTTTTATTTAAACGATTCAATCAAGCGACGTCATTTTAATGAGTGAATGAGCAAGTGATCTTGTCGACATTGGCCTCAGAATTTTTGTTTTGATTTAAAATTACTAAATTGGTTGCATATTGAAAAAGTACGTTCTCTCATAAAAGCCTCCCAAAATTTCGAATTTATTTATTTTGTAAACTGCTTCTTAAAGATCACAAAGGCCAGTATCTTCCACAACATGATGACGTTTCTTTATTACAAAATCTGCAAGCGAGCTCTTATCATAGACAACCGCGCCAAACACCTGCACGCCTAGCCGTCCGCAGTGGTCGCGACATAAAAAATACTTATTGGGTAGAATACGTTCAAAAAGGCGAAAAATTTGCAGGCAACACACACACAAATCAAAACAGTATCCCAGGCAAGTGTGTATAAAAAATGTAAACAAACGGACGGACAGCTCAAATAATGCTGCCGTCGGGTGTGCTGCTTAAAGACAGAAATAAGAGTTGAAAGGGACATATGACGCGCCCAGAGCAAAAACGACTTTTATACCTGCACAGCGCATGTGCGCAATGAGGCGAAAATTTACACTCGAAGCGTTTTTGCTCTGTGCGCGTCATATGTAAGTATGTATATTGGATAAATGTGATTAATTAATGTATATTTAATGTGCTCTTTAAAAAAATATGACCCTAAAAAATATTTGACGAAAAGTAACTGCAAAATCTGAGAAAAGCGCTTTATCAAGATATGTACATATATCAATGCAAATAAAATAGATGAAAAAATATTAAATAAAGCAAAATTTTTGAAAAATGCACTGCGCTTAATTTGATCAAATTTAAAGACAAGCAAACATATTATTTGTCTAATAGGAAATTGCCATTTGTCAGTTTGCAGTCGGCAAAACGAAAATTCGACAAGACGGCAAAGAATCAAGAAATTGAGAAATGTACGGCACTCGCAGCAAACCAATTTCCCAAAACCGGTTTTTGTCACGTGTCGGAACATACATGAGAACAAGCAGAACATCCACACTTTGGTCTGTTCTGCTTGACATCAGCAGCGATACTGTCGAATTCGACTGCATGCGGAATGTGAAAGAAACTCAATCTATCCTGCGCCGAACAAACCGGTTCTCGAATTTACTCAATATCCGCCACACAAGCGGCAGCATAGTCCGCTTTTACACGATGCGACTCGGCCCCGGAGACACGGAAGAATGTTGGAAAGAGGGGTGAAACGACAGGGGAACGCGCAAAATCGCTCGGGCAGCGATTGTGCTGCGATTTTCTGATTTTCTGACGTTCCTCTTTATTCGTTTTCGCGCTTCGCGCTGTCGACTGTAAATTAAAACTTGAAATCGAGTGAATACGTATTGCAAATAAACTGAAAAATTTACAGAACTTTACGCATAAAAGTAAATATAAAGAAAAAAATGAGCAAGGAGTGGAATAAGTGCTTTAAATGTTTACAAATTACACAAATAAAACCAGCTGCAAAATCTAGTGTCAATATGTGGAGTGGAGCGAGTCGACTCGTGTAAAAGCTATGCGCGATTTCAAAGCGGAATGTCAAAAAATCGGTAAAGCCGAGTCGCCTCGTGTAAAAGCGGACATAATGGCCGGAATTGCTCGAGAAAAATGAGCAGGTTTCTGGGTAGAGTGAGTTTTCTACTAGTTTTTCTGTACTAAAGTCACGCATTTTTAGGACTGGAACGGGTTGTTATATCTTCTCCTTATATTATCTTTGGTACCAACCAACCAACCATCTGTTCGAAGTTTGGTCCGAAAATAATAACGTAACGCGTACGCAAAACGTAAGCGGAAAACGGAAGAATCGCAATTTTTGCCGCAAATCTTGAAAATTTCTGAATCTTTTTTGCTCCACGCGACGGCAACGAGGTTAAGGAATGCAGCGGAACGCATTCCGGGCAATTTTCACGCCATTTCAGGCATTGTGGACGCAAAAACTACTTTTCACGCATGCGATAAATTTATCCCATGCAACATCGTCCTTGCGTAGTTTGGCAAAATCCGAAATCGCATGCGATTTTTGCCAATTTTGTATGCAAAAATTTTTCCGTTATAATTTTGCGATTTTTCGCGTTTTTCGTTACGTCATTTCATCTGCATTACGTAAGAAACTTATTTTTTTTATGTAATTTTTTGTTTTAATTTGTTTTCCGGCATGTATTGGGGGTTTGGGCATTGCACTGCGTGAAAGTTCTTTTCGTTTTTGAAGTAAAACTTCTTTGCGGAGAGGGGTAATCCGAAAATAATGTAAAAAACATGTATGAAAAATGATTGAACAAACCATAATTCAGGAAAATTGAATTGGGTTAAATGATAAAGTTTAAAGACAAGCATATTTTTCAGTAATAGCAAAAAGGACTGAAATTCATCAAAAATAATTCAAAAATTAATAACTACCTCCGCACACGACGCGTATAAAGATATTGTCGTCATGACAAATTTAACGTTGACTTTTCTTTCATTCAAATTAAGAATGAATGAACAAGTTACTAAAAATTTTGTAGGGGCAATGGTGTATGGGCAATCTTTAAACGCAATTATTTTGGAAATGACTTGACCAATCGTTGATCTGATATTTTAGTGCAAATGTACTCATCGAAATCTTTAAAATCTCTCTAGATCGTCTGAACTAAGCGCCGGTCTTCAAATAAATAATAGATGTATTAAATGCACAAACTATAAGAATTCAAAAAATTTTCGAAAAAAAACCTCAAATTTAAGTACTAAATGAACCGTTGAAAAATTACTTTCCCAGAAAAGCATTTCTTAGCAAAAATTACCATTATTTTTAATTTACTTAGAAATGCTGTAACTTTTTTGATTGTGAAGCAAATCTCATGCAGTTTTTTTTAAATGAAACTTGTGTGTTTCTATGTGGCAACTCACTTATTGGTTTTTTTAACATTAAAAAGTACCGTTTTTTTTTAAATTCAGAATATCCAAATCAAAACAAATCGAAAAATCGATTGAACAGTTTGGATTGAGTTTAAAATAAAATTATATAAAATAAAAACTTTTTAAAAATAAGCTTTAATGTACTAAAAAGTAGAAAATAAGTTGTTTCCAAGTCACCTGTATCTTACTATCCCTAAAAGCTTGGGGCGCTCATGTGTTCAATATTTGTCAAACAGTTACCACAATATTTTATTTAAATAATTTTTTGCAAATAGATTCTAGTAATGAAAGATATTTTGAATATGGATATTGAGCGCACAAGCTTTTATTAATAGTAAGATACAGGTGACTTGGAAACAACTTATTTTCTACTTTTTAGTACATTAAAGCTTATTTTTAAAAAGCTTTTTTTTTATATAATTTTATTTTCTACTTTTTAGTCTTCCATAAATTCAATTTTAGAGCTCTGAAATTTTTCGCAAAAAGAATTTTAAACTTGCAGAGCAGTACACAATATTTAGGGTATTCACACTGTTTCCTATCGTCATATGTCATATCCTCAATTTAACAAATAATACGTGGCATATTTGTGACGCGGTGAGTTGTTGCTATTTTGCCAGCAGGGTGCGGCAAGTAAGTTCCTATCGTTTTTCATTCATGTGTGGTGTACCTATAATTATAAACTGAAGCCCAAGTGTGTAGTTGCTTGAAAAGTACCACGCCCCTTGTCCTACGCCCATAAAATTTTACCAGTGGGACGACACATCCAAGAGGCGACTGCATACGAAATTTCAATGCTGCACGACCTTAAGTTCCAAAGCTAATCGAGATCAAAATTTTGTTTGTATGGGGGTGCCACGCCCCCTTATCCTACGCCCATAAAATTTTACCAATGGGACGACACATCCAAGAGGCGACTGCATACGAAATTTCAATGCTGCACGACCTTTAGTTCCAAAGCAAATCGAGATCAAAAATTTTGTTTGTATGGGGGGTGCCACGTCCCCTTATCCTACGCCCATAAAATTTATTGATTCATGTATTGGGCTCTAGATTAGGCATGTATGCAAAGTTTCAGATCTCTTAGTAGTCGGGAAGTGGGTGAAAAATTGATTACTAAATTTGACGACATACAAACATACATACCTGATTTGAACCTAATATAAAGCTTATAAAAACTTGTACCTTATGCCCAAGAATATAAAAATATGAAAAATATTAAATTTACTCTTATCACAGAATAATACATTGCTCCAACAGCTATCAGGTTTATTTTTATATTCTTGGGCATAAGGTACAAGTTTTTTTCTACTAATTACGCTTATAAGCGATTTTCGCCTTGTGAGTCTTACTTTGTACCCGGCACTTTATTGTGTTCGACGCATGGTTATTAGGTGGATTTCTTTATCAATTTCTTCCTTTATCCTTGCTACAATCTGTGCTGATGTTAATTTAGGATTTTTTTAAATTTTTGTGATAATTTGAGTCGTTTCTATCGCATTGAGTGCCCGGGGTCAGCCACTATGTTTTTTACTGGAGAAGTTTGTTGTGTCAGAAAATCGTTTCACAATGCTGCGAATAATAAATCGGCTTCTTTCCATAATATCTCCAATTTCTGCATAAGATTTGTGTTGATTGTGCAACTGTAAAATAATTTTTTGCTTCGCTTCAGTTGTTTCTTTTTGTTTTCGGGCCATATTTTGATCTTTATTTAAGTTTTGAGGATTTGTTACTAAAACAATTACGTTTCAAAGTTTTAATAGTGCGCCATTGGTGCATAATGGTACACGCCATATGATCGTATATGACTATGTTGCAGATCAGATAATAAATAAGAAAATAATAGCACTTAGTGCTGCTGTGCCAATAATTTTGTCGCTACGAAAATGGGCTTCTGAATACGTTTTAATTTTTTTCTTTGAAATCGTTGTATTTAAATTTTAGTTTATGCTACTACTAAATGAACAGTAGATCTTTGCATAAGAATAAAATTAAAATAAATAAATTTTGTGTTTCATTTACAAGAAATTTCCTGATTTATTTAAAAAGTGCCGCTGTGCCAATAATTCTGTTTGGCACTGTATATGCCAATACTGACACTCTGATAGGTGTACAACAGAAATTATCAGTATTTTTAATGTACCGCCCTATGGTGGACGGACCACGTCAATATTTTTAAAATTTGAAGGTATTCTGACCAGCAATGAAGTGACAGAATACGGATGCTCTGGTAGCTATATTACGGAACCTATGAGGATTTTCCGCTTACCGCGTATATTGTTGCTGCGCCACACCCATTTTTTCGTAGGGCATGTAAGGCCGATATCTGAACTTGAGTACTAAATTTCATCCGTTTAAGTTCGTAATTACTGAATTGAGCCATTTTACCGAAAAATTTTACCGCCAATTTTTCGTATGACGTAGAGATTCCACACTTTACCTTAAATACCAACCAAATATCATTCCGCCGGGCAGCGTATATTCAAACTCTGACGGCGAATTTAAGGCAATAACAGCCACTTGTACTAAGGACTTACAACCATAAGGCTCGCGGGTGTGGTTTACTGGCGGGTCAAAACTGGGGGCGGGCGTAAACGGACTTACATAGGTTCTAGAAAGCTATCCCCATGTGTACCTACCCAACCATTATGAAAGCAGAACTATTTGGCATTGAGGTATGCACCACAGAATGCCTTCGCAGGAAGACTGATGGCACAACCATATGAGCAGTTATTTTTGAAAGTGGAATAAGTCCATTTTTTACAAAAATGTAGATAGTGGCATTTTTAGATAAAACTTGTTATGATCTTTCTATGGGTATACAATTTATAGTAAAAAAAAATTGAGATTCTTGTATTTGGGAGATGGAAGTTTTAGCTCTTCATAATAGTGACACTGAGAGTGAAATGTAAACAATGAATCTCGCAATAACAGAAAGTGGACTTATTCCACTTTCAAAAATAACAACAATCTAAGTCGAATTCCTACTGGACTAACAGCTTAGGATAGAGGCAAGCAAAGAGACTCCCGAAACCAACAAAGGCCATATCACAAAGGTTTATCAGGTTGAATAGGGAGGACCTCCGTATACTATTTAGAAGAGGTTAAAGCAACATGGCCCATCACTGCTTTCGGTCAAGCGTTCATTAATGAAATACTGGCTTTTACTGTAGGAAATTTCTGCAACCAGCACTGTGGCAACTAATCTTGGCATAACTGCTACATTTACGAACGTACCTAACTTTACTGAGATATGTGCAGACTATGCGAGACATGGACTGAAACGTTCGACCACATCATCTGCGCTTGCCCCGCAATAAGTAGGCTCAGACACATCCATCTAGGAAGCTACTCGGTGCCCCCACGGAAAATATGGAACACTAAACCCAACAAAGTTAACATTTTATTAAGAGCCTAACACAACTAGGTTAAATACAGTCCAGCGTGGATTTTGCAAAATTACCATTTGTTGATAAAGCAAAACGACATATTTTCTTCCTACAAAACTTTATTTTTTCCACAAAAGAAATTTACTTTTAAGTGGTACAGAAAGTATGATTTATTCACTTCTTGGCAGCGCCTTTTTTGACGCCTTTCGCCTTCAGCTCACGGATGCGATCGCGCCTGTCCTTCTTCAGCACGCGCGGTGTGCCATCGGCCTTAGTGCGTTTTTTCAATGCGTTGAAAGCAACCGTAAGCAGTTTGTTCCTTTGACGCTTGGCATATCGCAGTTTGAAGCGATCAAAGTCGTTCAACTGAGAGCGCTGCAAAAGGAAATAGATCAATTTTGAGCAACATTCAAAATGCATTCAAAAGAAATTAACAACTAAAAAGCTTTTAGCAATTCAGTTCATATTTGTTAGCTTCATTTGTGTATCAGCCGGCAATCCCTATCAAGAATTTTTCAATTATCATCATGTGCAGTTAAGCGCATTAATTATGTAAAATAAGTATACACATATGCAACTATCATATCGAAATTTACCTTGCAAATGTTTTGTGCCTTCAAAGACCACGGACTAGTCTTCCACTGGCCCTTGATGTCACTGTCCTGCCAAGCCTTGCGCACCAAACGTGTGGGAGCTGTGAAGGGGAACTTGATGCGGTATTTTGTTAGATGCAGATTATTCAATCTGTATTCCTGACGTGGTACGCCGCTTAGGGGTCCATCAACAAGAACCTGGAATACAAAACATATATGTATTTTCAGCAGCTGCCAATGGGGCATTTGAATTTTATTGAAATTGCGACTCACCCTGTTCTGGTCGATGACGTCGACAATAGTAATCAAACGGCCCTTCAAAGGACCCGCCGAGCACTTGGCAATGCGGCCTGTTTGCACAAATCTTTCGAAAGGCTATAAATAAGAACAAAACAGTAAGGGCATTACACATCCGCGTTCAAGCAAGTCTGCAACGGCCTCTCAAGACCTCCATTTCCCAGTTGCCCTTTTGCACATGGCGGCCATCGCAACCACCACGTGAATTTCTTCGAACCAGCACTTAATAATCTTTCACGTCATATTCACGACTCTATTCAATAAAGAAGTATTACAAACGTGCAGCTCAAAACTTTTCTTCAACTATTCTACCAACTCGTCGTAATTTTCAACATAAATAGTAAATTTTAAAGCAAAAAGTATTAATTCGAAACATGTTCTTACCATGGCTAAACGGAAAGAAAGAGATATCAAAGTGTGCTTCTGCTTCCCGATAATTTCCAGTCACAATAAAAGCTAACTATTCACAATAGATTCCCGAAATAACTAGCAGAATTTTTATTTTTAGAAGAACTTAAAAATCAAATTATGTATGTTTATTGATGCGTAAATGTCTAAATTATATTTAACACAAGTGCTGCTTTTATAAGTTACTAAAATAAGATGTTAGCCTGTATAGTTTTTGAAAATTATGTTTTTATTCGTAGCTGGCAGTACTGATGTCCGACTGTTTACACATCACTTTCCTTCACACAATCTGCGGGAAGACAGAAACGAGCAGCTATAGTAAGCCTATTTCAGTAATGCAAACTCTTATGCAAAAAAAAGAAGAATTTTAATGAAAAACAATGTATACATTTTTAGGAAAAAATACATTTTATTATAAAAAACAATTCTTTTGAGGTATAAATACCTACATTAAGCATCTGATGTATGAAAAATCAATAAAAAAATTCTTAGTGTATAATTAATAAATTACTTTTAATTTGTTAGAAATGCAAATATGTACAGCCAAGCTTATAATTTACAAAAAATTATTATTTGGGCAACAGCCATCAAACGAGGTTTAGGCCTAGTTTTCTCACGTTATTTTATTTATTTATTTAAAATTAACAAACAATTAAAATTATAGGTACGTTCGTAAATGCAGTAAATTCGTGCAGTTACAGTAGCAGTGCAGCCAACTTCTGTTGTCAATGCCCGATCAGCTGATTTCGTTTGCAGGTTGGTTGCAGAAACTTTTATTGCATTAACGAACGCGATTCAGGATGGAAATTTTGGTTAATGCATTAATTGATAATTGCGAAACTCGAAGTGAGAGTCATTTAATGAATTTCAATAAAGAAAGGGTAAAACGAGTGAAAGAGAGATGTGTCGTGCTAAAAACCCAGCTGAAAAAGAAAAAAAGATCGATCCCGAAAGTAAATAATTACTATAAAACAATAAAAACCTATCCAGATGATGTATTCCATCTTTATACAAGATGACAAACAAATTTCGATCCATTTATAATAAATGTTCTACGTTTCCATTTCGTGTTTTGCAAACGGCAACAGTAGGATAATGACTGCAAAAACTGCAGAAATTTGTCACTGCGGTGCCAAGCCGTTGCATTAACGAACGCGTTGCACGCAGTAGTATTGCGCCATTTTGCTTTTACGAACGCGTTGCTTTGCAGTGCAACCGCTGGGTTGCATTTACGAACGTACCTTATTAGTTAATTGCTTAAAGCTATAGCGACAGGGCCTTCCGCTTAAACTATGCTAATCACATTGACATGTGTGGGATTGTTCTACCCGCTACAAGATTCCGACTTCGTCTCGACAAGAAGGTGACCCTGTTTTAAGTCCTTCGGTTAGAAGTGCGCATGGGGTGGGAAATATGAGCCCAGTCCGCCTGCATCATCATGGCGCGGGAAGGATTGACTGAGTATATTAGAGAGTTCAGCGGAGTAGGTTTCTCTTAAAATGGCACGCAGCATAATTCATACAATTTTCATCCTATTCATTTCAAATGCAGACTACATATATATCTTTGAAATAACATACCGAAAGAGCATGTACGTAACTTTCGATAAATTTATTTTAAAACCGGGGACAACCTACAAAATTTTAATCTCAAAACAAATTCAGGTACCTATTTCGCTTTTGTAATGCGTAAACTGATTTATTAAAATTATACAGTAAAAAGTTTTACTACATTATTTACTTCATATCATACTGGATTTTATTGTCTTTTGTCCCGTTCTGGTCATGGCTTCTGCGAGAGATGTTGATGCGTAGCCTGTAAGAAACAAAAATACCTTATATAATCACGAATTAAACAACAAAGATTCAATAGGAAATATAATTTGTTTCAGTTAAGGTAAAGTAGCTTCATATGTGTATCAGCCGGCAATCCCTATCAAGAATCTTTAATTATCATCATGTGCTTCTTAAGCAAATATACATATGTATTACTATATTACTAAAAATTTAAAACCCACTGATTCTCTGTTGAAGGTTTTAATTAAGACATTCGTCTGTCCTTAACGATAATGTGCTACCTCATTGATACGCATCATTAGAGAACCTTTTCTAAGAACGAATCAGAAGCATCCAAACCAGGAGCCTGTAAGAAATACAAATATCTTATTTAACCAGGGCAAAATAACAAACAATTTTAAATTGGAAACATTTATCAGTTAAGGTGAAGTAGCTTCATATGTGTATCAGCCGGCAATCCCTATCAAGAATCTTTCAATTATCATCATGTGCTTCTTAAGCAAATATACATATGTATTACTATATTATTAAAAATTTAAAACTCACTGCTTCTCTGTTGAAGGTTTTAATTAAGACATTCGTCTGTCCTTAACGATAATGTGCTACCTCATTGATACGCATCATTAGAGAACCTTTTCTAAGAACGAATCAGAAGCATCAAAACCAGGAGCCTGTAAAAAATACAAATATCTTATTTAACTAGGGCAAAATAACAAACAATTTTAAATTGGAAACATTTATCAGTTAAGGTGAAGTAGCTTCATATGTGTATCAGCCGGCAATCCCTATCAAGAATCTTTCAATTATCATCATGTGCTTCTTAAGCAAATATACATATGTATTACTATATTATTAAAAATTTAAAACTCACTGCTTCTCTGTTGAAGGTTTTAATTAAGACATTCGTCTGTCCTTAACGATAATGTGCTACCTCATTGATACGCATCATTAGAGAACCTTTTCTAAGAACGAATCAGAAGCATCAAAACCAGGAGCCTGTAAAAAATACAAATATCTTATTTAACTAGGGCAAAATTACAAACAATTTTAAATTGGAAACATTTATCAGTTAATGTGAAGTAGCTTCATATGTGTATCAGCCGGCAATCCCTATCAAGAATCTTTCAATTATCATCATGTGCTTCTTAAGCAAATATACATATGTATTACTATATTATTAAAAATTTAAAACTCACTGCTTCTCTGTTGAAGGTTTTAATTAAGACATTCGTCTGTCCTTAACGATAATGTGCTATCTCATTGATACGCATCATTAGAGAACCTTTTCTAAGAACGAATCAGAAGCATCCAAACCAGGAGCCTGTAAATAATACAAATATCTTATTTAACCAGGGCAAAATAACAAACAATTTTAAATTGGAAACATTTATCAGTTAAGGTGAAGTAGCTTCATATGTGTATCAGCCGGCAATCCCTATCAAGAATCTTTCAATTATCATCATGTGCTTCTTAAGCAAATATACATATGTATTACTATATTATTAAAAATTTAAAACTCACTGCTTCTCTGTTGAAGGTTTTAATTAAGACATTCGTCTGTCCTTAACGATAATGTGCTACCTCATTGATACGCATCATTAGAGAACCTTTTCTAAGAACGAATCAGAAGCATCAAAACCAGGAGCCTGTAAAAAATACAAATATCTTATTTAACTAGGGCAAAATAACAAACAATTTTAAATTGGAAACATTTATCAGTTAAGGTGAAGTAGCTTCATATGTGTATCAGCCGGCAATCCCTATCAAGAATCTTTCAATTATCATCATGTGCTTCTTAAGCAAATATACATATGTATTACTATATTATTAAAAATTTAAAACTCACTGCTTCTCTGTTGAAGGTTTTAATTAAGACATTCGTCTGTCCTTAACGATAATGTGCTACCTCATTGATACGCATCATTAGAGAACCTTTTCTAAGAACGAATCAGAAGCATCAAAACCAGGAGCCTGTAAAAAATACAAATATCTTATTTAACTAGGGCAAAATAACAAACAATTTTAAATTGGAAACATTTATCAGTTAAGGTGAAGTAGCTTCATATGTGTATCAGCCGGCAATCCCTATCAAGAATCTTTCAATTATCATCATGTGCTTCTTAAGCAAATATACATATGTATTACTATATTATTAAAAATTTAAAACTCACTGCTTCTCTGTTGAAGGTTTTAATTAAGACATTCGTCTGTCCTTAACGATAATGTGCTACCTCATTGATACGCATCATTAGAGAACCTTTTCTAAGAACGAATCAGAAGCATCAAAACCAGGAGCCTGTAAAAAATACAAATATCTTATTTAACTAGGGCAAAATTACAAACAATTTTAAATTGGAAACATTTATCAGTTAATGTGAAGTAGCTTCATATGTGTATCAGCCGGCAATCCCTATCAAGAATCTTTCAATTATCATCATGTGCTTCTTAAGCAAATATACATATGTATTACTATATTATTAAAAATTTAAAACTCACTGCTTCTCTGTTGAAGGTTTTAATTAAGACATTCGTCTGTCCTTAACGATAATGTGCTATCTCATTGATACGCATCATTAGAGAACCTTTTCTAAGAACGAATCAGAAGCATCCAAACCAGGAGCCTGTAAATAATACCAATATCTTATTTAACCAGGGCAAAATAACAAACAATTTTAAATTGGAAACATTTATCAGTTAAGGTGAAGTAGCTTCATATGTGTATCAGCCGGCAATCCCTATCAAGAATCTTTCAATTATCATCATGTGCATTGTGCATGCTTATATATGTATATACATATGTACGTATACATTACCCAGTACATATGTATCTTGAAAAAACTCACCATGTGTTCACACTTTAGCACTTTATGCCCACGCGCGCTTCGGCTTAATAATACTTCATTGTTTCACACATTTTTATAAAACGAAATTTCTTGACCATTGAGCACCAGGCTACCACTACTTAGTCTTAACCACTTAAACCAAGTATTCTCCGCTGCACCTCAACCATTCTGCACGCAATTCTGTGATTACTATCGCCAGGAAACGGAAATGAAATGGTGACAATATCAGTCACAATAACGCGACATAGTCCAGTGCAGGGTTGGATTGGGGGAAAATAAAAACGTACCCCATTTTTAAAAAAAACGTACCTTTTCCATAAATGTACCTTCAAAATAAGAAAAAATTTTCTATTCCAATAGGTTCGTCCGTGTGAAAAGCAAAAAAAAAAAAAAAAGGTCATTTGAGAATAAAAAAAGGAAAAAGGCTCTAGAATAAAAAGCTTCGCACACGTAGAACTTAAGGCAAGAAAAGCAAGAAAAAAAAAAAAAAAGGGCCCTCTGAAAAAAAAAACGCTTCCCACACGTACAACTTATGACAAACAACAACAACCAGTACAACTTATTCATATTTCCTCATTTTTAAGTGACTATCACAGTTCAATACAACCATGCACTTTCATTCATTCCACTTTCCCACATTTTTCTTTGCTGGCAGTACCTTGAATTACAGCCGTTCCAGAAGCTGGAATTTGTCATAATTGTAAATGGGTACCATGTTCACGTGAGAGGAAAAGAGATAAGATATTTGGAGGCATGACGATTCATATGTTAAACAGAAACAACTAGTGTTTCATGAAGAATCTTGCAGTCAAAGAACAAAATCTCGGGCCGCGCGCAGCTAAATTTTTCTATCGGGTACGAAGTGGTACGTTTTCGAATAATTAAACACTCCGAAAGTGTCATGCGATGAAATTCCGGGGAAGTGAAGTTATATATCTAAATTTTGTGTGGTTGCCTTTTATTTTATACGAAAATTCTGCAATATGCAGTAAATATTAACACAAAGTTGTGCTCTTTTTGGCGCAATTATTTCAAGCGCATATAATTTGTTATTAAAGTAATGTCATGCACACCTTTTTTCTTATTTATAATGCCAAATGTGGTCACTACAAATGTATAACTAAAGATATGTGTATTTAGTGTTTTTATCAATAAAGATTTAACTTTGAAATTCGTTTTGGTTTTAATTTGATGGAAATGCAAGGGCAGAAGTTGACATCTGCAACACTTTATGCAGTTTTATTAGGTTTATTCATCTGAATGCAAATGCATTTCAAATTCCACAAAAATCGTTCATTTTCATATAAAAATATTTGATTCATTCTGAAATGTAAACAATAACAGTACGGGTACCAAAATTTTCGTACTCTTGTATCATATTTTCTATGGAGTTTTGTATGGAAAATCGAGTACGATGGTACCAAAATAATTTTCGTACCCGCCACTTCGTATTCCTCACTATTTGTTTTTGTCTCGTTGTTCGCGTGCTCATTTCACAAGATTCGTTGCCTCCTCGCATTCGCCCTACAGTGTTGATATCTCAACGTACCCTGAGAAATGAAAAGCGTACCCAAAAAATAAAACGTACTCTGGGGCAATAAAACGCGTACCCAAAAAATAAAAATGTACCCAAATCAGTACGAAAGTACGGGGATTTCCTACCCTGGTCCAGTGTTGGAAATCCCTGTACTGGCGGTGAACGGTTGCAGTTTTTCGCACTAAAAAAACGACTGTTCCCCATATTAGTACATACTGTTCCCCATATTAGTACATACTATTTACCTTGTAAAATTAGCATTATTAGTACCAATTTTTACATTTAGGTTGATACATGTGCTAAAAGCTAAGTTCCATGTGCTTAAAAACCAAGCGCAAAATCTCCAAATTTGATTGGATAGAAACCGCAATTTGAACCACTGATATGTGACGCTGCTTACAGAGGCATGGTACAGACCGAGGGAGTCGAAGATGAACGCATGAACGCATCTACAGGCTTGGCGAAGGACGAGAAGATTAGTGGGTTCTTAAAGTAAACCAAATGTGCATTATTTATTCATGACCCCCTACTATTGCCGACATTGTCTGTTTGCAGAATCCTACCCAATTGGACTGATTTGAAGAGTTCCAGTCAACGTGCTTCGAACCCTCGGAGGAGGAGAGCCCCTTGCAACATACGCGAGGCGAAAATGCTGACGAGCAATAAGTGTCCGATATAAGTGTGCTCCGTTGGCCATACTGCAGGAGAGCATGGAAGTACGTGTGTCCGAATTTGCCAATGATCTGCGCAAGCCACTTGTCAACGGCTTGACAAGCCACGTACGTGGCTATCAAGATGCAATTTTAGGAAGAATTTTTTCTTAATGTGAATTTTAATGCACAGTAGTAAAAGTATGACAAATATGAATGTCCAGTGAAGAACGATTTCCCTTGTATTTATTATGAAGTCAAGCTATGTCAGTGGAGGAGCGAGCAAATCAACGAATTCAAGAAGTAGAAGGCGAAACAGCAGTGTTGAAAATTAAATACATTTATTTTATCTTGTTATCGAAAATTTATATAATTTCACAAATCTGTAAGATGATAAACAGTTATTCTTATTCAGTTATTCAATGCATTAAAATATACATAATTATAACATCTTGATGAACCTTCGACAGACCGACCGAGCTCAAATAAATACATATGTAAATATGACCGCAACGCCTTATCCAATTTTCATTTGCGGGAAGACGTCTCCGCGATGCATAGTTTAAATTTAGAACTAAATTTATTGGCTATATTAGTTAGTACATAGGTATATAGGATAACAAGATGGCAAGATACGGAAGGAAATATAAACATTTTTGTCCAATGGACCAACGCGCAATACATTTTCAGAAATAATTTCTAATTTAAAAATAAACAATTTGGCCATAATTCTTTTCACGTTCCCTGCTTATTACTAACTCTGTGCCGACGTAGTAAAACAGGATGTTCACCAACAGCGTAAATTATTACATTTATTCATAAAATCCTAAATTGCGAAGTTGGAAAAACGTTGAAATTGGAAATAAAATAAACAATATCACAATAATTTTTGGGGGCAAGGTCCCTCGGACCAGAGGCGTGATCATCGCCTAGGACCGTCCATACGTGGTGAAGAGCCACATCCTGCACGAGGTGCCCCTGCTTCTACTAAATATGGCGGATCTAGAGGGGACAACTTGATAAAACCCGTAATCCCAGGTGTTATTCGTACCGTGTCTATGTGATGAATGGCACCACGTAAACGTGTCTTCTAACGGTGGACTCCAGATACTAGGCGACCTCTGGTTTTATTTAGCCCGCCCGGGGTACATTGGGGCTATGCCTCGGGTGTACTACGTTCCCCTACACTCGTGGGACTATATATGGACACAAACATTCAAATTAATAAACCGGAGGCTCCCGTGCCTCAAAACCGAAACGAGGTCGATAGCGGCCTTTCAACACCGGTCACTGGGGCACCAGCCCTCAGCTGCAGTGTTGAAGAAATGGACCTGGCACTTGACGACGTGGATTTAATTCCGCCGAGTCAAGATGCCAAAGTCCCCACCGATGCAGAGGACGACCTATTAGCCTCACAAGCAACGGCGGATGCGGCAGACAAAGCCAAAGCAGTCACAGCACGCAAAATCCGGCTATCTGGTGCCGCGAGAAAGCGTCTAAAAACATTCCTTGGGAAGGGCTTTGACATTGAGCAGGCTAGAAAAATGGCACAGCGACCGCTCAATGAATATTACAGGGAACTGAACAAACCCCAAAAACAAAAGAGGATACGGTCAGACGGTTCCTCACCCTTGGCTAACCCACCTAAAAGACCTATGGGCAAAGCCGAATCCGGAGTCATCCGGAAACCAATGGCACCCCAAGCGGAACCATCTAAGGTGAGAGCTTCAGCTGCTCAAACGGAAACAGATGATGGCGTAGCAGGAACTACCACAAAAAAGCCCAGTTATGGGGAGGTAGCTGCTGGGGTAAAACTTGGAATCATCCCAGCGGAGTTTCCAAGCACCATCTGGTCCACGGACCAACTCAAGATCATCCAGCAAAGCATACTGGAAAAGATCAAGCAGCAGAGGAAGGGTGAGACCAAACCCAGCTTCACCAGCTGCACTTTCCGCCCAGGATGGATCACTATCACCTGCGCAAATGTAGAAACAGCAGAATGGCTGAAGGCGCTTGCACCCTCTCTAAAGCCATGGAAGGATGCTGTTCTTAAGGTGGTTGAAGAGGCAGATGTGCCCAAGCCCCAGATCATTGTGGGCTACTTCCCATAGGAGGGAACAACCGCACTCTCGAGCATCTTGGAGCTCATTGAAGGCCAAAACAGCGGCCTGAGAGTGGAAGATTGGCGGGTACTCAACAGAGTGCAAAAAGGAGCATCGTCGGAACTAACTCTGGCAATAGATCCGCCCTCCGCCAAAGCTCTAGAAAGGACGAAACACGTCATAAATTACGGTTTCGGAAAGGTGCAGCTGAGGCCAAAGACACCAGCGTCGAAAGTGGCAGTGCATGCACAAACCTCAAGTGCTGCTGTATCTTTGAAAGCAGCAAATCCAGACACAGTGGCTGGCAAAATGGACGTGTTAGAGGAACAGCCTTGCTGCTCCAACAGTGCCAAACCTACTCCCGCAACGCTGCCAAGGGCAAAAACTCAGCCCAAAAATGGAAGCGGAAAATCTAAGGCCTTCTCTGCACAGGAAAGGCTGAGGAAATGGGGGAGGACTCCAGAGGAAGCCGCACTACTTGCCAGCAACAGGGGCAAGAAAAGGGCAAATCGCCCTCAGAAGTAGGCTACACAATGGCCACTTCTCATGCTGCTAGCAACACAAAGAGGCATATTAAGTGCCTCCAAGTGAATCTCCACCATGCTAAAGCAGCCTCGGATATTCTGAGCAGAAGATTCGCTACAGAAGACCTGGATATAGCTTTTGTCCAGGAACCATGGTTCGCTGACGGAGCCATCAGGGGGCTCCAGGATCCAAATGCCAAGGTAGTATACTCCAATATACAAAGCCGGCCCAGGGCGGCCATACTAGTAAGTAAAAAACTAACGTTCTGTCCCATTTCAGAATTCGTGTTCGGAGACCTAGTGGCGATCTGGGTAAAGGTACCCACTCCACGTGGGGAGTGCGAGGAGATTTTTGCCTCAGCGTACCTACCAGGAGACACCACCGAAGTGCTCAACAGTGAAGTGGTAGCTCTAATAGAGTATTGCCGCAAGAGGCAGTTGAAATGGATCATTGGCTGCGACGCCAACGCACACCACACCATATGGGGCAGCACTGACATCAACACAAGGGGTGAGTACCTCCTTGAATTTATTAATAAGAACAATATTTCTATTCTTAACCGGGGTGACGAACCAACGTTTGTAAATGCTATCAGGGGTGAAGTATTGGACCTAACTCTTGCTAGTCCAAATATGTTGTCCGCTATTTCAAATTGGCATGTCTCTAGGGACATCGCTTCTCCTTAGAAGCACGCGTCAACTGCTCTGCAGTGCCGATACAAACGACACACGAGTTGGACGCGGACGCCTCTGAGCTCCACACATACGTTGAAAAGGCGTTCCATGAAGGCTGTCCCGAGAGCAAGAGAAAAACTCACAGGGATGTCCCATGGTGGAATAACCTCCTAAGCCGCCTAAGGAAAAAAGCCAGGAAACTTTTCAATAGGGCCAAAGCAACAGGGGACTGGGTCTCCTATAAAGCAGCCCTAACTGAGTACAACAATGAACTCAGGAGATCTAAAAGAGCTACGTGGAGGGATCACTGCGGCAGGATTAAAAGCCTTCCCGATGCGATCCGGCTACAAAAAGCCTTTGCACAAATCCCAGGTGACCTATAGTCACTTATGCAGCCCTAGCATTTTGGCCAAAGGTAAAACAAAGAACAGCAGCAGACAGTTTAAGCAAGCTGCACCGCCTTGTGTGTGTCGGCATCACAGGTGCAATGAAATCTTGCCCAACCGATGCGCTAGGGGTCCTAGTAGGCATCCCACCTCTATCAATCCTAATTGAAAAGGAGGCATGCCTAAGCGCCCTGAGAATACAAGGCACCACTGACTTCAAAAGCGGTGATCTAACGGGCCACATGAAGGTGCTTAGCAACTTCGTAAAGGATTCTATACTGAAAATAACCGATGCAATGCCATCGAGAACGGTGTTCTCCAGAAATTTCAAGGTCATACTGTTTGACAGACAGGCTTGGAAAAACAATAGCATCTGCCTAAAAGTAGGCTCGCAAGTGTGGTTCACTGTCGGGTCAAAACTGGAAAATGGTGAAACAGGGGCGGGCGTAAACGGACCTAGGTTCCAAAAGGCCATCCCCATGGGAACGTACCCAACCATCTTCCAAGCAGAACTGTTTGCCATTGAGGTATGCGCCTCAGAATGCCTTCGCAGGAAGACAAAGGGCGCAACCATATACATATTATCAGACACTCAAGCGGCCCTTAAGGCCCTGGATGGTACAACAATCGTCTCCAGACTAGTCGATAATTGCCTCAGACTTTTAAATGAACTGGGCCAAAAAACACCCTGACACTGGGATGGGTCCCAGGACACGAAGGCAACGAAAGGGCTGACTGCCTTGCCAAAAGGGGAGCACTTAGACCTTCCCGAACCCTTCTGTGGATTGTCTAAGGGGCATACAGCGGAAGTACTTAGGAAATGGGAGGAATCCAAGCTCAATGCCTACTGGACTAACAGCTTAGGACAAAGGCAAGCAAAAAGATTCCTGACCCCAACAAAGGCCGTATCACAAAGGCTTATCAGGTTGAATAGGGAAGACCTCCGCATCCTCACAGGGTATCTCACAGGCCACTGCAGTCTTCGATACCACCTGATGAAGATGGGATTATCCGACACGGATATATGCCGACTATGCGAGACAGGGACTGAAACGTCCGAGCACATTTTGTGCGACTGTCCGGCAATTAGTAGGCTAAGAAACATCCATCTAGGAGGCTACTCAGTACCCCCACGGAAAATATGGAACACCAAACCCAGTAAAGTGCTTCTTTTCATTAAGAGCCTAACACAACTGGGTTAGATACAGGCCAGCACAAAAGATCCATTCGGCGGTCGCGGTGCGCAACAAAGGCCTTCTAACAATAACAAATCACAATAATTACAGATATAAAAGAGGAACGATATAAAATTGTACTATGCACTAGGATGGACTTTAATAATTTACGAAATATCGACAAATTCCATTGAAGAGTTGTTTTACAGTAATGCTTCGTTAAATTGCAAACATTTTTACAATTTACAGTACAATTTATAGAGGTGATAAACTAAATGTGTTAGCGCACTTCAATAATAAGTGCGATACGATAATAAGTGAGATTATTGTTTGTGCACGTTCCATGTCCGTGCCGAAGGGTGGCTGGCACATTTCGAAGAATATGACGCACACATGTCCACTTTTTGGCTGTAAGTGAATCTGGAGGCGTTGCCAGTGAGCTCTGGCGCCACATACAGTGTAGTTCCCACCTGCCAGTGCCAGTACCTTCCTCTGTAGAGATGATGTGCGATTGGTTCGCGAGAATCGGAGTCATCCATATGTTGCCTGAAATTTTATTACAGTTATCAAATAAAAATATGGAAGAAAGTTTCTGTGGTTAAAGCAGCTTACATGAAGCCACTCCACATGCTAGAAGAGCTCTCCTCCGTTTCCTCCTCTACTTTCAGCGCACCAACTTGTGGCGACATTGGTGGTTTAATACTTTCATGGCTAGACCGACCAGTCACCAGAGATTAGTTGATTAGTTTATCCTGCAATCGACAGAAAAATGGTTACGTGGTTACGTGAACTACATACATGAAGCATAAATGATAAAGCAACAGACCATTTCCTCGGCTTCCTCGTCGTTGACACTCTCAATCTAGCTGTTGAAGTAGCGCACTACATTCTCGTGGTTCAGCCGCGATAGCAACTCCGCAACTCCACCTCGCGCGTCATCTTCTTGTACAGCTACTGCGGGCAACGGTATGCGTTTGATGGCGTACTCGCGATTGTCGAGAATGTTGCGCACCTGCAAAAAGCGTTATAAATAATAATGCGGCCATATTTCTGCTTTTTCATGTACCACGCGGCTTGGGTGCACTTGAAGCTGCCCTTCAAATGAACATCGTTCACTAGATCCCAATCCTGATCGCATAAAAAGGCACGATTTTCCCGAGCACTGCTGTTTCTAGCTGCGCAACACATATGCCACGCCCATGAGCACCACACTTGCGATGATCCAGGAATGTCTGCCATTCAAGCTGCCCGCCGCATTGCAACTGTCACTGGCACAATAGCATTCTTCCCAGTATATGCCGTTCTCGTCCCCAGTTGCACACACCTGTTACACCTGTATCTGCCACCGAGGCACAACGGCGTATCACCTGGCGCCAGCGACGACCATCCCCTGCAAGTGAAGTGTAAAAATCAAAGTTGCCTTTACAAAGATTGCAAAAAACATTTACAAATGAATCGTCTGGTTCCCTGGGTCCCTGTTGCATTCCACTGGAATGTGCTCGGTGCGGTTGAAGCGTTTGTAGGCGCCACAATTGTCATGTCCTTTGGGATCCTGATCCGAGGAACACTGGTATCAACGTATGGCCAAAGTACCTGTGAATAAATTTGTTGAATGAGCATCAAAGCAAATCAGAAACCACACCCCCACACCCAATGCAGGGCGAGCGTGAGTGATGGTGGGCTTGGTTGGACAATTGGCCAGAGCTATTTGCTATACTTACCGCAAACGCTAAATGCTAGTAAGTTTATTTCTGCATTGTTTTATTGGAAATATTCTGCATAATAAATGAAGCAGGCACTCCATTTTCGTTTAAAGTTCGTTGTCATTTAGCAGAAATGACAATCAACAAGCGCCAAGCCAAGCGCAACAGGCAACAGGAGGAACCAAAATATATATAATATATATACATATTATACATATATATACATATTATACATATATATACATATTATGTATAACCAAAGAGTTTTTTAAATCCCTTGTTCCACGAGTTTATATGATTATATAATGTAATTTGTTTGTCAAATTTATTATTTATTTATACAAATAAATTTATTTCAATTTATTCAATGAATTTCAACAATGTAGTTTTCTTTCTTACGACATTGACGACATGCACCTTGCGCTATTGAGAGGTAGGGGCGCTCGCATTAGTATGGTGAAAAAAATTCGAAAATCTTCCTTCCTTCCTTTGTGGTAATAACGAATACCTCCCTAAATTTGCTGTATAAATATCTGCAAGAAAAGTTTGGAATGTCCTACCTTTTGACTAGTAGACTAAATCAAGACGTATTAAAAAATTTCTTTGGGGCAATGCGAAGTTCAGGTGGTCTTAACGAGATAAAAAAATATTTACAATTGGTTTATAAACGCTATTTGTTATCAAAAATGTATCACACGTGCTGGTTCATTACTGAAAATAAAAATTGTTTGGTACGTAAAAATGTTTAGGAACTTTTTTGTACTAATGTCTCGGATGGGTTAAGACATATAACGAAGAAGGAGAAAAGAAAAATCAAAATAATTTTTGACAAGCTGGGGTACGTCAAGCTATCTGGTACACTTGATATTATTACACTATGACTGCGAGTAAAGCGCCAATCAGTCACCGCGTATCGTATTTAATAGTATCGTAAATGTCTGAAAGAGACCTATTTCTATGAGAATTTCTGCGTTACGATCCGAATAAATACGTCATGAGCGAACGCATGTATAGAGCTCGGGTAAAACAGGATTTACACCGATGGGTCTAAAACGCAAAACAGCACTACATTCGCCATAGTACGACATAATGGACAGCTTATCAGAACCGGCTCTATTGGTTTACACTGCTCGGTTTTTACTGCTGAAGCACTTGCCATAAAGCGGCTATGGAATACGCTGCTAAAATGAAAGGCAAGTTTGTCATTTGTACACATAGCTTCAGTGCCATAGAAGCAACTCGGAATATCCATCACTACAATGAATTGATCTCTACCATTAGAAATTTGCTAATCAAACTCCCAAGCAAAATAAAAATAATGTGGGTACCTGGCCATGTAGGCATACAAGGTAATGAGTTCGCCGATGCGGCTGCTACCGGTCATTTTTTCGACATTTTGTGCTATATCTTCGAAACCACTTCACCGAAAATTATAAAAAAAATATATTTGGAATCCATGGACGTAGCCCTTTCTAATGATACCCCACTCGATATAAACAAGAACATTTTTTTTCTGAGGGGGGTCATCTTAAAAAAAAAAAATAAAAACAAAAAATCGAAAAAAGCTGCACCCTTACGGTAATGCGTGATAAAATACATAGTTACTCCGATTTTATAAAAATTTTAGCTTGAGAAATGTGCTGTGCATATTGGATCATGTGGGGACAGGTCGGATTTTCTCTTATATCTTTCGAACCCGTTTACATAAAATAAAAATAAAGTACATTTTATAATCTATGGACATAGCCCTTTCTAACGATACCCCACACGATACGTTTTAAAAATATTTTTATTTTTTTTTGTCCGACCCGAAAACCTTTAAAAATTATAAAAAAATATTTCTAAAAATATTTCTTAACTTTTTATAGTGAAAATGTGCTTAGGTTATTAAGACCTAACACCGTGCCAAATTTCAGATTTCTACGATTAAAAAAAGGTCGTTTTATATACACACTCCCAAAACAAAAGTGACCTTATAAGTGTTCCCGTTTTTTCCCTTTTAGGGGAACGGAACCCTAAAAAACCTTCAATTTCCTAAAAAAATGCAATTTTCTAAAAGACATATAATTTAAGTTACTCCATTTCCAAAATCTACCTTATACTACATTGTATTCGAGCCGAAAGCCCCGGCAGCTAGCGCTCTTATTTCTTTTAATTATAATAATTTATTATTGTAATTACGATAGTAAATAAATAAATAAATAAAAACAGGATTTGCCTGCGATACGATTAAATACGATACGCGGTGACTGATTGGCGCTTAAGAGCTATAAAAGGCCGCCGGCGACACTGCAGAATCAATCAGTTTTCGAATATCAAGTGAACTTCGTGAAATATCGAAAGACAATTCAACTGCAACTTGCAGTCTGCAAGATGCTGAGTAGTACAAATAATTGTAGCAGTGATTTGAATTGTAAATCTTCAAATTCACTCGCGCTGTAGGGCCATTTATTTAAATACATATATATATATTTTGTTAAATTTTCATAATTTTCAAACCATAAGCCTATTGTTTCAACTTTAGAATCAAATATCACAACTTCTGATGCAACTGATGAAAATAATATTACTGAATTAAGTAAATAAAATTTCTACCATTAGAAGTGTTGAATTTATTTAAGAAACCTAAACAATATAACATATATAATGATTATCAATCAAGCAAAGCACGAATTTAATTTAATTGTCCAAAAAAAGTTTTACTTCAGCCGTGTGGTCTAAGCGCACGTGTTTTTTTTCCACTATCGCTTTCTCACTCATCGGATTTCCGTCACGCCATATTTTGGTTTAGTCCGCAAAGAAGTTTTACTTCAAAAAGTCTGCAAACTTTACTGTTAAAGGAAATTTTTAATGCTTGTATGCAGGAGCTTCGTTTGCCTACTTGCGACCTCACAGGCCCATATAAGAATAATATGTTGGAAGCTAACACAGTTGTTGATCGACGCTTTGGCAGTAGTGATAACACACCAAGAGTCAACATCGGACTCGGAAAGTGACTCTCAGATCCTAAAAACACATGTTACTAGGTTGTTTCATACGATTTGTAATTTTACTAACTACAAAATCCGGAATCATCAACAGATTTCTTAATTCAGTAGGCGTATGTAATCAGCTTTGAATACTTTTCTATCAATTCAAATACCTCTCATTCGCAATAAGACAATGCATCAATATGTAAATAAAATTATATAAAAAAAAACTTTTTAAAAATAAGCTTTAATGTACTAAAAAGTAGAAAATAAGTGGTTTCCAAGTCACCTGTATCTTACTATCCATAAAAGCTTGGGCGCTCATGTGTTCAATATTTGTCAAACAGTTACCACAATATTTTATTTAAATAATTTTTTGCAAATAGATTCTAGTAATGAAAGATATTTTGAATATGGATATTGAGCGCACAAGCTTTTATTAATAGTAAGATACAGGTGACTTGGAAACCACTTATTTTCTACTTTTTAGTACATTAAAGCTTATTTTTAAAAAGTTTTTTTTTATATAATTTTATTTTCTACTTTTTAGTCTTCCATAAATTCAATTTTAGAGCTCTGAAATTTTTCGCAAAAAGAATTTTAAACTTGCAGAGCAGTACACAATATTTAGGGTATTCACAGTGTTTCCTATCGTCATATGTCATATCCTCAATTTAACAAATAATACGGCAGTGATCGACCCTAATATTCGTGGCATATTTGTGACGCGGTGAGTTGTTGCTATTTTGCCAGCAGGGCACGGCAAGTAAGTTCCTATCGTTTTTCATTCATGTGTGGTGTACCTATAATTATAAACTGAAGCCCAAGTGTGTAGTTGCTTGAAAAGTGCCACGCCCCTTGTCCTACGCCCATAAAATTTTACCAGTGGGACGACACATCCAAGAGGCGACTGCATACGAAATTTCAATGCTGCACGACCTTTAGTTCCAAAGCTAATCGAGATCAAAAATTTGGTTTGTATGGGCGGTGCCACGCCCCCTTATCCAGTGCACGCCTTATTTTCTCAGTAGAAGGATATGGATATGTAGTAAGTTCCTACCGAGTTTCATTGATGTGTGATGTGTAGTTCTAAAGTTATACACAAATCTGGAGTTGATAAAAAAGTGCCACGCCCCTTATCCTACGCCCATAAAATTTTACCAGTGGGACGACACATCCAAGAGGCGCCTGCGTACGAAATTTCAATGCTGCACGACCTTTAGTTCCAAAGCTAATCGAGATCAAAAAATTTGTTTGTATGGGGGGTGCCACGCCCCCTTATCCAGTGCCCCCTTATTTTCTCAGTAGAAGGATATTGATATGTAGTAAGTTCCTAGCGAGTTTCATTGATGTGTGATGTGTAGTTCTAAAGTTATACACAAATCTGGAGTTTATAAAAAAGTGCCACGCCCCTTATCCTACGCCCATAAAATTTATTGATTCATGTATTGGGCTCTAGATTAGGCATGTATGCAAAGTTTCAGATCTCTAAGTAGTCGGGAAGTGGGTGAAAAATTGATTACTAGATTTGACGACATACATACCTGATTTGAAGTTAATATAAAGCTTATAAAAGAGGCGTAAGTTTTATGTAATTCTTCGGTTTATTCAAACTTCAAATTTTGTTTACTGTTTCGAAACATGAACGAAACTTCTATACATTTAAAATTTTCAGAGAGGATAACGGTTCTCTCATTAACGGCCTTACCGTATAAATCACCGTGATCGAACGCAACGCGAACACGAAGCCAACGCCGGGATCAAAAAACGGCATTTTGTAAATCACGGCGTAATTGCGTTCGTTGTCTTACGGCATCACTTGAGCTGTCAAGTTCTTACGAAAAAGAGTTGTATTTTTCTTAATTTATCAGCCAAATACAAAACACACAAAATTTGCTGCATCCTTTGCATACCTCCCATAGCCTAGTGGTTAGAGCGTTCGACTAGCACGCGTGAAGTTGCGAGTTCAACCCTCAACCGCGAAGCATTTCTTTTTTTTTGTGATTTCGATCCTCAACTGCAGTGCTAGTATTTTCTTTTTTTTGTACTTTTTTCTTTAGTATTTGTCTTTAAGAAGTACTGCAATACTTATTATTTGCTTCTGCAGATTACCACAAATCAATTTTCACTCGAAATTACCAAAAATTTTGCGTTTAAAAAACTGAACGCGAGCACAAACCCAAGTGAACGATTTGACAGTTCAAGTGAGTGAATGCGCCGCGTTGCGTTTTACGCGGTACCGATTTTCATATGAAACTACGTAAGACAACGCGAGCAGTCACCGAGTGAGGTGATGCGTTTTACAAAATACCAAATTAGTGAACGCAGGGTGAAGTGAGGCGTTGGGATTTACAAAATAAGCACCTAAGTTAATCAATTCATCAGTTCATTCATTAATTTGTATGTAAAGTTGCAGAACCGAATGATAAACTAATTATATACGAAGAAAATACAGATGAGTTCTCTTTAATCTCAGCGCTTCAGGAAGGAACGGTAACCTTCCTTAACTTTATTCAATTTTTTGTTTGCCACTGCCTTTTGCAACTTTTCAGACTTTTTCTTATTAGATTTGAATTTAAGCGCGCTAAAATCCACGACATCACTCTCATCATCATCGCCATACTCTGTAATAATTTGTCCATAAAAGAGTTATATGTCTCAGCTCGCGACTTTTGTCGCGCTGTTAACTGCTGCTCCAGATTTTCATTGCTCCTGGCCATTAGTTTCTGCTTAATTTCTTCTTCTTCTTTAGACTCACGGGCGTATTTCTTGTGTCGTCTGATACGCTTTTGTGAAGGCTCCTTAATGAAGATACTGTACTCGGGCACTTCCTTGGCAGCAATCATTTCCTTTACTACCTCCTGCAGACGCGGCTCGTCCTCAACTTTTAGAAAGGGCACCTCATTCATCATGTGATTATTGCAGCCTTTACCCGATAGATAGGCCTTCTTTATATCGCTGCGCTCCAGCTCTGAGCCCACATAATTCTTTTCGTAGTTGTTAATGTCTTCCGTATAGAGTGATTTGAAGATTTGTCTCCACAAATCAAGCCACGAATTCAGTTTACTTTCAATGTCGTCCTCGTCATCGATAACACCTTGGTCATCGTAGAGTGCGCGTTTGTCCTTGTCTGTGAGCACTTGGTACAGCTTCAAGACCACTTTAAATTTCTCCGTTGCAGCCTCTTTCTCAGACTGAGATAGTTATCTATTAACCAACCCTAGCTAAAAAAAAACATGCTTCTTTCTATAGATTCAACGCGCCGCGACAACTACTAGACGCCAACCAGATTAAAGTGCTAAAAGTTAAATAAAGTACCAGTAAAAATTAATTAACGGCCTTACCGTATAAATCACCGTGATCGAACGCAACGCGAACACGAAGCCAACGCCGGGATCAAAAAACGGCATTTTGTAAATCACGGCGTAATTGCGTTCGTTGTCTTACGGCATCACTTGAGCTGTCAAGTTCTTACGAAAAAGAGTTGTATTTTTCTTAATTTATCAGCCAAATACAAAACACACAAAATTTGCTGCATCCACTGCATACCTCCCATAGCCTAGTGGTTAGAGCGTTCGACTAGCACGCGAGAAGTTGCGAGTTCAACCCTCAACCGCGATGCATTTCTTTTTTTTTTGTGATTTCGATCCTCAACTGCAGTGCTAGTATTTTCTTTTTTTGTACTTTTTTCTTTAGTATTTGTCTTTAAAAAGTACTGCAATGCTTATTATTTGCTTCTGCAGATTACCACAAATCAATTTTCACTCGAAATTACCAAAAATTTTGCGTTTAAAAAACTGAACGCGAGCACAAACCCAAGTGAACGATTTGACAGTTCAAGTGAGTGAATGCGCCGCGTTGCGTTTTACGCGGTACCGATTTTCATATGAAACTACGTAAGACAACGCGAGCAGTCACCGAGTGAGGTGATGCGTTTTACAAAATACCAAATTAGTGAACGCAGGGTGAAGTGAGGCGTTGGGATTTACAAAATAAGCACCTAAATTTCTTACTTTTATTTTGTGGGGAAATTATATTAGTATGTATGTATATGTTAGAGTTGGGTTTGGAAAGACGATTTGTTAACATATGCTCCTCCAGCGCTGATCCCACTTGAGCACCTTTTGAATTATACGCAATGCGAACAAAAGGAGTTTAATCCAATAAGCCGAATCAGCTGGTCAGCTGGAACAGAAATTAGAAGAGAATTTCCAGAACAGCTCTCTCATCCACGCCATCTTAATACAGCGCTCAATTAAACTCCACGTCACCTTAGTACAGCTCAATTCAACTCCGCGCCATCTTAGTACAGCTCAATTCAACTCCGCGCCATCTTAGTACAGCTCAATTCAACTCCGCGCCATCTTAGTACAGCTTGTGGATGGAGTAGCTCAGGCATTATATTCGCCCCGGAATCACCGAGGTGAACAACAGCAAGCAGCCGAGGTGAACAACAAGCAGCCGAGGTGAACAGCAAGCAGCCGAGGTGAAAAACAAGCAGCCGAGGTGAACAGCAAGCAGCCGAGGTGGACAACAAGCAGCCGAGGTGAACAACAAGCAGCCGAGGTGGACAACAAGCAGCCGAGGTGAACAGCAAGCAGCCGAGGTGAACAGCAAGCAGCCGAGGTGAACAACAAGCAGCCGAGGTGGACAACAAGCAGCCGAGGTGAACAGCAAGCAGCCGAGGTGAACAACAAGCAGCCGAGGTGAACAACAAGTAGCCGAGGTGGACAACAAGCAGCCGAGGTGGACAACAAGCAGCCGATTCTTCAATGACCTAACCGATATTGAATACGCTAAACGAGAACCTTTTGCGCTAATCAGCAGATTTAAGCCAGCTCTCGGAAGTTCAATGGAATGGGTTCACTGAAGAGAATTGTGAAATTTCAAACAATTAGTCAATATAAAATTGTTGCTTTTAATTCAGATTGTTGCATAAACATCAACTTGTGAGAATTCAGTCACAAATACTTAAAAACCATGCTAGAGAAATTAGAGCAACAAAAAGAATTAAAGTTGAATTAAAGTCGAATCCACATCGGAAAACGAATTGAAAAGCTTCATTTGCAGTTCTTGTCTTTTCATTTTGGCAACTGAAATTAAAATACGGAAAAGTTTGAAATAGCTTTTTTCTTTCTAACCCGTTTTCGTTTTCAAAACAAATAGCCTAAGATATTTTAGAGAGCTTAAACCAAATAAAATCGAAGTAAAAAGTAGTCCAAAGAAGCGTACTTTATACCGTCGTGATCAGATGTATGATACCGACATTCCATGTGTTCGCATCGACTTTGGTATAGATGGAATTCATTTGATCAAGTCGAAATCAATACAGTTTCCGGCACTCCGAAACTATGGAACAATCGAGCGAACACAGCTCCCACTAATACTCTGCTGGGCCTGCACAGTTCATAAAATGCAAGGATGTACAGTGGACCATGCTGTTGTATATCTCGGATCTGCACTATTTGCTAAAGGACAGGCATATGTCGCATTAAGTCGTGTGAGATCATTAGACGGATTAAAAATAGAGGAGCTCGACTGTTAAAAACTCACTGGCAAGAAACCGTGCAATGAAGATGCCTTGAAGGAGATGGAAAGAATGCGACAACTTAGACCATAAGAATGCAATATTATTGATATAATTTAATTGAAATATAAATTTTTAAAAACTTAATTTTGCTAGCTTCTTTATTTTATATATCATGAGAAATAAACAGATTGATAGGTAGATATAACAATTTTCTATTTCGGATATAATCAGTTGAAATTTACATGTCTCTGCTATAATCTCATCAAAATGTTTGAAATTACTTGAAAAATTTTACACACACAAAACTAAAAATCAGAAAATAATTATTAAGTAAAAAAATTTTTAATATTCAACGTTTTTAAAATGGACTAAAAAGTATAAAATAATTTTTCATTGCCATAAACAGATTTCTGAACCAATATAGATGGTCCTGATAATGTTTGGTTGTGAACTAAACACCCGTTTTCGTATTTTTAAATTTGTAACGAACTTAACTGCTTAATTTTAAACTCATTCTAAATTCATTGTATTTTAACCTATTCATTGGAGGAGAAGAATCCATTCATTTCTTATGTTCATTTTATTCATTATATTACTCTGTATTCATTTTTAACCGAAGCTGTCGAAGTCAGTTGCGAGTCGGTAATCTACAAGAAGAGTCGCACTTCGGAGTCAACAAGGAAATAAAGAATATTTTAAATCGAACCAGCGCGTCGTTATTTTTTGGTTAATACAGTCCACTAGTTCTGGATCATAAAATTAGGTCCTTCGGAGACGGATTTTTGAGTTTTATTTCTTTCTTTGGGCACTGCGTATCAGGTGCAAATCGTGACTCTTTGGGCACTGCGTATCAGGTGCAAATCTCGCGACTCTTTGGGCACTGCGTATCAGGTGCAAATCGTGACTCTTTGGGCACTGCGTATCAGGTGCAAATCTCGCGACTCTTTGGGCACTGCATATCAGGTGCAAATCTCGCGACTCTTTGGGCACTGCGTATCAGGTGCAAATCGTGACTCTTTGGGCACTGCGTATCAGGTGCAAATCTCGCGACTCTTTGGGCACTGCGTATCAGGTGCATTTCCATAAACGTTTCGGTACACGTAACAAGTGCGGTTCGTGTAATTGGCACTGCGTATCAGGTGCATTTTCATAAATAGTTTCAGTACACGCAACAAGTGCGGTTCGTGTAAGTGGCACTGCGTATCAAGTGTGCACAAATCAATTTGCTTTAAATGGAAAAAGCAGTACGTAAACGTGGGTGGATAAAGGCGACCCTAACACGCGCCTTTAATAGCGTTAGCACGCTCAGTGCAGATACTCCAATCGACTTGTTAAAAAATCGGTTGCATAAACTTGAGCAATCCTATGTGGAGCTTGGAGAATCAAGTCAGGCTCTTTACGGCTATGCAGATGAAGAAGGTTTCAGCGACCCATCAGAGGATGCAGCGGAATACGAGAACAAGTATTTTGAGGCGCATGCAACTCTCTCACGACTCATCAGGGAAGTAGATACCCCAACGACACAGGTCAGCGCAATGGAAAATCCATTGGCAAAATTGGCTGCTCAACAGGACCAATTTTTGAAAAGCTTCAAATCGGACACATCAAGTGTACATCTCGCGAAAATCTCGATTCCAACATTTTCGGGCAAATATCAAGATTGGCCCTCATTTCGTGACTTATTTGTAGGTGCAATTGACAGTAAGCAAGGGCTTACAAATACCCAGAAGTTTCATTACCTCAAATCGTATTTGGAGGAAGACGCACTCAACTTAGTGAAGCACATTCCTTTAACGGAAAACAACTACAAAGAGGCGTGGGATCGACTAGTACAGCGCTACGACAAAAAGCCGTTAATCATCCATTCATTGATTCAATCGTTTTTGTCGTTGCCATCGTGTAATGGCAATATTGTGTCGCTTCGCAAACTGGCGGACAAGGCAGATGAAACAATTAGGGGACTCAACGCATTAAACAGCAATGAACGAGATCCATGGTTGGTGACAATCCTCCTAAGCAAATTAGACGAGGAAACACAGAAAGAATGGGCAAAAGCAGGTGACTCGCATGAACAGCGTCAGTATGCAGATTTTATGAAATTTTTGTCTCATCGTTGCGACGCGCTCGAATCGTGCAGCACTGTACACAAATCGGCATCAACACGGCGTCCAGCTTTAGTTCATTTCGCGGAATCTACAGGAAAACCAAAAACAAATTGCTCGCTATGCCACGACACGCATTATCTCGCTCAGTGTAGCAAATTCAAGGAAATGAGCTGTAACGGTCGACGTGAATATGTCAAAAATCAAAATCTATGCTACAACTGCTTAAGTAGGTCACACATTGTGAGCAAATGTCCGTCCGACTACCGTTGCAAATTGTGTCGCGCTAAGCATCATACACTTGTTCATTTTGACAGTCACCATAGCAACAGAGCAGCTGCATTCAGCGAGCATCGCAGTCGCGACAACACATCACCATCGTCGTGCAGTAGCAGCGCAGCGCTCACAAATGCTGCCGCTCATCATACAGCAAGCAACATAGCCGCCGCGGCGACGCCAGTCGTCAACAACCATTCGCTCGCGTCTCATGACATCGCACTAACACTGCTGCCGACAGTTCAAGCGAAAGTAATAAATAAGTGGGGAAAAGAGGAGATATGCCGCATATTGCTCGATACAGGATCAACTGTATCATTCGTCGCTGAGTCTTTCGTGCAACGCATTGGGCTTGCTCGTGAGAACGCTCGCATGTCGGTTGTTGGACTCTCTTCCTGCAAAGCAGGAACAACACGCGGACGCGTCAAATTGGAATTACTGTCGCGTTTCTCAAACGACGCTATCAACATCGACGCTCTCATTTTGCCGCAGTTAACAACAAATATTCCAACACAATCGGTTAATTGCACATCGTTCATTTGGGAACAAATTCATCAATTGCCCCTCGCAGATCCCTCATTTAATATTGCTGGTTCTATTGATGTCATCTTAGGCTCTGATAAGGTGTGGAGCGTATACACTGGAGAACATTTTCAAATTCATGACACAATGCCAACTGCCGTCAATAGCATATTTGGCTGGATTATTGCAGGTTCGTATTCTGCACATAACGAAAATACTTCGCAGGCTATCACCAACCACGCACTCATCGACTTGGATTCATTGGTACGCTCGTTCATGGAAATCGAGAACATTCATCCGAATGAGAGGAAAATTGACATGGCTGATCCTGCAGAAAAACACTTTGCTGCGACGCACACGAGAGATGCTGACGGAACGTATGTCGTTCAATATCCCCTTAAAGAAAACGCGCCGCAAATTGGGCGCACACTACCACGCGCTCTCACTAGACTCAACCACATGGAAAGCAAATTCTGCAAAGATGTTGCTTTGCAGAAACAATACACTGACTTCATGCAGGAGTACATATCGCTGGGCCACATGCAGCTCATTACGTCACCACAGGAGATAAAGAGGGACAACAGCTTCTACTTGCCGCATCACGCAATTCTGAAGCCGGAGAGCTCAACGACAAAATGTCGTGTCGTTTTTGACGGCTCGTCAAAAGATTCATTTGGTTTCTCTTTGAACGAGCGTCTGTACATTGGCCCTCCTATACAACGAGACTTACTAGGAGTATGCCTACGCTTTCGACAGCATCGCTATGCTTTCTCTGCAGATATAGAGAAAATGTTTAGGGGAATTCGCGTTGCTGAGCAGCACACTGATTTGCAGCGCATCGTTTGGCGTGCAGATCAGAATTCAGAAATTTGTCATTATCGATTGCTCACAGTTACATACGGACTAGCGTCGTCTCCATTCCTCGCGGTTCGCGTACTTAAGCAAGTAGCAGAAGACTTTAAAACCGAATATCCAAATGCGTCACGGGTATTAAAAAACGATGTTTATGTTGACGATATAGTCACCGGGTGTGCTACAGCTGAAGAAGCAATCGCGCTTAAGGAAGAACTAATTTCCCTGTTGGCAAGAGCAAATTTTAAACTAAGAAAGTGGTGTTCTAACTGTTGGCCATTGCTCAAAACAATTCCTAGTGAACTTTGTGAATATAACCCGGTGAACATTGACTCGTATCTAAGCAGTGACGAAGCGAATGTGAGAATACTTGGGGTGCAGTGGAGCCCCACATCTGACGAACTTTTTGTGACAATAAAAAATCAAGAGCACCCGTGCACACCAACAAAACGACTTGTGTTGAGTGAAATTTCGAAAATATATGACCCTATGGGCATTGTTGCGCCCACTGTAATTTTGTTTAAAACGTTTTTTCAAGAATTGTGGTTTCTCGGTGTTGCTTGGGACGAGACGCTCCCGGAAGATATGTGTGCGCGTTGGCAACAATACATGGTTGAATTGCCACAACTCCGAAACATTAAAATTCCTCGCTGTGTTTCTAATAAAATCGGTTCAATAGAATTGCACGGTTTTGCGGACGCCTCATCGGTTGCATGTGCTGCTGTCATATATAGCCGTTTCAAATTTAATGACACATTTGTTACAAACATAATCGCCGCGAAAACGCGTGTCGCTCCGTTAAAACCAATATCAATCCCTCGGCTTGAATTAAATGCAGCATGTTTGCTGGCAAAACTAATTGCACTCGTGAAAACTTCTTTGACAATAAACATTGAAAAAACCGTCTGTTGGACGGACTCTGAAATTGTGTTGCATTGGTTGTCATCGCCACCCCGAAGGTGGGCTACGTACGTGTGCAATCGCACAGCCGAAATACTCGATACATGTCCTTGCAATCACTGGCGTCATGTGCGATCCGAGCACAACCCTGCTGATTGCGCTACTCGTGGCTTATCACCAAACAACCTCGCACAACATGATTTATGGTGGACCGGGCCGAGCTGGCTCATCCTTCCAGACGACTTGTGGCCAAAGCCCAAAACTAAAACTGTACCTGTAGACGACACTCAAGTGATAACTGAAGAAAGGCCCGCCAAGCAACAGGTATTGTTCACGGTGGAAACAGACAACGCGGTAGACATGTTAATCGACAAAATCTCATCCTGGTCCCGGCTTACTCGCATATTGGCGTATTGTCTACGCCTTTGCCGTTCTACAAGTACACCGCACGACATTACTCTTGGCTCAGCAGAACTCCGTCATGCAGCAAACGTGATTTTGAAGCACGTACAGGCAGGCGCCTTTAGTGCTGAAATACAACAGTTGCAGAAGTCTTTGCCGCTGCATTCCAAGTCCAAGCTGATACGCTATACACCATTTCTGGATGCTGAGGGTTTGCTGCGCGTTGGTGGACGCATCAAGCACGCCAACATCAATTTTAACATTAAACATCCCATTTTGTTGCCGAAAAATTCGGCTGTTTCTCTTCTCATTGCCAGGTACATCCACGAAGTACATCTCCACACCGGCGTGGAGGCCACATACACAATTTTGCGTCAACAATATTGGATGCTTGGAAGCCGTAACCTGATTCGAAAGGTGGTGTTCGCCTGCAAGACGTGCTTTATGCAAAGGCGGGCCACTAGCGTCCAACTAATGGGCGAATTGCCGACGCCACGGGTGCAGCCAAGTCGCTGCTTCTTACACTGCGGTCTTGATTATGCTGGTCCAGTCTCAATCAAGTCCTCCAGTGGCCGCAACCCTAAAATCGTGAAGGCTTGGTTCGCAATATTTGTGTGCCTTTCTACTAAGGCGCTCCACCTGGAGGTAGTAAGCAATTTGACATCCGACGCATTTCTGGCAGCTTTTCGGCGCTTCATAGCGCGCAGAGGTAAGCCAACTGATCTCTACTCAGATAATGGCACAACATTTCATGGGGCGAAACGAGCAATGGACGAATTGCAGCGCAATGCAATGTCGAAACCATACCACGCTGAAGTTTCACAGGCTCTCGCAAACGAAGGTGTCAACTGGCATTTCATCCCCCCATCCGCACCGCACTTTGGCGGGTTGTGGGAGTCGGGGGTGCGTTCCGTGAAGCTGCACCTACGACGAGTGGTCGGTAGCAGCATCCTCACCTTTGAGGAATACGCGACAGTACTGTCGCAGATTGAGGCTATACTCAATTCCCGGCCTATGTGTGCCACCTCCGACAACGATTTGGACCCACTTACACCGGCCCATTTCCTGATAGGCGAGCCGTACACCTGCGTTCCAGAACCTTCAGTCCTTGACACGAATCCGAACAGATTGCATCGCTGGAGCCTTTTGCAGGCTATGGTGCAAGGTTTCTGGAAGCGATGGCAGAGCGAATACCTTACTTCGCTACAACAACGAAGCAAATGGCAGCAACCACAGCATAACATTGACATTGGCACAATTGTCGTGCTCAAGGAGCCAAATCTCCCAGCATCGAAATGGGTCATCGGAAAAATTGTAGATGTCATCAAAGGCGACGATCAACTAGCTCGTGTCGTTACAGTGAAGACATCACGAGGCGAATACAAACGTCCGATTACCAAGGTGGCTGTCCTCCCTTGTTTCTGAACGGTCGTTCAGGGGGGGCGGTATGGTTGTGAACTAAACACCCGTTTTCGTATTTTTAAATTTGTAACGAACTTAACTGCTTAATTTTAAACTCATTCTAAATTCATTGTATTTTAACCTATTCATTGGAGGAGAAGAATCCATTCATTTCTTATGTTCATTTTATTCATTATATTACTCTGTATTCATTTTTAACCGAAGCTGTCGAAGTCAGTTGCGAGTCGGTAATCTACAAGAAGAGTCGCACTTCGGAGTCAACAAGGAAATAAAGAATTATTAAATCGAACCAGCGCGTCGTTATTTTTTGGTTAATACAGTCCACTAGTTCTGGATCAATGTTTGATTTTGATTTTTCAATTGATATGGAAATACTAGTAAGATTTAAAACTAAAAATGTTGGGCGCAAAATAATAGCAAAGAGTAGCTGCTGTTGAGAAAACAGTTTATATCATTTGCAGGCCAATATTATTGTACTTAAGTGATTTAATAATAATAGTCGAACTTAAGTTACTACAGCTCATACTTTCAAAGCATAAATGACTAAAATTCATCAATCAAATAGATGGGATTGAAAAACAAAGCATGCAACAAAATTCTGAATTTTAATCTACTTTTGAGTTTAACAAGTTTAAATCAAAGAATAGGCAGTACAAGCAAACTGTTAGTGACTTAGGTGAACTATTCACGCATCAATAACCCAATGTATGCCCCAACGTTTTTAGTTTTAAATCTTACTAGTATTTCCATATCAATTGAAAAATCAAAATCAAACATCAGGACCATCTCTATTGGTTCAGAAATCTGTTTATGGCAATGAAAAATTATTTTATACTTTTTAGTCCATTTTAAAAACGTTGAATATTAAAAATTTTTTTTTACTTAATAATTATTTTAATTTTTATTTTTAATTGAAAATGGTGTCGTATAAACTAAACAAATTATTTTAACTTGATTACAGTATCTGGGCTCTCTTTCTGAAGATGGCTACTTTAAAATTTTTATGGAACAAGTACCTGGAGGCTCTCTTTCTGATCTACTCGAAAAGAAATGGGGTCCTTTGAAGGATAACGAGTCAACCATGGCATTTTACAAACAAATTCTTGAAGGTTTGAAATATCTGCATGAACAGAAGATTGTGCATCGCGACATCAAGGGAGATAATGTGTTGGTCAACACATACAGTGGCGTGGTGAAGATTTCAGATTTCGGCACCTCCAAGCGTTTAGCTGGAATTAACCCGATGACGGAAACTTTTACGGGCACCCTGCAATACATGGCGCCAGAGGTGATTGATCAAGGCTTCCGCGGCTATGGCCCGGCCGCCGACATATGGTCGTTCGGTTGTACAAACGTGGAAATGGCAACAGGCAAGCCACCTTTCATAGAACTTGGATGTGCGCAGGCGGCCATGTTCAAGGTCGGCTATTACAAGAAGCATCCGATCATACCAGATGAGTTGTCGCAGCTGGCGAAGAATTTCATTCTTCGTTGTTTCGCCGTTAGTGTTATGGATCGGCCCACTGCAGCACAATTGCTAGAGGATGCTTTCCTAACAGAGTAAGGTTTATGGGTTGATTCAATTGTAAGTGGGTATATATGTATGTATATGTGATATACTTTTAGTAAACATCGTAAATTACGGTTGGGTCCACCATCCTCTACGGATTTCTCACGAAGCAATTCGATGCCCGCCGATCGCTTGATGTATAGAACCAACAATCCCATTCTCATGAGTTCTATCAGTACCATTTACAATACTCCCACCACACCAGAATTAGAGTAAGATTTTTATTTGTTTATCAGGATCTCATTAATTTGTTTTTGTTTGTTCGGTTGCAGAGTGAGTCACACTTCATCGGTCGATATTGACGAACTGCCAAGTAATCAGTTCGCTCTGGAGCGACGTAACTCTTCGGGATTTTTACTATCGCCAGAGATCGAAACGTCAACTCCATCGCTGCGCACAAACGCCAGCGAAACAAACGAAAACTACGGTTTCTATCGGCTGAAAAAGGATTCGCAGCGCCGCACAACTTTGTCCATGGTATTGGAGCAGGATGAGAATACCGTTTGCGATCTTTGGATGGAGAAAATTCAGAAGGATCATAAGAGCAACGTGTCGATAAGCAAGAATGATTTGCATACACTCATCCGCGGCCTGCGCGACTACATAATTAATGAGAAGGAGAAGAATCTCGAGGAGACGATTAATGAGTTGAAGCAATCGCTTAACTATGACGCTGTGGCTTTGAATCATCTGCATCTCGCGTTGTACTCGTTCCAGGATGCCGTCGTAACCGTGCTCCGATCACACTCCATCAAGCCTCATTGGATGTTTGCGTTGGACAATTTGGTGAAGAGTGCTGTGCAAGCGGGAGTCATGATTCTGGCACCGGGTAAAGTCAACTCACGGTTATATTTTGTTCTTGTTGAATTTCATAAACTCATAATTGGAATAGCACGTTAAGATTCTAATGGTGGATTTAACATTTGAATTGTAATTTACGTTTAATTTATGGATTTAATTTTCACAGTTCAATTCAAATGCCCAAACTGGGGCATTTAAATGATGCGAAGAGTTGTATTAGCTTTAAACCAAATTCGAATTCAAGTTAAATAATAGCCTTACGCCGACATGAAGGTTCCAAGCGGGTCCACATCCAGTGACTCTGCTGGCTATGGCACGAGAATGAACGGTAAAGCATTGGAGAAGGCAAAGCGCATAGCAGAATTTGTCTCGCCTCTTCCACGTCACGATTACAGTTTTTAAAATCAGAGGTGGTGAGAGCAGCCCAACTATGTTCCTTGCCAACACTCAAAATCCCTCCGCTTTGCAAAGAGATCAAGAAGATTTCAGTAAAATAGAATTTACTTACCAGTTTTGTAAAAAGCTTAAACCTATTATTTTGTTCAGCAGTGTACATCAACGAAAGTCCATGGGATTATAGTATCTGCAGGATTTCACTGGCAACTGGAAAATTTAGAACTACTAAACAGAATTTTGTACTAACACAGCGTTGTTGACTTTTAATAATTTATAATGTGAATATTTTATAAAATCTACCTTTAGTTATATGACGGTGAATTCGGCTACTAGGTCCAGCACCTCTTAGAAATTAAATTAATTTATAAAAGATTGTGTAAATAAATAGCACGGTGTGGTTAGTATACTAACTGTTTATGATTGAAATACATTTTTGCTTGCATTTGCAGAACTAGGCGCCAATCTGGCTGGCAAGGAACTCTCCTGCAATGATGACGAAAGTGTTCATAACCAACACCAAACTTCCACCGATAGCCAAGAAAAAATTGCACCTGCCGATCAAATAATCGCCGCTGCCGCTACTGCCGCCGCAATAATTTCGGAAGAAAATGCTAGGTCATCGCCCAATGAGTGCGCCCGTCTGCTGGGAGACATCAAACAGGATTGTAAGCAGTTTCAACGACAACAGGTGGAATATCAGAAGCAGGGCTTTAAAGTTTTACAAAATATTAGCCAAGCTCTCGCACATATTTACGTTGGACGAAGGCGCTCACGGTACGTATTTTTTGGATTATGGCAAGGTTGACCCATTCTTGAACCTATGTATGTCCTTCCAAATTTTTCAGACCCTCTTATGCCTCTTGCTTCAGTAGGAAGCCGAAGATTAACAACCGAAAAAACAATTCCAACCGTTTCTACAAACGTAAGCAGTTCGGCTTATCCGAAATTGATGAACAACTTGAACATTGGCTCACGCAGCATGGCATTGATGATTTTTCGAAAACTGTTATATTAAATGAGGGATTCTCGTATGAGGACTTCATATATAATCTGGAGAAGCTCGATCTGATGAGATTAGGTTTACGGTAATGCAAAATTCGCTCGCTCTTGTGTAAATCATTATTTGACAATTTACGTTTTAGTTTGGGCATCGAAGTGAGACTGTGGAAATTAGTCTTGGAGGAACGCACAAGCATCGACGAAGTCGATGTTCAACATTCGTTGTATGTGAAGAAGCAAAAACCAGTGGCCTTAAGCAATAATATTGGCAGGAATAGTGACGACTTTAACAAGAGTGCCAAGCAAACGGAAAGCGAATACGATTCGTGTAGTGATTAAAAAGAAAATAGTTAAGCCGAGTTAGTTTTTAATGTTGTTTATTTTTGTTCATATGTATTTGTTTATTAACAATATTTTGAAGAAAGCAAAAGAATTTAATTAAGAATACGGTTTAAAAAATAAAAATCCAATAAAATGGCTTGTAAAGCGACTGTTTGTGCTTGCGTGTACGTAGCTAAGAACTGCCATTAATGTCCACATGCGATAGGAATGAAACCCAAATACACTGGTCAGATTTCTTAATGGAAATTATGTGTGGTACAAAATTTTGAGGAAAATTTGTTTTCAGCAGCGCTTTCGCACAACTCATCTCATTCTGCAGATTACCTCAAAATAGGTTTTGGCGTCATGATTTATAGATATCGGAAGGAACCTCTGTCCAGCTGTTTTCTCCGAAACAGACATTAAGCTATGGCCCTGCGAACAAAAATGTTCACAGGGCCATATGAAATTAAACTATTGCCCTGCGAACAAAAATGTTCACAGGGCCATATGAAATTAAGCTATGGCCCTGCGAACAAAAATGTTCACAGGGCCATATGAAATTAAGCTATGGCCCTGCGAACAAAAATGTTCACAGGGCCATATGAAATTAAACTATTGCCCTGCGAACAAAAATGTTCACAGGGCCATATGAAATTAAGCTATGGCCCTGCGAACAAAAATGTTCACAGGGCCATATGAAATTAAGCTATGGCCCTGCGAACAAAAATGTTCACAGGGCCATATGAAATTAAGCTATGGCCCTGCGAACAAAAATGTTCACAGGGCCATATGAAATTAAACTATTGCCCTGCGAACAAAAATGTTCACAGGGCCATATGAAATTAAGCTATGGCCCTGCGAACAAAAATGTTCACAGGGCCATATGAAATTAAACTATTGCCCTGCGAACAAAAATGTTCACAGGGCCATATGAAATTAAGCTATGGCCCTGCGAACAAAAATGTTCACAGGGCCATATGAAATTAAACTATGGCCCTACGAACAAAAATGTTCACAGGGCCATATGAAATTAAGCTGAAACGAAAGAAGAATAAAACACCGCAGCATCATGCAACAAAATTGCTGTCACATACAACAACCATAACAGCAACAAGACTCACAACAGCCAAACTGCTTTGTACTTAATGCCAAGCATTAAGCGCGCCAGCCGAGCATAATTATAAATCACAGCATGTCCTTCAGCAGGACATGACAAACATAAAAACAAGCGCTGGCCATTTCCGAGTGCTCCCTTACTGCCACTTGAAAGCGACCCATTTTATGCATGCTCACACGACACACACACACACATACAGATACACGCATTCTCTTAGATACAATTGCTACGAAGGATGTGCACAAGAATGCTAACGCTCAGGCACTCGAGTGTAACTTGTGTCCTTCTTCTTACCATACGCCAAAAGATTTGTTGTTCGTCATTCAATAAATTGAAATTGCGCACAAAAAGCTGGGAAGAAGGGGTAGAGCAGGGGCATGAAATGGCTTATGGCTTGACTCCCAAAAAATTAAACCAAAAACAAATGTGCCAGCATCAATTCCGAAACACAATGAGCTGTGCGCCGAGGCCAATGGCCAAGGACCAGAGTGGCGGCAGCGCCAAGCAAAGCCGCGCGAAAACCCAGCTTCAAAGGACGAAAAGAACATCAACGGATAACGCAACAAATGCGCAGCCATTGTGTCAACATCATCATGACTTCATGCCGACACACACACACACACACACACGCACACAGACATTGTGCAATCGTGTGAGTAGTTTGCGACGAGCATTATTGGAAGGCTTAAATAGGAATGTTGCGGGTAGTGTGCGAAGGATATGCCAGCCAGGGCCGTTACTTTCTGTCTCACCCAATCTTAGCCCGCTTTTACACGAGGCGACTCGGCTCTACCGATTTTTTGACATTCCGCTTTGAAATCGCGCATAGCTTTTACACGAGTCGACTCGCTCCACTCCACATATTGACACTAGAGTCTGCAGCTGGTTTTATTTCTGTAATTTGTAAACATTTAAAGCACTTATTCCACTCTTTGCTCATTTTCTTCTTTATATTTACTTTTATGCGTAAAATTCTGTAAATTTTGCAGTTTTTTTGCAATATGTATTCACTCCATTTCAAGTTTTAATTTACAGTCGACTAAGTCCGCTTTTACACGATGCGACTCGGCCCCGGAGACACGGAAGAATGTAGGAAAGAGGGGTGAAACGACAGGGGAACGCGCAAAATCGCTCGGGCAGCGATTGTGCTGCGATTTTCTGATTTTCTGACGTTCCTCTTTATTCGTTTTCGCGCTTCGCGCTGTCGACTGTAAATTAAAACTTGAAATCGAGTGAATACGTATTGCAAATAAACTGAAAAATTTACAGAACTTTACGCATAAAAGTAAATATAAAGAAGAAAATGAGCAAAGAGTGGAATAAGTGCTTTAAATGTTTACAAATTACAGAAATAAAACCAGCTGCAGACTCTAGTGTCAATATGTGGAGTGGAGCGAGTCGCATCGTGTAAAAGCTATGCGCGATTTCAAAGCGGAATGCGAAAAAATCGCCGGGGCCGAGTCGCATCGTGTAAAAGCGGACTTACATGCAAGTGGACTCAGGACCAGGGATGAAAAAGTAGGTACAATTGTACCTTTTTCCGACGTTTTCGACCTTAAAGGTACATTCGGTACAATTGCTTTATTTTAGGTACATTCCCCCTTTGGTCGAACGAATTTCGGGCTAAGTTACCAAAACAATATTTTTTGTTCTTAAACTAACAACTACTAGTTACTTTAAGACCAAAAAATATCTTATGGCAACTCTATTATGTTTTCAATTCGACACTATTGTGAATAGCACATTTAAAAAGAAGAAAAAATAAGCTTGCAGAACACTTCATTTGCGCGTTTTTTCTTTGGCGGCTTTTAAAATTACAGCAATGGATAAGTAAGTTGATCAATTAACTTCTTAAAATATAAGGTTCTTATTATATTTACTTCTTTTAGGTGGATCACCCGCAAATCTAATGAAAATCGCGACGCTGATTGCGATGAAAAGTACGTATTTTTATCAACAAGTGGCCTTTTTCAATTATGTTTTTTCACACTTTTTTTTTAGCAATAATGATGATGAAGGCGTGCAAAATGAGGCGCCGGCTAAAAGGAAAAAATACGACATCAATTTTAGAAAGGAGTGGAAATTATCGCATCCATGGCTGGAAGAAGATCAAAATATTAAACAGGGTAAAAAGTGTTTGATTTGTAGTGTACCCATTTATGGCAATCTAAGCCACATTGTCCGCCGTGCAAATTCAGATTTGCATAAGAAAAAAGCCGATATTGCGAAATCAACGCTTAAAATTACCAACTACGCCCAGCTAAATTGCGAAGAAATGCGGTTATCGAATTCGGCAAAAGAGCTGGAGATTCGCTTTTGCTTATTTGTAGCAGAACACAACTTGCCTTTTGCATCGTTGGACCATTTAAATCAATGCGTAAAAACAGTCAAGGATTCAAAAATTATTTCGAAAATGTGTATAAACCGCCAAAAGGGACAAAAGATAATAACATCTGTGACAGGACCCGAAAACTGCAAATCTATTGCAAACGCAGCTAATACGCAGATTTAATTAGATCCAACGAAAGCAATTGTTACTGTTTTGATGCTAAAAATTTAGGCAAATATGCTCTTACAAACATTGACCTAAATGAAGATCAATTAATTGATTAATTCTTTTATAAATGTTGCAAGCATTATAAATGTCAAATATGCAATTTTATCGCTTTGCTGCTTATTTTAAGACTAAAATAACATATTGATCTCAATGTGAAGAATGAATTACTTAATGTAAAAAGCGCATAGCGCTAATTTTTTGTTTTTGTTGATTTTATTAATTGCATATTGAATATTAAATATATAAAATGCATATTTAATTTGTTTTTAATAAAACTTTATGTATAAAAACTAAAAATCAATGGTGAATAATTTTAGGTACATTCGTGACCAAAAAGGTACATATTTTGTGTGAAATTAGGTACATTTTAAAATTTTCATTTTTCATCCCTGCTCAGGACGCGAACCGCGAACCGGTACACGAACCACCTTTTATGAAATATGTATAAATGAAATATATGAAATGTAAATTAAATTTGTAACAAAGTTTTCAATAAATTTGTACTGCAAACATTTCTTTAATCTATGTGAAATGTGATTTTCTAGAATATGCTTAAAATAATAACACTCCAATAATAAATTGTTGGTGCTGCTGCACGAGAGTCAGAAATGGCACAGGGGGCGGTCGAAACCGACAGCACATGGAGTTATATACCTAACTGTTCTGGAAAACGTACTGTAGAATTATGGCCGCATTATTTGTTCTATTTTCATTTATGATGAGGTATGATGTTCTGATGTCCATGATGATGCCACATTGCCGACATTGAGTATAGTTAGCAATGTTATCAACCAAGAGCTGTTGGTTTTGCAGGGGTAGTTGGTAGTTTGGCTTGTTTGGCTAGTACCGCATTGCCGACATTACATGTAAGTATAGTAGCAATGTTATCAACCAAAGAGCCACCTTGCGGCCGTTATTTTCAAAATGTACTGTTACTTTATGGGAAAATTTGGAAATGGCCTACAATTGCGAAAATATTTGTGCACGCTAGTTGGCTATTTTTTTAATTGTTGAAAACATTGTGAAAAACATTCAAAAAAGCAAAAATGAGTGGTCCAAAAATTAGCTGGAAGAGGAAGTGTTGTGTGTGCTCGAATGTGTGCTCTCAAGACTGCAGAATATTCGGCTTCCCGAAAGAGGAGAGCAGACGAGAGATTTGGCTGGATGTACTTGAAGTGAAATTTTGTAGTATGCCTTTCTGATGTCTGCAGCGCATCCTTTGATAGTCCGAGCAACTCATATATATCGCGTGTTCCAAAATAGTCTTGACATAAATCCAAGGTAGCCATTGAAATAATTATTTGCTAAAAATATAACTTTTCTGACCAAAGCGCGCCAGTAGCGATGAAAAATAATAGATTTCACGCTAATAGGTATGCAATTTTTCGATAATCTCCCTTAAAAACTAGGGATGGTTAGACGAAATAAATGTGTTATTTTACCAAAGACAGTGAATAATAAAGATGCGCCAGACGTATGTTGGCGTTTTTCGCCGCGCAGAAACTGAAAATTCGCCGCTTGATTCAATACTTGTCGTATGTCGATTTTTTCACATTTTGAGTTAAGGATGGCATTTGGCTATATCTTCCTAAATATCGAAAAGTCGATCTTTTGGAATAAACAGTATTAATAACAAGGTTTCACTCTACCAAATACTCGATTTTCAGACAAATCTACCGTGCCAAAAAAAATGGGAGTACTTTAAACTTAAAACTGCAAAAAGTGAAAAAGTCGACATACGACAAGTATTGAATCAAGCGGCGAATTGTCGTCCCATAATACGTCACGTATTATACGTGTGAGCCTGCATGTATGCGTAAGCACGAGCTTGAGGACGGCAAGCCGAAAAGCAACAAGCGAAAGGCTAGCATTCGGTCACAAGGCACATTAACAAGGACTGTATTCCTAAACGTCAGTTGCGCTGCATAAGTACAAAGCAGTATGTTCCTAAACGCAAACAAAAGAAATTTGCACGTGCACCGTGTTCCTAAACGCAGGCATTAAGTTGTCGATAAGCATCAAATGCGCAAGCTGCTCATCACAAATTTTGTTGATGCTTTGTGAATAGTCGGCTGCACTCAAAAACTTTTCGGACGCGATTAAATTTCGCCTCCTTTTTCTTAATTTTATAATTAATTTCGAGTTGCTGGGAGTTTATTTGCTACTCAAATGCAAAAATGCGTTGAATAAGTAGTTTTTTACAATTTCCATTTTGTGAAAGCAATGTTGGGCTGATGCTGTGTTCCCAAACTAAAAAGTGTTGCCAACCAAATTTATGCAATGCATCGCAGTAGCACTCTTGCAATGATTACTGTTTGTTCCCAAAATAAAAAAGTATGTAAAATTTTCTTTTATCAAAACTGAATACGCATATAAAAAGTTTTATAATTAGAAGCAAATGCTTGCTTAGCAGTATATATTATTAATTTCATAGCAATTAAGATGATATTCTATTAATTTTAAGGGTGCTTCATAAATTATTTGCCAATTCAAAAATAAAAATTGCATGTAAATTTCTATAAAAGAGTTTTTGACAAGTAGGCAGAGAACGTATGCACATTTATTTTGTAATTATCAATATTCAATATCATATCAATATCATATTACACATCAAATGTGTTGATTTATATGCTATCTCAAAACGTAAAAAAAAGGGTAGCGGTACCAAAAATATCAACATTGATATTTGGCACTTTTTTTACGGAAAAATGCAACCGTTCACCAATTGGATGGTGTAGAGAGGTTTTGGCAGCCGGCTCTCCCTAGTTGGCATACCTTGTAATAGAGTAGAATAGAGGCCCAACGGCCAATGTTGCCAGATTTTTTTTTCCAAAAACTGTAAATTCCCAAAATAAAAACTGTATTTTCAACAAAAAAACTGTAAACTTCAAAAACGAAAATATTTTTGTGAAATTATGGTCATAAATGACAAGCAAATTGCCGTTTCGAAGCAGGGCTGCAATGTAATCACAGGGTTACCGTGACATTTGTTTTTAAAGCTGGAAAAAATTCATCTTTTATTGTAATTTAAAGAAAATGAAAATCTGAATATAAAAAAAACTGTAAATTGTACTAGGAGGTAATTTTAAAAACTGTAAGCTTGTCTAAAAAACTGTAATTTACAGTTTAAACTGTGAATATGGCAACATTGCCAACGGCCCAACTCTTTTGCTCGCTCAGAGAATTTGCATTTTTTATCAGGGTAGGAAATCCCCGTACTTTCGTACTGATTTGGGTACATTTTTATTTTTTGGGTACGCGTTTTATTGCCCCAGAGTACGTTTTATTTTTTGGGTACGCTTTTCATTTCTCAGGGTACGTTGAGATATCAACACTGTAGGGCGAATGCGAGGAGGCAACGAATCTTGTGAAATGAGCACGCGAACAACGAGACAAAAACAAATAGTGAGGAATACGAAGTGGCGGGTACGAAAATTATTTTGGTACCATCGTACTCGATTTTCCATACAAAACTCCATAGAAAATATGATACAAGAGTACGAAAATTTTGGTACCCGTACTGTTATTGTTTACATTTCAGAATGAGTCAAATATCATTTTTATATGAAAATGAACGATTTTTGTGGAATTTGAAATGCATTTGCATTCAGATGAATAAACCTAATAAAACTGCATTAAGTGTTGCAGATGTCAACTTCTGCCCTTGCATTTCCATCAAATTAAAACCAAAACGAATTTCAAAGTTAAATCTTTATTGATAAAAACACTAAATACACATATCTTTAGTTATACATTTGTAGTGACCACATTTGGCATTATAAATAAGAAAAAAGGTGTGCATGACATTACTTTAATAACAAATTATATGCGCTTGAAATAATTGCGCCAAAAAGAGCACAACTTTGTGTTAATATTTACTGCATATTGCAGAATTTTCGTATAAAATAAAAGGCACACACACAAAATATAGATATATAACTTCACTTCCCCGGAATTTCATCGCATGACACTTTCGGAGTGTTTAATTATTCGAAAACGTACCACTTCGTACCCGATAGAAAAATTTTAGCTGCGCGCGGCCCGAGATTTTGTTCTTTGACTGCAAGATTCTTCATGAAACACTAGTTGTTTCTGTTTAACATATGAATAGTCATGCCTCCAAATATCTTATCTCTTTTCCTCTCACGTGAACATGGTACCCATTTAGAATTTTTACAAATTCCAGCTTCTGGAACGGCTGTAATTCAAGGTACTGCCAGCAAAGAAAAATGTGGGAAAGTGGAATGAATGAAAGTGCATGGTTGTATTGAACTGTGATAGTGACTTAAAAATGAGGAAATATGAATAAGTTGTACTGGTTGTTGTTGTTTGTCATACGTTGTACGTGTGGGAAGCGTTTTTTTTCAGAGGTTTTTTTTTTTTTGCTTTTCTTGCCTTAAGTTATACGTGTGCGAAGCTTTTTATTCTAGAGCCTTTTTTTATTCTCAAATGACCTTTTTTTTTTTTTTTTGCTTTTCACACGGACGAACCTATTGGAATAGAAATTTTTTTTTATTTTGAAGGTACGACATTTATGCAAAAGGTACGTTTTTTTTAAAAATGGGGTACGTTTTTATTTTCCCCCAATCCAACCCTGTTTTTTATGTTCACACCAGTGTTGCCAGAGACCTAGCTCCAAAAATCCCATTCACATGCAAAACGCCCTCTTTATCCCATTTAAAAAATCAAAAATCCCGGAAAAAAATCCCATTCGCAAATGTTAATTAAAAAACGTGTTTTTCAATAACAATTCATAAATACATATACATATGTATATTTTTTTAAACAAAAAGAGAACAAAAAAATTGCTGCTTAAAGCACAACGCTGAAGATTACACTTAAATTCAGTGCTAATAATGAAATATTTACAGTTACAGTAGTAACTCAATTCTTGCAGATACTCGGTACTTGCCCACCTCGATACTTGCGACACAACATTTTTTTTTCATTACGTACTCAGTACTTGCGAAATTAAAAAATTTTGTCCTCAATACATTGCAACATTTTTTGTTTTGTCTTTGAATAAAATTCGGGGAAGTACCGCAAATGTATCAGTTTCGAGCTCAAAATATTTGGGGAAGTACCCACGAATTCATATGCTGACGAAATCTCTGTTCTTATTTAACTTTTGCATGGAAGCAGTGCAGTACTGAACAAGCAAGTGTGCACAAAACAAAACAAACCAAAATCCTAAATTTTTTTAATTTCACTTAAAATTTATCATTATACAAGTGTATTGAATTAAATTATAAAAAGTGTAACAAACTTAGATTCTTTACAGTGAAAGTAACCCCTTATAATTTACATATGTATATGGGAAAAAAATGACTCTGTACTTGCGACAACCTCGAAACTTGCAGCGAGCCTGGTTTTCATTACTTGCAAGAATCGAGTTCCTACTGTATTAATAAATAAACAAAAAATAAAACAAATAAGTATTAAAGATAGGTATAGGCTCACAAATCCCATTTTTAGATTCAAAATCCCGCGCGCCCTTTAAAGGTACAAAAATCCCGAAATCCCTGGTTCTGGCAACACTGGTTCACACGCATTAAGCTTTAAACACAATCAAATCGCGAGGCGAATTCTACGCGGCCAACGCGCGCTGTCAAAATTAAAACACACAGCAGTGCATTTGATTGCCCACAATGACGACGCTAGCGTAGTTCGCCTCTCGACGATTCGCCTCGCGATAGAACAAATTCTAATTTTGACGCTGCCGCCTCAGCTGTCAGTGGTGAAAAATAAATAAATTGAAGTAAGGAAATTGTAAATTTTTGTGCGGAAACTATTTTTATAGTTTTCGGAAAATTCGTGAATTCGTGGTTTCCGTGGTTTTTTTAAATTCTGTGCTTGTTGTGGGGATGATGTTTTCCGAATCAACTGATGCGAATTTCGCTCTGATTCTGTTTCACTGGGCGAAATTCCACGACGACTGCCGTCAAGCCGCCATTGTTCGCCGCGTAAAATCCGCCTCGCGATTTGATTGTGTTTAAAGCTTTATGCTCTGAGTTCACCATTTCATTGTTGTTGATTCGTCTTGTAGCCGAAGGTGATAGAAAGTAAGAGTGAGGGAAACGGATTGAAAATGCTGGTGAGTTCGTTCTCGATCTGAGTTGCCAAGCGTTTGTAAGAAGCTTAAATAAGATAACTTTAATAAAACCCAAAATCATAACTCAGCTATTTTAATTAAATGGCTAAATTAAGTTTTAGTTCTAAGACATTATACAAAGAAATCTAATAATTGCTCTTGCATGTGTTATGTAAATAAACTCTGCTTCTAATTCAAAAATAAAGCATTAACAACATTATGAATGACAACTTTTTCAAATTCATAATACTTATAAATCAATTAATTTGACTTATTTCTGCAGTTTTTGCTAACTGCATGATGTTGTCATTTCACACTCAAATTTCTGCAATATAATACCCACGCACATAGATAGATATTTTATAATAATTATTATTATTTTATAATTTGCTTATTGAACAGCAGAAGGAATAAAAGTTGGCATCCCTAAAAGAGGCTTTTCCACCTCAGACAAAGAAAGAGCGCAAGAAAAGTTCCCCCAGTCGCGTCCTATTTCACCCCAGTCGCGTACTTTTTATTGAATTTCACCCCAGATAGGTTTTTTACGCTCAGAAAAGAGATGAATAATGTGAGGGTATGTGTAAATTTTGCAAGTGTTGGCGCGTACGTGAGGCGAAAAAGAGAGGTTTTGTGCTAGTGTTAGTGAGCGCGAGCGCATCTTAAAAGAGTTGGACCTCTATTCTACTCTATGGTGCGAATGCTATTCCTCCTCGCCTTTATGCGTTGTTGTTGCTATGAGACGACAAAGAATTTTTTTTCATATTTCAGTCTGGCTGGCTGGCTGGCTTGGATTTCATTTGAATATGTACATATATTTTTTGAATGATACATATGTGCATACATATTTCAGTCTCTGTCTGGCTTGGATTTCCTTGGAATTGTCTTTGCACAAGGGAATCGAAGCAGCGCCGCGGCTGGTGCGTAGAAATGTGTATTCTTTTTGAATGGTACATATGTGCATATGTATGTATGAGCATTACATTTTCACACTTTTGCAGGTTCTTAGCTTGTAGCAAATTTGCTTTTCATATGACAATTTTTCCTTTGTTTTTTGAGGATTTACTATTTATTGCTTCTTTACACCTATCAACTTTTCTATCATTTTGCATTTGCTTATTTTCTAGATTTTGCAGATAAAGATTTTTAAAGATCGCTTTAAAAATACATACGTATGTACACTCATTCATGGACAAAATAATAGGTGTGAGCATATTTTTTTCCAAAAAATCTCGCCTTTCATTTATTTTTTATTATCCCTCAAAAAATAAGTTAGTTTTCAAAATAGACATGCTTCAGAGTCATAACAAAAAATAAAAAGCTTTACAAAATCTAACAAATAGCTTGAAAAAAATTTATTTATAAAAATACCCGAATTTTCGCTTAGACAGAATAATAGGTGTGAAATTTTGTTAGTTATGGTCCTTTCTTTGACTAAATTAGTTAGAACGCATTTAATACTCTGTATATCCGCCATTATTCTTGATTACTTTTTCGATTTTTCCGGGCAGTAATAATATTAGATGCGTGATGGAGTTCACTTTAGAGTAGAGAAGAAAAGACTTGTTCGTCAGCTCCGAGACATTGGAAAACCATACAAAATCATTACCAGAACATTGGGACGGCCTGAAAATTTCAATATACATAAATGCTTCAAAAGCAGAAAAGTTTATTGAAAGGCGTGCATCACCTAAAAAACTTCATCAGTGACTTACCTCCATATCGTTATATTAGCTTAACGCGAATCGTTCAAGTCATCCAGAACAATTGCAAGGGAAATTGGAAATGTAGTATCATGGCGAACTGTTCGAAGAAGGTTAGTAAACATAAATTTACCCTTTAGGATTGCTCGCAAGGTTTCTGTGTATGGAACTGCAAATTGGTATTTACAATATCTAATCGATTTTTGTATTTCAAATTAAAGCAATACATATGTACATAAATTCAAGTAAATACATAATACGTTCTCTGATATAATCAAAATAATTTAAAAAAATTGTATTAGGTTAAATGATAAAGTTCAAGGACAAGCATAATTTTCACTAATAGCAAAAAGGACTGAATTTTGCAAAATTTTCGTTAAAATCAAGAATGAATGAACACCTGCATGTCTAGCCGCAGTCGGCGCGACATAAAAATATTAAAAATTGAAAAGGCAAAAAATTCGCAGGAAACACACACACAAACCAATGTATTATCCCAGACAAATTTGTATAAAAAATGTAAACAAACGCTCAAATTATGCTGCCGTTGCGTGTGCAGCGACAATGAAGTAGCAGGAATAGGGGTTGAAAGGGATGTATGTATGTATGTGTTGCAAAATTGTATACATAAATTGATATACATACATTCATATATACGTATGTATTTTTAAAGCGATCTTTAAAAAATTTATCTGCAAAATCTAGAAAATAAGCAAATGCAAAATGATAGAAAAGTTGATAGGTGTAAAGAAGCAATAAATAGTAAATCCTCAAAAAACAAAGGAAAAATTGTCATATGAAAAGTAAATTTGCTACAAGCTAAGAACCTGCAAAAGTGTGAAAATGTAATGCTCATACATACATATGTACATATGTACCATTCAAAAAGAATACACATTTCTACGCACCAGCCGCGGCGCTGCTTCGATTCAAGGCTTGCAAGGCATACAGTTTGAGCGTACAGATCGCAGAGCTCTTCGCAGGCTCGGGATGTAAAATCATTGAAATATTTCGTTGATAACCGTGTCATGATGTACATGCCGGTACTTGCGGTGATACCAAACAATTACCAGTTGCGTGATTTTGTGAGCTTTTGGCAGAATGATTGGGTTTTTTGCTGCATCCTCTATCGGTGCTTTCTCCAAGCGGCAGCGCATACAAACAATTTTGTTGTCGTCGACTAAAGGTGACAGCTTTCTAAGCGCGCTAGACTTTGGCAATACGCATCGTGGGTCATTTCGTAGACTGTCGATTCGTTGCGGTAGGTATCGGCTTGGGCAAGGCGGTAGAGGAAATGCCGACTCGTAGCTCGTCGGCGGATAGATTTGCTGGTTTGGGAGTCTGGCTGACTTGTAGACGTTTTTATAAGCTTTATATTAGGTTCACATCCGGTATGTTTGTATGTCGTCAAATCTAGTAATCAATTTTTCGCCCACTTCCCGACTACTTAGAGATCTGAAACTTTGCATACGTGCCTAAACACGAGCACGATACATGAATCAATAAATTTTATGGGCGTAGGATAAGGGGCGTGGCACTTTTTTCTCAACTCCAGATTTGTGTATAACTTTAGAACTACACATCACACATCAATGAAACTCGGTAGGAACTTACTACATATCCATATCCTTCTACTGAGAAAATAAGGCGGACACTGGATAAGGGGGCGTGGCACCGCCCATACAAACCAAATTTTTGATCTCGATTAGCTTTGGAACTAAAGGTCGTGCAGCATTGAAATTCCGTATACAGGCCCCTCTTGCATGCTTCGTCCCGCTGGTAAAATTGTATTGGGCGTAGGATAAGGGGCGTGGCACTTTTCAAGCAACTACACACTTGGGCTTCCGTTTATAATTATAGGTACACCACACATCAATGGAAAACGATAGGAACTTACTCCCCGCGCCTTGCAAGCAAAACAACAACAATAAATATTGTGTACTGCTCTGCAAGTTTTAAATTCTTTTTGCGAAAAATTTCAGAGCTCTAAAATTGAATTTATGGAAGACTAAAAAGTAGAAAATAAAATTATATAAGAAAAAACTTTTTAAAAATAAGCTTTAATTTATTTAATGTACTAAAAAGTAGAAAATAAATTGTTTCCAAGTCACCTGTATCTTACTATTAATAAAAGCTTGTGCGCTCAATATCCATATTCAAAATATCTTTCATTACTAGAATCTAATTGCAAAAAATTATTTAAATAAAATATTGTGGTAACTGGTTGACAAATATTGAACACATGAGCGCCCCAAGCTTTTATTGATAGTAAGATACAGGTGACTTGGAAACAATTTATTTTCTACTTTTTAGTACATTAAATAAATTAAAGCTTATTTTTAAAAAGTTTTTTAATATAATTTTTTTCATTCAACATTGGCTCATTTATGCATACTGTATACTTCTGGAAGAAGTTCGGCCAATTTTGGCCGCAGCCAAACCGAAGCCGATCCTTTAAATTTTAGCCGAAGCCGTTTAATCGGTCGGGCACTATTCACGAAGAAACATTGGTGTTCTTACGTTATTACTATTATCAAGTAATAATAATAATAATTTGCAGAAACCTACAAAACAAATATAATCATCAATCAAGACAATTACAACAGTTATGTACCTTCGACTTGCGCAATTGAACCACATAAAACCAATGCGAGCAAAAAGCGTGAAATGAAAGCAGCTCAAGCAATTTCCACCAAATGTGCCCCGGGATGTTAAAATGAAATGCCTCTTTATTATTTTGAAATTACATCGCCCGGAGGAACTCATTGCTTTGCTTTTTGAGCAAATCAAAATACGGGCAATACTGGCATAACAGCGCCACGACTCACACACCATGTCCACGCAAAACCCTGCCCTGCCGCGAGCGCCAGCCTATGTATCAAATTTAGGCAAAGCAAAAAAGCGAATGTGAGCAAGAAAGGCAAAATGAAAGCAGCTCAAGCACCAGTAACAAATCAATAAGATTAAGTTTATTAGATTTATGAGAAGTTGTGTAAAATGAGAATAATTCAGAAAATTTAATCAAAATAAAACAAAGGAAAAGCATGGAATGTTGGCGCGGGTGCAAGACGCTGCAGCACAAGAAAAGAACACAACTTAAAATAATACACTTTTTCTATTTTTGAGAACACATTTTGAATATAAAGCGTAGTACTTTGTTTGGACTATAAACTAAAAATAATTGTTATTTACATTTTTAGAAAATCTGCATAAAATATTTTGCATTAAATTTTAAATTATAACCCAGTAGCATAGTAGCAGCAGAAAGCTTAGATACTTCGATAATATGATCGCTTCATAGCAATTTACAAACGCAAAGATGTCAACTTCCAGCTTCAACACTTTAACCATTGTAATTTTTAATCAATCAATACAATTTCGTCTATTCAGAAAGTCAGTGTTTAAAATCGTTTGCCACAGCGGTGCCAATTATTCTCCAATCAAATAAAACTGATTCGGCGCCGCCGTGGCTCAGTGATGTGCTCGGTCGCTGATGCATTTAGATTGTTGATCAAATCCCAGCTCATAATATACAGTGAGTCACAGTGAAAGTGAGCCACCTTATGTTCTTAGCAAAACTATTTCAAAAAATATTGAAAAACGATCCTGATCAAAAAAACCTTTCCATGATTTTATTGCTTAGATATTAAACTTCAGTAATTCACTACGTTTTTCAAATTGTTTATTTGCTTAGTATAAAAAAAGTAACAAAAACCGAAAAAACTCAAAAATATAGCTCACAGTGAAAGTGAGCCACTTAGAATAAAAATTAATTAAATAATTTATTAATATTTTGCTGGACAACTTTTTGCAGAAATTAGTGCTAACAGACGTCTGGGCACCGATTCCAATAAATTACATATATATATATAGAAGGAATTTCACGCCATTTCGCTTGTAAGGCACTAAAAGGTCCTTTTTCGACCAAATCCTGTGTTTGCTCATATTTGGGTGAAGATGGACACAAAAATTCTCAATTATATTTAAGTCCGAAGGCTGCAGTAATACTTCTGATATATGGGGGCAATTAGATAATAACCATTCCCGCGCGCTCCATAAGATTAGTGTTTGGGATCATTGTCATGGTAAAAGTAAAAGTCGCCTCAGTGCTCCAAAACTGGCCGAAATGACTGAAAATCAATTGAATATCCGCGTCAACCCCAGAACAGTAAGAAAGGTCCCCAGAAATATCATAAGAGCATATTTCTGCGCAAACTCTAGCCGGTTTTCACGGTTTCTCAGGCTGATAAATGGTATGTAGCAAGCCATTGTCACATTGTAACCGTGCTTTCTGGGGACCTTTCTTACTGTTCTGGGGTTGACGCGGATATTCAATTGATTTTCAGTCATTTCGGCCAGTTTTGGAGCACTGAGGCGACTTTTACTTTTCCCATGACAATGATCCCAAACACTAATCTTATGGAGCGCGCGGGAATGGTTATTATCTAATAGCCCCCATGTATCAGAAGTATTACTGCAGCCTTCGGACTTAAATATAATTGAGAATTTTTGTGTCCATCTTCACCCAAATATGAGCAAACACAGGATTTGGTCGAAAAAGGACCTTTTAGTGCCTTACAAGCGAAATGGCGTGAAATTCCTTCTATATATATATGTAATTTATTGGAATCGGTGCTCAGACGTCTGTTAGCACTAATTTCTGCAAAAAGTTGTCCAGCAAAATATTAATAAATTATTTAATTAATTTTTATTCTAAGTGGCTCACTTTCACTGTGAGCTATATTTTTGAGTTTTTTCGGTTTTTGTTACTTTTTTTATACTAAGCAAATAAACAATTTGAAAAACGTAGTGAATTACTGAAGTTTAATATCTAAGCAATAAAATCATGGAAAGGTTTTTTGATCAGGATCGTTTTTCAATATTTTTTGAAATAGTTTTGCTAAGAACATAAGGTGACTCACTGTATAATAAAAAAAAGTAACTTCGGTGCTTTGCGCGTCGTCTCTCGCGAGCTAGATGGCAAAATTCCGAGAGTAGACTTTACCATGTAAATAAAAGCTTCTCAATTCCCGTTCGGACACGGCTGCAGAATATATGAGTAGGGCCCGTTCTCTTGTGCTAAAAATAGAACGAGCACACACAAGATAATGCGGGAGAGCTAGGCCTAAAGCTAGGATCCCACTATCGGCGCAATGCACATGATGTGTGCCGAGAACATATGATTTAATGCACCGATAAAGCACGATAGTGAGACCGTATTGCACCGATTATCGTCCCAATTTTGTTTTGGCTGCGCCGATAGTGGGACCGCTCAAAATGTAATTGCCAAAACTTTTGAATTGTGTACCGATCTGGCGTGATAAAAATTGGCGCAGATTGTGCTAGTTGCGCCGATAGTGGGACCCGTGGGACCCTACCTTAAGCCCACACGGGTTGTTGCACCAATCAATTATTATTAAAATAAAACTGGTTAAAATGCCATACTTACGAATACTTGTGAAACCTTTAAGCAATAACTGATGTTTTCAACTTTATTTTTAAATCCCTAATTTATTATGTCAATTCTACAAACGTATTGTGGGTCCGAATTTACAAACGGCGACTTTCCTCGCCGATTTACTATCTGCCGCGAGAGAGGGTAACGTATGTATGCGCTAGACCCGCATCAGGAACTTAAAAAGAAGTAAGAGGAATAAAATAAGTTCGCTTTCCAAAATGGAACAGAGTTTAAAAAGAGAATACTAAAAGCCGGTGAAAAAAATCGCCATATATAAATTCGGACTGACCAAATCGATCGCGAGGATCGTTCAGTTTCTTTTTAATTTGGTTGACAAAAACAAGTAAGGAAGCATTAGTCAGGTTTCACCCCGACAGAGTGATACCCAACATCAAGTAACCGAGTGGGACGATAAACTGAAAGAAATTAAATTGCATATGCATTAAATTTACCGCCTACATACATAGTTATGGGCGGATCACGCCCATTCTTGGAACATTTTAAAGGAATCTTAACAATAATCTAGGACTGCTCCTTATCATCATAGAGTAACGATCAGGATTCGATCTTTCTAATGTGAACGTGGCTCTGCAGGGGTTCGCGACTTTGGTATGCCGCTCACCACATCCAAAAACAGTCTTAATTCACTTTTCTTAAAGCAAATTTGCAACATGTTGCTTTCCTCGTGCGCTATAAAACTCATTTCTATATTGTTCTTATGAGCACTTCTGGTTTCTAACAAATTATCCACACTTATAAGATTCACTACATCGTCCATGTCGTATTCCGAAGTTTCGTTGCGTGGCAGCTCTTCCTTTAACTTGCGATGGAACTCGCTGCGGTAGTAGTCGTTTATCATAGACATCATTCCATTCGAGTACCAGTAGATAATACCCAGCAGGACAAAACCCTGCATGAATGGGCCAACCATTTCGGATTAGATTCGACTGATTGAATATAAAATGTTGGTTTAGCTTGTCTCTCTGAGGCTACTACTATAAAAATAGTGCATCAACATATAATACTGTTCCTTGAGATTAGGCCAAGCCATTGTTAAGATGAGCATTATGGAATTTGCAAAAACGAACAGCTTCATCATCTCCACGGCTGCCGAAACAAAAGAGACCTACTAATTTTGGGCGATTGCGAATATGCGAATGCAAAATACACACCCTCAGCCGATCTCAAATAGTCGCCGAACCCGGAATTTAAATCCTTATGGTCCTCCGGATCATCTTCCACTTTCGGTTTTGTGCACTTGAGCTCGCTTTTCTCCTGCTTGGCGCTGCTCTTTTTATTGCAATTTTGCTTTCTTCCGTATCCTGCGACCTTCTTACCTTTCATTGCTGTTTCCAAGCGAAATAAAAACAGTGGACAGCTTCTCCACCAGCTGAGTGTGAAGACAACTGCTTGGTGGTAGCAGCACTTTGGCCGCTTTCACTTCTGCAACTGAAACAGAAATTGTTGTGCGCAATTATTTAGCGGCGACGTTGGTTTTTATGGCTTCATATTCATTGATTTCCTTCACGAAGAAGCAGCAATCAAAAATAGGTTAACGGCACTGTAGTAGAAGCAACCTTCTTGAATGATTTGGTTAATTTTTATTATAATTAAAATAAAGCATATGGTACATATGTGTGTATGTATCTCTTTTCAAAGCATATTATATGCTCACATTTCGCAACTCAACTACTCATCGGTCGTTGATATCGATTTCCATATTGCTTATGTCAGACATAAAACAATAGGCATGTATTTATATATGTTGCATATTTTATATACAAACAATTACAAATTAATAACCCTAACGATAACTAAAGGAAAGCAAATTTACAATTTTTTTTAAAAGCATATACTAAAATAAAACATGGTCATAAAATGTATAATCAAGTTTGTGGTTCTATTCTGGCATGACAGTCAAAATTGATTAGCACTTCAACTGTTATATTTTAATGGAAAAAAGTAAAATTTTGTAGGGAAAGGAACAATACAACAAATACAGAATATAAAACGATAATTTTTGTGACTTTCGACAGGATAGGGCTGTTAGGCTCATTTCAATGCGTAAAATACAAATTCATCTTAAAATGAAGCAAACGTTCTCAAGAACATGCTAGCTCCAATTTGCCAATGGATAATAACTGAGTAGCGTAGTGTAGAGGAACAGCATAATTGCAGCATTATTTAGTTTGGAAATATGATAATAAAAGAGAAAAAAGTAGGTAACATAAACAAAAGCCTTGGCTCACAACCATGTTATTTAAAAAGTTGAAGGATTTGTGCAAGCGGCACGAGAGCAGCGCAAAAAGAGCGTGTTGATAATTTGCGCTCTTAATGTAATTAAGCGGAAGACAGAAAAATATAAAACAAACAAACTTTTGAGCATCAACCACATTGCACGGTGTACGATGAATTTCGCGCAGGCACACAGCGCCGAGTAAGATACACAAAACACAGTGCTACAAATTGATAAAAAAAACACTCAGATTTTTAACAAGTGGGTGCCGTAGGCCTAGTTGCGAATTTCATTGTAGTTAACTTAGAACTTTTAGATCTCCCCCAGAATTTTAGAATTTTGACTCTGGACAAACACACCGTTTTTCGCCTGATGAATGCAATATTATTAATTTTGACCGCTATCTGACACCAGCTTAATCAAACATTTACCACTATGGATTCAGTCACTCTAGTTGTTGTATCAAGAATTGTCTATTACCAATCCAATTGTAAAATTTGGAGCGAATTAAACAGTAAAGGGAGAGAATACTTGTCATTATAAAACGTAAAAAGTGTATCATGAACAAATCTCAGTAAATGTAAATCAAAGTATGCCATGATACCCTCAACTAGGCCTACGACATTTACAATGTTGTAAAAGTGTTTCCAGTGTAGCAGAGTGATGTTCGCGTCAGCGGAGCTCTTTTCATTTTAAGAGGCTTAACAAATCTAAAATTTTAGAATATGACAAAATTATTAAAGAAAACTATAATTTGAAGTGGGCTTCTATTTTGCAATGACTGCCAAAAAAACTAAATGTACACCCTACTTTAGTGAAGTACTACACAGTTCTTTTATTTGAATGCGGCTGTGGCTGCATAACGTTACCTTAACGTAGAACGGTTCTAACTAATATTTTTGTAATTTTTCAGTAGAAGGAAAACTGAATATAAATTGGATTTTCATCATAACCTATGCGAATTTGAGGGCCGGAGTATTTGGGTAAAAAATGTATTTTGAGCTTTTCTACTTCAAAGTAACAGTATGCAAATGACACACTTCAAGTTGCAAACAAGTTACATTCGGATTTGGATGCAGCAAATGGCTATTCAGCTTTAGGCATGCGACTTTTTAACAAGTGCAGAAAGTACAATTAAATTTGTGCGTAAAATATTTATATGTATCATTTTACAATAGCAACAAACAATTTAAAAACTGAAACAAAGCTGGGAACAAGTTTGAACGCAATTTACAATTTGAGTGTCGAATTTGCTGAAATTTCGATTTAAGTATTTGGAAAATTATAATTGAGTTGTAATGTGTGTAATTTTGGTCTGATTTTCGTGAAAGCTACGAAAGTTCTATAACTGTGTAACTGATCTCGAATGGCTACGAATGTAACCCGGCCTATTTACGTACAATTTTTCATTTCATTAAATTCAGTTAATAAAATTTACTGTAGGTGAAGACTAATTTTTCGCTCTCATGAAATTTGTCACAGGAAAAATTGCATGGGACTTATTTGTGTAATTTTCTATTCAATTTCAATTTTCTGTCGGATACAGCAAACCGCCATGTTTGTTAATTTTTCCAAACTGAACGTAAGTACGTGTGACACGTTCATACACATATTGCAATCTCGTGAGATGAAAATTTCAAACTTTAAGAAAAATATTGTATGCAGTAAATTCGAAATACGTTGCTTTTTACACCATGGATTAATTTTCATTGATAGGAGTGAATCTGTATGTTGCGTAAATCGTACAACCGCTAAGAAATAATAATATATTATTAAGATCTGAGCTCAACATTTTTGAAACTGTCGTTTAACGAATTATTTATATTATGAGTATAGAAAGAAATTTTGGCTGATATGAAAGCGGTTACGATTTGATCTAAATCGCTGTTTGAATACAATTCACAAATATCATTTATTCCATTTGTTTCAGATTAAGGAATACCTTCTAAACCAATCAGTTGCTTTGCTAGTGTGAACCTGTTGTAGCAATATTGCAAAGAAGTATGTATAAAGTTTACTCTGGCTGCTTCTTCACCACTGAGGGCGGTGGCGGTGCTGGAACGGTCGGCCTTTTGGGCGTCAGTATCATATTTGGTGAAATAGGAGTGGTTGGCGTTGGACGAGTCTCACTCGTTTTACTACTCTCGCCGGCACTCAAAGAATTTAAATTGGCATTCGAGTTTGCATTTGCAATTGTTTGCACATTCATATTAGAATTTGAACTCGAATTCAAATTTGTTGTAGCAACAGATGTAGGAGTTTGGTTTGAATCCAATAAAGTTGCATGCTCATTTGCGTTTGCATTAGCGGATCGCTCCGCAAACAAAAATTGCTGATTATGGTTGTGCTCCTTGGTTGATGTTAGGGACGCCGGCATGATCGCGGCATAGTTATCACAATTTGCTGTTGTTAAATTGTTGGTAATACAAACAGTGGGTCGTGTGGACGTAGGCGTAGTCTCCTCATCGCTCTTGCTGGTAGCATTCAGGCCCAGAACCATTGGACGCTTTGGAATTTTTGGTTTCTGCGGGAGATCAGGTTTAAAGGTTAGCGAGTTGATGCTGTCGGAGCTCTTGCGATCAGCCACCGGAGAGGGTAAGTTGTCCAGACCGAAGAACTGGGTTCGAGTCATTGGCACCGGTTTCGGCGTATTCAGTTGCTCCTGTGTCTGCATCACGTGAGCCTGTGGGAATTGAGGCAGTTTCGGCAACGGCGGTTTCTCCGGCTTGTCCACCGGAAATAGTTCCTTGCCGCGATGGTTAACGTCACCATTCTTGTAGGACTGCTGCACGACAACCGTGCTAGCGTTCATCGCTGCATCGTCGCTATGTGCGTTTCCCTGCTGTTGTGTATATGGCGTTTTAGCTGGCGGCGAAGGCGCGCAGGCCTTTTGGCGGCGGATGGTTCCATAACGGGGACTTTCAAGAGAATCTGTAAGATAAGAATAATGCTTAAACTCGAGGCCAGTGCTACTGGGGAATGTGATGGCTGCCTCTACTCACCACCATCGTGTTTGTCCAAATTCTCGTTCGAAGAATTTGATTTACTCTTGCCTTCCATAAACAGCTTGTTGCGGTGCAGTGTCAAGAAAAAGTCCACCTCGCCGTCGAAAAAGTACTCCCACTGGCTGATCAGCAATTCGACGATGATGTTCGCCGCAGAGGAGCAATTCACCTGGCCCAGGTAGTCCGCCGGGTTGCTTTTGTCTACACGTGGCCACAGCATATTCGGCGACATGACAATGGACAGATTTTGCGAGCTCATCTTGTTTTGGTCGGCATTTTGCATTACGAGCCACAAAAACCGGGTCAGATATCGCAGATTGGCATGATTCTCCGGCGGCAGTTTCGCTAGCGCCGCCTTGATGTCCGCCTTGCGCTCCGCCTCTGTGCTGCGTTCCGCGGCACGTATGAAGTCCTTGTAGTGCTTGTATGTGAGCAGCGGTTCAGGCAGCTCACGCAAATATAGCTTCAGAATGGACCCAATCATATGCGGATCCTGGTACTCCTGAGGCAGTGGCGTCTTAACGTACTGCGCCTCCAGCGCATGCTTCATTCGCCGCAGTTTTGTACTCGCGCAACCCACGCGCAGCAGACCTTCCTCGTAGAGACCGCTCTCCACCAGGCAGCACACACACAGTTCAATTATATACGATATCTCGCGGTTCGAAGATACCAAATGATCGGTCAGTGATGTGCCGAAGCGTGATTTCACCGTCGACTGAATGGAGTCCTGAATACTGGCCAGCGAGGAGTTCACTCGCTGCAGTGCGCGCTCGTGGTAGTTCCTCTGGTTGAGCACGTAGTCACGTATGCAGTGCACGATCACATCTTCCTTGGCAATTAGCTCGAACATTTGCGCCGCCCACGCGTCGCGCTCCTTCTCCAGCTTCACTTCGCATTGTTCCAGCTGTTCTTTTATGTGATTGACCTTGGCTGGTGGTTCGTCTGAGCGCATGGCAGCCTAAATAAAAAGAGGAAGACTTTAACAACATCGACATCTTGTGAAGTTAATTCCCGTTAAAGTATCCCCCGTTAAATCGTAACAATTCAACCCAATTCGCTTTCATACAATAACTTAGATTGTTCTGTGCGCTCCAGCAAACCGCCGATCCCATTACTAAATAATAAGTTTTAAAGATTTAAATTTAGTGGCCTGCAATTTGCCTATTACCTATGATAAGATAATTTTGATAAATTTGAATTCAACTTTCTTTTAAATTGTTTTTATGTTTTTTCAACTTGCACTTTAAAAAACGCTGTACACTTTAAGCAAAAAGGTGCACACACAAGTCGGCACATTTTTCAAATAAAGTTTATATTTACATGAAAATTACAAAGGAAAATTATGTTTTTATACAAAACTAAGCTTAAGTACACGTTTAAAATGACAATTAGTTATGTTTAGCGCAAAATTGTAATACATGATTTTTTTCATGAGGAGGTATAGAATTTCATGAGGAGGTATGATTTTTTTGATGAGGAGGTATGTTATTACCATGAGGAGGTATGCTATTAACATGAAGAGGTATGTTATTACCATGAGGAGGTATGCTATTAACATGAAGAGGTATGTTATTACCATGAGGAGGTATGTTATTAGCATTTTTTCATGAGGAGGTATGTTATTACCATGAGGAGGTATGTTATTAACATGAAGAGGTATGTTATTACCATGAGGAGGTATGCTATTAATATATTTTCATGAGGAGGTATGTTATTACCATGAGGAGGTATGTTATTACCATGAGGAGCTATAAAATTTCAAATTTCATGAGGAGGTATGATTTTTTTGATGATGAGGTATCACTCCGCTCATGGGCTCCAACTTTATGTTCTATCGCCTCTTTAGTCTGCGGTTGCGCAGGCAATGTTGAAAACGTTGCCGCTGCAGTTGGCTGATTTGTTGTTCTTTGTGCTGTTGTTGGCGATGTTAAGACGAAATTTAATTTCGCCTTTTTATGTTTGCTTGGACTTAGTGTATCGATGGGCGGGGCTGGCGCTGTGATTGTAATTTGTTGTGGGTGGTGTTGCTGCTGTTGCTGCAACTGTGAGGTGATTTGGGCTGTGGTTCCAATAAGAAGAATGCCCTGCTCTTCTTATCATTGTTTACACTTTGATATTCGCGTTCGTCACGCTGCCACACTCAGCGCCATCGTCGCATCCACTTCTCCAGTTTCGTAAAATAAGCTCATTTTTCACACCTCAGATAAGAATAGTCAGACAGAGCGTGAGCGATTTGGAAAAGATATCGTGGCTAAATCAATTTTAAAGAAGGGAATAACTATAGCGTATAGGATAAGTCATCATATAAACTACCTCAATTTAGATATTTGTAGAATACGTTTATTTATTATGGAGCACTTATAGTATATACTAGTGTTCGAAAATATGAACTGGTGATTTTAAGATATTTTTGCACACATACGTTCATACACACATACTCGAGCATAGCTCTATCAATTGTGAAGACTATACGTCAAATACCTAAGACGGGAGAATGATATAGGGAGAGCATTTTTATATATATGTAAGTGCATGTATTTATATTGAGCCGTGTACCATTGTACAACCATTTCGCATATATATTTGAGCATTACATATATACATATATACGTTGTAACAGACAACGAAAAAAAATATCAATAAAATTAAATTAAAAACTTTTGTATCCCTTTGTCTTTTTGCTTGCTCATACATGTGATACGAATGATTCTTCCCTTTGGCAGTGTTAACCTGCCAACCTACAGAAATTTCTGGACATTATCACTCCTCATAGACATGTTTTTCAAAAATCCCTTAAACTTCATTTATATTTCTGACGCTGTATAACCTAGAATATTTATCACCTAAATTGGATTAAAATTAAAAATACTGTATCTAAAAATGATACTAATTAGAATGATAGGTGACTAAAGTTGAACTTATCCCACATTAGTTTTTACGTTTCTGTTTTATGTGTGCTTTTAACTGCTTATATGGGAAAAGTTTATAATTAAATTCAACTCCAAAAATAGAATTTAGACTTTCAGTTGCAACAAAAACTGTTATGAGCTGAATTAAAATTATTTTTAGCATTATCAGTGTGGACGTTCGCAAAGCACTTTCTTTTACAAGCACCAGAATAGCCAACCAACTGCCACACTCCAGAAAAGGCAGGCACATTTCCGCCAGAAGCGTGCTAAATCCGCCACCACACAATCGAAACCTTTATATCAATGACGACGATTTTAGTTTTTGGGTATAATGTTCTCATGTCAATGGTTAAAGGCAGCAACAACGTTAGCAATCGCCACACCAGTAACAGTAAAAACTTAGCTAAAGCTAACATATTGGCAATTCCCTCGAATCAAAACGACAACGCCAAACCCTAAACTCCACTAATCTTTGGCGCAGAAATGAGAAAAGCAAAAAAAATATATTTTTATTACTTTGGCACTTAAATATGTACGGTCATAATCAAAAACGCGTATGGTTCTTGCTATTTTGTTGTTGCTGTCTAGTGTTCGAAAGTAGAACTGAGCTATATCTGCACCATAGTGAGAATAGGATAAGGCACGCACGACGACAGCAACAAAAACCCCTTTCATATCACTTAATGAGTACCTCGAGGTTGCGCTTCAGCGATGCATACTCCTGCAGGGTGCGCGATACATTCCGCTTTAATGACGAGATCTCCTGAATTTCATTATCCAGAATTAATTTAAGACGTCGCACCACTTCTGTCTCTGTCTCAAGTTCACTGTCGACGATGCATTCGGCAATTGTTTTCTCAAGTTCGCCTGCAAGTGGTAAATAAGTACACAAACCAAAATTATTAAGCAGCAGAAACAAAGAGAATGATTAACAAAAACAAAAAATAAGAGTGCACGAAAAAGAAAGATTAAAAGGCCGAATTGCGATAATTTAGGAACAACAATAGAGGCACTCGTCTAGCAATAAATCCTACAATGGCCCCAACACATTTAGCCCTGCATTGAACACATACCCACACACACACACACACACACACACACACACACACACACATACAATATATAACAAAATATTAAAAATGCAATCAGAATCCAAAATAGCAGCGCACAGAAAAATAAACATGGAAAATAAAAGCGACGACACGACTGTGACGACAGCGACAAGGCCAAATACAGGCGAGGTCGAACATGAAAATAGCCAATCAGGGAAGCATCCCAACCATGAGTTTACCAGCCCTTTTCAGCAGACACATCACCCATGACCACTCCTTTTCCACTGCAATCATATTCCGGCTTTTCATTATCATTGCTCCAAGAAATTTCTACTTGTCGACAAATCAGTTGCACCCCGTACGAACGATACCAGAATTTTTGATGTTTGACTGAATTAAAAACAACGTTTTACATCGTAATATACATGATTTTGATCTGGCAAAATAATACTAGTTCCAAAATCTTTAACCAAACGATTTTTTTCACATTTTTCTTCGTATCCCCATCCATAAATTTATGCGAACCTACCCTACTCCACATTCAACCACACCCATTATTTAGTACGCACCACAATTCAGTAGAACGTGATGCAACGGTAAATCCTTTGCCAGCTCCTTGGAAGATTCCTCTAGCGCTTGTCCAATTTTGTAATGACTGTTCTTCTTTATTCGTTTGTCGCGCTCCTGTGCATCTGTACTACTGCTCACTGTGGGCAGCTTACGCACCATTTTTTCCAGCACACCACGGTATTTATCCACTTGCTTTTCGATTGTCTCCAGTTCAAAGTCTTTGTCCTTTTCAGATTTGTTAGACCTTCGGCAGAGTGGCATAATGTGAGTAACATAAGATAAACGCTGCTTTAAACAAAATATATATGGAAGCAGACGGATGCCTCTTCTCCTATATTTGAAGTCTGGCTTTGTCTGTCCAGCGGAATGTCTTTTCCACACTCACCTCGAAAGATTGCCAGCGGCTATTTTAAATTTTGTAAATTGCTTCTTCATTTTGCACTGTTTTACTCTTTTGTTGTCACTTGAGATTGATCTGTATTTTGTTAATATTTTAAATAAAAAAAATTAAGAAAATTAGTCATCCTAAACCGAACCGAACAACGATTAACATGAAGAACTTTTGAGGAGACAGTTTGGTGTGTTCATAAATCTTTGACATAAGCTCCCCGGCGTGTGTTCAATGAATACTTTTGGGCAATGTTTTATTAACCTTCATGCTGCATGCTGAAATAAACGCATTTGATAAACATATGTATAATATAATTAATAAATTAAAAATATATGTACATACGATCACTGCCTACTATGTTAAAAACTCTTTTATTCTTTCAAAAAAATTTGAATTCCATTTTTATTTTAGAATTGACAAACAATTTATCCATTTATGAAACACCCTAAAAATAAATACAACACCATTTTCTTTAGCATTTGCTTCTAATTATAAAATTTTTGGTATGCGAATAAAGTTTTAAACCAAAAAAATGTTTACATACTTTTTTACTTTGGCAACAAATACTAAACATAGCAACCAAACATTCGTTTCTAAATGAACGCAACTCTGATTTTGGCATATCTCGCCTCCATATTTTGACGGCTTTCCGTTCGTATCATACCTTGTTTATATCACAGAAGAGACCAGAAGTGTATCTAACTAATACTGTCACAAATTCTAGCACTAACCCAATAAACTTTTAGCATCAAACAGCTGGACCTTTGCCCCCGAGCTAGAGCTAGAGCCTTGCCCCCACGGACAGTGTACGTGTGAGACAAAAAAAGTGCAATATTTTCGATCAGCTGACTCTGATATTCTTCTGTAGGTATTCTGTGGTTTATATGCTCTGCTTTTGGGCAATGTGAAATCCGCTATTTATTATTCGCAGTGTATGATAGCTGACGCTGAACACACCTCGTATTTGTTTGATTATTGCCAGAAAAACGTGTTGCCTTCAGGTTCAGGTGGCTCTTTAAAAAAATCTTCAGAAAATAATTTGCTATTAAAATGACGATACAACTAGACAAAAAAAATCTAATCAACCTGATGCGAACAGAGAATGAACGCATTCTGGATTTGCTGTTGATTTTTAATGTGCCTGATTCAATTGAAGGTTGGTATTTCCTTATTCGGTTGCCGGAGAAAGGAAAAGGATAAATTTGATATTTATTATTCGCCCAGAACTCTGCAAAAATCTAAAATCAACATGTTTTTGATGCTCAATCAACATGGTTTTGTTGCTTAAGGCTAAAATCACAGTTTTTTTTATATCAACCTATTCCTAGATTCCTATTCCAATTATCTGCTACAGAACGACAAGGTTGATCAAACAAAAACTACGACTGGCAAAGCCACGAATATCGATGAGCTGCAGGAACGTCTTAATATTATTAAAAATAAAATGAAATCCCACAAAAGGCGTCCCATGTCAGAGCGAGCACTTAAAAAGCGGGAAGCCAAAAAGCTGAAGAAAAACAAGGAATTCAAGAAGATATTGGTGTCTGCGGCAAAATCGATCAGTAATGAAAAACAGAAGCAAATAAGTGGTTTGTCAATAGACGACAAAAGTATGAAGGATATTAAGGGAGTAATGCCGAAGCCTGTCTTCAACGAAGAAGGCAAGATTGTCTTTTCAAAATTCGATTTCGCTTCACATCCCGGTGCAAAAGTAAAAAAGTCTCACCAGAATCCGAGAGAAATATTGAAGAAGATTAAAGACACAGATAAGAAAATCAATGAGCTCAACGAAATGGGCGAAACGGAAAAGGCAGCACAGTTAAAGAAGGAAATAGCGTGGAAAAAGGTGTTCGATAAGGTGGAAGGCAAGAAGGTAAAGGACGATACTAAACTTCTATACAAGGCGATCAAGAAGCGTAAGGATGAAAAGAAGAAATCAAAGAAAGACTGGGTGGATCGCAAAAAGAAGGTAGAGACGGGCATTGATCAGCGCCAGAAGAAGAGGGAAGACAACATAAGCAAACGCATTAATGACAAGAAAAACAAAAAGCTTAAAAGATTGTCGAAGAAGGGTCGGGTCATACCGGGATTTTAAGTGAATAAATGAAACATAATTTCACTAAAACCGTATTAAGACGAGTTTTAACATTCGAGACATTTTTCTCGAGGAAAATTCTCCCTTAGTTTTAATCCCTAACAATGTGCAAAACTTTCTTACAATCTTGGAGCAGGTAATAAAATCATGCGTTTTACGTGGATATTTTAAATTTTTTTGATACTTATGCAGGGAGTTGCTTAACCTGCGTCCATTGTTTTTTCTATTAGCAAATAAGGAAGCATCCGTCAGGTTAGCCCGACAGAAAAGAACCCTACACGTAGTAAGGTGTGGGGCGGTGGGTCCACGGAAAGAAATGAAATTGTGGGTGTATTGAATTTACCACCTTGAAAGTGGTGCAAGAGAAGCTGGGAACAATCAGGAAATGTGAGTCATGATACGGCACTGGCGCTGCTACAAACCGCTGCTGCCGAGAGTGAGGAGGAAACAGAAGCCCTCATCAAGAAATTCACAGACAAGGAAGTGGCGGTCGAAGCTTTTCTGGAGAGCTTCCTAAGCACGCGTAAAACAATGCATCTGCGAAAGCTAAAAGCCGAGAAGATGCAGGAACTGATACGGAGACAGGCACAAGCGGCACGCAATTCGATGGCGGTCCTTCAGCCTACAGCAATCTGCCGTCAAGCGGGTTCTATCCCATGTCACCTGCCAGTGGTGGTGGTACTCATTATGGCCGAACAATATTAGCTAGATGTGCGGCGAAAAAGTAGCATCTGATTTAAAGTTACTAGGCGAATTTCTTTTAGTTTTCTATATGTTTTAAGCTTTTAAAACTGTGTTCCTTATTTTTAATGTTTTCTATTGTTTAACTTTTTTAATCGCCTTTGCAGCGCGAGCGCTAACGTAGAAGTAGTGCTTAAATTGCCGTCTGATGCTAAAACTTTCTTGCGTGTGTAAGAAATGTGCTGCATTAAATATATACCAAATAAAAGCGTATAGGGATGTTTAACTGTACTTAAGCAGTGAGCCTTTTTACTGTGCCCGTCAACGTGGAATTAGGATGATGCAAACTAGTTTCAATTGCAAAGCCGAACTACGTTTTTCCAAGCTCCTGCCGAAACAAAAACTTAAGCCTCTTTTCGCATATAGAAAGCATGTGATTGTCAAAGAAACCTCATGTTGCCAAAGAAATCCTCATGTTGTCAAAGAAATCCTCATGTTGCCGAAGAAATCCTCATGTTGCGGAAGAACAGCTGATTTTGACTATGAAATCCTCATGTTGCCGCAGAAATCCTCATGTTGCGGAAGAACAGCTGATTTTGAATAAGAAATCCTCATGTTGCAGAAGAACAGCTGTTTCTGACATTCTTCTCTTACTTGAATTTATGCAAGTAGTATATTATTAAAATGAGTGACTTGGAGGATAAAGAGCCTAGAGAGAAGATGCAGGAGATCTAGTTAGTCCAGCGAAAAAGCGAAAGAGGGATACCGACCCCCGGCGCTGGGACAGAAGAAGAGGCTGCATCAAGTTGTATTGCCAAAGCACAGCAAGAACTCGACGATTTCCAAGAGGAAGATGAAGTGGAAGAAACAGCAACAACATTGTTGGCTGAAAACGCCAGTGTTCACACAATGACTTGTATAACATTAAATTTGTATCGGATACGAATCCACCTCCCCTGTTCGGTGCCAAGTATTATTTCCATTTGGAAGGAGTAGTCGATTGCCCAGAGTTTCTAGAGTTTCACACGGTCTTATTTCAGTAACTATTTTAGGTTAATCTGGCTGCAGTAACTATTTTAATTTGTTATAATTCACAATACTTAGTTGTCTATTTCTGTTCTGAAACAAAGCAATTTTTAGTGTACAACAACAAAGAATTAGAATTATTACTCACATGGGCAAGTCATATAGATATTTCGGTTTTTGCCAGAAAACCTCAGTGACTTTTAGATAGAAGATAGATAGAAGCATTAATGGTAAAGTCTGTGAAACGTAGGAGTTGAACCATGAACCTATGACGTAGTAATTATTAGAATTCACATTAAAAGTCACTGATGAGGTTTTCTGGCAAAAACCGAAATAGCTATATGACCTGCCCATGTGAGCAATAATTCTAATTCTTTGTTGTTGTACACTTAAAATTGCTTTGTTTCAGAACAGAAATAGACAACTAAGTATTGTCATTTGTTATAATTTTAATCTTATCGCTGCTTATCAGGTCGAGATCACTGCTGCCAAAAACATAAAACATTTATATTTTTGACTTTACTTGGTGTGCGCCTTTAGAAAGTGCAAGAACACGGACACGTAGGACTGAGGGAAAACCGGTGTTTGAGTTCGATTGAGAAGGATTAAAAATGTATATTTATGGAAATGCAAAGTTTGAACTTAAGCAAATTAGAAATACAAACTACAAACAGATTGCATAAAATAAAATGCTTATGCGATTTGCCAGTTTAGTGAAATTTAAAACATTTGTTATACATAATTAACTAAATTCTTATTTGTTAGTTATGAAAATAAACAGATTATTTTTATTCAAAGATGCAGATTGTTTTTATTTTGTGCAAACATGCAGTACGTGTTTTAAAACATTCTTATCGTCGGTTGCATAAAATCTATAAGAATTGTTGTATTTTTGAACTCTTTAATAGTCAAGTGGATGCAGAAGAAACTTTAAACTTAACAATAAAAATATTTAAATTGGGAAAACGCTTCCATAATTTGATTATCCTCGGTCATGCGGTGTAGAGCGGCTTTTACTTCGTCGAATAGGCCTCCTCGTTGTTCTCGTTCAGGGCAGCAGAAACCGTCTCCAGACGTTTGTCTGAGCAGAAAATGTTTGTCCAAATTTTTGAGAAACTAAAAGATTTTCCAAATAGGATTTCATATACATATGTATATGCCAAATATTGATAATCTCGCTCTGGTGTAGTATATTTTATGGAAGTCATAACTGCTTAAGTCTGTTTTTCAGGAGAGCAGTTTAAAGTTTCAAATTCTCATAGTAGTATATGGGTATCAGGTTTTTAATGGATAAAAAGATGCAAACATGAACATTTTATAGCATATAAATCAAGAGACGCTGAACACGATGGCATTAAGTTCTCGTCCAATTTCGTCCTAACTCGACTTAGGCTGTTATGGTTTGTGACCACAGATATAGTGGACCACGCCGACCACGCCCATTTTTCGTATGATATAGAAGACCGACCCCTTATTTTGAATACCAAGTACACCCATTTTTTTACGCTATAGATACGTTCCCAAGCGTGTAATAGAAGATGTTAGCTAAATGGAAAAGTAGTAGATTGGTTCCAGATCTAAAAACCAACTTAATAATACAATAAACAATATTAAAAATTTTTTTAGAATTCACTTGAGAATTTAGTTTCCGTCACTTCGACAAGTATGTATGTACATAAGTACATACAATGCTTTCCTCTACCCACTAAAGACGCAAATATTTTACGAAAAACTATAAAATTTTATTTGCCGTGTGTCATAGTGTGTAGATAATTCTCATGAAAATTTATATTTTTGGTATTATGGCGCCGTGAGACGTCTTTTCCCTTTTATGTTTTTGGTCTGACCGTACCTTTAAGTGTGCTTTTCGATAAAAAAAATTTTATATTTTGCCCCAACTTCATGAAAGCTGCAATTTTGTTCCCATGAAATACGTGCTATGTTTATATTCACGATATAAATTTCGCGCGATTGAGATAAGCAAAATAAACTGCATTTAGGGTGAAATAATTGTCAAGAAATTTGGAGAGAGAAATGTTATGCAATGTACGCATTCATTGTAGAAAAAGTCATTGATCAACATTATTTTGTTGTGTTCATGAGTTTTATTTCCTTTCTATATAGTGTTTGAGTGTAATAGTGTAATAAATATAAAGTGAACCAGATAGATTGTCATACCTTACAATTGTCAAAAAATATTTTGATTTTCTTTTCTCCTTCTTCGTTATACATATGTCTTAACCCATCCGAGACATTAGTACAAAAAAGTTACTCAACATTTTTACGTACCAAGCAATTTTTATTTTCCAGCACGTGTGTTACATTTTTTTATAACAAATAGTGTTTATAAAACAATTTTTAATATTTTTTTATCACGTTTGAGTTTGTTATTAAGTTTATTTCGTTTGTGAATTCTGTTCAAATGTTTTATCCGAAAATGCATGCGGCATGTAAAAAATAGTTTTTTGACATGCGCTGAGGAAGAAAAGGTGATATTGCAGGTTCTTGACCATTTTCGTCGCAAATCTTCATCGTTAGACACAGAAAACATCGGCATCTCTTCATCGTAAGTGCCTTTGCACAAATAACAACAGTTGGGCATTTTTATTTTTTTCTTTTTACTTTTTTCTTCAAACGCAAACTCAAACTCAAACTGAAAACGGGTTAATATTTTTGACAATTATCAGGTATGACAATAGAATGTCATTGCTATCTGGTTCACTTGATATTTATTACACTATGCAATTACCATACCAATAAAAAATTCGCATTCCTTTAAGTTTGATGTCAAGAAACACACCCCGCGTACTTTTTTGACAGTTCTGTTGTCAACTTCATCTGTCAGTAAATAGGGAGAAGTGAAAAGCTATGACAAAGTACCTCTAAAGAAAAGGTGAAGAAAGGAAGAAAATCATATTTGACAAAATTGAAAATTACAACTGCGTCTTAAAAAAGCAAAACATAAATATTTTGAAATCTTTTTAAATATTGGGAACGTCAGTGAGAATTTGAAGTAGGTAAGGGCATCGTGTGATCGTGCGGATCAAAAAAATCTTTCTGGAAAGAGAGAAGTCTAAGACTTGCGGCCCAGGCGAAAAACATGAGTGTCGTGCGTGCTGTCGTGCTGCTTTCCCAGCTGCCAAAGCACGGAGCCTACTATTACTGGATCAAAGGTAAGCAGTCCAGTCCGGCTGTGACAATTATTCATGTACCAGCTTGCGCACTTTGCCCGAGGAGGGTACATTAACGTTTTTTTTCCGGTCACTTGTGGAAATTTCATTTTTACGTGGCTTATCCAATGCTATGCTTCGTGAAACAGTATGCCTTTTTGGAATTCGATACGCTTGTTTTGCTCTATTATGCATTTCGGATATTTAATTTTGCTCGAAAACATTTTCCAAGGCTGTTTTTGTATGTTTGGCGTCATCTCGTCGTGCCATTGCCTTTTGACGACGCGCTACTTACATATGTTGTTCGTTTTAAAGATCTTATTTTTATCTCGTAAAAAATGTATAGACGAGACATCTTTCTCTTGCTAATCATATTTCTATTTTAGAAGCTAATCATTTTCTTGGATAGAATTCTTAATTTGGTTTTGTTGTTGTTGTCAGTTGAGACCATGTTTGCACAACCTCTCGTTTTCTTTCGCTAGCTACACCTGAAAGTCACAATAAAGCGTTTTGATAGAAATTTATAATTTGCTAAACAAGTTGCGTGCTTTTATGTTTAACTTATACATGTTATTTTGCTGTAAACGACTTCCGACTTGGTTTACCTGTAGGCCTTGCTAGTTTTTTGGCATAAGAGATAACGCAGCAGCTGTTCATTTGCAGTGTCTCTCGCTTTCTGACACGCGTGCACGTAGGGTAGTGGCACTAGTGTGACGGGCCTCAACTTTTTTCCAACTGCATTAGCAGAATCTAAAATATTCAATATACATATGACGCGCACAGAGCAAAAACGCTTCGAGTGTAAATTTTCGCCTCATTGCGCACATGCGCTGTGCAGGTATAAAAGTCGTTTTTGCTCTGAGCGCGTCATATAATATGTATACAAATCTTTTCGCTTATAACGAACCCGTTTAAAGCGAACTTTTGCCTAAAACGAACCAACTTCAAAAGTACGCGCTGGAAAACTATACGCGAAAAGTACGGTATTTAAATTTCTGATATTTTAATAATATGTAAATAATTTTTTTTTTAAGTTTTTTACACACATTCGAATAAGTTAATAAAATTATATAAAAAAAACTTTTTAAAAATAAGCTTTAATGTACTAAAAAGTAGAAAATAAGTTGTTTCCAAGTCACCTGTATCTTACTATCCCTAAAAGCTTGGGGCGCTCATGTGTTCAATATTTGTCAAACAGTTACCACAATATTTTATTTAAATAATTTTTTGCAAATAGATTCTAGTAATGAAAGATATTTTGAATATGGATATTGAGCGCACAAGCTTTTATTAATAGTAAGATACAGGTGACTTGGAAACAACTTATTTTCTACTTTTTAGTACATTAAAGCTTATTTTTAAAAAGTTTTTTTTTATATAATTTTATTTTCTACTTTTTAGTCTTCCATAAATTCAATTTTAGAGCTCTGAAATTTTTCGCAAAAAGAATTTTAAACTTGCAGAGCAGTACACAATATTTAGGGTATTCACAGTGTTTCCTATCGTCATATGTCATATCCTCAATTTAACAAATAATACGTGGCATATTTGTGACGCGGTGAGTTGTTGCTATTTTGCCAGCAGGGCGCGGCAAGTAAGTTCCTATCGTTTTTCATTCATGTGTGGTGTACCTATAATTATAAACTGAAGCCCAAGTGTGTAGTTGCTTGAAAAGTGCCACGCCCCTTGTCCTACGCCCATAAAATTTTACCAGTGGGACGACACATCCAAGAGGCGACTGCATACGAAATTTCAATGCTGCACGACCTTAAGTTCCAAAGCTAATCGAGATCAAAATTTTGTTTGTATGGGGGTGCCACGCCCCCTTATCCTACGCCCATAAAATTTTACCAATGGGACGACACATCCAAGAGGCGACTGCATACGAAATTTCAATGCTGCACGACCTTTAGTTCCAAAGCTAATCGAGATCAAAAATTTTGTTTGTATGGGGGGTGCCACGCCCCCTTATCCAGTGCCCGCCTTATTTTCTCAGTAGAAGGATATGGATATGTAGTAAGTTCCTACCGAGTTTCATTGATGTGTAATGTGTAGTTCTAAAGTTATACACGAATCTGGAGTTGATAAAAAAAGTTCCACGCCCCTTATCCTACGCCCATAAAATTTTACCAGTGGGACGACACATCCAAGAGGCGACTGCATACGAAATTTCAATGCTGCACGACCTTAAGTTCCAAAGCTAATCGAGATCAAAATTTTGTTTGTATGGGGGTGCCACGCCCCCTTATCCTACGCCCATAAAATTTTACCAATGGGACGACACATCCAAGAGGCGACTGCATACGAAATTTCAATGCTGCACGACCTTTAGTTCCAAAGCTAATCGAGATCAAAAATTTTGTTTGTATGGGGGGTGCCACGCCCCCTTATCCAGTGCCCGCCTTATTTTCTCAGTAGAAGGATATGGATATGTAGTAAGTTCCTACCGAGTTTCATTGATGTGTGATGTGTAGTTCTAAAGTTATACACGAATCTGGAGTTGATAAAAAAGTGTCACGCCCCTTATCCTACGCCCATAAAATTTTACCAGTGGGACGACACATCCAAGAAGCGACTGCATACGAAATTTCAATGCTGCACGACCTTTAGTTCCAAAGCAAATCGAGATCAAAAATTTTGTTTGTATGGGGGGTGCCACACCCCTCATCCTACGCCCATAAAATTTTACCAGTGGGACTACACATCCAAGAGGCGACTGCATACGAAATTTCAATGCTGCACGACCTTTAGTTCCAAAGCTAATCGAGATAAAAAATTTTGTTTGTATGGGGTGCCACGCCCCCTTATCCAATACCCCCTTATTTTCTCAGTAGAAGGATATGGATATGTAGTAAGTTCCTACCGAGTTTCATTGATGTGTGATGTGTAGTTCTAAAGTTATACACAAATCTGGAGTTTATAAAAAAGTGCCACGCCCCTCGTCCTACGCCCATAAAATTTATTGATTCGTGTATTGGGCTCTAGATTAGGCATGTATGCAAAGTATAAGTAGTCGGGAAGTGGGTGAAAAATTGATTACTAGATTTGACGACATACCGCGGACATACCGACAGAAAGTGAAGTTAATATAAAGCTTATAAAATATAAGAAAAATAAGTTAAAATTTTGTCAAAATAAACCCAAAGGCAACTTTCGAGCCACGTCTCATTTTCCGTAGATATGCAGTGTCCTATTAGAATAACGCCGTTTTACAAACATATGTACATATGTGCATACATAAAACTTAAACTAGTAAGGAAAGAAATCTTTATACGTTAAGTGGGCGAGACGGTTACGCCTCCTTAATCAATGAAAAAAATAAGGACTGACGAATACGACGCATAATCATAAAGTTTCAAGACCGATAGTTCTCTACTAAATTACGCCTTTTTGGTAGAAAGATGACAAATACAGTTTTATACACCCCCATGAAATTATTTTATACCGAAAGCTTTAATATTGTTGACAAAAAACGAGGAACAAAAATTTATGGAAACGGGTTAATATCCGATTGAAAAAAAAACCGAACTTAAAATGCTTGTTGAGAGTATGCATTGATAAATTGGAACAATTGCCCTTATGCCGGTATCACACTGCTTCCGATTCTTGTCGGCGACACGCTTCCGACTCTTGCTAATGCCTGTATCACACTGCTTACGATTTTTGTCGGCGACACATTGCTTCCGACTGTCGTCGACAAACAGTCGGCGATTACAGTCGTAGCACTATCACACTGCCGACGACAGTTAGCAAGAGTCGGAAGCGTGTCGCCGACAAGAATCGGAAGCAGTGTGATGCCGGCATTAGGGTTTCTTTCTGATTGGAGTTTTTTGAATGTAACTGCTCACTATCGCAGGTGGTCATATTTTTATTATTGATACCAACAATTACCACACTACCTTCAGCTCAAATGTGTTTAGAGTGAAGTAATGCACATTCCATACATTTGACGTATTAATTTTCGCTCTTGCTAGAAAAATGAGAGTGGAGTCAGTTAATAATAACAATTATTTTTATAGACTTGCTGTATATATATACATATGTATGTATATAGAGCCCGACCGAACGCTCGGTCTCGGTCTCGGTTACCGAACAGTTCGGCCAAAAGGTTCGGGTTCGGTCTCGGTTCGGTCTCGGCTACAAAACGCCGAGTATTTAGCCGAACAGTTGAGGAACAAATTGTATAGTTTTAAACAAAATTTAAATTTTTTAATAATACTTTTAATTGATTTTTCATACATCAGATGCTTAATGTAGGTATCTATACCTCAAAAGAATTGTTTTTTATAATAAAATGTATTTTTTCCTAAAAATGTATAAATTTTTTTTCATAAAAATTCTTCTTTTTTTGCATATGTATTCGAAAGGTTCGGTCTCGGTCTCGGCCGAACATTAAAAAAAGGCCGAACGCTCGGTCTCGGCCAAAATTTCGGGTTCGGTCGGGCTCTATATGTATATGTACATATGTATATATATTTTTGTTTTTATTCTGGCTTGTTAGCTTCCACAGCAGCATCTCCACATTATAACAGAAGCATTAAAGCAAGTTTGCTAGCACAAAAAAACCTCAGAAACACCAGTCCAAACATTTTTTTTTCTGAAGCAACCAGTGGAAGCATTTTTCCTTTCTAAAAATTCATACGTTGAACACAAATAAAACCCTCTTGCTGGCTTCCACAGCAGCATCTCCAGCAGTCTATAGTACAATATTTTATTCTTGTCTGTACCTACGTCAATATGCGTTCCGGTTTCCTTATTAAGGTTGTGACACTTGCAACGGTTTTTTCAATCTCCTTCTAGTCTAGAAGCCCTCGTTACAAATGCTAATTCAAAAATAATACATATTATATAAAAAAAAACTTTTTAAAAATAAGCTTTAATTCATTTAATGTACTAAAAAGTAGAAACTAACTTGTTTCCATGTCACCTGTATCTTACTATCCATAAAAGCTTTTTACATAAAGCTTTAAACACAATCAACTCGCGAGACGAATTTTACGCGGCGAATAATGGCATCTTGACGGCAGTCGTCGTGGAATTTCGCCCAGTGAAACAGAATCAGAGCGAAATTCGCATCAGTTGATTCGGAAAAAATCATCCCACAACAAGCACAGAATTTAAAAAAATCCACGGAAACCACGAATTCACGAACTTTCCGAGCTGTTAAACTATAAAAATTGTTTCCAATTTCCTTACTTCAATTTATTTATTTTTCACCACTGACAGCTGAACAGTTGACTTTTTCGCAGGGCGGCAGCGACTAAATTAGAAATTGTTCTATCGCGAGACGAATCGTTGGGAGGCGAACTACGCTAGCGTCGTCATTGTGGGCAATCACATGCACTGCCGTGTGTTTTAATTTTGACAGCGCGCGTTCGCCGCGTAAAATTCGCCTCGCGAGTTGATTGTGTTTAAAGCTTAATATTATTTTCTACTTTTTAGTCTCCCATAAATTCTATTTTGGAGCGTTTAAATTTTAAATCAAAAGCAAATCAAAATTCTCAAAAGTAAGAGTTCCAATTCACGTGCGTTCGCAACGAATAACCGAAAGCAATAGAGCAAAGCGTGCTTTTGTGTTGTTTATATACAGCAGTGATTCTTCTTCCATGTCTGTGCTCTGATTGGCTGTTGCTGAAATTAATTCTATTTAATTTAAAGACTGCTTTTCCTTGCCTGTCTGCCCTTTTCTTGGTTTTCGTTGTTTTCGGCTGAATAGCAGCGCTTCTCCTTGCCCGTCTGTCCCCGGAACATTTGTCTATATATTTGATGTGATTTAATGATATATCTATATAATATTATTTGTACGGGCCTAAATCAGGCAAAAATCTAGGTCATTATACATTTCGTATTCTACAAATACGGCAAAATAATATATAAAGCCATTAAACAGCTCCTTACCCGTCTGTCCCTACGCGCTTCTCCTTCTCTTTCTGTTCTCCGATTTGCTATTGCAGTTTCGCTAATATCTTTGCTTAAAGTCAAAAATTTTATATTTTTATGATGATTCATGTATTGTCATCGTGTTTACGAATGTATGCAAATTTTCAGATTTCTAAGTAGTCGGGAAGTGGGTGAAAAATTGATTACTAGATTCCACTACAAAGATACCTGAAGGCAAGTTAATACAAAGCTTATAAAATAGGCTTCACGTGACCTAGAATCTGAATGAGAGAAAGTGAAAGCTCTCTAGCGTGAAACTGCTGCTTTTTGTTAGTAGGTTAATTATAGAGAGTATACAGTATTTTCACGATAGAGGCGCGACGAGTTCATTCCGTACGTTTCTCGTAACATGCTCGCCAGTTTTCCGCTATTAAATTCTAATATGTCCTTTCTTTTTTTTCACTATCGCTTTCTCGCTCTCCGGATTTCTGTTCGGCACTTCCACAACGCCATATTTTCGTTTACCCCGTCCGCCATGTTTTGTTTTACGTTTGTGACCAAAGGGCGTGGGGACGTGGGTTGGAAAGCAAGCATGTAAATGATAGAGTAGGATTCTAGGGTTTTGAGTAATAGCTGCCTATCAGAGTGCTGCCTATAATAGCTCCAAAAGTAATTTTTGATTAGAAAACGCTGAATTCCTCGCCTATTTTGTTTCATATGTTGATATCGCCCAGCACATCAATATACCAAGAAAGACTTCTTTGTATTAATTTCGATCCGGTATTATACTCTCTGCCTTTTCTGGCCAACGCAGTGTCGCATGCCATATAGCTCGTCCAACAATGGCTCTATTACGTGAAAACTTCCGTAGCCGTTGATTTCAAGACTTGATCTGTCATTTGACGAACAAAATCTTACGACCGTGCGACTTCTGTTTGTGAGGTTTTGTGAGTGGCCGCGCCAATGCCAACCAATTTAGAAATTCTTGACACGCTCAAGCATCTTTTTCTAATGTTTGTATTTGATCTCCTTCGTGATAAAGTTGATTGTCCTGCGCTGCTAGAGTCTATTGCTTTCCTAGTCCCGCATACAAATTTACGTGTTGTGCTACCGTTTCATGTGAAAGTCGATCGCTGTAATTACGCTTTTTTTGCTCCTATCAACAAGTCGCGAAGACTGTGGACTTAGATATCTCACTCCCAAGGCCCATCTTCAAAGCGGCTTTAGATAGGTACTTCAGTTAATAAATTGATATCTTTAAGGTCATTATTGTCATTGTTACTTGCATTGTTACCTTTCTTGTTTTATGTTCGACTTGTTTGTATTAACTTATGATAACTTTATGTACCCTTAGTTTATAAGTTCTAGGTGTTATTTTATTAAGCTAGTCTGTAAGGATTTAATGTCCATAGACTTAAATTTAATAAACTAAACTAAAATAACAGCTGTGACTTCATAGCTGAGGTAAACCCTAAAATGTGCGAAAAAGTCAATAAGTCTCGTTCGCGGGCTGTCGCGTCAATTATTTATTTTTAACAAACTGAATTTTCGTGTATTTTCTGTTAAAGGGGTCTGCTGCACCAGCGTCGTTCATGCCAAATGCGGTCTAATAAATTCAACACGATGCCTGCACTTTACAGTTAATAGAAGCACAGGGTCCGACACAGGGACAGGCAAATCGGGTGCGGGCGGCGCAGGCGCGTCGAGCTCCGGCAGCAGTGGAGACAATTCTTTAGGCGGTAGTGGCGGCGGCAGCTCAGCGTCTAGTTCTGGCGAACCGCCCAGTGATAAGAATTTTCTTTCCTGCCCCAAATGCGGCAGTCCTTGCACACAAGTGGAAACCTTTGTCAGTTCGACGCGCTTTGTTAAGTGCGCCAAGTGCAACCACTTCTTTGTCGTGCTCTCGGAAGTCGATACAAAGAAAAATATTAAGGAGGAACCGAAAAATCATCGCAAGCCACCGCCACCGCCTCAGAAAATCATGGACTATTTGGATCGTCATGTCGTTGGTCAAGATTTCGCTAAAAAGGTTCTCTCTGTCGCAGTCTACAATCACTATAAGCGGATACACCACAACTTGCCGCAAGTAAATGCGCAACCCATGCCTTCGGCAAGTGAAGCCATGAGCCGCACCGATCTACTGCACATATCTGGCATTGGGCATACCATTGCAAATTCATCTGGCACTGAATTGCCGCAGAAACCCAACCTAACGGGCAATAGCACGTCGTCCTCTGCGCATATGGATTCGGGTTCGGAAATTTTGGAAAAACAAAATTACGAAGTGAAATTAGAGAAAAGCAACATCTTGATGCTGGGCCCGACGGGTTCCGGCAAGACGTTGATTGCTCAGACGATTGCACGCTGCCTTGATGTGCCTTTTGCTATTTGCGATTGCACGACACTCACACAGGCCGGCTATGTGGGCGAGGACATTGAGAGTGTGATTTCAAAACTGTTGCAAGATGCCAACTACAAGTGCGCTCTGTTGTTTTTTTATTTCTCGTGAACTCATTTAAAATTAATCGTTATCTCTTTTTCAGCGTTGAACGTGCTCAAACCGGTATTGTTTTCCTGGATGAAGTTGACAAAATTGGCGCTGTGCCCGGCATTCACCAACTGCGTGACGTGGGCGGAGAGGGTGTGCAGCAGGGCATGCTGAAAATGCTTGAAGGCACCATTGTCAATGTACCCGAGCGTAACTCGCCACGCAAATTGCGTGGTGAAACCGTGCAGGTGGATACCACGAACATCTTGTTTGTCGCCTCTGGTGCCTACACAGGACTGGACCGTCTGATTGCGCGGAGGCTTAATGAAAAAGTGAGTTATTCTACCGCGCTCCATTGTTCAGTTTCAATTACATCGATTTGAGTATGAATACAATTTAAATTGCTATTGATTTCAATTTCGAACCAAAAATTAAATGCCGTAGACTAGAAGGCGGACTCTGTTTGAACATCTTTTGTGCATCTCTTTAAAGCTACATAAATTGATTCACATCCTCTCACTATTCCATGATGCATAATATCCTTTTCAGTCTTTTTTTCAGTATATGTTTTAAAAGTATTAAGTATGTACTAAAAATGCATTTGAGTAGTATGGGGAATGTGTTTCATGTGTTCCATGTACTGAAAAGTAAGCATTCAGGAATACGGAAACAAGGTTCAAGACCACCTATAGAAATACGATTAATACGTGTACGTTTCAATGATCGATTTTGGAAAAGTTGGATGAAATTCTGTTCTGTTCTATTCAGAACCGTTGTTTTTTTTATTTTCTTTTCTGCATTATTCTTTTAGGCGATGGCTATATTCAGTACTGTTATTCATACTGTTGGCATTTGGTAGTTTTATTTTATTAATCGGTAACTGTGGGTTTAAGTTTTTTGCAAGAAAATGGAGCTTGAATTCCACGTAATCATAGCTCAACTTGTTTTGTTTTGCAACAAAAATCAGGACTAGCCACACAAACCAACCAACCAACATTAAAAAATACCATAAAAGGTAGAAGTATGACGGAGCCAAGGTGTTTGTGAAATTAATTGCGTTAGGATGAGTGAGAGCGATAAGTTTCCATCCACTAGTCTCTTCTGTGACATGGATTACTCTTTTGCTGGTAAAGAATACTAGTATTCGGTAGGTGAGATCTCAGAAACGAAAATGAATAGCTCAGATTACTAATAAAGTTATACTTAAATATATTTGTTTTAAATTTTTTCTTTATCTTAAATTTCCTATTTTCATTGCAGTATTTAGGTTTTGGTATGCCATCTTCCGGCTCCTCTGGCCGTAGGGCGGCGCAATCATCAGCCTCACCTATGGACAATGATCAAGAAGAACGCGATAAGTGCTTGACGAAAGTTCAAGCGAGGGATCTCGTAGAGTTTGGCATGATACCGGTATGTAAAAGAACCGCGGTTCTCAAATTAGGGTAGTAAATAAGATTTATCTTTCTGCAGGAATTCGTTGGCCGTTTTCCTGTAATCGTGCCCTTCCATAGCCTTAACGTGAATATGTTAGTGCGGATTTTAACGGAGCCGAAGAATGCCTTGATACCTCAGTATAAGGCACTGATTGGCATGGATCAAGTGGAATTGACGTTCACGCAAAATGCGATTGAGTCGATTGCGTCTTTGGCTATGGACCGACAAACCGGCGCGCGTGGGCTACGTGCAATTATGGTAAGTTTGCGGAACTTGGAAAAATTAAGCGCATCGCTGACATTTCCGATATTGTAGGAACAACTGCTGCTGGATCCGATGTTTGAGGTGCCCGGTTCGGATATCAAGGGTGTACATATAACATCTGATTGTGTGCAGGGCAAATGCCAGCCGACGTACGTAAGGCTAAATAAGGCCCAGGCAGAGGATCTTGGTAAGGACGACAGTGAAAGTAAAAACTATGAAGATAGCGAAAGCGCAAAAGTGCGCCTTACACAGTAAATTTAAACTTACATATTTATGTTAGCCTTAAGTTTACGGCTTTTTGAAACTACAAACCAAGCAACTAACAAACAAAAGGGTCATCGTATAAATTGAAGCGGAAAGAGCAGAGGAAGAAGAGAAATCAGAATACCACGAAAAGAAAAGAAAAATCAAGAGCAGCAGCGAAATAAAAGAACTACAAATAATATCAAATGATAATTATGTATATTTGTATTTATATTGCAAAATAAAAAAAAGAAATCAATCAATAAAAGTAATGAAAACGTCAATTGCAAAGCAATTCTGGATTTCGACGAAAATGAAGTGTTTGTATCAACTAAACGATATGTATGTATGTAAATTAAACTGTTCGATTTTTAATAGATTTAGCAAATGTAGTGTCAAGTTTTAAATAGAGTATTTTGTAAAAATAATAAACGAAAGAAATTATAAATCTATATAAAATAAATAAATTTACACAATACGGGACACCATATCCAAATTGACTTGTACTAAACGAACGTTTGCTCAGGGTCGGGGAACAAGGTCTAAAGGAAATCAAGTGTGGGCATCCAATTATGCGAGTAATAGTAGTGTAGGTTAAGGGGGTCAGTGGTGATACTTTGAACTGTTGCTTGACAGCGTTAATGGCACTCTTGTGTAATTATTAAAAAATATTCCTTTGCGTAAAAATTTGTATAAAAATTGTATAAATAAAAGTAATCGCAATTCATTCGCTTTCCTCGGTGATTAAAAGCTCGTACTCCTGCGCGGCAAAGCGATCCCAATCGGAAGTCTGCAAAGAAGAAACCTTCCGCTTCAATATTGTGGAAAATCATATAATTTTAGAACTCACGTATTCATCCCTTTGCGAGGCAAATGGGTCACGCTGCTCGTGGTCCAGATATTTTTCCAAATTGAAGAAGGTGTCAAAAAAGACATGCGTCATTTTGCATCGTTTCAAATCGCTAAGCGTCACGCAATCGCGTCGCTGAGGTTTGATCATATCCAACATCTTTGGGAGAAGGATTTTGTTGAATTAAAACAAAATATATTAAGAAGTATGCCAAATTTTCCTCTAACCTGGCACAGGCAATCCTCGAATGGCAATGTTTCGATACCAATCGACTCCATTCGCTGCTGTTGCTCCTCGTAGAAGTATTCCAGTTCGTACATTGACAATACACCATCGCCGTCCACGTCCATGCAGCGGAACCAATATTCAATGGCGGTGGGCGTACGCTTGTCCTCCTCCGAGAGTAGAAACCAAACGAAGTCCGTGTACGACATCTTCGGCTCGTCGTCGGCACACTTCCTGTTGTCGTTGCGTGTCACACAGCCCGAGAATATTCGCTCGATTATGCGAGTGGAAAGCGCATGATCACTGTGTCCCGCCAAATCGTCTTGATTGATGAGTAAATCGTGATCTTTGTCCAGTTCCCAGAATTTGCAGTAGATAACGTAGAAGTGCTCATAACTAAAGAAGGCCATGATCTGATTAATGTCGTCCTCCTCTTCCAGTAATGTGAGAATCTAGGAGAGGTTAGAATGTTGAAATGGTGATAAATGTAAAAGGGTAAAATATGTGAACTTAGGTCGGGTTGCATAAACTGAGAGTAATGCTCTGCACCTGTAGATGCGACAGCTGGCGGTCTATTGTATTCGTCCAAAAATAATCAATCGCACAATGAACAAGCACCCCCTTGACATGCGAGTCGGGAACCCTAGAGCTTTTTATGAGAAGAGAAATGTATAGTTTCGCTAATCCTGTTACTCAAAGTAAATGCCTGCAACAGTGTATTCAACCGATTTTCAGGTGGATTTTTGGTCGTACGAGTACTTTACTTTTTACTAGTGATATTTAGTGCATATATGTATATAGTGTCTTGGCATGTGAGTCGTGAGCCTTCTAGAAAAAAACATTTTTACTTTTGTGTCATACGCTTTGCCACAAAAAAAGCTTAGTAAAGATTCCCGATAAGACACGGCCATGAAATAAATGTATGGGTCCCGTCGGTCCCGTCTGTGCATACACAAGTAATTGCGAGAAAGCTAGACCTATTTTTATAATCCCAAAAAATAATTTTTTTTTAGTTTTTAGGGTTCCGCTCCCCTAAACGGGAAAAACGGGAACACATAAACACATAAGGCCACTTTTGTTTTCGGAGTGTGTATATAAAACGACCTTTTGTTCATCGTAGAAACCTGAAATTTGGCACGATGTTAGGTCTTAATAATCTTAACATATTTTCACTGTAAAAAGTTAAGAAATACTTTTAGAAATATTTTTTTATAATTTTTAAAGGTTTTCGGGTCGAACAAAAAAAAATCAAAAATATTTTTATAACATATCGTGTGTGGTATCATTAGAAAGAGCTACATCCATAGATTACAAAATGTATTTTTTTAATTTTAGGTAAATGGGTTAGAAAGATATAGTTAAAGAGGTGAAAAAACAGACCTGTCCCCACATGATCTAATATGCTCAGCACATTTCTCAAGCTAAAATTTTGATAAAATCGAAGTTTCTAGGTATTTTATCACGCATTACCGTAAAGGTGCAGCTTTTTTAATTTTTGTTTGATTTAAGATGACCCCCTCAGAAAGAAATTATTGTTGTTTATATCGAGTGGGGTATCATTAGAAAGGGCTACGTCCATGGATTCCAAACATATTTTTTTATAACTTTCGGTGAAGTGGTTTCGAAGATATAGCTCAAAATATCGAAAAAATTTCCATACCCCCCTTGCCTTTCTACATTTATCAAGCTAAACTTTTGATAAAATCAGGGTTAATAGGTCTTTAGTCATAGGTTACTGGAAACTGCAGCTTTTTTCCATTTATTTGTTTTTCTATTTTTTTAAAATTTTATTTAAGACAACCTTTGTTAAAAATTTCCCCAGCAAATTTTTTTTTGTTTATGGGGTATTGTTAGAAAGGGCTACGTCCGCGGATTCCAAAACTGTTTTTTTTTTAATTTAGGTGAATTGGTTTCGAAGATGTAGGTCAAAATGTCGAAAATTGTATGGCCGGACGGGCAAGGGGAAGTGCTGCTGATCAACAGAAAACAAGCAAAGGACAGACGGGCAAAAAAGAACTAAATTCGAACGCTAAAAGGGGTATTTCTGGTACGGAACCCTCAGTGAGCGAGCCCGACTCGCACTTGACAGCTTTTTTTGATACTAACTTATTCAACTTTTTTCCCACTTGGGATTCTCTTATTTATTTTTTATATAAAGAATGATCTATTTAGTTTTTAGGGTTCCGTTCCCCTAAAAGGGAAAAAACGGGAACACTTATAAGGTCACTTTTGTTTTGGGAGTGTGTATAAGTTAACCACTGACTCCCGGCATCTGCTGATCCAGCATTTCTTCGAGGCTGATGGCCGGAGTCATGCGCGCGGCGGATGTGTCGCAATTACGTTGCCAGCCGCGACGGTCATCCGACACCATGCACGAGGCGCAAACGCTGCGCTTTTGGGGCAGCGACGGCGACGGCGACTCCGCGGCAGCACTGGATTGCACAGTTAAGTTAAGTTGGGAAATATCTTTAAGTCAGTTCGATTTTAGCTCTACTTGGAAGCTTCATGAATAAATCACTCCATGAAATCACGGCCATGAAATAAATGTATGGGTCCCGTCGGTCCCGTCTGTGCATACACAAGTAATTGCGAGAAAGCTAGACCTATTTTTATAATCCCAAAAAATAATTTTTTTTTAGTTTTTAGGGTTCCGCTCCCCTAAACGGGAAAAACGGGAACACATAAACACATAAGGCCACTTTTGTTTTCGGAGTGTGTATATAAAACGACCTTTTGTTCATCGTAGAAACCTGAAATTTGGCACGATGTTAGGTCTTAATAATCAACATATTTTCACTGTAAAAAGTTAAGAAATACTTTTAGAAATATTTTTTTATAATTTTTAAAGGTTTTCGGGTCGAACAAAAAAAAATCAAAAATATTTTTATAACATATCGTGTGTGGTATCATTAGAAAGAGCTACATCCATAGATTACAAAATGTATTTTTTTAATTTTAGGTAAATGGGTTAGAAAGATATAGTTAAAGAGGTGAAAAAACAGACCTGTCCCCACATGATCTAATATGCTCAGCACATTTCTCAAGCTAAAATTTTGATAAAATCGAAGTTTCTAGGTATTTTATCACGCATTACCGTAAAGGTGCAGCTTTTTTAATTTTTGTTTGATTTAAGATGACCCCCTCAAAAAAAAATTTTTGTTGTTTATATCGAGTGGGATATCATTAGAAAGGGCTACGTCCATGGATTTCAAACATATTTTTTTATAATTTTCGGTGAAGTGGTTTCGAAGATATAGGACAAAATGTCGAAAAAATGACCATACCCCCTTGCCTTTCTACATTTCTAAAGCTAAAATTTTGATAAAATCAGAGTTAGTAGGTCTTTAGTCATAGATTACCGGAAAACTGCAACCTTTTTCGACAAATTTGTTTTTCTAATTTTTAAAATTTTATTTAAGATTACCATAGTAAAAAATTTCCTCAGCGAAAATTTTTGTTGTTTACATATTGTGGGGTATCGTTAGAAAGGTCTACGTCCGTGGATTCCAAAAATTTTTTTTTTCATATTTTTAGGTGAATTGGTTTCGAAGATGTAGGCCAAAATGTCGAAAATTGGCCAAAGAGAAACTAAATTCGAAGGCTAAAAAGGATATCGCACTTGACTGCTTTTTTATATAAAGAATGTAAAACTTCGAAAGAATTCGAATTAGTGGAGATATGCCATTTTAAAATAATGCTACTCAATTTAAGTAGTAAAGGGCGTGCAGCATTTACCGGTTGCTAGTTGCATAACGCCCCATTTGCCCCCTGTCGCAAAAACCCGACCGATGCTTCATTACTAGTTTTAGTCTAACATAGTGTTGTTATGTACATAAATTCAACCTACTCTGAAAACGATGTCCCAAAAAAGATGCTGGGTGTGGTACAGGTCTCCAATTGCGGGATCCCGGACTTAATCCAAAAAGTCACGTAATTTCGGGATTATTTCTTTGAGGGTTAATATATAAAAAATAAACGCTTTTTCTAGAATTTAAATTTGAATGCATGACCTTGTTACGTTATTTGGATTGAAAATTTTTTTTACTTGGTTTGTTGAGTTGGATTGAAAAATTTCCGGATTGTATTCGGAAGGAAAACACTTTAAGGAGTATGCACAATCCCGAACCCGAAAATCTTGGCATTACCAAAACATGGCTACATTCGTCAAACCACTTCCTCAGTAAGAGTTTATTTTGGTGGTGTTCTAGTATTCCAGAATGTCCAAAACTTACTTCAATCAAATCCGACTTTTTCAGCTCAGAAATTGAAATTTTTCCCGACCAACTGCGGTTCACCGAATAGAAGATTCTCGCTATGACCGTGTGCACGTATCTGGAATGAAATTCGGTGGCTTCCTTCAAAAATGCCAATCCAGGATGTGTATCGACTACATCCTGCACCAACGGCACCATGTCCTCGGGCAATATGTAAGACCGAAAACGTTGCCCACGTGACAGGATGTACACCAAACGTGAAGCCGCGTCATGGCAATAGACGTTCATCCTATGTGTAAACAAAAAAAAATGAAATTAGGAACGTAAATGATTAAATATTAAATTATGGCATATTTACTGCTTCCAAAACTCCACGAAACGCTGGCGTTCAACCAAACCCGAATTTCCCTGCTGACAGAAGATCATAACTGGCATGCGCCAGTAGAACGGCAACCCGCATAGCTTTAATATACGTGGTAACTCGTCCTTGGTCACTTGATTGTTGGGAAACGAATCGAAGGCCGAAAGTATGCCACGCAACGTGCGCTCCAGAGCGATCGTCGGCTGCGGCTTGCCATGTGGGAAGTAGAATCTGTGGGGTTTTCGAGTGTTGAATCAGCAGTTCCAAAGGTGAAAATTGAAAATGTGAGAACTTACGTACCTCGGTATGTAAACACTCTTGCTTGAGCGAATTTCTCTCTGCAGTGAATTGTGTTCCGATGGCGTTGGCGGCGTAGCATGTAATTTCACCTGCACATTACATACATAATTATATATCAAAAAGAGCAACTGTCTTAACATAAAAGTATAGTCCCCTGTCTGAATAAAGATACCGCGATTTTTCCAGATAGATACAAAAATATTTATTTTTTTCTTTTTTTTTCCATTGAAATCTTTAAAAATGACACGATTTGATTCTATAAAATGATCTTACAATATTAAGAGGAGTACTTGGACAAAATTTCACATGCTCTCCTTGATTAGTTCTAGCAATCAAACTATTTTCATATGCTCTCTTCGTTTAATATCAAAGAATAAAGCATTTAAAAAGTTTAAATAGTATTATTCTCCAAATCTGGATTTCTGCATTTGTGTTCTCGAAAAGAGTCGAGTAGAGTTTGAAGCGCACATTTCGACACGCTCTCTTTGCAAATATATATGTATGTATATTGGCTACGACGACCACATTTCCACCTGCACATATATTTGGAAATTATATTCTCATGAGTTAAAAGATGTGTGTAAACAAATGAGCGACTGCTGCTCAATAAACTGAATATTTAAATATTGTGTATTATTTAGTTGGGATTCCCACTTGTTTGAATTAAGAGAACTATTTTATATAGGGTGTCGCATGGTTGGTTCGTCAATGATCGCAGAGTAGTAGAGAACCTGAATAAAAAAAATAACATTCGAAGGAATCGACGAAGGTTAAATTTTTTCCAACTAATTGAGGCCATAATTAAAAAAAAAAATAAGTTAGTTATAAGATAAGTTTATGGAACCGATAAATATATTCAACAGTCATATCTGAGGAGGGCTCAGATCGGACAGTAACCAACTCTTTGTGGGAGCTGGCGCCATGCATTGAAACAATTTGAATACAAGTTATCTCGTTATCGCTTTATCGGGATCTCGACGTTCCTCCAATTTTACTCAATGACGCTGAGCTAAAATTTGTAAGCAAAACCACTAATCTCGGCTACCAAATAAACCTTGTCTTGCGCAGATTATGTAAACTCTTGCGTTAGTAAAACATACAATGGTCTCAGAAATCTTCGCATGACTACAGCTTTCGTACCGGTTGAGACCAGAAAGAAGCTAGTCTTACAACTAGTATTGCCAATCCTTTCTTATGCGGAAGTCGTATATAGCAAGCTTAACTCGAGTTCTACGCACAAAATGCAAGTTGCGCTCAATAATTGTATCCGCTATGTTTACGGTCTTCGGAGGTACGATCATATAACACCGTTTAATAAACAGTTATTGGGTCGTAATTTGTTCCGCCACCTTGAAGCCAGAAATTGCATTATCCTGCATAAGATCATCCACTCGCGTTGCCCAAGATATCTTTTTGAAAAATATAGTTCTGTAGGTTAAACAGAAGCATGACCCTGGCTATTCCGAAGCATAAGTTGCAAAACTATAGCCGATTGTTTTACGTCAGTGCCAAACGACTGTGGAATTCACTTTCAACTAGCATTAGAACAATTTCAAAGGCTTAAGCATCTAATTTTTATCTAATTCTCCTAACTCTATTCTCTGAACTCTATATTTTCATAATTTAATTTTAATATTAATTTAAGTATGATTAGTTGATTATTTATTGTATTTATGCGGCATGTAAAATATTAATATCTTAAATGTCAACAGTTTAATAAATTGAATTGAAATTGAGTCTTACTTTTTAGATGGTATGAGTCTGTTATTCTCTTATATCAAAGACCGGCCACTTATCCATAGAGCAACTGCGGCGCTATTTTTATAATTAGTCGATTTTTTGTCTAAATTTGGAAATATATTTTGTTGTTTCTTCTTGCAGGAATTATTTGTAGGATCAAGGCTAACAAGGTTTAGGTGCAAACAAAGGCTTGAGGTTTTCAAATAAAAAAGAGACTTCCCTTTGAAACCACCCCCACAAAAGATTTAAATAACGTCATAATTAGACACTAGCATGTCATGTAATATATGGCATTTACGATAGATATTCATCTGTTTCCTTATCAAACGACGTGCTTTCAGTTTACATCATCGATAATAGACCGACCCTGTATACTCGTATACCCATAAACAAGCAACGCACTTACACTCACACTCATCTTCCGAAAAGTTCGACGCTTCACAAAATTTGAATAGCTTCTATGCAGAAAAGCAGGGAATACCCTTCACTAACGATTGAACATTGTCCGCAAATGCTTTAGCTAGTAAGGTATGCCAATATTACTACCATTCCCTTAAATTAGTTAATAATTAGATAAGATTTTACAGGGAGTAAAAATTCTATATATAATCATTTTTATCTTGGGGAATAGTGTAAACTCCTTCTAAGATGTCGCTTACCTAAGATGTTTCTTGTTGGTGCAAACTCAAAAAAGTGGTTTAAACTTTTTTGGAAAAGCTTTAGTCGCAATGGTTTTTTCTCTAAATTATAATTTTTAAACTTTCCTTAAAAGTTTGGTGTATTTAAATACTGTTAATGGAATGTTAGTCGATTCGAAAATATATAAAAAATGTGGGAAAATCAAGATAGGGAATTTAATTGTTTATTCTTGAAAAACTAAAAACTTCTCAGTGAGTCAAATGAAAAACAAGTAAAGAAGCATCGGTCGGGTTTCACCGATAGAGTAATACCCTACACCAAGTAACCGAGTGGGATGATAATCCACAGAAATAAATGAAATTGTGGGTGCATTAAATTTACCGCCTAAATACGCCCATTTTTTCGTTTGATATAGAAGATCGATCCCTTAACTTGAATACTAAGTATTATTCTTTTCAATGAGTAATTAGACAAATTATAGCTATTTTGGGGCTTCAGGCCCATTGTAGGCATGGCCTTCGACTGATTTGGATAATCTCGAAACTTTAACTAAGTTAAGGTTCACTATCACTGTTTCTCACCTAGGACGGCGCCTTTATTGCGTCCGAATTTTCGCACAAAGTTATTTTACCATATTACCGCAGGTGTTGGGTACAAAGATTCAAGATCGCTTTCAAGGGTTAAACGTGGACAGAAAGTATTAGGAGCATTTAAGATTTTCAGTTAAGAATATTCTACTACACTTTTTCCTCGTCTGCAGGATTTAATTCTTCAAAAGATATTAATAGTTTGCACAAGTGACTAATTTATATTTTGTTTTAAAAACGGTTATTCTAATGCCGATCCCAAAATCCCGGGATTGCGAAATAGGTCCGAAATTGGCACCCCTAGAATAGATTTATGTATGCATGAAATACAGTTTTGCTTGTTTCTTTTTTTTGCAGCATGGTAATTGTGTGTATTCATAGAATTTTAATTGTACACAAAAACAGCCAAGAAAAAAATAAACAATTTTAAGAAATTTTCTGAAACGACCACTTTAAACACGCACACGAGTATTTTTGAAATATTTTGTGTAAAAGGGTTTGAGATGCAATATTTAATATCTACACCAAGAGCGGATACACATACATATAACTCTATGTAATAGCCCCCATAAAAAATGTCAATGGAGTAAGGCCCTATGAAATTTAAAAACTTACAAATGATGGAGCTTTCGAAACAGTCAAATTAATAGAGGGATCGAATTTAAAGCTTTTCATGTACCCGGGCACACGGAAAGAGCCCGAACAAATCTGGGATCCTATAAATCAAAATTTCCCCCAAATGAAAAAGAACGTTACTTTTATATGATCACCCTTTTTCCATCCATGTATTTATTAACATATTTCATAACCTTTGACTTTCGAAATACATTCACGCTACGAAGACCTATCATTATTTAAAATTTCAGATTTCTGCGTTGAAAAAAAGGTATATCTACATCATAAGCGCAGCCAGGGGATCTATATATTCCATTTAATTCTACATGTGACTTCAGTTTAATAATTTTTTTCAAATATCTTTAGAATCCTCATATACCTTGCCGCTTTAAAAACAAAAATCTGATAACGACCTTGGCTCTTGGTTATGTTGAGTATGCAACAAGTCAACCAAATGACATTCGTGCAACTGCTGATTCTCCTTTAAGACATTTATTATGAAGCAGTCGTAAAAGTAAAATATTCCGATTTAGCTGTAAGAACACCTCAAACTGTAGCCAGGTAAACTATATGGAGCAATACTCCAGAAGATTTAGCAGAAAATTATTTAAGAATCTCCGCGAACATTTTATGCCACAATTACAAGCGAAAAAAAGATGAAAGGAATGATTTTCACCTCTAAGAAATTTACAAAAACGAGATGAATTATGCGAATTCGACCGTCGTTAATGCTGTGCTCGATTTATAGCGCTAAAAATTTTCAAAATTGTAGAAATCTTATCAAGGCAATTTCTAATATCCATCATGGCAAATGACTATTGGCACCATTCCACCTTCCCCTCCCGCTAACCAATAATCCTTTCAAACCAACAATTGCTTTGCATGTATAGAGGGCGTCCCCTGAGTTTTGGTTTATCCGGAAAAAGAAGAGATGTATATTTGTAGAAGTCACAATAGAAGGTATGTATATTTATTAACAAATTTTATAAGAAAGAATAGAAGAAAGCATGCTACTAGAATAAACTAAACTAAATCAAATATTTCATAACAAAAAACCCAAATATGAAACCTAAAATCGTTATAATACAATGGTGGGGTATTAGAAAGGGCTACGTCCGTGGATTCCAAAAATTTTTTTTTATAATTTTAGGTGAATTGGTTTCGAAGATGTAGGTCAAAATGTCAAAAATTTTATGGCCAGACGGGCAAAGAGAAACTAAATTCGAACGCTAAAAAGGGTATTTCTGGTACGGAACCCTCAGTGAGCGAGCCCAACTCGCACTTAACTGCTTTTTTTTAAATGATATACATATATGTATATTTTTTGAAAAAAACTGAAGATCAAGCAATATACATACTATGTACGTATATAAAGTAGAGATCACGAAATTACAAAACTAAGATAAATAGATAAATTCGTCCATTGTTTACCATATACTTATTAAGTAAAGAGCAATTACAATCCCGTTAGAATTATGGTTTATTTATTAGTTTAAAACATATTAAATTTTCGTTTAGAAAAGACTAACATTTGGATTAGCATTTCAGTTCAGCCTACTCAACGATCACCTGCTTAGAATACAATTTATAAGTAGATTCTTTTTTTTAATCGATTCAGTTACGATGAATATATGCAATATTTATATGTACTTAGTTTAATATTCAAAGTTGAATAGTTTTATGTTGTAGTGCGAAAAGAACAACTTATTTACATTTTCTTCGAAGGATTTGTCTATATATCGGTAGTAAAACTGATCCAGTCAGCTTTTGAAATCATAGTTTTTCCTTTTTTTTCTCGCTGGTACGTTGCCGGCATTAATGTGCTGCGAAAGTATTTTTCAGATTTCTGTCGATACTTTCCCTGCACATTCGGATCTCCTGTGTTAAGTTCCTTAAATGCATTCCTACGAACGAATCGAATCGTTAATGATGTGGGGGTGCTAACACCTTGTGGGCCGGATCTATAGTCAACTATAGATCTATAGTTTGATGACAGACATCCCGCACACAGTACAAAAAATTTTTGGAATCCTCAGGAAACAACATTTCAGAATGACAACGATCCGAAACACACAGCCAAAATTGTTAGGGATTGGCTGGATACCCAACAGTTTCAGGTTCTGAATTGGCCTGCACATAATCCGAATCTAAAAAATCAGCTTGCTAACTACGCTGAGCCTACGAATGGCATTAACCTGCTCTGGGAGCGCGGACAAAGGGAATGGAAGAGTATATATTCCAAATGAATATGTCTTCAAATTGTACAAATCAATACGAAATCGCATACAAATGTTAAAAAAAAGCAAAAGGATATTGGACTAAGTACTTACTTGGGACATACATACATATTTTTGCATGGTGCAAAAATGAGCCAATGGTCACATAGTTTTATTTCATGTACATATATTTTTTTATATGTAGTTACTTAAGTCTGGTTTTTTAAACTAACATATGCAATGAATTGATGTTTTAAAACCCACTATTTGTTTTTTCATATGTTTCTTCAATAAGCAGTTTTTAAATGAGCCGTTTTCTTATTTTCATTCAACATTGGCTCATTTATGCATACTGTATATTTCTGGAAGAAGTTCGGCCAATTTTGGCCGAAGCCGATCCTTTAAATTTCTGCCGATACCGGTCGAAGCCGATTAATCGGTCGGGCACTAAACATAAACTACAAATGTTTGACAAAAAAATGTCATGTGATTTATTTTGTGTATGTGATAGCGAAATGTTTCAATGCAACTAACAGCAAGTCTTTATACATATTTACGCTGATACCATAGGCGAACGCAGGTAGGGGAAATTATCCAACAACAAAAAATTTTCGTTAAATATCTCAAAGCTATACCTTTCATTAACAACAGCAAAAAATACGACTGATAAACTTTTTAATAATTAATAATAATAATTGATTGGCGCAACAGCCCGTGTGGTCTTAGGCCTAGCTTTCTCGCATTAACTTGTGTGTGCTTGTTACATTTTTCACAAATAAACGGGATCTATAAATAACCGAATCCGAACGGGTTGAGAAGCTTTTCATGGCAAATAATACTCTCGGAGAATTGCCAATTCATCGCAAGAAGTGGCGCCACGCAAAGAAACAATTTGAAAAACAAATTTTCTTTTTATTAGATGGCCTGAGGCCGGTTTTGAACCCAGGCCTCCTCCCACCAGCGACCATGCACTTGTTCCCTGAGCCACCGCGGTAAATTTTATATTTCATATATCAGCACCTCGTTAAGGACAAATACTATTTGCATCACGCCACTTTTTCTGCTCAGAAAGTCTCCGTTCGCCACAAATTTTCCTCAAATAGAAATAAGTATGTATGTATATGTAAGATCCTAGAAAATTTTTTCCAAAAAAGCTTATCAAAAATCAATAGAAATAAGTTAGGATAGTCGTGATGCGAGTAAACACAAAAAATCGAATTTTGTATCCAGACGAAAATCTGAAGGTAAACAAATTTTTTTTTGGGGTACTCTATTAAATATACATATATACTATATGATATATAACTAAACTATAAAGAAGAATTTTTACCGACTATCTGGCTTTTCCCATTACATCAAAAATTAAAACTTTGAATTTTTATCACTACTTTAAAATATTGTTTCCTACTAAATTTCCTAAAAAAAACAGGAAAAAATTTAAAAACAATTTTATGGGAAAATGTTCCGTGGAAAACATTTGTAAATACAAGTAAGTAAGTAAGAAGTAAGTGTGATAGAGGGCACTCTCTTTATTTAGAAAATATTGATTTTTGAAGTCGCGGAAAAATAACTCAAAATGTTTTTGAAATGGATAATTGTTTGGCCCCCTTAATTAAATCCTGCGTATGCCCATGGCCGCTTCCGCCGCTTCCGCCGCTTCCTATTCTAACAAAAATGAGAAGGAGAAAAAACCAAAATGTAGGCAAATCGCAAATCTAAGCAATGAGAAGAGGAAAAGACACTAACAAAATGGTGCCTTGGCAGTTGTTGTTGGAAGAACCCTAAATCGATCAATGTGCGAATTCTGCATGTAATCTCTCATGCTAATTCACAGGCACTAATTGTTGTTGTCGTTCTTGTAATTGCGGTTGCTTGCATGTTTGTTGTGTTGTAATCTTATTCACGAATTTCACACTGTTTCTCTAATGTGTCAATGCTACCTACCTATGTACCTATTAGATAATAGCCGTTTGAAATTGTAAAACGCACGGCCGAAATTGCGGCGCGGTGGAGCTGCTGCTTACCTTGAGTAGACTCTTGGGTGGCGCCTCCGCTGGATCTGGCCGCTTGATGTTCAGAAACGAATGGCGGACATCCGGACACTTCTCGAACATGAGCACACGCTCGGCGACGGAGCCGCGCGTCAGTATGGGCCGTCCCACTGTGGAGTTGGTGAAACAGAAGATACGTATTTTGTTAGCGTGCAAAAGCAGAAAATGCAATTTCCAGCTCAAATTACAATTTTTGTGATCCTGTCCGTTGGCCAGCAGCGCTGCTCGGCCCGATTTCGCTTTCGTCGGCGCTGGCATGCTACTACGAGCCACTTCCATAACGACGTTGTCCTTCTCAAAGGCGGGCGACGATGCGTCTGACTTCTGCTCCTTCCGCTCAGCAGTTGGCTTGTCCTTAGGCGTTAAGCGCGCAGTGCTGGGATGAGCGTTATTGCGACTGCCGTTCTCTTTGGTGGCACTTTTGATAGTACGGTTAGAACTTTTCGGCGCCTTCTCGTCGTCCTCCTTCGCGGCAGTTTTGTGATTGCAGCCACTGCTGCTGCTAGTTGGTTGCGCCTGCTGATTGTCGTACAATGATTTGGTGTGCGCTTTATTTGCGCTGGTGTCGTGGACGAATGCGGCGCTGTTCGTTGTGGTCGTTACACTACTATTTTTATCGGCGTTGATAGCGCCAGCGTGCGAATCTACGCTGCCACCGCCGCCACCACCGGCGCTGGCACTGCCGTGGCTATTACTGTTGTTGCTCTTGGCAGCAGTTCTTCTATTGGCGAGGCGGCTGCTGTTATTATCACTCTTCTTGTTGGTTGCCGCCGTTATTGTTGTTCTTGTTGTTGCAGGTGTGATCACTGTTGCTTTCAGCGTTTGTTGTGGCACACCTTGCTCGTTCTCCTGCAGCAGCTCCTTTATTTTGAGCAAGTTGAGCGTCTGTAGCTGCGTCAAATTGTTCACATCCAAATTCAGATTCAACTCCAAATCGAAATTCAAATTTATGTCCACTGGCTGTGGCGCCTTGGTGCCAGCGGCTGCACTTCTCGTTTTCGTTGGTGTGGTGACGTTGGCGCTGGCGACTGTTGCACGTTCATCCTCCTCATGCTCCGCCTTGTTCTCGTGTTCTCGGAGGTAAAGCGGCTTTTCTGATTTTAGCGCTGTGCGTGCTGCTGTGCCACTTTTCGAAACCTTCCGCGCCGCTGGCTTTGCATCGACAACATCTGCTGCAACGTCATCGGCTCTCCGCAGCGTCGTTGATTTTTGTGTGGCCGGCTTTTGGACTACTGTCGCCTGCTTCACCGCTTGCACAGTTTTGTGCGTCACTTTGTTAACCGCCATGTTGCCGGGCAGCGTTGCTTTTGCTTCCGCATTTGTCAATTTCAAAATGGCATTTTTGTTTCTTGCACTATTTCCGCCACCGCTGCCGCCAGGGTTGCTTGTTTTAACGCCTCTTTGTTCCTTGTCCTTTATCACAAAGGAACTAACCAGCTTTTGCAGACCTTCCGTGCTCGCGTTGTCGCCACCAACAACTTTTGCTGCGAAAAAGTCACCGCTGCCTGTGGATTCCGCGGCGGCGGCAGCGTTCGTGTACAATTCGAGCAGCTCGGTGGGTGCCAGTCCGCGGCACTTCCATGTGCGATAGATTGCATCCGCGTGCTCCGATATTTTCTTCGATATCTCTTCGATCTCGATGTTCGCGTCGGCGGCAGCTGCAGCTGCACCGCTGTGGCCTACTTTGGACTTGGCGGTCGAACCTGCGTGTGACTTCGTGGAAACGGAGGAGCCGTGTGCGGCGTTGGTCGCCTTTAGCGTTGCCGAGGGTGTCGCTTGCATATTGCGCTTTTATTGCAAATTCTTCTTCTTCATAAAACAACAAAAAACTATTTTTTCGTCTTTACTGTACAATATCGAAAGCCGTAATGTCTCTCTCACTCATGCACTTTCAAAAGTTAAATTACTTTTCACATTTTTCCTCCTTCCCAGCACGACTTGGTTCCGAATAGCGAATCTATTTTTAAATATACACAAATTTCCTATATCACTGATTTTGAGTTACTATTTCAGCACTTTTTCTGCTTGCTTTTGAACAATTCTTATGTAGAGATATTGTCAAATTGCGTTCGGACTGTGACTATAAACCTGCTACTCCCATTAGTGAAGTTAACGATTTTTTTAAAATTGTCTAATTGGCCACAATAATTTACACTTTCGTAAGATTTTCCGTAAAACGTTGATGACAGTGCGCATTGAACTCTCGACGATAAGATACACACACGTAAGTATGTTGTCTGAAATTCACGTTCCCTGTTCGAATCGATTCATTTTGTTCGTTTCTGCCATGCAAAATTTCCGTACGCCCTCAGTACGGCGTGCTCACAATACTCATGTGCATGTGTTTGTCGATGTGTTTTTTCTTGCTTCTTTTCGTCGGCGGCGCTCATCCATCTGAAAATAACATTTTCAATATTTTCTGTATTCAGCCGCAGATCGCGAACAGCTGAAGAAAATGGAAAATTCGCCGCGGAAATTTTCATACGCTCTGCAGTCTGAAAGATCTCGGCCACTATTTCAGCATACGCTGAGTCGCTCGCTGCTCTGGCTCGGCGTTCTTATGCCGCGAAGTCCAATACTGGCTCTCTGCTGTCATCTGTCTTGCTCTCCATATTGCCAAGTGATCTCCACAGAGCCGCTCGCACGTAATGAGCATCATTAACGTTGATTCAGTCGATTCAGCTTTAGCCTCAGCTTCTGCGCGCCGTCGCTGACTACTACATCCCCAATTTCAGTTCATGCAATGCCAAATGCTGTGTATCGAGTGGAGTATGTAGTTGAGTAGGCATGGCCACTTGACTTTTTGTGTCTTTTGTATTGTTTCTATTTGAATTATCTGCTCTGCGTCAGAGCTGTTGTGGAGAGAGTAGCATTATTTGGGAGCATCTACATCTGCATTCATTTCATTTCAGCGTTCCCTACATTAATTAATTGGCGAGGCCAGCTTTTTACTGACACCTATTACAGGTGACCTCAGCATGCAATTGTTTATATATGATGAGCACACCACGATTAAGTACTTAGTGATTAAGTACGCGTCTACCAGAGTTGGAGGTTCCAACCCTTAATGGGGACAAAATAATTGATCTCTTTCTCGCAACGAAGAAGGCAAATATAAGAAGATTGCAGCGGTATTATCAGAATGTCAAAAATTACTTTTACGTAATGTAATATACTGTATGATCCTATTTGAATAGCCTATAGGACAGGAGATGATAGGGAACGTTGAGTTAATTAATAAATTGTGTGATCCATTGGAGAGTCATTAAGGGTAAAATTTTTCCTTGAAATACCGAGTTTCTTAAATACACCTCTTACTTCAAAGGTCAGCCGCTCAATTTATAGGTAAAGAACTGTATTACTCTAAGCGAAGTGTCAAATTTTAAAGTTTCTGCCGTGCCTTGGTTATATGTTTGTGGCTGATGTGCAGAAATTTTTAATTTTATTTCACCAAAATTTGAATTCTAAAGTTTTTCATTTTTAACTAGCTCTAGCTATCAAATAATAGACAATTTAGATAACCTTAAATCCCTATAGTCACTTTTCAATATTTACAAAAACAAAAATTAAACATAACCAATACCAAAATTTTTTTAACTAAAAGAAAGGTTTTGTTAATCGCTGCTCGATACTTGCATCATTCCTAAAGGGAAATAATTATCCCCTATTTAGATTAGTTGTGTAAGAGATTTTGCAATCTTAATATATAACAAGTAAGGAAGAATCAGTCGGGTTTCACCGACAGAGTAATACCCTACACCAAGTTCCCAAGTGGGGTGATAATCCACAGAAATTGTGGGTGCATTTAATTTACCGCCCCCATAGTGGGCGGGCCACGCCCATTTTTGGAGAATTAAAAGGTATTCTTACCAGTAATGAAGTGACCAAATATGGACGCTCTGGTGTATATCTTACTGAAGTTATGAGGATTTTAAGCTTACCGCCTATATAGTGGGCGGACTACGCCCATTTTTTCGTGGGACATAGAAAACCAAACCCTTAACTTGAATACCAAGTACAATTCTTTTCCATGAGTAATTAGACAAAATATAGCTATTTTACCGAAAAAATCCGGGGTATTGGGACTTACAGGCCCATTGTGGGCGTGTTCTTCAACTGATTTGGCTAATCTCGGAGATTGAAGTAGTGGAAGGTTCACTACGACTGTGTGCCAAATTTGGTCCAAATCGGACAACTCCTTCTTTCTCTCCTGTGGCCACGGACAGCAAGACGGACAGACAGACAGACAGACGGACGGACAGACGGACAGACAGACAACCGGAAATCAACACAGAAAGTGTTTCTAAGCATTTCTATATACTCATGTCTATACCTAGGACGGCTCCTTTAATGCGTTACAATTTTCGCACAAAGTTATTATACCCTATTACCATAGGTGTAGGGTATAAAATGTTTGTGCGTATGTATGTTGCAGCATCACGGCTGAACCACAGAAGTGATCAACCTTATACTCACAATATATGTTCGTGTGGTGCTCTGAATGTTTCTTTTTTTCATTTTAGACCTTCCCAAGTGGCGCTGCGGCGGCGTTTTTTCGAAAATTCTTATTTATGGACCGATTTGGTTCAGATTCACGTAATACTAAAGTTGACAGAAAGTCGTCGACAAAATTTTAACCCGATAGCTGTTGTCGGGGTAGAAATATTCAGGAAAAAATATTCTTCCTGAAATAGTACATTGAAATACATTTCAAAACAAATCTTGGAATAAAGTAATTATTTTAGGCAGAACAACGTTTGCTGGGACAGCTAGTATATTATAAAGTTTAATTCGACACTTTTCGGACTGAATTTTGATACGGAAGAGAATTGTAAAGAAATATACATATTGTTTGTATGTTGAGCTATTGATCATCGCTGACCTATATATGTATGTCGTCTATTCTAGAAATGATGTGTACAACACTGAACTAATTTCAAAAATGTTAACTTTTAATAACACGCAAATCGGCTTAAGTGGCTCTCCCACTCTTACTCTGATGTCTCGTATACCCTTTTTAGCATTCGAATTTCTTCTCATAAACTCGCCCCAAAACAACATCAACCCGCCCCTTGGCCATTCTCCTGAAATATATTTTGTCCTAAGCACTTTTTTGGATTAGGAAATCGACACATGTGGCTCAATTACCTTCTTGATATGTGGGAAACTTCCAATCTACAATCCATTTCGAACTCGTTTGCCCCTTAAGGATCGTTGATTTAAGGTAATTAATGCACATACATACATCAATAAATTAGGCATGTTCGAATACAAATGAAACGGGTTTCTAGAATGCAAGCAATTAAATTGGGGCGAATTCGAGTATTTTATGTAGGCATGTAAAAAAATCGGTATTCACTAATAAGAGTTTTGAAATCAGGGCAATTTTTTACTTCAACCAATACGATCATTCCTTTAAATGAGTAATTGGATAAATTATAGTCATTTTACCGATACGATTCCGAGGTAGTGGGACTTACAGGTCCATTGTGGGCGTGTCCTTCGACTGATTTGGATAATCTCGGTATTTAAACTAACTGTCTGTTTTTCAAATTTGGCCCGAATCGGACAACTCCTTCTTTCTCTCCTGCACAGACAGACAGACAGACAGACAGACGGACGGAAAGACGGACAGACAGACAACCGGAAATTCAGACAGAAAGTGTTTCTGATCATTTCTGTATAGTACTTATGTCTATACCAAGGACGGTTTCTTTAATGCAATACAGTTTTCGCACAAAGATTTTATACTCTATTACCATAGATGTAGGGGATGTAGGGTATAAAAACTGTATAAATGTCAAGTACTGACATGGCTTTATTTCTGGCTCTGGTTGAACCCAGAGAGCAAATTAATTTACACATAAAAATGTGTTAAAATAAGAAAGGAAAAAAAATTATATAAAAAAAAACTTTTTAAAAATAAGCTATAATTTATTTAATGTAGCTTGGGGCGCTCATTTGTTCAACATTTGTCAACCAATTGATACAATATTTTATTTAATTTGTTTTTTGTAAATAGATTCTAGTAATGAAAGATAAGTGTGAATATAGGTTTTGAGCGCACAAGCTTTTATTAATAGTAAGATACAGGTGACTTGGAAACAATTTATTTTCTACTTTTTAGTACATTAAATAAATTAAAGCTTATTTTTAAAAAGTTTTTTCTTATATAATTTTATTTTCTACTTTTTAGTCTTCCATAAATTAAATTTTAGAGCTCTGAAATTTTTCGCAAAAAGAATTTAAAACTTGCAGAGCAGTACACAATATTTAGGGTATTCACAGTGTTTCCTATCGGCATATGTCATATTCTCAATTTAACAAATAATACGTCAGTGATCGACCCTAATATTCGTGGCATATTTGTGGCGCGATGAGTTGTTGTTGTTTTGCTTGCAAGGCGCGGCGAGCTCGGCCCATGCGCAAAACCCCCGTTGCTTTGGCGCGGTGAGTTGTTGCTATTTTGCCTGCAGGGCGCGGCAAGTAAGTTCCTATCGTTTTTCATTGATATGTGGTGTACCTATAATTATAAACTGAAGCCCAAGTGTGTAGTTGCTTGAAAAGTGCCACGCCCCTTATCCTACGCCCATAAAATTTTACCAATGGGACGACGCATCAAAGAGGCGATTGAATACGAAATTTCAATGCTGCACGACCTTTAGTTCCAAAGCTAATCGAGATCAAAAATTTTGTTTGTATGGGGGGTGCCATGCCCCCTTATCCAGTGCCCGTCTTATTTTCTCAGTAGAATGATATGGATATGTAGTAAGTTCCTACCGAGTTTCATTGATGTGTGATGTGTAGTTCTAAAGTTATACACAAATCTGGAGTTTATAAAAAAGTGCCACGCCCCTCATCCTACGCCCATAAAATTTTACCAGTGGGACTACACAACCAAGAGGCGACTGCATACGAAATTTCAATGCTGCACGACCTTTAGTTCCAAAGCTAATCGAGATCAAAAATTTTGTTTGTATGGGGGTGCCACGCCCCCTTATCCAGTGCCCCCTTATTTTCTCAGTAGAAGGATATGGATATGTAGTAAGTTCCTACCGAGTTTCATTGATGTGTGATGTGTAGTTCTAAAGTTATACACAAATCTGGAGTTGATAAAAAAGTACCACGCCCCTTATCCTACGCCCATAAAATTTATTGATTCATCTATTGGGCTCATATTTAGGCATGTATGCAAAGTTTCAGATCTCTAAGTAGTCGGGAAGTGGGTGAAAAATTGATTACTAGATATGACGACCCACACACATACCGGATGTGAACCTAATAGAAAGCTTATAATAAGTACAAGCACCCTGGCAATATTTGTATAGCGTACAGCAAGAATCGATGAGCATGTCGAAATATCTATTCTCCAACTAACAATTAGCATTTTTATTATTCCGAGGTGAGATCATACAGCATTCAACTGTAGAGGGTTAGATATTTCTGCTGCTCTCTACATTTTCCATCTCATGCGATAAGCCGTTGCCTGAATTGATGAGAGGGCGTTTTACAAACTGATAAGCTTGCATTAAGAATTGCTTGATAGAACAATATGATTTCGATAGGTATGTACATACATATGTGCACGGACGTACGCAGAATTGTATAAAAGTGAGTCAGCTTACCTTCAATTGTATAAATGACTGACTGATTACATATATCAGATGAACTGATGCGGTAATGATGTCAAGTGTACACTTGATGAGAAAAAGGACAGTTCACAGCACGAGCGCCTACTTGTGGTAAGTGGCACATGTATTTAAATTGTCGAAAACTTTCGAATATTCATTGCCTCCAATAAGACCTTCTTCAACCACCTCCTCTTCCAGTATTGCTCTACTATACTTGCGCGCCTCCACTCGCCGTCCCATTTTTTGAACTAGTAAATTTGCTCAAATTTAATTGCAAAATTATCTCTACTGTTGTCTCAGAAACGAAAAATTTCTCGAGGTTTTTTAGAACTAGGAAATTTGCTCAAATTTCAATTTGAAATACATAAAATCGAAAAATTGTCTCGACTATTGCATCGAAAATGATAAATTTCTTAATTTTTTTTAACTATTAAATTTGCTCAAATTTAATCGCAAAATTGTCTCTACTGTTCTCTCAGGAACAAAAATTGTCTCTGCTGTTGTCATGTCCGTCATATCCCATGCATCCGACCAGCTCACCGAGCTCACCGCTACCGGTCTTAAATAACTCGACTCGCTAGTTCGTTTGCGTCAGCAGCTTAGTTGCTTTTTATCAGCTGAATATCCGTTTTGCTTGACTCATAGTCGGTCGGTGGAACGACTACACCATCGTCTTGGTGTTTCTGGAATTTCTTCTCCAGAGGTGGGATTATTCTCGTCATCATCTAAGAGTAATGTAGAGGAATGTTCCCTCCATAAACGCAGCGTATCCTGCGTATCTATTACCAAATCTTCGTTTTGATGAAGTCTTAAAACCTCCTGGTAGAGTTTTTGAGCATCGTTCTTATTACGGCACAACTCAAGCTCCTACGCCGGCGCTTTTCCTCTTCTTTTTCGCTTGCGTCTGAAAAGACGATTCTCTTTTCGCGTTTTCTCCCGATGTCGCTCCTCGAAATCTCACGTTACAACTGAACGCACCCTACATAGTCGTACCATTGGTTTTGCCGCCGACGGGGCCTTTTGAAACCATGGACTTCCTGCGCTGCAGTGCGTATTGAGTGGGAGTTGCGTGCCTATTGCGCGCATGTATCTTAATGAAGAGGGTAAATCTTAGTTGGTTTATTACTGCAAACAGGCGGCGCAGAAAATTTCACCGGAAACAATTTTACCTTCATGACCGGGTCAGCGATCATAAGCATTCTCAAGTCGCTCGTAGAAGACAGCATTTATCATCTTTCTTCTCCGTCAGAGCGTGCGCGCAAATTTTGCTTATGTGGAAGTATTTTGATTTGATACGGATAGTGCCCAGATTTCGTTTACGGGTAGACTTGGAGACAAGGTGTCGTAGACTTTGTGCTTCTCCGGAGGCAGCTGTATTGGATTTCGCTGGTTGCTTCTTTTGAGCGTCCCTGCCCTGTCCATCGCATTTCATGAATGGCGGTGATGGCAGCCTTGTGCTTTTCGATGACATTCGCCAGTTGGATAGAGGGAGGCTCCTTCCCTATAGAGAGTCCGGAATATTCACAAATACCTCAGTTTGCGACGATAATTGGTTCCCAGAAAATTCGTCGCAAGCAAAACGTCGCAATTCGAAATAACTTTTTGTGTGGAAGTGTGCTAAAATATTAAAGATGCATACGTTCCAATGCTAAATCCAAACGGTTATTTGATCAAAAACAAAGCAATTTCCAGTTTCTAATAAATTTATTTATATGTAATTTATGTCATAGTTTTTATATTTTACGATGCAATGTGAAATGACGCAAATTTATTCAACGAAACTCTGTAACGATTAAGCACTAGACTTTTGGTATTTTCACAAACAACTGATCATCACGACACTCATAGCACTTAGTCAAATTGTGTGTTCATTACCTTCTGGTTAAACTCGATACTATTTTTTGCCTTCCATTCTTTATACTGAATCCGTACAGAAATTATAAAATTTTTTCTATGAATCAGCTTTTAGTGAATGTACTTGTAATTGCAAGGAAACGTAAGGACCAAATGGTACCCTTTGTACTATATCGCTTTCAATATATGTATTTGGGAGGACTACTTACTATTTACTCTTTTGTAAGTCGTATTGTTGCGGATTCTCTAAAAAGTATAAATTTAAAAAGGCTTGATTTAAAATTAATTATTTAAGAGGGGCAGCGGCGTACGCCTATTTACATATGTATATGTATGCGAAATGTGTTTTTTCGGTCTAATGGAATGCACTAGCCAAGCTGATCTTGTAAATGACTTTCTTAGATAACAATTTTTCGCAATTGATGTATCTCACTAAACACAGCATATCTATTAGCACTTCGATTTAGACATAGTTTACATTTATTCGCAAAATAACCGAATCAACTCAAAACTTTTTCGCCTTTCGACAATATTTTGTGTGAATCACACGACTGTATGAATTGGTCAATTAATTTTCCAGGGTGATTTGCGCGTGAGCATATCGTTACCGTGGGCGGACTCGGGTTAACGTACACGAAAGGTGCATGTATATATAATGAATGTATGATTTTTGCACATTTCTTCACAGTTATGACGGTAAACATTGAAACACTTTCGCGAAGCCTTTGAAATGAAATATTGACATTGGTGCTGGTTTGCCCAAAGAGGCGCCGCAAGACATACAGTATCTAACAAAAGTATGACACTCCTGCCCTCTACATGCAATTTCAAGTAAAATGCTAGAAAAGTTTTTATTAAGATAAAATATTAAACGTTACAAAACTAAAACGACTCGTTTGCCTAAGAAGTATTATTTTACAGAAACAGAAGCCAGAGACTTATTTGACGGGGCTCATCTGGTTTGGGAATTTAAATATTCGAAGATCAATTCTTCTGATGCCATCATCCGCATCATTATGGCGAAATCAAATGATTTGGTTGTCGGATTTGGACCAAATTTCGTACATACTTAGTCACACAGTCACATTGAACCTAAGCTTAGTATCAGTTCCGAGATCAGTCAAATCGTTTGAAGAACACGCCCACAATGGGCCTGTAACCCACAACCTCGGAACTTTTTAAGTAAAATAGCATAAATTTGTTTACTCCTTTGAAGGAATGAGATTTGGTAATTAACGTAAGGTGTGGGTACTCTACGTCATACGAAAAACTGGGTGTGATTCGCCTACTATATAGGCGGTTAGCGGAAAATCCTCATAACTTCCATATGTCTACCAGATCGTCCATATTTGGTCACTTCATTGCTGGTAAGAATACGTTCAAATTATCTCTCAAAAATGGGAGCGGTCCGCACACCATGAGGGTGGTACATTTAAAACAGCCACAATTTCAATAATTTCACTACCCCACTCGATAGCTTGGTGTGGGGTATTACTCTGTCGGTAAAACACGACTGATACTCCTTACTTTTTTTATAAGCTTTTATTATAATTTAAAAAAATAAGAGCACTAGCTGCCGTCGCTCTCAGCTCGTATATACATATATTAAATTTGTAGTGGAATCTAGTTATCAAATTTTTCACCCACTTCCCGACTATGTACTTAGAAATCTGAAACTTTGCATACATTCGTAAACACGATGATAATACATGAATCAATCATAAAAATATAAAAAAAATTTACTTTAAACAAAGTTATTAGCGCATTATAATAATTTTGCCGTATTTGTAGAATACGAAATGTATAATGACCTAGATTTTTGCCTGATTTAGGCCCGTACAAATAATATTATATAGATATATCATTAAATCACATCAAATACATAAACAAATGTTCCGGGGACAGACGGGCAAGGAGAAGCGCTGCTATTCAGCCGAAAACAACGAAAACCAAGAAAAGGGCAGACAGGCAAGGAAAAGCAGTCATTAAATTAAATAGAATTAATTTCAGCAACAGCCAATCAGAGCACAGACATGGAAGAAGAATCACTGCTGTATATAAACAACACAAAAGCACGCTTTTGCTCTATTGCTTTCAGTTATTCGTTGCGAACGCACGAGAATTGGAGCTCTTACTTTTGAGAATTTTGATTTGATTTTGACTAAAAAGTTTTTTTTATATAATATTATTTACTTAACAATTTCCGACCAGTTGACTCGAAATTGCGCAGGGGTGTTAATAATTTTGTTAGATACTGTATGTCTGTACATAAAACTTTACACATATAAGAATTCAAAAAATCAATACAATAATTGCTACCAGACGCTGGTGCAGGAGCACCATACCTATACCCCTATACCCACCGCAATAACATGCGTACCTCTACTCCACCGCATTGCAATATTTTTAAAACAGACAAAATGCGCGTCTTAGCACGTGCTTGGGTTAATTTAATTTGACAGAACAACCGCCACCGCCACAATTCAAGAAAGAAAAACTATAAAAACCACGATGGATGCAAGCTCGACCGCAGGTTTTTACAACCGAATCGCCGCGAATAGTCCATTCCAGAGAAAGATTCCAATAGCATTGCAATAATTTAAATAAGAAAGAAATGAGATTACTTTTTGAGTTCGCTCCTTTTTGCGTAAATTAAATATTCTTTTCAACGAAACTCTTGGATTTTGCTCGCCTTTGCCATCATCCATCTTCGAACTAAACTAATCTACAAAAGAGATGGAGAGGTACGCAGCCTTTGGAATTTTTTGTGATTTTTATATAAAGTGATAAGCATTTTTGTAGATTTTCAGTGCTACCTTTGGGACCTCACTTTGCCGCACTGTCCAATGGATCAGTCACAGATAAGGTAAGAATGTTTCATGTGAATCGAATGTAACTGAAATCCTTGAAAACTTCTTCACTAGCAGTGGCAAATTATGTCATACGATAAACTAATATCAATTAAACAGTCTTGATTAAAAGAAAGTGGTAGTGAAAGGATTAAATAAAATACATTTTAACAAAACTGGTATGATGATGACTATGCATGATTTTTCGATTCATAGGTCACACCCGATATGGCGCATTTAATCCATCCTTACTGGAATCAGTTTCCAGCTATGGATCCCATATGGGCAAAAATTCTAACGGCGTATATGATCATGATTGGCATAATTTCCTGGTGCGGAAATGGCGTGGTGATTTATATATTTGCCACAACGAAATCCCTGCGAACACCTGCAAACCTACTGGTCATCAATCTGGCCCTCTCCGACTTCGGCATAATGGTGGTGAATACGCCGTTGATGGGCATCAATTTGTACTTCGAGACGTGGGTGTTGGGTCCGCTGATGTGTGACGTCTATGCCGCATTGGGTTCAGCGTTCGGCTGCAGTTCCATTTGGTCCATGACCATGATCTCGCTGGATCGCTATGAAGTCATTGTGAAGGGAATGGCTGGAAGACCGATGACTATAAAATTGGCCCTACTAAAAATTGTGTTCATTTGGGCCATGAGCAGCATCTGGACCTTGGCACCAATGTTCGGCTGGAGTAGGTAAGTAAGAGTGAAAGTGACCATAGCCACATAGCCACGGATTTGTGAAATCGCACGTATTTGGTAGTTCGGCACGTATGGAATATACAACATTGCAACGGGATATTAAAATTCATTATAAAAATCCATTATTATTATTTCTAAAATCATTGACAATTCATAGGCCATAGTAAAATTTTTGAGTATATGGGCAAATGAACATGTTCATATGGCCATAGTAAAATATTTTAATATATGGCCAAATTTTTAAATATATGGCTGTCCCGGCAAACGTTGTCCTGCCTAAAATAATTAATTTATTCCATGATTTTAATTGAAATGTATATCAATTATGGTAGGAATTTTTTTAATATTATGAAAATTATGTATTTACATTATGTCGGCGACTTTCTGTCAACTTTAGTATTATATGGTGTGAATTTGAGCCAAATCAGTCCATAAATAAGAATTTTCGACAAATATATATAGGTATGTGCCCGAGGGTAACTTGACATCATGTGGAATTGACTACTTGGAGCGCGACTGGAATCCACGCTCATATCTCATTTTCTATTCTATTTTTGTATACGTTCTTCCACTATTCCTGATCTGCTATTCCTACTGGTTTATAATTGCTGTAAGTGAAAAAAAATCGCTGCCGGAAACATATCTCACCCAAAAGCAACCAACCGCTCAACCGATTAATTTCCCTCGTTTGTTTTAGGCCGTATCCGCTCACGAGAAGGCAATGCGTGAGCAGGCCAAGAAAATGAACGTAAAATCTCTGCGCTCCTCCGAGGATGCCGACAAGAGTGCCGAGGGCAAGCTTGCCAAGGTGGCCTTGGTGACAATCTCGTTGTGGTTCATGGCATGGACACCATACCTGGTCATCAATTGCATGGGCCTCTTTCAATTCGAGGGCTTGACGCCCCTGAACACCATCTGGGGAGCTTGCTTCGCCAAATCGGCCGGCTGCTACAACCCAATTGTATACGGTATCAGGTAAGAAACCTGCCGACTGCCCTTTACAATGCATTATGAAGTTGAGTAACACTGAACTTTTCGCCGCATCCCCCAAAGCCATCCCAAATACCGTTTGGCCCTGAAAGAGAAATGCCCCTGCTGCGTCTTTGGTAAGGTCGACGATGGCAAATCCAGCGATGCCACATCGCAGGCCACCGCAAACGAGTCTGAATCAAAGGCATAAATGCCTCGGTACCACTACGAAACCACCAACAACAAATACAGCAACAACAACACCAAAAGCAACTGCAGCAACAGAACGAAACGCTTTCAAAACTTATTTCAAATCTATCTATGAAAATGCAATGTCAACAAAGACTTAAAAATTTTAAAAATATACTGCAAACAAACTTTAAAAGTTATTACAAAAATATTAAAAGTATTATATTTTAAACCATGCAGGAATTTATTAAAGGGGGCAGGGGGGTTTGAAATCCAGCAACCTCATGCCATCTAATAAATAAAAGAGAGTTTGTTTTTCAAATTGTTTCTTTTCGCGGCGCCCTCTCTCGCAAAGAATTAACCACTCTCCGAGAGTATTCCTTTAATGTTTACCATGAAAATAAAACTAGTTTAATCCCGTTTGGATACGGCTGTAGAATGAATATGTATGTAGGTCCTATTAACTTGTGCTAAAGTAGAACGACGACGAACACAGAAGAGGCTATTCTGTGACGAGTACACACAAGTTAATGCGTGAAACCTGGGCTTTGGCCTCGGTTACACGGGCAGTTGCGCCAAGTATTTATTCTTGGTTATAATAAAATAAAATTATATAAAAAAAAACTTTTTAAAAATATGCTTTAATTTATTTAATGTACTAAAAAGTAGAAAATAAATTGTTTTTAAGTCACCTGTATCTTACTATCCATAAAAGCTTGGGGCGCTCATGTGTTCAATATTTGTCAAACAGTTACCACAATATTTTATTTAAATAATTTTTTGCAAATAGATTCTAGTAATGAAAGATATGTTGAATTTGGATATTGAGCGCACAAGCTTTTATTGATAGTAAGATACAGGTGACTTAAAAACAATTTATTTTCTACTTTTTAGTACATTAAATAAATTAAAGCTTATTTTTAAAAAGTTTTTTTTATATAATTTTATTTTCTACTTTTTAGTCTTCCATAAATTCAATTTTAGAGCTCTGAAATTTTTCACAAAAAGAATATAAAACTTGCAGAGCAGTACACAATATTTAGGGTATTCACAGTGTTTCCTATCGTCAGATGTCATATCCTCAATTTAACAAATAATACGGCTGTGATCGACCCTAATATTCGTGGCATATTTGTGACGCGGTGAGTTGTTGCTATTTTGCCAGCAGGGCGCGGCAAGTAAGTTCCTATCGTTTTTCATTGATGTGTGGTGTACCTATAATTATAGACTGAAGCCCAAGTGTGTAGTTGCTTGAAAAGTGCCACGCCCCCTGTCCTACGCCCATAAAATTTTACCAGTGGGACGACACATCCAAGAGGCGACTGCATACGAAATTTCAATGCTGCACGACCTTTAGTTCCAAAGCTAATCGAGATCAAAAATTTTGTTTGTATGGGGGTCCCACGCCCCCTTATCCAGTGCCCTCCTTATTTTCTCAGTAGAAGGATATGGATATGTAGTAAGTTCCTACCGAGTTTCATTGATGTATGATGTGTAGTTCTAAAGTTATACACGAATCTGGAGTTGATAAAAAAGTGCCACGCCCCTTATCCTACGCCCATACAATTTTACCAGTGGGACGACACATCCAAGAGGCGACTGCATACGAAATTTCAATGCTGCACGACCTTTAGTTCCAAAGCAAATCGAGATCAAAAATTTTGTTTGTATGGGGGTGCCACGCCCCCTTATCCTACGCCCATAAAATTTTACCAATGGGACGACACATCCAAGAGGCGACTGCGTACGAAATTTCAATGCTGCACGGCCTTTAGTTCCAAAGCAAATCGAGATCAAAAATTTGGTTTATATGGGGGGTGCCACGCCCCCTTATCCTACGCCCATAAAATTTTACCAGTGGGACGACACATCCAAGAGGCGACTGCATACGAAATTTCAATGCTGCACGACCTTTATTTCCAAAGCTAATCGAGATCAAAAATTTTGTTTGTATGGGGGGTGCCACGCCCCCTTATCCAGTGCCCCCTTATTTCCTCAGTAGAAGGATATTGATATGTAGTAAGTTCCTACCGAGTTGCATTTATGTATGATATATAGTTCTAAAGTAATACCCAAATGTGGAGTTGATTGAAAAGTGCCACGCCCCTTGTCCTACGCCCATAAAATATTGATTCATGTATTAGGCTCTAGATTAGGCATGTATGCAAAGTTTCAGATCTCTAAGTAGTCGGGAAGTGGGTGAAAAATTGATTACTAGATTTGACGACATACATACCTGATTTGAAGTTAATATAAAGCTTATAAAAAAACCGGATTATTTACGTTAGCCAACTCTCAGATTCAAATTTGTTTGCCTTTTTAAAGTTTTTTACGTTTTTTTTTTTTATATTAACTTGCCTTCAGGTATGTATATGGTGGAATCTAGTAATAAATTTTTCACCCACTTCCCGACTACTTAGAGATCTGATACTTTGCATACATGCGTAAACACGATGACAATACATGAATCAATCATAAAAATATTAAAATATAAAATTTTTACTTTAATCAAAGTTGCAATAGCCAATCAGAGCACAGATAGAAGAAGAAGCACGTAGGGACAGACAGTAGTTGTGTGGTTGATGGTGGTTTGTAATTCTCGTTTGCTTTATAGTTGGACGGTTATTATACCCTACTTTGTAGTGTTCAAGTTAAGACTATATTTCACAGGATCATTTCTGTAGTCAGTCTTCATGCTCTATCCTCAACCACCACTCGGTCGAAACTGGTGGAGGAATGTAGGATGGAACTGTCAACCCTGGCCAAAAGATTAACAGTAACCCTGGTATGGGTACCGGGTCACAGAAATATACCGGGAAATTAAACTCCTGATGAATTGGCGAAGCAAGGCTCTACGCTCGAAGATTCAAGCGCGGCCAACGTGGGTGCTTCGATAAGGGAGATTAAAGGCAGAATAGCAGAACACTACCTCTGTGGTGCACCTCTGCTACCTCTGAGATGTGGTGCACGTATTACATCGGAAAAACACGCACTCTTCTCAGAATGAACAAAAAATATGTAAATAGGCTTACTGCCGTATGCACAGGGCATTGGGCGGTAGGCAGACATGGTGCAAAACTTGGCATTCCTTTCAATCGGTACAGTCGCAGTTGCGAAGATCCGAATGAAGAGGAAACGATAGACCACTTTTAGTGCAAATGCCCTGCACTAGGAAAAGGTTCCCTAGAGAACATCAAGGACATCCACGGTATGGATATCATGAATGTTCTAAACTTCTTGAATTCCGCCAAATGGCTGTAGGTTGCTCGAGGCGTGGTAACAAAACGGCACTCAGTGCTAATTGATAGTCATGGACTAGCCACACATACCAACCAAACAACCAGTCTTCATTTACTTTCATTGCAAAACGAAGTATTTCTGCACCCGCGATGAGGAGGTATATTGTTTTACTTGTAGCATTGCTTTACAAGAACATTTCTCTTCAACAAAGGCATTCATATTAATCAAACAATAAAATATGTACTGCAATGTATGCAAAGGGCGAATTGACACATATGTATGTATGTATATTGTGTATGCAAATACACATGCATACATATGTAACAGAATTTCTTTACAGCCGCCAAGATACGCCGTCATTCTTTGTCGTTCTAGTAATATATTAGCGTATTGCAAAGCTCAATGGCAGAGGTTGTAGTCCAGTGGTTAGAGCCCCGCGCTTGCATTCGGTGAGTCGTGGATTCGTATCCCCGCAGTGTTTCAACTTTTTGTTTTTCATTTTAATTTTTACACTCATTTAAATTACCAAATATGTATGTAAGTACATAAATAGGAAAAATTAAAAATTTTACAAAAAGAAGGTCATAAACACGCGAGTGTTTATGGGAGACTAAAAAGTAGAAAATAATATTATATAAAATAAAGTTATATAAAAAAAAACTTTTTAAAAATAAGCTTTAATTTATTTAATGTACTAAAAAGTAGAAAATAAATTGTTTCCAAGTCAACTGTATCTTACTATTAATAAAAGCTTGGGGCGCTCATGTGTTCAATATTTGTCAACCAGTTACCACAATATTTGATTTAAATAATTTTTTGCAAATAGATTCTAGTAATGAAAGATATTTTGAATATGGATATTGAGCGCACAAGCTTTTATTAATAGTAAGATACAGGTGACTTGGAAACAATTTATTTTCTACTTTTTAGTACATTAAATAAATTAAAGCTTATTTTTAAAAAGTTTTTTTTTATATAATTTTATTTTCTACTTTTTAGTCTTCCATAAATTCAATTTTAGAGCTCTGAAATTTTTCGCAAAAAGAATTTAAAACTTGCAAAGCAGTACACAATATTTAGGGTATTCACAGTGTTTTCTATCGTCATATGTCAAATCCTCAATTTAACAAATAATACGGCTGTGATCGACCCTAATATTCGTGGCATATTTGTGGCGCGATGAGTTGTTGTTGTTTTGCTTGCAAGGCGCAGCGAGTAAGTTCCTATCGTTTTTCATTGATGTGTGGTGTACCTATAATTATAAACTGAAGCCCAAGTGTGTAGTTGCTTGAAAAGTGCCACGCCCCTTATCCTACGCCCATAAAATTTTACCAGTGGGATGACACATCCAAGAGACGACTGCATACGGAATTTCAATGCTGCACGACCTTTAGTTCCAAAGCTAATCGAGATCAAAAATTTTGTTTGTATGGGGGGTCCCACGCCCCCATATCCAGTGCCCCCCTTATTTTCTCAGTAGAAGGATATCGATATGCAGTAAGTTCCTACCGAGTTTCATTGATGTGTGATGTGTAGTTCTAAAGTTATACACAAATCTGGAGTTTATGAAAAAGTGCCACGCCCCTTATCCTACGCCCATAAAATTATTGATTCATGTATTGGGCTCTAATTTAGGCATGTATGCAAAGTTTCAGATCTCTAAGTAGTCGGGAAGTGGGTGAAAAATTGATTGCTAGATTTTACGACATCTGCAAAGTGAAGTTAATAGAAAGCTTATAAAATACTTTTTAAAAATAAGCTTTTATTCATTTAATGTACTAAAAAGTAGAAAATAAATTGTTTCGAAGTCACCAGTATCTTACTATCAATAAAAGCTTGTGCTCTCAATATCCATATTCCCACTCATCTTTCATTACTAGAATCTATTTGCAAAAAATAATTTAAATAAAATATTGTGCTAACTGGTTGGCAGGGCCATAGCTTAATTTCATATGGCCCTGTGAACATTTTTGTTCGCAGGGCCATAGCTTAATTTCATATGGCCCTGTGAACATTTTTGTTCGCAGGGCAATAGTTTAATTTCATATGGCCCTGTGAACATTTTTGTTCGCAGGGCCATAGCTTAATTTCATATGGCCCTGTGAACATTTTTGTTCGCAGGGCCATAGTTTAATTTCATATGGCCCTGTGAACATTTTTGTTCGCAGGGCCATAGCTTAATTTCATATGGCCCTGTGAACATTTTTGTTCGCAGGGCCATAGCTTAATTTCATATGGCCCTGTGAACATTTTTGTTCGCAGGGCCATAGCTTAATTTCATATGGCCCTGTGAACATTTTTGTTCGCAGGGCCATAGCTTAATTTCATATGGCCCTGTGAACATTTTTGTTCGCAGGGCCATAGCTTAATTTCATATGGCCCTGTGAACATTTTTGTTCGCAGGGCCATAGTTTAATTTCATATGGCCCTGTGAACATTTTTGTTCGCAGGGCCATAGCTTAATTTCATATGGCCCTGTGAACATTTTTGTTCGCAGGGCAATAGTTTAATTTCATATGGCCCTGTGAACATTTTTGTTCGCAGGGCCATAGCTTAATTTCATATGGCCCTGTGAACATTTTTGTTCGCAGGGCCATAGCTTAATTTCATATGGCCCTGTGAACATTTTTGTTCGCAGGGCCATAGCTTAATTTCATATGGCCCTGTGAACATTTTTGTTCGCAGGGCCATAGCTTAATTTCATATGGCCCTGTGAACATTTTTGTTCGCAGGGCCATAGCTTAATTTCATATGGCCCTGTGAACATTTTTGTTCGCAGGGCCATAGTTTAATTTCATATGGCCCTGTGAACATTTTTGTTCGCAGGGCCATAGCTTAATTTCATATGGCCCTGTGAACATTTTTGTTCGCAGGGCCATAGCTTAATTTCATATGGCCCTGTGAACATTTTTGTTCGCAGAGCAATAGTTTAATTTCATATGGCCCTGTGAACATTTTTGTTCGCAGGGCCATAGCTTAATTTCATATGGCCCTGTGACTGCGCAGTTCGCTAAGCATGCCTGGCGTCAGCAGGCCTTGCGCCAGCAATCGCTCTGTGAGGCGACCACGTGAAGAGTGACAAAGATGTCCTGGGAACGAAATCTAAATTAGGCTATGCAAATAAAATATATTTTAAAGTTCACAAGGCCATATGTTTTCATTTCTAATATTGTTAATCTGTCTCCATATTAAGGCATGGCAGCAGCTGCTGCCGGTGATAAGCACCTGGCCTCAGCATTGCTATACGCATTTTCAATTTGGATTCACAGGGAATTTGAATTCACAAGGAGGTGAATCACATGTGCTCCCTATATGACAAAAGTTGTTGTTCTTTTAATTAGGAAAGAAATAAGCAAATAAAATATTAGTTTCGTAATAGATTTAAAGTTGTTTAACAAGCTCTGTACTGTACATACATATGGCCTAAATAGAACAGCTTTTTTTTTTTTTTAAATAAACCAACACTTAGGGGATGCCCCTATACATGCAAAGCACTTGTTGATTTAGAAAGGATCATAGGTTATTTCTCTCCTGCGGTCACTGACAGACACAACAGAAAATCCAGACAGAAAGTGATTCTGATCATTTCTATATACTTACATATGGCTATACCAAGAACTGCGGCCTCCATCTGCATGCGTTGTCCGAGAATATGTAGGTGTTTCGTCAGTTCGGTATGCCCTTTTAGAGTCAGTTACGGGTTACTTGCTGGACAATTTTACTAGCCTTGGTAAATATAAAATTTAATCTTTTCCATATTCATACATTTATTTTGCAAAGGCTTTTTAGAGATTTTTCAAAACGGTTCATTTCACGGGCGATTCTCGCTAGAGCCTACAATACGAAATGCAGTCCGCCGCTTCTTCTCTAATTATTCAATGGAGTGTGGCAAAGAACGGAAGCACATACGTAATTCTGCTATTTGCGCTGGGTGAAACTATATTAGCAAGACTACTTCAGAACTTTCAATCAAAAATCTGTTGCAAATTATGGTAAGTGGTAGGTGATAAATAGTAATTTAGAATAGTATGTTTCAAATGACAAAATTTTAATTGAAATTTCAATTCACCTTTTTTAATTTCAAGATTACAACTCTCATTATACCTTACACCCCTTATACCTACATATGGTATGGTCTTTCTGTCTGTGCGCACAGGAGAAAAAGGAGTTTTCCAAATTTTTAATTTGGACCAAATTTGGTACACAGTCACATTGTAGCTTAACTTAGTGTCACTTAGGACACGCCCACAATGGCCTTGTAACCCACTACCTCGGAATGTTCAGTGGAATGGCTTCAATTTGTTTAATTACTTATTTAAAGTAATGATATTTGGTATTTAACGTAAAGGTCCTTTACGTCATACGAAAAAATGGCTATATAGGCGATAAAATTTCTTCGGTAAAATGGCTCTCAATTGAGTAATTACGAACTTAAGAGGATGAAATTTAGTACTCAAGTTCAGATATCAGCCTAACATGCCCACTAAATAGGTAAACGGAAAATCTTCATAACTCCCATAATATATACACCAGAGCGTCCATATTTTGTGATTGCATTGCTGGTATGAATACCTTTAAATTCCCCAAAAATGGGCGTGGTATTTCCGGATCAGTAAGCGGTTAAGAAGCAGCACCCCTGGATGCTTTTTGTAAAAACATTGATTAGTTATCATTTTTAATGGTCTGCTGATATGAAGCTTGTCTGTTTCGGAGAAAACAGCTGGACAGAGGTTCCTTCCGATATCTATAAATCATGACGCCAAAACCTATTTTGAGGTAATCTGCAGAATGAGATGAGTTGTGCGAAAGCGCTGCTGAAAACAAATTTTCCTCAAAATTTTGTACCACACATAATTTCCATTAAGAAATCTGACCAGTGTATTTGGGTTTCATTCCTTTCGCATGTGGACATTAATGGCAGTTCTTAGCTACGTACACGCAAGCACAAACAGTCGCTTTACAAGCCATTTTATTGGATTTTTATTTTTTAAACCGTATTCTTAATTAAATTCTTTTGCTTTCTTCAAAATATTGTTAATAAACAAATACATATGAACAAAAATAAACAACATTAAAAACTAACTCGGCTTAACTATTTTCTTTTTAATCACTACACGAATCGTATTCGCTTTCCGTTTGCTTGGCACTCTTGTTAAAGTCGTCACTATTCCTGCTAATATTATTGCTTAAGGCCACTGGTTTTTGCTTCTTCACATACAACGAATGTTGAACATCGACTTCGTCGATGCTTGTGCGTTCCTCCAAGACTAATTTCCACAGTCTCACTTCGATGCCCAAACTAAAACGTAAATTGTCAAATAATGATTTACACAAGAGCGAGCGAATTTTGCATTACCGTAAACCTAATCTCATCAGATCGAGCTTCTCCAGATTATATATGAAGTCCTCATACGAGAATCCCTCATTTAATATAACAGTTTTCGAAAAATCATCAATGCCATGCTGCGTGAGCCAATGTTCAAGTTGTTCATCAATTTCGGATAAGCCGAACTGCTTACGTTTGTAGAAACGGTTGGAATTGTTTTTTCGGTTGTTAATCTTCGGCTTCCTACTGAAGCAAGAGGCATAAGAGGGTCTGAAAAATTTGGAAGGACATACATAGGTTCAAGAATGGGTCAACCTTGCCATAATCCAAAAAATACGTACCGTGAGCGCCTTCGTCCAACGTAAATATGTGCGAGAGCTTGGCTAATATTTTGTAAAACTTTAAAGCCCTGCTTCTGATATTCCACCTGTTGTCGTTGAAACTGCTTACAATCCTGTTTGATGTCTCCCAGCAGACGGGCGCACTCATTGGGCGATGACCTAGCATTTTCTTCCGAAATTATTGCGGCGGCAGTAGCGGCAGCGGCGATTATTTGATCGGCAGGTGCAATTTTTTCTTGGCTATCGGTGGAAGTTTGGTGTTGGTTATGAACACTTTCGTCATCATTGCAGGAGAGTTCCTTGCCAGCCAGATTGGCGCCTAGTTCTGCAAATGCAAGCAAAAATGTATTTCAATCATAAACAGTTAGTATACTAACCACACCGTGCTATTTATTTACACAATCTTTTATAAATTAATTTAATTTCTAAGAGGTGCTGGACCTAGTAGCCGAATTCACCGTCATATAACTAAAGGTAGATTTTATAAAATATTCACATTATAAATTATTAAAAGTCAACAGCGCTGTGTTAGTACAAAATTCTGTTTAGTAGTTCTAAATTTTCCAGTTGCCAGTGAAATCCTGCAGATACTATAATCCCATGGACTTTCGTTGATGTACACTGCTGAACAAAATAATAGGTTTAAGCTTTTTACAAAACTGGTAAGTAAATTCTATTTTACTGAAATCTTCTTGATCTCTTTGCAAAGCGGAGGGATTTTGAGTGTTGGCAAGGAACATAGTTGGGCTGCTCTCACCACCTCTGATTTTAAAAACTGTAATCGTGACGTGGAAGAGGCGAGACAAATTCTGCTATGCGCTTTGCCTTCTCCAATGCTTTACCGTTCATTCTCGTGCCATAGCCAGCAGAGTCACTGGATGTGGACCCGCTTGGAACCTTCATGTCGGCGTAAGGCTATTATTTAACTTGAATTCGAATTTGGTTTAAAGCTAATACAACTCTTCGCATCATTTAAATGCCCCAGTTTGGGCATTTGAATTGAACTGTGAAAATTAAATCCATAAATTAAACGTAAATTACAATTCAAATGTTAAATCCACCATTAGAATCTTAACGTGCTATTCCAATTATGAGTTTATGAAATTCAACAAGAACAAAATATAACCGTGAGTTGACTTTACCCGGTGCCAGAATCATGACTCCCGCTTGCACAGCACTCTTCACCAAATTGTCCAACGCAAACATCCAATGAGGTTTGATGGAGTGTGATCGGAGCACGGTTACGACGGCATCCTGGAACGAGTACAACGCGAGATGCAGATGATCCAAAGCCACAGCGTCATAGTTAAGCGATTGCTTCAACTCATTAATCGTCTCCTCGAGATTCTTCTCCTTCTCATTAATTATGTAGTCGCGCAGGCCGCGGATGAGTGTATGCAAATCATTCTTGCTTATCGACACGTTGCTCTTATGATCCTTCTGAATTTTCTCCATCCAAAGATCGCAAACGGTATTCTCATCCTGCTCCAATACCATGGACAAAGTTGTGCGGCGCTGCGAATCCTTTTTCAGCCGATAGAAACCGTAGTTTTCGTTTGTTTCGCTGGCGTTTGTGCGCAGCGATGGAGTTGACGTTTCGATCTCTGGCGATAGTAAAAATCCCGAAGAGTTACGTCGCTCCAGAGCGAACTGATTACTTGGCAGTTCGTCAATATCGACCGATGAAGTGTGACTCACTCTGCAACCGAACAAACAAAAACAAATTAATGAGATCCTGATAAACAAATAAAAATCTTACTCTAATTCTGGTGTGGTGGGAGTATTGTAAATGGTACTGATAGAACTCATGAGAATGGGATTGTTGGTTCTATACATCAAGCGATCGGCGGGCATCGAATTGCTTCGTGAGAAATCCGTAGAGGATGGTGGACCCAACCGTAATTTACGATGTTTACTAAAAGTATATCACATATACATATATACCCACTTACAATTGAATCAACCCATAAACCTTACTCTGTTAGGAAAGCATCCTCTAGCAATTGTGCTGCAGTGGGCCGATCCATAACACTAACGGCGAAACAACGAAGAATGAAATTCTTCGCCAGCTGCGACAACTCATCTGGTATGATCGGATGCTTCTTGTAATAGCCGACCTTGAACATGGCCGCCTGCGCACATCCAAGTTCTATGAAAGGTGGCTTGCCTGTTGCCATTTCCACGTTTGTACAACCGAACGACCAAATGTCGGCGGCCGGGCCATAGCCGCGGAAGCCTTGATCAATCACCTCTGGCGCCATGTATTGCAGGGTGCCCGTAAAAGTTTCCGTCATCGGGTTAATTCCAGCTAAACGCTTGGAGGTGCCGAAATCTGAAATCTTCACCACGCCACTGTATGTGTTGACCAACACATTATCCCCCTTGATGTCGCGATGCACAATCTTCTGTTCATGCAGATATTTCAAACCTTCAAGAATTTGTTTGGAGTAAAATGCCATGGTTGACTCGTTATCCTTCAAAGGACCCCATTTCTTTTCGAGTAGATCAGAAAGAGAGCCTCCAGGTACTTGTTCCATAAAAATTTTAAAGTAGCCATCTTCAGAAAGAGAGCCCAGATACTGTAATCAAGTTAAAATAATTTGTTTAGTTTATACGACACCATTTTCAATTAAAAATAAAAATAATTATTAAGTAAAAAAAAATTTTTAATATTCAACGTTTTTAAAATGGACTAAAAAGTATAAAATAATTTTTCATTGCCATAAACAGATTTCTGAACCAATAGAGATGGTCCTGATAATGTTTGATTTTGATTTTTCAATTGATATGGAAATACTAGTAAGATTTAAAACTAAAAACGTTGGGGCATACATTGGGTTATTGATGCGTGAATAGTTCACCTAAGTCACTAACAGTTTGCTTGTACTGCCTATTCTTTGATTTAAACTTGTTAAACTCAAAAGTAGATTAAAATTCAGAATTTTGTTGCATGCTTTGTTTTTCAATCCCATCTATTTGATTGATGAATTTTAGTCATTTATGCTTTGAAAGTATGAGCTGTAGTAACTTAAGTTCGACTATTATTATTAAATCACTTAAGTACAATAATATTGGCCTGCAAATGATATAAACTGTTTTCTCAACAGCAGCTACTCTTTGCTATTATTTTGCGCCCAACGTTTTTAGTTTTAAATCTTACTAGTATTTCCATATCAATTGAAAAATCAAAATCAAACATTATCAGGACCATCTATATTGGTTCAGAAATCTGTTTATGGCAATGAAAAATTATTTTATACTTTTTAGTCCATTTTAAAAACGTTGAATATTAAAAATTTTTTTACTTAATAATTATTTTCTGATTTTTAGTTTTGTGTGTGTAAAATTTTTCAAGTAATTTCAAACATTTTGATGAGATTATAGCAGAGACATGTAAATTTCAACTGATTATATCCGAAATAGAAAATTGTTATATCTACCTATCAATCTGTTTATTTCTCATGATATATAAAATAAAGAAGCTAGCAAAATTAAGTTTTTAAAAATTTATATTTCAATTAAATTATATCAATAATATTGCATTCTTATGGTCTAAGTTGTCGCATTCTTTCCATCTCCTTCAAGGCATCTTCATTGCACGGTTTCTTGCCAGTGAGTTTTTAACAGTCGAGCTCCTCTATTTTTAATCCGTCTAATGATCTCACACGACTTAATGCGACATATGCCTGTCCTTTAGCAAATAGTGCAGATCCGAGATATACAACAGCATGGTCCACTGTACATCCTTGCATTTTATGAACTGTGCAGGCCCAGCAGAGTATTAGTGGGAGCTGTGTTCGCTCGATTGTTCCATAGTTTCGGAGTGCCGGAAACTGTATTGATTTCGACTTGATCAAATGAATTCCATCTATACCAAAGTCGATGCGAACACATGGAATGTCGGTATCATACATCTGATCACGACGGTATAAAGGCCAAACAATTTCAGTGATAGTGCCCATTGCACCATTCACAAGTCCTTGCTCTATATTAATATTTGAGCGAAGCATCACTCTCGCTCCGTTGAAAATTTCCAATACCTTTTGTAATCCTCCTGTCTTGTTGATATCGCCTGACACAATGTTGTCCATGTTTATATTGTCGGCATTTCTTGTCGCATTCACTAGCACATCCTGAGCCCGAATTCGGAAAATTTTTATACCTTGGGCTCTATATTGTTCAAGGACGGCTGTGTTGTGTGCATCAACTTGTGCACGAGTTGGATATATGCGAATTGCTCTATCCAATTCAAAATCGCCAGATGCCTCTGTCGACTTTTGACATCAATAGATAAAAATGTGGGGGCTTCCAATCACCGACGCGTAGAGCATTCAAAAGATCGGAAAATGTTGTGTCGCCTTGTTGTCGCATGTTTTCCGTCAACTCCACAAGACTGAATAGTCTCCACAAATGAGTTGCCGGAATAAATCTTGCAGGCTGATGGAATGCCTGAGCTCCTCGGATAGGTGGCAACTGAAACAAATCTCCGAAAACCATAATGTTAATGCCACCGAATGGTTCATTTTCCATCTTTTTCAGTTGTCGCAATCTAGAATCGATCATGCACAACATTTCGTATGAAACCATTGAAATCTCATCGATGAACAGGAACTCGATGTCCTTCCACTGATTTCGCAAGACCTTCAAATAGTTACCAGTGAGTGGTGCCAAATTTCCTACAATTTTTCCATCTTTCTCAACTGGTAATTTAAATAATGTGTGAAGCGTTGTTCCGCCAACAAGTCGTGCTGCTACACCGGTTAATGCGGAAACTTTAACTGATTTCTTACCATAGCATCGATTGACCTGTTCTTTTATTGCATTGAATGTAAATGTTTTGCCAACTCCAGCACCTCCGGTGATAAACATTCTGATGCGACTCGGACTTCCATTCATTTGGCCCTGGATACTTCGAGTAATGGTGTTGAATAATTCTCGCTGTCCTAAATTCATTGCAGCACACACATTATGAAACTGGTCATTTGTCATTGCCTGTTCGCTAACTTCATCATCAAGTTCTTGTTCAACAATTTCTTCTGGATTTTCAAGAAGATTAAAAGCATGTGCTTGATTAAATGCAGTTTCAAGTTGTCTGTCTCTTGTACGATGTATTTCGAGGTATGCATTTGTCTGCCTCAATTGCGCTTCTCGACCAAGAAAAGCTTCGCGTTCATGATTATATTCATCAACTAATTCATCCTCCGAGTAAAATGGTACATATTGCACAAGTAGGCTATAGAAATAATTTTCCGGATCCGTCCGCATTTGAAAGAATGGCGATCGTACAACAGCTGGAACACTTCGAAATACCATTTTAGTCCTGTTGGCGAGCAACAAAATTTTTCTTACTTCTTCACTTCACTGTTTTTTTTAACTGTAAAATTTTTTACTGTTGACAGGGTTAAATAGTTTTAAAACTGGGCCAATAAAAAGAGTGATCGTTTTTTTAAATTATGGGTTGGTAGGTAGTTTTTTAAATTGTTTTATTTTTTTTTATAGCAGGCCAATTAAAAGGAACGAATGTATGTATCAATATACCAGAGTTGGAGCGTGGTGGGTTCGAATGTGTTGTTTGAGTGTGGTGAGTTTGGTTGTGGTGAGTTTGGGTGTGGTGAGTTTTGGTGTGGTGGGTTTGAGTGTGGTGAGTTACATCACACCACATATGACAGGAATGTAAGAAACGACTATTAACACCTCAATACCAAATTTGATATTGATATTGCTGTAAAATTAGCCGAGATATAGCATTCCTTAAGTTGGAGTTGTATAGGCGGGGCCACGCCCCGTTGTCCAACGCCAACCACATTTAGGAAAAATTTTGGAAACGAATGTATGTATCAATATACCAAAATTCGTTAACATTGCTTATACAAGTGCCGAGATAAAAAGTATTTCATTATTTACACAGAAAAAATTTTGATATAATATTGCATTGTCATCCAGTTCTGAGCTATGTTGAAAATTTCAAGTCTCTAGCTTATCGGGAAGTTACTTTAAAATTAATTCCAAGATTTGTACGGGACATACAAACAAACAAATAAACAAACAGACAAGAAAGCGACCTAATAAAAACGTTTTAATATAGAATAGTCAATTGTAAATGAAAAAAGATAAATTGAAACTTAGAATAGTATATTTAATACCAGAAAACGTAAGTTGAAAATAAGAAAATCTGTGGTCAAAAGCAATAACGACTTAAGTCGACTTAAGACGAAATTGAGTTGACGTTACCACTGTATTCCTGACGTTGATGCGCATATTTTGTTCAAACCCCGGTATCTGTACCCATCTCAGAAAAAAAGTTATTTAAAAAAAACACATGCACTTATGTACATGCACTTATGTGCATTTCAAATTTCGAATTGCATTTTCTCGAAACAGTTGTTTTCGACTTAAGTCGTTATTGCATATGACCACAGAAATATATATTGAAAATGAGAAAAGCTTAATTTAAATTGAGAAAAAGTAAATTGAAAATCCAAAAAGTGGAATTGGAAATAAAGAAGGAAATAATATACACGCAATTCTGTTTTTACACGGTTTTGATTTATCACGGTCTAGACAAAAATTTTGTTTCCGTTTTTACATGATTTCATTCGATTTAGCATGATTAAAATAAGCTATTTGATTGAAATTTTAAAGAAAGATTTTTATTAACCGTATTTTTTACAGGGTTCAAAGATGTGGAACTAACCCTTTTTTTCCATGTATGTATGTAGGTACTTCATGTCTTTAAGGTTTAGTCTGGAACGTATCCAACGTGTAAAAACAGAATTGGGTGTACAATTAATGTAAACACTCATTTGGCTAATAACACTTCGGACACGCGTTACCTGAACAATATTCCGATGCCTTAATTGTGAATGAAGCTTGATCTCTTCGTGCAAGGGCTGCACATCCTGAGAGTTTCTCTCTGGCACTTCTTTGATGGCAATCCGTACTTGAGTTTGTTTATCGCGTGCTGCATACACCGTGCCGTAGGTACCTTTACCCAGGACAATTTTGCGATTTTGATCATCGTAGTCATACTCATACTGCAACCACCGGCAAAAAAATTTCAAAACTCAATTCATATTTTACCATAGCAAAGACAAAAGTAAAAAACTAGCTACCTCAATTTGTCGCGCCTCGTCGATGTTCAAGTTGACGAATACTTCCTGGTCAGAAGCCATTTCCAGGATTAGCTCATAGAATTTTTGTCGGCACTCGGTGGAAGGGAAGTAAATTTGAAAGTCGTCTGAATTGTGATGCACGTAGAGATAGGCGCAGCGATCGTCTCGTTTGTACAGGCTAACCGACTTGATTTGGGAGGCAGTGAATACGAAATCGTGCATCTTTTTGCAAGCATTCTTGGAATGCGCCAAGCAGATGTTGACAATCTGTATAGACTTCTCATCGGCATCCATGTTAATATTTACATAGCTTGGCATGTAGATTTTTTGTGGTTCCAGAACCTGCAGATTACACACATTATTACTTTAAGAAAACACAACCGAGTTTTAAGTTTCAAGAACTTGCCAATATGGGAAACCGTATGCTGTTCATTTCTTCCGTATTAGTCGCTTCTAAGAAGAAATCCATCCAAAATTGGAATATCTGTTCCTCGACGGTTTGCTGATGGTCATCGGCTTTTCTTCTAAAGCGGTGTATAAGCGAAATATTCCCAATTGTCGACTTCAAGTACCAATTTGGGGGCTTCAGTTTGAACATGCACTCAGCTGCTTGTATAGCCTTTGCGTAGTCCTCAGCCAGAACGGATATCTCAAAGAATGTTGCCACATCCCAATACTCCGTTAAAGACGATAGGCTGCCTTTCTTTCCAATAAGATTGTTCAAAGTCATGCCGATGTGCTGCAACTCTTCTGTGTTGCTAAACTCTTTGCCATCAATGACGAGCAAGGTTGCTAAATTGATGCCTGCATACTCATTTGGCTGCACCTCAAAGCTCTGGCGATACCACTTGATGGCGTTCTTCAGGCTTTTCGTATCAGTGTAGTCGGACTCCACAAAAATGTCCTTATAAATTCGACCACAAAGGCATAGCATATCCGGAAATTCGTTCTCTTTCTTCTCCAATGCTTTTAGAGATGACTCCAAAGCCTTCTCACGATCGCCTTTCTTATTTCGGCGATTTAAGGCAAACGCATAGAGGAAGCTCATGTTACCGGTTTCAACGTATTTGCGGGTGTTCGGTATGTTTTTAAGATCGCTCACCAGGCGCACCATTGCATCGTAGTCCTGCACGTCTCGCAGCGAGCACATGAAGCTATGCACCACTTCACCCGACAACACGTGCCCGTCGTCTAGTCGCTTGCGCATTTCGTGTAGAATTTCCTGCAGCTTCACAGCATTGGTGGCATAAGTTTCCCGCGCCGCACGCAAATCCGCCAGAAATTTCTCACGCATGTGAGCTCTGCAAGACTCCAAATATTTAAGTATGTATATTAATTTAAAATATATAAGCGACATGAAAAAAGCTCCTAAAATTACCATACGTTTTGAAAAAATCAAATTTCAAGTGAGACTAATCCTAATTTTATGTAGTACCGTTTCTTATTAATCTTTTTTACGAAATCGTACGATTTTGTAGGCTTGCCATGGCAAAATTATCTCTCTTGGAAAGTTGCCAGCTATTTTCGACAGACAGCGCCGCGAAATTGAAAACAAATTCTCTCATTTTTTACGATATAAAGCTGCCAGGAATCGAACAACCTCTCCCATCAGAGACCAAGCACATACATATACATATATATACTGAGCCACCCTCAAATATTTAATCTCTAACAATATTCAAAATTCTTGCAGATTTTTTGTGCTTCTGATCATTTTGGAGGATCCAATGGTCACTGCCCGTGCTTTAACAGTTAATAGAAACGGAATCCATATCACAAATTTAAGGGACGAAGTTTTCGGAACCTAATAAATAAATACATAACTGGCGCAACAGCCCGTGCCGTGAAAAGCTTCTCAACCCATTCAGATTCGGTTAAATGTAGGCCAAATGTAATTTGTGAAAAATATGTTATGGTTGATTGCCAGAGCACCCACTACACAAAGACTATCCGAAACATGTTTATTAAGCAAAAATTCAACCGTCTCCTCTCCGTCAGCAGTTCGTCTAGTCCTCATCTTCCTTTTGCAGGACTATGTGTATAATTTAATTTTGACAGCCTCGCAGCATCTAAGGATTTTTCTTTCTGCTTTCTCACAGTACGTTTTTTATAATTGATTCACACCTTTGACGAACCTTTCCTATGGCTTTATAAGTTTGAGTTCTGACAACATAAATCGATCAGGTGTAAAATAAATAATATTATATAAAAAAAAGCTTTTTAAAAATAAGCTTTAATTTATTTAATGTACTAAAAAGTAGAAAATAAGTTGTTTCCAAGTCACCTGTATCTTACTATCCCTAAAAGCTTGGGGCGCTCATGTGTTCAATATTTGTCAACCAGTTACCACAATTTTTTTTTTTAATTATTTTTTGCAAATAGATTCTAGTAATGAAAGATAGTTGTGAATATGGATATTGAGCGCACAAGCTTTTATTGATAGTAAGATACTGGTGACTTCGAAACAATTTATTTTCTTTTAGTACATTAAATAAATTAAAACTTATTTTTACAAAGCTTTTTTTTATATAATATTATTTTCTACTTTTTAGTCTCCCATAAAATCAAATTTAGAGCTCTGAAATCTTAAATCAAATCAAAATTCTCAAAGGAAAAAGAAGGCACAATTTCCATCAGCAATTGCATTCACTTCCTTCTGTTGGGGGTTCAGCAGTGGTACATTGTAGTTCTAAAGTTATACACAAATCTGGAGTTGATAAAAAAGTGCCACACCCCTTATCCTACGCCCATAAAATTGATTGATTCATGCATTGTCTTGGTGTTTACGCATGTATGCAAAGATCAGATCTCTAAGTAGTCGGGAAATGGGTGAAACATTGATTACTAGATTTGACGACATACATACATACCGCTGACATACCTGAAGTGAACCTAATATAAAGCTTATAAAATGACAGAAACTAAGTATGCATTTCCGTACTTGGATTGTATTTCCACATCTTGTAGCAAACGCTTCAACCTTGACAACAATGTGGGAGCCTTGGTGTCAGTGGACAGTTCCTTATTCGTTAAATTGCAAATGGAAGACTCCTTGTTTAATTTATACGAAAGGAAAGTATAATTTCCAAGGGATATCTACAAAAAAAGAGTTCACTGGTTAAAAATGCATTCGCATAAAATTATGAAAATTATTTGCTGAATATGTATCTTAAAAAAATGTAAACAAAAACGGAAACAGTGCAAAACAGCAGCAGCGTTAATATAACAAAAATACCACTCAATTCAACCACATGTAATCATGCAAAATCAGCGAAAACAAACACCAAAGCGAACAAAACCATGTGTAGGGCATATACATATGTACATATATGGCTGCTCCTACTTTTGTTGTGGCTTTTTATGTGGGCGTACTATGCAGACACAGCACACACTCTTTTGAACAAAGCAACATACATATGTATATATATGTACACATGTAAATACAAATTAAAAATTAGCCGATTGAAAAGAATTTGAAGCGAATTCAATTGCAAAATTTCTTTTATCTTTTTTTCTTTTATATAAGAATTTTACGAATATTTTAGATTTTTCTAATAGTAGGTATGTATGTAAATACATACATACATACTTCAAATGCGGTCAATTTTTTCAGTCTTACCTTAAGACTTAGCGTCTGCTGAGATTGCACATCGTTGTGGATAAGAATATTCTCCTTCATTCCGAAACTTTCGCGCACGCCAAGGTGATAGCTGAGCGGCCGTTGCTGCGCCTGTATGCTCAAATCTATGACCGCCACATCCGCATTGTAAAATGTTTCCAGCACGTTGATTTCGCCGAAATCTAATTTTTCAAACTGCATGATGTAAAACCAAATCGTTTTATTTTAATGGTAGTTATGGAGGTGGCTGAACTACTGACCTGAACACGCTGAAAATTTGCACCCACTGCCTCAACCGCCTGTTTCATCTCATCCAAAGCGCACTGCCGATCATCCAAGTTCTCGTCCAACTGCGTGTCAATTACGCAGACTACATCCATCCTTCAACCTTATGTATTACAAGATTTTTGTTGCACTTTTTCCACTCAAACTATTTCCCATTCATGTTCGTAGCGCGTTGGTAGTAGCTAAGCGAACAAGCTTTCTAACTCTTGGTTTTTGCCTTACCGATTTTTCATCCAAACTACGTTGAAACACTCTTCACTGAAACCGGAGTATTTGCACTTCATTTCCAGTTAGGCGCCAGAATGTTTTGTTTTGATTTGATTGGCGGAAAAGTTGAAAATAATTTTCAATTTATCTTATTACGCTCCATCCAATAAAAATTTTTTCGTCGCTGTTCTTCTTCTCCTTCGCTCCTCTTTGTAGAAAAGTAGCACCACCGCAGGGGCGAACGACAGCCTCAACATGTTTCTTTTACCATCCTCAGTGTTTTTTGTTGCCAGAAACTGGGGCCGGGCCAATTGCCAAATCAAAACTGTCCCTCTATAACAGTTTACGTCCACGTCCGCGACTCCACTTTCTATGTTACAACTATTAAAAATTATTTCAAAGTTCACAGCCGGAGCAGAAGGATAACAATGGACAACATACGGAGCTACCAACCAAAATAAGTAAATCGATGACGTACAGTGGCTGTCATAAATAAGTAAACAAACTCAACATATTGACTTTTCCCTGTATAACGGTAAACATAAGAGTATATATTTTAAAAAATTAACTTTTATGAAAAAATCACGCTATTCCCTATATGTTGACTGAAAATGAAATTAATTTTAGTCATGTTCGAACGCTTCAAAAATAAGTAAACAATCACATTTTGATGGGTTTTCTTTAAATAAAAGCTAAATAAAGTGTAGTTTTTGATTGAAAATGAGTTAATAACACACGTTGGGAATATTTATTACTTTGTGATTAAGAAACAAAAAATTTTTTTCGATTAAATTATAGAATCCTTTAAAATGTCCTTTTTATCGGTTAAATGATAATTATGATTCCAAAAATTGCAAATTCTGCACGCTTAAGTACAGAAAAACGAAGAGCAATAATTAAACTAGACGATGATGGTAAAACTTTTAGAAGTTTTGCAAAATTTTTCAATAAAACACCGGCGGCTACCTTCAAGGGAATTCAAACTTTCAAAAACGATGACGCGTTGGCCGCGGATATTCCCCAGGACGACGAAAAATTACAACAAAAAGAATCGATGCAAGAATAAAAAACATCTCTGCTGCAGATCCAATGCTTTCTGCTCCAAAAATTACCTCTTAGCTAGTATCAGAAGACAAATCAGCAATGTTTCTATCCACTATTCGTAGATAGCAATATGAAAACGGATAGTACGAGTCGAGTTTTTTTTAAATTCCATATACGAGCCAAATAAATCTGTAAAAAAATGATGATATTCTATGCAGATAATGTATTAAAACCCGAAAGTTTTTGGCATAATATATTTTCGACGGATAGATCTAATTCGCATGTAATGTAGTGGTGGCCAAATTTACGTTTGGCGCAAGTTTGATGAAGCGTTGTCCTTTAAGTGTACAAAACCAACACTTTCCACCGGCGACAAAGGATTAATGGTTTGCGGATGCATTTCTGCTTATGAAGTAGGCAAAATAGTGGTATTGGAAGGCTGATCCAATCCTCAAATTTATCTTAACTTGATGAAGATGTCATAGTTGCTGATGGTAAGCGTCTAATTTGTTAGGATTTCATTCTACAACAGGACAGCGCACTTTTCACAAGGTCAAATTTGTTTCAGAATATATAGCTGATGGAAATATTAATATTTTGGAGTGACTTCCTCAAAGCCCAGATCGAAAATAAATGGGCGTGGCTTAAAAATCAAATTACTGAGATGGGTCCTAGAAATTTGAATGAATTGAAGGATTCAATTATGGAGATTTGTTACTTTTATTTCAGAAATGTGCAGGATCCCTTGCTCTTTCCTTTCCAACTAGGCTGGCAAGAATGTCTCAAAATAATGACGGCTCTACCATACCTCATATGCCGCTCGGGTTTTTCCTAACATACCCTCTTGCATGTATGCGTATGCTCTACCATACCTCATATGCCGCTCGGCTTTTTCCTAACATACCCTCTTGCATGTATGCGTATGCTCTACCATACCTCATATGCCGCTCGGCTTTTTCCTAACATACCCTCTTGCATTTATGCGTATGCTCTACCATACCTCATATGCCGCTCGGCTTTTTATAAGCTTTATATTAACTTCACTTTCTGTCCGCGGTATGTCGTCAAATCTAGTAATCAATTTTTCACCCACTTCCCGACTACTTAGAGATCTGAAACTTTGCATACATGCCTAAACTAGAGCCCAATACATGAATCAATTTTATGGGCGTAGGATAAGGGGCGTGGCACTTTTTTATAAACTCCAGATTTGTGTATAACTTTAGAACTACACATCACACATCAATGAAACTCGGTAGGAACTTACTACATATCCATATCCTTCTACTGAGAAAATAAGGGGGCGCTGGATAAGGGGGCGTGGCACCCCCATACAAACAAAATTTTTGATCTCGATTAGCTTTGGAACTAAAGGTCGTGCAGCATTGAAATTTCGTATGCAGTCGCCTCTTGGATGTGTCGTCCCACTGGTTAAATTTTATGGGCGTAGGATAAGGGGGCGTGGCACCCCCCATACAAACAAAATTTTTGATCTCGATTAGCTTTGGAACTAAAGGTCGTGCAGCATTGAAATTTCGTATGCAGTCGCCTCTTGGATGTGTCGTCCCACTGGTAAAATTTTATGGGCGTAGGATAAGGGGGCGTGGCACCCCCATACAAACAAATTTTTTATCTCGATTAGCTTTGGAACTAAAGGTCGTGCAGCATTGAAATTTCGTATGCAGTCGCCTCTTGGATGTGTCGTCCCACTGGTAAAATTTGGCACTTTTTTATCAACTCCAGATTTGTGTATAACTTTAGAACTACACATCACACATCAATGAAACTCGGTAGGAACTTACTACATATCGATATCCTTCTACTGAGAAAATAAGGGGGCACTGGATAAGGGGGCGTGGCACCCCCATACAAACAAAGTTATTGATCTCGATTAGCTTTGGAACTAAAGGTCGTGCAGCATTGAAATTTCGTATGCAGTCGCCTCTTGGATGTGTCGTCCCACTGGTTAAATTTTATGGGCGTAGGATAAGGGGGCGTGGTACCCCCCATACAAACAAAATTTTTGATCTCGATTAGCTTTGGAACTAAAGGTCGTGCAGCATTGAAATTTCGTATGCAGTCGCCTCTTGGATGTGTCGTCCCACTGGTAAAATTTTATGGGCGTAGGATAAGGGGGCGTGGCACCCCCATACAAACAAATTTTTTATCTCGATTAGCTTTGGAACTAAAGGTCGTGCAGCATTGAAATTTCGTATGCAGTCGCCTCTTGGATGTGTCGTCCCACTGGTAAAATTTGGCACTTTTTTATCAACTCCAGATTTGTGTATAACTTTAGAACTACACATCACACATCAATGAAACTCGGTAGGAACTTACTACATATCCATATCCTTCTACTGAGAAAATAAGGGGGCACTGGATAAGGGGGCGTGGCACCCCCATACAAACAAAGTTATTGATCTCGATTAGCTTTGGAACTAAAGGTCGTGCAGCATTGAAATTTCGTATGCAGTCGCCTCTTGGATGTGTCGTCCCACTGGTTAAATTTTATGGGCGTAGGATAAGGGGGCGTGGTACCCCCCATACAAACAAAATTTTTGATCTCGATTAGCTTTGGAACTAAAGGTCGTGCAGCATTGAAATTTCGTATGCAGTCGCCTCTTGGATGTGTCGTCCCACTGGTAAAATTTTATGGGCGTAGGATAAGGGTACGTGGCACCCCCTATACAAACAAAATTTTTGATCTCGATTAGCTTTGGAACTAAAGGTCGTGCAGCATTGAAATTTCGTATGCAGTCGCCTCATGGTTGTGTCGTCCCACTGGTAAAATTTTATGGGCGTAGGATAAGGGGGCGTGGCACCCCCATACAAAAAATTTTTTTTATCTCGATTAGCTTTGGAACCAAAGGTCGTGCAGCATTGAAATTTCGTATGCAGTCGCCTCTTGGATGTGTCGTCCCACTGGTAAAATTTGGCACTTTTTTATCAACTCCAGATTTGTGTATAACTTTAGAACTACACATCACACCTCAATGAAACTCGGTAGGAACTTACTACATATCCATATCCTTCTACTGAGAAAATAAGGCGGGCACTGGATAAGGGGGAGTGGCACCGCCCATACAAACCAAATTTTTGATCTCGATTAGCTTTGGAACTAAAGGTCGTGAAGCATTGAAATTTCGTATGCAGTCGCCTCTTGGATGCGTCGTCCCACTGGTAAAATTTTATGGGCGTAGGATAAGGGGCGTGGTACTTTTTTATCAACTCCAGATTTGTGTATAACTTTAGAACTACACATCACACATCAATGAAACTCGGTAGGAACTTACTACATATCCATATCCTTCTACTGAGAAAATAAGGCGTGCACTGGATAAGGGGGAGTGGCACCGCCCATACAAACAAAATTTTTGATCTCGATTAGCTTTGGAACTAAAGGTCGTGAAGCATTGAAATTTCGTATGCAGTCGCCTCTTGGATGCGTCGTCCCACTGGTAAAACTTTATGGGCGTAGGATAAGGGGCGTGACACTTTTTTATCAACTCCAGATTTGTGTATAACTTTAGAACTACAAATCACACATCAATGAAATTTGGTAGGAACTTACTACATATCCATATCCTTCTACTGGGAAAATAAGACGGGCAGTGGACAAGTGGGCGTGGCACCGCCCATACAAACAAAATCGTTTATATAGAATAGCTTTGGAACTAAAGGTCGTGCAGCATTGAAGTTCCGTATACAGGCCCCTCTTGGATGCTTCGTCCCACTGGTAAAGTTTTATGGGCGTAAGACAAGGGGCGTGGCTCTTTTCAAGCAACTACACTCTTGGGCTTCAGTTTATAATTATAGGTACACCACACATCAATGAAAAACGATAGGAACTTACTTGCCGCGCCCTGCTGGCAAAATAGCAACAACTCACCGCGTCACAAATATGCCACGAATATTAGGGTCGATCACTGCCGTATTATTTGTTAAATTGAGGATATGACATATGACGATAGGAAACACTGTGAATACCCTAAATATTGTGTACTGCTCTGCAAGTTTTAAATTCTTTTTGTTAAAAATTTCAGAGCTCTAAAATTGAATTTATGGAAGACTAAAAAGTAGAAAGTAAAATTATATAAAAAAAAACTTTTTAAAAATAAGCTTTAATTTATATAATGTACTAAAAAGTAGAAAATAAATTGTTTTTAAGTCACCTGTATCTTACTATCAATAAAAGCTTGTGCGCTCCATATTCAAAATATCTTTCATTACTAGAATCTATTTGCAAAAAATTATTTAAATAAAATATTGTGGTATCTGTTTGACAAATATTGAACACATGAGCGCCCCAAGCTTTTATGGATAGTAAGATACAGGTGACTTAAAAACAATTTATTTTCTACTTTTTAGTACATTAAATAAATTAAAGCTTATTTTTAAAAAGTTTTTTTTTATATAATTTTATTTCTGACATATGTCATTCGATGTGTCAATTAATTTTAAATGTGACGCTGAATTTGTGAAATTTATTATTGCAAGAGGCCACTGTGTGTTTATATTCGCTGGTAAGATTATTAAAGACTGACACGCACGCACAATATCAAGATGACGGTGCATTCTTGCAGCCCTTTTAACATGACCCAACATATTAACATTCACGGAGCGGAACATGTTAAAAAAATTTTGCATATGGAAATATTAACAGCGCAACATATTAGCAGAATTATATGGGTGCGGAACATGTTAACAAAATTTTGCATATGGAAATATTAACAGCGCAACATATTAGCAGAATTATATGAATTTTTTATACGGAAAATATTGACAGGATATTTGGCGCGCGACGAAAAAGAAGACAAGAAATTGGAAAATACTGGAGCTACTGGAGCTGAGCCTAACAAAAAGAAGACAAGGAAATGGACAATCGGCAATATTTGAGAACCTGGATGTGTTCCTACTGTGGAAATCTGTCTGGGAAGATGTTTAGATTCCCAAAGCAACCTCTGCAGCGCGCAGAGTGGTTGCGACTGCTTGCTTTCCCAGCCAGCTTCGTCGTCACACCAAGGAGCTATCTCTGCTCCAAGCACTGAAGCGCTGAATAAGTGAGAGGCTATGGGGCTCGCAATATGTGTGAGCGGAGGTATAATTCAGACAAAGTATATGGCTTTGTCTTGAATCCAACGAGAGCTAGCTCTTTAGCTGTCCTAACTTGTTGGTGCTCTATGTGATCAAGTGAGGAATTCCCCAAGGGGGAAAAACTAAGCGGATATGCTGCTTAGCCCGACACTATGCACATATGGTGCAATTAGGCGAGATTCTCTCACTTGTACTCACGTATGTATATCAGTGGGGAATTCGGCAATCGGCCGTAGACCTAATCGTGCACTTTTAGATGTATGTACATATATTAGATGTGCATATATATTTAAAATATGCTACTGCACCTGCGCGCGAACTTTTGGCGAAATGGCGGTAGCAAGTTTCAAATATTACCGAATTTAAATATGTATTAAAGTTTTTCACAAAAAAAATCACTCACAGCACTCACGTACCTTTTGTTGAAATTAGGGATGCTGATGAATTTAAGGATGCTGATGATTTTGCTGAGGTTTTGTTGATGTGCTGGTGAGTTTTGGCTGATAATTGTGTTGAATTTCTTTCCTGTTGAATTAATTCCAAATTTAATATTTTTTCGGCTCTTCCGCGATCGGCGCCGAAGGACCAAATGTTAAGCTGTGCGCTTGCAGGGGGATGGCAATATGTGCCTCTTGCAGCAAGATGAGCAGTGGGGTTCCGCGCGGAAGAGTGAACCGAAGAAACACAAATGCAAAGGAAAAAAAGGCAAAGAAATTTGGGGCAGAAATATGTTCTGTAAAATATGAGTTTTTTATTGATTTTTTACCAAATGTTCGCATATGGCGAACGATTATATGTAGATGATGGTGTGGAGTTGGTGCTTGCTGATATCCAAGTGCCTATTAGTATATCGGCCAAGGCGATATTGAATTTTGAAGGTTGATTTTATGTTTGCAGTATTATTTACTGTCCGAGGAGGAATGCGATGATGCCGAGGACGTCGAAGTGCCAAAGGCTTTAGGTGACGTGTTCGAGTCAATTGCTGGCGCTATTTTTCTCGATTCCAATATGTCGCTGTATGTTGTGTGGAAGGTTTACAGCAACATGATGAAACCGGAGATAGAGCAATTCAGTAATTCTGTGCCAAAATCACTGATAAGAGAACTGCTTGAACTGGAGCCAGGAACGGCTAAATTCGGGTATGTACATGCGTAAAAAGATCAAATTTATTTTACTCGTCCTAATTATCTGTTGAATTTTTAGGAAACCGGAACTAGCCGATGGTAGAAGAGTACGCGTGACCGTCGACGTCTTCTGCAAGGGTACATTCCGTGGCATTGGTCGCAATTATCGCATAGCCAAGTGCACAGCGGCCAAATGCGCGTTGCGTCAATTGAAGAAGCAAAGCTTAATATCAAAAAGCAGTCAAGTGCGAGTCGGGCTCGCTCACTGAGGGTTCCGTACCAGAAATACCCTTTTTAGCGGTCGAATTTAGTTTCTACATCCTTGGCCTACATCTTCGAAACCAATTCACCGAAAATTATAAAAAAATATGTTTGTAATCCATGGACGTAGCCCTTTCTAATGATACCCCACTCGATATAAACAAAAAAAATTTTTTTCTGAGGGGGTCATCTTAAATTAAAAAAAAATTTAAAAATTTATAATTTGTAAAAACCGGCAGCCATTCAGTCATGCGTGATCCAATACCTAGTGAGCCTGATTTTATCAAAATTTTCGGTTGAGAAATGGTGTGGGAAGATGGGATCATGTGGGGACAGGTCCGTTTTTTTAACTATATCTTTCTAACCCGTTTACATAATAATTTAAAAAAAATATATTTGGAATACATGGATGTAGCCCTTTCTAATGATACCCCACTCGATATAAACAAAAAAAAATTTTTTCTGAGGGGGGTCATCTTAAATTTAAAAAAAATTTTAAAATTTAAAATTCGAAAAAAGGGGCAGCCATTCAGTCATGCGTGATCAAATACCTAGTTAGCCTGATTTTATCAAAATTTTCGGTTGAGAAATGGCATGGGAAAATGGGATCATGTGGGGACAGGTCAGTTTTTCTCACATTTTTAACTATATCTTTCTAACCCGTTTACATAAAATTTAAAAAAAATACATTTTATAATCTATGAACATAGCCCTTTCTAACGATACCCCACACGATACGATTTAAAAATATTTTTATTTTTTTTTGTCCGACCCGAAAACCTTTAAAAATTATAAAAAAATATTTCTAAAAATATTTCTTAACTTTTTATAGTGAAAATGTGTTTAGGTTATCAAGACCTAACATTGTGCCAAATTTCAGGTTTCTACGATGAAAATATGGTCGTTTTATATACACACTCCCAAAACAAAAGTGACCTTATAAGTGTTCCCGTTTTTTCCCTTTAGGGGAACGGAACCCTAAAAAGGACTAATTAGGCTACGATTTAATTGTGTTTTGTTTTATACATACTTTTTGACTAGATGTATCGAATTCCCTTGTTTTTAATGATTGTGTAATTAGAAAATAAAGTACATAAACAGCAATTTATGTGAACAAATATAAAGATAATTTATATATGTATATGATGAATTAAATGACTTTTTTTAAACAATTAAAAAGCATCATTTTTATTAAATAGTTAAGTGTTGGATAGCACAGGTCACTCATTCTAATAGTTGCAGTTTTTGTTCATAAATTTCATTCAATATATTTAAGCTTCATTCATTGTGGTTAAAAAAACATTTTTAATGCTACTTTTAATTTAAAATATTTATCCACGCATGCACTTCTGTTTCTGTATGAAATTTTTGTAATTACATATCCCTTGGCTGCTTTGGCTTTGCTTTTAACCTTCTTTACGCGCTTCAGCCCATCCATGTTGCTCTTCATGAATTGCACGTCCTCCTGACGCACAACTGTGGAAATCTACACACTTGCAAAATTAGATTGGAATTTCGGATTTTTAACGAGTGTTTAAGAGAAGCACCTTTTTTGATTTCGTTTGCGCACGCATCAGACACTGGTAAACATCAACAGTTTCCAGGGCATGGAGGCAAACATTGTTTTGCTGTCGTTGGTGCGTAGTAATGATGATGTTGGCCAAATCGGGTTCCTCAAGGAGCGTCACCGTATTTGCGTTGCTCTCTCGCGTGCCAAACAGGGCCTTTACATTGTTGGAAATATAAAATTACTGGCGAGGGGATGTAAAACATGGAAAGCCATTAAATCGAAACTCGAGGTACAGGAAGCCATTGGTAATGAGTTTCCTTTTGAAGAGCTGGAAGAGGAGTAAGTTTTCTATCGATAAGTAGAAAGTAGCTAACTGGCATTCCCGGAGAAAAGCGAACTGAGGCCTTTTGCTAAGAAAAAGCAAATAATGTGTTGAATATATTTTTTATAAATGTTAAATTAAAAAATTGGATATACATTTTGTTTGAAATATTTTTGAAGTAAAACTTCTTTGCGGAGGGTAAGCCATTAACTGCAATGTTTACTTATTTATGACGCATTAAAATTTCCCTTTTTTTATAATTGCTACGAATTAGTGGTAATAATCTTTTTAGTTCAATCTTATGTTGTTTTTTATGTAACTTAAGCATTGTATTTTTAAATACAATTCTTACTTTTTGCTTTTTAAACATAAGGTTTGAAATATATGGACTTGAGTTCAAGCTATCAGTTTGTTTACTTATTTATGACAACCACTGTATGTATATGCCTTGAGTGACTGAAAGGTTTATTAAAACGAATTGTTACAATACGGAAAAGTACAAAATCGCAATAATAACTGTAAATAAACTGGAATAAACAAACTTGAAATGCACTTGAGCTGTTCCAACCCTATAAGCAATTCAGTAGTCGACTACGAAAATAACGCACTTATAGTTGACTTTTCAGTAGTCGACTACGAAAATAGCACACTTATAGCTAACTTTTATGACCTAACTATAAGTTAACTACAATGTAGTGCAGAGCTGCCCCAAAATCAAAGCGAGCTTTCTTCTTTTTTGCTATTTGCTTTTTTTTAATTTATTTATGTGCATTGTGAAATTGAAATTGAAAAATCAAAGCAAGCTGTTTGTTTTCTTTCCTTTTTGTTTTATATATTTGTCAAAAAACTTTTGCATTGGAAAATTTCAATCAGTTGCTCAGAAGGAAATGGAAGCATTTATCAAAAACCAAATATTTTTGCCAAATTATGGAAATATGATGATATATTATCTTAAACAGGCAACGATTTTACAGCATACTAGTTTAGTTGAATAGCTTCATATGAAATTAGTTAGCTATAACTAAAAAAAATTTGCTAACTTTTAGCTAACTTCTAAACAGCTAACTTCAAAGTAACCGACTTTAAGTTAGTTGAAAAGTCATCAAAGGGTAATCGGGACTGACTACTGCCTAGGACATCGCAATGTTAAAAAAGTCAGTCATTTCCACTGAAAGTAGTCGAAGAATAGTCAGCTATGGTTGCGAAGTAGTTAGCTTATAGTGCACTAAAAGTTAGTTGAGTTGCCGGTAGGGAATGTACAGAACACAGATGAACCAGATATCCAACTCTCCCACTAGCGCTAAAAAATCACCACTACATTCACAAAAATAAGATAGAGTTTATCCATATTTGGTTACGTGTAGCCAGGTATTCGGTTTTTTTGTTATAAGTATTCCATCAGTATTCGTCCCAACTTATATAATTGTAACAATTTGATTCTTATTTCAGTTTGAATATATGTGCTGATATTTTGTGTGTTCATCAAATATTTTATTTTGTTGTTTTTGTCGCGTGGGAACCGAGAACTCGAAAGCGTCAGTAGTCGATAGCCGTGTCGTGCAATTTATTTGTATCCCCATAAAATGCCGATCAGCTGTAAAGTAGGTGCAGTCAGCTGTAAAGTAAGCGCTATCCGCTGTGTCGAATTCCCAACCCACTGCGAACAAATTTTTGAGGTTTGACAGTTGTTGGTCCGAAATGTAAACAAAGGAATTTTTGTGAATGCAACTCTGTAAGGAATTACAAAAACAAAATACATTGCGAATCACACGTACGCTATCAGTGAGAGGGAGGTTTCAAAAAAAATGGAAATTTTTGTTCCCTGGACGGACAGTTGGACGTCTGGATATAGTCTGTGGTACAGAATGCGTGAGTTCCAAAGAGAGTCACCACATTTCGGCAATTTACAACTTGAGCAGTAAACATTCTTAAATAATTTACACAACATATTTCGACCCAAGTTTATAACTATATTAACTTTTAATATTGTGTATATATCATTTAAACCTAATATTGATTGAAATAAGTACAACATAAAAATATATTCAGCTACCACACTTTTATTTCACACTGATGGCAACCACAGTGTGTATGGGAGCTGTTTATGAGCTGTCAGCGCAAAATGTGTGCAGCAAAAGTTGAAAGTTGGTCAACTTTCTGCGCTCTGCGCTCAGCGCGCCGCTCATTAGCGGGGTTTAGACGATCCTACATGTCGTCCAACATGGCTTGACGGCAGGAATTACTGTACACGTGTCGCTGCGTATACACGGTCCCACATGTCGTACAACATCACTTTCTTCAAGTTGGCAAGCGAAACGCACGCATACAGCCAAAGCCTTTTTACCGACGGCAAATGAGACTTTTGAAAAAGAATGGGCGTTCTCAGCTCTCGTCGATAGCATTCGACTCAATTAGTTTTTTAAAAGCGCTACGTACACTTTATTTTGTGCGTTTCTATTTTTATGAACTCCGCCATTAATTTTCCAAGTTTCAGGAAAATTATTTAGTTTATACTTTTATGCATCTTTTGTGCATAGCATTCATTTTCATAGTGATGCAAAATGAAATGCTATAGCATTAACATTTTAAAGCCATTTCTATTCATTTAATTTTATACATCCTTAAGTTTTTCTAATTAACGTATATTTCAAAGTAAGAACCAACTGCAGGTTGCAGCTCAATGAAATTCTTACTGTCCGTGATCATGTTAACAGCACGGACAATTTCTCAAAGTGCCAAAATACACTAGGCTTGACCAACATGTGTTTACACAGGTTGGATGGTTTGACAAGCGAGCAGAAATATCAAAAAATTTTGAAAACCATCCCACATGTGTGACAAGCAGTTGTTTCTTGCGTATACACGATCCAACATCGCGGCTTGTCCTACATGTTGGACGACATGTAGGACCGTCTCAACCCCGCTATTGGCACTCTCTTCATATGTTTGCAGTAGTTCAAGTTAGCTGTCAAAAATTTTCAGCGCAATGGTGCGCACGCACGCACCATTAGAACTCCGGCTTAATCGTCATTTAATTTTGTTCGTCGCGCTGTACCCATCGTCGTCCGTGTCACTCATCGTATGGCTTCACACCAAAAAGAGTCGGAAATAATGAAAATTGTATGGCAATGGATCATGTGTGTGATGGCCGAGTTCTAATGGTGCTTGCGTGCGCCACATTGCGCTGAAAATTTTTGACAGCTAAGTTGAACTAGTGGAAACATATGAAGAGAGTGCCAATGAGCGGCGCGCTGAGCGCAGAAAGTTTACCAACTTTCAACCTTTGCTGCACACATTTTGCGCTGACAGCTCATCTACAGCTCCCATACACACTTTGTGGTTGCCATCAGTGTGAAATAAAAGTGTGGTAGCTGAATATATTTTTATGTTGTACTTATTTCAATCAATATTAGGTTTAAACGATATATACACAATATTAAAAGTTAATATACCTATAAACTTGGGACGAAATATGTTCTGTAAACTATTTAAGAATGTTTACTGCTCAAGTTGTAAATTGCCGAAATGGGGTGACTCTTTTTGGAGCGCACGCATTCCGTACATTGGAACAGCTCAAGTGCGCTTCAAATTTTTGCGCTTACGCACTCGCGCAATGTAGTGCACGCACGCACCATTAGAACTCGGCCATAAGGGCTAAGCATCAATCCAGACGTACACATGCTTGACATCACGAATGACCGTGTAAATGCCGCATAAGATGGATAAAGGAGATAATTCATACTTGATATTTAAAATAGCATGCAAAGGAGACGGATCGGATAATTGCAACAAAATCTATGTAGGCATCACGGAATCAAAATTAAAAACTAAAATATCATCACATAAATCAGATCACACATCACGTAAAAAACCTTGGAGCAAAAAGCCTTGGCACAACACTGTACAAAACTCAACCACATCCCATTTTGACAATGTCGCAGTGCTGCAATAGGAGACAAACTACCCAGTTTAAAAAAAAGCTCTCCTGTATTAGCTTAACAATAAAGAAACTTCGCAGTTCACTGCGATGTAATTAGATGCAAGCGTTCCTTCTCGCCGACCTTCTACGCATTGACTTTTCGGTTTGTGTGATCTTCATTTAGAAACTGTTATGGTATTAAGTCATGTTCAGCTGTAAGAAATTAAAGACATATTATATAAATCTATCACTAGATTATAACTTACCGTCGAACTGCTGTTTGATAGACAGACATTGCAACACAGTTAAATTCTTCGTGCTTTTGGATTCTTAGTGTCCTCCTTCTCTTCATACTCCGTAACAATTTCTGCCATTTTACGCTTCTTTTATATTCAATCCCGACAAATCTTCAGACTAATTTTAATTTTACAGACCTATTCCTGCGACCATCACAATACTCACCGCAGTAACAATAGAGCATTTCGTCTCAATTGATACTTTTCCTTATTCGGAACAGAAATCAAAAGCTCGAAATGTATAAATTGTGACAAACATTGTGACGGTCGCATTAGGAGGTAACAAGCGAAAACAGCTGTTGCAAAACGTAAATTTTGAAGCAAAAAGTGAAATTTTTTTATTGCAGTAATTTAAAGGAAGTTACACAATATTAAAAACACAACACATGTATGGCCTGCTGCTCTAACTCCGTTATATCGGGAGTTCGAGGTCCTCTGCCACTGCTCCCACAAATTTTGCACTGCTCGCAGCGCTATAGGGCTGTTTTTCCCGGCTTGCAGCTCTGGGTGCTGATTGCAATATTGAATGAAATGCTGCAGCTGCTCCTACGTCCTCCTGTCAAATTTACGATGTCTAGAAATTAAAAGAAATAAGATAAAACACCAAATTATTGAAAATTTCCAAAAAATACTCACTTTCCGTTTTTTTTGTTTCCATTTTTCGTTTATTTTTGAAGAAGAAGAAGCACAAACAGCTGTTTTTACAGCAAAGAACTTCACCCCTCGCTGTGTTGAAATGCCAAAGCTTTTTTCGTGATACGGTTGGTTAGGAATAGGGTTGTAGAAAGCCCGGCACAAGAAAGCGGATCAATTGATTGTCTCAATCAATTGTGCCGGGAGCGAGCGAATAGGGCTGTTAATCGCAGCATTCTTCCTTTTCAAACTGCTTGACAGTTGACAGGCTCATGTGAATCATATGTCCGCAATCAGCTGTTTGTCTTTCCGAAACTGAATCTATTACAATCGGAAAAACAATAATATTTACAATTTGAACGCACTAAAAACATGTTGCTAGAAATGAAATGCACTAAAAACATGTTGCTTCCATACCCGCTTGTATCTTTTTTCTATAGGCATGTCCTAGGACCTAGGACGGCATGCCTGCCAAATTAACTGCTGTAGAAGCAATGCTGCATGCATCTCACGGAATTGATGCGGCAGGTCAGGTATGAAAAATATAATTAAAAAATAAAGAAATTCTTTTTTCTATTCTATTCTCTGAGAATTGCCAATTCATCACGAGAAGTGGCGCTGCCGCAAAGAAACAATTTGAAAACCAATTCTCTTTATATTAGATTTTATTTATGTGCCTCTATTAGATTTTATGTCAAAAACCAAACGAGGACGCAGCAACATTGACTGCACGTAGTATTAGTTTTTGTAAAAGCTGATTAATTCAAATGTTTATCTGTTTTTTGTTAAATTATTATACAGATTGTGAGAAATATAGCACGCTTGAAATATAATTGAACGGGCGTGACATTTTAAAAATTGTGCACGTTATCAAAAAAAAATCTGGTAGCACTGTTCACCGGACAATTTTAATTACTCAGCCTTCGATACACTTGCCTTTCGCTTAGCCGCTGTATGAGTACATATTTCTTGTTCTCGAGCTTGTTTGTCGCGCAGTCTTGAGCACATACTATCCAGACGTCCAACTGTCCGTCCAGGGAACAAACATTTCCATTTTTTTTTAAACCTCCCTCTCACTGATAGCGTACGTGTGATTCGCAATGTATTTTGTTTTTGTTATTCCTTACAGAGTTGCATTCACAAAAATTCCTTTGTTTACATTTCGGACCAACAACTGTCAAACCTCAAAAATTTGTTCGCAGTGGGTTGGGATTTCGACACAGCGGATAGCGCTTACTTTAAGGGGTGTTTGCAGCTCTCAAGAAAAGCGAAAACTCCATATAAAAAAACGCCAACAAAATGCTCAAGAAATTTCCTTGCGTCAAAATTGCTTGACCCCTATTGCAGCTCTCAAGAAATCTGCTACGAAATTTACTACTTTTTTCAGTGGAAATGTGCATAGGGTAACTCAGGTTTTGGCAAGGAATAATGTTTGAAACATTATTACTTTAAAAAGAAGAAGACTTTCAACAGCTAATAACAAGCGAAAAAGGTAAGCAAAACATTAAGGGCCAGTTTCACAGTGGATATTTAAACTCTGATTGCAGTTTAAATAGGGAATTTCAGTTTCACAGTTGGAAGTTAAATCCGATTTAAATAGCCGACTGTGGATATTTAAGTACGGCACAGAGTTGCAATCGAAAACAAATAAACAGCTGATTTCGGATGTGCAAGCAAGCTGCGTCGACAATATTGCAATTTATAAGAGATCAAATTAAACATAAAACTGCATGGTATAGCACATATAAATGATCCCGTAGTATTATAAATAATATAAACTGTGGATTCTTTGCACAATATCCAATAATTCACTTCTTTCGGCCGACAAAAAATTTTTAGCTCGCGCTACCTCCATAATTGAACAATTGAACAAATGTTTTTGGCAAGTTGTGTCAACCTTCAATTGTCAAATATTCGAAGTTGCCATTCATTATTCCGTATTTAAATAAATGCACTGTGAAACTCAAGAAAAGTTAAACTAGATTTAAACTCAATTCGCAAATTAGATTTAAACATCCACTGTGAAACTGGCCCTAAATGTTCATTTTAGGTTGGAAATTTGCAAAATATTTTGATTTATTTTAGATTTTCAATTATCTTAATCTATTATCTTATTTTCAGACATGGAAAACTCGGAAAATACACCGCGAAGCACAGATTACTACCAGATACCCAACTCTCAGGGCCAGTTTCACAGTGGATATTTAAATCTAATTTGCGAATTGAGTTTAAATCTAGTTTAACTTTTCTTGAGTCTCACAGTGCATTTATTTAAATACGGAATAATGAATGGCAACTTCGAATATTTGACAATTGAAGGTTGACACAACTTGCCAAAAACATATGTTCAATTATTCAATTATGGAGGCAGCGCGAGCTAAAAATTTTTCGTCGGCCGAAAAAAGTGAATTATTGGATATTGTGCAAAGAATCCACAGTTTATATTATTTATAATACTACGGGATCATTTATATGTGCTATACCATGCAGTTTTATGTTTAATTTGCTCTCTTATAAATTGCAATATTGTCGACGCAGCTTGCTTGCACATCCGAAATCAGCTGTTTATTTGTTTTCGATTGCAACTCTGTGCCGTACTTAAATATCCACAGTCGGCTATTTAAATCGTATTTAACTTCCAACTGTGAAACTGAAATTCCCTATTTAAACTACAATCAGAGTTTAAATATCCACTGTGAAACTGGCCCTCACACAAGCGCTAAAAAATCAGCAACACAATCACAAAATACACGATAGACTTTTCCATATCTGGTTACGGGTAGCCAGGTATTCGGTTCTTCTGATATCGGTATTCCATCAGTATTAGACCAAACTTATATTATTGAAACAATTTGATTGTTATTTCAGTTCGAATATATGTGCTGATATTTTTTGTGTACATTAAATATTTTATTTTGTTGCTTTTGTCGCGTGGGAACCAGGTACTCGAAAACATCTGTAGTCGATAGCCGTGTCGTGCAATTTATTTGTATGCCCTATCAATTGTAAGATAGGAGCGTCAAATGCAAGATAGGAGCTATCCGCTGTATCAAATTCCCAACCCACTGCGAACAAATTTTTGAGGTTTGACAGTTGTTGGTCCGAAATGTAAACAAAGGAATTTTTGTGAATGCAACTCTGTAAGGAATTACAAAAACAAAATACATTGCGAATCACACGTACGCTATCAGTGTGAGGGAGGTTTCAAAAAAAATGGAAATTTTTGTTCCCTGGACGGACAGTTGGGCGTCTGGATATAGTCTGTGCCGCGAAGTGCGCCAAAACGCCAAAAGCGCTTCAACAAATTTTCTGATGTCGAATTTAGCTTGCTTGTTGCTTTCTTCCGATTCTAATTGTTCCGCACAAACCACCAATATTGCGGTATTTAGTACGAACACCATATTATACACGACATTTTGCTTTGATTTGCATCAGCTGGTAGCTGTCAAAATTACTTGGCCACTACTATTTTGTCCTCAAGGAATAATGCAAAATTTTTCTTGAGCGTTTTCTTGAGAGCTGCAAACACCTCTTTACAGCTGACTGCACCTACTTTACAGCTGATCGGCATTTTATGGGGATACAAATAAATTGCACGACACGGCTATCGACTACTGACGCCTTCGAGTACTCGGTTCCCACTCGACAAAAGCAACAAAAAAAAATAATTGATGTACACACAAAATATCAGCACAAATATTCTAACTGAAATAAGAATCAAATTGTTACAATCATATAAGTTTGGACGAATACTGATGGAATACTTATATCAAAAGAACCGAATACTTGGCTACCCGTAACCAAATATGGATAAACTCTATCTTATTATTGTGAATGTAGTGGTGATTTTTTAGCGCTAGTGTGCGAGTTGGATATCTGGTTCATCTGTGGTCTTGAGTGAAGGAGCAGCATAAAACGGTTTGAGTGGGAGTGGTGCAGATAGAAAAATATTTTTATGTTGAAAAGTGAATGAAAATTGGAAAACAAGTAAAATTAAAGTAGAAATTTACCAAAGACAAAACGAAAATAAAACGATACTAATAGTTATTGGAGGAGATTGAAAGCAGTTGCGAAAATGGGGCTAAATAACTGCTGTTCGTGTGTGAAGTACTTTATGGTTCTTATAAACATTTTATTTTGGGTAAGTACTACGGCTCGCGTTGTCTGTGACAATGTGAATATGTGCTGCTATCGCTGTAGTGGGTGGGGGAATGGAATGGAATGCTCCCAAATGTCCAAATGGCCCATTTATTGTACGTTGCGAGACAACGCCATCTACTGGCAAGTACAGCGCCAAGAACAGATGCATACACAAGCGTACCTACACTGCTCTACTTCCGCTCGCTCCGTCGTCGAGTCGATTGGATGCTCCAATACACAACAAAAGTGCGCGTCTGCCCTGTCCCATCCGTATGTGATTTCTGCTCAATTCTCCGTTTTCCTTGGCATTTTTTGTTTTGCGTAATTCTTATCTATAGTACAAAAACTTAATACGTTTTATATTTGCATGCTAACAAGGAAACGGGTGTGCTGTTGGACGTAATTGGAGTTTGCATACATTCCACCGTCTCTGCCTTATATATGTATGTATGTATAAGGGGAAACGATTCTTCTGCCATTTATTCCTGAATTCCGGCTCCAGTCGGATTTAAATTTCAAGTCCAACGGTTTTTTTTATTTTTTCTAATCTCATAGTTCGACTTTGGTTGCTTGTGAATTTGCCCGCTTGCTTGCGACCATCTGCTCTTATCCGGCTGTACTCTCTCCTGTCTCATTCGTTCATTTCAATTCAAATATACAGTATTTATTAGTCAAGATCTATTTTCGAATATCAATACCACAAGTCTATTGTTGTTGTTGCTATCTTTTGCATTCACACGCCTCACTCCCACCCAACGTTGTTATTTTTGCTGTTGTTGTTGTTGCAGTACATATGTATTAATAAATTTTAGTTTTTTCTTAAGCATCCAGTCGCAGTCTATAGTAAAAAATCATAAAATATTTTCAACTGTGGAAATGAGGAAACAAATTTAATCAATTTACGAGAATGTGTGTGTGTGTGTGCTTTTGCTTCTTTTTGGGATAGAAGAGAGGTTGCGCTTAACTGTGGCGCTGTAATTATACAATTGAAGTATTTATTCTGTTTATGCGCTGTCGTGGCTTATTGGATGTGTTCGCAATGCGGAGGATGCTGGTACCATACCCGGCAGGATCATACCACCAAAAAAAAAAACAATCAAGTGCGAGTCAGGCTGGCGCATTGAGAGTTCCGAATTTAATTTTTCTTTGCCCGTCTGTTCTTTACTTGGTTTTGATTGTTTTCTGTAAACACAGCGCTTCTCATTGCCCGTCCGTCCGTCCGTAACAATTTCTTTCTAAGGGAGTCATCTTAAGTAAAGAAAAATTTTTTTAATTTTAAATTTGGCATAATCTTCTATTCTATACTTCTATTCTATACTTCTATTTCTAACTTAACTTCACTTTCCGCGGTATGTCAGTCAGCGGTATGTATGTGGTGGAATCTAGTAATCAATTTTTCACCCACTTCCCGACTACTTAGAGATCTGAAACTTTGCATACATGCGTAACCACCATGACAATGCATGAATCAATAAATTTTATGGGCGTAGGATAAGGGGCGTGGCACTTTTTTATCAACTCCAGATTTGTGTATAACTTTAGAACTACACGTCACACATCAATGAAACTCGGTAGGAACTTACTACATATCCATATCCTTCTACTGAGAAAATAAGACGGGCACTGGATAAGGGGGCGTTGCACCCCCCATACAAACAACATTTTTGATCTCGATTAGCTTTGGAACTAAAGGTCGTGCAGCATTGAAATTTCGTATGCAGTCGCCTCTTGGATGTGTCGTCCCACTGGTAAAATTTTATGGGCGTAGGATAAGGGGAGTGGCACTTTTTTATCAACTCCAGATTTGTGTATAACTTTAGAACTACACATCACACATCAATGGAACTCGGTAGGAACTTACTACATATCCATATTCTTCTGCTGAGAAAATAAGACGGGCACTGGATAAGGGGGCGTGGCACCCCCCATACAAACAAAATTTTTGATCTCGATTAGCTTTGGAACTAAAGGTCGTGCAGCATTGAAATTTCGTATGCAGTCGCCTCTTGGATGTGTCGTCCCACTGGTAAAATTTTATGGGCGTAGGATAAGGGGCGTGGCACTTTTTTATCAACTCCAGATTTGTGTATAACTTTAGAACTACACGTCACACATCAATGAAACTCGGTAGGAACTTACTACATATCCATATCCTTCTACTGAAAAATAAGACGGGCACTGGATAAGGGGGCGTGGCACCCCCCATACAAACAAAATTTTTGATCTCGATTAGCTTTGGAACTAAAGGTCGTGCAGCATTGAAATTTCGTATGCAGTCGCCTCTTGGGTGTGTCGTTCCACTGGTAAAATTTTATGGGCGTAGTATAAGGGGCGTGGCACTTTTTTTTATAAACTCCAGATTTGTGTATAACTTTAGAACTACACATCACACATCAATGGAACTCGGTAGGAACTTACTCGCCGCGCCTTACAAGCAAAACAACAACAACTCATCGCGCCACAAATATGCCACGAATATTAGGGTCGATCACAGCCGTATTATTTGTTAAATTGAGGATATGACATATGACGATAGGAAACACTGTAAATACCCTAAATATTGTGTACTGCTCTGCAAGTTTTAAATTCTTTTTGCGAAAAATTTCAGAGCTCTAAAATTGAATTTATGGAAGACTAAAAAGTATAAAATAAAATTATATAAAAAAACTTTTTAAAAATAAGCTTTAATGTACTAAAAAGTAGAAAATAAATTGTTTCGAAGTCACCAGTATCTTACTATCAATAAAAGCTTGTGCGCTCAATATCCATATTCAAAATATCTTTCATTACTAGAATCTATTTGCAAAACATAATTTAAATAAAATATTGTGGTAACTGGTTGACAAATATTGAACACATGAGCGCCCCAAGCTTTTATTGATAGTAAGATACTGGTGACTTCGAAACAATTTATTTTCTACTTTTTAGTACATTAAAGCTTATTAAAAAAAAAATTTTTTTTATATAATTTTATTCATTTTATAAGCTTTATATTAACTTCACTTCAGGTATGTAGTGGAATCTAGTAATCAATTTTTCACCCACTTCCCGACTACTTACATCAATCATAAAAATAAAAAAAATTTTACTTTAAACAAAGTTATTAGCGAAACTGCAATAGCCAATCAGAGCACAGATAGAAGAAGAAGCACGTAGGGACAGACGTAGTTGTTTGGTTGATGGTGGTTTGTAATTCTCGTTTGCTTTATACAGTTCTGTAGTCAGTCTTCATTTACTTTCATTGCAAAACGAAGTATTTCTGCACCCGCGATGAGGAGGTATATTGTTTTACTTATAGCATTGCTTTACAAGAACATTGCTCTTCAACAAAGGCATTCATATTAATCAAACAGTAAAATATGTACTGACAAAATTTTAGAAATAGTCAAAAATAAACAAGTAGGTACATATGTTTGCAAAGGGCGAATTGACACATATGTATATTGTGTATGCAAATACACATGCATATATAATAGAATTTCGTTTTTATCAACTCCAGATTTGTGTATAACTTTAGAACTACACATCACACATCAATGAAAGTCGGTAGGAACTTACTACATATCCATATCCTTCTACTGAGAAAATAAGGGGGGCTCTGGATAAGGGGCGTGGCACCCCCCATACAAACAAAATTTTTGATCTCGATTAGCTTTGGAGCTAAAGGTCGTGCAGCATTGAAATTTCGTATGCAGTCGCCTCTTGGATGTGTCGTCCCAGTGGTAAAATTTTATGGGCGTAGGATAAGGAGGCGTGGCACCCCCCATACAAAAAAAATTTTTGATCTCGATTAGCTTTGGAACTAAAGGTCGTGCAGCATTGAAATTTCGTATGCAGTCGCCTCTTGGATGTGTCGTCCCACTGGTAAAATTGTATGGGCGTAGGATAAGGGGCGTGGCAATTTTTTATCAACTCCAGATTTGTATATAACTTTAGAACTACACACCACACGTCAATGAAAAACGATAGGAACTTACTCGCCGCGCCTTGCAAGCAAAACAACAACAACTCATCGCGCCACAAATATTAGGGTCGATCACAGCCGTATTATTTGTTAAATTGAGGATATGACATATAACGATAGGAAACACTGTGAATACCCTAAATATTATGTACTGCTCTGCAAGTTTTAAATTCTTTTTGCGAAAAATTTCAGAGCTCTAAAATTTAATTTATGGGAGACTAAACAGTAGAAAATAATATTATATAAAAAAAAACTTTTTAAAAATAAGCTTTAATGTACTCAAAAGTAGAAAATAAATTGTTTCGAAGTCACCTGTATCTTACTATCAATAAAAGCTTGTGCGCTCAATATCCATATTCAAAATATCTTTCATTACTAGAATCTATTTGCAAAACATAATTTAAATAAAATATTGTGGTAACTGGTTGACAAATATTGAACACATGAGCGCCCCAAGCTTTTATGGATAGTGAGATACTGGTGACTTCGAAACAATTTATTTTCTACTTTTGAGTACATTAAAGCTTATTTTTAAAAAGTTTTTTTTTATATAATATTATTTCTATTTATATTACATATATTTTCTTCCTATAGTCAAACTGTCAAATCAAATTGTATTTATTATTATAAGTTACTAGCTGTCCCGGCAAACGTTGTTCTGCCTAAAACAATTATTTTATTCCAAGATTTGTTTTGAAATGTGTTTCAATGTATTTCAGGAAGAATATGCTTTCGTGAATATTTCTACCCCGACAACAGCTATCGGGTTCAAATTTTGTCGACCACTTTCTGTCCACTTTAGTATTATATGGTGTGAATCTGAGCCAAATCGGTCCATAAATAAGAATTTTCGAAAAACCGCCACCGTGGCAACACTTAGGAAGGTCTAACATGAAAACAAACCATTCGGAGCACCTCACGAACATATGTTGTGAGTATAAGGTCGATCGCTTCTGTGGTTCAGCCGTGATGCTGCAACATACATACGCACAAACGTTTTTATATATTAAGATATTAACTTTTTAAAGTCAGAATTTCTGTGATCGAAAATCTTTGTATTTGAAAAGAACTTGTTCTTATAATACTAAAGATGTTAATAATAAATAAATAATTTAAAATAATAGTAAGCGTACCATGTCATGCGAACTTCGGTTTTCAATTCCGAATTTCATTTTAAGTTTTCTGATATTTAATTTATATTTTCTGAATTTCAATTTCTTCTTCTTCTTAATTGGTCAATAGCAACCCGTTATCAGATGGCTTCTCCCCTTCTTCAGTTGAAAATGCCAAACGTTGCCCAGTGCCTTCTCTAATTGGTATTTCTTTTGGAAACACAATTTTTAAATTTTAAGTGTTTCGAATTTACAGTTGTAATTCTGAAATTCCTTGTATGGTTTCTTAAAGTAATTTAGCTAACACTCTCTGAATTAAAATTTATAATTCTGCATATACTCTTTCTAAGTTTAAAATTAAATTTATGAATATCAGTTTGTACTTTCAAAATTAAAAATTATGCTTCTGAAATTTAATTATTGTTTTCTGAAATCGAACTGAAAAAGGTGTCGCACATTTTGTACTTGCTGTCTTCATTTACTGGCTATAATTCTATTTTCCTTGCCCGTCTGGTCTGTTACTACGTAATGCAGATGAAATGACGTAACGAAAAACGCGAAAAACCCCAAATTATAACGGCAAAATTTTTGCATACAAAAATGGGCAAAAAACGCATGCAAAAAACTACGTAAGGCGGGGAACTACGTAATCGCCGAAATGCGTCGCAAATTGCCGGGATGCGTTTCGCTGCATTCCTTAACCCTTTGCCGTCACGTAGAGCAGAAAAATGCAGAAATTTTCAGGATTTGCGGCAAAAATTGCGATTTTTCCGTTTTCCGCTTACGTTTTAAGTACACTTCGAACACAAACAGAAAAACCGCGCGAATTTTATCATTTCCATAGCATATTTTCGTGCGCAACAAATGAAATCCAGCAAGAAAATTCAATTAAAATCGCGCGGTTTTTCTAACGTAACGAAAAAGGAAAAATCGCAATTTTCGCGCAAATCCGGAAAATTTCAGGATTTTTCTGCTCTACGTGACGGCAAAGGGTTAAGGAATGCAGCGAAACGCTTCCCGGCAATTTGCGACGCATTTCGGCGAAGACGTAATCCCCCGCCTTACGTAGTTTTTTGCACGCGTTTTTTGCCCATTTTTGTATGCAAAAATTTTTCCGTTATAATTTTGGGATTTTCGCATTTTTCGTTACGTCATTCATCTACATTACGTAGTAACAGACCAGACGGGCAAGGAAATGTGGAAATGACCAATTTTATACTTTTTAAACAGTTTTGTAAAATCCATCAAGTGCAGATTGTAAAAAATTTGCTTATGTCTATTTGCAAAAAAATATTAGATTTAATTTAATGAAGCCAATTTTTGTTTTGGAGCCACTAAGTTATCTTATCAAGTTGAAATGTGGAATACATATACTTAGCTGAAGGCGGCATTGGTTACACGTATTTTACCGAATTAATTAATATCAGCTTTAATTTGTTGCAGCATAACGTTCGTAAATGCAACCCAGCGGTTGCACTGCAAAGCAACGCGTTCGTAAAAGCAAAATGGCGTAATACTACTGCGTGCAACGCGTTCGTTAATGCAACGGCTTGGCACCGCAGTGACAAATTTCTGCAATTTTTGCAGTACCTTATGCTACTATTGCCGGTTACAGAACGCGAAATAGAAACGTAGAAAATTTATTATAAATAGATCAAAATTTCTTTGTTATCATGGTATAAAGATGGAATACATCATCTGGATACGTTTTTATTGTTTTAAAGTAATTATTTACTTTCGGGATAGATCTTATTTTCCTTTTCAACAAGTCGTTATGTATGTCGTTATGTTTGTTACGTACATATAATATGTTTGTATGTACATTTTGTATTTGCTGTCTTCATACGCGAATTTGTGTGTTCGCGTGTGTAAATATTGTGTGTTTGCATCAAATAACCTAAAATTGATACAGGATCGTAGAGTAAAATACGATTTTTATTCAGTGTCTTCGTAGTACTTGTGGGCTTACATCTAGACATATAAATCAATTTTTGCACACATTTAAAACAATGGCGCCGCGGAGGCTCAGTGGACGTTAAATCTAAATGAAGAAATGAAATGAAAAAATTAAAATATTAATCAGCAGAAACAGAAGCATTAGAGTACCGAACGCGTTGTTGTTAGTTTCGCAACGTTTTGTTTTTTTCGCAACCGCTTTCCTTATTGGAAATTTTACAAAACTGTTTAAAAATCTATTTCATTTCCACATTTTCCTTGCCCGTCTGGTCGTTGCTACGCAATGCAGATGAAATGACGTAACGGAAAAATGCGAAAATCCCAAAATTATAACGGCAAAATTTTTGCATACAAAAATGGGCAAAAAACGCGTGCAAAAAACTACGTAAGGCGGGGGATTACGTCTTCGCCGAAATGCGTCGCAAATTGCCGGGATGCGTTTCGCTGCATTCCTTAACCCTTAATCTACTACGTAGAGCAGAAAAATCCTGAAATTTTCCGGATTGCGGCGAAAATTTCGATTTTTCCTTTTTCGTTACGTTAGAAAAACGCGCGATTTTAATTGAATTTTCTTGCTGAATTGCTGAATTCGAAAAAGAAAACGAGAATTACAAATCCAAATAAAGTGCACGAATAGAAAATTAACATCACGGCATGTATCAAGTACCACTGGCAGAGGGAATGCGTACCACTGGCAGAGAATGGGATCCACAGCACCTAGCCCGCTATTTGTATGACCGACTCTTGGAAAAAAAAACCAGAATTATAGATGATTGGAGCGGTTAGTTGGTGGGGGGAAAAATAATTGCAACATATTAACAGAATACTCGCGTGCGGAACATGTTAACAGAATTTTGTACATATATGGAAATATTAACAGAATAGTCGTGTGCGCAACATATTAACAGAATTAATTTTTCGAGCGCAACATATTAACAGAATTTTGTATATGGAAATAAGTATTAACAGAATAGTCGTGTGCGCAACATATTAACAGAATACTCGCGTGCGGAACATGTTAACAGAATTTTGTATATGGAAATATTAACAGAATAGTCGTGTGCGCAACATATTAACAGAATTAATTTTTCGAGCGCAACATATTAACAGAATTTTTTATACGGAAAATACTGACAGGATATTCGCGCGCAACGAAAAAGAAGACAAGAAATTGGAAAATACTGGAGCTACTGGAGCTGAGCTAACAGAAAGAAGACAAGAAAATGGACAATCGGCAATATTTAAGAACCAGGTGAAGCGCGGCAGTCAAAATGTCTCTTTTTTTTTAATTTGCTGCGTTTTTTTTTAATGAAATGCGACAATTTAATGCAAAATGTTGACAAGCGCGCTGCCGCAGGCAGACACTGCAACACTTCAACCCTCTTGTCAAAAACCACTGCAGCTTTTGCTCTTATAAGAGGGGGGTGTGGTGTGAGGTACAAAAGGTGTCAGCTGATATTGTTGTGCGCTCATCGCCAGCGTTGACTCTCATAATTAAACGCAAATGACACTTTATGAGCGGCAGCCAAAGAGGGGGGAGGGTGGTGGGCCGACAACGAGCTAGTGCCAGGAAAAACGCTCTGCCTAACAACGCTTTCACTTTAACGTGTACACACATACACACTTAAATTTTTTCGGTGCGCATATTTGATGAAGGATAAACCATATGACGCGCACAGAGCAAAAACGCAGCGAGTGTCAATTTTCGCCACATTGCGCTCATGGGCTGTGAAGTTATAAACTGCGTTTTTGCTCTGTGCGCGTCATATTTAATTAAGAGCCAAGCGGTCTTAAGAGAAACTTAAGCAGTGCTTACATAAATATGCCGAAAATGGGTTAATTATGTGGCAAGCAGGAATGAAAATTTGGGGCATTATTAAAATTTTGAAAGGAAAATAAAAGAAATCAACTTTAAAAACAGAAGCAATTCTACTTTCGACTCGTCGAATAAGAAAACGAGAATTACAAATCCAAATAAAGTGCACGAATAGAAAGTTAACATGTTGCGGCAACACGGCATGTATCAAGTACCACTGGCAGAGAATGGGATCCACAGCACCTAGAGGAAGCGCGCACGTACAGCCCGCTATTTGTATGAGCGACTCTTCGAAAAAGAAAACGAGAATTATAAAGTGCTTGGTCGCTGATGTGGGAGGGCCTGGGTTCAAGACCGAATACAAAGAGAATTTGTTTTCAAATTGTTTCTTTGCGCGGCGCCACTTCTCGCTATGAATTGGCGATTCTCCGATAATGAAAAGCTTCTCAACCCGTTCGGATTCGGTTAATGTACATAGGTCCCGTTCCCGTTAACTTGTGCAAAATATAATAAGCACACACAAGTTAACACGAGAAAGCTAGGCATAAGCCCACACGGGCGGTTGTGCCAATCAATTATTATTATACAACAATTGAAACACCGCTTTTATAAGCATCACACAGTGGTCACTGTTCAAGTAGGGCAGGAGTTCGACGAACCCAACTGCAGCTTCTGAACCTCATCCAACGTCGTGCGATAAAATTAATAGGCAACGATGGCAACGATAGTCGTCTAATATGGGAATATATAATCAATATATGTATATTTATTTTTTTTCAAGATTTAAAAAGAAATAAATATAAATATTAGGGCGATTGCATACATATTTCTAAAAATCGCGTTTATTCTTTATTTGGTGATTTTGGGCGGTACATTCTTATTGGTTGTTGGTTGTTGCTCGAAAAAAAGATGACCATGATGATTTTGAAAATTTCGAATTTCGAAGTAAAAACTACAGTTATCAGTTGAACGAATCCTTATTTTAACCGATTTCCCCTCTTATTTTCTTGTTCCTTGCAGGTCATCGGCTTGACTATTGTGGTGGCCTCTGTCTGGATGCTCACCGATCCGACGTTTCTGCTGTCCATGACGCAGTCCTACAACCATTACAATATCGCGCTCTACGTCTTCTTGGGCATTGGCATACTGATAACCGTCGGCGCGTTCTTCGGCTGCTGCGGCGTGGTGAAGGAGTCACAGTGCTTACTGGTCTCGGTAAGTAGCGCACTGACCACGAAACAGCGTTGGCGGCCACCGAAGTCACATAAAATTCGTCGACGCTGCGCAACTTCGCTAACATTGTGCCAATAAAACCCGAGCTGAAGCTGCATCGAAGTTGCACCAGCGACGATGAATGGTTTACGGTTTTGTTCTTAGGCCAACGTCGATTTTCTTGATCCTTTGTTTGCAGTTCTTCTGCGTCATACTCGTCGTGATGGTTGCGCAGATCGCCGCTGGCGCTTGGGCTTTCCACAACAAGGACAAACTCGATGATATCGTACGCGCCTCGGTGAAGTTCTCGGTGCAGGAGGAATACGGACAGTCCAGCATGAGCTCACGCACAGTGACATTCGATACGATACAAAAAAATGTATGATGTGCTGTTATTCGGGTAGGATATTGCGTGTGATTAAAAATGTTAATATTGTTCTGTTCTGCTTAAAGCTAAAATGCTGTGGCGCCGACGGCCCAGGCGATTGGGCTACTAGCCGTTTCAATAATGTGGATCGTGCCAATATTGTGGATATTGCCATCTCGTCGCTAAACGTGTTCTACAACATACCGGAATCCTGCTGCAAAGACGAATTGAAAGAAAACGTCTGCGAAATGTCAAGAAAACTTAAATTCGGTGGTCCTTTGAACGCTGCAATCTATCAACAGGTGAGCTGTGTAGCAATTGTATGTGAATTCCGATGCGTTGCGTCCGTTCAAGAGTAGGCTAAATCTGAAAATTACACATACCAGCATGTACATAGAAAGGTCTATTTTGTATTAGCTATAAAATAGTTATTTTTGGCTTTAAGACTCCAATTTGTAAGGAGTTGTATTTTAACATAGGCTACCAGAAACTGAACATTGTGTTGAAAAATGTTAGTTAGGGCCTTTGTACATTTTGCCAGCGATATACACAATATTGCTATGGAAAAATATAATTACTCTTAAGCGCTGATCAGTCACCGCGTATCTTTTGTGAGCGGAATTAATCGTAACGGCAAAATTTGGGCCGTTCAGTGAAAATCGTATCGTAGCTGTGGCTCTTTTGCAGGTTTCTGTCTTGGTTATTGCTGCCGTGCTGCCATATAGTTTCGTGCACAAAGTAAGCACGCTGTTCATTATGCTTGTGAGGTTAAATTTTACATTCTTTATAAAATCTATGACACAGAATTATCTAAATTTTTAGATATATTTATTGTGGTCTACTTTTAAGAATTTATTATAGCAATAATAATCCGGTTTTTGTTCTAAATTAAAATCGAAGAGCAGTGGCAGCACTGTTTTTAGTACAAAGCAATGTCATTCTCTCATCCTCTCTGAGCATCAGAGCAGACGTAAACGTGTGAGAAAAACCAATTTGGATTATAATTTCTGCGTTACGCGCCGATTAAATACGCAATGAGCGAACGCATGTATGAGCTCGGGTAGGGTAGGTTTTGTCTGCGCTCCGACCAGCCTAGGACCAGCCTTCTTCCACGTTTGACTTTCAATCGAAGTTAAAACCATCAAAAGAAAAGCGGAACATGGCAGTATATTTCTAGGGTTTTAGGATTGTGTTTTAGGAAGTATATTGCTAACAAAAGTTACCTTATAAGTCTTCCCGTTTTTTCCTTTTAAGGCACGGAACTCTAAAATTAGACAAAATAGCAAGGATCCAACCATTTTTGCTCTTCATAACAAAAGCCAGCTCATAACAATTATTTTTTATAGTTATATTTTATTCAAAATCAATAATTTATCGTAGTTTCTTCGATAAGAAATAAAAATCAAAAAGAGATATATATTTCACGAACTCTGTAAAACCAGCAAAGTTTTCAAGCAATAGTATTAATTATACTGATACTCAAACATCACAAATATTTTTAAATTTTTTAAATTTAACAAATAAATCCAATTATTAAATATCTACCTATCGCCACTCAAAAAGTACTTACAAATCAAAACTGAAAACTCAGCCCATAAACCTCTATACTCTGTTGCCTAGCTTCAAGATTTAAATTAAGAAAAGAAAGCAAGAAAAAACGGTTACATAGTTTTCAGCTTAAATTTAATTGACGCAGCAGCCCCTGTAGCCAAAGCTAAAAAGCTAAGCTCAGTTCTATAGATGATTTTCTTAAAAAGCTCTATGGTTCCCGACTTATTAAAAGTGAAACGCAATAGAACCAGAATTAAGCCTTAAAAAATTTATAAAAAATAGATTTGCGCGTTCTTCCCTTCCGTGTTCGCGCAAGTTTTTTGCGGCCGATATTTTCTTACACTGTGATGAATATTTACCATTTCTTATTCTTCACAGGGATGCGTTGACAAACTGATTGAGCTGATTTATGAGAATTGGGTGTTACTGTTCAGCATCACAGCGGCGGTTATTTTGCTGGAGCTTCTGGCATTGGCGCTGTCATTGAGCCTATGCTGTGCGGTGAGGAACCAGCACTACAAAGCCTGAGAATTACAGAACTCCCAGAGGGAAATAAACGACGATGAAAAGTACTAACAATCTATAAGGGAAGCAACAATTACTCTTATACAAAGCAAGACGAACATTTTTAAAGACACAATTTTGGAAGAAACCGAAAAGAAGAAGCAACATTTTGAGAGAGGTGCATGTCCAACAACTGAAATAATTGAAAGGATTCGGAAGTGAGCTAAAAGTGGCCGAAGATTTATTAACGTAGTAGTGAAGAATTGAAAATACTTTATAATCACATGTGTTCCAGCTGTGTATTGTAAATAGAAAATGTTTAGGTATACGGGTTTTGAAACCGTGGCAAGTGCTATGCAGGATTCTCAATAATATCTAGCCCATGTGGAGACAAGAAGATACAGATGCAAGAGAACTTGAAAACAAAGTTATACCTAAAGCTACATAGAAAAAGCATTAATTTGCACACAACTTATATAAATATTGTCTGGCATAAAGCGAGAACAGTCATTAACTTACATATGCATACTTTTTTTGGGATTGATAATAGTTTTTATGTTAAATGTGATCTTTTGTAAGCCGCACAAAGTTTTAAGAAAACGTATAAATGTACTGCGTCTTCCGCGTTTCTAAGATTATGTTACTTTTTGTAATAAAAGCCAAAAATTGTAATTCTGATTTAAAAGCTTGACATTCCACGGAAAAAAAGTGAAGATACTCGTATTGGTGAATTTCAGTTAGCAGAAAATGCATGAGCGCACATTTTTCCAAAGCACAGTTAAGCAGCTTCTGCTTTCGAAATGTAATAAAAAAAACCCAACGCAGCTCGAAACAAGACAAATGTTTTTCCTTGCAATCGCCAAATTTTCTTGAATGTCAATGTCCCTTATACCAATCGCTACAACAAATTTAAAAAGCATGTCTAATTTAGTTTTAGGTAAATTTAGCAACTCCCAAAAATACACGAAACAATGAAATCCATGCCAAAATTGTTCGGAATAATTTGAAACTCCTCTTCCGAAGCACGCCAATTTATGTTTCCAAAATTCCAGCGTAATCTGGACTTTCATGTTCTTGAAATGAAATAAGTTTGAATTTTACATGTTAACTGACTCGAGTTTGCAAAAACAAACGAAGAATAAAAAAAACTAGGAAGGAAAAACTGAAATCGAAATTTTGCTTTTCGAAACTAATTACAGGTAACCCTCCTATAACGCGGATTCCTATAACGCGTTTTCGCTAAAACGCGGTTCCCAAAATGCGGAAGTTTTCCTACAACGCGCCTCCTACAACGCGATTTTTAAAAAAAATTTCTATGTGACGGAATTTTTTTAAAATATTTACTATTTTTTTTTTTAAATGTTTTCTTCCCTAAATACAATTCTTTGCAGTATGTACATATGTACATACATACATACTTTGATACCTATTCTTTTTCGTAACACTGCTCTCCTACATTTGAGTATGTGTTTACAAATTTATAATCAAATATGTATGTATGTATTCTCTTGTTCCACATCTTAAAAGCTGTCAAATTATGTTCCACAACGAATTAAAATTGAATCTAATTGAACTTTTCACTAAAATGTATCGATAAAGTTTTAAATATGACAGGAAGAATACATTTTAAAGAACGATCCTCTAAGGGATAGAGCAGAAATATTTAAAAGAAATCTTCAAAATAACTTATCTCCATATCAAGAAATTTATAAAGATTTACGAAATAAGAGCAAACAAAGTTCATTAAAATATTTTTTCAAACCAATAGTCGTCGAAAGGATCTCCGAATCTGATAGCGGATCAAGCTCAGATTTTGAACTAGTACGAAAAAATCGTTCGAAAGAAATCATACTAAGTGATGAGGAGGAGTAGAAAGTTATGCTTCTATTTTGGTTTTAATTTATTAAATCGTTCAACTTGAATATGTTACGAAGAGTTAGTTAGAGACTCAATAAATAAATACACAAAAATATATTAAGTATGTATGTACATATGTACATACATATATACTATACAAAACCCAATTTTTCAGTTTGGAACCAAACTCTGATTTTTGTATGGAGTTCATATCTCCTACAACGCGATTTCTTACAACGCGGAATTTTTTACGAACCTGTCTTCCGCGTTGTAGGAGGGTTACCTGTACCTGCATTATTATTATAATTATATTATACATATATTATTTATGAAATATACACAAAATGTCAAACTGAATAATATATATTTACAATTACATAAATATATTACGATTTGATTTAATGCATATTTTTTTACAAATATAAATTCATATTAATATATATGTATGTACCTACCTACGAATTGTTGTTGCATATTATTTTTGTTAGTTGAATGTGTAATCCCACTCTTTAATCAAAATATACACCCCCATTTACATCATACTTACAAACATGCGCAGAGAAATAAATAAAATTTATATTAAAATTTTTAAATACTAACTAATAAGCTATTTACAAGTTAAAATTAGTGCTTAAGTAAAATTGTAGTGAAATGTTCTCATCATAAATAAGTACAAGTTATGTCTACTTGAAAATATGTATGAAAAGACGACAAAAGTTTACTCAGCAATCTGAAGTTGATCACAGTGCCATGCTGCTAATGACAAATCTCAACAAAACCACACATGGCAAACAAGCAGTGCGTTTTTTTTCTTTTCTTGTATATGGAGACACTTTCATATTTTGCCTTCGAAAATTTAAAAGAACCAGAGTTATAACAAAAGTACTTATACAAAAAGCGAAAGTAACAATATTTGTTCGAAAGCGGCCGAGTAAGGTCCCAACGAACCGAAAAGTCTATTATAACTACTTTTAACCAGCCATTCTTCTCTTCGATGTTTCCTTCGGTGTCATGCCTCCTTGGACAGTTGACAAGCGGAACGTTGGACAAGCGATCAAACAGATCTAGACACAATTGGTCTCCTGCCATGTTCGACATTTTACTTTCGATCGAAATTGATTGGAGTACGTGTGCAATTTTCAGTGCAATCGATTTCCATTACGATTGATAGTAAAATGTGGAACATAGCTGCTTTTTTCGTATCCTTCACGAGCCAAGCGTTCGTTTTGTACAGCCTGGCCATTTACTCGCCTCGTTTGTGTCACTGCTTTCATTGTTTGGAGTAGTAATATGTAGGCAGTAAGGTATGAACACGAAGTTTTCTGGTATACTCATCAATGAGATTGAAGAAGTTCAGTGTCCAGCGTACTTGCATATTTAGCATAGTTAAAGAAAAGCAATTTAATAAACTATTCAAATTGCACACTTAGTATTAAAAACGCTCAACTCTATTACACACACTCACAAAACAAGAAAGAAAACAAAAAAAAGACAAGAAAGAGAAAATGAATCTTTCAGTCATTTATTCTAAAATGATTATTTAAATTACAAAAGTAGGTGAATACTTTGATAATGTTTGCACTTGTAAGGGGCACACGTTGGATAAGCATTTCCCTACAGCAACAATCTGTTAGTGATGCTGCATTCAGAGTCCATGTGGTTCAGCCAGGCAGGCTACTCTCATCGTAAGCATTTTACGCTTAAGTAATTGCAAGGGAAATTCATTCACAAGTACATAATTCGAAAACTAAATAAATATGAATATCGCAAAATATAATTTCGTAGTGAGAATGGAAGAATAATCAATTTAACTCTTATTGAAATGTGTTTACCTTAAGGACCCATTGTAGTGCTCTGGTAAGAGTAACACCGATTTATAATTCTGCATACAAAATCAAAATAAATTCATGATAATTGAATGTGTGTTGTAGCTAGTTTTACTTTGTAATTCTTGACTTCAGGGTAGATTGAAATATATCTACTTGTATATTATTACTAGCTTTTAACCGAGGCATAAATAAAACAAAAATGTTTGTATTATAATTCAACTTTTATTGGAAAGTTTCTTGATATACATACATATGTACCTATGTACAACATTCTAACTTTTTTCTTCGGTTCGCAGGTATATAGAGTTCTCCTGAGCTACTTACTTTCGAACCAAAAAATAAAAAAACTTTAGTAAAATCTGCGTATAGTAAATATTCATAATTGACCAAGGGAGAAACTGAAGATTAGGCTTTGGGATTTATTTAGGTACGTTCGTAAATGCAACCCAGCGGTTGCACTGCAAAGCAACGCGTTCGTAAAAGCAAAATGGCGCAATACTGCCGCGTGCAGCGCGTTCGTTAATGCAACGGCTTGGCACCGCAGTGACAAATTTCTGCAGTTTTCGCAGTCATTATCCTACTGTTGCCGTTTGCAAAACACGAAATGGAAACGTAGAAAATTTATTATAAATGGATCAAAATTTGTTTGTCATCTTGTATAAAGATGGAATACATCATCTGGATAGGTTTTTATTGTTTTAACCCTTTCATGCCCGAATTAAATTGGGCGGAGCTAAAAATTCTTTGAGGTCAGATATGTGATAATATTGACTCAAATATGAACTGACAAAAATTTCAAAGTAGGGGAGAGGGGGTACCTTCGTCTACTTTTTTTTGAAGGCCTGTATTTCAGAAGGTAATGAAAATATTTAAAAACCGATTAGACTGTTACAATACCTCATTATTTAACAATAAAATGTTATACTAAAAGTTCTTTAAAAAGTTCCGTTTGTATTATTTTTTTCAAGATTAGTAAAAAAAAGTCATTTCGCTGAATGTGCCCCCATGCCAGGGTAGCTTCGGCATTTGGCGGGGCACTTTCAGCATTCACACTTTCAAGTACCATAATGTGATACAAAATCTTGTTTAGACTAGATAAGACATGCTTTTGGTTACATAACACGTTTTAATTATTTTTGCATTAAAAAATTTAAAAAAAATCATGTTTAAGAGCTTAAAAAAAATTTACTTATTGTCAAATTTTTTTTATAAATTATTTGTTATATATAATGTTTAAAGTGCTAAGATCGACCATAATATTAATTTTGTGTGGTTATGGGAGGTTTAAGCCAGGTTCGAGGGTCTTGGAAGCTTCAACTCGATTTCGATTTTTAGTACCTGTGAAGTTATATTGACGAATGTGCCCCATGAAAAAGAGACGAGTCCACCCTGGTGTCACTTTTTTTTCTTTTTATTTTTTTACTTCTAATTTCAGTGCTTTATTTTCACATAAAACACTTTTATTTACAAAATAATTGGTATTCAAGTAATACTAATACAATTTTGTTCGAAATAATAGTATAAATACGGCACAAACTTCTTACGTTACCGACCTGAAAATTCGGCAACGAAGCGCGAAAACACAAAATCAAACGTAACTTTGTCAGCTGTTCAGATAGAGATGGCAAACTTTGTTAGGGTTATTTATGCAAGTGATGGGTTAGTTTTTACTAATAAACAGTGATGTTCGGTGACTCCTTCATACCGAAATCGCCTTTGACGAATGTGCCCCAAGGACGAAGGTACCCCCCTCTCCCCTACTTGGTGTCCTGGTTCGTAAGTTACAGGATGTTGCCTATAGGCAACATTGGGGAATGGTGGTGAATTTTAAAAACCATATACATTTTTTTTAAATGAATTTTTTGTTGAAATTCAAGTACGAAAAGACACAAAACCATTTTTTTGTAGATTCGAGCACAATTAAACATTGCATTTGTTGCATTTAGAGCGTGGAAAACCAGTTTGGCATAGTTTGCATCTGCCTTTTGCTCCCCATCGTACCCAGTGACCAAGATATTCAGATCGTATGGATTTTACAGGTTCTGCAGCATGTGCTCTTTTACAGGAGATTAACTCAGAGGCCATCGGAAGATCTGGGGATCATGGAGGCGGTGGTAACGATCCTGGTTATGAAGGATTTGACTCCATATCTGTAAGGAGTCATTCTGATCGACCTCCTTTCATTGAAAACACTACTGTTAGAGTTGCGTTCAAAAGCTCGTTAGCAAGCAATATCCAACTGGAACATATTAGTGGAATATGCTTCACTTCGCCGTCTGCATATTTGAGGTCTCTGCGATACACCATCCGTCTATCGACTACAGATGAATTCATACACCAGAATACTATGAGCCTATAACATTTATTTGAGCTATGGTTTATTTTGTATAATTCTAGCAGCATGTCAGCAAGAACGCCGTTCCTTTAGTTTGCATCGCATACAAGTTTGTTTAGTCATAAATCTTTTTCCAGACTTCATCTTCAAAGAACTGGGTGAAATATTCGATTGATTGTTTCACCTCATTGCTGCGCAGTTCACTTTTCCAACTGGAAAATTGCAAATAAATTTTCTCTATCACCTCCTGTACTTGCAGTCTGCAAGATGCTGAATAGTACAAATAACTGTAGCAGTGATTTGAATTGTAAATCTCTAAATTCACTCGCGCTGTAGGGCGTACATATTTAATAAATTTTCTCAGTAACGTTCAGCCGGTTTATGTGTTTCAAGTTCAAATAAATGCTGCGATCAATAAAAATAGCAACAATCACTCACTTTCGAAGAATTCTATTGCCAACGCCAATTACGATGTTATGCGATAGAATATGTTTCATAATTTTCAAATCACAAGCCTGGTGTTTCTACTTTAGAATCAAATATCACAACTTCTGATGCAACTGATGCAAATTATATTACTGAATTAAGTAAATAAAATTTCTACCATTAGAAGTGTTGAATTTATTTAAGAAACCTAAACAATATTACATATATAATGATTATCAATCAAGCAAAGCACGAATTCAATTTAATTGTCCAAAAAAGTTTTACTTCAGCCGTGTGGTCGTCTAAGCGCATGTGTTTTTTCTTTAGTGTTTATGTTGGGGTCAATTCCTATGAAATGTTGAAGGAACAAGATTTACGACTTGAAGTTCTTGATACTTGTAGAAAATTCTACATTGAAACCATATATCAAATCAAAAGCGATTCAAATTCAAAGACCAGTTTTATGACATATTAAAAATTGTGGATCCATACTTTGCGCAATCATCCTTTCAGCTCAAATCTCTTGCAATTTTTTTTACACAGATTTCCATTTTTATACCCTACACCTATGGTAATGTACTTTGTGCGAAAATTGTAACGCATTAAAGGAGCCGTCCTAGGTATAGACATAAGTATATAGGAATGCTTAGAATCACTTTCTGTGTTGATTTCCGGTTGTCCGTCTCTCCGTCTGTCTGTCTGTCTGTCTGTCTGTTTGCTGTCCGTGCGCTCAGAAGATAAGAAGAAGTTGTTCGATTTGGACGAAATTTGTTACACCGTGAGAGCGAACTTTAATTTAGTTTAAGTTCTGAGATTAGCCAAATCGGTTTCTAATTACTCAATGAAAAGAATAATACTTGGTACTCAAGTTAAGGGTTCTGTCTTCTATGTCATGCGAAAAAATGGGCGCGGTCCTTCCACTTGTAGGCGGCAAAATTTTTTTCCGGTCAAATGGCTCTCAATTGACTATTGATGAAATTAAACAAATGAAATTTGGTTCCCACGTTGAAATATAAGGTACGTTCGTAAATGCAACCCAGCGGCTGCTCTGCAAAGCATCGCGTTCGTAAAAGCAAAATGGCGCAACACGCCGCGTGCATCGCGTTCGTTAATGCAACGGCATGACACCGCAGTGGGAGATTTCTGCAACCTTGGCAGTAATTATCCAATGTTGTCGGTTACAGAACACGAAATGGAAACGTAGAAAATTTATTATAAATGGATCAACATTTCCTTGTTATCGTGTATAAAGATGGAATACATCATCTGGATAGGTTTTTATTGTTTTAAAGTAATTATTTACTCTCGGGATGGATCTTGTTTTCTTTTTCAACAAGTTTTTTCCTCGTTTTACTCCTTTTTTATTGAAATTCATCAAAACTCTCACTTCGAGTTTCGCAACTATCAATTAATGCGTTTACCAAAATTTCCATCCTGAATCGCGTTTGTTAATGCAACATAAGTTTCTGTAGCACTGCTGCTGCCGCTGCACGAATTTACTACTGAAAATGGGCGTGGTCCGCTCACTATGGGGGCGGAAAACTAATGGAGGAAAATCTTCTGGATTAGATTTTTAGCATAAGAAGGTATGAAGGCTGTAATGGCTTTAATTATGATTTTTTTCTATATGCAATTTTATAACAGGTTCTTTGCCATGTCCATATTTTACTTCTGATCCAATCCGACTGGGAAGAGTAAAATTACATTATATAACGGCTGCATAACATAGAAGTTAATATGCATATACAGTACTTTTCGCTCATAACGAACTTCAAGGGACTGGGCAAAACGGTTAGTTTTCCAGCGCGTACTTTTGAAATCGTTTCGGCTTAAGCGAAAGTTCGCTTTAAACGGATTGTAAAGGAACTGGAGAGCGGCATCTTGACATCGAAAGAGCTGCATGCGGCTCGCGAGCCGCAGGTTCCCGACCCCTACACTAGGGGAGTAATGGAATTCGATTATTGACTTGACTGTGAAAAGAGTTTTTAATTATATTTTTAATCCAAAATTACATTCATTATTAAGCTGCTTAAGTGATTAATTTTCAATTTATTACAATTTTTCCGAATTCTAGGTACACACAGTTATTTTGATTTATTTATAAAATGAATTCGCGTCGTGAAGTTGGTAAAATTCTGAAAAATATAGTCATATAAGGAATTTATTTGATGTCAATCTGTGTTACTAACCCATATAATAAATACATACAGATATCGCAGGAAGATACATACATTAAGTAGTAATCTATTCTCTTCGTCTCTATCTAGTTACATACACTAATACAAGTTTAGTCACCATATTTTTTCTGCGAATGAGAATTTTTTCTAGACTAAACAATATTTTGTCTGGTTTGATTTTATAATGTATAAAACATAATGTTTCCTAAACATATTACAAATACTTTAACAGTTTTTCTATGTAAACAATGGCTAACCAATTTTTTCATGAACATTGCAAGGTTTCAATTTTTCTCTTAAGTTGTCTAAAGTATGTAATAATATAGAACATTGTTAATGTTCGTTTAATTTTCATTTAAATAAATGGTAGACTCCAATTTCAATTTGTTTAGCATCGAGTTTACTTTCTGATATCGATAGCTAGCAATGGATTTCAAGATACAAGGGAGTTGAGAATATTTCAACTTTAAAGTTCACATGTTTCGGAATGGATGCCATTTCATTGTTTTTTTCCGATCATATCTACTAAAGTAGTCGTCAAAGCGTTCTTGAAGTAGAGAGCATTTTGACAGAGACCCTATCCCCTCGTTCCCCTTGCTTACAAGCATACAGGCCTAGGCCAGCTTAAGCGTCCTACGTATCCGGATACCGTCAAATAGTTATAATTAAACTAAGTTAAGGTTTAATAGGACGGCTCCTTTGTTGCGTTACATTTTCGCAAAAAGTTATTTTACTCTATTACCATAGGCATATAGGCATAGGTGTAGGGTATAATAAAAAAATATTATATAACTTCTCACGAAACGAAAAATAATGTAGCCATTGGCATACGTAGGTGAAATTGATTTCAAAAAGGATAATAATTTTTATAACCAACATCCATGGAAAATAGTAACTATCCAAGCGATCCACAAAATATTAAAATTTTCTTTGCGAAATATCCTAATAATTAATATTTTTCACAATAAGTCAAAACAAAAATCGTTGTGTGAAAACTAAGAGGCCGCCATTTCGTTAATATTATTTTTTAAGAAAAGATCTATCGATTACACCGAAATTACATCTTTTTAAATTAAATAAGTATATACATTTTGATTTGTAGCGGAAATAAAATTCTGCATACGCCCATGCCTATTACTATTCCTTAAGGTATTAATCAATCGAAGAACTACAATATTAATTAAAAAGGACCATAGGAATCTGTATTTTTTTCGAATTTGACATCATAGAGGACAGTTACGGTAGTAAAAAGTATCCCATTAAGGCAAAAGTTGTAGATACAGAGTATTGAATACTATCATTATTTAATAATATTGTGTACACATTTTTGCTTGAAAACAATTCCTGCTCTGTGCATGTTTGAACTCAAAAACTGCAGTTAAAATAAAAAAAGGAATTTCGTTTATCATTTGGAAGCCTTTATGTTGCTTTTAAGTGGCATATTTAGCCCAAATTTCTCTTGAAATGCAGTAAAATTAAGCTCAGTTGGTAATTCCTAATATCGAATTAAGTTTAAAAGCTGGGCTGGAAGTTGAAAGTAAAAATATTTACAGAAATCCTACTTTGATTGTCTTGACTTGTTAAAAGCGAATATGCATGGCCTTTGCCGCCTTTGCCTACACAGAAGCAATAGCGAACATCGTATGTAAGTACTCTTAAATGCAAAGCATAGAGAAAACGTCTACAAAATATCATCAGCTCTCATCTCACTTCGGTTGTTCAGTTATGAAGAAACTATTTATTATATACGAAATCAATTTTTACGGATACGAAAAATTTTAGTCAGGCTTAATGAGATATAAAAAAGATTTTTCCATTATAACGTTTTTGTATAAGAATGAACGAATATAATGCATGAGTGGGCTGTATTTCAATATAAGCGCATATAACACCGTGTAAGAAAATTTTCTTTTGGTTTCACGTATAACAAGTAAGGAAGAATCAGTCGGGTTTCACCGACAGAGTAATACCCTTCACCAAGTTCCCAAGTGGGGACAATCCACTGAAATTGTGGGTGCATTTAATTTACCGCCTACATCGGTAGACTACAAGATATACCTAATCGGACTATATATGCCAAATATTGATGCTCTGGAAGGTGTACAACCAATGTTGCCATATTCACAGTTTTAACTGTAAATTACAGTTTTTTAGACAAGCTCACAGTTTTTAAAATTACCTCCTAGTACAAATTACAGTTTTTTTCAAATTTCAGATTTGAAAGAATAACTTAAAATGTTTTTGGTTCTCGTAGTACTATCGTATATAAGCTTGTTATTTTATTTAAAATTAATTGTTTTGTGTTATTTTTGCTAATACAATTTTAAAAAAACCGCAATTTCACAAAAATCTTTTTGTTGTTGAAAGTTACAGTTTTTTGGTTGAAAATTCAGTTTTTCTATTGAGAATTTACAGTTTTTTGAAAAAAAAATCTGGCAACATTGTGTACAACAGAAATGATGGGTATATATAATTTACCGCCTCATGGGGGCGAACCACGCCCATTTTTGGGGAATCAAAAGGTATTCTTACCAGCAATGAAGTGACCAAATATGGACGCTCTGGTGTATATATTACTGAAGTTATGAGGATTTTAAGCTTTCCGCCTATATAGTGGGCGGACCACGCCCATTTTTCCGCATGACATAGAAGACAGACCCCTTAATTTAGTACCAAGTATTATACTTTTCATTAAGTAATTAGACAAATTACAGTAATTTGATCGAAAAAACTGAAGTTGTGGGACTTACAGGCCTATTGTGGGCGTGTTCTTCAACCGATTTGGTTAATATCGGAACTTGAAGTAGTGGAAGGTTCACTGCGACTGTATGCCAAATTTGGTTTAAATCGGACAACTCCTTCTTTCTCTCCTATGGACTTATGTCTATACCTAGGACGGCTTCTTTAAAGCGTTACAATTTTCGCACAAAGTTATTAACATAGGTGTAGGGTATAAAAATGCAATGCAAGTAAGTGGAGGTAAAATATAGCACATCTGCGTACTCAGGTTTTCATTGCCTGATTTCGTTTTATTCTAAAAGAACTTGAAAGTTTAAAAGGTATCCATTAGCAGTGGATAAGTGCTTGGTCGCTTATGCGTGAATTCGCTTTTTCAATCCCAACCGACGTAATAATAAAAGAAGTTTAGTTTCTTTGCACGCGACGCCGTTTCTCGCGAAGCTAGTTGGCATACTTTGCCATGAAAAAAGCTTCTCAGCCCCGTTGGGATACGACTATAGAATAAATTTGTTGGTCCCGTTAACTTGTACTAGAATAGGACGAGCACACACAAATTATTCCGAGAAAGCTAGGCCTAAGCCTCGTTCGCCAGCTGTTGCGCCGATAATGTATTTAGTAAACTTATTTCCTCCAATGAAAAGCTTGCTATGGACCTTGGCATTTAAATATAACTCCACAAAGTATTGTTAAGATGAAATTGTGTAGCTTTATTTTAAAACACAACCGAATTTATTCCCCTACTTGTTATATGATGTCAGCGATATTTAATGAAAAAAAAGTTTTAAAAACATTTTCATTTCGGTTTATCAGGACAAAAAAGTGTCAATAATGTCCATGCGAATAATTTCGCTTGGAAATCAGCAAAGAAACCGTTTAAAAACCAATCCTATATTGTCCACGGTTTGAGTCTGCTTCATTTATTAATTGGTCTGCTGGGGTCGAGCTAGCGACCTCATCAGAGAGCGAGCACTAAGCCACTGCGGCGCTGAGTATGACCATTTGCGATAAATAAATTTTTTAAGCTTGTTTCTCGTTGGTTGGAAAATATTAAAAACGAAAACGAATACACTGTTAAATAATAGAGCCGAGATTTTTTTTCGGAAAAAATTTTTCATAATTTATACTCTCTACGAAACAATCAGCCCAATTCTGAATAGAAAATTCCTGGGAATTTTTTCCCATTTCCCAATTTTCCTATTCTGAATAATGTTCGAAAAGTAAAAAAATTTTTTCAATAAATTATGAAAGTTTACATTTATTTTGACAGCCGAAGCAATATTCGAACTTCTTCTCCCAAGGGGATTAGAATAAGAGAATTTGTCTCCCAGGAAAAATACAATTCTTGGGAACTAAACTCCCAGGGAATATTCAGGATTGGGCTGAATATTTTTAACTTTACTCATTAAATATACATATATCTGAATTTGCTAAATGGTAAATTTGTTTGTTTTTGTCATTGTTGAGATTTTAGCCACATTTACATATGAGATACTACATAACCAGACATTTACAATTTTATTGCATTAGTTGTAAGGGAATCCGTCATTATAAAATATTCGCGCAATCTTCCGAGTAAATATAAAACTTAAATGAATATGCAATAATGCACATAAAGATATACATACGTAATAAATACATATGCATATGAAGATGTAATATAGTATAGTTATACCAATGAAAATATATACTTGCATACTTGAAACGAAATCTGTATCGATTGTAATTTAATATTTACAACAGGAGATGTACAAATAATGCGTTCATTTAGCAATTAAAACTATAAATCACAATTTAATTATTTTACTTTGTTCTACATCTTTTCCATTTAAAAATTGTTTGCTAGTCATCTATTTTGTTTCTGTTTAGTAAAGTAATGCTTGCTCCAGCATGGAATTACAGTTTATTAGAATTCAGTTTTCTTATGCTCTATGTAGCGCTGCCTTTATAGTTAAATCGTTTAACTTTGTGTTGGACTATTTCAATGGCGTAGCCGCTTACCTCCTAAATTTTTATAAGTGGCACCAGCAAAGCCAAATATGCAACTTGTATTAGGTTTTGATCGCAGTGGCAGTCATTAATCACCGCGGAGTGAAGCCTGCCCATGGCACATTATAGCGAAAACAAAATGGGAGGGTGCAGCATGAGAACTCACGGCGTACAGTGTGTATCACTGTGAGCCGAAAATTCGGAAAATATAGATAACCTCTGAACAAAATTTTTAACTCAAGCGACAGATATTTCACTGAAGGGAAATTGGTCGTATAATATTCTATTCCGCTGGTTTGCATGCAGCCCCAAACCATCGCTTAGTGGTGTCTTTTTTAATGATGTATGTATGTTTTGCGGTTTATAATTATTAATCAATTGCTTATTTCAATTTAGTTCATTATTGATAATTATATTAATATTTAACAAAATGTTTGCCGATTAGAAAAGCAATTCAAGGAATAGTGTGCAGTCGCAGCAATCAGCAGAACAAGAGAGAAACGGAAACAGAATAGAACAAAATGATAGAGAAGAAGATTTAAAGTAAAAGTGTAAAAGATTCAAGTAGGCAAGTGACAGTGCTGCCAATTATTTCAAATGCATAGTAGATTATATTTATAATAAAGCGTTAATATTCAACAGTATGTATATAGGAATAATGCATTAAGCGTAAAAAAAATATTTTGAATGTTTCCATGATATTTAGCAAATATTTGAATGTTTCACTTGCCAAATCGATCAACTTCAATTACTTAGTTTAATTAAATTTTGATTTCAAAACATCATTTATTTAATGAGTTGAAATCGTGGAAATAAGCCGGAGAAGTTGGAATTATTCTGTATTAGATAGAATAGTTTTATTCGGACTTACTAGCCAAAGAGAAATGACAATTACTCTCTATTTCTGATCTGAAACAAAGCGAAACATAAACTTGCATTATTCAGTATTTTCAGTATAAAGGCCTTCACGCGGATTTACTGTAGTGTGATGTTTATCAACGGATTTGAAGTTGCATTAGATACATACAGGTTTCACCAGTCAATGATTCAATTTAATGCTCCTTGAAGTTTGTCAGGAGTTGGGTTTATTCTAAGGTAAATTATATGTACTATCGCAAATTGTGGGCGTTGCTTTTCTCCGATATGAATGAATCATTGATAGCTGATGTAGCTAATCAGGCTTTTTGCCGAATTTTATTCATTGGTTTTTGAGATACATATGGCCATTTCGTAAAAAGTGACAAGTATACCGACGGACATTGCCAAACCCATTCACATTTCACTCCTGATCATTTCTATATACTTATGACTACATGTATCTACCACGCCTCCTTCTGGGCAAGCCCAACATTCACTCTTGTTGTGTAGTGCATACAAATAGTAAAAACAATCACATTTAAAGAAACTGAAAAAAATTAGATAATGGAAAATGTGTATATCGCTGTATCCCCGAAGATGTTATTAAAAGGTGGAATTGTTTGTCTGCTACCGCCACCGATCCGTTGAAATTTAAATCTAAATATATTCTGGCGATCGTTTTTAGTACGCAAAATTTGGCTTCGCAACCCACGAAATAATTTTATGGCTACGCTATTGCTCTGTTTTGTTTTGTTTGTTTTCTACTTGTGTATTCGTATGTATGTTTGTTATTTGGACTACTCACATCGTATCATTTGGTGGTTTGGTTCTACAATTGTTTTTGTTTATTATCCCATTTCATATTCGAACTTTGTTTTTCTATGCGGCAGGATGAAATTTTGAAAATTTTACTCCTAATTAACTGTTTTTCTTTCAAGGGGGTTTTTTGGGTTAATATTCAAGTGTCTAAAGTATTCACAATTACCGCTGTTATTATTTTGTTATTGGTGTTGAGTAGCATTTGTTTTTGTTTTGTGGGCAACCAATCTTACTTATATTATTAACAAAATTTAGAGATCTATTAGCGATATTGCATTTGTGGTATCATTTCGTACCTCCTGCTCGCTCGAGGGTCATCAAAGGTCGCTATCGAACATTTGAAGTAATGATCTGGTTACAAGGTCATCCTTAAGGCAAGCTTCTAGAAATTCCTCAATTGTTATAATGCCGTCCTGATTCAGATCCAATTTGCGAAAGACTCGGTCGACCTAAAAGATTAATTTTACATATATGTATGTACATACAAAAATTGCATATCATTTAAACATTTCTGCACATCTTAAGCGCTCCAGACAAACAGCCAAGCCCTCCTCCAAGTTGACATGGTGTGTGGTTGTGTTAAAATCAGAGATGGTAAATGAATGGCCCCTTTGTTATGGCTCTCAGTAGGAGATAGCAACCTGTATTTTAAAAACCCTTTTGATTTCGATCTGTGAGAAGCCTAAATTGGTTTTTTTGCTTAATAGCAGATCTCTAAGACTTCCAAAAAAATTTTTGCTCTAATTGATTGTGTTCGTTGAAACGATAATAATAAGCCCCACAGCTGGCCAAAGCAGCTGATTTTTCGAGTGAGAGTTTGAAAATGCAAAATAAGAATTTCATTAAAACTAATAACTTTATCCTTCCGGGTCCTTAACGCATGAACACGTGTCCACGGGCTGGCGCCCGAGGGGCTGCGCAATAATTTATGAAGCGCTCATTCGCTGAAACATCAACAGAGAAAAACACAAATCGATAACTTAAAATAAAATCTGATCGACCGCGGTCAATAAACAAAGAAACATTTTTATTTAAATAAATAATCAACTATGTACTATTAACTACATATGTACCTTCTTCTAGTAAAGACCAGGAGCCGGACAAGCCGCTGGATCTGTTATAACCCGGAAATTATTGCGCTAACGCCCCCGCCAACCAAACATTAGAATTAGATAAAAATGTGTTACATTTGTATGTAGAAATGGCATAAAACTACTGTCAATTCTCTTTTTATGCGGTGGATGCGTTCCACAACTAACCGCACAAAAGGAAATCACATAAAAAAATACACTAATGTATGGTAAAAATAGGGATGTGTTCCATTGTTTTCAAAAAGCGCATAAAACTAAAAAATCGCATAGAAATAGACATAAAGTACATTACATAAATAGGGATACGTTCCAATATTTTTTAAAAGCTCTTAAGACCAAAAAGTCGCAAAGAAAAGTCGACTCAGAAAAAATGTGGATATGTGTTCTGTAAAACATCGTTACCCAAAAGTTCCTATTGGAAGAGAAAACACCAACACATGCAAACATTGTTATGATAAAAAGAAAAACCAATTGTGTTCAATATGTACACTATAAAAACAAATGAATTGTATGTTATATGTTATGAAAACCCCAACTTAATAACTCAAAATTCATTTAAATCTCTCATGATCCTTCCAATAAATGATCCAAATCAATTTCCCAGTCAAAAAAATCAATTGCCCACTTTTTTTCTGAAGATAGGTTCTTCATTTTGCAAAATTGGCATAATTTAAATTTCAAACTTAATAAGCAAAAAATTTTTCAAGTGCTTCTCATTCCACAGCTCCACACTTTTTCCATCGAAATCATGCGCAAGACAACAACAAAATTTGCGTTGAAGATAAGTGTCGCAAAAGTGTACCAACAAAGCTTAAGAAAGTGTTGTTGCTTTGCGCTAGGGCACCTCTGCCATACAAAATTCAAAGGAAAAAAACGCATAACTTCGAAATAAGGGAAAAAAAATCGCATTAAACTCGTATGGAAAAACCGCATAACTTCGAAATCGCATAAAAAAAATTCGCATAAAAAGAGAATTGACAGTATGTATAATTTTATATTAACTGAATGCCATCTAAGATTGTCATATCGCTAAATGTTCATTTAATTGGAAATGTGATTAACAGGGCTGAGATACTGTCCTACAGCTACCATGCGGAGAAGTACGAAAGTCAGCCTCTACGCTACCACCTCGATGGTAGAACGGAATGAGGTTGGTCGACTTCGCCGCAGCACGAAACATGATAAGTAGTAGTACCAGATACTAGCACCTCGACATCCACAAGGTTACCTGGCTGTCCCTCGATCAACGAACATGGAACTAGATCGATCATATTGTGATGCTTGGAAGACATGCTTCCAGCGTGAAGGACGTACGTACGATTCGAGGAGTCCATGAACACTGGATCCCAAGAAGTTCCTGATTTGCAAAGGCCCTGCCAGCGGAACCAATGGTACGACTAGGAGTGTCGCGCCGCAGGGAAATATGCCGTCTACAGATGCGGGGAGCATTCAGTTGTAGTGTCAAACTTCAAGGAGCGGTTTCTAGAAAAAAGGAGGAAGGAGAACCGCCTTTTCTGATGCAAGCGAAAAAGATGAGAAGAGACGTGAGCGTGCGGAACTCGAGATGTAATGCAATTATAACGATGCTCGAAAATTATACTAGCAAGTCAAGCAACGAAAGCGGAAACCTGTTCATATATACACAGGGTATGCTGAGGTTGTGGAGGGAGCATTTCTCAAAATTTTTGTCACTGATGACAGGAGCAATTCCACCTCTGGAGTAGAAATCCCGGAACTAGAGAAAGGCAAAACAGCTACTGAGCGCTAGAAAAGCTGCTGGCGTGAACAGACTAGAACAGCCATACTCAACCTTTTTCTTCGGGCCGCATATATTTATTTGTAAAGTAACGCGTGTTTTTTTTTCAAAACATTTTTGAGGTTTTAAAATATGTATCCCAGCATTATTTCAAAATTAATGTAATTTTTGACTTGTGATAAATTTTCAAGAATTTTAGACAAATCGGGTTTATAATTACAGCAAAACGTCATCAAGGTGAGAATCAGTAAGTCGATTCCTGTACGTTTTTTGCATATTTCATTTTGGAATACGATGATTCACAAAGATATGTTGATGCAAACAATGTGAGGAGTAGGAAGGCACAATTACATGTAGAGCCTTGTATTTTTCAGGAACTAATTTCCAAAAATCTATGTACTCCAAAAAAGAGCGAGATCTTTTTTCTTAAAAAATAGCTTTCAGAATAGTATCGTTCTTAAAATCTATAAATTCATCAAAAAGCTCTGCATAGTCATATCCCAATACAGCTAATTGTGTTAAAGTTGCTGTTTCTAAGTGCCAGGGATTTTCTAAAAGTAACAAACAATTCTTGCCCGTCTGTTCTTTTCTTGGTTTCAGTTGTTTTCTGTTGAACAGGACCGATACTCCTTCCCCGTCTGTTCCCTCTTATACCAGATCTGATGTGGACTATTATTGTGCGTCTAAATCTAAACGAATCTCAAGATATACGAAATTTAGAATGCAAGATTTAAAATAAAATTATATAAAAAAAAAACCTTTTAAAAATAAGCTTTAATTTATTTAATGTACTAAAAAGTAGAAAATAAATTGTTTCCAAGTCACCTCTATCTTACTATTAATAAATACTTGGGGCGCTCATGTGTTCAATATTTGTCAACCAATTGATACAATATTTTATTTAATTTATTCTTTGTAATTAGATTCTAGTAATGAAAGATAAGTGCGAATATAGATTTTGAGCGCACAAGCTTTTATTAATAGTAAGATACAGGTGACTTGGAAACAATTTATTTTCTACTTTTTAGTACATTAAATAAATTAAAGCTTATTTTTAAAAAGTTTTTTTTTATATAATTTTATTTTCTACTTTTTAGTCTTCCATAAATTCAATTTTAGAGCTCTGAAATTTTTCGGAAAAAGAATTTAAAACTTGCAGAGCAGTAGGTACACAATATTTAGGGTATTCACAGTGTTTCCTATCGTCATATGTCATATCCTCAATTTAACAAATAATACGGCTGTGATCGACTCTAATATTCGTGGCATATTTGTGGCGCGATGAGTTGTTGTTGTTTTGCTTACAAGTCGCGGCGAGCTCGGCCCATGCGCAAAACCCCCGTTGCTTTGGCGCGGTGAGTTGTTGCTATTTTGCGTGCAAGGCGCGGCGAGTAAGTTCCTATCGTGTTTGATTGATGTGTGGTGTACCTATAATTATAAACTGAAGCCCAAGTGTGTAGTTGCTTGAAAAGTGCCACGCCCCTTGTCCTACGCCCATAAAATTTTACCAGTGGGACGAAGCATCCAAGAGGGGCCTGTATACAGAATTTCAATGCTGCACGACCTTTAGTTCCAAAGCTATTCTATATAAACGATTTTGTTTGTATGGGCGGTGCTACGCCCACTTATCCAGTGCCCGCCTTATTTTCTCAGTTGAAGGATATGGATATGTAGTAAGTTCCTAAAGAGGTTCATTGATGTGTGATTTGTAGTTCTAAAGTTATACACAAATCTGGAGTTGATAAAAAGTGCCACGCCCCTTATCCTACGCCCATAAAATTTTACCACTGGGACGATACATCCAAGAGGCGACTGCATACGAAATTTCAATGCTGCACGACCTTTAGTTCCAAAGCTAATCGAGATCAAAAATTTTGTTTGTATGGGGGTGCCACGCCCCCTTATCCTACGCCCATACAATTTTACCAGTGGGACGATACATCCAAGAGGCGACTGCATACGAAATTTCAATGCTGCACGACTTTTAGTTCCAAAGCTAATCGAGATCAAAAATTTTGTTTGTATGGGGGGTGCCACGCCCCCTAATCCTACGCCCATACAATTTTACCAGTGGGACGATACATCCAAGAGGCGACTGCATACGAATTTTCAATGCTGCACGGCCTTTATTTCCAAAGCTAATCGAGATCAAAAATTTTGTTTGTATGGGGGGTCCCACGCCCCCTTATCCAGTGCCCCCCTTATTTTCTCAGTAGAAGGATATCAATATGCAGTAAGTTCCTACCGAGTTTCATTGATGTGTGATGTGTAGTTCTAAAGTTATACACAAATCTGGAGTTTATAAAAAAGTGCCACGCCCCTTATCCTACGCCCATAAAATTTATTGATTCATGTATTGGGCTCGTGGTTAGGCATGTATGCAAAGTTTCAGATCTCTAAGTAGTCGGGAAGTGGGTGAAAAATTGATTACTAGATTTGACGACCCACACACATACCGGATGTGAACCTAATATAAAGCTTATAAAAAGGAATTGTTTCCTTGCGGGACGCCATCTTTTGCGAAGAATTTGCAATGCTCCAAGAGTATTCTTTGCCATGAGAAAAGGCGTTTGCCGTTCATACACGAGCTGTTGTGCTAATTATTTACATTCTATATACACAGTAGGAAATCGAATACTGCACATACTCGGTAGTTGCACACCTCGATACTTGCGACACAAACATTTTTTCCATTACGTACTCAGTACTTGCGACATTAAAAAATTTTGACCTCAATACTTGCATCGTTTTATGTTTTGTCTTTAAATAAAATTCGGGGAAGTACCGCCAATGTATCAGTTTTGAGCTCAAAATATTCGGGGAAATACCCACGAATTCATGTGCTGACGAAATCTCTGTTTTTATTTAACTTTTGCATTGAACCAGTGCAGTACTGAGCAAACGAGTGTGCACAAAACAAACCAAAATCCTAAATTTCTTTAATTTCACAAAACAAACTTAGATTCTTTACAGTGAAAGTGACCCCTTATAATTTATGAGGGAAAAAAATGACTCGGTACTTGCGACAACCTCAAAACCTGCACCGAGCCTGGTTTTCATTACGTGCAGTAATCGAGTTCTTACTGTATATATATAAATTCCAATTTTAGCAAAATCACCTGATCTCTGGCCTTTCGATCGTCCTCTGGCTGGTGTGGCCTTCGTCCCATAAGCTCGTGTATTGCCAAAACAATTTCACTCAATTCACTGCGACTAATGCGTCCATCGCCATTTAAATCGTAAAGCTTGAACGTCCACCGTAGCCGTTCATATACAGATCCTCGGAGCAATGTGGACAGTGTGACCAACAAATCCTGCGAAAACAAAGAAAAACATCAAATAGTTGTACCAAGTATCGATGAAGTAGATATACCCGAAAACTAATGGCACCATTGCAATTAACATCGAACGCCTTGAACACATAATGAGCATATAAACTGGAATCTAAAAATAACAAACTTAATGGTAAATGTAAGTTATTACATTAAATTTATTCATAACTTACTGCCATGTGGAAAAAACTTGGCATATATGTCCTTAAAGCAATCCTCGTGAACCACACCTTCGGGGCATTCCTTGGAAGAAATTAGTGAAATAAGAATAGTTAAAGTCGATAATTACGAAATTACCCTAACTACATAATATGTATATTATATGGTTTACTATATACTAATCTGCCGAAAAAACATAAAACTTGCATAATATTCTTAAAATATTTTAAAATATTAAAAAACAAATTAAAATGACAGCGAAGAGGTCCAACTAAAAAATTCTTATATTTGCCCTTTCGTCTAACATAGGCCTAGCAAAAATTAATTAAGTTCGAAGCCTGACATCAACTAGTATTGAAAATAACCTAATGTTTAAAGTCTCATTACTTAGTTAAGGAAAATTCTGCACTTCTAAATAACATACATATGTACATTTAAACAACCCGTTCTCAAGATTGCCAGGAAATGCATGTACTTATGTATGTCATTTCTACCGAAAAAAATTATAATTTATTAAAAAAATCTTAAATGCGAGAAAGCTAGGCCTAAGCCCACACGGGCTGTTGCGGCAATCAATTATTATCTTTAGTTTTCATGTTGTTTACTTACGGTCTTAAAGCCTCGATACATGACTCGTATTTCCTGCTTCGAGAATTTCGTTTGACGGCATAAATCTGCCAGGGCGACTGGAATCGGCTTAGGCACTGAAATATAAAGCAAACCATTTTGTATATCGGGACAGTTTGAAATTGTTATATATTATTGTGGAGCCTCACCTCGGGTGTGTTCTAATTCATAGACCACTTCTTCGATTGGACTTTCCGGAGGCGATGCCATTCTGCTGTTACTTCCTTGCTATACTTAGAGGCGGGTTTGTTATTCAATCCGTTGCTTGCGCCTAGGCGTGCTTTTGGCTGTTTTCTGGATATTAATATGCTTTTAGCTTTATCTTACGGCTGAGGTTAGATTTATTTAAAGTTTTTCCACTGCAAAAACTGCTTCCGGTTGAGTTTTACCCCATGTAATTCTGCTGTGGTGTTTTCTGTTAACTATATTTTTTCGGCGGTATACGACATCCCGGGGATCAATTCATATCAAATCGGCATTGCATTCGATTATTTGAAATTAACGAGATAACTATAAGTATAAAATACAATTTTGAATTACCGATAAGTACAAAATTGGACTATATGTGACGAAGTACAGTTTGTCTCAGAAGATTAGAACCATCGAAAGTGAAAAAAGCGATACCAGGAATATAAAACGTTGATGAAACAGTATGGGTCATGACGCAAGCGTCCACGATTATTCAGGAAAAAGTGATTGTTCAACCTGTTCGATCCAGGCTCGTACTATACATTGGAAAAATGGCAGTCAATACGGCAACGGGCACTATTCAATGGCATTTCCAATCAGCAAACGTACATATGGCATATATAAGTCTTTCACACAGTACGTTCGGCAGGACCTTGTATGCGATTGTAATAAGGTTAATAACCTGGTAGTTAGTGCAGGTCGTCGGGTCGTCTTTCTTTACCACAGAACAGAGCACACCAAGATTTCAAACATTAAGCATGCGTTTTTCTAGCCCTATTCTGCAGGGAAGCTGATACATGCGCCATGCGCCCTACCAGCTCATCGCCGCCAGTCTTGAACAACTCTGCAGGCAGACCGTCGGCGCTCGCCTCAATACCCTTGCTCTCCTAGAAACACATTGCGAAACGCAAGGCCGGAGCTACCGGTCCAATGTTGTGTTTTCGTTTAACGACTTTCTATCAAATATCCCAGTTCCTTTCTTTTGACACATACCGTACATACATATATAGAGATAGATGGATGTGTCTTGCTTAGGTTAGTCTGCAATCTATCCGTATAACTGCTAGTACAAATTTCGTTATTTTTTCGTCGTATTCTCTGGCCATGACTCGCCGATGCTTGACCACCAATGCTCTCATTTTGGATCGATTGGGAGCATATCTTTTAAACCCTGGCGCCCCGCCTCATCACAGTAAACATTCTAAATACTATATAATTTCATTGAAAGAATCATGAAAATAAACGTCAAATTCCTGGAATGGAGCCTGAAATTGTTCAGACTACAGTATGTCCCACTTAAGGCACGCCGGTTAATTGAGTTACCCGCATAATTGAGCAAAAAACACAATGAAAAAGAAAATTCCTCTGAAGAAGAAGAAATTGATAAAAATCGCGCTTCAAGTTAAGAAATATTGAGTTCAATCAATATTTTAAGCGAATTTTTCCTTCCGAATAATATTTGTTCTTAAGAATTGGATAATATGGAGACAAATGTTCACCAACGTTTTTCGGAAAACCAAATACAGTCTATTACAAGATTTTTTCAAGCCGAAAGCCCAAACTCTTTGTAATTTGTAATTGGTTTTTGCACCGATCGAGTAGAATTTGAATATGTATTGATCTCTTTTTGTACATTTTTTTGATGTAGTCATTAAAGTTTGTTTAATTTATTTATTTGTTTTAAACAAATAAATTATTAACATAATTACATTAACTAAATAAGAAACCTGCAGTTTCCATAATTTATACATATGCATAAAATTTTGCTCTTTAGAAATTATTCCGCTTTATTGAATACGTTGTTCTTTTAATTGAGTCATTGGACCAATTAACCGAAATCGGTTAATTGATTTTTCCAGTTAATTGCATCGAAACCTCAGAGTTTTTGCCGACGCAATTAAGCGGCAAATACTGTACATAACATACCAGCTGTTAAAGAGCCCGTTCTTTCAACGAAAGTGATTATTTGAAGTATGTATCTTATATATAAAACGCAGACTGACTAAAAAGCGTTTGCCTGCATCCTGTCCACTTTCTGTCTTTTATGACTTTAGATGAATGAAATCAGTTTGTTGTGTAGCCCAGTCGGTAGAACCGCGCGCTTGCATACAGTAATTCGGTAGGTCACAGGTTCGAATCCCAGCTCCGCAGGTTTTAAAATATTTTTTTATAAGCTTTTTTATTTTTTACTTTGCTTTGTCTTTTATTGTTGTTAATTGTTTTACTAGCTGTCGTGTATACAGGCACACACGACAGGTGGCCCCACTTGTGTATAATAATTGAAATACGAATAAAAACGTGCAGAAAACCTCAAAATGTTAACAACAAAGCTGTACAAAGTTTTAAAAAGTAACGAAATGATAAATGGTGAAATTTTTTATTGAATTTTGTTCTACGGAAAATTTCTAAAAACCTCAGGCTTTTACTATTTCGAATCTAATACACGAATAATAAGACACGAACAAATGATAACTTTTACGAAAATTAAAAAAGAGCTGAAGTCATGCCAATTTTTGAAGTTTATACAATTTTAATATCAAAACACTTTATTGACTCCTAACTGTATAATATTCAAAACAAATTTCTCTGATAATAAGACTTATCTTGTACATATTTTTGGAATGTTATACAGGTAGGAGTCAATAAAGTGCTTTGGCATTAAAATTTTATAAAATTGAGAATTTGGTGTTAATCAATTTGGCAATTAAAGCATTATCTAAGATGAAGGTGAGAGAAAAGGAAATTTTAATATACATTTGTACTCTATCGAGAGATTTCGAATTGATAAGCAAACCCCAACGAGGAAACTAGGTCAAGAAACTTAAAATTCAAGGACCAAAGTGCAAAACGAATAAAAAATTTCGAATATGCTATAATACATATTTTAAAGTCGCGGCAATCAAGGTCTAAGCTTCATGGTGGTGTATTCCATTTTAGGAGGAACAAGATGATAAACCTTTTCAAACCGTTCAGATACGACGAAGTGGCATAGAACGGAAAAATACAGGGGCTAGGCCGCTAACCATGGTCAAATTTGAAAACATAAAATTTATTGCCCCTGCTATAATTCGAAAAATATATTTAGAAAAACAAATTACTTTTGAAATTATTTCTAATCAATTCCTTTTTTGTGGACTGAAGGAATTTATTTCTAATTACAATTACGTTCCCTAGTAATGTAATGTAATTGCATTTACCCAGCTCTGCTGTTAAGGTCTATGTATAGCCACCCAAAAGAAATTGCTTTGAAAATTAAAACATATATGTACATACATATATGTATATATACATATATTTCAATTTATGCACTAAGTTGTTACATTCTTGGCCTATTGCGACTATTTACATGTATATAAAGAAGAATTTTTAGAGTTGAATAGGGTTACCAGATAGTCATCTTTAGGAGAACATGTCCCCCTTTTTACTTAGAAGGCAAAGTTTCCCTCCTTTGCCGAAATGGCATCCTTTTATTCTGTTGACATTATTTTTAAAGTCATATTTTTTCTTCGTTATGGATTACCAGCACTACAATGTATATGTCTTGTTTAATAAATAAGAGTACTCTGCATTTTGCATAAATAAATTAATCATCCTTTGATTTGGCACTGGTTAAAAAATATTAAATCTTGTATCATGTCAAATCTTGTCTACTTCAAAGCTAACAGCATCTAAAAGAAGCTTTTTAGAAAGTTCCAAACTAACTTTTCTAAAGTTGATTTTTTTGGAACTGATTCTTTATAAAAGATTTGCATACTTTTGCGGAAATTTAATCAAATATAAATTGTTCATCTAAATAAAAACGTAAAGGAAACTCAGAGACCCACTCTCCTTTTATAGTTATATGCATTTCCGTTTTTTCTTTAAAAAGTTATATATTTGCAGTTATGCGTTATAGCCTAGGCAGAGTTGCGCCGAACAACGAAAAAGCGGCGACATTAATTGACATATCCTTAACTGTTTGCACAATATTGAGACGGAGACGGTTTCTTCCGCCGCGAGCCCTCTATCGACTTAGATTTATTTCTATTTTTTCCGTCAAGCGGCGAAGGAACAGGGTTGCATCTAAACAACATATTGATTTTCAGAAACAAATTTTACTCCGGCAAGAACACATTTTACATATTTTATTAAAACTTTTGGATACAAATTTAAATTTAATTTTTGGATACATATTTAATATAATAGCCCAATTCACAATCTTGTACAAATGGTCTGGGATTTTTGCAATTGACAGTTTTGTAGCAAAATTACACTAGTTTTGACAGTAGTTTGCTACAAAACTGTCAATTGCAAAAATCCCAGACCAGCAAACTACTGTCAAAACTAGTGTAGTTTTGCTACAAAACTGTCAATTGCAAAAATCCCAGACCATTTGCACAAGATTGTGAATTGGGCTATTATATTAAATATGTATCCAAAAATTAAATTTAAATTTGTATCCAAAAGTTTTAATAAAATATGTAAAATGTGTTCTTGCCGGAGTAATATTTGTTTCTGAAAATCAATATGTTGTTTAGATGCAACCCTGGTCTGGGACTTTTGCAATTGACAGTTTTGTAGCAAAACTACACTAGTTTTGACAGTAGTTTGCTACAAAACTGTCAATTGCAAAAATCCCAGACCATTTGCACAAGATTGTGAATTGGGCTAATATATTTTTTACTTTCTTCACTACAAATTGTTTACCTTTGTAGCTTTCGATCTGGTAACCCTACACCCGAAGGATGAAGGACAATAAAGCAATTCATTTGTATAAAACGCGACTAAAAGGAGTGCCGTCGAAAATGGGCATCAACAGTACAGCACAAAATCGCAGTCCGACGGACGGCTGGACGAACGGACGAACGGACGGACAGACAGACCGGAAAAGACAATGACGTCACATTGGAACCCCACAAGTCATATCAAATTGCGGAGCTTTCCAACAGCGAAGAATATTATGCCATCGAATTTTTGGCAACAATATTGCACACTACACCACGGAGACATAATTCACGGCCAATAATGTGCGTTTTGGTCGTTGTTGTTGGAGCTAACAACGTTGTAAGGAAACAACAAGTAAGGAAGTATCAGTCGGGTTTCACCGACAGAGTAATACCCTACACGATGTTCCCAAGTGGGGTGATAATTCACTGAAATTGTGGGTGCATTTTATTTACAATCTACATAGTGGGCGGACCACGCCCTTTTTTGGCAGACTACAAGATATGCTTAATAGGACTATATATGCCAAATATTGATGCTCTGACAGGTGTACAACAGATGTGATCGGCATATTTTTTTTACTGCCCCCATGGTGGGCGGACCACGCCCATTTCTGGAGAATTGAAAGGTATTCCTACCAGGAACGAAGTTACCAAATCTGGACGCTCTGGTGTACATATTATGGAAGTTAAGAGGATTTTTCGTTTATCGCCTACATAGTGGGCGGACCACGCCCATTTTCTTTTATGGCATCTAAAACCTATATATCAACTTGGAAACCGAATTTCATTAATTTATATTTGTAACTAGTCAATTGGGAGCCATTTTACCCGAAAAATTTTGACGCTTATGTAGTGGGCGGACCACGCCAATTTTTTCGTATGACATAGATGACCGACCACTTAACTTGAATACCAAGTTTTATTAATTTCAATGAGTAATTAGACAAATTACAGCAATTTGAACGCAAAAAAACCGAGGTAGTGGGACTTACAGGCCTATAATGGGCGTGTCCTTCGACCGACTTGGCTTATCTCAGAACTTAAACTAAGTTAAGGTTCACTCTAACTGTGTACCAAATTTGGTCCAAATCGGACAACTCCTTCTTTCTATCCTGAGCGGACAGACAGACAGACAGACGGACAGACGGACAACCGGAAATCAACACAGAAAGTGATTCTAAGCATTTCTATATACTTATGTCTATACCTAGGACAGCTCCTTTAATGTGTTACAATTTTCGCACAAAGTTATTATACCCTATTACCATAGGTGTAGGGTATAAAAAGGCGTTGAACATTCTAAATGTATAGTCCAATAGCGTTCCCCATTGACTGTAACATTATGGCCAGCTTCATTTTTGAAGAAATATGGACCAATGATTCCCTCTGTCCATAGAGCACACCAAACAGTGACTTTTTGAGGATGTAACGGCGTCTCAACAATGGCTTGTGGATTATCATCACTCCAAATGCGACCAGTTTTTTTTATTAACGTACCCATTCAACCAAAAGTGAGCTTCATCGCTGAACAAAATTTGTCGAAATGTGTCGCGCGAACCGAATCATTATTTTGGTAATAAATTTACACGATTTGCAAGCGTTGTTCAGGAGTAAATCTCTTCATTATGAAATGGCAAACCAAACTGAGCATAAATCAAGTGACAGCTGTCAGAAAGACCAACTCCGAAAAAAATATTGCTTGATTGAAAACTAAACGTCTAAAAAAACACCCTTTAAATAAATTTAATGAATTATAAATAACCAATGTGTGCTCTTATACGTCTGGCATGTTTGTTTTGACAACAATACAATAGAATCAGAGCAATAAAAAGCATAAATCAGTTGTCAATGATTATTTTCAAAAACCCACACTTGCCAACTTTAGTCCAACACGAGTAGGACAGATTTTGAGCCGCCCATGCAGTCGAGTCCCCTTCCGTACTTTTTAACACTTAAACAATCGCGTGCGATTAAATAGTAACGGTAAGAAACGCCAGAGGCACGATAAGCACCAAATTCCATTAGTTTGGAAACGAATGAATGAAACTCAGGGAATTACATACATACATACATACAAATGTATATGTATACATATGTACCTCAGTATTTCCCAATAAACATTTGCCTTTGATATCAAAATGTTAAAAACGTGTTTTCAAGGGTATTTATCAAGTTTTACCTTTGCAATAAAAAGGATTTTATGAGAGAACAAGACTTATTTTTCGTTTGCCAACAAGGTTTGATATCAATAGTTGCACACAAATTTATAAACAATTTAATTTTAGCCGTTTTGGTACGGAGTTTTATTTCGTAAACAGAGACTCTCTTGCCTGATATTTCAGGATATTCTGAAAGATCGAGCTAGAAAATTATGTTCTGCATACTCAGAAATCCTGAAATCGTCATTTTTTCATGGGACATATACTAGCATTTTCCCAATAAGCATTTTCCGTGGGACATAAAATCCCAATAAGTATTTTTCACATTCTGAGGACCAAACGGGAAAAACGTATTGGGATTACATATATACATATCCGAATTTAACTAAAGAATCTTGGGACGTATTGTCCCAGTAGTACCGAAAGGGTTAAAGCAAGAACATTAAAATCAAATGAGGAAGCAATTCGATTACAGCGTTTGCATTTAATTTAAAAACAATTCGGTTGCGAAAACTTATATACGTAGCATATTCGGACATTGGTTAATTGCGCTTCGAAAAGCTACATATGCAATTATTCGGCCGTACTCAAATCACGAACTATTCTGCAATCAAGCACAGCAAATCGTTTTAGCGTTTTCTGTTTTAAGTCGCAATCGATTCCTGTTTCTTTGATTTGAGATTACTTCGCCGCAAAACAGATTTGCAACTCATTTGATTTAAAATCAAAGATTGCAGATCTTGCTTCAACTCTTCTAAATCGGGACCGCGAAACAGGTTGGCCAATACTTCGATTTATGTCATAAATTGTTCCGGAAAATATAAATCGAAACGATGTAAATCGAAACGACGTTAATCGAATTTACGTTTTAGGCCCTATAATTTTCCAAAGAAAAAGTTTGTGTTATTTCAGAAGTACATTCGTTTGTCCATACATATTTCATCATTTAAGCAGAAACGTCTTCCTAGCGTGGTTTAATATTGTCCATGGTATGCATTAAACAAGCTTGAAATACGGGTTGATAACGATTTGAAAAGCGACCAGCTAGAGCTACGAGCTACCTTGTTCTAGATATTGCTATCGGGATTTGTGCCAAGTGGGATACTTCGATGCTTATTGGAATGTGTCTATATATGTTTGTATGTGGTTAAGCCTTTGCGCGCCTACTACTTGTAGTTAGTCGCTGGTGCTAAGTACTTCTAGTAAGTAGCATCGATTAGAGTTTTAGAATTTGCATTCGCAAATTCGTGGATTAGGTTACGTACTTATTAGTGTATTCAAACTTACTTTAAGACTCCTGCTCTGCGCAGCACTGCCTTGACCATTTCCGCTTCCATCTCTGACGGGGTGCATCCGCCCTTTTAGCGACTGTGCCGACTCGGGTGGGGTAGCCTTCCGTTTCGTCCGTTGCTGACTCTTCTATATTGCTGTTAAACTTGTAATTTTCCGTGTGGTGCCGTCTCAATAATAAGCTTGCTGAGCAGTTCGTTAGCTTGTTAAATCACTTCACCAACGTTTTTTCGGTTTAGCACTTCGCGTGCTTACTTTAATTTATTTTGACTGACATAATTTTATTTTCGTTTAAGTAATCATTTAATGTTGTTGTTGTATTGTGATTTGCTTTTCTCTTTTACTATTTTTTCCTTTCTCTTTTTGCAAATTGAAATTGGTGTGACTTGTATTTTGAATTTTTGTGTGTTGATTTTTATGGTGGTTGATTATGTTTTTCAGATTACCAAAAAAATCATCAAAATTCGGGGGCAGGATTAAATAGTTGCATTGAAAAACTCCTGTAAGTATGCTACATTTGGATTCGACTTGGCTGCTGTATACATTTAAAAGTATTCTCACTTTCCCTTTTTCAGACAACTTCTTTGCCTCGATCGACCCGACTCGACTCCACACCACTTAACTTATCTTTACTTTTGATGGCTTTCATTTTTGGAACTTTGTTTGCCGTCTTAGTGAAAATTAATTTTTTCAACTGGTCAGAATTGAATTTTGATTTCTTTGCACTTAATTTTCAATTCTCTCCATCGTTTTGGGGCCTCTCGCAGCCTCCGTTCATTGCTTTTGATGCATGAACACGAAAAATACAGCTATATATTTCCAAATCATCCACTTTGTAGCGCACATATGCTGGAAATCGTGCGAATGCGTAAGGGAAGGCAGGACAACATAGGACGAAGAGATACATCAAGAAGAGTGTGTTTCTCTATTTATCTGGGCATGCTGAGCTTTTGCTGCTGCTTTGTCTTCTCTGATTTCTTTCCTCGACCTACAGCTAGCTCTGCAGTTGTAGTCGGAGCAGCGTAAAAGCAGCAGCACCAGGCACAATGGCAGCGATGACGACGAGGAAAACGGCGAAGCAACTGCCGCACTAACCTATCACGCTTGCGAAAATCTATACACTGGTGAACCTCGAGTCCCCCGATAAACGACAAATGGCACTGACGACCGTCAACGTTGGCCATCGACAACGCTTAACTCCATTTGTTTTTTGCTGTTGTTTCCTTCGACGCGTCCGTCCTCTACACGACAGAAACAGGAGCAAATACGAATGGAACGAAGCGCATGACTTCCACTTACGCTGACGTTTCGCGCGCTCGCACAGTGGTCCGATCCAATACAATGACGGTACAAATAAAAAAGAAAGTTCTCTGATATCGTATGTAGTCCGTTTTAATATACATATGTATACCCTACACCAGTGGTCGGCAAACTTATTCGTCAAAGAGCTATATATGTATGTATGTATGTATGTACATATGTATGTTTTGAGAGCCAAATCTTTTATTAATTTAGTAAACCTTTATTATGATTTTAGACCTTCATTAAATTACAGGCACACCGAATAAAACTTGTTTTCATCTTAATATATAAAAACGTTTGTGCGTATGTATGTTGCAGCATCACGGCTGAACCACAGAAGCAGTGTTGCCAGAACCAGGGATTTCGCCCATATTTGGGGATTTTTGTACCTTTAAAGGGCGCGCGGGATTTTGAGTCTAAAAATGGGATTTTTGAGCCGATACCTATCTTTCATACTTCGTTTGTTTATTTATTAATACAGTAGGAACTCGATTCTTGCACGTAATGAAAACCAGGCTCGGTGCAAGTTTCGAGATTGTCGGAAGTACCAAGTAATTTTTGTCCCATATTTGTAAATTATAAGGGGTACTTTCCCTGTAAAGAATGTAAGTTTGTTACATTTTATATTTTAATTCAATACGCTTGTATAATGATACATTTTAAGTGAAACTAAAGAAATTTAGGATTTTGGTTTATTTTGTGCAAACTTGCTTGTTCAGTACTGCACTGCTTCCATGCAAAAGTTAAATAAGAACAGATTTTTCGTCAGCATATGAATTCGTGGGTACTTCCCCAAATATTTTGAGCTCGAAACTGATACATTTGCGGTAGTTCCCCGAATTTTATTCAAAGACAAAATAAAAAATGTTGCAATGTATTGAGGTAAAAATTTTTTAACTTCGCAAGTACTGAGTACGTAATAAAAAAAAAATTTTGTGCCACAAGTATCGAGGTGGGGAAGTACCGAGTATCTGCGAGAATCGAGTTACTACTGTAACTGTAAATATTTTATTATTAGCACCGAATTTAAGTGTAATCTTCAGCGTTGTGCTTTAAGCAACAATTTTTTTGTCCTTTATATTTGTTTAAAAAAATATATGTATATGTATTTATGAATTGTTATTGAAAAACACGTTTTTTAGTTAATATTTGTGAATGGGATTTTTTTCCGGGATTTTTGATTTTTTAAATGGGATAAAGAGGGCGTTTTGCATAAGTGAATGGGATTTTTGGAGCTAGGTCTCTGGCAACACTGCACAGAAGTGATCGACCTTATACTCACGACATATGTTCGTGTGGTGCTCTCAGAGTTGTGAAGAGTTCAATCAGATTTGATTTGAATCAGTGATTTTACCCTATTTGATTTAAAAACTAATTTTCCAATCAAGCATAGCCAATCGATTCATCTTTTTCTGATTCAAATCCCAATCGATTTGTGGCCTTTGATTTATAAATCAGCCCTCACTAATCAAAAGTGAAAATCTGATTTACCAATCACTTGATTTAAATCAGCAAATTTCCAAATCTGATTTACTAATCTTGATTTGATTTCAAATCAAGTCTTGAAATCAAGTGTGCAAAAGGATGACAGAGCAGTAATAAAATGTATACTTCGAAATAGTACCAAAAATTTCAAAGATAAATTCGTTCCTCAATAATAAGAATAATTACTTGGAATTGTGAACAAATCATATGTAAATACAAACAACTTAAAGTAATACATTTATTTTATTGAAATGATAGTGAAATATGTAATTATTCGTTCATATTTCTTCACCGAAAATTGCAAGAAAATTATTTATTTGGGAGGAAAAAAGCAACCCTGTTTCATATGACACTTCCATCAGTGATGTCACATTGTGAAATTCGTACCAAATTTAGTGCATTTTTAAAGCTGATACGTTTATGAAAATGCATTTATCGTCTGATATCTATTTTAGTGCCATTGTTTGTTTATTTTGAAGACACTATTATTAGTCTGTAACATTTTCGAAGCAGTTTGCGTTCCGTGAAATTAAGCTGAGTGAATCGCATAATTTTTGGAGGTTTTGAACAAAAATAGGCATCACTGTCTCGCATCCGTTCTTAGCACCCGCACAAAAGAGGTATACTTTTGTGCAAACCACTGCCGCCACAAAAGTGTAATGAATTTCTACATGCTGTCCCAGGAAGCATAACATGTTAAGTATAATATACATATAATATGTCAAATATATGCATATGCATTTATTAAAATTTGATGGTTTAGGAAAAGGACAAAGTAATGTATTTATGTACATATACTCCTCCTATACATTCATATATTTTGAAATAAAAAAACATAAATTGTTGTTTATTTCTTGTGTATACTATTTTGTAGCATCTTATACCTGCTACTCAAATCCACAACTTTCCTTTTAATACAGAAAAATGCAGCTCTGTGTAGCTTACTTAGGGCCAGTTTCACAGTGGATGTTTAAACTCTGATTGCAGTTTAAATAGGGAATTTCAGTTTCACAGTGGGAAGTTAAATACAATTTAAATGCCCGGTTGTGGGCATTTAAGTACGGCACAGAGTTGCAATCGAAAACAAATAAACAGCTGATTTCGGATGTGCAGGCAAGCTGCGTCGACAATATTGCAATTTATAAGCGGCCAAATTAAACATACAACTGCATGGTGTAGCACATATAAATGATCCCGTAGTATTATAAATAATATAAACTGTGGATTCTTTGCACAATATCCAATAATTCACTTCTTTCGGCCGACGAAAAATTTTTAGCTCGCGCTGCCTCCATAATTGAACAATTGAACATATGTTTTTGGCAAGTTGTGCTGTGTTCAATTGTCAAATATTCGAAGTTGCCATTCATTATTCCGTATTTAAATAAATGCACTGTGAAACTCAAGAAAAGTTAAACTAGATTTAAACTCAATTCGCAAATTAGATTTAAACATCCACTGAGAAACTGGCCCTTAATGTGGTGATTTGGCCAAAATTGATTTGAATCAGCCCAGCGGCCAATCGATTGGTGCTTTTTGATTTCAAATCAAAATCAACTTTTTTGATTTGTGATTTGAATCAGACAAGGGCAAATCACTGATTTGAGTTTTTTGATTCAAATCAATATGATTGGTGGTGCCTGATTTGAAAATCAGAAATTTAAATCGATTGGTGGAGTTGATTTTTAAATCAAAAATTTAAATCAGTTGATTTGTAAATCGATTTTGATTTGAATCTTTTACAGGTCTGGGTGCTCTGAATGGTTTTTTTTCATGTTAGACCTTCCTAAGTGGCGCTGCGGTGGCGTTTTTTCGAAAATTCTTATTTATGGACCGATTTGGCTCAGATTCATACTATATAATACTAAAGTTGACAGAAAGTGGTCGACAAAACTTGACCCCGATCTGGGGCTCTCATGTGTTCAAAATTTGTCAACCAGTTAACACAATATTTTATTTAAAATATTTTTAGCAAATAGATTCTAGTATTGAAAGATAAGTGTGAATATGGATATTGAGCGCACAAGCTTTTATTGGTAGTAAGATACAGGTGACTTCGAAACAATTTATTTTCTACTTTTTAGTACATTAAATGAATTAAAGCTTATTTTTAAAAAGTTTTTTTTTATATAATATTAGCTGTCCCGGCAAACGTTGTTCTGCCTTAAATAATTATTTTATTCTAAGATTTGTTTTGAAAGTATATCAATTATGGTAGGAATTTTTTTAAAAATATGAAAATTATGCACAGGAAGAATACGTTTTCGTGAATATTTCCACCTCGACAACAGCTATCGGGTTCAAATTTTGTCAACGACTTTCTGTCAACTTTATTATTATATGGTGTGAATCTGAGCCAAATCGGTCCATAAAGAAGAATTTTCGAAAAAACGCCACAGTGGCAACACTTAGGAAGGTCTAACATGAAAAAAACCATTCAGAGCACCACACGAACATATGTTGTGAGTATAAGGTCGATCGCTTCTGTGGTTCAGCCGTGATGCTGCAACATACATACGCACAAACGTTTTTATATATTAAGATTATTTTCTACTTTTTAGTCTCCCATAAACACTCGTAGGTTTATGACCTTCTTTTTGTAAAATTTTTAATTTTTCCTTTATATGTACATATTTGTTAATTTAAATGAGTGTAAAAATTAAAATGAAAAACAAAAAGTTGATACACCGCGGGGGCTCGAACTTGTGACCTACCGAATGCAAGCTCGAGTCCTCTACCCACTAGGCGACAGACCCTTTGACTTTAACGTTGCCAATACGGTAATATGTATGTATGTATATGAACAGTTTCTGGTGTAGCGGTTTGACATGAATTTTGATTTCTTTAGAATCACGGCAAAGAACGTGACGGCGCATAGAAATTCTACTATGTATGTATGTGTATTTGCATACACAATATATGTGTCAATTCGCCCATTGCATACATATGTACATGTATATTTTTTACTATTTCTAAAATTTTGTCAGTATGTAGGGGAGAGGGGGGTACCTTCGTCCTTGGGGCACATTCGTCAAAGGCGATTTCGGTATGAAGGAGTCACCGAACATCACTGTTTATTAGCAAAAACTAACCCATCACTAGCATAAATACCCCTCACAAAGTTTGCCATCTCTATCTGAACAGCTGACAAAGTTACGTTTGATTTTGTGTTTTCGCGCTTCGTTGCCGAATTTTCAGGACGTAAGAAGTTTGTGCCGTATTTATACCATTATTTCGAACAAAATTGTATTAATATTACTTGAACACCAATTATTTTGTAAATAAAAGAGTTTTATGTGAAAATAAAGCACTGAAATTAGAAGTAAAAAAATTAAAAGAAAAAAAAGTGACACCAGGGTGGACTCGTCTTTTTTTCATGGGGCACATTCGTCAATATAACTTCACAGGTACTAAAAATCGAAATCGAGTTGAAGCTTCCAAGACCCTCGAACCTGGCTTAAACCTCCCATAACCACACAAAATTAATATTAGGGTCGATCTTAACACTTTAAACATTATATATAACAAATAATTTATAAAAAAAAATTTGACAATAAGTACATTTTTTTTAAGCTCTTAAACATGATTTTTTTTTAATTTTTTAATGCAAAAATAATAAAAACGTGTTATGTAACCAAAACCATGTCTTATCTAGTCTAAACAAGATTTTGTATCACCTTATGGTACTTTAAAGTGTGAATGCTGAAAGTGCCCCGCCAAATGCCGAAGCTACCCTGGCATGGGGGCACATTCAGCGAAATGACTTTTTTTACTAATCTTGAAAAAAATAATACAAACGGAACTTTTTAAAGAACTTTTAGTATAACATTTTATTGTTAAATAATGAGGTATTGTAACAGTCTAATCGGTTTTTAAATATTTTCATTACCTTCTGAAATATAGGCCTTAAAAAAAGTAGACGAAGGTACCCCCCTCTCCCCTACATATTTTACTTTTTGATTAATATGCATGCCTTTGTTGAAGAGCAATTTTCATGTATTTTCATAACCATTCTGCAATTTTAAATTAAAGCAAGACATTTAGAAGTATTGAAGGACTTAATCAACTGTTAATTTTGCTGATACTCGCGAGTTTATGAGCTCCTTTCTGTAAAAGTTTAAAATTTTCCATTATACATACATACATATGTACATAGTCCGCTTTTACACGATGCGACTCGGCCCCGGCGATTTTTTCGCATTCCGCTTTGAAATCGCGCATAGCTTTTACACGATGCGACTCGCTGGTGTCGAGCATTTTGACACTAGAGTCTGCAGCTGGTTTTATTTCTGTAATTTGTAAACATTTAAAGCACTTATTCCACTCTTTGCTCATTTTCTTCTTTATATTTACTTTTATGCGTAAAGTTCTGTAAATTTTTCAGTTTATTTGCAATACGTATTCACTCGATTTCAAGTTTTAATTTACAGTCGACAGCGCGAAGCGCGAAAACGAATAAAGAGGAACGTCAGAAAATCAGAAAATCGCAGCACAATCGCTGCCCGAGCGATTTTGCGCGTTCCCCTGTCGTTTCACCCCTCTTTCCTACATTCTTCCGTGTCTCCGGGGCCGAGTCGCATCGTGTAAAAGCGGACATATTTGCTAATTTAAATGAGTGTAAAAATTAGAACAAAAAACAAAAAGTTAAAACACTGCGGGATTCGAACCCACGACAGACCGAATGCAAGCCCGGGGCCCTACCAACTGAGCTACACAATGAATACATTTTTGGTTGCTAAAGTGTCATTTAAGCGGTCTCCCTATATATAGTAAAATCCCTAAAATCATGGTTTTAAATAATAATTTTAATATTTTTATGATTGATTCACGTATCGTCAGCCTGTTTACGCATGTATGCAAAGTTTCAGATCTCTAAGTAGTCGGGAAGTGTGTGAAAAATTGATTACTAGATTCCACTACAAAGATACCTAAAGTGAAGTTGATATAAAGCTTATAAAAACTAGTTTTTGAAAGGCACTCGTGGCGCCCACTGACTCAATTTTGGACAATTTTAGAAACTGAAAGCTACTGTGGTCCTTCCAGTATATAATTAATACTGAAAAAAAGTCGAAAAGCCCGCCCACAGCAGGCTTTCGATTTCTGCTCCAGCGCCTTACTCACTGCGCCATCACCACTCTTGCTTGCTTATGTTCTAAACTCTTATAAGAAGCCGTTCGCGTTAATGAGGCAGTGAGTCAATGACGAGGACTTTTATTATATAAAAAATTAATGTTTGTCTGTTTGTCCGGCTATACAAAGCTACACACTAGACTCCTGCACAAGCATGCGTTTTTGCTATTCGAAAACATTCACATCCTTTTGAATAGATTACTTCACTTCCTCTTGGAAAACCGGTCCGAATAAATACGAGCACTGCTCTCTTAGAGTACAAGAAGTTTCCAAGAGAAGAGAGTAGACGTACACTGTTTATTCATATTCGGTCGAAGCGGGAAAACGGGAACAAAAGGTTTCGAATACCAGCACACTGTTTGAATATTCCGAATACTGTCAAATCTCTTTTTATGCGAATTATTTTTATGCGATTTCGAAGTTATGCGGTTTTTCCAAACGAGTTTTATGCGATTTTTATTCTCGTTATTTCGAAGTTATGCGTTTTTTTCCTTTGAATTTTGTATGGCAGAGGTACCCTAGCGCAAAGCAACAACACTTTCTTAAGCTTTGTTGGTACACTTTTGCGACACTTATCTTCAACGCAAATTCTGTTGTTGTCTTGCGCATGGTTTCGATGGAAAAAGTGTGCAGCTGTGGAATGAGAAGCACTTGAAAAAATTTTTGCTTATTAAGTTTGAAATTTAAATTATGCCAACTTTGCAAAATGAAGAGCCTATCTTCAGAAAAAAAGTGGGAAATTGATTTTTTTGACTGGGAAATTGATTTGGATTATTTATTGGGAGGATCATGAGAGATTTAAATGAATTTTGAGTTATTAAGTTGGGTTTTTTTTACCTATAACACACAATTCATTTGTTTTTATAGTGTACATATTGAACACAATTGTTTTTTCTTTTTTTATCATTATAAAGTTTGTATGGGTTGGTGTTTTCTCTTCCAAAAGGAACTTTTGGGTAGCAATGTTTTATGGGATTCCCCTACATACAGAACAGGCAAATTGCAATTTTTACTCCTTGTTCAAAAATTCTTAGGTATCCAAATTTTTTCTGAGTCGACTTTTCTTTGCGATTTTTTGTTCTTATGAGCTTTTAAAAAATTTTGGAACGTATCCCTAGTTATGCAATGTAATTTATGTCTATTTCTATGCGATTTTTGAGTTTTATGCGCTTTTTGAAAATAATGGAACACATCCCTATTTTTACTATACATTAGTGTATTTTTTATGCGATTTCCTTTTGTGCGGTTAGTTGTGGAACGCATCCACCGCATAAAAAGAGAATTGACAGTATATTCATTTCGTTGAACAGAAAGAAATAGGTTGCTATTGCGCATTATTAAACAAGGGGAATTGTTGAACGTTGTTGTAAAATTAACAATAGAAACAATATATAGACAACTTAATAATTTATTTATTTAAAATCTTTATTATAAATAACTTAAAAAAAAAATATTCCGAATAATAGCTGAAATATTCGAGTAAACAGTTAGTCTTCGAATACTTTGCAAAGTCTCGATTACTGAATAGAAACCAAGCAGTGTTCTCTGCTCACCGAATACGAATGTGCAGAGTAGCCGTGAGAAATGAATACGAGTAAAACCGAGAACCTACGCTCGCTGGTTCTCGTTTCTATTCGTTTCGTTGTTTACATTCTTCGAATACTGAGTACCCGTACAGCAAGTGCAGTATTGTTGTTGCCAAAACGAATATCTGTGGTCAAAAGCAATAACGACTTAACCCTCTAACGGGTAAGACCGTCTTAAGACGGTCTTCGATTTCTGGCCTCCAGAGTCAAGTCTGAAATTATTTTTTCTTCAAAATAGGAAAATATCTATTAAGAATAGTCTGTTCGACATTTTGATAAACAAACGAAAGCACTCCGACTATATGGTTGAGTGCAATAATCAATGCAGTGCGAGAAACCGACGAATATCCATCGAAAATTATTCCGGAAAAAATTTGTTTTTCAATTGCGAAAAAAGTTCATTTAAAATGAAGTGATCGACTTCATAATTTTTCTTTAAGTAGTTAGACCAATATACTTGAATTATATTATATGTTTTAAGTTTAAAAAAACATTTAAGTGTATATTGGAAACGAAATATTAAAGACCGTCTCTAGACGGTCTTACCCGTTTACGTGAAAAAAAATGGTCTCCCCCTGCTTCATAATTGTTTTCTTCTTTTGTTGTTCACAAAATATAATGTTACCTATTATTGTAAGTTTTTCCCCTTTTTATGTAAGTTGTGTGTATTAGATGAATCGCTCTAATTTTATCATAAAAAAAAAAGTTGAATGAATTGACAGGTTATAAATTTGTCATTGAAAATCAGTGTCATCGAGCAACCAGCAGCTTCTTCAGTATTCGTTCACGATATTATGGCGGTTGAAACATTTGAGACACAAGAACTATCCTCATCAACTGCGACCAGAAAAATTTACGCTTCAAACCACCCAAAAGAGCTCGATCTCCATTGCCAAGAGTTAAAGTTTTTGGACCATTATGTCAGCCAACTGAGGGTGGCTTTATTGGAGAAGGTTTACATATACATACATATATGGCATATTTATATAAATCATTTTATAAAATAAACATTCATTGTGTATATTGTATATTAACAGCTCTAAGTGCAATATCAAATGACTCAAAAGAGCTAACCAAATGATTTTGGAGTAAACGCGCCATGCGTTTACATCTAAACTAGGTGGCTTTTCGTGGCGATTCATCACTTCCATTGGCTCTAAAAAAGCTCAAACACCAATGGAGCTCTTCAATTACTTTTTCATCAGCAAAATGATTGGGTTGTTCGCTAAAGAAACAAACTGATGTGCTTTAGAGGAAAACATAAACTCACTAGAATACATGACCTCAATCCAAGGAGTCGATGTGAATACTGTATTGTGGAGACATAACAAGTGTGTGCGTCTGGCATCTACATACATTGATATTGAATCTTTCAATATCAGAACTAATCCCAATCTACAAACAGCGAAGGCACCTCGGTATGATAGAAAGTAAAACCAGTACATTGAAATCGACTGCCTGCAAATCATCCGAGAATACTATGATCACATGGGTGGAGTCGATCTGATGGATGGTCTTAAGAGTCAAAATATTATGACTATTCTATCATTTTGTGGACATGGCAGCTACCAATGCATTTATTCTATACAATCGTATGCATGCTGATAAAACAAATAATTCCAGCAAAGTATCCGAAAAAGGACAGTCAACAGCTTCCACAATTTCGTGAGGAAATAGCTGCTGGACTTGTTTCTTTCAAAGACTTGTAGGTTGGCCATCAATGCATTCAAGTCTGGAACAGACTGGAACATCAGGTGTTGAGAAAAAAGGTGATCATCTAGTTGCTAATGCTCGGTTCGGTGGTGTAGATCGTCTTCCATTTTGCGTTGATAGAAACGGCAGAAAGAAGTGCAAACATTTTAAAAATTCAAATATACAAGTCGCTTGTTCCAAATGTGACCTTCATCTATGTAGTACAGTCATGGATAATAGAATGAAATATTGTTTCTGAGACTATCACCATAAAAAATAACATGTTTTATACCTTTTTCCTTCCTTTTTCTCAATTTACTTGCTTGGTCGAAAAATATATACCTGTGTAATTTTTTACGCTCAAACGGGTAAGACCGTCTTAAGACGGTCTTAACTATTTCTCACCTGGCGGGCGTTCCAGGGGCAAATTTTAAAATTTTAATTTAAATTAATGGTTATTTTGAGTATATTTACTTGAAAAAAAATTATCAGGTCGATACGACTATTTTTTCGATCTTGCCCGTTTGAGGGTTAAGTCGACTTAAGACGAAATTGAGTTGACATTACCACTGTATTCCTGGCGTTGATGCGCATATTTTGTTCAAACCCCGGTATCTGTACCCATCTCAGAAAAAAAGTTATTTAAAAAAAACACATCCACCTATGTTGATGTGCACACTTGTTTTTCAAATTTCGAATTGCATTTTCTCGAAACAGTTGTTTTCGACTTAAGTCGTTATTGCATATGACCACAGATATATTCATGCAGGGCTCTACTACACACCAAACTTTATACCAATATTATTGAAGACCAAAGGAAGGCGACGGTATATAAAATTTTTCGATACATCAAGAGGGCGTGGCACTTCCCATACAACTTAAATAATTGATTTGGCATATCACAAAAATTCAAATAAAATAACACCGGGTGACACATACATGTAAACATTTTTACATAATTTGGGTTTTATACTCAACATTTGGGCTTAAGTTTATAATTATATACCACACGTCAATGAAACACGATAGGAACTTACTACATATCCGTATCCTTCAACTCGGAAAATGGAACGGACATTGGACAAGGGGCGTGGCATCGCCCATACAAACAAGTCGCGCAGTATTGAAATTACGTATGCAGGCACATTTTGGTAGAGTCGTCCAATGGTACAATTTTATTGGCGTAGGACAAGGGGCGTGGCACTTTTCAATCAACTCCACTTTTGGGTATTACTTTAGAACTATGCATCATACACCAATGAAACTCGGTACGAACTTTAATTTTGGCCTTCCACCAAAGGAGTAATCTACATACATAGATAGTTCTAGCACCTACATTTATGACTTCCACGATTTAAACAAAACTTCACAAACAAATAGAGCAAGGTCACTCAATATATCTCATACCTTAAAACCACCCTGACAAAACACCCTTTACCATACCACTAAAAATAATGTAACTTTTAATAACATTTTTAAAATCCAATTTAGTTGTTATTCCCCGGGAAAATCAGCTAGTAATTTATTTAAAAATCTGGATATAAATTTTTTTTTTAAATAAATAAATGGCAATACATCCCGTATGAATTTACAGAGATACAATCCAAATCACTTTGTTACAATTCGTACAATTTAGCATGTTGCAGTTGAATTGTCTTCCGCTTCCGTTTCGATATATCACGTTCACTTGTTTTTCAAAAATGGATTGTCGCCCAGAGCCAGCGGCGGACCCTTATACCTCTTGCCAATTGCTGTCGAATTTCGAGAGCTTCTCGGTTGCACTCCTCTCAATGATGCAAGCAGAATCCAATAAGAGCGTTGAAACCTGTTTCTCGATGATGCTAGTTGAATCCAATAAGAAACAAGTTTCGAACAGATAGTATTGATATAAACTATTTTCACTTCTGGTATTATCTTGGTTGGCGCACATGATGATACTTCGCATATTCACTACAATCTGGCGGCAGCGAATTGTTCAGAGAACGTAAATTCAGAGAACGTAAATCATTGAGAAGGTGCATCTCGTAATCATCTGTAATCTATTCAACTGAAAATTATTAGGTGGGAAACTCGCTTGATGGCACTCGCTGGTTGTTTCGTGAGCGTGAGACCGCTCAGCACAGAAGAACCGACAGGCAAAATCATTGCCCTACACAGGGTACCTAACCTGCGGCTCGCCAAGCTTTTATGTGCGGCCCTAAACACATTTGTTATTACAATATAATTTTTAAAATCTCAAAAATATTTTGTAAAAAGGGGGTTCCAAGGTTTTTGTCGTCATGCGGCTCGCGTTACTTTACAAATAAATGTAGTAGTAGTTTTATTTTCCATATTATTACATTACAATTAAAAGTTGGTTAAGTATAACTAAATAGTATATTTATAAACAATGCGCATTAGTTTCATTTATATAACAAACTTATTCTTAAAAGCTTTCATTCAAAATTTTTTCCCTATACTTTAGTGCCTCTCTTACATAGAATGCTAACTGTAGCCACTTTGGCCCATTTACTATGTCTGCTATGTTTTCTATAGAAATTTTACTAAGTAGTCCCCAGGTGGAGAACTCTTAGCTCCTTCAGTATTGGGCATATTCCTAAGAAGTGCTGTACATTTTCGACTTCATGCATGTTGCACAATGTGCACACTGTGTTCTCTTCCTTCACATGCGGTCTATAGTTTAGCAGCAGCAACTCGCCTCTTGTTTTAAAAATTGTGGAGATTATTTCGATGCTATATTTATCATTAAAATAGTTTTCTTCTCCTAAATTGTGGCTCAGCGTTCTGTACAGCATGCGCTTCGTGCTCTGACATGCTTTTGCTATGAAAGAGTTGCGCTCAGCTTCCTCAATTCGCATCAGAAGTGTCTTCTTGGATTCCATCCATGAGTGAACATTTGGTGAAGTGGGTGGTATTAAATTGTGCTCAGCACTTAACTCGCACCAAGTTTGGAAGCATTGGCTCTTTTCCCTCAATAGATAAAGTGCAACAATTTTCGGCAGCCTGTGACTAGGTAGGCATAACGCTTTTTTGACATAGTTAATGTGCAAGTTCAGCGTAAAAGTGTATAGCGTAGGGAGACCTGTTTCGATGTAGATCATGTAGGCGGGGTATTTTCAGGCAATCTAAAAATTCTCTTAATGAAATATAGTTGCAGATTTTCTACTTCATCAAACCGCTTGAAGCCCCAGACTTGCGCTGCATAAGTCATGACCGCTCTCATTACAGCGTGAAAAACTTTAAATTTTGCACTTGGTGCAATGTGTTTATTACCCAAAATTTTTCTTCCAGCTACAATTAATGGCTGTTTTCGCGTCTTTCAGTTTTTCACGCAAATGCTTAGTGAATTGCAGGTTGTGAGTTATTAACACACCAAGATATTTGTATTCTCGTACTTTTTCCAGCTCTTCTCCATTCATCCGCCAATTTTCTTTTCTGCATACCATAATCTTTGATTTGCAGGTATTCACTTTTAAATTCCATTTAGCACAGTAACATTGCAGCTGATTTATCATGCCTTGGAGCATCCCTGGAGATTCCGCCATAATCACAATAACTTCTGCGTACATCAGTGATTTGATATGAGTTCCTTCAAACGATATTCCTCCGGGTAGTTCGTCGTTAATGTCATCTAGGAACAGCGCAAAGAGTAGTGGGCTAAGGAGACAGCCTTGCTTTACTCCCATTTTCGTATCGAACCATTCGGATAAAGTACTTCCGTCCCATACTGTCGTTTTATTATTCGCGTATAATCTTTCTACTATTTTTATCATGTTAGTGGAGAGCCCTAGGTTGCTCAGTTTATATACTAGTGCTATTCTGTCAATAGAATCAAACGCCGCTTTAAAGTCGACGAAAAACAGGTAAAGTTTTTTGCTATTATCCACATACGATTTTGCGATATTGGTTAAAACGATGATATTATCGGCCGTAGAGTACTCCTTCCTGAAGCCCGCTTGAAATTCACTTAGTAGACCTCGATGATTAATAAAGTCTGTTATGCGCTGCAACAATATGCCCGAAAATATCTTCGATACCGCATTTATTATTTTATCACGTTTTTAACTATATCTTTCTAACCCATTTACGTAAAATTTAAAAAAAATACATTTTGTAATCTATGGACCTAGGTCTAACGATACCCCACACGATACGATTTAAAAAAAATTTTTTTTTTTTTTGTCGGACCCGAAAACCTTTTAAAATTAAAAAAAATATTTCTAAATATATTTCTTAACTTTTTATAGTGAAAATGTGTTTAGGTCCTAACATCGTGTCAAATTTCAGATTTCTACGATGAAGAAAAGGTCGTTTTATATAAACACTCCCAAAACAAAAGTGACCTTATAAGTGTTCCCGTTTTTTCCCTTTAGGGGAACGGAACCCTAAAAAGGTTGAGTATCATTGCCCTACACCTATGGTAATAGGGTTGTTATCTTTGTTCGACAGTTTAAAGCAATAAATGAGCCGTCCTAAAAATAGACGTAAATACACATATAGAAATGATCCTAGGGCACATTCTGTCTTAAGACCGTCTGTAGCCGCTAGAGCAGGAGTGGCCAACCCGCGGCCCGCCCCGAACATTTTTTCAAGCCGGCCATTTCCGATTATTTTCCATACATGCTGCCCGCGAGATCATTTGGTGTATAGTTGCATTTGCCATTTTCACTGTCTTGAGTTTTTCAGGCAGTTTCCAGAATCCGAGTGGAAGTGAATGTGAAAGTGAAATTGAAACCGAGTGAAAATGTTTTTGGTGTTCTAGAATCCGAATGATTTCAATTTCACATGTTCATTTTGAACTCGCTGTAATTTTTCTACTCGTTGAATTTTCGATCAGCTGATCGTTGTCTGGCAAAATAAAAATCAACACAGAAAGTGTTTATTTTGTTTAAAATTAGTGTTTATTTGCATATTCTATTAAATTTAGTGTAAATAATTTGGAAAAAAAATAAATAAAAAGATTTTTGGATGTTGTGCCTTTTATTTTTATAATTGCTGTCAATAAGAGCTGTGTTTTTCGTGGAGTTGTTTGCTTTTTTAAATTCCCTCCGTATTTGTTGAGATTTTCTTGTACCATTTTTTTCATTTGCATCGCAATTGTTGCCATGGAATTGTTATTGATATTTTTTGTGATACTTATAGCAGCAGAAGCGTCCGCAGAAGAAGCACAAGCAGCAGAGGAAGCGGCAGCAGCATCTTTGGAAGTGGAGGGCTGATCCTGAGTGGAATCCCTCAGTGACATCGTTGGCAGAAGTTACACCAAACTCCAAAGTTTCTGCTATGCCCTCAATAATAGTGTAAATTCCACATATTTGCGCAATAAACTCTTCTGTGGAAGTGAGGACATGCTTGTTGAATGGCCCGCCGCCGGTCGGTCTGGATTCGGAATTGCTGTGTGCATTTTTTTGCGGGTGGAAGCCTTCCAATCCACCCACACCTGTTGATGTAAAGGGTGTTTTTTTAGACGTGTGGTTTTCAAGAAGAAATAAAACACATATAATTTAATGTTATGGCAAAGAATTTAATTTTATTATAAAGATAAGGGTTTTCCATTGCGGCATGTAAAAGGCGAATGTCTTAAGTGTTAACACCTTATAATAAATAAATAGAGTTGAATTGAATGTCGTGGTGCTCCACCATAATTTAAGAAGTATCGCATCCTGAGCGGAGTTCTTGTGCTTTCCCCTTAAAAATTGAATTTTCCACTAAATATTGCATATTTCTATGAATTTTATTTAAATTTTCTTTAATTTAATTACATTTTCACAAAACCACTTCAATTTCACTTGCTGCTGCTGAAGTGATTTCAATTCACTTTTGTGAATTCGGATTCGGTTTCTGGAACCTGCAAAATCGGTCGGAATTCATTTTCAAAACGAGTGAATTTGAGCGTGTGAAAGTGAAAGTGAAATGCAGAACACCAAAAAGTGAATTCGATTCGGATTCGCTGCAATTTCACTCGGAAGTGAAATCTGGAACCTGCCTGTATGACTCCGTTTATAAAAAATATATGTGTATGCTAAATCCGTATTTCTCTCGTTACGAAAATGGCCCCTCTTTGAGAGTAAATACTCTCATACAAGTAGTCACATCCTACTTTTTTATACCCTACACCTATGGTAATAGGGTATAATAACTTTGTGCGAAAATTGTAACGCATTAAAGGAGCCGTCCTAGGTATAGACATAAGTATATAGAAATGCTTAGAATCACTTTCTGTGTTGATTTCCGGTTGTCCGTCTGTCTGTCTGGGTGTCCGTGCGCACAGGAGAGAAAGAAAGAGTTGTCCGATTTGGACCAAATTCGGCACACAGTCGCAGTGAACCTCTCACTACTTCAATTTCCAAGATTAATAAAATCGGCCGAAGGACACGCCCACAACGGGTCTGTAAGTCCCACTACCTCGGATTTTTTTCGGTAAAATGGCTATAATTTGTGTAATTACTCATGGAAAAAAATTATACTTGGTATTCAAGTTAAGAGGTAGGTCTTCTATATCTCACGAAAAAATGGGCGTGGTCCGCCCACTATATAGGTGGCAAAATTTTTCCGGTAAAATGCCTCCCAATTGACTAGTTACGAATATAAATGAATGAAATTCGGTTCCCAAGTTGATATATAGGTCTTAGATGCCATACAAGAAAATGGGCGTGGTCCGCCCACTATATAGGCGATAAACAAAAAATCCTCTTAACTTCCATAATATATATGTACACCAGAGAGTCCAGATTTGGTTACTTCGTTCCTGGTAGGAATATCTTTAAATTCTCCAGAAATGGGCGTGGTCCGTCTACCATGGGGGCAGTAAAATAAATATGCCGATAACATCTGGTGTACACCTGTCAGAGCATCAATATTTGGCATGTATAGTCCTATTAGGTATATCTTGTAGTCTGCCAAAAATGGGCGTGGTCCGCCCACTATGTAGGTTGTAAATCAAATGCACCCACAATTTCAGTGAATTATCACCCCACTTGGGATCATGGTGTAGGGTATTACTCTGTCGGTGAAACCCGACTGATACTTCCTTACTTGTTTATTATGAACTTTAAGCTATTCAGGCAGGTTCCAGAATCCGAGTGAAAGTGAATGTGAAATTGAAACCGAGTGAAAATGTTTTTGGTGTTCTAGAATCCGAATGATTTCAATTCCACATGTTCATTTTGAACTCGCTGTAATTTTTCTACTCGCTGAATTTTCGATCAGCTGATCGTTGTCTGGCAAAATAAAAATCAAAACAGAAAGTGTTTATTTTGTTTAAAATTAGTGTTTATTTGCATATTCTATTAAATTTAGTGTAAATAATTTGGAAATAAATAAATAAAAAGATTTTTGGATGTTGTGCCTTTTATTTTTATAATTGCTGTCAATAAGAGCTGTGTTTTTCGTGGAGTTGTTTGCTTTTTTAAATTCCCTCCGTATTTGTTTTGTGTTGTTGAGATTTTCTTTACCATCTTGTACCATTTTTTTCATTTGCGTCGCAATCGTTGCCATGGAATTGTTTGCTCCTTGATATATTTTGTGATAGGGTCGGCAGCCGTGGACTCGCGTCGACGTTTTCGCGAGCCGCCAATACAAGAAGAGGAAGCGCTACTTGTAGCAGCAGAGGAAGCGGCAGCAGCATCTCTGGAAGTGGAGGGCTGGTCCTGGGTGGAATCCTCAGTGGCATCTATGGCAGAAGTCGCACCAAACTTCGAAGTTTCTGCTATGCCCTCAATAATAGTGTAAATTCCACATATTTGCGCAATAAACTATTCTGTGGAAGTGAGGACATGCTTGTTGAATGGCCCGCCGCCGGTCGGTCTGGATTCGGAATTGCTGTGTGCATTTTTTTTTCGGGTGGAAGCCTTCCAATCCACCCACACCTGTTGATGTAAAGGGTGTTTTTTTAGACGTGTGGTTTTCAAGAAGAAATAAAACACATATAATTTAATGTTATGGCCAAGAATTTAGTTTTATTATAAAGATAAGGGTTTGCCATTGCGGCATGTAAAAGGCGAATGTCTTAAGTGTTAACGCCTTATAATAAATAGAGTTGAATTGAATGTCGTGGTGCTCCTCCATAATGCTTTACTGACATCCCTCCCCTGTTTATTGGACCTGACAAACTTGAATTTGTGTGTAAAGCGAAAAACCTTGGATTTATTATTAACTCGAAACTGACTTGTATTGACCACATTAACAGCACTATAGGTAAAATATATGGGACTCTACGTTACCTACGTACTTCTTCTGACTTCACTCCTATAGAGACGCGTCGCAGACTAGTCATACAATTAATTATACCTCATATTACTTTCTTTGAAGTCGTATATAGTCAGCTTGACTCACAATCGCAGCATAAACTTCTTGTGGCATTCAACAATGCGGCTCGGTACGTATATGGAGTCAGTCGATATGATCATATCTCTCTTACTAGCATAGGCATTCTTGGCTGTGGTTTGGTTGATTATTTGAACATCCGCAACATTGTATTTCTTCACAAACTTATGCACACCAAAAGCCCAGAGTATCTTTATGAGAAACTGCAGTTTTTCCAATCTCAGCGATCAAGTAACCTTGTTGTTCCTAGATGCAACTATCTCAACAGTTGCAGATTCTTTTTCGTCAGCACCATTAGATTATGGAATTCACTTCCAAACTATTTAAAACAAATAACTTCAATAGCCAGCTTTAAACATGCCCTCTTTCAACACTTCACTACCTCTATCCAATAATCTATTTACCTTTCCTCTCCTATATTCTACTTCATCCTAATTCTTTCTCCTATGTTAATTCTACTTAGTTTTAAGTTTATATGTTTTAAGTCATTAATGTTATTCGTTGTACGTTGTTAAATTTTATATTAATTTAATGTCCTCTCTTGACCTGTGTTTAGATTATATTTTAATTATTTAAGTGACTGTTAACTTTAAGTCATATATCTGATGAAACATGTTTTATTTTCAATGTAGTACTAAAAAAGACAAAGTCTTAGTGTACCCCACAATCATAATAATAATAATTTAAGAAGTATCGCATCCTGAGCGGAGTTCTTGTGCTTTCTCCTTAAAAATTGAATTTTCCACTTAACACTGCATATTTCTTTTAACCCTTTCACTACCCTTGTACACTACAGTGTACACATCTTTAAAAAATATTTAAAACATGATCGAACAAAATATTTCCGTTTTTTCGTTAACAATCATATTAATTGAGGTCATGGCATGCTACTACTATTTTTGTTATGAAGATTTTTCAAACCATTTCATTGTAGTCGCGGTTTTTGTGAGCGAAGGTTGAGTTTTTGCCTTAGCAGCGACTTTCGTGTCTTTAAGCTGCAACAACAACAACAACTGTACTTTTTTTTAACACCAAATAATTTTTCCTTAATTACTAAAGCTTCAAGCAATGATCTAACGCTTTTACCACAAAAATTTGATCAACGCTAAGGATAGGGCAATTTGTTGAAGTGAGTGTCACTGTACTGTACATGAGTAGTCAACGGGTGCTAATTTGAGCATTTTCCTTGTGTTTTTCTGTCATTTTTTTGTATAGTCTTGTAAAACAAGCATTGAACGTCCAATAAATTTTTTTAATGTCTTCAATCAAAGGTAAGGCTAAGTGAAAATTTTGTTTTTGTTGTTGTTGTAATGGTTGTTTTTTTTTTTTAATAAGAAAATATGGATGGAGGGGATGGGGAAATTTTTCGGCTATTCGGCTATTTTGAGGGCCCTAAGCTCGAATCTGAGGTCAAAAAAATTATTCGTCTACAAACAAAAAGTGGGTAGTGAAAGGGTTAATTTTATTTCAATTTTCTTTAATTTACTTACATTTTCACAAAATCACTTCAATTTCACTTGCTGCTGCTGAAGTGATTTCAATCATTTCAATCCACTTTTGTGAATTCGGATTCGGTTTCTGGAACCTGCAAAATCGGTCGGAATTCATTTTCAAAAACGAGTGAATTTGAGCGTGGGAAAGTGAAAGTCAAATGCAGAACACCAAAAAGTGAATTCGATTCGGATTCGCTGCAATTTCACTCGGAAGTGAAATCTGGAACCTGCCTGATTAACTGAGTACTACTTATTATATAAGTTTTTATTGTTCTTAAATTTTACTATATAATTTAGAGATTTTAAGTTAGCTTCTAATTTAAATGATATTTGCTACGGTTGGGTTTGAAATAAGCTACCCAAGATATGGTTTCTATGAGTAGAAAATACAGTACAAGAATCTATGATATGGATTAGAGATATTGAAAATGAGATAGAAGTTCATAGTCCATATCTCTTCTTTTTACATTTTAGAAGAAGAGCTCTAAATTCGAAAACTGTCCGTAAGTTATTAAGTTTAAAATCACTGAACTCAAATCTGAAGTATATTTTTATTATTTTTCGATACAACCCAAGCTTAAATTAAAAATTTCGTTCGGCAGTTCAATTTTCAAGATCTTTAAAATCCTTTCATCCAGAATTAAATGTTATATTCAGGAATGCATCTTTTCCCACTCTTTTCCATTATTTTCGTTTCTTTTGGGTGAAAAATTCACATTTTTGTGGGAAAAAAAAGTGTTAAGACCTATTTAAAACTTCAATCCTTTCACGAGATAGGAATATGAGAGAGAAATTTTTTGAGTTTCCGGACGAAGAAATCTAAAATTGGAAAAGTCCAGGAATTTCTACGTTTTCATCTCAAAAACTTTGTCAACTTTAATTTTTCCTTTTTTCTAAAATAATTTTTCAACTCTTGATAAAAGTTATTAAAAAGCAAATTCACATGATAAACTGTAAAAAGAAAGCTTTAACTTCCGGCAGGTTTTAATTTATTCAAAATTTTAGTTTCTATCTGTCAGATCTGGTCCTGTGCCCATGCGATATAAAGAAACGTTTCATTTTGGATGCGTCTTTATGATACAAACGTTGCGATCCACTTTTATTTCCGCACTCGTTGTAAATTAGCCACAGTAGAACAGTAGAGGTCACTATGTAAAGTGAGATTTATATTTAGAAATCAACAAGTAAATGAAAAAATACATAATCAATATCAAAATTTTGTCATGACAGTTGCTCCCTTGCCTGCAAATCAAGTATGTTTTAAACCAGTACAAATCGAGCAAGAAGAGTGTAATGATGGAAACAAGTCTAAAGAGCAGAATTTATGAGTGGTGTTCAAGAACTGCTTAATACATCAAACACAACCAAATCGTCGGACGAATTTTTCGCAACGAACGTGCGCTGTCAAAATTAAAACACACAGCAGTACATGTAGTACATGTGGTTGCGTTGCCCACAACGACGACGATAAAAGAAATTCTAATTTAGTCGCAGCCGTCGGGCGAAAAAATCAGTTGTGCAGAGTTGATAAATTAATAAATTGAAGTAAGGAAATTGTAAATTTTTGTGCGGAAACAATTTTAATAGTTTTGCAACTCGGAAAATTCGTGGTTTCATGGTTTCCGTGGTTTTTTGAAATTCTGTGCTTGTTGTGTGGATAATTTTTTCCGAGCCAGTTGATGCGAATTTCGCTCCAATACTGTTTCACTGTTTCCACGACAACTGTCGTCCGACGTTATTGTTCGTTGCGAAAAATTAGTCCAACGATTTGATTGTGTATACAGCATCAGGTTGAAAACACACTGGATCAGTCAAAACGTTTTTCTTTGTCTGATCAAACAACAGTACATCGTTTCTTATGAGACAGCACACACCAAAGCAGGCAAAACAAAGCACATGTTTTTGCTTCCATGTTTGCGATGTGTGCTGGAATAAAAAATGTTTTCTTGCCTTATCAATCAAAAACGTTTTGACGGATCCAGTGTATTTTCAGCCTTAACCATGAGCATGGAAGTATTACAGGTGAATCAGTTCGACGAGAGTGCCTCAGCTGCAAGTGCCTCGACGGTTGATGGTGGCGACTGCGCTTCCTGTTGTACTTCGTTGATGGAGAGTTCAGCCGTGTCTTTTGTCGCTGGCGTTTCTGGGAAAATTTCAGTTTCCTTCTGCGGCAACATTGTGACGCTGCCTTCATTACTGCCAGGACATTCCGAATTCGAGTTCTCAGTAGGAATCGCGGCAGAAGACTCTTCTGTTGCGACTGCATTTTTATTAGTTTTGCCTTTCTGCTTGCGCTTCTGACGTTTTTTATCATTCGACGGCTGCTGTAGAGTCTGTTTACCTTGTAATTCTATATCCGTTGCACTTTTTTGGGTTAAGTACTTCATTTGATTCTGGAGATTTGAAAGAGTTTGCTTCAGCTCAGCGCAGTTCTTTGACATCATGTCCATTTTTTGCTTTTCGGCGGTATTGTTGCTAAAGGCAGCCGTATTTATTGGCTCCGGCTCAGTGGGCAATTCTGGCAGAGTTGGGCACTCCACTTTATTCTCGCGAAGTACCTTGTACAAATGAGTGCGCTCGTATTGCAACGCACGGAGCAGCTTCTGCAGCTGCTCTACCTGTCTATTACATCGCAGGACATGGTCGTCACGCTCTTTTTTCTCTGTGGCTAACTCGATAAGTGTAGCATTGCTCTTCTCCCATTTGTGCTTCCAGTCGAGGGACTCACGCTCCAATTTCTTTGTGTTCTTTGACATCTGTTCAAAAGAATTGCATGCGAGGTTAAATATCTATAAACTAACAGCCAAACTTTAAGGTTACCTTATCTAATTCTGTTTTGTATGTCGCGAATATATCATTGGACTTTTGTAGCGAACTCTGAAAATCATCATATTTGGCTGTGTACACATGGAGCTGCTCTTTAAGGGCAACTTCACGCTCCGAAAGTAACTTAAGCATTTTTTGCGTTTGCAGCAGCTTCTCTAAAGCAATTTGTTTCTCCCTAAATGAGTGGATAAATGTAGGCAGAAAATAAATTACATTTATACACTTATTGCAAATAACAATGTTACTTAGTTAAAATCTCCTTCTCCATTGCCGCCTCCACTTGTACTTTGCTCAGCTTGGCCTGATGCAGTTGTGACTCCAGTTGCACTTGCTCATTCAATTTCTCCAATTGCTGTTCGCGCACCTGATACTGCTCTGCCAAGAATTTCAGTCTAAAAAAATGTGTTCAAATGCCAAAGAGAAACATTCAGAAATATCAAGCACGAGGGAATGTGCAAATGCAAATGTATGTGGTAGCAATTGAGACATGACCCACAGAATGGTGACCAAAATGTTTTTGTCACAAATGCTTTTTTGTCACATGTCATTGTCTCCTTGTCGTTAATAGCTTACTCTTGTTCTGCGCCGTTACTTCTTTGTCCTTGTCGGATGCATCCTCCGAAATTTTTACTAATTTGAAGCAAAAACGAAATATTTTCTTTACTTTATGAAATGTCGCTTTCAAAGTAAAAAATTGTCAAAGCTGTATGATAATTTTTGTTGCGACTGATTGGGCCGGTGTTGCGACTGATTGGCCCGGTGTTGCTTTAGAACATATCTGTTTGGGCCCGTGTTGCTTTAGAATATATCTGTTTGGCCCAGTGTTGCGACTGATTGGCCACGCAACCAAAAATGTTAAAATACCTCGCACGGATGTTGCAGAAAAATCTTTTGCGCGCAAGAAAACTCTTTCGCTGGGTATTGCGCGCAAGAAAAATCTTTCGCACCACAACATTCTAAATATAGAAAATTTTACTAAATACACATGTAGTTTCTGCGTGTGGCACACATTTTCCGAAACAAAGGCTTGTTTGTCCTACAACGTAAGAGTTGTAGTATGTAATGTTATCTTTTTCGTCAGATAGATTTATAGTAATATACAAACATCCCCTACTTACTTTTTTGTCATTTCAATGTTATGATCACGCAGTTTTAGATTCTCGTCATTATTCTTGGTTAGGGATTGCGTGATCTCGTTAAGCGAAGTCTGGAATTTGGTTTGACTCTCTTTGCGGCGTTCCTCCTCTTCCCGTATTTTCTGCATGCTTTCATTTTTCACTGATTTGATTAGTTTTTGTTGCTCGCGGCAAACCTCTTGCAATTTATCTCTAGAAGAAATCTTTTGTAAAATATATGCTTTTACAAAATCGAATCAATCTACCGCATAAGTACACTCTTATTGTATTCCCGCTGCAAATTTTCCTTTTCACGAAGCACAGTTTCCAATTGCTTCTCCTGTGCTTTCAGCTCCTGGCGTAAACGCCGACAGCCGCGTTCACTTTCCACGTGCTTACGCAGCAGAAGCTGAAACTTCTCCGCTGGTGTTTCAGCGTTCTCCTCCTCTAAGGATTTTAATACCTGAAATTTTTACAAAACATTTTCATATATCCCGGCGTCCTAATTTTTTTCGCCAACCCCTTTCTTACCAGCTCTTCGACCTTCTGCTCCTTTTGTTTCTCATCTTTTGCTTCTTTTTTACTTTTCTGAGTATTCTTTTCCATTTTCTTCACTCCTATTCTCAAAAATCGTGCAATGGAAATTATTTTTAGTATTCTCCCTATTTGGTATGAAATTCAGAAAAGTTTCGAAAATAAACACAAAAACCTATGGACCCCTATCACCTAGCGGCAAGCTGTGTTTATTATTTTTTTATTATACCCTATTAGGGATGGGTAACGCAGCGCTGCGTTGAGTTATTGCGCTAGCGCACTGAAATGCGCCATTGCGCTGATACACTATTTGGCAACACTGTGGCGCAGTAGCGCAATAACTCGGCGCAAATTCAGTTGATACAGTGTTGCGAGCGCCCAACGATGGGTAGCGCAGCGCTGCGTTATTGTGCTAAGACTCCCTCTGTTGTCGAGAAGCAACAACAAACACGCCGGTCTGAATTCAGCGCAGTGTTGGCAGAGACTAAATATAGACTCTGGTGTTGCATTGACGAATTGGTAACTCACGGCGCAAATGAACCAATTTTATTTTGCAATATTATGTATGTTAATTATGTTCTACAAACATATTTAGGTCTTCTTTACATTCCCAAACAAATAATATAACAAACCGGGCCATAATTTGTATATATGTATTTATAAATTATCTTTTTATTAAACAATTCAATTGTAAAAACACTTATGCACAACACTACAAACACGTACTGATACACTTGCGCTGGCTTCAGTGTATCAGCGCACAAAAATTTGCGCTATTACCCATGTCATGGCGCTGTATCATTTTGGGTATCATGGCGCAATTGAGTTAACGCACTGCGCTGGCTTCAATGTATCAACGCACAATTTGCGCTATTACCCATGCCATGGCGCTGTATCATTTTGGGTATCATGGCGCAATTGAGTTAACGCATTGCGCTGATACACTTCACTGCGCTAGCTTCAGTGTATCAGCGCACCAAAAATTGCGCCATTACCCATGCCTATACCCTATGCAACCCTGCGGAGAACATCTGAGCCAATCAGTTTTCTACCGGCTAGACTTGTTTTTCACCTTGCCAGGGTGTATTTTCATATTTTCACCTCGCCTGCGTGTATTTTCCACCTTGCTCTGGTTTTTCACCAAAACAATAAACTAAAGCCTCGTTCACATTCGACTTTCCTCGCTTTACTTGACAGTTCGAGATTCAACAACAAAGCGTGAAAAGTATAAGGCTTGCTACAATGAACGCTTTAACTTTGGATTTTACTGATATAATTTAAGTAGTAGTAGTTATGCTACTAAAGTTTGAAATTTCGCGAGTGTCTAAATGAAAACGCAAACGCACGAGAAAATGAAACCAACTGGAAGCGCACGAGAAAATGAAAAATATCACACAAAATTTCAACAACTGATTGTCAAAGCGCAAAAAAGTTGAGAGTTGCCCAACATTTTGCTTCGCATTGCTTCGCTTCGCTTTTCTCGCGTTCTATTTAGCAAGCCTCATATAAAAGCATGTATTGAACTTATCTGTCAACGCGAAATTCTGAAGCAAAGCGAAGCAAAAGTCGAATGTGAACGAGGCTTAAGGGTTTCCCGAAATTTACTGTTATTCTAAGTGGAAATTTATAAATGGCTGTCTAATTGTGCGATTGGCAACATTGTGATTGTGCCGATTGTTTTTCAACTTTTTTACCATAGTGTCTTGTTTTTCAACTTTTTTACCATTGTGAATGCACAGCCGCTGTAAAAAATTGATTGGCAAAATCGAAAAACGAGCAGCACTAGCACTGTCATATGATCGATCGATCGGAGCAAGGTGTATAGAGATTTCGGTCGTCACTTGGAATTTTCTTCTTGTCTTGTGAGCAGTGCGATTGCAATTTTAATTTTCCATTGTAAGTTTGAGGAAGGATTGTAAATTTGTAAAGGAAAATGACAAGCCAAACACAGGGTATTCAGCAATTGCTGGCTGCTGAAAAGAAAGCTGCCGAGAAGGTTGCCGAAGCAAGAAAACGTAAGTAAATGATAAAATGTAAACGACTAAACGACGTCGTCCATTTTTTTTTGGAGGGGTCACATGATGAAGCTGTGTCCCGTGTGATGTGTTTGCCTCTAACAAGGTATTATTACAAGTGATAAATGGATTATATTTCGATTACCTACCACAACAGGCAAGGCAAGGAGATTGAAGCAAGCCAAGGATGAAGCCACGGAAGAGATTGAGAAGTACCGACAGGAACGTGAGCGACAATTTAAGGAGTTCGAGGCCAAGGTAAAATACAACTGCTGACCCTTTTTCAAGCATAATGTAGCCTTTAATAGTAGTTGTAAAAACTTTAAGTTGTCCTTTCTTCAATAATTTTCGGTTTTAATTAGACCGCTATCTTAAATACGCCAATATTTGCATATATTTTACAGCACATGGGTTCCCGCGAAGGTGTTGCTGCCAAAATTGATGCTGATACCCGTGTGAAGCTGGATGAAATGGAACGTGCAATTACGTCACGCAAGGAGCCCGTCATTCTGGAAGTACTTCAATTCGTTTACAATATCACACCGGAAATGCACAAAAATTATACTAAGAAATAAATTGCCAGCAGGACGTATGTAAATTGTAAATTTAAAAAACTAAGTCGCCGGAAAATTCCATTGAAATAAAAATTTTAAATAACTTGTTCCCATTTGTTATCCGGTTTTCCAATAAAGCTTATTAAATTATCCACAGAAATTAATTGTAACATAATTTCCCTGATTATTTTCTGTTATAAAATTTTATTGCGGAAGTTCTATATTACAAACCATTTTAAATTGTACACTTTTATTGTTATGTGCAGAGTACATAGTTGGAAAATGTTAATATGTACAATAAATTGTAGCCTGTGTGAAAGTGGTTTTTGTTGGTAACAAGGGTAACAAGCATCTTTTTTAAATATGAGTTGAGATTTTATTGATAGCATGAATGAATTATGATATCTAATATATAAAAAAAAGCTGGTGAAGCTCTTTAGCCGTCTCACTGGATAACCGCTAGGCCGATTTTCAAGAGTCTTTTTGTTTTGTTCAAATTGCTGTATTTTAGGTTTATGCAGAAAAAAAATTCCGGAAAATCTGACGGGAAAGTCAGATAAATCGATTTATTCACATTTTACGATAGGTGGCGGTATTGGAGCGATGACAATTGTGTGCCAACATTGCAACGCGCTTAAATTCAAAGGCGAAACTCACGTCCTTTGCTGTTCGAGTGGCAAAATGAAATTGGTTCCCTTAGATGCAGCTCCGGAGCCATTGAAACCGTTGTTTGAATCGGATGATTTTCTCAAGAACATTCGACAGTAGGTACAACTGTTTTCGTATGACTTCGTTCGGAACCAAAATCCTTCAAGAAACTCAAGATCAAACAGGAGTGACAAGTATTTCGACAATTGCAAGAATTCTTGAATGCAAACAACGATATTGATTACGATATTAAAACGGCGATAGAGAAAATAAACTCAGGCGATCGCATATTTGTCTTCAAACCTGATGGCGCTCCAGTCGGAGCAATGCTTAAACTTCTGCAGACATTTGTGCATCGGTTGTTGGAGATCAAGCCCTTCAGCGAAGAACCGTTGGACCGTTGCAAAGAATATCCGAAACGCATAGATCATATGAGAGATTGTCAGAACACAGATGGTGCATTGAATCCAAAATCACCATGCATGGTTAATGGAAAATGCAGAAAAATACCCATGGTCCTATGGTCATTAGTAGCTGAAACAGTAACGGGGTCAGATGGATATTCAGTTTATCGACGATGTTCAAAGGACAATAATGGCAGGACAATCTTAGTGAAAGTGAAATTTCATCGTCACGAGTCGAGAGATTGAGATCGGAAACGAGTTCGTTGTTAAATATTTGTGCAAAGTGGGATGGCTGTGTTTGGAGTTTTTTGAGATTTTCAAAATTACAATATTAAATGTGGTTAGGGCCGCACATAAAAGATTGGCGGGTCACAGGTTGAGTATCGTTACTTCAGACAAACATTGTCAGTGATTCCTCGTGGGACTGCTGCAGATGAGCTCAATGTTGCGGGCAAAACGGAGTTATGCCGGGTCGAGCTAGTTTTAAATAAACTATTTCTTTATGCTGTCTAATATATGTATGTACATAAGTAATACGCAGGTAAAATTTGTAAAATTATACGCTATATAGAGAGGCGGTCATCGGCAATGCAACATTCTCAATATAATATCAAAATATTTTATTCATAAATTTAGAAAATGTTCTTTAGAAGCACTCGGCTAGTTGGGCCATATTGCGCATTGGTTTGAAAAAATTTTTTTGCTCTAATTTAAATTGTGTATCAGTTTAATTTCAAATAAGTTGTTTACATAAAGCTTTGTCTATATTCTTTATAGTATCCTGCTCGCTAAAGTTGAGAAGTTCATCTAACGGAGAGCCCTGGCTGGAGAGGAGAAGCCGTCAAATATATATTTTGCGAAAATTTCAATTCAAACTCGTTGTATTTGCGTTCTCTTGGAGAATTTCTTCAGTCATGTATGGATTTTGTTTTTTTCCAATGATTGACCAAGTGTTCCTTTAAGTTGGGCATGTTTTTCGCTTTAAAGTCACACTGATTACAAGTTAACTGAGCAGCAATCAAACTCTGAATTTCATCTTTGTGCCAACGCTGTATGGAACCCTTCTCTCTCAATTCATCATACAAATCTAGAGAAAATTCACTCTATCAAATTTTGCTTTAGACAACTGATCCTACGCTAATTACCCTCGTAAGGCCGGAAATAGCGTGTGTTGAAACTGTTCCAGTGCTTTTTAGTTTTCAAGTAGTTTGATACAAAATCTTTAGAAATAACGTGTAAATGTACGCGCTGCATACTTGGTTCTGCATGAAATCCAATTTTGAAGTGCTTCAATTTCTGCCCCTTCACTTCAATTGTGTTCAATGCTAACAAGTGCAGTTCCTCTAGTAATGACAGGTGCTCCTTTCCCAACTAGAAGAATATTTTGAGACTAGTTCCTAGTATAGTAACTAGAGGTGCAAATGCCAAATGCTATGCTCACATCAAATATTGTCGAAATATCCTGTTTTGGAAGCACCAAATAATGTTGTTGAGCCTTAGGATATATGTCGTGAATAACTACTGCCGAATTCGATGAAATAATATGATTTTTTATGTCATTTGTGCTTTTAATTAAACTCGCAGACCAAAAGTTGGCTGCCATTTTCGGAAAGTATTACCAAAGATAATATAAGGAGAAGATGGCTCAACCCGTTCCAGTACTAAAAATGCGTGACTTTAGAACAGAAAACCCAGATGAAAACTCACTCATTCTACCCAGAAACCTGCTAATTTTTCTCGAGCAATTCCGGCCATTGTGTGGCGGATATTGAGTAAATTCGAGAACCGGTTTGTTCGACGCAGGATAGATTGAGTTTCTTTCGCATTCCGCATGCAGTCGAATTCGACAGTATCGCTGCTGATGTCAAGCAGAACAGGCCAAGGTGAGGATGTTCTGCTTGTTGTCATGTATGTTCCGACACGTGACAAAAACCGGTTTTGGGAAATTGGTTTGGTGCGAATGCCGTACATTTCTCAATTTCTTGATTCTTTGCCGTCTTGTCGAATTTTCGTTTTGCCGACTGCAAACTGACAAATGGCAATTTCCTATTAGGCAAATGATATGTTTGCTTGCCTTAAAATTTTATCTAATTTATTTGAACGCAATGCATTTTTCCGAAATTTTGCTTTATTTAATATTTTTTCATCTATTTTATTTGCATTGATATAAATTTAATTTAAAATTTTTTAGATACTTTTCGTTAAATATTTTTTAAGATCATATTTTTTTAAAAAGCACATTAAATATACATTAATTAATCACATTTATCCAATTTACATACTTATGTATATCCCTTTCAACTCTTATTTCTGTCCTTAAGCAGCACACCTGACGGCAGCATTATTTGAGCTGTCCGTCCGTTTGTTTACATTTTTTATACACACTTGCCTGGGATGCTGTTTTGATTTGTGTGTGTGCCGCCTGCGAATTTTTCGCCTTTTTGAACGCATTCTACCTAATAAGTATTTTTTACGTCGCGACCACTGCGGACGGCTAGGCGTGCAGGTGTTTGGCGCGGTTGTCTATGATAAGAGGTCGTTTGCAGATTTTGTAATAAAGGAACGTCATTATGTTGTGGAAAAAACTGGCCTTTGTGATATTTAAGAAGCATTTTACAAAATAAATAAATTCGAAATTGAGGGAGGCTTTTATGAGAGAACGTACTTTTTCAATATGCAACCAATTTAGCAATTTTAAATCAAAGCAAAAATTCTGAAGCCAATGTCGACACCATCACTTGCTCACTCACTCATTAAAATGACGTCGCAATAATGTTCAACAAATTTATTTGTAGTTCATCGGGATAATTCTATTTTATTACATAAATCATCGACTTTCATTCATTATACAGCAATTAAGATTACTTATTTTTTTAATTTTTGTTGCATTTCATTGATAAACTTTTTTAGAGTTCATATGAGAGTTTCCTGATGGAGGTAATTTTAGGAAAAATATTTAAGAATAAACCATAACATGTAATCAAAATTTTAAGCGGTTTTCTGCATGTTGCTGATTTGAAAGAAAATGTGGAATGTAGCGTGCACCTTTTAACTGATGCAACGGAAGTAGTTTCGTTTTTATCATGGCAATGTCGATATTCTATGCTCCTACGAAAATTCGTGCAACTGAACATTTATAAGCATTGTAAACTTGAAAAATTGCACTGAACAATGTTTGCTTTTGATCTTAGTTTGATATTACAGGACCAGCATTAAAAATTTTGGAAAATAGAAAGAAATGCAATTGCCCCAAATTTATTTATTCTAAGGTGTTAACATTTAAGACATTCGTCGTTTGCATGTCGCATAAATATTGTAATTAAAAAAAACTGAAAATCTGAAATTTTAAATAAAATTATATTAAAAAAAATCTTTTTAAAAATAAGCTTTAATTTATTTAATGTACTAAAAAGTAGAAAATAAATTGTTTTAAGTCACCTGTATCTTACTATCAATAAAAGCTTGGGGCGCTCATGTGTTCAATATTTGCCAAACAGTTACCACAATATTTTATTTAAATAATTTTTTGCAAATAGATTCTAGTAATGAAAAATATTTTGAATATGGATATTGAGCGCACAAGCTTTTATTGATAGTAAGATACAGGTGACTTAAAAACAATTTATTTTCTACTTTTTAGTACATTAAATAAATTAAAGCTTATTTTTTAAAAGTTTTTTTTTATATAATTTTATTTTCTACTTTTTAGTCTTCCATAAATTCAATTTTAGAACTCTGAAATTTTTCACAAAAAGAATTTAAAACTTCCAGAGCAGTACACAATATTTAGGGTATTCACAGAGTTTCCTATCGTCATATGTCATATCCTCAATTTAACAAATAATACGGCAGTGATCGACCCTAATATTCGTGGCATATTTGTGCTTGTTTGTATGGGGGGTGCCACGCCCCTTATCCAGTGCCCGCCTTATTTTCTCAGTAGAAGGATATGGATATGTAGTAAGTTCCTACCGAGTTTCATTGATGTGTAGTTCTAAAGTTATACACGAATCTGGAGTTGGTAAAAAAGTACCACGCCCCTTATCCTACGCCCATAAAATTTTACCAGTGGGACGACACATCCAAGAGGCGACTGCATACGAAATTTCAATGCTGCACGACCTTTAGTTCTAAAGCTAATCGAGATCAAAAATTTTGTTTGTATGGGGGTGCCACGCCCCCTTATCCTACGCCCATAAAACTTATTGATTCATGTATTGGGCTCGTGTTTAGGCATGTATGCAAAGTTTCAGATCTCTAAGTAGTCGGGAAGTGGGTGAAAAATTGATTACTAGATTTGACGACATACCACTGACTGACATACCGTGCAAAGTGAAGTTAATAGAAAGCTTATAAAAAACTGTAATTTGTACTCGGAGGTAATTTTAAAAACTGCAAGCTTGTCTAAAAAACTGTAATTTACAGTTAAAACTGTGAATATGGCAACATTGGGCGCAGGATAGATTGAGTTTCTTTCGCATTCCGCATGCAGTCGAATTCGACAGTATCGCTGTTGATGTCAAGCAGAACAGACCAAAGTGTGGATGTTTTGCTTGTTCTCATGTATGTTCCAACACGTGACAAAAACCAGTTTTGGGAAATTGCAATGGTGTGAGTTCCGTACATTTCTTAATTTTTGATTCTTTGCCGTCTTGACGAATTTTCGTTTTGCCGACTGTAAATTGACAAATGGCAATTTCCTATTAGGCAAATGATATGTTTGCTTGCCTTAAAATTTTATCTAATTTATTTGAACGCAATGCATTTTTCCGAAATTTTGCTTTATTTAATATTTTTTCATCTATTTTATTTGCATTGATATAAATTTAATTTAAAATTGTTTTTTAAATTTTTTAGATACTTTTCGTTAAACATTTTTTAAGGTCATATTTTTTTAAAGAGCACATTAAATATAGATTATTTAATCACATTTATCCAATTTACATACTTATATCCCTTTCAACTCTTATTTCTGTCCTTAAACAGCACACCCGACGGCAGCATTATTTGAGCTGTCCGTCCGTTTGTTTACATTTTTTATACACACGCCTGGGATGCTGTTTTGATTTGTGTATGTGCTGCCTGCGAATTTTTCGCCTTTTTGAACGCATTCTACCTAATAAGTATTTTTTACGTCGCGACCACTGCGGACGGCTAGGCGTGCAGGTGTTTGGCGCGGTTGTCTATGATAAGAGGTCGGTTGCAGATTTTGTAATAAAGGAACGTCATTATGTTGTGGAAAAAACTGGCCTTTGTGATATTTAAGAAGCATTTTACAAAATAAATAAATTCAAAATTGAGGGAGGCTTTTATGAGTGTTAAGGTATGGCATCACTTTATAAAATACGAACAGTCGTGAGGGTATGGCAACGCCCGAAAATACAAATGTCAAATAGTTGTCATCGAGAAAGAGAATCAAGTCATTGTCGAATAGCCGCCGCCGAGTAAGGTTAGGAAAAATACCGTCTAGAAACAACAGCCTCAACAGCCTCAACAACTGAAGCAACTGAAACAACAGCCTGAATAGCAGCCAGCAGCAGCAGAAACATCTTTAATTTAAACTTTAACGCCTTGGCAAGCATTGCCATTTATATTTGTGCTGAAAGTACCATCTATACATTTATCTTCAAATAGAGCAAACTTACAGGCTTATTCCTGCGACCGTCACAATACTCACCGCAGTAACAATAGAGCATTTCGTCTCAATTGATACTTTTCCTTATTCGGAACAGAAATCAAAAGCTCGAAATGTATCAATTGTGACAAACATTGTGACGGTCGCATTAGGAGGTAACAAGCGAAAACAGCTGTTGCAAAACGTAAATTTTGAAGCAAAAAGTGAAATTTTTTTATTGCAGTAATTTAAAGGAAGTTACACAATATTAAAAACACAACACATGTATGGCCTGCTGCTCAAACTCCGTTATATCGGGAGTTCGAGGTCCTCTGCCACTGCTCCCACAAATTTTGCACTGCTCGCAGTGCTATAGGGCTGTTTTTCCCGGCTTGCAGCTCTGGGTGCTGATTGCAATATTGAATGAAATGCTGCAGCTGCTCCTACGTCCTCCTGTCAAATTTACGATGTCTAGAAATTAAAAGAAATAAGATAAAACACCAAATTATTGAAAATTTCCAAAAAATACTCACTTTCCGTTTTTTTGTTTCCATTTTTCGTTTATTTTTGAAGAAGAAGAAGCACAAACAGCTGTTTTCACAGCAAAGAACTTCACCCCTCGCTGTGTTGAAATGCCAAAGCTTTTTTCGTGATACGGTTGGTTAGGAATAGGGTTGTAGAAAGCCCGGCACAAGAAAGCGGATCAATTGATTGTCTCAATCAATTGTGCCGGGAGCGAGCGAATAGGGCTGTTAAACGAATTTTCATCACCTTTGCCAGTTTTCGCCTTTACATTTCGTTTTCTAGACGTTTCCAAATCGGACTCCTGGAAAGGCCAGTGGAGCACCCGGCGAACGGTACATTGGCTAAAGACAATCACGCCACGAACAGCACAATCTAAAATGGCGGATTGCTAAAATGCTTTATTGCCAATATTGAGAAATTCGTAAAACGAACTGCCGCCAAGTGCGAATTAATATTGCGAATATTGTGAAATTCGTAAAACGAACTGCCGCCAAGCGAGGAGAGTAATACCCAATGTCAAAAGAAAGTGGATACAATCTACGTAGCGGTGCCAATCAAGAATCATCGTCAGAAGATTATTCAGATCCAGAAACAACTTTAATGGAAACCACAGACGAGAATAGACAGCAGGCTGATTTAGCCGCCACCAGCCAACAAAACCAGGAGCCTGCCGGTCATCAATTGTCCGTCATCCTCGCCAGCCTAAACGCCCTGAAAGCATCAGTAGAGGAACTGCGCAACACTACAGCAGCCAACCAAAGGGACATCGCCAGATATTCCCACGTGCAGCCAGCACCTAACCTCAACGATGATGCCAACATCGCCGCCAGAAATTTCCACGAGCAGCCAGCTCATAACCTCAATGTTGATGCCAACCTCGCCGCCAGAAACTTCCAGGTGCAGCCAGCACATAACCTCAACGATGATGCCAACCTCGCCGCCAGAAACTTCCAGGTGCAGCCAGCACATAACCTCAACGATGATGCCAACATCGCCGCCAGAAATTTCCACGAGCAGCCAGCTCATAACCTCAATGTTGATGCCAACCTCGCCGCTAGAAACTTCCAGGTGCAGCCAGCACATAACCTCAACGATGATGCCAACCTTGCCGCCAGAAATCTCCAGTTGCAGCCAGTAAATAACCTCAATGATGCTGCCAACCTTGCCGCCAGAAATTTCCAGATGCAGCCAGCACATAACAGAGACGCAGACTCCACACCGTCTACGGAGAGCTCTGTCTTACGCAACATTCAGGTAACGGAGCAAACCCCATATATAAAATTATATGAATTGCCGATGTTTTCTGGAAGAGCCGAGGAGTGGCCTTTGTTTATAGCCAATTTCAGAGACTCAACAGACATGTTTAAATACAACAACCGGCAGAATCTGATGCGCTTAATTAAATGCTTGAATGGGCGTGCCAAAGAAGCAGTGGCTTCCATGCTAATTTTTCCAGATGACGTTCCGAAGGTATTGGCGGAGCTAGAGTTCAGATTCGGAAGGCCAGACCAATTAGTACGCGATCAACTGAATAAAGCCCAGCAATTTCCTGTTATTGCCGAGAACAAGCTCGAGCTACTCGTACCGTTTTCGACGTTGGTACGAAATGTGGTAGCGTTTCTTACATCCGGAAATTGCCAGCAACACTTATATAATACAACTCTACTCGAACAACTAGTCGCCAAGCTCCCTCCGAGCAAACAATTCGAGTGGGCAAGACAAGCTACAGCCATTCAACCGTTTCCAACAGTCGTCGATTTTTCCACATGGCTCGGGGATCTTGCGAGAGTGGTATGTATAATGCCACCTTCCGGTTCGTCGACGTCGAGGAATTGCCAGCAGCAACCACGCAGATTGTTGCACGTCAACGATACGGCACCGAAGCAGCGAAAGTGCGCTCACTGTGGAGCGGAACACTTCATTACAAATTGCGATACCTTTAAGGCGTTGAATCTAAATCAACGTTGGCAGACGGTAAAAACGCGACGTCTTTGTTTTACTTGTCTTCGTTGGGGTCACGCTACAGCCGATTGCAGAAGCAGAAAGCAGTGTGGTGTCAATAATTGTACGCGCTTCCATCACAAGTGCCTACATGAAGAGCCTCGACAAATTCCAACACAATCGTCGTCGCAAGTACAGCCGCTGTTTAGCTGTCAAACGCCACAAGAAGAGTTCAAGCACCACCTGTTCAAAATCCTTCCAGTAGTTCTGCACGGGCCAAATGGACACATGCAGACGTACGCCATGTTCGATGAGGGATCTGCGATATCAATTGTGGAGGAGAGCGTAGCGAAGCAACTCGGTTTAAGAGGACATTCGCAACCATTGACGCTCCAATGGTATGGGCAAAAAGTTACAACGGAGCCGTCGTGCCGAGTCAGTCTGGAGGTGGAAGGAACGCTAGAAGGTGTGAGATTTCCAGTAAAAGATGTACGGACCGTACAAAACCTCAACTTGCCGACGCAGTCTTTCAACACAGCCGACTACGAAAACTTTAAGTTCCTGCCTATCGAAAATTATTCGAGCGCGAAACCGACATTGCTGCTTGGTTTAGACTGTGCACATTTGGGTGCAACCACTACGATTCTCAAGAACAGCGGACGGGAGCCGATCGCCATCAAGACAAATCTGGGCTGGTTAGCGTATGGCCCCACACATCATCCAGAGCCAACATGTCCTGTGGTACTGCACATACGTGAAGACCGTCGTTTGCAAGAGTTACATCAGCTGATTGCAGAATATTTCACGGCAGACGGTTTAACAGTAGATGACACAGGCAGAACCATAGAATCTGAAGATAACATGCGAGCGCGAAGAATAATGGAGGATACTACAAAGCGTAATGGTCGCAGATTCGAAACGGGTTTGCTGTGGCGAGAGAACTTGCCGATGCTTCCAGACAGCTCCCAGATGGCTAAAAAGCGCCTAATGGGAATTGAAAATAAAATGAGATGCAATCCTTATTTTGCCGAAGGTTATCAAAGAAAAATGATAAAATATTTTGAGAAAGGATATGCCCGATATTTAACTAAAGATGAAATAGAAAGTACAGTACAGCCCATTTGGTACTTGCCGCATTTTTCAGTTGAGAGCCCATATAAGCCAGGTAAGTCCGCTTTTACACGATGCGACTCGGCCCCGGCGATTTTTTCGCATTCCGCTTTGAAATCGCGCATAGCTTTTACACGATGCGACTCGCTGGTGTCGAGCATTTTGACACTAGAGTCTGCAGCTGGTTTTATTTCTGTAATTTGTAAACATTTAAAGCACTTATTCCACTCTTTGCTCATTTTTTTCTTTATATTTACTTTTATGCGTAAAGTTCTGTAAATTTTTCAGTTTATTTGCAATACGTATTCACTCGATTTCAAGTTTTAATTTACAGTCGACAGCGCGAAGCGCGAAAACGAATAAAGAGGAACGTCAGAAAATCAGAAAATCGCAGCACAATCGCTGCCCGAGCGATTTTGCGCGTTCCCCTGTCGTTTCACCCCTCTTTCCAACATTCTTCCGTGTCTCCGGGGCCGAGTCGCATCATGTAAAAGCGGACTAAGATGCGAATTGTATTCGACGCCGCCGCCACTGTGAATGGAGTATCACTTAATTCAATGCTACTCAAGGGCCCTGAGCAGGCTAAACCACTCCTCGCTATATTGTTCAAGTTTCGTGAAGGGCGAGTTGGAGTAGCTGCCGATATTCGAGAAATGTTCTCGCAGATAAAAATGCGCTGCCAAGATCAACAAGCACAACGGTTCCTCTGGAGGGACGGAGACCAAAGTAAGCCAATACAACATTGTGCAATGACGTCCATGATCTTCGGTGCTATTTGTGAAAAATTACAATGCCAAAGACTTTCAAGATCAATATCCTGCCGCCGTTTCTGCCATTATTGACAAACACTATGTCGATGATTTTGTCTGCAGTTTTAATTCGGAAGAAGCGCGAGCCATCTGCAAAGAGGTTATAAGAATACATGCACAAGGAGGATTTGAACTGGTGAAATTTATTTCGAGCTCCCGTAAGCTGCAGGCGGAGCTGAACCAAGCTTCTGTACCAAATACGGATGCATTCAACATGGAACGGCAAGCGGGCGCAGAGAAGATCCTGGGCATGTTCTGGGATACAGATCAGGACGCCTTCACCTTTCAAACGAAGTTTCAACGTATACCCTCAGCCGTCGTACAGGGCCAGCGTGCACCTACGAAGCGCGAATTACTAAGCATTACAATGGCCGTATTTGATCCGTTTGGATTGCTAGCAGACTTTTTGCTATTTTCGAAAATATTGATACAAGAAACGTGGCGATTGAACCTCAATTGGGACGACACCCTACCAGAAGAATTAAGTACGAAATGGCCGAATTCAAGCGGGCTAAAGCATTTAGAGTGCCACGATGTTATTCCTTGCACCTACAAGCAGCTGATGAGGTACAACTTCACATTTTCGTCGATGCCAGCCAGGCAGCCTACGCCGCGGTTGGGTACTTCCGCATATGCCACAACGACAACATAGACGTAGCCTTTGTCGCCGCTAAAACACGGACAGCACCACAAAAATTGATGTCTATTCCGCGTCTTGAGCTCCAAGCCGCTATCCTTGGAAAACGCCTAAGCCAAATAATCCAGCAATACCACTGCGTCCACATTACGCAAACCGTCTTCTGGTGTGACTCGCGCACAGTATTGTATTGGATTCATTCAATCGACCGGAAATATAAGCCTTTCGTCGGACACCGAATATCGGAAATCTTGTCATCAACTACACCTCAGCAATGGCACTGGGTGTCAACCGACCAAAATCCAGCCGACATCGCTACACGGCCAACACTAAACTTTGGAGCACGCCCAGAGTGGATAAGCGGGCCAAAGTTCATCTATGGTCATGAAGAAGCATGGCCCACACTTAACATCTCGCCGCCAACCTATTTACTGGAGGAAGAAATCAGACCTGCCACAGTCCTCCTGAACCAGGCAAGTAATGAAATTATAGAAATTAATCGGTTTTCTCATTATTTGAAGCTCAAACGCACAATCGCATGGGTATTGCGCTTTCGAAAACTTGTTAAGCGAGATCTAAGCCACCGAGGTCCATTGACGGCAGGGGAAATACGTGAGGCAGACGAGCTAGTTTGCTGCAATGTGCAGCGAGAAGTATACAGCAGCGAAATTACGTTGCTAAAAGAGGGGCGTGTCATTCCAAAAACGAGCGCGCTTCATCCTCTTGCGCCATATCTGGACAACAGTGGGCTGCTGCGATTTAACGGTCGCCTAGATGAAGCAGCGTTCTTGCCGTTGGACGCCAGGCGACCCATCATCTTGCCTCAGAAACACCAGCTCACCCAACTCATCATGCGCTCGTACCACGAGAGATTTCACCATCAGAACAACGCTGTAATCATCAATGAAGTCCGTCAGCGCTATTGGATCCCTCGTGCAAAGTCGGTGCTGAAAGCTGTAAAACGTGACTGCTTGAAATGTCGCATCGCCAAAGCCAAACCTGCACCACCACTAATGGGCCAGCTGCCTGCTGACCGCGTCACGCCGTATATACGGCCTTTTACATATACGGGAGTAGATCTCTTTGGCCCCCTAGATGTCACCGTAGGTCGCCATAAGGAGAAACGTTGGGCTGCCATTTTCACTTGCCTGACCACCAGAGCTGCACATCTGGAGCTGGTTCAGAATCTGTCTACCGACGCGTTCATTATGGCTCTACGCAACTTTGTAAACCGCCGTGGAACGCCTCTCAGATTGCGCAGCGACAATGGCACAAATTTTATTGGTGGCCAACGAGAGTTAAACGACGCAGGATCATTGCTGGATGCCGACCGCCTGCAGGACGAAGCTGCAAAGTCTAACATGGACTGGATTTTCAACTGCCCAAACAATCCCAGCTCAGGAGGTTGCTGGGAACGCCTGATACGAATCATCAAGAGACTCCTGCAATTTACTCTGCGTGAGGTAGCACCGAGGGTCGAGACGCTTAAGCCTCGTTCACATTCGACTTTCCTCGCTTTGCTTGACAGTTCGAGATTCAACAACAAAGCGTGAAAAGTAGAAGGTTTGCTACAATGAACGCTTTAACTTTGGATTTTACTGATATAATTGCAGTAGTAGTAGTTATGCTACTAATGTTTGAAATTCGCGAGTGTCTTAATTGAAAACGCAAACACACGAGAAAATGAAATCAACTGCAAGCGCACGAGAAAATGAAAAATATCACAAAAAATTTCAACAACTGATTGTCAAAGCGCAAAAAAGTTGAGAGTTGCCCAACATTTTGCGTCGCATTGCTTCGCTTCGCTTTCCTCGCGTTCTATTTAGCAAGCCTCATATAAAAGCATGTATTGAACTTATCTGTCAAAGTGAAATTCTGAAGCAAAGCGAAGCAAAAGTCGAATGTGAACGAAGCTTTAGATGCGTGTTAGTCGAAGCTGAAAATATTTTGAATTCTCGGCCGTTAACTGATATACCGATTGCCGCCGAGGAGGATGAACCCCTAACGCCTAACCATTTTCTGGTGGGATGTGTCAACTCAACGCAAACACCACATCCGGTTGATACAAAAGTGTGCCTGAGGAAACAGTGGCGCATTGCCCAAAATTTGAAAGACCGCCTCTGGAAAAAATGGATGACCGAATATCTTCCACAACTCATTTGCCGACCGAAATGGAACAAAAAGGTACCGCCACTACAAGTTGATGACCTTGTGCTCATTTGTGATCCTAATCTGCCACGAAGCCAGTGGCCAAAGGGCCGCATAACCAAGGTTTTCCCGGCAAAAGACTCACAAATTCGGCTGGCAGAAGTGAAGACAGCGAAAGGGGTATACCGACATCCAGCCACAAGATTAGCAGTTTTGAAGGTCTGTGGTGAACCCGGGAGTGGTTCACGGGGGGAGGGGTGTTAAGGTATGGCATTACTTTATAAAATACGAACAGTCGTGAGGGTATGGCAACGCCCGAAAATACAAATGTCAAATAGTTGTCATCGAGAAAGAGAGAATCAAGTCATTGTCGAATAGCCGCCGCCGAGTAAGGTTAGGAAAAATACCGTCTAGAAACAACAGCCTCAACAACTGAAGCAACTGAAACAACAGCCTGAATAGCAGCCAGCAGCAGCAGAAACATCTTCAATTTAAACTTTAACGCTTTGGCAAGCATTGCCTTTTATATTTGTGCTGAAAGTGCCATCTATACATTTATCTTCAAATAAAGCAAACTTAAACGAATTTTCATCACCTTTGCCAGTTTTCGCCTTTACAATGAGGGAACGTACTTTTTCAATATGCAACCAATTTAGCAATTTTAAATCAAAGCAAAAATTCTGAGGCCAATGTCAACAGGATCACTTGCTCACTCGCTCATTAAAATGACGTCGCAATAATTTTTAAGCGGTAAACGTAATATAAATAAACTGCATCTTATATAAAAAAAATTATATAAAAAAAAACTTTTTAAAAATAAGCTTTAATTTATTTAATGTACTAAAAAGTAGAAAATAAATGGTTTTTAAGTCACCTGTATCTTACTATCAATAAAAGCTTGGGGCGCTCATGTGTTCAATATTTGTCAAACAGTTACCACAATATTTTATTTAAATAATTTTTTGCAAATAGATTCTAGTAATGAAAGATATTTTGAATATGGATATTGAGCGCACAAGCTTTTATTGATAGTAAGATACAGGTGACTTAAAAACCATTTATTTTCTACTTTTTAGTACATTAAATAAATTAAAGCTTATTTTTAAAAAGTTTTTTTTTATATAATTTTATTTTCTACTTTTTAGTCTTCCATAAATTCAATTTTAGAGCTCTGAAATTTTTCACAAAAAGAATTTAAAACTTGCAGAGCAGTACACAATATTTAGGGTATTCACAGTGTCTCCTATCGTCATATCCTCAATTTAACAAATAATACGGCTGTGATCGACCCTAATATTCGTGGCATATTTGTGACGCGGTGAGTTGTTGCTATTTTGCCAGCAGGGCGCGGCAAGTAAGTTCCTATCGTTTTTCATTGATGTGTGGTGTACCTATAATTATAAACTGAAGCCCAAGTGTGTAGTTGCTTGAAAAGTGCCACGCCCCTTGTCCTACGCCCATAAATTTTTCCAGTGGAACGACACATCCAAGAGGCGACTGCATACGAAATTTCAATGCTGCACGACCTTTAGTTCCAAAGCTATTCTATATAAACGATTTTGTTTGTATGGGCGGTGCCACGCCCCCTTATCCAGTGCCCGCCTTATTTTCTCAGTAGAAGGATATGGATATGTAGTAAGTTCCTACCGAGTTTCATTGATGTGTGATTTGTAGTTCTAAAGTTATACACACGCCCCTTATCCTACGCCCATAAAATTTTACCAGTGGGACGACACATCCAAGAGGCGACTGCATACGAAATTTCAATGCTGCACGACCTTTAGTTCCAAAGCTAATCGAGATCAAAAATTTTGTTTGTATGGGGGGTGCCACGCCCCCTTATCCTACGCCCATAAAATTTTACCAGTGGGACAACACATCCAAGAGGCGACTGCATACGAAATTTCAATACTGCACGACCTTTAGTTCCAAAGCTAATCGAGATCAAAAATTTTGTTTGTATGGGGGGTGCCACGCCCCCTTATCCAGTCCCCCTTATTTTCTCAGTAGAAGGATATGGATATGTAGTAAGTTCCTACCGAGTTTCATTGATGTGTGATTTTTAGTTCTAAAGTTATACACAAATCTGGAGTTGATAAAAAGTGCCACGCCCCTTATCCTACGCCCATAAAATTTTACCAGTGGGACAACACATCCAAGAGGCGACTGCATACGAAATTTCAATGCTGCACGACCTTTAGTTCCAAAGCTAATCGAGATCAAAAATTTTGTTTGTATGGGGGGTGCCACGCCCCCTCATCCTACGCCCATAAAATTTTACCAGTGGGACAACACATCCAAGAGGCGACTGCATACGAAATTTCAATGCTGCACGACCTTTAGTTCCAAAGCTAATCGAGATCAAAAATTTTGTTTGTATGGGGGGGGCCACGCCCTTTCATCCTACGCCCATAAAATTTTACCAGTGGGACAACACATCCAAGAGGCGACTGCATACGAAATTTCAATGCTGCACGACATTTAGTTCCAAAGCTAATCGAGATCAAAAATTTTGTTTGTATGGGGGGTGCCACGCCCCCTTATCCAGTGCTCCCCTTATTTTCTCAGTAGAAGGATAGGGATATGTAGTAAGTTCCTACCGAGTTTCATTGATGTGTGATGTGTAGTTCTAAAGTTATACACAAATCTGGAGTTTATAAAAAAGTGCCACGCCCCTTATCCTACGCCCATAAAATTTATTGATTCATGTATTGGGCTCTAGATTAGGCATGTATGCAAAGTTTCAGATCTCTAAGTAGTCGGGAAGTGGGTGAAAAATTGATTACTAGATTTGACGACATACATACCGGATGTGAACCTAATATAAAGCTTATAAAAAACATTAACAACATTATGAATGACAACTTTTCCAATTCACAATACTTAAAAATCAATTCATTTGACTTCTCTCTGCAGTTTCAGGAAGCTGCCAAGCTTGTAGTCTTATTTCACATTGAAATTTCTGCAATATAATACCCACGTACATAGATAGATGTCTTATTTTGTAATTTGTTTATTGAACAGCAGATGGAATAAAAGCTGGCATCCCTAAAAGAGGCTTTTCCACCTCAGACAAGGAAAGAGCGCAAGAGAAGTTCACCCCAAGTACGATCGATTTATCGAAATTCACCCCAAGTACGTTCGTTTTACGCTCAGAAAAGAGCTGCATAATGTGATGGTATGTGTAAATTTTGCAAGTATTGACGCGTATGTGAGGCGAAAAAGAGAGGTTTTGTATTAGTGTAAGTGAGCGCGAGCGCATCTTGAAAGAGTTGGACGTCTATTCTACTCTATGCCCGTAGGATAGAGAGGATAGAGGTATCGCGGCCTTATGGCCGAGTTCTAATGGTGCGTGCGTGCGCCGAATTGCGCCACATTGCGCTGACAGCTAAGTTGAACTAGTGCAAACATATGAAGAGAGTGCCAATGAGCGGCGCGCTGAGCGCAGAGCGCAGAAAGTTGACCAACTTTCAACTTTTGCTGCACACATTTTGCGCTGACAGCTCATCTACAGCTCACATACACACTTTGTGGTTGCCATCAGTGTGAAATAAAAGTGTGGTAGCTGAATATATTTTTATGTTATACTTATTTCAATCAATATTAGGTTTAAACGATATATACACAATATTAAAAGTTAATATAGCTATAAATTTGGGACGAAATATGTTCTGTAAACTATTTAAGAATGTTTACTGCTCAAGTTGTAAATTGCCGAAGTGGGTGACTCTTATTGGAGCGCACGCATTCCGTGCATTGGAACAGCTCAAGTGCGCTTCAAATTTTTTCGCTCACGCACTGGCGCAATCTGGCGCACGCACGCACCATTAGAACTCGGCCATTACGTACGTTTGCGGGGGTCATCAACAGGTCAACAGTTTTTTCTTTATAGGGAAACTGGTATAAGGAAATTCAATTCAATTGTTGGATATGATTTCATAGAACTCTTCTAGATTTTGACATAGTTTTCGTATAAAATATATTTGCCTCGTTAATTAAATACAAGTTGATTTTTTGTTTCAATTAATATTACCTTAAATTACCTATAACAAGATATTAATGTTTGAATGATTGTTCAGTTTATTTTTATAATTCATACTAAAAAAGGAATTTTAATAAAAGCGAAGGATGAATTGACAAATGAATTTTCTTTCAGTTTTTTTTACTTAATAATGGTGGCAGCGCTGATATAAGGCTGTTTTCTGAAGAGGCAGCCCTTAACGACTTGACGTCTCCAAAAAATATTTGTTTTCTGTTTTTTTGTTATTTGTTTAACAGAAGTTTTTAACAAAAGAACGCAATAATCTGGGAAAAAAGTAATCATTTATTGGCTATATACGGCGCATGCGTACATAGACAATGAAGGCGGGCACATTTCGCAACACTCAATGGGATCCTATCCTACTCATTTCACAAATTATCTCAATGCAATTCTGCGTGTACTTCACCCTCGGATTACTTGTCTTCTGCGCGAATATTGTGGCCAGAGACAACTATACATTGGATAACATATTCGAGTATCATGTAAGTAAAACACAACGTAAAAGTATTTTTATGCAGATGATGATAGCGCGCTTTTTGCTTCGTTGACAGGAGATCCACGTATCAGATGTGGGCGGTCGACTCTTAATCTGCGCCTTTGTGATAAACTCCTTTGTGGCATCTCTAGCGCTGTGGTGTATTGTGAGGCGCGCAAAATTGTGCTTGGACTTTAGGTAATGTTTGACTCTCTTTACATTTTTGAAAATGTCATTTTACGTGTTTTAACTGCAGTTGCACATTTCACTTTCTGCATCTGCTCTTCTGCTGGTGGTACAACTCTTCGTTTCCTTCGAATATCTCATGGTGGCTTCTGAATGCAATCACAACCACCTTCATGTGCATAGGAGGGGAATTTCTGTGTCTTAAATCGGAGCTAAAAGAGATTCCCGTGGGCTATACAGCACTGAACCAAAAATCAGATGTTTAGATGTATGGTTAGAACTAACGAAGCAGGACGGAGAGTGAAACCGTTTTATACACCACTGAATTCCGGAATTTATAGTTGAATGTTATGATCTAAAATGTAAACTAACATGAAAATGTAGTTTGCGAATATGTGAGAAATTAATTTGTATTCAGGACGAAGAAAGAACGTAAGATTATTTATTAATAACATAATTGTTGTTTCTCTAACGTTGTTTGGCCGACTGAGATAGTTTATGTTGAGAATTATATATTACCTTACATAAATTTGGATATACATAGGTATATTTTACTATAAAGTGTTCTAATCTTTTCAGGCAGCATAAATTCAACTGACTCGTTGATACTTTTCAATACAACTGGAGAATGATGCTCATAAAAATACGTTCTACTCAGATTTTTCCCATGGTTGTTAAAATCCTGTAATTTTTTCGTTGACCACTTCTCTTGATAATTGAGAAAAGTATATTCGCTCCTTAACAACCTAACATTCTTTTATCGCTCTTCAATTCGGTATAAATTTAGCTCAAATTGCACCCTAAAGAAGATGCATCTTAAAGAAGAAGTTTTGAGCACTCTTATAAATAACTAAAATAGTCAAGGAGACTTCCTGAATGTTATAAACAGGCTTATACACGTTCAAATCTCTTTTTGGGTCTTTTAAGAAAAATATATATATATTTGAAAACCTTTTTTTTGTAGAATTTCTAGAAGAATTGTTTTACAATTGGACAAGTTGCAACAAGTCTACGAGTACCTTCGGACATGTATTAAACTTAAAAGTGTCATGCACTCAATCCTAATGCATTTGTTAAGTGGGATGGGGATGACGGACGCATTGAAATGAAGAGAGCTGAACAGAATCAGGTTAAATGGTCAATGTACTAAAAACGCTTTATCAGCGCAAGGAGTGCCAGATACTGCATTTATATACAATTATATTTTCAATAAAAACACGAATTATATTACCAATTAGCGCGCGTAAAGGCAGCCTGACCTTCAGAACCGAATTCTGAAGCCAGTCTCACGCAATCTTAGGCTTCGATTTATCCTCAATAAATATAATAATGGCGCAGGAGGTTTTGTGAAAATATACTCCTCACTGTCTCACTCACCAATTGGTAGCGCGTTTAGAATCAGAATCCATTCCGCAGGGAAGTGCGCTTCCAGCAACCGCAACCACTCGGCTCGATAACAAAAATGCGATAAACTGCTCTACACAGCCCGAGACTGGACGGAACGGGCCGGCCGGACGGACGTGCCGGGACAGTCTCTAATCAGCGGCGTTCTGGCTTCCGAGACGACTTGAATTTCTTGCTACCGCGCCCGGCGGGCAGTCCACATGAAGTGTGGCTATTTTGCTGACGTCACGAGCAGCGGAGTGATAAAAATTATGGCAAGCATGGTGATACATAAAACATTTTTCGAAATTATCGCGTGCCATAAACGCTGGCGACGTTGGCGCTGGCGTTAAGGTAAACAACAACAGGCAAGGAGCAAGTGCGCGCGCGCAATGATGTCAGTGAACCTGGAGTCGCATGATGAAATTCACTGCCGATGTGCCATTTGAGCGAGTTGCGCGTGAGTTGGCTATGCATTCATATTATGATAAATGTAAACAATATTGAATGCTGCCATTGCAGGAGAACCCGCAGACCAATGACAAACCAAAGGTGAAGGAAAGGGAAAAATCGGCGAAACAAAGTAAAAAGCTCTGCAAGCTGTGTACTCTGCGCGACGAGTTAAACAGCTTCGAGCGCTTGCTGTTTAATAAGGTCATCGATAAGGAAACCAATCAGACTGATGGCTTGTCCATGCCAGCGCCGGAAATCGCTCTAATCAAAAGTGGGTTTTAGCTAGTATATTCGCTGAATGCATGGGGTTTTATTTGTCGCGTTTTGATTTCAGCTATATTGGCCTTCGGGAAGTCTAGCCATCGACGTACTGAGGAGCTGCGTCTGCTGGATAAACAATTGGAGTCCATCGATTGCCTACAGGCGACGATATACAAGAAGTGGATCAAATTTTGGATAGAGATTGAGTATACTGTGAAGGCCTACGATGAGCTGGACATGTGCAAGATGCGACACATTGCGAAGCGCATGAAGCCGAAGTTAAGTGAGGAGACTTGTGACGCGCGCAGTCAGTTACTGCGCGTACCTTGGAAGGATTTCTTCCGCAACACGAGGATTTCGAAGTAGCGAAGTAGCAAAATTTTCGAGTGGAAACATGCGAAGCAGCAGAATTTTCAATGCGAAGTAGCAAAATTTTCAAGTGGAAACATGCGAAGTAGCAAAATTTTCAAGTGGAAACATGCGAAGTAGCAAAATTTTCGAGTGGAAACATGCGAAGCAGCAAAATTTTCAATGCGAAGTAGCAAAATTTTCGAGTGGAAACATGCGAAGTAGCAAAATTTTCGAGTGGAAACATGCGAAGCAGCAAAATTTTCAAGTGGAAACATGCGAAGGCAAAAATTTTCAAGTGCCAGAAAATAACCCATTCATATATTTATGGAAAAATACAATTTAACACGCGATGAAGCCATCAAACAAATACGAGCCCAAGAAGAATACAAATTTCATCAGCAGGACTAATAAAACGATTCTATGACGTTTACTATTAATTATTTTTTGTTATGTATCGAGAAAAAAATATTGCATACATAAAGTGCAGTGTTTTCAGTTTTTTGTTGAGCAATTTTTCCGGAAAGGCGTCCAACAGTTCTGGTGGTTTTTGTTTATTCCTCTGAGCTTTGGTGGCTAGTTTTCGACGTCCTGCAAACTTCCTATTGCAAACTGCGAAGAAAATTTAAAAGAAGTTACTTTAAGCTACAAGGGTTGTGGCTTTCGGTTACTTACAAATTATATGGGTTTCAAAGAAGTGAGTCTAACTGTCTAACTGCACACAAATCTTGTACGTGTGATCACGAAGCTGGCTAGCTGGTCCAGCTCCAGCAACCGCAACCACTCGGCTCGCCTCTGAGGTTGCTCAGGGAACCGGTACATCCTTCCTCTGGTGTTCGCGCAGGAAGGAACCGAGCACCTCCTGGTGCTCAAAAATTCCAGATTATCCATTTCCGTTTGCTCGAATCTTGTTTTCTTCGCTTTATCCGTTGCGCTTTATTTTTTTTTGAATCGCATGTGTCATGTTAATATGTTGGGTCTATGTTAAAAGGGCTGCAAATCAAGGTACTAGAAGCAAAATGTGAATAGATTCAACCTTCCCGATTTTACAAAGTAAGTAAAGAAATAATCTTAATATATAAAAACGTTTGTGCGTATGTATGTTGCAGCATCACGGCTGAACCACAGAAGCGATCGACCTTATACTCACAACATACATATGTTCGTGTGGTGCTCTGAATGGCTTTTTTTCATGTTAGACCCTCCTAAGTGGCGCTGCGGTGGCGTTTTTTCGAAAATTCTTATTTATGGACCGATTTGGCTCAGATTCATACTATATAATACATACTAAAGTTGACAGGAAGTGGTCGACAAAATTTGAACCCGATAGCTGTTGTCGGAGTGGAAATATTCACGAAAACCTTTTCTTCCTGTACATAATTTTCATATTATCAAAAAAATTCTTACCATAATTGAAATACATTTCAAAACAAATCTTGGAATAAAATAATTATTTTAGGCGTAGCAACGTTCGCCGGGACAGCTAGTATTTTATAAAAAAAACTATGTACCTACTATGTTATTTTCTACTTTTTAGTCTCCCATAAATTAAATTTTAGAGCTCTGAAATTTTTCACAAAACGAATTAAAAACTTGCAGAGCTTTAGTACAATCTGCGTATAGTAAATATTCATAATTGACCAAGGGAGAAACTGAAGATTAGGCTTTGGGATTTATTTAGGTACGTTCGTAAATGCAACCCAGCGGTTGCACTGCAAAGCAACGCGTTCGTAAAAGCAAAATGGCGCAATACTACTGCGTGCAACGCGTTCGTTAATGCAACGGAGTTTTTATTGTTTTAATGTAATTATTTACTTTCGGGATGGATCTAATTCTCTTTTTCAACAAGGTTTTTACCACGACATATCTTTTTTCACTCGTTTTACTCTTTCTTTATTGAAATTTATTAAAAGACTCTCACTTCGAGTTTCACAACTATCAATTAATGCGTTAACCAAAATTTCCATCCTGAATCGCGTTCGTTAATGCAACAAAAGTTTCTGCAGCCAACCTGCAAACGAAATCAGGTGTGACAACTGAAGTTGGCTGCACTGCTACTGTCACTGCACGAATTTACTGCATTTACGAACATACCTATACACATACGAATTATAAACAAGCTTAAAATGACAACTTTCGATTTTTAATATCGCTCTTAGTTTTCGAGATATATCGAATGATTTTGTAGTATATCCAAGGTATTTAGCGACTTTGTCGCATGTGCAGACAAATTATGCTATTCGGAGCCGGAGACAAATCCAATAAATCAAAGATCACTCCAGATGTTCTTGAGTTATAAGTTCTCTAGCGAACCCGACTGTTCTATATATATAGATCTTGAAGTTCTGAAAATATTGGGGGTAGCCCGACCTTTATCAATTCTGATAAAGTACCTACTTGACCTTACTCTACCCATAATTAAGAACTTTAATCAAAACTGGAGCGTTTCTATGGAAACATACAATGTCAGATTAAATGTATACTCGTTTAAGCTTAGGATTTATTGTTTCAACATACGCTTTATTTGTATCATGGTCAGACTCGTGCTGCCGACTGCGAATCAGTCCTCGCAAATAGACGATTTAATTTAAATTTCTCACGATTTTCGATATTTTAAACAGCATTCGGAAAAAAAATAAAAAATTTCGGTCCTGAAAAAACCGGATTGAAATTTTCAAAACATTCGGTATTCCAAATATTCATAGTATAACCTGATTCATCTACATATTCTAATCCAAATTTAAATCTTTCGTATGTTTGAAAAGCAAATGTGGAACAAAGCGGCATATTTCATGTGTTACAAATAAGTAATAAAACTTCATTGGGTACTTGCTACATTAATTAGCAATTTTTTTTTTATTATTTTTATCTCTTTCTAATCTGTGAAGTCCAACAATTGTTGGTTGTTTCTTGCTGTTTTCATTTAAATATTGTTTATTAATTAGTACAATATAATAATTCGGCTCGTTTTATGTTTGTTGGGGGTTTAAACGTGTTGCGTTATCTTTACTTCATAAATCGGATGAAAATCAATCGCATTACACAAACTGTATATTAACTGTCAAAACACAAGTACAATTAAGCAAAAGTGTGCGCTGGTCAAGTTTTCCTTCTTTCGATATTTTGTTTAATATGTTGTGGATGTGGTATTTTTAACTCAATTTATTATTCTTTTCATATCAAATTTATTTTTAACACTTCCTTTTTTGCTGTTGGTTGTTGGGTTTGTCAGTAAATTTGAGTTTGTATCGAAGTAAATATGTTTAAAGATGTATTTGTGTGTTTATGCGGAGACTGTGTGTGTTAAAAAAATTAATCTATACATAACTAATGGTAATATATTTTTAAATATACATTTAAAAAAAATTAAATTTTTCCATTTTTCTTTTTTTCTGTAATTATTCGCACACTCTCCCTTTCATTGTAATCTGTTCTCTTCTCTATTATAATTCGCTTGGATATTCAGTGTTCATCTAGTTGGCCCACCAATCGGGTCCAGACGAGCTGTTGCCATGCGGTGCATTATAACTGCCACCATAGGTGCCACCGCCGCCATAGTAACCGCCAGAGCTTCCACCTGAAAGAACGAGTTATTTCTGTTGAATTGCACTGACACAGAATTTTATAACTATACGTACCATACGAGTTGCCATTGCTGCGGTAGGAACCACCACCGCCTCCACCGGCCCCACCACTGGAACGAGTTCCACTGCCACGTGAACCACCACCAGACTGCTGGCGGTAATCGCGAGAGCCAAATCCACCGCCATAACGTGCGGCGCCGCCACCACCACCACCACCACCGCGTCGCTTGGCGCCGCCATGCGAACGGTCCGACGAATGCATGTCTTCCATGAAGGAGGGTATCTCCTGTTTTGTCTCGATCAGCAACTCCATCAGATCACCGCTTATATTACGATTCTTTTCGTTGAAAAAGGATGTAGCCACACCCAAATTGCCCATTCGACCTGTACGACCAATACGATGCACATACTCTTCTACGTCAGAGGGCAAATCAAAGTTTATAACGTGTTTCACATGCGGAATGTCCAGGCCACGCGCAGCTACCGCTGTGGCCACCAATATGGGACAGTCGCCGGAGCGGAAGCAGCGCAACGCTTCTTCTCGTTCTTTCTGTGTGCGATCGCCGTGGATACTTGTCACCGGATGATTGCATTGGTAGAGGAATTCCTCCAAAGAGTCCGCGCCCTTCTTTGTCTCTACGAATATAAGAGTTAAACTTTCTTTGGAGTACTCCGGCCCATCGCGTATGGATGACAATAAATCCAACAGGTAGGAGCGTTTATCCTGCTCATACACCCACAAAATAGTCTGTGTAATGTTCTCTGAGGTGGAGCCCACACGGCCCACAGCTAAGAAAATATAGTTGCTAAGGAAATCAGAAGCGAGTTCCTGGATTTGTTTGGGGAAAGTGGCTGAAAACATCAATGTCTGGCGTTGACCAGTTGGGGGCATATTGGATTGCTCCACAATGCGACGTATTTGCGGCTCGAAACCCATGTCCAACATACGATCAGCCTCGTCCAAAACAAGGAAACGAATGCTGTCCAAGCCGACCTTGCCGCGCGTAATCATATCTTCTAGACGGCCAGGAGTGGCCACAATTAGATGGCATCCGCGGTCCAACTCTCTCATCTGCTCGCTTGTATTATTGCCGCCATACAGCACAGCTGGGCGCATGCGCGAGCGATAGGCAAATTTCTTGGCCTCTTCGAAAATTTGTGTAGCCAACTCACGTGTCGGTGCCAACACCAATCCTAATGGGTACTGTTTACGGCGACTGTACTGGCGATTATTCTGCGGTGGCGCCGTTATTCCGTGCTCGTACATTTGATTCAAAATAGGCAGCAGAAAAGCTGCTGTTTTGCCTGAGCCTGTCTGGGCACAGGCCATCAGATCGCGTCCATTTATAATGATCGGTATGGCATATTTCTGGACCGGAGTCGGCTTATCATATCTAGCTAATAGCACATTGTTGCGAATGATTTCGGTCAACTGCACGTCCTCGAAGGATGTGATGTGCGGCGGAACAGTATTGCCCGTCGCCTCCACGGGTATATCCTCGTATTTGTCGAAATTGATGCCAGTATTGCCAACGCCGAAGAGCTCCTGCTCCAAACGCTCGTCGCGCGGTCCCAACTTCGTGAAATCAACGTCGCCGCCGCGGCGATCCTCCTTCCATCGTCCACCATAGTTACGTTCTCCTCCACCACTGCCGCCGCGATCAGTACGTGTTTCCTCCGGACGGCGCTCTGGTTCTTGCCAGCGATCGTTGCGCGGCTGATCACGCCTTTCGAAGTTGCGATTGTTTTGTGGCCCACGTCCGCCTCTATTCCAATCGTCGCCGCCACGTCTATCGTTGTTGTCACCTTAATGTAAAAGTTATGTTCATAAGTTATAATATGTATGCGTAAGCCCAAAACTTTTTTCCCAATCCAACTTACACTCACCGTTAGTTCCCTCTTCGAATCTGGCGCCACCGCCGCCGTCAACCCCGCTGCCGCTAACACCGCCGCCACCACCACCGCCACGACGTCCGCCTCCAAAACTTCCAAAGTCTCCGCTTTGACGGTCGCGATTATTATAGTTGCGACCGCCTCCGCCTCTACGATATTCGCCGCCCCGTTGATCCCTGCTATCAAATTTTGATGGATAACTCCTGTCCCTTTCTTCAGGGTTCTCTAAGTCAGTGGTAGATGCGTTATTATTGCCTCCCCTGAGATGCGGAGGGACATAAACGCCTGAGCCTGAATTAGATGAATTCCTTGTTGTTATGGGGCTGCTATTATTAGCTGTGCCGCCATTCAAGTCCAGACCAGCAACCTGTAATAAGAAAATTTAATTAAATATAAACATGACTATGCAAGCAACGCGTTTTCAGCAAGAGTTTTCGTTTCAGAAAGTAAAACATTCACATGTAACCACAACAAAATCACTTCAAGCAACTGCTTGCCGACTTTAATTCAAGTTTTCACTCGATAACTTCCATAGTGTAACTGCATTTTTAGGGTTTCGTTCAACTATAGCAGCCATACTCAGCCAGCTGCCCGTGCGGCCCTAACCCTTTGCGACCCACCGAAACTTTTTGCTGCTGTTTCTACAAAATGCAAATTTATAACGAAAGTCGCTTTTATTCGTAGAAAATATGCTTTTTTGAATTTTTCGAGAATTTTTTTTTTCGATAAAGGACCCAACACAATTGGGTAACTTGGGTCATTAGCTAAAAAAAAAAACTGTTTGGAAATTTTTTTCCTATAATGTTTAATTGAGAAATAATAATGAAATACATAATATATGGCTAAATAGAATGCAATGAATTCATTTTGTTTATAAAATTAAGATAGTGAGATCGAATTAACAATAAAAATTCATTTTTACATTACATGATATGCTCTAAAACAGTCTTAATCCTTTGTTGGGCACAACTGAATTTTACACTTTTGTCATCATGCCTTTGAACGGCTTTGGCATCCTGAATTGCGGCATATCTAAGCAGTAACTTCGACGAATTCAGGCCACTGATCGTATCTATCGTACCTTATATCGTCTTCTTCCACTTCCGTGATACCCCACAGACAGCTCTTAATTCTCGACTTTATCAGTAATACTCTAACATCTGGTCTGCTATGTCCAGGAAATGTACCAGGTCTCTGAAATCTCGACAGTCCCTCCGGAGTTGGACAAACAAGATTTTTCAATCCAACAGGACGAGGTTTTAGTCTGATAACTGATAACGCCTCGAAGCTATCATAGTGGAACAAACGGTACACTGCCTTGTATAAGCGCATGCACATAGGATGGGTATAACGAACGATGAAAGCTGCAGGAAATGCAAAGTAGCGGGCAGCAGGGAGACCTTGGAACACATACTGTGCTCCCGTCATCGCTAGAACTCGTCTGACTTGCTTAGGAGCGTCTGTCTCTTCAGGGCTTGAACAGATCTCGAAACTAGGTATCAGGCCTCCCTGGAAATTTGTGAAATACACCCAAGTTCTGACAGATCATTACTTTGACTATACCTAAACGGAACTCCAACTGGCATCGCTAAGGACCCAACAGATTCCATTCATGGCCTTTTTAGGCAGCCAGCTTAACCTAACCTAACCTTACGCCTCGAATATTCTTCTTCGGCATGGTCATCGGAGAAAAATTGAACGTCTGAATTTTCGAGGAACTTCAAGGACATATTTAGGATCATCAGATCGGGAAAAATCGAGTTTCTTGCCTAGATGTTTATTAGATGTCACAATTGTGAGCTTGCATACATTTTGCTACTTATGCCCAGACAACACAATTGTGTTATCTGATTTTTAAGAAGAATTAACTAACGTCACATAATTTTTAGGGACTTAAAATTATCATGAGCTTTTAAAATGTCCTTTAATCTATTAGTAAGCAAAAGCTGATTTGATAACTTCACTATTAATAGAAATTAGTTGTACTTATAGCTTGCCATGCTTTTGTCATCCACGAGATTAACCACGAAAATGATGCACATTTTCATTCGTATTCAAATTTTCAAAGATTTTTTGGCACACAATAACGGGAAATCGATTGGCGCATAGCCCACTTTTTGAATTTTTCGATTAAAATTTGAATTTTACATTAGAGAATTTTTTAAAGTCACCTAGCACAATTGTGTATGCTGGGTCGCAAAGGGCTAAACGCATTTATTATCTGGAACATGATTTTTTTAAATTTGGTATTCTAAATTTAGTATATCTTAAAATATGAAACCATATACTGACGCTGAGGTTGTGAAAGAATGTTTCCTCAGAGCTTCCAACGTATAATTTGATAAATTTAGCAATAAAAATCAAATAATATCTCAGATTAAAAGTATGCAGCTTTCTGATTCTACCTTTGCTACTCATTGAAGATATATTTTTAAAAATCTCTATCTTTTCACTGTATGTATAAATTAAATAGATTAAAATTCAGCAACAGCCAATCAGAGCACAGATAGGGAAGAAGAAGCACTGCTGTATATAAACACCACAAAAGCATGCTTCGCCCTATTGCTGTCAGTTATTCGTTGGGAACGCACGTGCATTGGAGCTCTTACTTTTGAGAATTTTTATTTAGAATTTCAGAGCTCTAAAATTTAAAATAATATTATATAAAAAAACTTATTTAAAATAAGCTTTTATTCATTTAGGGCCGTTCTATCAATGTCTGGTTAAGCGATAACCAGTACATTTACCGACGACTTTTGAAGTTTCCGATTTCAAAGTATTTGGTCAAAATTGCTGTCGGTTAAGCTAACCGGCGCCGCGTCTGTCGATTAACTTAACCGGCACACCGTTTGACAGCCAATAAAAGTGACGTTTTCACTTCTAATATTGCTATATTTTTAATGCAGAAAATAGAGAAAACTGCGTTTTTTACGCATTTTACAAGTGAAAAAAGCAATTATCATAAGAGAGGAAATGGGAAAGAGAAGGAACCTTTGAGTGCGCCAAGCCTCTCCACTATTGGATCAGTGCTTTCACAAAATGGAAATTGTAAAAAACTACATATTCAAAACATTTTTGCAATTTGAGTAGCGAATAAATTCCCAGCAACTCTAAATTGATTGTAAAATTGATAAAAAGGAGGCGAAATTTAATCGCGTCCTAAAAGTTTCAGTGAAGTCGACATAACCTAACTAATCACAAAGCATCAACAAAATTTGTGATGAGCAGTTTGCGCATTTTATGCTAATCGACAACTTGATGCCTGCGTTTAGGAACAGGGTGCACGTGCACACTTTTTTTTTGCTTTTAGGAACATACTGCTTTGTACTTATGCAGCGCAACTGACGTTTAGGAATACAGCCAATATTAACCAGCACATGGTGGAAACGAAAATTCTTAACCGCCAAGTAAACTGCTATCCGTCGGTTAGTTATCTGCTGGTTCACTGAAACTAACCAGACATTGAGAGAACGGCCCTTAATGTACTAAAAAGTATAAAATAAATTGTTTCCAAGTCACCTGTATTTTACTATCAATAAAAGCTTGGGCGCTCCAAACATATATTCACACTTATCTTTCATTACTAGAATCTATTTGCAAGAAATAAATTAAAGAAAACATTGTATCAATTTGTTGCAAAATTTTGAACACATGAGCGCCCCAAGCTTTTATGGGTAGTAAGATACAGGTGACTTTGAAACAATTTATTTTCTACTTTTTAGTACATTAAGGGCCGTTCTCTCAATGTCTGGTTAAGCGATATCCAGCACTTTTACCGGAGATTTTTGAAGTTTCCGGTTTCACAGTATTTGGTTAAAATTGCTCTGTCGGAAGCGGCGCCGCACAGTAGCTCGTTTGGCCGAAAAAGTTTCAAAAGTCCCAAAAAACTATTTTTTGGTAGAAAGATTTAGCAAAACTATTATATGTATTGGATAGGAAATTAATTGTACCTTAAGATAGTGAAAATTTCAACCTAATAGCGTAGGCAGTTTGATCTGTAGAGCTAGTCAAAGTTGACTGATTTTTCAAACACAGCATAAAAACGAAATTTGTGAAACAATTTTCATGTTTGAGGTCAAAAAACTATGGCACGACTGTAAAAAAATTAGATTTTTAAAATAGAACTAAATATCTTCGTCAATTTGAACAAAACCAAAATATAAAAAAAGTTTGTGTCTTCTTTTTTTCATAAATGGCATTTTGAATAACCTCCTTTTTACCATGGATTTTAAACTTTGCGTTGAGTTTTAAAAAAACTTTAAATTTCTTTAAAGTCTGCTTACCAGGAGACTAATGACTGATTATTTCTAAGAATATATCCAAAAAAAATGGCTGCTACTTTTTGAGCTAGAGCGATTTTTAGGGTTCCGTTCCCCTAAAGGGAAAAAACGGGAACACTTATAAGGTCACTTTTGTTTTCGGAGTGTGTATATAAAACGACCTTTTTTTCATCGTAGAAACCTGAAATTTGGCACGATGTTAGGTCTTAATATCCTTAACATATTTTCACTGTAAAAAGTAATTATTAAAAATAAAATTAATTACCGTAAGGGTGCAGCTTTTTCCGATGTTTTTATTTTTTGAATTTAAGATGCCCCTCAGAAAAAGTTTGTTGTTGTTTATGTCGAGTGGGGTATCATTGAAAGGTCTACGTCCATGGATTCCAAACAAACTTTTTTTATAATTTTCGGTGAAGTGGTTTCGAAGATATAGCACAAAATGTCGAAGAAATTACCTAACATAATACAAAGTTTTAATGTTGTACGCCTTGTACTTTTAAAGATATGCCAAATCAATTGTTTAAGTTGTATGGGAGGTGCCACGCCCTCTTGATGTAGCAAAATTGTTTATAGCCTATGACCATCCTTGGAACATCTTTAAGGCCTTGTCACATAGAATCCGTTGCGTCCGTGAGAGCGTCGTTTTCAACTGACGGCGACGGACTGCCGGAGAGGGTCGGCACAATGAATACGCTGGCAGCGCATAGAAAATCAGCTGCTTCGTCTTCTGTATTAAAACATTTATATTGTTGCGCCAGCAGCAGAAACCCCAGCATTTTCCTTCAGAAGCTTCTTGCGGTACACCTGAGCCCATTTGTCATAAAGGAAAATGTACTGTTGTACTGTTTCTATCAACTGTTCTTCGAAACAATTGCAAATACAGAAAATTTCAATGAAATAGAAAATATTCCACAGAAAATTTCAAGTCGGCAAAACAATAAAAACAATCAGCTGATATCTGTCAACGTTCTGCCGGACGGCAAAAGTTGAAAGTTGTTCAACTTTTTGCGTTGCGGCATCGCATCCGTTGCTTATGTGCCATGCTTCATATGATTTCATACATTTCAACTTTGCTGTCAGTTGAAAAATCGCTCTCACGGACGCAACGGATTCTATGTGACGAGGCCTTTAGTCTATTTGCCTAATTTGGTTATGATCGATTGCAACTCCGAACATACATGCATATGTACATTCATGCATAATTTAAATTTTATATATATAGATATAGATTATTTCTTAGTAGAATGACATTGCTTTGTGACGATTTCGTCCCAAGTTGCACCATAAGTAATCACAAGGCAAATCAAGTTGGGCTTCACGAGAGACGCCTCTCTCTTGTCCGAAATATAAGGCGGTGGCACATAGAATCCGTTGCGTCCGTGAGAGCGAAGTTTTCAACTGACAGTAAAGTTGAAATGTATGCAATCGTATGAGGTGTTGTGAAAACATATGTGGTTTTTTGGGATATTTTTTTCAGCGCGTTCCGAACATTCCGGGTTAAATAAAGAAACAGAATACTATAAAACTAAGGGCGGATTTCACAGTAGCTATTTAAATCTAATTTTCAAATTGAGTTGAAATCTAGTTTAACTTTCTTGGGTTTCACAGTGCATTTATTTAAATACCGAATAATGAATGGCAACTTCGAATATTTGACAATTTAAGGTTGGCACAACTTGCTAAAAACATACATACATATGTTCAATTGCTCAATTATGGAGGCAGCAAAATCTTCGTTGACTAAAATAAGTGAATTGTTGATTATTGTGCAAAGTACCCTACCGGCAACTCAACTAACTTTTAGTGCACTATAAGCTTACTACTTCGCAACCATATTCTTCGACTACTTTCAGTGGAAATGACTGACTTTTTTAACATTGCGATGTCCTAGGCAGTAGTCAGTCCCGATTACCCTTCGATGACTTTTCAACTAACTTAAAGTCGGTTACTTTGAAGTTAGCTAAAAGTTAGTTGTTTAGAAGTTAGCTAAAAGTTAGCTAATTTTTTTTAGTTATAGCTAACTAATTTCATATGAAGCTATTCAACTAAACTAGTATGCTGTAAAATCGTTGCCTGTTTAAGATAATATATCATCATATTTCCATAATTTGGCAAAAAATATTTGGTTTTTGATAAATGCTTCCATTTCCTTCTGAGCAACTGATTGAAATTTTCCAATGCAAAAGTTTTTTGACAAATATATAAAACAAAAAGGAAAGAAAACAAACAGCTTGCTTTGATTTTTCAATTTCAATTTCACAGTGCACATAAATAAATGAAAAATATTCAAAAAAGCAAATAGCAAAAAAGAAGAAAGCAAACAGCTCGCTTTGATTTTGGGGCAGTTCTGCACTACATTGTAGTTAGCTTATAGTTAGGTCATAAAAGTTAGCTATAAGTGTGTTATTTTTGTAGTCGACTACTGAAAAGTCAACTATAAGTGCGTTATTTTCGTAGTCGACTACTGAATTGCTTATAGGGTATGCACAGTTTATATTATTAATGTGTGTTTGTGTTATTTATACATATGTGCTATACCATGCAGTTTTATGTTTAATTTGATCTCTTATAAATTGCAATTTTGTCCACGCAGCTTGTTTGCACATCCGAAATCAGCTGTTTATTTGTTTTCGATTGCAACTCTGTGCCGTACTTAAATATCCACAATCGGCTATTTAAATCGTATTTAACTTCCAACTGTGAAACTGAAATTCCCTATTTAAACTGCAATCAGAGTTTAAATATCCACTGTGAAACTGGCCCTGTGTTATTTTTGTAGTCGACTACTGAAAAGTCAACTATAAGTGCGTTATTTTCGTAGTCGACTACTGAATTGCTTATAGGGTATGCACAGTTTATATTATTAATGTGTGTTTGTGTTATTTATACATATGTGCTATTCCAGGCAGTTTTATGCTTAATTTGAATCTTATAAATTCCAATACTGGCCGCGCAGCTTGCTTGCACATCCGAAATCAGCTGTTCATAAATTCAACTCTGTGCCGTACTTAAATATCCACAATCGGCCATTTAAATTGTATTTAACTTCCAACTGTGAAACTGAAATTCCCTATTTAAACTGCAATCAGAGTTTAAATATCCACTGTGAAACTGGCCCTTAGTTATGATTTAAGGGGTCTAAGCAGTTCTCAAGAAAAGCGAAAACTCCATATAAAAAAACGCCAACAAAATTCTCAAGAAATTTCCTTGTGTCAAAATTACTTGACCCCTATCGCAGTTCTCAAGAAATCTGCTACGAAATTTACTACTTTTTTTCAGTGGAAATGTGCATAGGGTAACTCAGGTTTTGGCAAGGAATAATGTTTGAATCATTATTAATTTAACAAGAAGAAGACATTCAACGTATATTAACGGGCGAAAGAGGTAAGCAAACCATTAAATGTTCATTTTAGATTGTAAATTTGTAAAATATTTTATATTTTCAATTATCTTAATCTATTTTCCTATTTTCAGACATGGAAAACGCAGGAAATAGTCGAAATATATCGCGAAGTGCGCGAAAAACACGAGTTGGCGAAGCTCGTAAAGGAAAGGCCAAGGATTTGGGACCTGACCGATCCAAACCATAGCAACAAAAATGCTATGGATCAACCTGGGAGGCGATAAGTGCGGGATTGGGCAGATCCGGTAAGCAAAATGTTCTAAGATTTTGTTCTTTTTGTAATTATTGCCTTCTTTCCAGCGAGTGAATGCAGAGCAGCATGGAATAGCTTGCGTGAAAGCCTATCGCGCCAGGTCTGGCCAAAAGGCTGCAAGCGGCAGCGCTGGTGGCGACGTGCTGGAGGAGCCAGAATTTGGCGAGTGTGCTGCCTGGGAGTTCGCAGAGGATGTAGCGTTCCTTCCAAATGTCTCTCAGAAAATGAAGTAAGTCAGCATATGGCGTTTTGGTAAATTTAAATATATAATTTTTTTACAGAATTTTTACAACTTCAACAGCGTGGGAAGATGACACAATGCAATCTAAAGCGTCTCCAGTTTACTCTTATGTAAGTATATGTGCATTATATTTGTACCTTAATTTTTAATTCTAGAGTCCAACTCCATCGCGCCGCTCATCGCCACAAGCACCTACCAGTGGAGTCTGGCAGAAGGTAGAAGCATTGCTCGAAACCCGGCCGGACGATTCGCCTTACAAACAAGCTCTCAACTATTTCGACTGGATGTTGAGACAAGCTCCCAGAGCCGGTGGCCAAGCAGGCGTGCCTGGACATGACGTCCCAACCGCTTGTTAAAGTACAGGAAGAAATGTTTAAATAAAAAATTACCGATGTACAAATGTACAAATACAAACAACATATTTAAAATTAAAATGTACAAATACAAACTACAAAGAACCAATTTAAAATTACTAAAATACTACAACTATGTACTATCAATCTAACACATTTTATTTAAATGCAAAGGTTTCAGCAATTGGTTTGAATATAAGTAAAGAAACTATTTATTATCATCAGCTGTTAGCTGTCAAAATTACTTGGCTACTACTATTTTTCCCTCAAGAAATAACGCAAAATTTTTCGTGAGCGATTTCTTGAGAACTGCTAAGACCCCTTTAGGAATAACATAACTTGACTTAAGCCAACCTGCCATACGGAAACTCTGTACATGCTGTTACTCATGAAATAGGAGAATAGAAATAGAAATAGAGAATCGCAGGTTTCAGGAATCTATGTTAAGTTGTTAAGTCAAAAGAGAGCGTGAGCGGGTTGCTCTACAGAAGCAGCATTGCCAGTGCAATATTTTTCAGACTTGAAATAATTTCGATTGAAAACTTTGATATAAAACGTGAAAAATTACGCTGTATCAGACAAAATAACTTTTAAAATTTTAAGTAATTTTTCGCCAATTCCACAAAGTCATATTTTCATCACAAAACCAAATATAATTCTTGTGTTTTCAAGCAATGGCAACCTTACTTTCATTCGTAAACAAAATGTCAAACTGGTGGAAATGGACAACGAGAAGCTTTATTTGGTTCAATCAAATATTTGATAAATTCAACCTAAATTATACGCTGTGTGAGCGCAAGAAGCCAGCAAATTCAACAACAGTTATTGACACTCTGTTATATGCAAAGCAGCAGAAATGTGTAATAAGGCGTGCGCCGGAATTGAAGGCTGCGCACAAAATATAGCTGTTCACGCATTTGGGCAGATGATAGCCGCCAGCATTATCACAATTTTGTATCATATTTTATTTGCATTACTACCAGATAAATGTGTTCATCGAGAGACTAAATAAATTTGAGTTTGAATAAAATTATATAAAAAAAAACTTTTTAAAAATAAGCTTTAATTTATTTAATGTACTAAAAAGTAGAAAATAAATTGTTTCCAAGTCACCTGTAGCTTACTATTAATAAAAGCTTGGGGCGCTCATGTGTTCAATATTTGTCAACCAGTTACCACAATATTTTATTTAAATAATTTTTTGCAAATAGATTCTAGTAATGAAAGATATTTTGAATATGGATATTGAGCGCACAAGCTTTTATTAATAGTAAGATACAGGTGACTTGGAAACAATTTATTTTCTACTTTTTAGTACATTAAATAAATTAAAGCTTATTTTTAAAAAGTTTTTTTTATATAATTTTATTTTCTACTTTTTAGTTTTCCATAAATTAAATTTTAGATCTCTGAAATTTTTCGCAAAAAGAATTTAAAACTTGCAGAGCAGTACACAATATTTAGGGTATTCACAGTGTTTCCTATCGTCATATGTCAAATCCTCAATTTAACAAATAATACGGCTGTGATCGACCCTAATATTCGTGGCATATTTGTGGCGCTATGAGTTGTTGTTCCTATCGTTTTTCATTGATGTGTGGTGTACCTATAATTATAAACTGAAGCCCAAGTGTGTAGTTGCTTGAAAAGTGCCACGCCCCCTGTCCTACGTCCATAAAATTTTACCAGTGGGACGAAGCCTCCAAGAGGGGCCTGTATACGGAATTTCAATGCTGCACGACCTTTAGTTCCAAAGCTATTCTATACAAACGATTTTGTTTGTATGGGCGGTGCCACGCCCCCTTATCCAGTGCCCGCCTTATTTTCTCAGTAGAAGGATATGGATATGTAGTAAGTTCCTACCGAGTTTCATTGATGTGTGATTTGTAGTTCTAAAGTTATACGCAAATCTGGAGTTGATAAAAAAAAGTGCCACGCCCCTTATCCTACGCCCATAACATTTTACCAGTGGGACGACACATCCAAGAGGCGACTGCATACGAAATTTCAATGCTGCAAGACCTTTAGTTCCAAAGCTATTCTATATAAACGATTTTGTTTGTATGGGCGGTGCCACGCCCCCTTATCAAGTGCCCGCCTTATTTTCTCAGTAGAAGGATATGGATATGTAGTAAGTTCCTACCGAGTTTCATTGATGTGTGATTTGTAGTTCTAAAGTTATACGCAAATCTGGAGTTGATAAAAAAAAGTGCCACGCCCCTTATCCTACGCCCATAACATTTTACCAGTGGGACGACACATCCAAGAGGCGACTGCATACGAAATTTCAATGCTGCACGACCTTTAGTTCCAAAGCTATTCTATATAAACGATTTTGTTTGTATGGGCGGTGCCACGCCCCCTTATCCAGTGCCCGCCTTATTTTCTCAGTAGAAGGATATGGATATGTAGTAAGTTCCTACCGAGTTTCATTGATGTGTGATTTGTAGTTCTAAAGTTATACGCAAATCTGGAGTTGATAAAAAAAAGTGTCACGCCCCTTATCCTACGCCCATAACATTTTACCAGTGGGACGACACATCCAAGAGGCGACTGCATACGAAATTTCAATGCTGCACGACCTTTAGTTCCAAAGCTATCATATCATACAATTAAATAAAACGCTATTGCGTACGCAATGTTATGATCCAGTTGCCGTTACTTTGTTTACATTGAATGGAGCATTGTTGTTGCACAGCATTGTTTTGGGGAACATATGATGAGAGTGAGAGAGTACTATATTAGCATAGACCTGCAATGTTGTCATGTTCTTCTCTTCACAACAGTAATGCCTTTTATTCCACTTTCATGTAAAAGGTATTACATTTTGTCGTACCGCTAAAACTTCTTGCCGTATGGCGGTTTTTGGACTATTTACTAATTTTTTCAGCGAAAAAGAAGTTGTGAAAAATATAAGATTACAGGAGTAATAAACAAAACTAATAAAAATATACACATTGGCAGATGTGAATTGTAGCCGTACTCCTGAACATTAAAAAATTTAAATGGCAGTGAAATTTTCAGTGTTCGGTTAGATTTCGGTTAACATTAAAATAAGTCGAATTATGTAAGCAAGTTTTTAATTGAAGTCAAAATATAAGTAACATAAGTACAGTAGAGTCGGGATATAGTGAACACCCGGTATAGTGAACACTTCGATATAGTGAACATCTAAATTTTTACATGGAGTACTCTAAATAGTGAAAAATCGAAAACCTCTAAATAGTGAACCAAATTTTGAAAGCATTTTCAAGCAGAAACGAACGAAAAACTACAAAAAGGAATCAGAAACGAAGACGGGTATCCCCTAAATTGTACTTTTGCTGTTGATTGCTGCAAAATCAGCTGTTTCTTGACGTTATTGCTTGTTTTGTTTTTTGTCGAGTGCATATTCTAATGATCTCTTGCACTTATATACACAAATGTCAATTTTGAACAAAAAAAATGAGTTTTTGAACAAAAAATGTCAACCTTGATACAGTGAACAGCCTTGATACTGTGAACAGGCCTTGCAATAATTAGTTCACTATATCCCGACTCGACTGTATTAAATATCGAGGGGTCATATTTTCATTTATTTTTCTTTCTTACTTTGGGGTAGGGATTGGGGTAGCAACTCCTCTTTCCCCCCACCCACTAACCTATGATCCATTCTAAACCAACAAGCGCTCTGCATGTATAGGGGGCATCCCCTGAGTGTCGGTTTATTTAAAAAAAAAATTAAAAAAAAATACCAGATAGACCAAAGAGAAGATGGAATTTGCCGAAGGACCAGAAGAAATGTTGATATTATTCGTTGAGCTAAGCTTAAACTGAAAGCCTGGCATTGAAATCTTAACTTTACCAGTTTTTTGTAATATTTGATGTAATATATTATTTTTTAGGGTGGTAATTTCCGTAAAGAACGCGGTTGTATTAATTTATTCATTCGAACGTTCTTTATTTACTCTGATCACTCGGGAAAATCCGTTGAGTGTAAAATTGTCTGTGAAATTTCCACGATTCTTCGAGAAATTGTAACTTTAGAGAAACGGGCGGAAAAAGGTATGGATTAAAATAATCTTAGAAAAAAGATTCGTACACGATTTTCACTGATTCTTTCAAATTAAACATAATATTCTGTTAGAATTTTTTCTGTATTTTTATAAGCAACATTTGAATTCCACCTTAATGCTAAATGCTAGGGGAAAAAAGTGGGAGAGTCGCCGCAAAGCGGCGCGATACTGCTGGTTCTATATAAACGATTTTGTTTGTATGGGCAGTGCCACGCCCCCTTATCCAGTGCCCGCCTTATTTTCTCAGTAGAAGGATATGTAGTAAGTTCCTACCGAATTTCATTGATGTGTGATTTGTAGTTCTAAAGTTATACACAATTCTGGAGTTGATAAAAAAGTGCCACGCCCCTTATCCTACGCCCATAAAATTTTACCAGTGGGACGACACATCCAAGAGGCGACTGCATACGAAATTTCAATGCTGCACGACCTTTAGTTCCAAAGCTAATCGAGATCAAAAATTTTGTTTGTATGGGGGGTTCCACGCCCCTTATCCTACGCCCATAAAATTTTACCAGTTGGACGACACATCCAAGAGGCGACTGCATACGAAATTTCAATGCTGCACGACCTTTAGTTCCAAAGCTAATCGAGATCAAAAATTTTGTTTGTATGGGGGGTGCCACGCCCCCTTATCAAGTGCCCCTTATTTTCTCAGTAGAAGGATATGGATATGTAGTAAGTTCCTACCGAGTTTCATTGATGTGTGATGTGTAGTTCTAAAGTTATACACAAATCTGGAGTTTATAAAAAAGTGCCACGCCCCTTATCCTACGCCCATAAAATTTATTGATTCATGTATTGGGCTCTAGTTTAGGCATGTATGCAAAGTTTCAGATCTCTAAGTAGTCGGGAAGTGGGTGAAAAATTGATTACTAGATTTGACGACATACTGACATACCGCGCAAAGTGAAAATAGAAAGCTTATAAAAAATGAAGAAAAGTGCTGAATGGGTTTTTAGTTTAGGCAGCATTTCAATAAAATAAAATGATTTTGTTTTGCACTTTCAAAAATAATTTTAGCTGTCAACACAAAAACAGCTGATTTCAAAGTCATGAGTAGAGCCCGACCGAGACCGAACTTCGGCCATTTTTTTGATGTTCGGCCGAGACCGAACCTTCAAATATATGTATATGCACAAAAAAGAATTTTAATAAAAAAAAATTTATAAATTTTTAGGAAAAAAATACACTTTATTATAAAAAACAATTCATTTGAGGTATCTTATATATAAAACGCAGAGTGACTAAAAAGTGTCCGCAGCCTGTCCACTTTCTTTCATGTACGACTTTAGACGGACGAAATTAGTTCGCTGTGTAGCCCAGTGGGTAGAACCGCGCGCTTGCACTCGGCAGGTCATGGGTTCGAATCCCACAGGTTTTAAAATTTTTTATTTTTGAAAGAATAGTTTTTATTCGGACTGACTTGCCAAAGAGAAATGACAATACTTAGTTGTCTATTTCTGTTCTGAAACAAAGCAATTTTATTTTTTATTTTTTACTTTGCTTTGCCTTTTATAGTTGCTAATTGTTTTACTAGCTGTCGTGTATACAGGCACACACGACAGGTGGCCCTACTTGTAAATACCTAAATTAAGCATCTGATTTATGAAAAATCAATAAAAAGTATTATTAAAAAATTTTAATTTTGGTTAAAACTATACAATTTTGTCCTCAACTGTTCGGCTAAATACTCGGCCTTTTGTAGCCGAGACCGAACCTTTTGGCCGAACTGTTCGGTAACCGAAACCGAGACCGAGCGTTCGGTCGGGTTATAGTCATGACTCATGAGTAACAGCTCCTAAATTTCTACGGAAACTTAACTAAGTTAAGTTATTCCTAAATCATAACTAATGGGACTATTAAAGAATTTCACGGGTAATATAAAATAATCCGTGTAAAAAACGTGATCGGGGGATGTTATGCGGCCCGTAGAGAAAATTTGTATGTATGGTCACACAGGCATGTTGATAGTTTGCATGACGAAAATCAAAATTATTTTGATATTTCGTAATGCACGACAAGCCGTGTAAGCCACCTAAAATTAAGAAAAAAACATTTTTGGAATCCACGGACGATGCCCCACACGATTTGAAATAATAGGCGGGTCGCGGGCTGGCCACTGCTGTTGTAAACCTTAGTTATCCATAAGGGGCCTATAGAAAAAAAGAAACACGGCCTATGCACATAGTTACATAGAACAAGAGCACAGAATAATGCTGCACAATAGCTTCGTTTCAGACGCAACCGCCGTGTGATCAGCGATCAGCTTACATTAACTTTTTATATAGATATGTATCTACTTCTATTCTACTATACTACCCAGTTGAAAAAAAAGCTATCCAGTATGCATGCTGGAGGCATGCCTGGGAAGGTCAGCAGGCCTGCTCGCCTCCATACCCGCTTGTATCTTTTTTCTATAGGCATGTCCTAGGACGGCATGCCTGCTAAATGAACTGCCGTAGCAGCAATGCTGCATGCATCTCATGGAAGTGATGTGGCAGGTCGGGTATGAAAAAATAATTTAAAAATAAAGAAATTCTTTTTTCTATTCTAATTTCGGAGAATTGCCAATTCATCGGAAGAAGTGGCGCCGCGCAAAGAAATACATAATTTGAAAACAAATTCTCTTTATATTAGATTTTATATAGATATGTACCTCTATTACATTTTATGTGCCTTGACTTAGAATTGAACCCGGGCCTCCCGTATAAGCAACCAAGTGGCTCATTCACTGATCCAACGTGACGCGTAGGCTTTGGTTGCTTAAAATTAACCAGAATGAGAAAATTTTTAAAATTTCTAAAAATAAACTTTTGAAATTGACAACAAAATTATAACCTGCCACAATCCCTTCCATCGGCATGCCTTCCTTGTTTTTCAACTGGGTAGTTCAATAGCGAACTTTACCAAATGAACCGCTCTATGAGAAAAAAATACATACACACTACCGCATACACTATCTATCAAACCAACATAAGAGTATCAACAAAATAATTTCCTCCAGAACGTTCCGTAACCGTAAATTGATAAATTTTGCGTTTTTCACTCACTAAGCAGCGTCGGCTAAACACTACCAACGTACAAACATAAAGGGCGACGAAATCTTTGTCATAGATTTAGAGATGCACAAACGTAAATTATACTATAGCGACGACTCATTTCAGCTTTCGTGAAGCAACCACAGTTCCAAACGAAAGCCACACAATTTGCCGCATCTATGTATAAAAATATGTATACATACATATATCTAGTGTGAAGCGCAGCCAGCAACAGTATCAAACTTTTCGCATGTGTATTCGATGCTTTGTTATATTGTATAAGGCTAGTAATCACCTGTCGAGCTTATCGATATATACTAACGGTACATACAAATTATTTCTTCAGTTATCGACATAGAAAATCTTAATTTTCCATCCCTACATAAATGGCTCCAACAGACAAAGGGTAAAATTATATGGCAGTGTAGGGTACTGCTGCATGTTATGAAATCAATAATTTTCCCCTGGTTGATCCAGATAATGAATTTTATATAGTGGATGTGCGCTTTCCCGCTAGTGCTTACCTGCTGCTCTAGACCTGTGCCATTTTGGTTAATAGCATTACTCATATTACCCTTCAATCAGTTGCAAGTTATTTCTTTCTTTCCGTTTAGGAAAATCTTCGTCAGATCTTTTACACACTCGGCGTTGGCTTTATACAATCTGAGAAGGAATGAAAACTTTTTGCTGTTCTCGAATCGAACTTTTTTTCACGACTGAAATATGTTTTTCAGGTGATTTCAATGTCAAAGTATGTTGCAATTGTCAATATTTAATACTAATTTCAGTATTAAACTGTCTCTTTTTGATTTGTTGATTTGTTTCAACAAAAAATTCTTACAAATTTTTCACAAATCTGTGCACACGAACGAAACGCGTCGTACGTTCTTCCTTCTCGTTTAACAAAAGACCATTCGTAGACGGAAAATGGTGGACACGTTAGAGTTGCACAAAATAGGAGTAGCACAATCAGCCAACCTCAATATAGAAATTTTCTATATCCGATTACTTTTCAACTTCGCACTTTAATTAATGTTTTATTAGTTTAATTGAGTTGTCTGGTCACTCGCGATATGGTGAATAGTTTGTTATATATATAATTAGCTATGTGCGTTTTAGAATCCGTTACTACAGTGTTTTTCTGTTCTTCACCGTTTTTACTCACTGCAACCCCTAAGTTGCCGAAACAACCGAGCGAGGTGAACGAAAGATTGTCGTCAAATTCACGTTGTCAAGCTTATCGGTGGCGTGTACTTATCGCGGGCAGTGAACGTACTAGGCCGTGGCTAAATAGTCGGGGTGCATTTGTTAAATGTATTTGGGTAGAAAAGAATTTTTGAAAAGAAATTTCGAAAAACAGAAAATTTTGATAAGAAAGAACTTATAAATGAAAATCAAAGCATTTAAATTTTTGCTAAAAAAAAGAAACAATTTTAACAAGTGTTTCTATACATATGTATGCAATTCTTTGATATTTTGATATTGGATTTTAAGTTGTATAAGTGCGAAATAATTTTTAATATGATATGTTATTACTATTTTGGTCGGTTTAACGTAAATTACATATTTTAATATTAAGCATTTAACGGAAAGCTTATAGTTTGGGCTGGCAACGCTACGTAAGTATAATAATACATATTGCATTTGCAACGACACGTAAATTTCCAAAGTTGATAATTTAATTTTAATTCAGGTATCGCTGAACAACAAGAATACGCTGACAATTTGTGGGCCACAAGTATTAAATTTTTCCAGAATAATATAAGAAATCGCCAGACACGATTTAAAATAAAAATTTCGCTAAAAACATGAGCAAAACTAAAGCAGCTTGGGATGATACGGAAGATGAAAATTGGGATGATTGGGGTGACGCCGAAGACTTGGGTACCCAAGAAACGGAAGCGGCACCGAATGTAGAAATACAAAAAAATCAAAAAGAAACGAAAGGCAAATTGCATTATAACAAACGCGAAGAAGGCGATATAGCTTTAAAAGAGAATGAAAGTTACAATAAAAGTGTGGGCAAGGAGCCATTGGAAATCCAGTTTACAGAAGATTCACCGGCACATCCTAACAAACCAACTTCATGGGACTTATGGGGTGTGCTATCAAAGGCGTCGGAGGGCTTAGGCAATATAACAAGCACTGTTAGTCAGGTTATTGGTGTTCCAGATCCAGAGGAGTTGGCGCATCTAAATGCTACGGAAGCAGCCAAGGCGAAAAAGTCGAAACGTAATGATAGAGAAAACCAACAAGATCACGCTGGGAAAGAATCAGCACAACAGCAGGAGTCATCTGCATCGCCTGCATTTGGCTCGAGCCTGGTTAGTGGCGTTACATCTCTGGGATCGAAAGTGCTTAATACTGGTCTGGATACATTAGAAGGGATTGGCAAGAAGACGATGAATATTCTTCAGGAAAATGACCCATTGTTAATGAATAAACGTAAACTTTTGGGCCTGGAACCTGATAGACCAAATTTGAGTGAGGTAAGAATAGACATTTAATATAGAAACAATCTACATATACGATGTTCCCCGGATAGATTCTGAATGAAGCGCGCAAAGATGCCGACCAACTAGAAAATACACTTAAAGAGTTGAAAATGGAAAAGTCGAGAGAACAGCTAAGGTTCGAGGTAATATTTGAGAATTGCTGCGGTTTAATACATCTAGAAGCTTTGGAAATACTCTCAAAAGAGTCAAATTTAAAATTACAAACATTGCTGAATGCCGTAAGCGGAAACGCACTGACTGAATTGAAAGAGACCATTCTCGAAGTGAAGGAGCTAATGGAACTGGAAGAGCTGGAAAGCGAAAGTGAGGGTGAGTATGACGCCAGTGAGCTGGATAAGACTCTTACTACTGCTATAGAGGATGCAGACTTGCAGATCAATTTCAATGACATTATCAAGTAAATACCTGGCAAATGTTCTGTTTTCTTCGCTGTTACTAACTACACCATTCCCCCGTTTAGCAATTGGTCACAATCGCTCGATTGGTTTGCCACTTCCGCCACTATAGCCAACGAGAAAGAGACGTTCGTCAAAGGTATCACCGCTCTCGCCGAAACATGCGCCCTGGAGGTGAGCAAACTGCATAAAATCGCCGAGTTAATGCTTGTGAAGGAACACCACAGCACAGCCAATGAAGTAGATGGAATAGTGCAGCTGAGCAAGCAGTTCAGTAATCATTTAAACGGTTTGACCAATCGATATGCTGCTGTACTAACGACCAAGGATAACGAAGAGGCGAAAGCGCTGATAAGCACCTTATTCGCTGAGATGTTGACGGCTATACAGCAAATAGAAAAGAGTTTTCGGCTTTTTGTACCCATTTTACAAATTGGTGCTTTGTAAATTCTGTTATTAAATTCCTTCAATTTTGTTTTGATGTTTTTTTCAATAAGTGAATTATTTGTGTGAACAAATTTGTGTAGTAGTATACTATTGTTGTGATAATACGACCCAAAATATACATACAAATTCAAAAGAATTCTTTACTTTTTAATTATGATTAGTATGTACATATGTATATAAGTATGAATTCTTGAGGCACTTTTTAATTGAGGTCCTTTGGAAATTCTGATATTGCTTCAATTTTGTTTTGATGTTTTTTTCAATAAGTGAATTGTTTGTGTGAAAAAATGTATGTGGTAGCATGCTAACTATTGTTGGGGATTTCATCTCCTAAATGAGTATGAATTAGGATTTCATCTCCAGAATGGGGAGTTCTTCCCCAAAATGGGGATTTCATCTCCTAAATGAGTATAAATTAGGATTTCATCTCCAGAATGGGGAGTTCTTCCCCAAAATGGGGATTTCATCTCCTAAATGAGTATAAATTAGGATTTCATCTCCAGAATGGGGAGTTCTTCCCCAAAATGGGGATAAATGGGGATTTCATCTCCTAAATGAGTATAAATTAAGATTTCATCTCCAGAATGGGGAGTTCTTCCCCAAAATGGGGATATATGGGGATTTCATCTCCTAAATGAGTATAAATGAGGATTTCATCTCCAGAATGGGGAGTTCTTCCCCAAAATGGGGATATATGTAGATTTCATCTCCTAAATGAGGATTTCATCTCCAGAATGGGGAGTTCTTCCCCAAAATGGGGATTTCATCTCCTAAATGAGTATAAATTAGGATTTCATCTCCAGAATGGGGAGTTCTTCCCTATTTCATCTCCCGTTCACATTTTGTATCTTACTTTTTTCTCATAAATATACATTCAAATTCAATCGAATTCTTAACTCTTAATTGATTTTAAAATGATTAGTCTATAAGTATAAATTCTTGAGGAGCTGACTTTAAACTTTTGCAGTCAATTTTTTTAAGTTTATTAAACAAACAAATTCCCCAACTACTTAAAAGGTGATTCAGTACCAAAAACTGAATGTGGTTTTTGTGGGTGAAACTACAAGCGCTTTTAAATTATTTTGCGTTTGTCCATGTGCATTTTTTATTTGCGTTTGTCATTAATATGAGATATATGCATGAAAAAATTTTGCAATCAAAATCAGTAAAGATAAGAGATAAAAGTATGTAATTGTAATCCATGTCAATTCCGGTCGAAACAGCAGCTCGAACCAGTGGCGTTTAAAACTTTAGATCTGGCTTGTACTTCAGCATGTATCTGTAAAAGTAAACAGAAAAATGTCATGATAGTAGAAACAATTTGCCGGCTTAGACGATGGAAACGGTTTCACTCACTTGTCCAAAGTTTCCCAAAATGTCATCAATACTGCCCGATCCAAATGGCGCTTGTTCTGAGAGAGATTTAATACGGTAACTGACCATTTAGCTACATTGGCATCCAGTTTCAATTCGCTAAAGCGCAAATGGAACGCGCAGACTGGAAAATGAAATTGTTTAGGGAAATATATTTATACTACTAAGTTAAAAATGGCATACTTTTCGAGAATATCTCCACTGGATTGCCATCCCACGGCCAGCCCTTGAATTGCCAAGCGGGACCCATGACGAACACCGCTACCACACGCTGCCAGTCTTGGGCAGACAGCTTTTGCGGATTATCAATAACTCGATACGGGACAGTTGTGTTATTGTTTTTCTTGCGCTGCAGCCGTAAAACAACGGTAATACAAATTTAAATGAAATTATTATTTTATTCGTTGAGCAACGCACCTGTAAAAGCACTTCATTGTCGCGTATTCCTCCCTGCCGCTTCTTTTCTTCTGTTGATATAAACTTTAGGTCCTGCAGAACGTCTTTGGCGTTGTGCATGGTAATCAGACTGGTATTGGCCGAGGGAATAATGATAATGGGTATACGTGAGCTGCGTTTCTGAGCGTTAGGTGCCACCTGGCGTGCTTGACTCGTCGGTAATAGCTCCTTTGGTCGGCCTGTGTGTACAAATTTTATTTTGCCATTTTGACAATGCAAAGACAACAATCCGATTACCAGTTGGCGGCACCATGTTTGCCTTACGTTGTGCCAAAGAGCCTTCAGTCACCGATTTGAGCGACATGCCGTGATACGTGCCCATTGTATCGATCTTGAAGCCCTCAGTTTCTAGAACACGTCAAAAAATCATACATGGATGGTGAAAATTCATTATATTGTTGAAGGCTTAGTTATTACCAACCTTCTTTCTGCCGATTAAATCTTTCTTGATCGTAGCGATTGTATTGCGTCAGCTGCGGCTGTGGCTTGGCAATGCGCGCCGGCTCTGGTAGTTTGATGGGATTTTGAGCCGTAGGGCGATTGCGTCCTTCCTCTCGTGCCTTGATGCCCTGCAAAATGGCAAGAATATTTTTCGCAAACAACTTGCCCGTACTTTGCAAAATTGTGGTGCGCGTTCGCCATTGTCTCTCGCGGCTGATGATATCTTTTGTGGAGTCCACATCAAAGTCGAGAATAGCTCGGAAATCAGTGGCCATGGCGTCCTCGGTACGCTTGATTGTAGTACGCTTGTTGGCCAAGCGTTTCGCCTTGATAGCAGCAATTTTTTCTACGGACATGGTCTCTGACAGGGATTTAATATTATCAATGTTGACAGCGGTCTCCTTTTTGTTAACATCCCACCGCGCGGCTAGTTGTTCGCGCACCTTCTGCACTTGCGTTTCTTCAAATCGAGCCTTTTTAGCACCGGACTCGCCACCAGCGGACTCACCATCCGCCAGACGTTTCACCTGTGTGGGTATTTCGAGCGGTGCACTTTTGTCGATGCTAGCGCAGGTCGACGTTTCACCATTAAGATATGCGAGTAACTCTTTACGATCAGGACGATTTACAGCTGGTATATCTTCCGCCTAATTAAGATATATTGTATTATTTTTGTATAGTTTATTACGCACTGCCAACAATGAATCCACTCACCGCACACTGTCGCACGTACACCGAATGCTGTAACATCACATTTTTGAGCAGATAAAGCAAGCACTCTAGCGTGTAGTACTCCCGCGGTCCGCCTTTCTTCCCGGAGCTGTGTGAATATCAAAGCAACTGTATAATTTTCATAATATAATGTCTAACCGCTTACCCATATTTAAGATAGTTTGTTTTCACGCTTTTCGGCCATGAGAATTCACCAAAAATAATTTGATTATCCCGCTCAATGATCTCCTTTTTGTTTATGTTGTATTGACGAAGTAAACTCAGTGGGTCTGCCATATCTGTAGACTTTTTTGTAGTTTGACACTTTAAGTTATAGCACTCACGAAATTTTTAATGTTTGACCTTTATATGTAAGTTATTAATAAAATAATTCCGTTTCCATCTATATATTTTTATAAAATTCAATTTCTTATAAACTCTTTTAATCTCGTTAAACTCTGTAACCACAACAATAACGTTGTTGTCTCTGACGTTTCGATTGTCAAACGGAACAAAATGCGTCTGAAACAGCGTTGACACAGCAAAATTAATTAGCCATCAAAGGATCACACTAATCACCGATTTTTTTAGAGAGTGCGTAAATAGAAATATGTGGCCCCACTTGTGTGCATATAAACCACACAGAAGCTAAAAATTTAGTACTTTATATGGTCAAATGAAAGTTTGTATGATGGTACCAAGCTTCTCACCACCACAAAACTACGTGATGACAAAATGATCATAGCCGCCAAATCAAAGGCGAAAAAATCAGACAACATCTTCGGTTGGCAGCTCGTACAGTTCTTACCGCTTTGGCTACATCTGCTCCTTATATACGGCAGTGCTTCTTCTTCCCTGTTGTGCTCTGATTGAAGCCTTGTTCACATTCGACTTTCCTCGCTTTGCTTGACAGTTCGAGATTCAACAACAAAGCGTGAAAAGTATAAGGCTTGCTACAATGAACGCTTTAACTTTGGATTTTACTGATATAATTGCAGTAGTAGTAGTTATGCTACTAATGTTTGAAATTCCCGAGTGTCTTAATTGAAAACGCAAACGCACGAGACAATGAAACCAACTGCAAGCGCACGAGAAAATGAAAAATATCACAAAAAATTTCAACAACTGATTGTCAAAGCGCAAAAAAGTTGAGAGTTGCCCAACATTTTGCTTCGCATTGCTTCGTTTCGCTTTCCTCGCGTTCTATTTAGCAAGCCTCATATAAAAGCATGTATTGAACTTATCTGTCAAAGCGAAATTCTGAAGTAAAGCGAAGCAAAAGTCGAATGTGAACGAGGCTTGACTGTTGCTGAATTTAAAGGCCTCATCATGATGCACATTTTCATTCGTATTCAAATTTTCAAAGATTTTTTGGCACACAATAGCCTACTTTTTGAATTTTTCGATTAAAATTTCATATGGCCCTGTGAACATTTTTGTTCGCAGGGCCATAGCTTAATTTCATATGGCCCTGTGAACATTTTTGTTCGCAGGGCAATAGTTTAATTTCATATGGCCCAGTGAACATTTTTGTTCGCAGGGCCATAGCTTAATTTCATATGGCCCTGTGAACATTTTTGTTCGCAGGGCCATAGTTTAATTTCGTATGGCCCCGAGCTTTTATTGATAATAAGATACTGGTGACTTGGAAACAATTTATTTTCTACTTTTTAGTACATTAAATAAATTAAAGCTTATTTTTAAAATGTTTTTTTTTATATAATTTTATTTTCTACTTTTTAGTCTTCCATAAATTCAATTTTAGATCTCTGAAATTTTTCGCAAAAAGAATTTAAAACTTGCAGAGCAGTACACAATATTTAAGCCTCGTTCACATTCGACTTTCCTCGCTTTGCTTGACAGTTCGAGATTCAACAACAAAGCGTGAAAAGTATAAGGCTTGCTACAATGAACGCTTTAACTTTGGATTTTACTGATATAATTGAAGTAGTAGTAGTTATGCTACTAAAGTTTGAAATTCGCGAGTGTCTTAATTGAAAACGCAAACGCACGAGAAAATGAAACCAACTGGAAGCGCACGAGAAAATGAAAAATATCACAAAAAATTTCAACAACTGATTGTCAAAGCGCAAAAAAGTTGAGAGTTGCCCAACATTTTGCTTCGCATTGCTTCGTTTCGCTTTTCTCGCGTTCTATTTAGCAAGCCTCGTATAAAAGCATGTATTGAACTTATCTGTCAACGCGAAATTCTGAAGCAAAGCGAAGCAAAAGTCGAATGTGAACGAGGCTTTAGGGTATTCACAGTGTTTCCTATCGTCATAAGTCATAACATGTAATCTCTCTTAATTTCAATAATACTTTCGGTATGGCAATGCCTCACCCTTTTGGTGGCTGGCAACGCTGTGTATCCTGGCGACATGCCAATTGTGATTGGCTTGGGGTACTCATGTGTTCAATATTATTATAGTCAGGCTGCCTGACTCAGGCATGTTCCAGAAACCGAATCGGAATTGCTTCGGAATCGGAATTGAAATCCGATTCGGATTTAAAATGGTGTTCCACAATCCGAGTGAAATAGCCCCTTTCGGAATGAATTTCGAATCCGAACCAAAAACAAACTTCGAACCAGCTGTTTTGTGTTGACACAAAATAAAAGAAATACAAAAGTAATTCAAATTTTAAAATTTGTGCATTTTTTGTGTAATCTTTATAAAATATAACAAAATAAACCAAAATGAGTGCTGCAGTTTTGCTGGCGTTGTTGGTTGGCAAGAACAACACCCACGAGAAAAACTAAAACGAAAATATCTGCGAGACAGCATCAATCCCATGGAATTGCCGGATTCCGCGTAAGAAGTGTTCAAAATTATAGTTAGCCCACTTATAACTTCTATATTTTTCAGATTTGTTCTTCAATACCGCGTTAACAAAGATGCGTTCCGTATAATTCTTCATGAAGTGAAACCTTTTGTTGGGCAATGCTCTGTTCCACAAATCTTGCAATTTTCTGCAACTTTGCGATTCCTTGCCGAGGGAGGTTTTCAAAGATCGGTGCGAATGGACTCGAATATCGCTATGGCCAGAAGTAACCGTTTTTATAATGAAAATGTAAAGTTTTTATATTAAATTACATATATTTTATTGGAAACATAAATGGAGTTTAACCATTAAAGAAAAAGTTTGCAGCTTTTATTTGATCCTCATGCTTCTTTAATTGGAAAATTATTCCTCATTTATATCATTAACAGTGAAGCCTCACTTTGGCTTCATTTAAAGAATAAGGGCATAAATGTCTGAGATTAGGTTGAAACTAGTTGCAATAGATCACTTCATATTCAAGGAAGATTGAATAGATCAATACATCATAGATTTAACCAAGCAAATGCTTCTGCACGTAATGTTATACATAAAAAAATGCATAAACGAATTCATAAATTTCATTATAATTCTAATTCCACTGGCAGTTAGGTCATCGGAATAAATCCGAAGAAAATTTCCGAAGTTCGGAATGTAGAACACCAAATTTCCGAACCAAATGTGTTCGAACTCATTCGGATTTTAAAACAGGGTTGCATCGGTAAAATATTTCCGATAATCGGAATGCAGAACACCAAACAGTGGAATCAAATCCACTTCCGATCCGAATCGGATTCTGGAACATGCCTGATTATAAGCTTTATATTAGGTTCACATCCGGTATGTATGTATGTAGTGGAATCTAGTAATCAATTTTTCACCCACTTCCCGACTACTTAGGGCCAGTTTCACAGTGGATGTTTAAATCTAATTTGCGAATTGAGTTTAAATCCAGTTTAACTTTTCTTGAGTTTCACAGTGCATTTATTTAAATACGGAATAATGAATGGCAACTTCGAATATTTGACAATTGAAGGTTGACACAACTTGCCAAAAACATATGTTCAATTGTTCAATTATGGAGGCAGCGCGAGCTAAAAATTTCTCGTCGGCCGAAAGAAGTGAATTATTGGATATTGTGCAAATAATCCACAGTTTATATTATTTATAATACTACGGGATCATTTATATGTGCTATACCATGCAGTTTTATGTTTAATTTGATCTCTTATAAATTGCAATATTGTCGACGCAGCCTGCTTGCACATCCGAAATCAGCTGTTTATTTGTTTTCGATTGCAACTCTGTGCCGTACTTAAATATCCACAATCGGCTATTTAAATCGTATTTAACTTCCAACTGTGAAACTGAAATTCCCTATTTAAACTGCAATCAGAGTTTAAATATCCTGTGAAACTGGCCCTAAGGGCCAGTTTCTCAGTGGATGTTTAAATCTAATTTGCGAATTGAGTTTAAATCTAGTTTAACTTTTCTTGAGTTTCACAGTGCATTTATTTAAATACGGAATAATGAATGGCAACTTCGAATATTTGACAATTGAACACAGCACAACTTGCCAAAAACATATGTTCAATTGTTCAATTATGGAGGCAGCGCGAGCTAAAAATTTTTCGTCGGCCGAAAGAAGTGAATTATTGGATATTCTTCAAAGAATCCACAGTTTATATTATTTATAATACTACGGGATCATTTATATGTGCTACACCATGCAGTTGTATGTTTAATTTGGCCGCTTATAAATTGCAATATTGTCGACGCAGCTTGCCTGCACATCCGAAATCAGCTGTTTATTTGTTTTCGATTGCAACTCTGTGCCGTACTTAAATGCCCACAACCGGGCATTTAAATTGTATTTAACTTCCCACTGTGAAACTGAAATTCCCTATTTAAACTGCAATAAGAGTTTAAACATCCACTGTGAAACTGGCCCTAAGTGTGTTATTTTTGTAGTCGACTACTGAAAAGTCAACTATAAGTGCGTTATTTTCGTAGTCGACTACTGAATTGCTTATAGGGTATGCACAGTTTATATTATTAATGTGTGTTTGTGTTATTTATACATATGTGTTATTCCAGGCAGTTTTATGCTTAATTTGAATCTTATAAATTCCAATACTGGCCGCGCAGCTTGCTTGCACATCCGAAATCAGCTGTTCATAAATTCAACTCTGTGCCGTACTTAAATATCCACAATCGGCCATTTAAATTGTATTTAACTTCCAACTGTGAAACTGAAATTCCCTATTTAAACTGCAATCAGAGTTTAAATATCCACTGTGAAACTGGCCCTTAGAGATCTGAAACTTTGCATTAATGCGTAACCACCATGACAATGCATGAATCAATAAATTTTATGGGCGTAGGATAAGGGGCTGACACTTTTTATCAACTCTAAATTTGTGTATAACTTTAGAACTACACATCACACATCAATGAAACTCGGTAGGAACTTACTACACATCCATATCCATCTACTGGGAAAATAAGACGGGCACTGGATAAGGGGGCGTGGCACCCCCCATACAAACAAAATTTTTGATCTCGATTAGCTTTGGAACTAAAGGTCGTGCAGCATAGAAATTTCGTATGCAGTCGCCTCTTGGATGTGTCGTCCCACTGGTAAAAGTTTATGGGCGTAGGATAAGGGGCGTGGCACCCCCCATACAAACAAAATTTTTGATCTCGATTAGCTTTGGAACTAAAGGTTGTGCAGCATTGAAATTTCGTATGCAGTCGCCTCTTGGATGTTTCGTCCCACTGGTAAAATTTTACGGGCGTAGGGTAAGGGGCGTGGCACTTTTTTTTATCAACTCCAGATTTGTGTATAACTTTAGAACTACACATCAATGAAACTCGGTAGGAACTTACTACACATCCATATCCATCTACTGGGAAAATAAGACGGGCACTGGATAAGGGGGCGTGGCACCGCCCATACAAACAAAATTTTTGATCTCGATTAGCTTTGGAACTAAAGGTCGTGCAGCATTGAAATTTCGTATGCAGTCGCCTCTTGGATGTGTCGTCCCACTGGTAAAATTTTACGGGCGTAGGGTAAGGGGCGTGGCACTTTTTTTATCAACTCCAGATTTGTGTATAACTTTAGAACTACACATCACACATCAATGAAACTCGGTAGGAACTTACTACACATCCATATCCATCTACTGGGAAAATAACATGGGTGGTGGACAAGTGGGCGTGGCACCGCCCATACAAGCAAAATCTTTTATATAGAATAGCTTTGGAACTAAAGGTCGTGCAGCATTGAAATTCCGTATACAGGCCCCTCTTGGATGCTTCTTCCCACTGGTAAAATTTTATGGGCGTAGGACAGGGGGCGTGGCACTTTTCAAGCAACTACACACTTGGGTTTCAGTTTATAATTATAGGTACACCACACATCAATGAAAAACGATAGGAACTTACTCGCCGCGCCTTGCAAGCAAAACAACAACAACTCATCGCGCCACAAATATGCCACGAATATTAGGGTCGATCACAGCCGTATTATTTGTTAAATTGAGGATATGACATATGACGATAGGAAACACTGTGAATACCCTAAATATTGTGTACTGCTCTGCAAGTTTTAAATTCTTTTTGCGAAAAATTTCAGAGATCTAAAATTGAATTTATGGAAGACTAAAAAGTAGAAAATAAAATTATATAAAAAAAAACTTTTTAAAAATAAGCTTTAATTTATTTAATGTACTAAAAGGTAGAAAATAAATTGTTTCCAAGTCACCAGTATCTTATTATCAATAAAAGCTTGTGCGCTCAATATCCATATTCAAAATATCTTTCATTACTAGAATCTATTTGCAAAAAATTATTTAAATAAAATATTGTGGTAACTGGTTGACAAATATTGAACACATGAGCGCCCCGAGCTTTTATTGATAATAAGATACTGGTGACTTGGAAACAATTTATTTTCTACTTTTTAGTACATTAAATAAATTAAAGATTATTTTTAAAATGTTTTTTTTATATAATTTTATTTTCTACTTTTTAGTCTTCCATAAATTCAATTTTAGATCTCTGAAATTTTTCGCAAAAAGAATTTAAAACTTGCAGAGCAGTACACAATATTTAGGGTATTCACAGTGTTTCCTATCGTCATAATTCATAACATGTAATCTCTCTTAATTTCAATAATACTTTCGGTATGGCAATGCCTCACCCTTTTGGTGGCTGGCAACGCTGTGTATCCTGGCGACATGCCAATTGTGAATGGCTTGGGGCACTCATGTGTTCAATATTTGTCAACCAGTTACCACAATATTTTATTTAAATAATTTTTTTCAAATAGATTCTAGTAATGAAAGATATTTTGAATATGGATATTGAGCGCACAAGCTTTTATTAATAGTAAGATACAGGTGACTTGGAAACAATTTATTTCCTACTTTTTAGTACATTCAATAAATTAAAGCTTATTTTTAAAAAGTTTTTTTTTATATAATTTTATTTTCTACTTTTTAGTCTTCCATAAATTCAATTTTAGAGCTCTGAAATTTTTCGCAAAAAGAATTTAAAACTTGCAGAGCAGTACACAATATTTAGGGTATTCACAGTGTTTCCTATCGTCATATTATCGCCGCGTGATTCAATTCTTGTCGTATGTCGATTTTTTCACATTTTGAGTTAAGGATGGCATTTGGCTATATCTTCCTAAATATCGAAAAGTCGATCTTTTGGAATAAACAGTATTAATAACAAGGTTTCACTCTACCAAATACTCGATTTTCAGACAAATCTACCGTGCCAAAAAAAAATGGGAGTACTTTAAACTTAAAACTGCAAAAAGTGAAAAAGTCGACATACGACAAGTATTGAATCAAGCGGCGATATGTCATATCCTCAATTTAACAAATAATATGACTGTGATCGACTCTAATATTCGTGGCATATTTGTGGCGCGATGAGTTATTGTTGTTTTGCCTGCAAGGCGCGGCGAGTAAGTTCCTATCGTTTTTCATTGATGTGTCATGTGTAGTTCTAAAGTTATACACAAATCTGGAGCTGATAAAAAAGTGCCACGCCCCTTATCCTACGCCCATACAATTTTACCAGTGGGACGACACATCCAAAAGGCGACTGCATACGGAATTTCAATGCTGCACGACTTTTAGTTCCAAAGCTATTCGATATAAACATTTTGGTTTGTATGGGCGGTGCCACGCCCTCTTGTCCATTGTCCGTCTTATTTTCCCAGTAGAAGGGTATGGATGTGTAGTAAGTTCCTACCGAGTTTCATTGATGTGTGATGTGTAGTTCTAAAGTTATACACAAATCTGGAGCTGATAAAAAAGTGCCACGCCCCTTATCCTACGCCCATACAATTTTACCAGTGGGACGACACATCCAAAAGGCGACTGCATACGGAATTTCAATGCTGCACGACCTTTAGTTCCAAAGCTAATCGAGATCAAAAATTTTGTTTGTATGGGCGGTGCCACGCCCCCTTATCCAGTGTCCGCCTTATTTTCTCAGTAGAAGGATATGGATATGTAGTAAGTTCCTACCGAGTTTCATTGATGTGTGATGTGTAGTTCTAAAGTTATACACAAATCTGGAGTTGATAAAAAAAGTGCCACGCCCCTTATCCTACGCCCATAAAATTTATTGATTCATGTATTGTGCTCGTGTTTAGGCATGTATGCAAAGTTTCAGATCTCTAAGTAGTCGGGAAGTGGGTGAAAAATTGGTTACTAGATTTGACGACATACCGACAGAAAGTGAACCTAATATAAAGCTTATAAAAAGCGAAGTGCCGCCAGCAATACCATAAAAAACAATTCTTATCAAATTTGTTGGCAAAGGAATTTCCTATTTAAAATATTTGGAACTTTTGGTTGCAGAAAATTCAATAAAGAGTTATAAAATAACAAAAAATTAACTGGCGCAACAGCCCATAGAACGAGGCTTTTCCGCATTAACTTTTGAGAAATTTTAAACTTGTGACAATTATATACAAACAAGTGGGGCCACCTGTCGTGTGTGCCTGTATACACGACAGCTAGTAAAACAATTAGAAACAATAAAACGCAAAGCAAAGTAAAAAATAAAAAATAAAAAAAAAATTAAAACCTGTGGGATTCGAACCCATGACCTGCCGAGTGCAAGCGCGCGGTTCTACCCACTGGGCTACACAACGAACTAATTTCATTCATCTAAAGTCGTAGAAGACAGAAAGTGGACAGGCTGCAGGCAGACACTTTTTAGTCAGTCTGCGTTTTATATATAAGATATATGTCATGATTTGACAGATGTCATATTACCTACATGCATAATGGCCGAGTTCTAATGGTGCGTGCGTGCGCAAAATTGCGCGAGTGCGTAAGCTCAAAATTTTGAAGCGCACTTGAGCTGTTCCAATGCACGGAATGCGTGCGCTCCAAAAAGAGTCACCCCATTTCGGCAATTTACAACTTGAGCAGTAAACATTCTTAAATAGTTGACAGAACATATTTCGTCCCAAGTTTATAGCTATATTAACTTTTAATATTGTGTATATATCGTTTAAACCTAATATTGATTGTAATAAGTACAACATAAATAAAATTATATAAAAAAAAACTTTTTAAAAATAAGCTTTAATTTATTTAATGTACTAAAAAGTAGAAAATAAATTGTTTTAAGTCACCTGTATCTTACTATCCATAAAAGCTTGGGGCGCTCAATATTTATCAAACAGTTACCACAATATTTTATTTAAATAATTTTTTGCAAATAGATTCTAGTAATGAAAGATATTTTGAATATGGATATTGAGCGCACAAGCTTTTATTGATAGTAAGATACAGGTGACTTAAAAACAATTTATTTTCTACTTTTTAGTACATTAAATAAATTAAAGCTTATTTTTAAAAAGTTTTTTTTTATATAATTTTATTTTCTACTTTTTAGTCTTCCATAAATTGAATTTTAGAGCTCTGAAATTTTTCACAAAAAGATTTTAAAACTTGCAGAGCAGTACACAATATTTAGGGTATTCACAGTGTTTCCTATCGTCATATGTAGAGCCCGACCGAACGCTCGGTCTCGGTCTCGGTTACCGAACAGTTCGGCGAAAAGGTTCGGGTTCGGTCTCGGCTACAAAAGGCCGAGTATTTAACCGAACAGTTGAGGAACAAATTGTATAGTTTTAAACCAAATTTAAATTTTTTAATAATATTTTTTAGTGAAATTTCATACATCAGATGCTTAATGTAGGTATTTATACCTCAAAAGAATTGTTTTTTATAATAAAATGTATTTTTTCCTAAAAATTTATAAATTTTTTTTCATTAAAATTCTTCTTTTTTTTGCCTATGTATTCGAAAGGTTCGGTCTCGGTCTCGGCCGAACATTAAAAAAAGGCCGAACGCTCGGTCTCGGCCAAAATGGGTTCGGTCGGGCTCTAGTCATATGTCATATCCTCAATTTAACAAATAATACGGCAGTGATCGACCCTAATATTCCTGGCATATTTGTGACGCGGTGAGTTGTTGCTATTTTGCCAGCAGGGCGCGGCAAGTAAGTTCCTATCGTTTTTCATTGATGTGTGGTGTACCTATAATTATAAACTGAAGCCCAAGTGTGTAGTTGCTTGAAAAGTGCCACGCCCTTGTCCTACGCCCATAAAATTTTACCAGTGGGACGAAGCATCCAAGAGGCGACTGCATACGAAATTTCAATGCTGCACGACCTTTAGTTCCAAAGCTAATCGAGATCAAAAATTTTGTTTGTATGGGCGGTGCCACGCCCCCTTATCCAGTGTCCGTCTTATTTTCTCAGTAGAAGGATATGGATATGTAGTAAGTTCCTACCGAGTTTCATTGATGTGTGATGTGTAGTTCTTAAGTTATACACAAATCTGGAGTTGATAAAAAAGTGCCACGCCCCTTATCCTACGCCCATAAAATTTATTGATTCATGTATTGTCATCGTGTTTACGCATGTTTGCAAAGTTTCAGACCTCTAAGTAGTCGGGAAGTGGGTGAAAAATTGATTACTAGATTCCACCACATACCGCGGAAAGTGAAGCTTATAAAAACTCTCATTTTAATAAAATATCTACTCATTGAGATCAATCAATTTAAAGAAGTATTCCATTCTGCATCCTCTAAATCGCTTAAGAATAGAATTTTATTTAATTTGTTGTCGGCGAGACGGTTACCACTGGTTCTAATACTTTTAAGTTTCAGATCTCTAAGTAGTCGGGAAGTGGGTGAAAAATTGGTTACTAGATTTGACGACATACCGACAGAAAGTGAACCTAATATAAAGCTTATAAAAAGCGAAGTGCCGCCAGCAATACCATAAAAAACAATTCTTATCAAATTTGTTGGCAAAGGAATTTCCTATTTAAAATATTTGGAACTTTTGGTTGCAGAAAATTCAATAAAGAGTTATAAAATAACAAAAAATTAACTGGCGCAACAGCCCATAGAACGAGGCTTTTCCGCATTAACTTTTGAGAAATTTTAAACTTGTGACAATTATATACAAACAAGTGGGGCCACCTGTCGTGTGTGCCTGTATACACGACAGCTAGTAAAACAATTAGAAACAATAAAACGCAAAGCAAAGTAAAAAATAAAAAATAAAAAAAAAATTAAAACCTGTGGGATTCGAACCCATGACCTGCCGAGTGCAAGCGCGCGGTTCTACCCACTGGGCTACACAACGAACTAATTTCATTCATCTAAAGTCGTAGAAGACAGAAAGTGGACAGGCTGCAGGCAGACACTTTTTAGTCAGTCTGCGTTTTATATATAAGATATATGTCATGATTTGACAGATGTCATATTACCTACATGCATAATGGCCGAGTTCTAATGGTGCGTGCGTGCGCAAAATTGCGCGAGTGCGTAAGCTCAAAATTTTGAAGCGCACTTGAGCTGTTCCAATGCACGGAATGCGTGCGCTCCAAAAAGAGTCACCCCATTTCGGCAATTTACAACTTGAGCAGTAAACATTCTTAAATAGTTGACAGAACATATTTCGTCCCAAGTTTATAGCTATATTAACTTTTAATATTGTGTATATATCGTTTAAACCTAATATTGATTGTTGGTTGTGAACTAAACACCCTTTTTCGTATTTTTAAATTTGTAACGAACTTAACTGCTTAATTTTAAACTCATTCTAAATTCATTGTATTTTAACCTATTCATTGGAGGAGAAGAATCCATTCATTTCTTATGTTCATTTTATTCATTATATTACTCTGTATTCATTTTTAACCGAAGCTGTCGAAGTCAGTTACGAGTCGGTAATCTCCAAGAAGAGTCGCACTTCGGAGTCAACAAGGAAATAAAGAATTATTAAATCGAACCAGCGCGTCGTTATTTTTTGGTTAATACAGTCCACTAGTTCTGGATCATAAAGTTAGGTCCTTCGGAGACGGATTTTTGAGTTTTATTTCTTTCTTTGGGCACTGCGTATCAGGTGCAAATCTCGCGACTCTTTGGGCACTGCGTATCAGGTGCAAATCTCGCGACTCTTTGGGCACTGCGTATCAGGTGCAAATCTCGCGACTCTTTGGGCACTGCGTATCAGGTGCAAATCGTGACTCTTTGGGCACTGCGTATCAGGTGCAAATCTCGCGACTCTTGGGCACTGCGTATCAGGTGCAAATCTCGTGACTCTGGGCACTGCGTATCAGGTGCAAATCTCGTGACTCTGGGCACTGCGTATCAGGTGCATTTCAAAAATCAATTGGCACTGCGTATCAGGTGCATTTCCATAAACGTTTCGGTACACGTAACAAGTGCGGTTCGTGTAATTGGCACTGCGTATCAGGTGCATTTTCATAAATAGTTTCGGTACACGCAACAAGTGCGGTTCGTGTAAGTGGCACTGCGTATCAAGTGTGCACAAATCAATTTGCTTTAAATGGAAAAAGCAGTACGTAAACGTGGGTGGATAAAGGCGACCCTAACACGCGCCTTTAATAGCGTTAGCACGCTCAGTGCAAATACTCCAATCGACTTGTTAAAAAATCGGTTGCATAAACTTGAGCAATCCTATGTGGAGCTTGGAGAAGCAAGTCAGGCTCTTTACGGCTATGCAGATGAAGAAGGTTTCAGCGACCCATCAGAGGATGCAGCGGAATACGAGAACAAGTATTTTGAGGCGCATGCAACTCTCTCACGACTCATCAGGGAAGTAGATACCCCAACGACACAGGTCAGCGCAATGGAAAATCCATTGGCAAAATTGGCTGCTCAACAGGAGCAATTTTTGAAAAGCTTCAAATCGGACACATCAAGTGTACATCTCGCGAAAATCTCGATTCCAACATTTTCGGGCAAATATCAAGATTGGCCCTCATTTCGTGACTTATTTGTAGGTGCAATTGACAGTAAGCAAGGGCTTACAAATACCCAGAAGTTTCATTACCTCAAATCGTATTTGGAGGAAGACGCACTCAACTTAGTGAAGCACATTCCTTTAACGGAAAACAACTACAAAGAGGCGTGGGATCGACTAGTACAGCGCTACGACAAAAAGCCGTTAATCATCCATTCATTGATTCAATCGTTTTTGTCGTTGCCATCGTGTAATGGCAATATTGTGTCGCTTCGCAAACTGGCGGACAAGGCAGATGAAACAATTAGGGGACTCAACGCATTAAACAGCAATGAACGAGATCCATGGTTGGTGACAATCCTCCTAAGCAAATTAGACGAGGAAACACAGAAAGAATGGGCAAAAGCAGGTGACTCGCATGAACAGCGTCAGTATGCAGATTTTATGAAATTTTTGTCTCATCGTTGCGACGCGCTCGAATCGTGCAGCACTGTACACAAATCGGCATCAACACGGCGTCCAGCTTTAGTTCATTTCGCGGAATCTACAGGAAAACCAAAAACAAATTGCTCGCTATGCCACGACACGCATTATCTCGCTCAGTGTAGCAAATTCAAGGAAATGAGCTGTAACGGTCGACGTGAATATGTCAAAAATCAAAATCTATGCTACAACTGCTTAAGTAGGTCACACATTGTGAGCAAATGTCCGTCCGACTACCGTTGCAAATTGTGTCGCGCTAAGCATCATACACTTGTTCATTTTGACAGTCACCATAGCAACAGAGCAGCTGCATTCAGCGAGCATCGCAGTCGCGACAACACATCACCATCGTCGTGCAGTAGCAGCGCAGCGCTCACAAATGCTGCCGCTCATCATACAGCAAGCAACATAGCCGCCGCGGCGACGCCAGTCGTCAACAACCATTCGCTCGCGTCTCATGACATCGCACTAACACTGCTGCCGACAGTTCAAGCGAAAGTAATAAATAAGTGGGGAAAAGAGGAGATATGCCGCATATTGCTCGATACAGGATCAACTGTATCATTCGTCGCTGAGTCTTTCGTGCAACGCATTGGGCTTGCTCGTGAGAACGCTCGCATGTCGGTTGTTGGACTCTCTTCCTGCAAAGCAGGAACAACACGCGGACGCGTCAAATTGGAATTACTGTCGCGTTTCTCAAACGACGCTATCAACATCGACGCTCTCATTTTGCCGCAGTTAACAACAAATATTCCAACACAATCGGTTAATTGCACATCGTTCATTTGGGAACAAATTCATCAATTGCCCCTCGCAGATCCCTCATTTAATATTGCTGGTTCTATTGATGTCATCTTAGGCTCTGATAAGGTGTGGAGCGTATACACTGGAGAACATTTTCAAATTCATGACACAATGCCAACTGCCGTCAATAGCATATTTGGCTGGATTATTGCAGGTTCGTATTCTGCACATAACGAAAATACTTCGCAGGCTATCACCAACCACGCACTCATCGACTTGGATTCATTGGTACGCTCGTTCATGGAAATCGAGAACATTCATCCGAATGAGAGGAAAATTGACATGGCTGATCCTGCAGAAAACCACTTTGCTGCGACGCACACGAGAGATGCTGACGGAACGTATGTCGTTCAATATCCCCTTAAAGAAAACGCGCCGCAAATTGGGCGCACACTACCACGCGCTCTCACTAGACTCAACCACATGGAAAGCAAATTCTGCAAAGATGTTGCTTTGCAGAAACAATACACTGACTTCATGCAGGAGTACATATCGCTGGGCCACATGCAGCTCATTACGTCACCACAGGAGATAAAAAGGGACAACAGCTTCTACTTGCCGCATCACGCAATTCTGAAGCCGGAGAGCTCAACGACAAAATGTCGTGTCGTTTTTGACGGCTCGTCAAAAGATTCATTTGGTTTCTCTTTGAACGAGCGTCTGTACATTGGCCCTCCTATACAACGAGACTTAATAGGAGTTTGCCTACGCTTTCGACAGCATCGCTATGCTTTCTCTGCAGATATAGAGAAAATGTTTAGGGGAATTCGCGTTGCTGAGCAGCACACTGATTTGCAGCGCATCGTTTGGCGTGCAGATCAGAATTCAGAAATTTGTCATTATCGATTGCTCACAGTTACATACGGACTAGCGTCGTCTCCATTCCTCGCGGTTCGCGTACTTAAGCAAGTAGCAGAAGACTTTAAAACCGAATATCCAAATGCGTCACGGGTATTAAAAAACGATGTTTATGTTGACGATATAGTCACCGGGTGTGCTACAGCTGAAGAAGCAATCGCGCTTAAGGAAGAACTAATTTCCCTGTTGGCAAGAGCAAATTTTAAACTAAGAAAGTGGTGTTCTAACTGTTGGCCATTGCTCAAAACAATTCCTAGTGAACTTTGTGAATATAACCCGGTGAACATTGACTCGTATCTAAGCAGTGACGAAGCGAATGTGAGAATACTTGGGGTGCAGTGGAGCCCCACATCTGACGAACTTTTTGTGACAATAAAAAATCAAGAGCACCCGTGCACACCAACAAAACGACTTGTGTTGAGTGAAATTTCGAAAATATATGACCCTATGGGCATTGTTGCGCCCACTGTAATTTTGTTTAAAACGTTTTTTCAAGAATTGTGGTTTCTCGGTGTTGCTTGGGACGAGACGCTCCCGGAAGATATGTGTGCGCGTTGGCAACAATACATGGTTGAATTGCCACAACTCCGAAACATTAAAATTCCTCGCTGTGTTTCTAATAAAATCGGTTCAATAGAATTGCACGGTTTTGCGGACGCCTCATCGGTTGCATGTGCTGCTGTCATATATAGCCGTTTCAAATTTAATGACACATTTGTTACAAACATAATCGCCGCGAAAACGCGTGTCGCTCCGTTAAAACCAATATCAATCCCTCGGCTTGAATTAAATGCAGCATGTTTGCTGGCAAAACTAATTGCACTCGTGAAAACTTCTTTGACAATAAACATTGAAAAAACCGTCTGTTGGACGGACTCTGAAATTGTGTTGCATTGGTTGTCATCGCCACCCCGACGGTGGGCTACGTACGTGTGCAATCGCACAGCCGAAATACTCGATACATGTCCTTGCAATCACTGGCGTCATGTGCGATCCGAGCACAACCCTGCTGATTGCGCTACTCGTGGCTTATCACCAAACAACCTCGCACAACATGATTTATGGTGGACCGGGCCGAGCTGGCTCATCCTTCCAGACGACTTGTGGCCAAAGCCCAAAACTAAAACTGTACCTGTAGACGACACTCAAGTGATAACTGAAGAAAGGCCCGCCAAGCAACAGGTATTGTTCACGGTGGAAACAGACAACGCGGTAGACATGTTAATCGACAAAATCTCATCCTGGTCCCGGCTTACTCGCATATTGGCGTATTGTCTACGCCTTTGCCGTTCTACAAGTACACCGCACGACATTACTCTTGGCTCAGCAGAACTCCGTCATGCAGCAAACGTGATTTTGAAGCACGTACAGGCAGGCGCCTTTAGTGCTGAAATACAACAGTTGCAGAAGTCTTTGCCGCTGCATTCCAAGTCCAAGCTGATACGCTATACACCATTTCTGGATGCTGAGGGTTTGCTGCGCGTTGGTGGACGCATCAAGCACGCCAACATCAATTTTAACATTAAACATCCCATTTTGTTGCCGAAAAATTCGGCTGTTTCTCTTCTCATTGCCAGGTACATCCACGAAGTACATCTCCACACCGGCGTGGAGGCCACATACACAATTTTGCGTCAACAATATTGGATGCTTGGAAGCCGTAACCTGATTCGAAAGGTGGTGTTCGCCTGCAAGACGTGCTTTATGCAAAGGCGGGCCACTAGCGTCCAACTAATGGGCGAATTGCCGGCGCCACGGGTGCAGCCCAGTCGCTGCTTCTTACACTGCGGTCTTGATTATGCTGGTCCAGTCTCAATCAAGTCCTCCAGTGGCCGCAACCCTAAAATCGTGAAGGCTTGGTTCGCAATATTTGTGTGCCTTTCTACTAAGGCGCTCCACCTGGAGGTAGTAAGCAATTTGACATCCGACGCATTTCTGGCAGCTTTTCGGCGCTTCATAGCGCGCAGAGGTAAGCCAACTGATCTCTACTCAGATAATGGCACAACATTTCATGGGGCGAAACGAGCAATGGACGAATTGCAGCGCAATGCAATGTCGAAACCATACCACGCTGAAGTTTCACAGGCTCTCGCAAACGAAGGTGTCAACTGGCATTTCATCCCCCCATCCGCACCGCACTTTGGCGGGTTGTGGGAGTCGGGGGTGCGTTCCGTGAAGCTGCACCTACGACGAGTGGTCGGTAGCAGCATCCTCACCTTTGAGGAATACGCGACAGTACTGTCGCAGATTGAGGCTATACTCAATTCCCGGCCTATGTGTGCCACCTCCGACAACGATTTGGACCCACTTACACCGGCCCATTTCCTGATAGGCGAGCCGTACACCTGCGTTCCAGAACCTTCAGTCCTTGACACGAATCCAAACAGATTGCATCGCTGGAGCCTTTTGCAGGCTATGGTGCAAGGCTTCTGGAAGCGATGGCAGAGCGAATACCTTACTTCGCTACAACAACGAAGCAAATGGCAACAACCACAGCATAACATTGACATTGGCACAATTGTCGTGCTCAAGGAGCCAAATCTCCCAGCATCGAAATGGGTCATCGGAAAAATTGTAGATGTCATCAAAGGCGACGATCAACTAGCTCGTGTCGTTACAGTGAAGACATCACGAGGCGAATACAAACGTCCGATTACAAAGGTGGCTGTCCTCCCTTGTTTCTGAACGGTCGTTCAGGGGGGGCGGTATGGTTGTGAACTAAACACCCTTTTTCGTATTTTTAAATTTGTAACGAACTTAACTGCTTAATTTTAAACTCATTCTAAATTCATTGTATTTTAACCTATTCATTGGAGGAGAAGAATCCATTCATTTCTTATGTTCATTTTATTCATTATATTACTCTGTATTCATTTTTAACCGAAGCTGTCGAAGTCAGTTACGAGTCGGTAATCTCCAAGAAGAGTCGCACTTCGGAGTCAACAAGGAAATAAAGAATTATTAAATCGAACCAGCGCGTCGTTATTTTTTGGTTAATACAGTCCACTAGTTCTGGATCAATTGTAATAAGTACAACATAAATAAAATTATATAAAAAAAAACTTTTTAAAAATAAGCTTTAATTTATTTAATGTACTAAAAAGTAGAAAATAAATTGTTTTAAGTCACCTGTATCTTACTATCCATAAAAGCTTGGGGCGCTCAATATTTATCAAACAGTTACCACAATATTTTATTTAAATAATTTTTTGCAAATAGATTCTAGTAATGAAAGATATTTTGAATATGGATATTGAGCGCACAAGCTTTTATTGATAGTAAGATACAGGTGACTTAAAAACAATTTATTTTCTACTTTTTAGTACATTAAATAAATTAAAGCTTATTTTTAAAAAGTTTTTTTTTATATAATTTTATTTTCTACTTTTTAGTCTTCCATAAATTGAATTTTAGAGCTCTGAAATTTTTCACAAAAAGATTTTAAAACTTGCAGAGCAGTACACAATATTTAGGGTATTCACAGTGTTTCCTATCGTCATATGTAGAGCCCGACCGAACGCTCGGTCTCGGTCTCGGTTACCGAACAGTTCGGCGAAAAGGTTCGGGTTCGGTCTCGGCTACAAAAGGCCGAGTATTTAACCGAACAGTTGAGGAACAAATTGTATAGTTTTAAACCAAATTTAAATTTTTTAATAATATTTTTTAGTGAAATTTCATACATCAGATGCTTAATGTAGGTATTTATACCTCAAAAGAATTGTTTTTTATAATAAAATGTATTTTTTCCTAAAAATTTATAAATTTTTTTTCATTAAAATTCTTCTTTTTTTTGCCTATGTATTCGAAAGGTTCGGTCTCGGTCTCGGCCGAACATTAAAAAAAGGCCGAACGCTCGGTCTCGGCCAAAATGGGTTCGGTCGGGCTCTAGTCATATGTCATATCCTCAATTTAACAAATAATACGGCAGTGATCGACCCTAATATTCCTGGCATATTTGTGACGCGGTGAGTTGTTGCTATTTTGCCAGCAGGGCGCGGCAAGTAAGTTCCTATCGTTTTTCATTGATGTGTGGTGTACCTATAATTATAAACTGAAGCCCAAGTGTGTAGTTGCTTGAAAAGTGCCACGCCCTTGTCCTACGCCCATAAAATTTTACCAGTGGGACGAAGCATCCAAGAGGCGACTGCATACGAAATTTCAATGCTGCACGACCTTTAGTTCCAAAGCTAATCGAGATCAAAAATTTTGTTTGTATGGGCGGTGCCACGCCCCCTTATCCAGTGTCCGTCTTATTTTCTCAGTAGAAGGATATGGATATGTAGTAAGTTCCTACCGAGTTTCATTGATGTGTGATGTGTAGTTCTTAAGTTATACACAAATCTGGAGTTGATAAAAAAGTGCCACGCCCCTTATCCTACGCCCATAAAATTTATTGATTCATGTATTGTCATCGTGTTTACGCATGTTTGCAAAGTTTCAGACCTCTAAGTAGTCGGGAAGTGGGTGAAAAATTGATTACTAGATTCCACCACATACCGCGGAAAGTGAAGCTTATAAAAACTCTCATTTTAATAAAATATCTACTCATTGAGATCAATCAATTTAAAGAAGTATTCCATTCTGCATCCTCTAAATCGCTTAAGAATAGAATTTTATTTAATTTGTTGTCGGCGAGACGGTTACCACTGGTTCTAATACTTTTAAAGCAAATCTGACATTTTGCCTCGTTTCTGTTAACTTTAACAAAAAACTTCCAAATTGAGCTTCGCGGCACCAATTTTCAAGCCAATTAAATGTCGTGTTTTGCTTTGCCTTTTCTTTTTTTAAGGCTTATTGAAATCTTAAAAGACGAAACTAGAAGAAATTTGAAGAAATCTGCTACTTTTTCTTAAATTTTGTCGACCACTTTCTGTCAACTTTAGTATTATATAGTATGAATCTGAGCCAAATCGGTCCATAAATAAAAATTTTCGAAAAAACGCCACCGTGGCAACACTTAGGAAGGTCTAACATGAAAACAAACCATTCAGAGCACCACACAAACATATGTTGTGAGTATAAGGTCGATCGCTTCTGTGGTTCAGCCGTGATGCTGCGACATACATACGCACAAACGTTTTTATATATTAAGATTATTTCTTTACTTGCTTTGTAAAATTGCTTCTAGTACCTTGATTTGCAGCCCTTTTAACATCCGACATGCAATTTAGAAGAAGAAGCGCTAGGATTACTATTTACATTTGATTGTGACATGCAATTTAGAAGAAGAAGCGCTAGGATTACTATTTACATTTGATTGTGACATGCAATTTAGAAGAAGAAGCGCTAGGATTACTATTTCTCCCTCGTAGCCATTGATGAAGAGCGTTGTCGGTTGCGGCACATCTTCGCCCTTCAACGATTTTACGTAAAGCTGATATAAATCCGCTGGTGTGCCCGGCACGGATTCCTCCGCTGCTGCTTCTTTGTCCAAGGCCGCACGCTCCACATCTAGCCATGGTTGTGAGGAATGTGTGAAATGTATATGTAAAGTCTGTATGTGACCCAACGATGAATCCAGTATTTTGTTCACCAAATCAAAATCCTGTTCACTCTGGTGCTCCGAGAAGTAATCTAAATTCTGTTCCACCTTACTTAAAATCGTTTGCTGCTTGTCAATAGGTACTGAGGGTTTAGTGGGGCGCTCAAATGAAGCATTGCTTATTATGGGCTCATCGAGTTTTATAACATCGCGTTTAGGTGGCTCGCTCCTTTAAGGTGCTAGTCATATCTGCTTTGGGAAGCATGTGTGCCACAGCTTCATTCTTGCGAAATTCGAGTGTTTCATCCTCGAGCGCAAAGGATATACATTTTTCGTGCTCAGGTTTTACTAGGTTTGTGGCATTGCTAACATTTCAATGTTAGCCAATAGTCGGGTTGAATAACACAATAATCGGGTTGAATAACAAATAGTCGGGTTGAATAACACAATAATCAGGGTGAATAACAAATAGTTGGGTTGAATAACACAATAATCGGGTTGAATAACAAATAGTCGGGTTGAATAACAAATAGTCGGGTTGAATAACAAATATCGAGTACTTCACAAGTACTTGAAAAAATACTCATATCGAAACCAAAAATATCGATACTGAGAAATAATGCAATAACTTGTGTTTTCGCCTTAATGTAATCCACACTGAACACACCCAAGTGAAATAAAAGGAATGACTTATATAAGCACAAATGCCTTCATTGGAAAGTAGATATGCTCAATCGAAGTATTACTATATAGTATTTTACATTTTGGTTAAGGTATTGTTGGTTGGCCCCATACTAGCAGGCGGTAAATAAAATATGCTCATATCTGTTATACTCCTACACTCACCAGAACAACAAAATTTGGATAAAATAGAAAGATCCTTCTATCATCTTTGACTCTACGCGTATGGTATGGTGGCTTTGTTTCTCGGAAAGTTAACAAACTATTTGAACAATTCGCATGTTTATCTTGTTCGATTTTTTTTATCAAATTTTTTTTTATTGTTAGATGAAGATTTAGATATCAAGTTCATAGGTCCCCGGTTTGAGAAAGTAGTGCTAAATTGCTAAAACACCAATGTTCCTTCGATAGTTATTAGCAACACCAATGTTCCTTCGTGAAGTACCAGATATGCGAAATGACATTTAGTGTCAAAAATAGATTTGTCAAAATCGTTCCAGTTTCTTGTTCAGCAAATTCGCCATGCCAGAGCCAAAAATATAAGTTTTGCATAACGTTGGCAATTAAACTACTTAAGTTCAATTAAAGCGAAAAAAGGTGTAATTATAAAATAATGCCAAATTACGGAGTGAGTCATTAGCAATTAAGCGTATCCACATGGGTCAGTCGGCTGGGAAAATCGGTAAGTTCTTCCAAGCATTCCAGTCAAATGTTTCGGAATGTTTTTATTTTGATACATTTCAAATGGTTGTATTGTAAAAAAACTAAATAAACACATGTGGCCGAATCAAAAAATGGTAATAGGGTATAATAACTTTGTGCGAAAATTGTAACGCATTAAAGGAGCAGTCTAGGTATAGACATAAGTACATATGTATATAGAAATGCTTAGAATCACTTTCTGTGTTGATTTCCGGTTGTCCGCCTGTCTGTCCGCTCAGGATAGAAAGGAGTTGTCCGATTTGGACCAAATTTGGTACACAGTTAGAGTGAACCTTAACTTAGTTTAAGTTTTGAGATTAGCCAAATCGGTCGAAGGACACGCCCATTATAAGCCTGTAAGTCCCACTACCTCGGGTTTTTTGCGATCAAATTGCTGTAATTTGTTTAATTACTAATTTAAAAGAATAAAACTTGGTATTCAAGTTAAGGGGTCGGTCATCTATGTCATACGAAAAAATGGGCGTGGTCCGGCCACTATATGGCGATAAACGAAAAATACTCTTAACTTCCATAATATATACACCAGAGCGTCGAGATTTGGTTACTTCGTTCCTGGTAGGAATATCTTTCAATTCTCCAGAAATGGGCGTGGTCCGCCCACCATGGGGGCAGTAAAATAAATATGCCGATCACATCTGTTGTACACCTGTCAGAGCATCAAAATTTGGCGTATTTAGTCCTATTAAGTATATCTTGTAGCCTGCCAAAAATGGGCGCGGTCCGCCCGCTATGTAAGCTGTATATCAAATGCACCCACAATTTCAGTGAATTATCACCCTACTTGGGAACATGGTGTAGGGTATTACTCTGTCGGTGAAACCCGACTGATAATGTTCTTTATTCACTCTGGATAAAGAGAATACATAGTAAAAATTTAATCCAGAATTAAATTAATAGAGGCTAAAAAATGTAATATGTAGTTGGTAGCAATGTCGCAGTGTTAAGGCAAATACTGAAAAAAAGATTAAAAATTATGGGAATATGTCGTTTATGAAAATCGTTGTTAAAACTTCTATGCCGTTTCATTTGTCGCCACATTGTTCCAAAGTTGTAGTTTTTCCATGAACTGATGACATTTTGCACACTTGTACTACTTTAAGGCTTACTTCCCTGTTAAGAATACTTTCAGTTCGTTAAACTTTCAACATAAATTTCGCAGTTTCGCCATTTTCGTAGTCTTAACTGATTTCTCTTGATATTATTTTTATTCCATTCTAAGCTAGAGTGAAAAGAACGCGTTCCGAACGTCGTTTCTACGGGATAATAAGAACAAATATAAGTTCATAATGATAAAAGAAAAACATCCAGAAGGACCCATGATATGCTGTTATGCCATTTAGTAAAGTTTTTAGACATCTGCATATTCATTTTAGACATCAGCATATTAATTTTCTGGCTGTTAGAGAACCGTATCAACATTTTTTTTTAGCTCTTATGCCTTTTTGTAAACATTGTTCATTTGAGCGCGTCAATCATGGCGACTTAAATATAAATATTTTGTCTAAGGATAATCTTGTTTTTTATTACCTCGATCGTTTATTGAGGTAGGTCTCCAAACATTAAATAACAGTATACCTATGTACGCGCTATGCAAGCAATGCTTCTCCAAGTTTTTTAGAGAGGGTATTTGCAAGTCAGTAGTAAATTTTATTTTATTTTAATTAAAGGCGATTTATTTCATACACTTTTGATACGGTACTTAAACTTGTTAAAAGTTATTCCTATTTAAAATATATATGTATGTATTAGTAAGTGATTTTTAATAATTATACCTGTTGAGGCAAAGTGCCTGATCGTTTCTCACTTGGGGAATCCAGTGTACAATCCCTGTTTCCGCTACGCCAAGTTGACAAACGGCTTCCACGTGGCCTCCCTGAAAAACCAATTGGCATCCGCCAGTCGGTGAGCTAACAGTATGTTCAGCGCTGTTCATCCAAAGGACTTTAAAATCTGCTTGTGCGTCAACACGCGCCTTGTATTTTGCGCTTAAATAAATAAAAATTATTAGTTACTTTATAACTTAGCGGCACGCTTTCGAAATTCTTCGTATTCGTAGCTTTTCAACGGTGGGTTCATTTAGAGGGGTGAACAATTTTATATATACATACATAATTGGTCAGTACAACCCGTTACCGGGTTACAACCTGACCTACGGCCTCTCTCCAGGCGCCTCTGCTACGCGCGCGCCTTCTCCAGTCGAAAATTCCAAGCTTTACCAGTGCCTCCTCCCTCCTCCACTTGGTCTTTCCACTCCTCCACTTGGCCTCCCGCGTCGTCTCTGTCCTCTAACTGCCGTCGTCTCGAATACCTTCTTCGCTGAAAAATTTTATAGTAAACTGAAATTTTAAATACAATTTTGCTTATACGAGTGTTTAAATTTGATTTGTATATTTAAAAAAAAAAATCCGGGCCTATTGGCGCGTTTTAGTTATTTGTTAGTGCGGTTAGTGCGGAGATGATCCAATCGACTAACTTAGCTATTAAGATCCATTGAGCAATTATAATTACTTTATTATTTTTAATTTTTTCTTTCATTATTTCTTCTTACATAGTCCAAAAACAAAATGCAAAATATTTTGGGACGAATAAACCGTATATCTAATTTATTTAACTTAAATAAGACTAACTATTGTGCTACCACGGTTGACTTATTGTGAATATGAAAGTTGACAACGTAGCGTGTGGCAAGTTTCTGTATGCTGATGATAAACGGCTCATAAGGATGAAATATAAATGCGACCAGCTCGCGATTAGTTCCACCACTGTTCTCACCGACAGAGCCGGCGGTAGTCGGGATCTCTAGGAACAAGCGGAACTTTGTTATATTTGTAGTACGATCGTTAAAACGTATTGGTTCCAGTGTGCATATTTTTGGCCGTTCTAAGGCGGATATTAGGCGATCATCATAATTGAAGAGGCTATAATCCAAGTATGGACTGGTTGAAAAGCTTTGCGTGCTGATGGGAAGGGTGGGATTAAAGCGTTGCGCGGCTTCTTCGACAGGCATTGAAGTAATAGCGCTGTAATAAAAAGGGAAACAAATTTCGTATGTATTTTTAAATTTTGCAAGCATTTCAAAGCGATATTCGAAGAGACGCAAGAGTGATTCATTTACTTGTTAAAAGTTGCACGAAAGTAGGGATTATTGCTGGGCGATGATGATGGACGACAAGTTTGTAGCGAGCGTACATTACGGAATTTATCACAGAAATTACGCAGCATGTACAGCAAACGAATCGAATTTTGTTGGAACACTTTGAAGACTTTCTGTGTAGGTATTGCGTAGAAGACATACAACTTGAAGTCGACTGGGTTGCCTTGCTCCTCGCCGAGTATAGGACGTGCATCGTAGCGTATAAGCAGTGTTTGCGCATCGATAAGTTGTTGTTTGGAAATTATCATGTCTGCATACTGCGAAGAAGTAATATTAATTATGAATGAAAACAGCAATGCCCAGTAGTACTTGCAATTCTAAATTGTTTATAGAAGCTCTTCAACTTCTGCGTGCGTATAGCATCTGACTCGATTTCCAAAATACAGCGATAGAGATATGTAAGAATGCGTTGCTTCAAGTGTGTTAGTGGCAATTCACCCACCGGCAGATCTGCATCCGCATCAGAATACACACGCTGGAAGAGCGCTGCATCCATATCAGTTCCGAAAGTGCCAATGGAGTACATAGGCACCAGTTTGCTGTCCACCAATTGTAGCAAATCGATGCACTGTCTGTACTTGGAAAGCACAGCAATGGTGTGACCATGTGCTGAGATGCCATGATTGTGGGAAAGCATGATGCAATCGTGTCTGTATGTAATGAGGTCAACAATGCACCCAATATGCAAATCGACTAAATAGAAGATGTACGTGAATAGTTCACAGCCGTCGTAGATATCGGGATATTGGAAGAGGTGCTGATATGGCGGTTGCTCGAGCGTCATTGCCATTGCGGCCAGTAATACATACTGGCCGTCTTCAAGGAATATGCTGAACTCACGGTTAAGATGCCAACGGACGTCGGACGTCAGTGGTATGGTCCAACGCAACTTCAGCAGTTGCTCATAGATTTGTTGACGAACCCGTAGTGCATCTTGACTGCCGCTGGATGCCGTGACACATTCGCCTTTTTGTTGTTTCAACAGCTCAGCTACGCGACCAACGCCTTGGTACTCGTATACCTCCAGTGAGCGCTGATCTGCCGAGAAACTGAGCAACAATCTTCCATCCGGAGTGAACTTTCGCATATAACCTAACGGCTTGTCGACATTCTGTACGGTAAGGTTTGGCGTTAGGCTTTTCTGAAATTCACGCTCCCACGCCAGGTGCCAGCCAGGAACAGTGCCGCGCAGATTATGGCGATTATAACCCGACTCTCGATCCCACAGAAAATGCTGCAGGTTCTGTGAAAACTCCCGCGTGATTACAGGACGAGATTGTGGAAAATGTTGATAGTCTTCCATTCCCTTTTCGCATAAGTTGCCCGCCTTCAACACCGACATTTGTGCTAGACATTTGTCCAGTCAGGAAGGAAGCCAGCAAATGCAGAAATATCACTCCTTTTGAAGTACTGAAATAAAGAACGAAGAGAACTCAATACCACGCAGTGAAATTTAATTACACAACAAATTTTTCGGACTGTCACATTCGTTCGGCTCCGTTCGGCTTGTATAGTTGCAAGAAATTGCAAGTAGGCGGAAACTAGGAACTTTTTCCTACTTTCAATTTCTTAGCACAAATTAGAAATAAAGGTAGTTTTGTTCGAAGAAAATTATTTATGTATTAAATACATAATAACCCTATACAATAATAATAGGCCACCAAAATGGAAATATTCGGCTAAAATTCGGCTTTCGCTTGCGGCGGACACTAGGGACTCGAAAGCAAAATTGATAAAGCTGGAAATAAGAGAGTCACAAATACGTTAGCTTGGCTGAAAACACAGCTGATCGCGTAGATCAGGGCTTCCGTTTAACTTTTTTTCTACGAAGTGTTCGCCAAAACACAATTGGAACGTACAGCGCAAAAGCAAGCGACGTACATATATACGCTGTCAAAACATATGAAAGTTGTATTGTTTTTGTTTCAAACTACTAACTTTTGTTTACTATAGTTCGCTCCCCACAGTTGTTAATACATATTTTATCGCGATTGTAAATGCGGCCAGACGAGTACTATGACACTACGGAGAACGCAGTACAACGCTATTTAAGTAATGGATCGCGGAAACAGTTTGTGTGAAAGTCCCGAAACGGACAGCGACAAAACATATGTTCTTTAAATACATATACATACTACATAATAGTATAAGGAAATAAGATTCAATAGTTAGCGGCAAAATTTCCAACGTCCTGGTGGGCGCTGTAAGAAACCCAATGTCGGAGGATTTTCATTTTCACGTAGCTTCTTTCGGTATGACAAATCAAAGTAAATACATATGCAGGGAAATTTAAAAACACATGTTGACGTGTTGAAGGTCCCTTTTCTTAAATTGTTTTGCTATGTTTTACCTGCAAAAAGGTTACGCTACCACGATAATGTTAGACTAGAGATAGCAATCCCGGAATTTTTTGGAATTTATACGAGTTTGCGTGAAGTCGCTGGTAAATCCCGGTCGACGGATAACAGCTAACAGAATAAATAAAGAAACATCGTTTATATGCACGCTTGGCCGTTTTTCGGGAGCTAGGTGGCAAATCTCTGAGAGTATACTTTGCCATGTATGTATGTAAATAAAAGCTTCTCTTAAAGGAGTAGCCAAATTGCGGCCCGCCTGTTTTTTTTCCTACCAATCTTCCAAACATTTTCCATATCTGCGGCCCACGAGATCATTTGGGTTGCCGACCCTTTCTTAAATAGTACATACACACGTTAATGAGAGAAAGCTAGCTCTAAGCCACGCTCACGGGCTGTTGTGCCAATTATTCATTTATTAATACGACTTTGCTCATATCTATAAATGCATTTTTTATTGCAGTACCTACTTAGGGATTTTCCTATTTATACTCAACTTAAACCTATACGTTATCATAACTTATGTATGTATATTATATATGTAATATATACAATAACTTTGAAATATGGCTGGGTTCATAAACAAAATTTTATTTGAGTTTTTTGAGAAGAAAAATCATGATCACATTAAATTTTTGATTTGATTTTACAACATAATGTTTTATTCTTTGTTTATAAACAAATAATATAAGCTCGTTTAATCTCTTCTGAAAAAATGTTTAAGTAAATAAATAAAATAAAATTTTGATATGAAAAATGCATTTAAATCCCAAATTTCGAGATGGAAAAATGTAGCAGGCATTGAAGCCGCGGTATCGACATCCCTAAATAATTCTGTCATACCCACAATTTTATTGGTTTTGGATACCTTGTATTGAAATCCATAAATTTGATTTTTCGGTCTATAGTTTTCAAGGGAAATTCTATAGTTTCATAGCAAGAAGAAACATACATATGTATGTACATACATATCTATTTTAAACATTTGGTCACTTTCTTCTGTTAGGGTATTCATTTAAGCGTATAAGTTTGAACATTGCGCAAATTTATCAATTTACAAAGTGTGTTAGATAAACGCACTTGGCAAAGTGTGTGCAAATGGTGTTTCGCTGTGAAAAAGAAAAAAACTAAAATGCCGAGAATCAGTGAAAAAGTTAAGATTAATGTTGGAGCTGTTTGGAAAAAATTACTGTAACCATTTTGCGTTAATTTTTATTGGTCAATACTAAACTTTTATCATAATAGATCATAGCTAAGCAGGGTTGCATTCGTTGCCGTCTAAGTTTACAAACATCGTTGCATAGCGAAATCATCGGGCAAATTTATCACATTTGAGCAAATTAAGGTGCTTATTTTGTAAATCCCAACGCCTCACTTCACCCTGCGTTCACTAATTTGGTATTGTGTAAAACGCATCACCTCACTCAGTGACCGCTCGCGTTGTCTTACGTAGTTTCATATGAAAATCGGTACCGCGTAAAACGCAACGCTGCGCATTCACTCACATGAACTGTCAAATCGTTCACTTGGGTTTGTGCTCGCGTTCAGTTTTTTAAACGCAAAATTTTTGGTAATTTCGAGTGAAAATTGATTTGTGGTAATCTGCAGAAGCAAATAATAAGTATTGTAATGCTTTTTAAAGACAAATACTAAAGAAAAAAGTAAAAAAAAAAAAATACTAGCACTGCGGTTGAGGATCGAAATCACAAAAAAAAAGAAATGCATCGCGGTTGAGGGTTGAACTCGCAACTTCTCGCGTGCTAGTCGAACGCTCTAACCACTAGGCTATGGGAGGTATGCAATGGACGCAACAAATTTTGTGTGTTTTGTATTTGGCTGATAAATTAATAAAAATACAACTCTTTGAAAGAATAGTTTTTATTCGGACTGACTTGCCAAAGAGAAATGACAATACTTAGTTGTCTATTTCTGTTCTGAAATTAATTACTCGAGTAATTAGTCGTTTAGAAATTATTAGAATTCACATTAAAAGTCACTGATGAGGTTTTCTGGCAAAAACCGAAATAGCTATATGACCTGCCCATGTGAGCAATAATTCTAATTCTTTGTTGTTGTACACTTAAAATTGCTTTGTTTCAGAACAGAAATAGACAACTAAGTATTGTCATTTCTCTTTGGCAAGTCAGTCCGAATAAAAACTATTCTTTCTAACATTCAAGCTGCCGAATAAACATAAACTCGTATAATACAACTCTTTTTCGTAAGAACTTGACAGCTCAAGTGATGCCGTAAGACAACGAACGCAATTACGCCGTGATTTACAAAATGCCGTTTTTTGATCCCGGCGTTGGCTTCGTGTTCGCGTTGCGTTCGATCACGGTGATTTATACGGTAAGGTCGTAACTTTCATAAAAAATTTGACAATTCGTTTATCAGGTGATAAATTTGTCAAGTTTGTCATGTTTGCCAGGCTTTTCCGCGTTTAAATGAATACCCCTGCTATAAGCTTTCTATCAACTTGCCGTCAGGTTTGTATGTATGTAGTCAAATCTAGTAATAAATTTTTCACCCACTTCCCGACTATGTACTTTGAGATCTGAAACTTTGCATATGTACATGCGTAAACAGGCGCACGATACATGAATCAATCATAAAAACATTAAAATGTTTACTTTAAACAAAGTTATTAGAGAAACTGCAATAGCCAATCAGAGCACAGACAGAAGAAGACGGGCCAGGAGCTGTTTAATCACATTCTATATAATCTTGCCGTATTTATAGAATACGAAATGTGTAATGACCTAGATTTACGCCTGATTTAGTCCCCTACCTAGGCATCACAACCAATATTATATAGATATATCATTAAATCACATCAAATACATGTTCCGGGGACAGACGGGCAAGGAGGAGCGCTGATATTCAACCGAAAACAACGAAAACCAAGAACAGACCAGACGGGCAAGGAAAATTACTCCTATTAAATTAAATAGAGCAACAGCCAAACAGAGCACAAAAGGGAAGAAGAAGCAGTGCTGTATATAAGGAGCGGCTGTAGCAAAAGCGGACAGAACTGTACGAGCAAAGAGGTTACCTGATGGTTACTCTTGGTTGTTTCTTTTAGTTGAATTCTAACCCCAAAATGGGTATTTCTGGTATGGAACCGTTAGGGCGCGAGCCCGACTTGCACTCGACTGCTTTTTTTTGTTTCTATAAGCAACTTTTTTCTCACGGCGTTAGGACGTCTATTCTCATTAGTACTTGCGGGGTTAAATTATAGAAACGTAAAGGAACAACATGCAAAATTCAGTATGTACTATTTAAGTTTTAAAATTACCGCAGTACCATATCACCTAATTTCAGTACCTTTTTGTGAATACCAATACATAATTGTGTAATGGGATTGAAAGAGATTTGAGCTGAAAGGACTGCGCAAAGTGTGGATCCAAAATTTTTAATATGTCGTAAATCTGGTCTGTGAATTTGAATCGCTCTTTAATTTGATATATGGTTATAATGTAGAATTTTCTACAAGTATCAAGAATTCTATAGCGTACACTTAAATCTTGTTCCTTCAACAGTTCATAGGAATTGACCGACCCCAACATAAACACTAAAGGTGTCAAGAAAAATCTCGGGATTTTTAAAATCTACATTCCATATATTGCAGTATTTGAAAACCTTTATATCTATGTAATTAGACCAGTGATGGGCAAAAGTTCCTTATGGAAGAGTAAACACCAATACATACAAACTTTGCTATGATAAAAAAGAAAAAAAAAATTTGCTCAATATGTAAGGAATTTCATATTCTGCTCAGTTATATGTAATGAAAAGCAAACCAACTTAATTACTCAAAAGTCATATAAATCTCCCATGATCCTTTCAATAAATGATCCAAATCATTTTCCCAGTCAAAAAAATCAATTTCCCACTTCTCTTTTGAAGAGATATGATCTTCATTTTCCGAAGTTGGAAGAATTTAAATATCAAACTTAATATGAGCAAAAATTTTTTCAAGTGCTTCCCATTCCACAGCTGCACACTTTTTTGCTCGAAATCATGCGCAAGACAACAACAACGTCTGTGTTGAAGATAACTGTCGCAAAAGTGTACCAACAAAGCATATGCGCGCGAGCTGGCAGACGAAACGAAAATAACATTGTTGTTTGTGTTTTTCGTACTGCTAAGCGCGAAGAGCTGTAGCTGTGTGAAGAAATCTCGGCCTATGCCAAGAGTTTTTACAAAAACAAATGAGCACCGAGAGTATAGGGCTTGCCCATCACTGAATTAGACATTACAGTTTGTAAAATTTTTACCACACAAGGCTTCACTTTGTAAAGCAGAGGGCGATCCGATTGAAAAAGTACATTAAAATAAAAGACAGTGCATATTGCATAAAGTGAAGATATATGAGTGTGGTTGGGTCATTTAAACTAATAAGAATTTATTCAGTAGTTTTTGAAAAGTCCTCGAAAACCTGCAAGCGCATATAATAACGTAAGACTTCATACTGCTCAATCATCCTTTCAACACACATGATATTATGGAAAGGCAATGAGTTTTGCTTGGAGTTAAAATATTATTATATACATATTTTCATGGAATATACAAATTTTTCTAAATTATACATAAATTGTCCGAAAGAGAAATCATACATACAGGATACGGAGACCGGCAAAAAGATACACATTTTGAAAATTATACATAAAGTGGCAACACTGCCTATAAGAGTTTTTATAGCCTATTACCATAGATTTAGATTTTTATCGCCCCTGTCGGAGAAACCCGACTGATGCAACACTCAGGGAATGCTTCCATACATGAAAAACACTTGCTGGTTTACAGCATAACACATCCCTGTGGCGGACTAGTAAGGACTAGTTCGTTACCTAGCTTATATATGCATATCTACATACAACCGCTGAAAAAAAAAATTTTTTTTTTAAATTGTATTCTTCAACCAACCTAAAAGGAGCAATTTGCAGTTGCACTATTCAGGGATTCAAAAAAATCTTAACTTTTAAATTTTAAAGCTAAAAGACTGAACTTTAAAAGTTATTTAGTATAAAAAGTAATCAAGTGTATCTATCTGATCCTTATCTTATATATAAAACGCAGAGTGACTAAAAAGTGTCTGCCTGATGCTGTCCACTTTCTTTCTTCTACGACTTTAGACGTAAAAAAGCAGTGCCCTGTGTAGCCCAGTGGGTAGAGCCGCGCGCTTGCACTCGGCAGGTCATGGGATCGAATCCCACAAATTTAAAAAACTTTTTTTTTTTATTTTTTACTTTGCTTTGCTATTTATTGTTGCTAATTGTTTTACTAGCTGTCGTGTATACAGGCACACACGACAGGTGGCCCCACTTGTATATACATAAATTGAAGATAATAATTTGACGTGATTTTATGTTTCATAATTTTTATGATACAAATCACTTCGCAGCAATTATTTTTTTACGTAAAAATTAATTCATTTTTCATCTGATATGGAAAAATGGTATAATTATAAAAAGGCTTTGCATTTGGAAACGTTCAGAAAAATTAAAATCGTCTTAATTCGATTCCGCTAGCATAATTTCGCAAAAGAGCAAGAGCGCAATAAAATTCGATATCGCTCGCAAAACGTGTGAAGAGCATACCGTGCATACAATACGATACGTTCGCACTGTAAAATTCGCTCGTCAGGAATCGATCACGAGAAGAATTGAATACGAACCCCGATTAATATGGAGAGGGGTCTCATAAAGTTGACACACAAAAAATTCAAATTTTTCAGCAGTTATGACGTAGAAAGCCAAGTGGTTCTGTTATCTATTACTCTGTAACTACTAACCCTGATTGTATCGAAATATATGCTTTAGAAACGCAAAAATCTGGGGAGACGGTGCTTTTTCGTACATTTTGAACTATGTCTTCATATAATTTTGGAGTTCTTACTACGAACTTCTTAGTAGTTACTATACCCCGCACGACACAAGATCAATAAAAAATTCGTAAGGGTGGTTTTTCGTAATACTTACATTTAATAATGACTTCTTATGTAAATTTCGTCGCTTAGTTCGAATATGTATTCAAAATTAAGAAGACAATTCCGAGATTTGCACAATTTCCATTTTCATATTTTGCGTTCCTAAAAACAGTGTTTTTGCTTAGTCCGCTTTTACACGATGCGACTCGGCCCCGGCGATTTTTTCGCATTCCGCTTTGAAATCGCGCATAGCTTTTACACGATGCGACTCGCTGGTGTCGAGCATTTTGACACTAGAGTTTGCAGCTGGTTTTATTTGTGTAATTTGTAAACATTTAAAGCACTTATTCCACTCTTTGCTCATTTTATTCTTTATATTTACTTTTATGCGTAAAGTTCTGTAAATTTTTCAGTTTATTTGCAATACGTATTCACTCGATTTCAAGTTTTAATTTACAGTCGACAGCGCGAAGCGCGAAAACGAATAAAGAGGAACGTCAGAAAATCAGAAAATCGCAGCACAATCGAGCGATTTTGCGCGTTCCCCTGTCGTTTCACCCCTCTTTCCTACATTCTTCCGTGTCTCCGGGGCCGAGTCGCATCGTGTAAAAGCGGACTTACTTGCAAACATCTCCGGTTACAGATAGTCGATTGGAAATTGACATTAAGAAAAATGTTCAACAATTTTAGACAAATTGGGTTTATAATTACTGCATGCTACCCTCAAAACGTCATTAAGGTGAGAATCAGTAAGTCGATTCCTGTATACATTTTTTGCATATTCCATTTTGGAATACGATGATTCACAAAGATATGTTGATGCAAACAATGTGAGGAGTAGGAAGGCACAATTTTGTACAGCCTTGTATTTTTCAGGAACTAATTTCCAAAAACCTATGTACTCCATTCTCTCTCTTTTTTCTTCAAAAATAGCTTTCAGAATAGTATCGTAACAAACAATTCTTGGTTCTCTATTTCTTCGTGATAGATGTATAATTTATCTTCAAAAGCAAATGTGTAGGGGAGAGGGGGTGCCTTCGTCTACTTTTTTTTGAAGGCCTATATTTCAGAAGGTAATGAAAATATTTAAAAACCGATTAGACTGTTACAATACCTCATTATTTAACAATTAAATGTTATACTAAAATTTCTTTAAAAAGTTCCGTTTGTATTATTTTTTTCATGATTAGTAAAAAAAGTCATTTCGCTGAATGTGCCCCCATGCCAGGGTAGCTTCGGCATTTGGCGGGGCACTTTCGGCATTCACACTTTAAGGTACCATAAGGTAATACAGAATCTTGTTTAGACTAGATAAGACATGTTTTTGGTTACATAACACGTTTTTATTATATATTGCATTAAAAAAATATAAAAAAATCATGTTTAAGAGCTTCAAAAAAAGGTAGTTATTGTAAAATTTTTTTATAAATTTTTTTTATATATAAAGTTTAAAGTGCTGAGATCGACCCTAATATTAATTTTGTGTGGTTACGGGAGGTTTAAGCCAGGTTCGAGGGTCTTGGAAGCCTCAACTCGATTTCGATTTTTAGTACCTGTGAAGTTATATTGACGAATGTGCCCCATGAAAAAAAGACGAGTCCAACCTGGTGTCACTTTTTTTTCTTTTTCTTTTTTTACTCCTAATTTCAGTGTTTTATTTTCACATAAAACACTTTTATTTACACAATAATTAGTATTCAAGTAATACTAATACACTTTAGATTGAAATAATGATATATGTACACCACAAACTTCTTACGTTACCGACCTGAAAATTCGGCAACGAAGCGCGAAAACACAAAATCAAATGTAACTTTGTCAGCTGTTCAGATAGAGATGGCAAACTTTGTGAGGGGTATTTATGCTAGTGATGGGTTAGTTTTTACTAATAAACAGTGATGTCCGATGACTCCTTCATACCTATGACGAATGTGCCTCAAGGACGAAGGCACCCCCCTCTCCCCTACATATGTACATACCTTATTCGCCATCTGCGAAATGATTTTAAAAGACACTACCATCCATCATTATTAAGTTCGATGTAAATTTTATTTTTTTGCTGAATGAAAGTAATTTCATGCCTCAAAGATAAAAACCGATCCAGAACTTTTCCTCGGCTTAGCCATCCACAGAGGTATGAAAAAGAACGTCACTATAATTACTGTTCAGTTCGTCCAAAAGATTTTAAAATTTTTTGTGGTTCAGTTCTTGTGCTCTAATATAGTTAACTATATTTATTGTAGTCTTTATCACGGCGTCTATTTCGGCAAAGGAGATACGTGCTGCTAACTTCTCTTGGCGTATGATACAGTGGAGAGATAAGAGATTTGTTAAAATATATCTTCAATGAGTCTAGCAAAGGTAGAATCAGAAAGCTGCATACTTTTAATCTGAGATATTATTTGATTTTTATTGCTAAATTGATCAAATAAGACTTTGGAAGCACTGAGGAAACACTCTTTCACAACCTCTGCGCCAGTAAATGGTTTCATATATTTATCTCAAGATATACGAAATTTAGAGTGCCAGATTTGAAAAAATCATGCTCCTGGTTCTTGATAACAAAGGTGTTTAGGGCCGCACATAAAAGCTTGGTGGGCCGCGGGTTGAGTATGGCTGCTCTAACCCAAACGAGTTGATTTAATCCGAAGGAAGAAGCAAACCTAAGCCAGGTGCCTCCACCGATCGCAATCATGCCTTGGCAACTTCGAGTTCATACCCTGAATTTGCCATAGTAAGTTGAAAAGCAACAACAACAACAGTGGTAATAAATAAGGCACATAAGGGAGGCAAGCACACAGAAATTGTTGGAGGCAAAAAACCATGAAGTAAATAATAAACAGCTGCCTGCCAGCCAAGCTGCTTGCTGCTTACCTATGCTCATCGAATGCGGTAGCGGCTGTGCCTGCTACAGCTAAATATTGCCCTCTGTTGTGGCACAGAGCCGGAGCCTTTGCAGCGCTTGCACAGTTACTCACTGCTGTTCTCCCCACACACGTTCATTGTCGTTGTGTCCGCTCGCTGCAAATGAAATGTTCGCTTTGTGAATTTTTTAGATAGCCGCGTTCGAGGTCGCTCTGGCACACAGGGTTCAGTTATAGTTTTCACGTCCCAGTGTTCGGATCGGCTTTGCTTGCTCTGGTCGTTTGTCGTATGTACATACTTATGTCGCCGCGTTTTGTCTTTATCGTTATCGCCGGTTAATTCTGTTTTCCGGGAATACGGAGTCGGCTAGAGGAAACACTTTTATTACAAGCTTCCATAATTTCAAACGAAACGGAATATTTCAACCCGTTCAACTGAAACGTTACCTAGAATAATTTAGCGTTTAATAAAAATATAATCTCAAGAGTCAACATGTATTGAAGAAAAGACTCTTTGTTTCGAGTTAACAAGTTAGTAGTGACTCCGTCACGATACTCTTAATCCACTGATTGTATTTTTGAACGAGTTGTGTGTATAGCAGCTCCCAATACCAAATAAAAACGCCAAAGCATTCATTACAGCAGCAGCAACAAAGATCGAAATGGGTCTCTCTGAAATTCCTGCTGTCTATATGCCACAAAGCACTGGAGGACATGTCATGGAGACTCAAAAGGATAAAATGTCAAACAAAAAAAAAATTCATATTTTGAAAAAAATCAAGAAACGATTTGGATTAGGTTAGTAACCAAATAATGGATTTTTGTTAAATATTGGAAAATATATATTTCTTAAACCCTACACCTATAGTAATGAGGTATGTTAACTTTGTGCGCAAATTTTAAGGCCATAAAGAAGGCTTTCTAGGTTAAGACTTAAGTATATACAAATGGTCAGATTCACGGTTTGTATAAATTTCCGGTTCTTCGTCTGTCAGTATGTCCGGTTCAATCAATTAGTATTAAGTGCACATGTCTTAAGAAAAAATTGGCTCGGTACGGTAGTGTATTACTCTGTCCAGGAAACCCAATTATGCTTCCTGACTTTTTCAGCAATTTTTGAGTATAATTTATTTTGTATAGTGTACAAATCTTATTATTTCCTCCGTTTTAGATTAAATGTGGTGACGTCTCTGTTCAAGAGTAGATAGTGTAAAATATGAAATTTTGCAGAAGATTTTAAAGATTATTTTCATACAATATTCGAAACTCGAATAAGTCGATTTATATTGAAAGAAACTATGAATGACCACTATATTTTTGAAATCAAATTACAGAACAACACAAAAATAAAACCAATTTATTAAATTAAGACTTTTTTCAAAGTACTCAGTATATATTTATCTGAACAAGAAACTTATAAAATTCTATCGAAGCCGACTGAACGACTGAACAGCTTGCCAAATGAGAAATTAATGAATCTTCAATATTTTTTTTGGACCAAAGCTTTCGATATCGGTACAAACGAATCTGGTATCTCCGTCCATAAACTAATACCGAAATTTCGGTAAAATCTTCGGTATTTTGAAATATAAAAAATTCGAATTATAGGAACATATTCTTGCAGAAATCGAGGAATTATATGACAATCCTAATAAAGTAAAATGTTTACCACAAAGTTGATTGGATTCCAGTTAAATGGTTTAGAATTTAAATGCTTTACATAATTTTTTTTAAATGTTTATGGTCTGGTAATTGGTTCTGAATAATATTTTCTATATTTTTTCCAACGAATCTTACCGAACGAATTCGGTCTCCTTCTTTTGAGAAGGCTAAATTTTTTTAGCTTTATCAAAGTTCGGAAAGAACCAATAAATTTGGGATTAGACTAATAAACCGGAAATTGTTTCATCATTGTATAAGTTCTCTTTTAAATTTCGGGTACCTGTTTTCTAAATGTTTTATAGTCATTGTTAGCCCATAAGTCGGTGATAGGGTTTTCGGGTTTTCTTTAAGTAGTACATTCCCCTTGGTTTTGTTATTTGGGGGTGAAGTCCCACTTTTACTTTGTTAAAAAGAAGTTGAACATTTTTCGTCAGAAAGTTCGCGAGAAAACTCGTTTGCGATGTTGAGTAGTGAGGTATTTTAATTTGGTGAGGAAATACTGTGAATGACTCCAGTTTTCATGCCATGGTCAAGACAGGTCTTACTTAGGGCTCAATAACGAATATTCTTCAAAAAAGGTTAAAGGCTGTTGAAAGGTATTGCAAGTCTTTTGCTTAAAGAATACGTTTTTTGGTTATATACATAAAACCTTTCGGAATATGGAAGTAACCTCATCTGTTTTGGTCTGTTGAGCTTGTTCATGAATCTTGCAATTCCCGTCTAATTGTTTCTCTGATTAGCCAGTCGGCATAAGCTACTTGTATAATTCCATGTTCCTGGCCTGTGTCGGGCAGCTGCCACAATTTCGTGCCATTAGCATTTCAATTATGCCGCTGCTTATTCATTTTGTTTTATGGAAAATCGCTTTATTATCTTCAACACAAAATTCCCACATACACTTTGCATTATTTTATACATTATTACCAATGAATTCGCTCGCACGCTCTTGCATACATTAGCAAGAGAATCCATTTTTATAAAAGAAAAAACTATACTCAAGCATCAACCCCGACAACAAAAACGCCAACAGTAGTACAGCAACTATGACAACAACAATGAAGCGAAGAGGCGCCACTTTGATCTTTTTAGTATATGTATCTGCAATCCAAACGTTTTAGCAGCAGCGGCTCGAGACCGAGTCCACACTGGCAGTCAAATGATGCTTGATTTTTTATAAGCTTTATATTAGGTTCACTTTCTGCCGGTATGTATGTGGTGGAATCTAGTAATAAATTTTTCACCCACTTCCCGATTACTTAGAGATCTGAAACTTTGCATACATGCGTAACCACCATGACAATGCATGAATCAATAAATTTTATGGGCGTAGGATAAGGGGCGTGGCACTTTTTTTATCTACTCCAGATTTGTGTATAACTTGAGAACTACACATCACACATCAATGAAATTCGGTAGGAACTTACTACACATCCATACCCTTCTACTGGGAAAATAAGACGGACAGTGGGCAAGAGGGCGTGGCACCGCCCATACAAACCAAAATGTTTATATCGAATAGCTTTGGAACTAAAAGTTGTGCAGCATTGAAATTCCGTATGAAGGCCCCTCTTGGATGCTTCGTCCCACTGGTAAAATTTTATCTGCGTAGGACAGGGGGCGTGGTACTTTTCAAGCAACTACACACTTGGGCTTCAGTTTATAATTATAGGTACACCACACATCAATGAAAAAGGATAGGAACTTACTCGCCGCGCCTTGCAGGCAAAATAGCAACAACTCACCGCACCAAAGCAACGGGAGTTTTGCGCATGGACCGAGCTCGCCGCGCCTTGCAAACAAAACAACAACAACTCATCGCGCCACAAACATGCCACGAATATTAGTGTCGATCTAAGCCGTATTATTTGTTAAATTGAGGATATGACATATAACGATAGGAAACACTGTAAATACCCTAAATATTGTGTACTGCTCTGCAAGTTTTAAATTCTTTTTGCGAAAAATTTCAGAGCTCTAAAATTGAATTTATGGAAGACTAAAAAGTTTTATTGATAGTAAGATACAGGTGACTTGGAAACAATTTATTTTCTACTTTTTAGTACATTAAATAAATTAAAGCTTATTTTTAAAAAGTTTTTTTTTATATAATTTTATTGTAAAATGAAATTCACAATGGAAAATAAAAACAACAAGAATCAAATGGAATGAAATCAAATATCCTAATGTGAACGCGGCCTAACGCAAATTAGAGTTCTTCATTCGTTGGATTAGTTTGTTATGGTCTCCTTCGACTACCTTTGGGCACTATCGTCTAGCGCTGGGAAAAATTTACTTGTCTTCGCGCTTCACGTACATAAAACTAGGAACGTGCTTGTATATAAGTACACTGAGAAAAATATAATAACATCAAGCGCCCGCATACGCTTTATAAAAAAGTGAAATGTAAGGATCATTGTTATAAAATCACGCAGATTCTTACTAGCGGTAACTCGAAACATGTTTCCACAAAATTATTTGTATTACAATGAAATAAATAGCTAATTATACCCTACACCTATAATAATAGGGTATAATAACTTTGTGCCAAAATTGTAACGCATTAAAGGAGCCTTCTTAGGTATAGACATAAGTATATAGAAATGATCAGAAACACTTTCTCTTTTCATTTCCGGTTGTCCGTCTGTCCGTCCGTCTGTCTGTCTGTCTGCGTGTACGCAAAAAAAAGAAAGAAGGAGTTGTCCGATTTGGACCAAATTCGGTACACAGTCACAATGAACCTCGGGTTAGGAAAAGTGTTAAAATTATTCAAATCGGTCGAAGGATACGCCCCCAATGGACCTATAAGTCCCTCTACCTCGGATTTTTTTGCGATCAAATTGCTGTAATTTGTCTAATTACTCATTGAAAAGAATAATACTTGGTATTCAAGTTAAGGGGGCGGTCATCTATGTCATACAAGAAAATGGGCGTGGTCCGCCCACTATATAGGCGAGAAACGAAAAATCCTCTTAACTTCCATAATATATACACCAGAGTGTCCAGATTTCGTTACTTCGTTCCTGGTAGGAATATTTTTTAATTCTCCAAAAATGGGCATGGTCCGCCCACCATGGGGGCAGTAAAATAAATATGCCGATAACATCTGTTGTACACCTGTCAGAGCATCAATATTTGGCATGTATAGTCCTATTAGGTATATCTTTTAGTCTGCCAAAAATGGGCGTGGTCCGCCCACTATGTGGGTTGTAAATCAAATGCACCCACAATTTCAGTGAATTATCACCCTACTTGGGAACATGGTGTAGGGTATTACTCTGTCGGTGAAACCCGACTGATACTTCCTTACTTGTTTTTGAATAATTTTAGCTAATTAATTTAATAAATTAAATATGTGTAGTAAATATATTGAATATTAATTAATTTAAAATCCTGATGATCTCAAGAAAGCTGTTTAATGTAAAAGCTTTCTATTGGGAATGGTAACACTGGCTCTTGGCACAATTTAATCAGCTACCCATCAACTACCTCAGGACTTCAGGGGCCGACAATAAACATTTTCTATGAGAAAAAGTTGTATGAATGCGAAAATATTTTAATTTCATTCAAATAAAATGTATGTATGAATTTCTTTATATTATAAGTTTTTTAGCTCAATGTATGCATGTATGCGGAAATTTGTTGAAACCAGTCCTTATGTCCTTATGGTCTTGGGCGCTAAACTTTGTAGTGTGTTGTACTTCATTCAGAAATCAAACAAGTAAAATTCATTCTGCGTTCACATCCCGCTCCTCTTAGGCTGTACGCTCTTCTGTTTTGGCTTGTTCATCTTCTCGGGCTTTGTGGGGTATACGACAAGGCTTTCTAACTAGCGCGCGCAACTCGTTGACGTACGAACGTTTTCTCATTAACTCTTACTACGTGAGTCGTGTTCGACGGCTCGACGTAAACATTTCAAATTGTACAAACATATGCTTACATACAGTAGCGTAGGCTAGGGGAGATAGATAGACAGATGGGTTTTGTTGGTTGAGAAAAGCCTCTACTTCTCAATCGCCAACTAAGACAAGAGTTATCACATAAAAATGACGTTGTTGAGGTTATTGCCAAGGAAGACAAGATCCTTAACTACGGTATAGTACAGGAACGTAGTGTCCAAGACGCTGAGACTCTTTTCGACTTCCGTGGGTGTGAATATCTGGTCAATAGTGGACTTACCGGTTCTAAAGCCATACTGATAGGGGCTCAATCAGTTTGCCGAAAGATTCCAGGAGTCTGATACCGAAGATACAGAAGCAATTCAAACCATGGTTTTCAGAGCAGCTGATCCATGCACCCGATAAGCTCGTCACCTTCGGTCTTAAACAGCTCCGCGGGTAGTCTGTCCACGGCAGCAGCTTTATTGTTTTTCAGCCGCTGAATGGCTATTTTAGGCTTCTCATAGTCGGGCGGTGGAACATATGCATCGTCGTCATTGATCCGGGGTTTCCCGGATTTCTTCTGCCCTGGCAGTCATTTGAAAAATGTTCCGTACACAACCTTAGCATACTCTGCGTATCCATTAACAGATTCCCGTTTCGACCTTGCATGACGATGCCCGGGCCTAAAGCTTGGGTCGGTTTTTTGCCTTTCCCTCCCTTCTACAAATTCTCACTACACCACTGCCTACGTACAATATAAAAATCGCGTATCTCATATCATAAATCAATGATGTGATTTGCAGAAAGCATGAATGCCATTTCTTCTTTCTCCTCCACACTCCTATCTTTTCCGCAACGCTGTAGTTGCAGTAGCTCTTGTAATGCAATGGAAATGTCGCCGCATTGCTGCTAACAAAGTTTTTCTACAAAATGTATCTATGTAGATACCAACGCTTTGGCTCTTCTCACGGTTTACTTATTTTTGTGCTGTCTATTCTACCCTTCCTTCTTTCTGCCTGTATACCAAAGCAAATTGAAGAAAATGCCTGTGTAATTTGAATGTTTGTTATTGTTTGTTTCTTCCTCTTTGCCACATTCTCTCCCAACTCCAGTTTGCATTTACTTAATTTTTTTAAGCTATTACCTGGCTGTTGTGTGCCTTCTGCTGAGCATTCGTCATCATTGTCGAAAGAATAGTGTAATTGACTTTAAACAATCGTTGAAACGATATATGTTTCGGCCAATGTGAACAAAGGGAAAACCACTTTTGAGAATATGGCACAATAACCGCTCTTGAATATCGTAAATTAGTATAAAATGTAATTATTTCATTTGCACCTTAAAATTATTGTGTCTATAGATTTTCGCATTTTAGTTATATTAATTTGGCAGTCTTATGTTAAATAGGCTGAGGACGCCTGGGTGACATCATCCCAAATAAAACGTCCGAAGTTTTTGGGGCTTCCGAGTAACTAAAACGATTAACAGGCAATAAAAAAGTATGATCGTCAAGTCGCTTTGCTCTACATACACTTTTTGAGTTTTTTACTGGTTGTTTGTCTCAGACAACAACAGATAAACAGTTCAACTAAATTTAATTCAAAATTTTATGAAGATCTTTCCTGAACTACTGAAGTTAATAAATTAGTCCTGACTGCGTTAATATTTTGCTAAAAATTATGTCATTTTAGATGGTTGCTCAAGTAGATATAAATGCTTCCCTTCTGTATACGACGGCCTCCGCAACATTATGTGATGGATGGTTTTGTGTTGCCTTTTTTGGGATTTTTTAAAAACAATGATATTGAAATTTTTACTATATGCGAGCTGACACGATTCAGGCTGCTCTGCACATCTGAAATAAAAAAATTTACCTGATTTCTAACCTGTAGATCTGTGGCTGCAAGCCGGTACCATAATTATGCCAAAGTATTAGAAATTAGAGGTTAGGTTCAGTTTTGAAAATGAAGTAAAACATAGGGTACACGGCATGCCAAACGGCTTTACGATTTTCGTAATTTTTTCGGCCGTTTTAGCTTGAATGAAACTATGACAGATATAAGAATATCTTATTTCATAATATGAATTCTGAATCGAGTGAAATCGGTTTAGTAGTTTTTGAGAAGTAATTGGCGACAATTCGAAAACTGTAGTTCTTATATTAAACGCGAATAAAATTTCAACGTGTCTTTCGTGCTCTCCGAATACCTGCTCCATTGGACGGCTGTAACTGCATTTACCCACATAACCTAGAAATGTTGCAATTTAGCAAACAAGTTTTGATTTTTTACCTTTCACACCAGACAATCTTCTAAGCAATATACGACTACACCATATCGACTGCTGAGTTTGATTTTTCTGGAAATGAGTTGAAAGATTTGTTTCATACAATATACATAATCTGGGAGTTTCGAATATTGTTCTTTACAACTTTGGACTGGGTGCACGGATCTGCAAAGTCGCAATAGTGTCAATAAACTGTATAAACAAATTCAAATCCCACCAAGTCGAGTTAGCCTTCTTTAAGATAGCCATCGATATGTCTATATATTATATCATACACGCCATAACATTGATTATTATTCGCTTTGTAATAAGCTCAGGAAGATTTCAATGAAAGGATTTTAGTTATCAGTACAATGGACAAATGCCTGCCTGTGTGCTGGTTAGTTTTCTTAATCCGACACGAGAAAAATACTTTCGAAAATTCGGCAACCTGTTTTATCAATTGCTCCAAATTATGAACTCACATAAATCAATTTTACTCCATTATACTCATCCATTGAACATATGAGCGCCATTTGAACGAATTTGAACGGCTTCATAGAATACATGCGAGCTTCGAGAGCATTTTAAAGTTGCTTAAAGGAAGCTTGTGGTCGGATTCCACAAGTACCGGTAAATAAGCACCTGAGACCATGCTTAACGAAGCGTGGCCCAAAACATTCCACGTATAACCGCTCTTGCCTCTTGACACTGGCACCCCCTTTTTCGATGGCGAACTGTAATTGTGAATAATTGTAAATTCTGCTGTGTAGCAGCTGCTATTGAGCCCCTATAAGGCGCAGGGCTTCCTTACACAGCGGTGAGTGCACGTCGCATGCCGGCTGCACCGAGCACCAGACCAAACCACCACCGAGTGCAGTTTGGCTCTTCGGCACTGTTCGAATTCTTGCCGCAGTCGCAGAACAGGTATTTTATACTACTTCTTTTTTATCTAAAAATTATTACAACTGCCTTAGCCTTTTGTGTTGCTTTGTTGTTGTTGGTGCTTTGATTTTCTGAACATACCACCTCTACCTGCAGCACAATTTACAGCTGCATGCAGACATCAAGCGCTATGTTCTCTGCAGCCATTTACATCTAGCACCTTTTGCCCGAAATTTCGGCTATTATCTTTCACTTTATATATACTATAGGCATATACCTATATACATGTAGACGTATGTTAACGCGTAGTTGAGCATATCAATCATGTGTTGTTTTTGTAGTTGTTATTAGATATAGAGTTATAAAAAGCTAAGATAATGGCCGAAAAACGGGGGAGGCGTAGAGTATGTACTTTACTTTTTTTAAAACTTTTTAATTTTGCATTGGACAATCAGCTTCGACGAATTTTGTGATTAAAATGTCCATTAACGACAGTTTTAACACAATTAGTTGCCAAAATGTAGATAGCAGAAGGTCCTAAACAGAGACGGTTCTCTGGTTGCTCTGATTGATGCTTCTAAAATAAAAATAATAGGTTTATAATTAGGTTTGGCTAGACGTATCGTGTGCGTATGGACAAAGAAGCTCCAGCCAAGAAGGTATTTGAGGCGGCACTTGATGGAAGAAAACGGCGCACCTCCATCTCACTTCCACAGACCCTTGCTTATCGATCGTGTGCGCTTAGTGATGGTGCTTACGAATTCGTTATTTGTGCATGCGAGAAAGCCAAGCCCCGTTACGGACTGTTGCGCCAATTTTGAAATTTTTTACTGTCTTAAATCACGTTCACTTTGTTTCTCACCCTTGAGATGACTCGATGCGTGGAACCGCATACTGATCCTCAGAACTGTCTCTAGAAGTAAAAATAATGGTCGGGACGGATGGCTTTTTGAGTAGTCGATAGAACTAACCTTAAAGTATCCAAAATGTACTTGTTCAGTTAAATATCCATTTTTTTGATCAAATCCATATGTATTACAAATAACTACACGATTCTCAGATAGATTTTAGAACCGGATAGATTGAATTTTGATTTCTAAAATTTATTTCAGAAATTGTCAAATTAATCTCGAAATCGTGTAGATAGCGGATCGTACCAGTCCTCCAGTCTATTTTATGGCCTTCTCGCTTTGATTGATACAATACATGTCAATTTTATTCATTCATATTTTTCGAGTCGAAAATTATATTTTTGTTGTTGTTCGGCCCTGGCAAGAACATTTCTTCTTCATACCTGCACTTCGTCTTACACTGTTGTTTTCTAGCAACATACCCACCCGTACCTGAGGAACCATTGCTTTTGTGGACGTAGAATGCAACCTTACTTGCGCCACATTTCAATTATTGTTGTTCGGCTCTCGTTAGAGTCATTTGCAGTGTTGCAGGTTTTTGCCAACCGCATCTGCACATTTTTTGTTGTTTTTTCCTTGAATGTTTGTGTTCATATACAAATTTGGTGTCGTGGGAATTCGTTTGATTTTCGATTTAGGTAGTACATAGCAAACTCTTTGGTCTTGTTAGTTACTTTTTGTTTTCGTTTTCGTAAAGCTCGTATAACGTCTACAACCAGACCGAGCTTTCTGCATAACTTTAAAAGCGTGGGAATTATGCGACGAACGTTTAATCAGGTTTACAATTTTTTAAATCTTGCAGTACTACCATACTGCGGGATATTGTGCTAAACATTTCAATAACACTACACAATGTATCATCTGCTGTTTGAATTAACGTAAAAATTGCAGTGCTTGCCACAAGTTGCCACATTCGACGGCTTATGTCTGGAAATAAATTTTTTTTAAATTTTGCTATTGAACAAAGTACAGTAATAGCTCGAATTGCGTCGTAACTCATTTCGAAAAATCGCGTAAATAAAATTGCTTTTTAACCTCTATAATTACCGTAGAAAAGGTTTCAACTTACATATGTATATGCACATATGCATGTATGTATAAGTCATTGATATTATTACATTCGACAGATCAGACTAAAACAAGGATTTCAATTGTTTAAGAAATAAATATATCCGTTGATTAAAAATTCCCAGAGGAATTCCGTATGACAGCGATGATTTTATGACGTAAGCCAAAAAATAACGTGAATCGGGATAACGAGAAACTTTTTGGGGGACATTTTTTAGACATTCAACGACGTAAATAGAGAAATAGAGATATGAAACACTTTATTCTAGGACGTTAATCGAGGTGACGTAAATCGAGGTATTACTGTACATAAGTTTTTCTTTACAGGCTTGGATTGTTCGATCTGTATCGACTTTTGATAAGAGTTAGACAATACATAGGTGCCGCAGTGGCTCCGTGGATATGTGCTCGGTTTTTAATAGACAAACTGGTTCAAACCCTGGCAGGCCCAATTCTATGTAGTAAATATTACTAATTATTAAAAATAATTTCTGTGCAACTGTCCTTTGGCTAGATAAAGCTTCCCAAAATCTGCAAACAGGATCTTTTTTTCTGTCCAGTGTTCCATGTTGTATAAAAATCGACGAAAATTCAATATACGTAAATCAAACACCAAAATATTTTTAACACTTCTCTTAGATAGTTACATACATCGTTAAGTTAAACGTTTTTGCAACTACATATTCAGCAATCCAGCGATACATTTTTGTTGTTGTTTTCGCTTTTTTTGGCTGTTCCTGTTTTGTTGTACATTTCAATTTTCATTTAAGTAAATTTGAATCATCAATTAAAATATGTTTTATTCGTTCATTTTTATAAAAAATTAGCCTTATTTACCGACTATAACTACTTAATAAATCTTACTTCTTAAAAGTTTATTTTGCATTAGTCCGTTTAAACGAGGCTGAGGCCCGGCATTCTGGCATTAACTTATGTGTGCTCAATCTATTTCTAGCACAAGTTAACGTGACCTACAAATTTGTTCATTGGTCATGTTTGAACGAGATTGAGAAGCTTTATTTTCATGCCGAAGAATACTTTCAGAAAATTGCCCATTCTTCGCGAGAGACGGCGTCACGCAAACATCTTTTTTAGATGGTTTGAGTATGTTGGGGATCGAACCAGCGACTTCTCGAAATAGAGACCGAGCGCACAACCGCTGAGCCGCTGCGCATCGGATACTTTCTTTTGCTGGGGCACTGGCTTATACTCGACGTGCCCGAGCTAGCGAAGCTGCTGGATGTGAACCCGCTTAGCTATTTTCATGTCGGCGTACAACGGTTTCAGCTTCAGTTTTAAAACTCTATCTTAGTTAAATATTGTGTGTATCTACAAAGTTAAAAGAATTCCGCCCATTGCCGTGGCTTTTATTTTGTGTTAGTTACTGTTTGAAAGTTGATCTTCTTCTGCTAAACTGTGCAACTTTTGTTACTACGCTGTTTAACTAGCTAACAGTTATGAGTTTTTCTTTCAAAAAAATATTTTTTAGATATGGGCGTTTAATTTGTTTACGACATGCTTATGTGGGTAGTTTCATTCTGCGTTTTTATGGCTTTTTGTGGTAATTTGCCTGCGCAGGTAACGCAATGCATTTACATATGTATGTATGTACATAAAGTCGGAGACTGTGGGTGTCTGCTCTGCATGGGTGTTTCCTCCGGTCAATGGCGGCAAGTTTTTGTTTTTTTTTTTATATGCTTACATATCTTACTACATTAGAATATATTTGAATTGTACGTATACTACATATAAGTATTTATACTACGTTGAAAAGGTGCGCACCTTACTTGGACACAACTTTTTCTCGGCCAATTTCCAATTGTTTTGGAAATATCTAAGTTTGTGTTGCATGCATAGGATTGCAATAACTTTCTACCTTTTTCTACATACATGGTAACGCCAAACAAATAGTTTCACTGTCATTCACGCATAAATTCCTCGACACTTTCACAAGCGGAGTGCATAGAAGTATTACTTCACATAACCCCAAAAAGCTGTAGCTTGATTTTATTGTTGCCACACGCTGATATGTTAAATAGATTATTAAAAGGCGACACACGCCGCGGTCGTCGCCAGGTCGTGAACTCTAGCGCTTGTTCGATGGCTTGGCGTATCGGCGGGTCTTTTAACTGGATGATAGGCTGACACGTGACCGGAACAACGCTGGCCGACGCTCGCTGCACAAGCGTTTGTTGACTGCTAATGCGACCCACACAAAATGTTGACATGGCGCAATATGGAAGCATGAAATTAGCTGCGGCTAATGAGCGTTTTTGATTTCGTTGCAAATCAATGAACTATATAAATTAACAATGGTTTCCTAAATTTCTTTGTCTACAAATAGCACTAAAAACATGCACTAATTTTTTTCTCGGATTCTTCCCTATTTAAAAGTGGTATTTATACATTACGAAGTCAATTGTTTTGAGCTGATTTTCCATAGAATGCGCCATATACTCAAAGAAATTTTAACTGAAGTGAAGCGCGTGTGCATTGTGCTGAATAGTTTCTTCAAAAATTTGAAAATGGAAGATCTCGCACCTTCAATAAAACTGTAATTGGTGATGGAGCTTGGTTATACAAGTACGACCCAGAAACAAAGCCAATAGTCGAGGGTATGGAGCCCAGAAAATGCTAAAAATTCGATTTTGATGACTGTTTTAGAAGGTGGATCTACCGGCTTCAAAAGTGTATAGAAAATAATGGAAATTATGTTGAAAAAGTAAAGAATTGTGGAGAATAAAGTTATAACATTAAAATTATTTTTGTTATTTTTTTGTAGCCAACCAAGCGATTTTTTTTAGTTCCCTCGTACGATAATTATAATGATATTTTTTTGATAATTTGTATTTGAAAATTTGTAAGAATGCTTCGGTTTCAAAATTGTAAATGTCCGTTCTTCTTTTGGGAGGATCTAAAGTACTTCTTTCGAAATTCCGCTTTTCCCTCAGTGCACAGTTATGGCAAAACCCTTTAATTTATCGCAAAATGTATTAAAACCAATTCAATTACAGCAGTTTCGTTATAATAAATCGGGAATTTTTCTTTAAAAATTGCAATCATTCTGGATCTGGATCTACCGGCTTCTAAAGAGTATAGAAATTAATGGAAATTATGTTGGAAAAGTAAAGAATTGTGGAGATTAAAGTTATAAAATTTAAATTATTTTTGTTATTTTTTTGTAGCCAACCAAGCGAACTTTTTTAGTTCCCTCGTACGATAATTATAATGATATTTTTTCGATAATTTGTATTTGGAAATTTGTAATAATGTTACAGTTTAAAAATTGTAAGTGTCCGTTCTTCTTTTGGGAGGATCTAAAGTACTTCTTTCGAAATTCCACTTTTCCCTCAGTGCACAGTTTTGGCAAAACCCTTTAATTTATCGCAAAATATATTAAAACAAATTCAATTACAGCAGTTTCGTTATAATAAATCGGTAATTTTTCTTCAAAAATTGCAATAATTCTGTAAATAGTTTGTATTTTTTAGATTTTGTACATACTTTCATATTCTACATGATTTAAACATTGTACGTCTAGTGTAATATCTACGTGTCGAAAAGTGTGTATTCTACACATGTAGAAAATTCGGCATAGTCAAATAATAAAATCCAAAGTCCATATCGGTCAATCGAGCTATGAATACTGATAAATAGTGGTATACTATCATTACAAAGATAAGGAACTAGTTATGCTATTATCTTTATAAAGGATATGTGGTTCTGCACTTTCCGTTATAGTCGAAACACTCTCATACACTAGTTACGGTTACAGATGGGTCTTTTGCTTCCAAAAGTTTTATTGTAATTATCTTTCTTCTATAATTAGCGTCTGTGGGTGAATGCTACAGTTTTAAGAGCATAATTAACACTGCAACAGCTGCAGCTCTCGCCCTCACTTATATGTAGTGTTGCTTTAAAGGTTCAAAAATTTCTCATTATCCATGCTTATTTATAAAACACTAACACATATAGATATAATTTTTTCCTCCTTCTTTGCATTGTATATTTGAATTTCCACGTCATCGAAGCGAAGCATGCCACAACGTCATCGACCCCTTCTTTGAAATTCAGCCATCTACTCCGGCGGCAAGCAGAAGCCGAAGAGCTATTTTTGTTGTGCGTCCTCTTCGTCGCTTGTTTATCGAAGCGTTGAGAGCTGTACGAATTGGCAAGAAATGATTAAGTATAAATTATGAATTTACGTTGCATTTAAAACTCACTCGGCGGCTAGGCATCGTCTGGTGCAGCTGCAGACTTGATCCAAAAGCTTTCTAGCATATCGACTGTATTGTATGTACATACATATATCGCATGGAACTAGCTGCTGGTGGGGTGGAAAGCCATGCTTCACGATAGGGTATCTTTTAAATTTGCTGCGGCTCACTTGGATTTATTAATAAACACATCATTATTGAAGTGCCTAGTCATTACATAAACTTTGTTGGCTCCATGTCGGTATTCCCTATTCAAGTACATGTCGGTATTCCCTATTCAAGTACATGTCGGTATTCCCTATTAAGGTGTACAGCAGTTTTACTTCTAAATTATGTAACATGATCCAAGGAGCCTCCTGATTCTGAAGGCCACCAGTAATGACAAGCCCTATTGATAGAGCTCCCCGTGCAATCCTCAAATATAATATAGCGATTTCATTTAAAGAACTTTTAGTAATTAACTACAATGTAGCGTAGTGAAACTTTAAAAGTTGAAAAAATTGTGGCATTTAAAAATACATACAGAGCAACATTGTGAGTGATTTATATAAATATAATTAAATAGCGCACCAAAAATCGAGTTATTGATTAAAAAATTCTTACGCGAGGTTACACATTTGTTTGAAGGTTTTGTGACAAAAAAATATAAGTATATCCGATGGATGGATTCCGAGATTAGTGTTCTACCAACAAAAAATATGAATTGCATAAATTCCTTTACAGTTTCTGACCGCCTTTCTACCTGGCTTGATACGATCTTCTTTTTACGGCTGTAATTTTGTAATTATATAGTTCGAATAACGGAAAAACGATTTTAGAACAGTAACGTAAAAGGGATAGATGGTCACTGCAGTGGCTCAGTGTATAAGTTTTCGGTCTCTGATTCGAGAGGTCGCTGGTTCGATCCCCAGCAAGCGCATACCATATAAAAAAAGAAAGATATTCGTTTTCAAATTGTATCATTGCGCGGCGCCCTCACTCGCGAAGAATTGACAACCCTCCGAAAGTATTCTTTGCCTTTAAATAAAATTATATAAAAAAAAACTTTTTAAAAATAAGCTTTAATTTATTTAATGTACTAAAAAGTAGAAAATAAATGGTTTTTAAGTCACCTGTATCTTACTATTAATAAAAGCTTGGGCCGCTCATGTGTTCAATATTTGTCAAACAGTTACCACAATATTTTATTTAAATAATTTTTTGCAAATAGATTCTAGTAATGAAAGATATTTTGAATATGGATATTGAGCGCACAAGCTTTTATTAATAGTAAGATACAGGTGACTTGGAAACAACTTATTTTCTACTTTTTAGTACATTAAAGCTTATTTTTAAAAAGTTTTTTTTTATATAATTTTATTTTCTACTTTTTAGTCTTCCATAAATTCAATTTTAGAGCTCTGAAATTTTTCGCAAAAAGAATTTTAAACTTGCAGAGCAGTACACAATATTTAGGGTATTCACAGTGTTTCCTATCGTCATATGTCATATCCTCAATTTAACAAATAATACGGCAGTGATCGACCCTAATATTCGTGGCATATTTGTGACGCGGTGAGTTGTTGCTATTTTGCCAGCAGGGCGCGGCAAGTAAGTTCCTATCGTTTTTCATTGATGTGTGGTGTACCTATAATTATAAACTGAAGCCCAAGTGTGTAATTGCTTGAAAAGTGCCACGCCCTTGTCCTACGCCCATAAAATTTTACCAGTGGGACGAAGCATCCAAGAGGGGCCTGTATACGGAACTTCAATGCTGCACGACCTTTAGTTCCAAAGCTATTCTATATAAACGATTTTGTTTGTATGGGCGGTGCCACGCCCACTTGTCCACTGCCCGTCTTATTTTCCCAGTAGAAGGATATGGATATGTAGTAAGTTCCTACCAAATTTCATTGATGTGTGAATTGTAGTTCTAAAGTTATACACAAATCTGGAGTTGATAAAAAAGTACCACGCCCCTTATCCTACGCCCATAAAATTTATTGATTCGTGTATTGGGCTCGTGTTTAGGCATGTATGCAAAGTTTCAGATCTCTAAGTAGTCGGGAAGTGGGTGAAAAATTGATTACTAGATTTGACGACATACATACATACATACAAACATACCGGATGTGAACCTAATATAAAGCTTATAAAATAAAGCTATTTGGTCCCTTCCGTATACGGTTATAGAATAAATTTGTAGGTCCCGTTAACTTGTGCTAAAATAGAACAAGCACACGCAAGTTAATGCGATAAAGCTAGGCCTAAGCCTCGGACATAGGCCTATAATATGTAAATTACTGTGGCAGCGGAGATCTGGCGCACCCGGTAGTTTTGAAAATTTGAAGATGTCTCTATTTAACGACACGTTGAACGTTGTTTGACATAAACGCCACGTATTGGAACCTGCACCATCGTGTAAAAAAAAATTACCATTGATACTCATATAATACGATGTAGTGTATTGTAAATTGTCGGTAGTGGTGAACACTCGTTTTCCCCCATTTATACTTTCTAGACAAGCGCTCTTTACTCTGCGGCGGCTCTTATTTCGCATCTTATGCAATTAAAACTACGAAGTGTGACATTGTTTTACATTTCGTTGGGCACTTGTGCAAGACTTTCAGTTGCCATAGTTTATTTTGTTGCCCTCCTTTGTTTGCCCGTCTGCGCGAGCATCGTATTTCTTGTGATCGTTCAAAGTGCGATGTACTTTTATCGACCTTAGTTCAGCTCAAGCGTTCATACAAATAAAACAGTTTACATACATTTATAAAAAGGCTCTTCATTTCTACTACAACTGTCCAGTGTGCAATTATCGTTGTACTTGCTATTTTAACGATAAGCTCAGTTTTAGCGGAAATCTCAACGAATCGTTCAAAAGGAATCTCTGCCCGCAAAACCGTCTTTGCTGGTGTTAGATTTACAGATTATGTAGTATAGAAAAATCCGCATGTTTGTTTCAGGTCTATACAAGGAATGGACAACGTGAACAATCGCTTACGTTTTGTAAAAGTAGTAATTAGTCGTCTTCTCAACTTTTGGAAAATTTTTCTTATGGCCGAGTTCTAAGGGTGCGTGCGTGCGCAACATTGCGCCGAAAATTTTTGACAGCTAAGTTGAACTAGTGCAAACATATGAAGAGAGTGCCAATGAGCGGCGCGCTGAGCGCAGTGCGCAGAAAGTTGACCAACTTTCAACTTTTGCTGCACACATTTTGCGCTGACAGCTCATCTACAGCTCGCATACACACTTTGTGGTTGCCATCAGTGTGAAATAAAAGTGTGGTAGCTGAATATATTTTATAAGCTTTCTATTAACTTCACTTTGCGCGGTATGTCAGTCAGTGGTATGTCGTCAAATCTAGTAATCAATTTTTCACCCACTTCCCGACTACTTAGAGATCTGAAACTTTGCATACATGCCTAAACACGAGCCCAATACATGAATCAATAAATTTTATGGGCGTAGGGGCGTGGCACTTTTTTATCAACTCCAGATTTGTGTATAACTTTAGAACTACACATCACACATCAATGAAAATCGGTAGGAACTTACTACATATCCATATCCTTCTACTGAGAAAATAAGGGGGACACTGGATAAGGGGCACCCCCCATACAAACAAAATTTTTGATCTCGATTAGCTTTGGAACTAAAAGTCGTGCAGCATTGAAATTCCGTATACAGGCCCCTCTTGGATGCTTCGTCCCACTGGTAAAATTTTATGGGCGTAGGACAGGGGGCGTGGCACTTTTCAAGCAATTACACACTTGGGCTTCAGTTTATAATTATAGGTATACCACACATCAATGAAAAACGATAGGAACTTACTCGCCGCGCCTTGCAACAACAACAACTCATCGCGCCACAAATATGCCACGAATATTAGGGTCGATCACAGCCGTATTATTTGTTAAATTGAGGATATGACATATGACGATAGGAGACACTCTGAATACCCTAAATATTGTGTACTGCTCTGCAAGTTTTAAATTCTTTTTGCGAAAAATTTCAGAGCTCTAAAATTGAATTTATGGAAGACTAAAAAGTAGAAAATAAAATTATATAAAAAAAACTTTTTAAAACTAAGCTTTAATTTATTTAATGTACTAAAAAGTAGAAAATAAATTGTTTCGAAGTCACCTGTATCTTACTATCAATAAAAGCTTGTGCGCTCAATATCCATATTCACACTTATCTTTCATTACTAGAATCTATTTGCAAAACATAATTTAAATAAAATATTGTGGTAACTGGTTGACAAATATTGAACACATGAGCGCCCAAGCTTTTATTGATAGTAAGATACTGGTGACTTCGAAACCATTTATTTTCTACTTTTTAGTACATTAAATAAATTAAAGCTTAGTTTTAAAAAGTTTTTTTTATATAATTTTTATTTTGTTTACAACGACGATATCGAAGGTTATATTAAAATTCAGCTCTCACCTAATTTTTCCGATGCTTGACCCTTTTTCTAATTCTAATTTCACTGGACTATAAGCGAAAATGTCTTAAACGAGCAATACCATACCCCACTGAAGTATTTATATAGGAAGCACATTCGCATGAAAGCCCATCTGATAAAAAAATGTTTCGAAAAAAACTGCACATTTCAATATGATTTTATGTTATTTGTGCTTTGTTGCTCATTCCCTTAATTTTTAATTTTTGGCCAAAAGTGATACATTGTACGACGTTGGCTGCATTTCAAAAACTGAACATGAACATTTCTTTAAGTGGACTAAACCAGATACTGATTTGCCTCAACTGTTGCGGCTTTAATTTATGCAGCTGTGTGCTGTTTTTGTTGTTGTATTTGTTGGGCTTCTTCACGCTGGCGAGCGCATTTAGCCACTTCAGTTTAGTTGCAGGGGACAACCGGAAGCGAAACGTTTTTCTCTTCCTTTACGTCAAATTAAATACCGGATGCGTTCTTAATGTGGACACATACTCGCACATCTCTGTATGCATCAGCATACAGTGCATATGTGTTTTTCTGGTTTTCAGCTACTGCTCGTACTTGTGATGAAACGCGCTTGAATCAAAGATTTGCTTAATTCGTAGTAATATCAGGTTCCCTTCCGATAGTGTATGCAGGACGAGAAGAGATCGCGACGGCCGTGTCTCTTCTTCCAATGTGCCCATACAAAGCGCATAGCAACCAACCCCTCTGTACTTGCCGTCTTCTCCAGTGCAGCAGAAAAGAGGTTATGTGCTGTTTGTATATCCGCTGCTATTTCTCGGTGTATCTGCGCCTTGAGCTGCTTTTGAATATGTACGAATATGTACATATTTTAGAAATTCGAACAGCTGCCGTTTTCATATGAATTTCAAAAACTACCCCTGTTTCAAGTGGTAGCTGCTGCTGTTGTGCTCTGTTATTGCTGTGCGGCAAGGATTTTCATTTATGCATGTGCTTCTCCCTTTCGGACAGTGTCTTTCTTCCTGTGTCGCCGTTGCAGCCGTCGACTTTCGGTCTGTCTGCATTTGGAACGCGTTTTCCACTTTACCTTATGTGCTACCCGCCTTGCGTGCTTGCTCTTTCTACACATTTTCTTATCGATACCATCCCTTAATTGCGCCGTTCCTGGCTGGCTTCCTTGCCTTTATCTGGCAGTGCATCTTTTCGAAAGCAGCTGGCGCATGCCCATTCGCTGAAAGTTCGAGCAAACATCTTTGCTTCTTGGCTGCCCCACATGCTTTACATGCACACAAACATCCCCGTGCAACCGCCTCTGCATCGCTTCTGCGCCTTATTTTAATTCCAATTTAAATTTTTGAATGTGGCACGTGTCGGTATCGTCCTTCTGTCGCCATGTGCATTTTGCATTTTTGTTGTTGCTACAATATTGTAAACATGTAGATGCATAAGCATGTACATAAGTGCATCTGCCTGCGTCTGGCTGGCCGTGTATCTCCCGGAGCGTCGGCATGATCTGTTTCAGCATTTTTGCCAACCGCTGGCATTTTGCGTTAAAATTTTTTCCTCCTGTGCCGCGAAGTTGTCTTTTCAGCGCGGCATGTGATGCTACGCGTAAATGCTAGGAACTAATGTATATGAATTGTTGACACATGGCTCTTTTTTATAAAAAATTAGCAAACAGCGTTTTTTGTTGATCCAGCGGCTGGGGACGCTTAAATACCTATAGACCCCTTATTTACACATTCTCGAGAAGCATATGTATGTACATATATTTTTTTAATACTGCAGATAATCATATGGCAATAGCATTAGCACTAGATATGCCAATTTCTTAAAATATTCTCGAATATTGTTGAACTGATTATGTCGCGTTATAGCAGATATCTATCTGCTTGATTCAATCGTAATATTGCAATAACGTAAGCTGAGAGAGATAGTTTTCAAATTTTCTTAAAAATCGAATAAGAATTCACATACTGATACCTTTATTTGTCTATATAAATTTCAATTCAAATGAGAACAGATAAAACCAAAATGAGAATATTATATTGGAAACTAAAAAACCAAATTTTACTACTCGCATAACTATAGGGGTATTCCCGATCCGGTAGAATTGGTCCTGCAAAAGAACAAATCCAAAATATTTTTCCACCTTTTGCATACACCACAACAAAACACACTGGTTTGCTTTTGCATTAAAGTCACAATTTTCCTAGATCAAAATCCATTGCGTTTAGTGCAAAATATTTGATGCAAAATATGAGCATAGTTGCCAGCTTGAGAAGTCGCACTTATCGGTGATCTAAGCTGCCAACAACGAGTATTAACAGCGACCAGCTGATCATTATACCCTACACCCCCTACACCTATGGTAATAACTTTGTGCGAAAATTGTAACGCATTAAAGGAGACGTCCTAAGTATAGACATAAGTAGGTATATGGAAATGCTTAGAATCACTTTCTATGTTGATTTCCGGTTGTCCGTCTGTCTGTCTGTCCGTCTGTGCAGGAGAGAAAAGAGTTGTCTGATTTGGACAAAATTTGGTACACAGTGAGAGTGAACCTTAACTTAGTTTAAGTTCCGAGATTAGCCAAATCAGTCGAAGGATACGCCCACTATAGGCCTGTAAGTCCCACTACCTCTGATATTTTTCGGTAAAATGGCTATAATTTGTCTAATTACTCATGAAAACGAATTATACTTGATATTCAAGTTAAAAGGTAGGTCTTCTATGTCCCACGAAAAAATGGGGGTGTCGCGCCCACTATATAGCCGGAAAATTTTTTCCGGTAAAATGGCTCTCAATTAACTATTTATGAATTTAAACGAATAAAATTTGGTTCTAAAGTTCAAATATCGGCCCTACTACTACATGCCATATTAAACAAGTAAGGAAGTATCAGTCGGGTTTCACCGACAGAGTAATACCCTACACCATGTTCCCAAGGGGGGTGATAATTCACTGAAATTGTGGGTGCATTTGATTTACAACCTACATAGTGGGCGGACCACGCCCATTTTTGGCAGACTACAAGATATACCTAATAGGACTATACATGTCAAATATTGATACTCTGACAGGTGTACAACAGAAATGATCGGTATGTTAAATTTACCGCCCCCATGGTGGGTGGACCACGCCCATTTTTGTAGAATATGTAGGTATTCTCACCTGCAATGGATGCTCTGGTGTGTACATTACGGAAGTTATGAGGATTTTCAGCTTACCGCCTATAAAGTGGGCGGACCACGCCCATTTTCTTATATGGCATGTAGGACCTAAAACTAAACTTGGGAACCAAATTTGATTCGTTTTAATGAATAAGTAGTCAATTGAGAGCCATTTTACCAGAAAATTGTTGCCGCCTATACAGTGGGCGGACCACGCCCATTTTTTTGTATTTTGCAGAGGGTCTACATCTCACCTTAAACACCATGTATTATTCTTTTGAATGAGTAATTAGACAAATTATAGTAATTTATTTGAAAAAAATCCGAAGTAGTGGGACTTACAGGCCCGTTGTAGGCGTGTCCTTCTCGTGATTTTGCTAATCTCAGAACTTAAAGTAGTGGAAGGTTCACTGCGACTGTGTGCCAAATTTGGTCCAAATCGGACAACTCCTTCTTTCTCTCCTGCGCCAACGGACAGCCAGACAAACAGACGGACAGACGGACAACCGGAAATCAAGACAGAAAGTGATTCTAAGCATTTCCATATTCTTATGTCTATACCTAGGACGTCTCCTTTAATGCGTTACAATTTTCGCACAAAGTTATTATACCCTATTACCATAGGTGTAGGGTATAAAAATGGGCGTAATCCGCTCACCATCAAGGTGGTAAATAATATATATCGATAATTTATGTTGTAGTCTCTCCCGAGTGTCATTAGTTGCTATATACAGTTCTATAGGGAATACTTTTTAGTTTGACAAAAATGGTCATGGTCCGCCCACTCAATTACTTGGTGTAGGGTATTACTCTTATTATATTTTATACTAGTGGACCCGGCGAACTTCGTTCCGCGCAAAATTGATTTTTTTAATTGAAATAATTTAAAATATTAATTGAATGAGACATTTTTCGAATGTAGTTGAATTCAATATCATATTCTATCCTTTGGGATCTTCGGAACTCTCGGAATTAGAACTTCATCACCTTAGAACTTTCCTTTGAGTACCTTTGTTAATCACATTTCCCATGAGTTTTCTCAGCACCAAACGCGTTCCGTAGTTCATAGTTTTGGTTGGCTCTGATTTCGAAGCATGATGACTACCGAGACAACCTTCGGTTGTAAATTGTGCGGTGGCAAGCCAGGCAGATCCAATGAGTTTAAAAATTCAGTTGAATAGTTTTTTGCTTCGTCTTCATTTCTTACACAGTCTATGGATTTAAAGGGACGCGGTGGACCAACGATTTGACATTGAATGATGAAGCTTAATTGATCCACATCCTTGTCTTTGCCGCAAAAATTGTCCGTTCCCTGAACCAATTGTGATTTTTGTGGTTAGCAATGATGTTCGGGAACACTTTGTAGATGAACTCCTCCTTCGTTGAACGAAATTGCAAAAATTCAGCGGAAACGAAATCAATCTGTTCGATTCGTCGACAGGAACATGGCCATTACCGATAGTCAGCGATTGCTTAGAGAAATCTTCAGCAGTGCAACTCGCATATTTCTCGTCAGCTGAAGTTTCTTCACATAGCGCCACAGAATCGATAATTTGAGGCAGGCTTTTATTTCATCGGCCGCGGTCTATCTTTGAATGACTTTGATTGGAATGTTTTTTTTTTCGCTTAAACCAACACTCAGGGTACCCCCCTCTCCCCTACGTCTTCCCAAATATAAGCCACCATTTCCATCATGCCTTCATTAACGTATCGTACATTTACTTCTGTTGGGGATACATTCGTTGAAACTGATTGGTTGAATGCATCTCGATAGAATTTACGTTTCAATTCTCGATTGAAACCGCCGTTCATTCCACGACATGGCGTTGGCATTCCCAATTTGATTACTGGTGCACATGAGGTAACACGTGTCTTCGATCAAAAACAAAGCCTGATTATGTATCTCCTCATTCACCTCGAAATCGGGATTCCTGAACTGACCTGTGTTCGATTTGTCATCCTTATACAACAGTTTACATGGGTTCGATGGGGAGAATGTCGAAATAAGGATAGCAAAAATAGCCCTTTTTCCTATGCCCATACAATTTTATCAGTGGAACGACGCAACCAAGAGTCGGCTGCATACGGAATTTCACTGCTGCACGACTTTTAGTTCCAAAGCTATTCGATATAAAAAATTTTGTTTGTATGGGCAGTGCCACGACCCCTTGTCCAATGCCCGTCCCATTTTCCCAGTAGAAGGATATGGATATGTAGTAAGTTCCTGCCGAGTTTCATTGATGTGTGATGTGTAGTTCTAAACTTATACACAAATCTGGAGTTGATAAACAAGTGCCACGCCCCTTATCCTACGCGCATAAAATTTTACCAGTGGGACGACGCATCCAAGAGGCGACTGCATACGGAATTTCAATGGTGCACGACTTTTAGTTCCAAAGCTATTCGAGATCAAAAATTTGGGTTGTATGGGCGGTGCCACGCCCTCTTGTCCAATTCGATGTTTTAATATCTATTCTGCTATTCGGGGCGGAGACGAATGCAACAAATCAAATATCATAAAAATCGGTCCAGTCGTTCTTGACTTATAAGCGTTCTAACATATACCGACTTTCTTTTATATATATATATATATAAATATATATATAAGATAATTTACCCTGTAATGTCAAATAATTTTGAGAGAGACAACCTTGTTGTGTTTTTATTATAGAAGCAAGTAAAACGTTTTTTGTACCGACAGCAGTTACACCCAACGATTTATTGAATTTAAATTGGTTATATCTACAGGGTTCGATGTATATGATTTGAATAAAAGATATATATATTTGGTATAGTTCTAAATGACTGTGGATAAACGCAAAGTTTATTTTTAAAACGCTATAACTTTAAAACACTTTCATTACTCTGTCTCATCGCTGCTCTGCGAATAGAAAATATTTTAACTTATTTGTTTTTTTTTGCAGTGCGTCGATCTCCTTCTTCCTGTCCTGGACCGAACAATTTGCCACCTCTGCAATTCCACAGTGTGCATGGCGACAACATCCGAATATCGCGCGATGGTACGTTGGCGCGTCGCTTCGAAAGCTTCTGCCGTGCCATAACCTTTTCGGCACGTCCCGTGCGCATCAATGAACGCATCTGTGTGAAATTCGCTGAGATTTCGAACAACTGGAATGGCGGCATCCGATTCGGTTTCACAAACAACGATCCGGCCACGTTGGAGAATGCACTGCCGAAATATGCTTGTCCCGATTTGACGAATCGGCCGGGCTTTTGGGCGAAGGCGTTGCACGAACAATACTGCGAGAAAGACAACATTCTCTATTACTATGTGAACTCGGCCGGAGACGTAATCTATGGTATCAATAACGAGGAGAAGGGCGTCATACTCTCCGGCATCGATACCCGTGGACTGCTATGGACAATTATCGACATCTATGGTAATTGCACTGCGATCGAGTTTTTGGATGCGCGTATCTACATGTACCAGCAGGGCAACGGCATGGGTGCCGCTGTTCCCGGTACTGCTAGCATGGCGAGCACACTGCCGGGATCACAGCTGGGATTAAATCCGCATAACTCGCACCAGCAATCCAGACGCTCGCTTCCCGCTGTTTCAGCAGCCGAACAGGATCTTGACCGACATGTAATGCCATCGATGCAATCGTTGAATATCTCCAATGATCACATGGCGATTGCCAATGACCTGGCCAACGGCTTGCCGCCTCTGCGCTACAATGGCAATGGTCGGCAAATCCCAGTACCCTTTCACATCACAAAGGGGCGCAACGTGCGGCTCTCGCACGATCGCTTCATTGCCTCTCGTAGCGAATGCGACTTCTGTCAGGGTTACGTGTTCACCGCACGTCCTATTCGTATCGGCGAAAAGGTCATCGTGCAAATACTCAAAACTGAGCCCATGTACGTGGGCGCCCTAGCACTCGGCTTGACTTCGTGTAATCCGGCCACACTGCAGCCTTCGGATCTGCCGAACGATTCAGACTTCCTGCTCGATCGTCCCGAGTATTGGGTCGTTAGCAAAGACATCGCTTCTGCCCCGCAACGAGGGGACGAGATCGCCTTCTTTGTAGCGCCTAATGGAGAGGTGACGATCAGCAAAAACAACGGACCCTCTGTAGTTGTGATGCACGTCGACCAATCGCTGCAGCTATGGGCCTTCCTTGATGTATACGGCTCCACTCAATCGGTACGCATGTTCCGCAAGCAGCTACCAAACATGGTCGCCTACCCGCAAGTGTCCGCAGCATCTTCGTCGTCTCGTCTGGTCAATATACCTGTTTCCGAGTCGATGAGCAGTCTCAACAGCCAACTGTCAGAATCGAGCAAGATGCTGCAATCATCTCAGATGAATATGGCACACGCAACAATTAGTACCTCCTCGTCCACTCTCGCCTCTATGCAGTCGAATAGTGCTGCTACTGCTGCGACCAGTATTTCTGTTCCTTCCCACCCAGCCAGTATGGCCAACGCCACTGCCTCCATTTCTGCCAATGGTCGCATGATCAGTGTGCCCTCAAATGGCGGCGACATGATACAGATACAGCCCAACGGTGGTGGCACTGTGCTCGTGGTGAACTTGCCACCTGCCTCTTCGCATTCCACACACGATTTGAATGGGTTCATTTCCGCGAGCCAAGCACGCATCAATCAGCCTACAGAATCTGGCATGTTGGCCGGAATCAGCTCAAGTGGCGCAATTTTATCCAACGTCGGCGGTCCTTATAACGAGGTGAGTGCGCACAAAAACGCATTTCGGCCATGGAGTCAATAGCTAAAAATAGTTTACGACTAAAAAGATCGAGTGTGTATAGTGAATCTATACTATACTAGAGAATCTATACTATAAGAGAGTTGCTCGATGAAAACAAATATTCAAAAAATCGGCATTATATAGTACATATTATATACAGTGAATTTCATTGCTATATGTGCCCTTTAAATCGGTTCGGTTGTAAAAGAGCAAACAGGAATTGAGTAAACAAAAACAATCTTTTAAGGAAAGTTTCTTTTATAAATGCCCGAAAAGTATGTTATTTCTGGGCATTTTTTTTTAGAAGAATATTTTGAATATTCAGCCATATTCCGCATTTATCTTTCGATCGAAAATGAAACCGATCGCATAAGAAATTTAATATGTTCTCCATATATTCATTATTAGAAGTATACACGATCTATTTCAAATGCATTTGCATATGCATAGTGTTGCATATGCATGTGTATAATCGCGAACAACCTTTGACTTACAAAGTTGCGAAATCCTTGCATATCGCTGGCAAAATGTACAAAGGCCCTAACCAACATTATCTACGAAGCACGTTTTTTCAGTTTCTGGTGGCATCTCCTCGTAAAAAAATTTAAGTCTTAAAGTCATAAAAGACGGTTTTATAGTTAATACAAAAAAGCCCTTTCTATGTACATGCTATGAAATGTTATAATGTTCGTTGCTTCTCCTGCAAAATTTCAGAAATGTTGGTTATGGGATTTGTATATTTAGCAAATGAAATCATGAGTAAACATTTAACATACCAAAATGTGCAACTTTTCAAGCTGACAACTATGCTCATAGGTTAACATAAAAAATTTGCGGTGGGAAAATATTTTGCATATGCACCTCTGCAATGCCATTTGCACCGGATCGGGTATACCCCTATGCAATTTTTGGACGATCTTCTGATATACTCATAGCATATTTCTTTCCATTTCAGACAACATCCAGTATAAACAAATGGAAAGACACTGTCGATCATCAACAGTCCGAACCGGCGAATACAAGCGCCGAGTGCACGATCTGCTACGAGAACCAGATCGATTCGGTGCTGTACATGTGCGGCCATATGTGCATGTGTTACGATTGCGCCATCGAGCAATGGCGCGGTGTGGGCGGCGGGCAGTGTCCATTGTGTCGTGCCGTTATACGTGACGTTATACGCACATACACCACATGAGCGCTAAGACACGGCCCGAGCACCAATCGTCAAGGAAGCGTTTCAGCTTCCCTTCCTGTACTACTCCTTTCCTTTTAAGTGAACTAACTAATACAGTTGGCAAAAGCGTATCCTATACAAAATCAACTACTAATTGGAAGAAACTGCAATTAGCTCGCAATTTTAATACTAGCTTGTATTCATAAGCAAATACATATAGTTTCGCTTGTGAGAATATAAGCTGGGAAACATTTGTCCACTTTGATGATGATGCAAAGCAAAAAAGTAAACGAAGAACTTATGACTAAACTGTAAAAAGTTGAGCAAATGAAACTTACATAAAAATGTTAAACTGATTCAAAAGAAACATACTTTTACAGCAATTATATCTTATAGATACTTAAACTAAGCGTAATTAGGACGAAAGAAGAATATATATTCTAAATTTGTGATTTTCTATTGTATTGTATTGTAATTATTATATAGAATTATATTATTACACGCTACGCGATCATGTATTTTGTGTTTCTTTGCCCTTTTCAGTTTTCAACTTGATTTGATTATATTTCGGCCTTAAGAATTGTACTATAGAACATAAAAGTTGTATGCGCCAAATCATTCAAATTAAATATTCAAAGTAAAAGCAACACGAAAGAGAGATATAGACAGCCATGTTCCACATATAACTTTCGATCGAAACTGATGACAATTGAAATTTTATTCGTACTCAAATCGATTTAGATCGAAAGTGAAATATGAAGTACTGCAGAAAAAGACGCAAGATGATTGTTAAAACTAAATTATTATTATTATATTTAATTTAAGAAGCATTAGAAGTGTGTTTCAGCGAAGGATTGAGTTAATAAGTAAACCAAAAAATATGCATACGTAAATTATTATATATTTTTCATGTTAAGAAATAATGCTTTTAAATCAATTGGAAAAAAACGCAGAACTAATTCACCAGAAACAAAAAAAAACAGAGACAAGCAAAACTTTTTGGTGCTAATTTTCGTTTTCAGTAGACAAAAAAGTAAAATGTATAAATGTGTAAAGCAACTTTGATTTTAGAACTAAAAACTTGATTATTTTACAAGCAATGCTAGGCCAGAAATTTATTTTTTTAATAGTGCGTGCGTAATGATTTGCAATATGCCGAGTATCGCAATACTGAATCTTAACAAAATAGACAGTGCTACAAATTTATAAAGAATAATGCACGTGGATTCTAACATAGTGGGTCATTCTGCGAGCGCGGTGCACAAGAAAGGCCTTCTAACAATACCAACATAGTGGGTGTCGTAGGCATAGTTGAGGCTGTCGTCGCGGCATAATTGTAAGTTCAGGATCGCTCCAAAATCGTGAATTAAATAATGAAATACAATTTGCATACATTCAAAAAACGCCAAAAATATATTTCAAATCCTATATTTTACTTTGGTAATGCGCGACAAATAGCTGCGGTTTACTCTGTACTTCATTTGAAAAGTCTAACTTCAATCGAATATTATAATATAATATTATATTATAATTCTATATTCTGGTAGACATTAGAATCGAGTTGGGAAATTTCCGGAAGTTACTTCGATACCTGCTATTGTTTTTGAGAAAAATCATTCCAAAAGTCGCGTTTTGTGGTTTTCTTTTTCCTTTTCTGAATGGTTTTTTATTTGGAACGAAATACGGAGTAGTTCTATTGGGCTGTAACCATAACCTTAAATGTCGGATTGAATACATATTTATTTTGACAATTTTTAAATGCATGCACCATAAGCAAGCGAGAAATGACTTTTATCTGAATTTCGAAGTATGCCAAGATGACGTGCTTAACACTTAACACACACCCGAGTATATTTATATTATTTTTTGTTGTACAGTAAAATTTTATCTGAGAGTCGAACCCAATTTTCTGTCAGTTATTGGTTAGAAAGAATTGTAATTACATTTTTTTAATTTTTTTACCGGAACTACTTTTAGCCTAAACATTGTAAAAAGAAAATAGCTTTTGTATTCAATAATTTTTTGTATGACATGATGCAAGATTGAGAGCTGCAAGAATGTATGCTTACTGATGAAGCCTTATTTTTAAGCAAATTTTTTTGCAGTACCATTTCCTAACATTAAAGCTTACATACTTAGTTAATTAAATTGTATTTTAAGTTCTAGTCAGCGTATTATTTTGCACCATAAAGTGGAACGAACAAATGTGTTGCTATTGTTATATTGTGACAGACCGGCAAATGCATACGTACTATATACAATGAACACAGACATGAGAATTCGAGCTGGAATGTACACATACACGACTGCACTGTTCTAATTCAAATTGTATTATCATCACATAAAAAATAGTAGTTTTGACGATTTTTAAAGTAAGATGACACAAAACTAACAACAACGCAAAAATCAAACATTTAGCATTTTTAAATAAGAAGTGGCTGCAAATGCCTTACAATGCCAATTTTAATTGAATAAAACATGTTAGACTAGCAATAAGTAAATTATCAAGTTAATTAAAATAATCAAATAAACTACAATACACGCTGAGCAACCCAAAGTAAATCTACTAACAAACAAGCAAACAAATTGAAAATGTTAAAGCCAAGCAAGGAAGGAAAGCAAACTGATTTTATATGATATTGACTAAATAAATAAAAATAATTTAATAATAATTGTAATACTAATTTACAGCGCTCCACACACACATTTATGATATACACAAGTATACAATATTTTATAATATTATTACTGTGTTTTATTTCATTAACACTAGAGTGGAAGTGCACAGCGCGAAAAAGTATTAGAACTGTAACTGACTTATAAATGTTAATTTTATTAGATACATGATTTTTAACACATTTGAATATAATGCTGAAATTAATGAAATATAAGCCAAAACTAAAGACAACAATGAAATAAAGCTGAAAGAAATAAAAAAAATAAATACATATATTTTAGTGTTTTTATTGTATAAAGTTGTTTTATAAGTTGTTGAACTAAGGACCAAGTTTGTACCGTATCCCAATTCCATATGCTCGAGTATTTTTCCCTTTTCCCTTCCCTCTTATTCTAAAAAGCAGAATTCTGCGAATTGTATCACTTTTCACTCCTCCGATTATCAACATAATTTAGAAATGTAGGCATTTTGAATCTACAAAAACAGGAGAACGTGTTGACATAAACTGATAAACTCTAAACACACAGTACAACAAATATAAAGGCAATTCTTTTATATCATATCTGGACGTTCTTGATCGAATGCGACATGCTACCACTCGATCACTTTTTTCCGTGTTGTGCTGATATTAAACAACTAGTTTTGGAAAGGCGCACGTGGCGCCCACTGACTCAATTTTGGACAATTTTTATTTTTTGGGATATTTGGGTCATGTTTGGTCTCACTCCATAGGCTTGGGATCACTCCAATGCCCGTCTCATTTTTCGAATTGAAGGATACGGATATGTAGTAAGTTCCTATCGGGTTTAATTGACGTGTGGTGTATAGTTCTAGAGTTATACCCAAGTGTGTAGTTGGTTGAAAAGTGCCACGCCCCTTATCCTGCGCCCATAAAATTTTACCAGTGGGACGACGCATCCAAGAGGCGACTGCATACGGAATTTCAATGCTGCACGACTTTTAGTTCCAAAGCTATTCGATATAAACATTTTGGTTTGCATGGGCGGTGCCACGCCCCTTGTCCAATGTCCGTCCCATTTTCCAAATTGAAGGATACGGATATGGAGTAAGTTTCTGCCGAGTTACATTGATGTGTGCTGTATAGTTCTAAAGTTATAACCAAATGTGCAGTCCAATTTGGTGGCTCTTTGGTTTTCACAAAAAGATTTATTCAAATAGAATCGGAGTGGAATGATTCCAGACTTGAATTATGGGTGAAATTCTAGCAGTATTTTGCTTAACTCTCATCCTGTCAAAAGCAGTCAAGTGCGAGTCGGGCTTGAGCAGTCAGGGTTCGCTGCCAGAACCAAATAATTCTTATAGATCTTACATTACGGAAGATTTATTTTGCATTAAGCAAATAGAGAAAGAGTGTCTTATAAGAGCTGGCCTTATATTCTCAGGAGTGCACACAAAAGTATGAGAGCTACTACAAAGCTATAGATCAAAATTTCTCTTTAGTTGCAAGTGGCGCCATCTTGTGGTCAACTCAGTCAACTAAAAACTACTGTGGCCTTTTCAATAATTAATTAATACCGAAAAAAATAAGAATACCCTGCCAGGAATCGAACTCACGCACTTTCGGTTTCTGCGCCAGCGCCTTACTCACTGCGAAACTACAAACTACTGTGGCCTTCCAGTAATTAATTAATACCGACACTGCGCTATCACAGCTCTTTCCTCCCCATGTGTTAAACTTTTATAGAAGCCGTTCGTGTAACTGAACAAATTTAATACCGAAAAAAAAATAAGAATACCCTTGCCAGGGATCGAACTCACGCACTTTCGGTCTCTGCGAATAAATACGATACGTCAATACTAATTGAGCCTTTTTTTTGTCGGAATATGAAAAACCTACCAGCACGCAGACAAGTATTTGTCCATTGTACTGGTAAGCGAATTCCTTTTACTGAAATCTTCCTGAGCTTTTAATAAAGCGGAGGATTTTCGATGGTGGCAAGAAACTTAGTTGTGCAACTGAGCCTTTACTCTACCACTCGGTGAAACCCGACTGATGGTTCCTTACTTGTTTTAATATCTATTCACAATTTAGGAACTTGCGCGGTGCTCATTTAAAAAAACCGTTTGTTATTGAAGCATTGCAAACATTAAAATTATCAAAAATAGCACGTCACGCTACCATTTAACTTTTTCCAATCCACAAAAATTACAATTTTTCTATTCCAAACATCCAAAAAATTCCGAAATCCACAAATCTAAGTTTTGAATGCTGTCACTAATTAGTAAGAAATGCAAAGGTTAATTTCTCAAGATATGGACACAGACACCAAAGCAGTTGCTCGATATGCCAGCTATGCCATCAAAATATCTTCTGCATTAAGAAAAACTAGTAATAACTCCCGATTATCGGGTGTGTTCTATGACGGAGCAATGAAGACATTTAAATAAGAAAAAATCTACTTAATATTGTTGCCAAAGTTTTCCAGATTTATGCAGCAGGCTATATTTCGAATAGAAATGAATCAATGCAAAGTTTCTGAAATTAAAATCTAATATTTTAGCACATTGAGCCGTTCCCGCGTTTTTATCGTATGAGCCATTTTTACCGAAATTGATTTTATTCACGAAATCAATAGTACTACTCATAAGTCATCCGTCCCTAAAATCTGACATCTCTACGATGAACCGTTACAAAGTTATAGAAAAAACAATTTTATCGTATCTCCACTTCGAATTTTTCTTTCCATTTTTGTGCCCGCAAATTTCATTTTTTGTGTGTAAAGTTGAATTCAAATATTATTGGAAAGGTGTGTTTGAATAATTTTTGAAAGTGAATAGTGGCCTGTGTATAGAAAAAAGTATTTCTGTTAAATTTGAGTAATTCTGAATGGGGAGTAATTCTGGTTGGTCACGACAATCCGTTACTGGGTTACAACCTGACGTACGGCCTCTCTGCAGGCGCCCCTTGCCACGCGCGTGCCTCTCCAGTTGGAAATCCAAGCTTTGCCTTCTCTACTTGGTCTTTCCATCGTAGGCATTGCCCCCGCGCCGTCCGCGTAGTAGGATAGTGGATCGCATTATCTGAAGCCTCTAACGGGAAGGAAGGAAGGATCGGAGAGTTCCTTTCCTATCTTGACGGAGCTTTGTGTGCTACTTAACGTCATTCTGCACAGCCTCGCCAGCTTAGTAGGAATACCGAGCTCAGGCAATGTCTTATCGGGCTATCGAAGGTGGACCAAGAGATGGTGGTTCTGATAAGGTTCAATCAGTGCTATGACGAATGGCTTCACTCTTTCACACAGTACACTCGACAGGACCTTGTATGAGATGGCAATAAGGCTAATACCCCGGTAGTTTGAGCAAATCGTCGGGTCGCCTTTCTTTAACACAGGACAGAGCACACCAAGATTCCAATCGCTGGGTATACTTTCATCAAGCCATATTTTGCAGAGAAGCTGGTGCATGCGCCCTACCAGCTCGTCGCCGCCAGTCTTGAATAGCTCTGCAGGCAGGCCGTCAGCACCCGCTGCTTTGTTATTCTTGAGTCGCTGGATTGCGACCTTGACCTCGTTATAGCTAGGCGATGGTATGTCATCATCGTCGTCAATTGGTGGTATCGGGAACCTGCCTCCGTTGGCGGAATTGGTGTCATCGCCTGCTAATAAGTTGTGTTTCTTTCATAACATTAGTATGCTCGGTTACCCTTTTCAGCCGTTTTCGTCTCGACAGGAAGTCTTTAATCCTTCGGTTCGACGCTCAACCTTCTGGCAGAATTTTCAGGCGTCTTTCCGCAATAAGACACTTTTATCTGCGCTTTTTATTTCTTTTATGAAATTTAATTTAATTATACGAGTTTATGTTTATTCGGCAGCTTGAATGTTAGAAAGAATAGTTTTTTTATTCGGACTGACTTGCCAAAGAGAAATGACAATACTTAGTTGTCTATTTCTGTTCTGAAACAAAGCAATTTTAAGTGTACAACAACAAAGAATTAGAATTATTGCTCACATGGGCAGGTCATATAGCTATTTCGGTTTTTGCCAGAAAACCTCTTCAGTGACTTTTAATGTGAATTCTAATAATTTCTAAACGACTAATTACTCGAAATAGAAGCATTGATGGTAAAGTTGTGAAACGTAGGAGTTGAATTTAATTTAATTTCTTTTAATTATTTACTTTTATTGAATTTTAATTTTATTTAATTTTACTTGAAAGTAAGAATATTTTGTATTTAATAACAAATGAGAATTCACTATTCCAACGAGAAAAATCTTTATTTTTCTTAAAAACGATTTTATCGTATGAGCCATTTCAATACTTGAAACAATTGAAACAGTGCCCGCACAAATTATCGTATGTCCAAAAAAACGCCAATACGCTTTGCTGAAGTCGCTAAAATTACCTTTCCCAAGTGTGCTACCCTAAAGAAAGTGCATATACCCAATTTTATGCAAATATGTTACGGCAATGCAGAGAAAACTAAAAAAACGCCTCCTGTAAAATTTGGTTTTTGGCTCATACGATAAAAACGCGGGTAAGGCTCGACATGTTCGACCAATCTTCAATCTAGAACTTATGCCTGAAAATTCACGGTGAAGCTTTCAAAATGGTGTATGTACTATTTATGTTCAATATGTACAATAATGTTATGCTCAATAGGAAATATGGGCAATCTTTAAGCGCAATTATTTCGGAAATTACTTGACCAATCTTTGATCTGATTTTTGTGCAAATGTACTCATCGAAATCTTTAAAATGATATATAATTTATCGTGCAACTCTCTCTAGATCGTCTGAACTAAGCGCCGGTCTTCAAATAAATAATAGATTTAGAAATTAAGGAAAAATTAAAAATTCTGTTCAGCTCGCTGTGAATTTACATTCTTTGTAGAATTTAAGATTATACACAGATCTGAAATCTTCAGCTCTCTAAATTTGTTAACATAAGTGCCAATTTTCCTAGTTTTGGGTAATCGCATATACAGAATTATCGTATAATTGGTCGGGATAAGTAAAGTTTTTTAAGTGCTAAGTCCTGTCTTACCAGACCATAACCTGACCATAAGGAATAAGAAGTTGCAGAGTGCGTATCAAACGTTGTACCCAATTTCCATTTAAAAAATCATGATCCGACGTATGTTCGTACCCGGACGGACTTCGTACTGTATCCAATATAATTTTCACAATGAACGATTTCTGTGCAATTTGAAAAACAAATTTAATGTTAATGGTTTAGAAGACAAAAACTGCAGTTACCAAGTTCTTCCTCAAGATTTTTAGCTAATTGGAACGAAAAATAATTACTAGCCCCTCCCCTCCCCTTTTCTTTGCTCATCAAACCATCGTAGCATCACCTCGGACGAACTCATCCCTTGCCTATAAACTTTTAATCCTCAAAGGTACGAAATTTACGAAAAAGGTACGTTTTTTATAAGCTTTATATTAGGTTCACATCCGGTATGTTTGTATGTATGTATGTCGTCAAATCTAGTAATTAATTTTTCACCCACTTCCCGACTACTTAGAGATCTGAAACTTTGCATACATGCCTAAACTAGAGCCCAATACATGAATCAATAAATTTTATGGGCGTAGGATAAGGGGCTTGGCACTTTTTTATCAACTCCAGATTTGTGTATAACTTTAGAACTACACATCACACATCAATGAAACTCGGTAGGAACTTACTGCATATCCTTATCCTTCTACTGAGAAAATAAGGGGGGAACTGGATAAGGGGGCGTGGCACCCCCCATACAAACCCAATTTTTGATCTCGATTAGCTTTGGAACTAAAGGTCGTGCAGCATTGAAATTTCGTATGCAGTCGCCTCTTGGATGTATCGTCCCAATGGTAAAATTTTATGGGCGTAGGATAAGGGGGCGTGGCACCCCCCATACAAACAAAATTTTTCATCTCGATTAGCTTTGGAACTAAAGGTCGTGCAGCATTGAAATTTCGTATGCCGTCGCCTCTTGGATGTGTCGTCCCACTGTTAAAATTTTATGGGCGTAGGATAAGTGGCGTGGCACTTTTTTTTATCAACTCCAGATTTGTGTATAACTTTAGAACTACACGTCACACATCAATGAAACTCGGTAGGAACTTACTACATATCCATATCTTTCTACTGAGAAAATAAGGCGGACACTGGATAAGGGGGCGTGGCACCGCCCATACAAACAAAATCGTTTATATAGAATAGCTTTGGAACTAAAGGTCGTGCAGCATTGAAATTCCGTACACAGGCCCCTCTTGGATGCTTCGTCCCACTGGTAAAATTTTATGGGCGTAGGACAGGGGGCGTGGCACTTTTCAAGCAACTACACACTTGGGCTTCAGTTTATAATTATAGGTACACCACACATCAATGAAAAACGATAGGAACTTACTCGCCGCGCCTTGCAGGCAAAACAACAACAACTCATCGCGCCACAAATATGCCACGAATATTAGGGTCGATCACAGCCGTATTATTTGTTAAATTGAGGATATGACGATAGGAGACACTATGAATACCCTAAATATTGTGTACTGCTCTGCAAGTTTTAAATTCTTTTTGCGAAAAATTTCAGAGCTCTAAAATTTAATTTATGGAAGACTAAAAAGTAGAAAATAAAATTATATAAAAAAAACTTTTTAAAAATAAGCTTTAATTTATTTAATGTACTAAAATGTAGAAAATAAATTGTTTCCAAGTCACATGTATCTTACTATCAATAAAAGCTTGTGCGCTCAAAACCTATATTCACACGTATCTTTCATTACTAGAATCTATTTACAAAAAATAAATTAAATAAAATATTGTATCAATTGGTTTAGAAATTTTTAACAAATGAGCGCCCCAAGCTTTTTTTTAAAAAGTTTTTTTTTATATAATTTTATTTAAGATGGGGCACGGTTTTATTTTGGGCCTCCCCAACCCTGGCGTACGGACCATGGCGCATGCATAGTGTAATAATATCAAGTGTACCAGATAGCAATGACATTCTATTCTCATACCCTTGCTTGTCAGTTGCGTTGTCAAAAATATTAACCCGTTTTCAGTTTGAGTTTGCGTTTGAAGAAAAAAGTAAAAAGAAAAAACATCAATGGCCAACTCTTGTGGTAATAACGAATACCTCCCTAAATTTGCTGTATAAATATCTGCAAGAAAAGTTTGGAATGTCCTACCTTTTGACTAGTAGACTAAATCAAGACGTATTCGAAAATTTCTTTGGGGCAATGCGAAGTTCAGATGGTCTTAACGAGATAAAGAATATTAACAATTTGTTTATAAACGCTATTTGTTATAAAAAACGTAACACACGTGCTGGTTCATTACTGAAAATAAAAATTGTTTGGTACGTAAAAATGTTGAGTAACTTTTTTGTACTAATGTCTCGGATGGGTTAAGACACATAACGAAGAAGGAGAAAAGAAAAAACAAAATATTTTTTGACAAGCTGGGGTACGTCAAGCTATCTGGTACACTTGATATTATTCCACTATGGGCGCATGGAGAGGAATAAAAATTCACCATGATTTTGACATTTGCTTTAAGCATTGTTCTTGTTTTGTTGATATTGATATTAGCACGTGTGAAGTTGGATCTCTATTTAATCGGGAAAAATATTAAATATGGGCAAAGCTAAGAAAAGATCTAATGTCAAGAAGGAAAAAGAGCCCAATGAACTGGTGGAGGCGCCACATTCATTGCATCTCACAATCTAATGTAAACATAAATCCTAGCGCTTCTTCTTCTAAATCGTGTCTCACAATCTAATGTAAACATAAATCCTAGCGCTTCTTCTTCTAAATCGCGTCTCACAATCTAATGTAAACATAAATCCTATCGCTTCTTCTTCTAAATCGCGTCTCACAATCTAATGTAAACATAAATCTGCTTTTTTTTAATAGAAATAGAAACCAAAAATTACAGAAAAGTGAAGAGTTTTAATATTTGAAATAACCAATAAGGATTAGTGGAAAAATAAACACATAAGGAGGCATAAATCCTCAATACTATTGCTTTTGATATCCGGTTTTATCACTTATCTTGTACGAACTTTTATTCTGTTTTCAGCGTTGTTTAAAAAAGTGAACACACACTTTTCTCTGTCAGTGTTAATTTTGAGAACATTTTTTTATTATCAAAAATAAAAGCTACTTTCTGCAGTCGATGTCATTTACTTTTACTATGGTCTAATTAGTCCAGCGGTGTCGGATTCAATCGTGTCGGATAGCAATTTGCCCAGTTACTCTAAACGGATTGCAGCTGTCAGTCTATTCTTTTTGCTAGTGCTGCCGTATAGTTTTGTGCACAAAAGAAGAACGCTGTTTATTTTCTTCTGAGATGAAATTTTACATTCTTTATTCAATTTATGGCACAGAATTATCATAGTTGTTACATCTCTATATTGTGTACTACTTTTTTTAACTAATTTCGGCAAAAACAATCACTTCTTTTGTTGAACTAAAATCGAAGGTCACTGGCAACACTTTTCTGCAACAGAGTTCACAAACAAAATATATCGTGAAAAATGAATTCAAACGACGAAATAATTGACTCAATGTGTTGAGTGTTGTGTAAAATGTACGATGAGTACAAATTAAAAGCAATCGAAATCGCAGGTGGACTGTATTTCCAATAAATATTCGCTTCTTTTAATCAGTGTTGCCATATTACCTCTTACATAGGAAAAGCATTAATTCTATTTCAATTTTCAACGAATTTTTTGGGTGGCAACATTCTTTTCACAGCTGACACGACTTTTGCAGTAGTTTTCTAATCGACGCAGAAATTTCTACTACTCAATCCGGTCAGAGTAAAAGCGAACATTGTGTTCGGGTAAGATAGATTGTGTCAGCTGACACGATTTCTAACCTTACCGCTAGAGTAATTCTACCATTACCCTTGGCGGTATCAGCCAGGGTAGGAAATCCCCGTACTTTCGTACTGATTTGGGTACATTTTTATTATTTGGGTACGCGTTTTATATCCCAGAGTACGTTTTATTTTTTGGGTACGCTTTTCATTTTTCAGGGTACGTTGAGATATCAACACTGTGGGGCGAATGCCAGGAGCAAAACGAATCGTAAAATGAGCACGCGAACGACGAGACATAAGAAGCTAGTAAGTCCGCTTTTACACGATGCGACTCGGCCCCGGCGATTTTTTCGCATTCCGCTTTGAAATCGCGCATAGCTTTTACACGATGCGACTCGCTGGTGTCGAGCATTTTGACACTAGAGTCTGCAGCTGGTTTTATTTCTGTAATTTGTAAACATTTAAAGCACTTATTCCACTCTTTGCTCATTTTATTCTTTATATTTACTTTTATGCGTAAAGTTCTGTAAATTTTTCAGTTTATTTGCAATACGTATTCACTCGATTTCAAGTTTTAATTTACAGTCGACAGCGCGAAGCGCGAAAACGAATAAAGAGGAACGTCAGAAAATCAGAAAATCGCAGCACAATCGCTGCCCGAGCGATTTTGCGCGTTCCCCTGTCGTTTCACCCCTCTTTCCTACATTCTTCCGTGTCGCCAGGGCCGACTCGCCTCGTGTAAAAGCGGACTAAGGAATACGAAGTGGGAGGTACGAAAAATTTTTGGTACCTTGGTACTCGATTTGCCATACAAAACTCCATAGAAAATATGATACAAGAGTACGGAGAGATATTTAATAATAGAGATGCACCAGACTTGTGTTGCCTTTTTTCGCCGCGCAGACGCTGGCATTTTGTATCAATTTTACGTCACGTATTATACGTGTGAGCTTGCATGTATGGGTAAGCACGAGCTTGAGAACGGCAAGCCGAAAAGCAACAAGCGAAAGGCTAGCATTCGGTCAGAGAATGCCGCCGCGTAAGGTATAGAGTAGAATAGAGGCCCAACTCTTTTGCTCGCTCAGAGAATTTGCATTTTTTATGTTCACACGCATTATGCTGTGAGTTCACCACTGCAGTGTTGTTGCTTCGTCGTGTAGCCGAAAGCAATAGAAAGTAGGAGTGAGGGAAATGGAGTGAAAATTCTGGTGTGTTTCCTCTCCATCTGAGCTGCCAAGCGTTTGTAAGAAGCTTAAATAAGATCAGTTCTCTAGGTTTTAGGCATGAGATAAATGCTTTGCTTGAAGGATAACTTTAATAAAACCCCAAAAACAGTGTACTAAAATAACTCAGCTATTTTAATTAAATGGCTAAATTAAGTTTTGGAGTTCTTAAACATAAGACAAAGAAATCTAATAATTGCTCTTGCAAATGTAATATAAATAAACTGCATCTTATACAAAAATAACATTAACATTATGGGCCAGTTTCACAGTGGATATTTAAACTCTGATTGCAGTTTAAATAGGGAATTTCAGTTTCACAGTTGGAAGTTAAATACGATTTAAATAGGCGACTGTGGATAATTAAGTACGGCACAGAGTTGCAATCGAAAACAAATAAACAGCTGATTTCGGATGTGCAAGCAAGCTGCGTCGACAATATTGCAATTTATAAGAGATCAAATTAAACATAAAACTGCATGGTATAGCACATATAAATGATCCCGTAGTATTATAAATAATACAAACTGTGGATTCTGTGCACAATATCCAATAATTCACTTCTTTCGGCCGACGAAAATTTTTTAGCTCGCGCTGCCTCCATAATTGAACAATTGAACATATGTTTTTGGCAAGTTGTGTCAACCTTCAATTGTCAAATATTCGAAGTTGCCATTCATTATTCCGTATTTAAATAAATGCACTGTGAAACTCAAGAAAAGTTAAACTAGATTTAAACTCAATTCGCAAATTAGATTTAAACATCCACTGTGAAACTGGCCCTATGATTGACAATTTTTCCACTTCACAATAACATTTTATGTGACTTCTTCCTACAGTTTCTGCAAGCTGCAAGGCTTGTTGTCCTATTTCACATTGAAATCTCTGCAATATAATACCCTCGTACATAGATGCCTTATTTTATAATATGTTTATTGAACAGCAGAAGGAATAAAAGTTGGCATCCCTAAAAGAGGCTTTTCCACCTCAGACAAAGAAAGAGCGCAAGAAAAGTTCCCCCCAGTCGCGTCCTATTTCACCCCAGTCGCGTACTTTTTATTGAATTTCACCCCAGATAGGTTTTTTTGCGCTCAGAGAAGAGATGAATAATGTGAGGGTATGTGTAAATTTTGCAAGTATTGGCGCGTACGTGAGGCGAAAAAGAGAGGTTTTGTGCTAGTGTTAGTGAGCGTAAGCGCATCTTGAAAGAGTTGGGCCTCTATTCTACTCTATGATTCTCTGACCGAATGCTAGCCTTTCGCTTGTTGCTTTTCGGCTTGCCGTTCTCAAGCTCGTGCTTACCCATGCATGCAAGCTCACACGTATAATACGTGACGTAAAATTGATACAAAATGCCAGCGTCTGCGCGGCGAAAAAAGGCAACACAAGTCTGGTGCATCTCTATTATTAAATATCTCTGGTTATTGTTTACATTTCAGATGAGTCAAATATAATTTTTATATGAAAATGAACGATTTTTATGGAATTTGAAATGCATTTGCATTTAGATGAATAAAACTAATAAAACTGCATAAAGTGTTGCAGATATCAACTTTTTCCATCCAATTAAAACCAAAAAGAATTTCGAAGTTAAATTTTTATTGATAAAAATATTAAATACACATTGTAGTGACCACATTTGACACTATAAAAAGGCAAAAAGGTGTGCATTACTTTAATAACAAATTATATGCGCTTGACGATGTATCTGCACCTTGACGTGGTGGTAGGGCTTGCGTTCATCAAGGAAGAGTTAAGCTATGCCGACGGAGTGAGCTGTGACTTACTCTGGCAGGGTCTCCCTTGTCGGAAAGGTTGACTCGGAGATGACTGACGAAGCCAGATACGAGCACTTCAAGCCAAGGTGTCGAGGTACCCGTGCCGAGGGCTGGATGGTCAGCAGTGCATAAAGAGCTGACCGCAAACGGTCCTCTCCGACGCTCGGGCAAGGTCGGTTGTATAAGAGCCTTACCCTGGTATGCCGGCTCTGCTGGGGTGGACGACCCTTTCCGTGCATACTCGTGGGACCAAAAATTAATGAACCTTTTATATATAAAAATAATAATACAACTACATCTAAAACCTCGGATGTCCAGGCTGACATCCTTGGTGCAGATGAGGATACACTCCTGGCATCCAGCCAAGAGTCGTCATCCACAATCACTCTACCAGTGCGTGCCAGCCATAGCACTCCAGACGAAAAACCAACCACTTCGAAGGCCGCGGTGAGTTCCAAGGTGGATACCCCAAAGCCTGTAAGAAAGAATGCGAAATCCGTGGGGGCGATTAAGAAATCGCAGTACCTGAGGGCAGTCTTCATTTTCGACAAGATTGCCAAGAATGAGGCGGCCGGTACAATCCACCCCAAGGACAAAGTAGATAAGGTTCGTTGCCAGGCGATAGTTGAAGGGTACAAGGAGTATCAGGGAACTAAACCACTTCAGGTAGTGGAGGCAGCGAAAAGAGATAGATCCAAAAACGATTCTGTTGTCGAACCCAATAGGAAGCGAGTTGCCAGGGATGACTCGCCGGGCAAGACAGAACCTCCGATCAAGAGAAGCTACAACGAGGTGGCCAGGGATCACCTACAAGTTGCTCTCATTGACCAAACATCCGACGGTGGCAAACCAGCTCAAGAGAAGTGGATCGAGATCGAGGCCAAACTCTCTGAACTGGTAAGCGACTTCCTATTCTCCGATGCGAACAACCCCATTCCTGGCTTCGACTCAGGCGAAACCTTGAGGGGATGTCGCATTTTTAAGTGTCAGGACGAGTTCTCGAAGGAATTCCTAAGCAGATGCGTAGCTGAGCTCAGCGAAGCATGGGAAGGCTTAAAGCTTAAGCTGATCCCAGCCAGTGAAGTCCCAAGAAAACCAAAGGCACGTATCTGGCTACCAAAGGTCGAGATGGAGGGCGAAAAGCTGATTCGACTCCTTCAGAGGGAGAACCCTAACATCCCAATGAATGACTGGGCAGTAATTCATGCAGAGAAATCAGTAGTGGGCGCGAAGAGCTCCTCGTACCTGCTGCTGCTGAACGATGAATGCCTAGCTCCATTGGAAGAATGCGAGTGTAAGCTGCTCTTCGGGGTAAGGACAGCGAAAATTAAGATTTTTAAACCCAATGAGCCGATACCGGAAGCTGATATCGAGGACGCCAACAAGCTGTTAGGCGACATGTCACTCCAAGCGGATACCGTAGCAAATTTGGCGAGAGTCGATGAGGGTACTCCAGGCTAACTTAAAGCACTCTAAGTGCGCCTCGGATAACCTCCTAGTCTTCCTAAGGGATCGAAGCCATCATACAAGAACCCTGGGTCAGGGATCTTGAGGTAAAGGGTCTAACGGATGGTCTCTTCAACCTCTTTTACATCAGCAATTCAGGTAAACCTATATCATGCATACTAGTGAGGAAGCATATAAAGGCTTATCTGTGTTCCAATTTCAGTTATGAAGACCTTACTGTAATTAAGCTGGAACTGCAGGACGGGGCCAGCCATTACATTGCCTCTTCCTACATGGCGCACGATAGACCTGCACCGCCAGTAGAAGTAAGGCAACTCTACGAAACGCTAGACGGATCTAGCCCACTCCTACTGGGCTGCGATGTGAATGCGAGACATTCGCTCTGGGGCAGCACCGAAATCAACGAAAGAGGTGAGTCATTGTTTGACTTTATTATTAATTCTAAGTTTAGCATTTGTAATAGAGGCAATACTCGAACCTTTATATTTCCTAGCACTTCTGAATTCTGTGGGTGGGAAGAAGTTCTAGACATTAGCCTCGTAACAGAAGGAAACCTAAAAGTGGAAAAATGGAGGGTATCCGACAGTGTATCTCTGTCAGATCATCGTCGGATACTCTTTGAAGTGAACATCAAGGTTGATGGTACTCCACCCTTTAGAAATCCAAAGAGAACAAACTGGAAATTGTTCAAAAGTATCCTATATAATAAACTTAAGAAATTACCAAACACCGAAAGCACCACCAAGGAGGAGCTGGACGCCAGGACGGAATCTTTTGAAAATGCGTTCGGGGTCGCATATAAAAGATCATGTCCAATGAGGTACGGCAAGAAGGCATTACCTCCATGGTGGAATGACAACCTCACTGAGCTCAGGAAGCTAGTCAGGAAGTCTTTTAATGAAGCATACAAAAGTAAGGAATGGGACCCTTACAGATCGAATCTTAGGAAATACAAGAAGTCCATCCGCATTGCTAAGAATACGTCTTGGAAGGAATTCTGTGAATCAATAGAAAATACAAAAGACTCTGCTAGATTAGGTAGAATCCTATCCAAGGGACACTCGCAGCCAACATTTATAAAAAGGAGCGATGGTACCTGGTCGGACTCTACGGAGGAATCCCTAGAAATCCTACTCAATACCCATTTCCCAGGATGCAGTGATTCAGAAATTCTAGTTGAAATTCTACCTGCACCAGCACCCCTTTCAGGGCCAGTTCTGGACTATCTGGTAAATGAAGAGAAAATAGCGCACGCTATTAACAGTTTCTCCCCTTTCAAATCGCCAGGTATAGATGGAATACTGCCGATAATGCTACAGAAGGTTTCACAAGGTGTGATACCGAAGCTAGCAGTACTATACCGGGACAGTTTAAGATTCAATTATGTACCACTAAGTTGGAGGAAGGTCAAGGTGATCTTTATCCCAAAAGTGGGTAAACGCGGTCACGAGACCGCTAAGGATTTTAGACCGATAAGCTTAACATCCTTCGTGCTGAAGACGCTGGAAAGGTTTCTAGACCTTTATATAAGGAGTAACTTCAACCCAACAAACATATCAAACTCTCAACATGCATATCTCAAAGGGAAGTCTACGGAGACAGCTCTTCATGAGGTCGTACGCACGATTGCGAGATCTCTCTATTCCAAACAATATGCAATGGCATCCTTCCTAGATATAGAAGGAGCATTTAACAATGTCAGCACCGAAGCAATCCAAGAGGCTCTTACGCAGGTAGGGGTAGAAGATTGCATCGGCTCCTGGATAGTGTCGCTTCTTAAAAGCAGACGTATACAGGCTGGGATTGGCATAACGAACAAAACGAAATATGTTTCTCCTACACTATGGCTGATCGTTATGAACAAGCTGTTACTAACTATGGAGGCGGACAATGCCAGCGTAGTTGCCTATGCTGACGATGTGGTGATACTTGTATCAGGCTTATTCTCAGGCATAATTAGCGAAATTATGGAGGGCTCTCTAAGAAAGGTAAACACGTGGGCCACCAGTTGTGGACTCGGAGTAAACCCAGAGAAGACGAAGCTGATGCTCTTCACCACAAGAACCAAAATTCCTACCTTTGTAAAACCTAAATTTCAGGGGGTGCGCCTAGAATTTTCAGATAAGGTGAAATACCTAGGAGTCATCCTCGATTCAAAGCTAAATTGGAGAACCAACGTCGAAGAACGTGTGAGGAAGGCATCGGTAGCTTTCTACTCATGTAAGAGAATGTTGGGCAATAAATGGGGTCTAAAGCCGAAGATTATACACTTGATGTATACGGCCATCATTCGCCCTATCCTATCTTACGGTGCGATTGTCTGGTGGCCAGCGCTAAGTAAGGCGTACATACAAACAAAACTCAGTCGTGTACAAAGGGCAGCGGCAGTTGGAGTGACAGGAGCGATAAGATCCTGCCCAACAGAGGCGCTAAATGTACTCCTACATCTAATCCCTATAGAATTTTTTATAGAAAGTGCAGCGGCATGCAGTGCCATCAGACTTGCTGCGGGTGGAAGGTGGAAAGGAAGGACATACGGTCACGGTGTCATCCTAGACCGACTTCCGGCGAGCCTGAGGGAACTGCATGCTGACTACATTCTACCTAAAACAGAATTTGGAAACTCACTACCTGTACTATTTCCGAACCGTAAGACCTGGAGTCAAGGTGGACCCCAGACCAGTGACGAGATAATTATCTTCACTGACGGATCGAAAATGGCAGGCGGTGTAGGAGCTGGATTCTTCATAGAAGAATTCAACCTCAAACAATCATTTCGTTTACCCAACTACGCAAGTGTCTTCCAGGCTGAAATACTAGCAATCCTAGAAGCGTCGAGATCCGCACGCTCTCTAGAAACGGGTAAAATCAAAATGTCAATTTACTCTGATAGCCAGGCTGCCATACAGGCTCTATCCTCAAACACCATTCGGTCGAGACTGGTGGAGGAATGTAGGATGGAACTGTCAACCCTGGCCAGAAGATTTACAGTAACCCTGGTATGGGTACCGGGTCACAGAAATATACTAGGGAATGAAACTGGCGAAGCAAGGCTCTACGCTCGAAGATTCAAGCGCGGCCGACGTGGGTGCTTCGTTAAGGGAGATCAAAGGCAGAATAGCAGAACACTACCTCTCCAAAGCAAAACGGAAATGGAGAGATCTGGTGACATGCAGGACCACCAAAGATATTTGGGGCACGTATGACATCAGAAAAAAACTCACCCTTCTCAGAATGAACAAAAAATATGTAAATAGGCTTACTGCCGTGTGCACAGGGCATTGGGCGGTAGGCAGACATGCGGCAAAACTTGGCATTCCCTTCAATCGGTACTGTCGCAGTTGCGAAGACCCGAATGAAGAGGAAACGATAGACCACTTTTTGTGCAAATGCCCTGCCCTAGCAAGGGGCAGGCTCAAAACACTAGAAAAAGGCTTCCTAGAGAACATCAATGACATCCAAGGTATGGATATCATTAATGTTCTGAACTTCTTGAATTTCGCCAGATGGCTGTAGGTTATTCGAGGCGTGGTAACAAAACGGCGCTCAGTGCTGACAGTCAGGACTAGCCACACAAACCAACCAACCATATGCGCTTGAAATAATTGCGCCAAAAAGAGCACAACTTTGCGTTAATATTTACTGCATATTTCAGAATTTTCACATAAAATATAAGGCACACACATAAAATATAGATATATATCTTCACTTCCCCGGAATTTGATGACATTAAAACTTTCGGATTGTTTAATTTTTCGAAAACATACACTTCGTACCCGATAGAAAAATTTTAGCTGCGCGCGGAACGAGATTTTGTTCTTTGACTCCAAGATCTGCATGAAACACTAGTTGTTTCTGTTTAGCATATGCATAGTCATATAGTCATGCCTCCAAACATCTTATCTCTTTTTCTCTCACGTGAACATGGTACCCATTTACAATTTTGGCAAATTCCAGCTTCTGGAAGGGCAGTAATTCAAGGTACTGCCAGCAAAGAAGAATGTGGGAAAGTGGAATGAATGAAAGTTGCATGGTTGTATTCAGGGTGCGAAAACTGATGATAGTCACTTAAAAATGAGGAATAGGAAATATGAATAGGTTGTAATGGTTGTTGTCTTACCATTTGACCGTCTCGGGGCCGCATTAAGTACGTGTGAGAAGCGTTTTAATTTTCAGAGGACTTTTTTTTTGCTATTCAAACGACGGACGAACCCATTGGAATCCAAAAATGTTTTTATTTTATTTTGAAGGTACGAAATTTATGGAAAAGGTACGTTTTTTTAAAAAATGGGGTACGTTATTATTTTCGCCCAGCCCAACCCTGGTATCAGCTGATGTTGGCTCCAAAGGCCATTGCTCAGTTTGATTGTAAAATGCTGCCGGACATGCTGCCACTCTACTACAAACAAACGCTTGTTTCCAACACAACCCTATGGAAAGTGGGAGTACAGTATTTGAATAACTGTTGGCTTATGGTAGAATTACTCTAGTAGTAAAGTAAGAAATAGTGTCAGCTGACACAATCTATCCTACCCGAACACAATGTACGCTATTACTCTGAACGGATTGAGTAGTAGAAATATCTGCGTCGATTAGAAAACTACTACAAAAGTCGTGTCAGCTGTGAAAAGAATGTTGCCACACAAAAAATTCACTTGAAAATGAAATAGCAATAATGCTTTTCCTATGCAAGAATTTAAACGGCAACACTGGTTAAAACGAGCAAACATTTATTGGAAATAAAGTCCACCTGCGCTTTCATTTGCTTTTAATTTGTACACATCGTACATTTTACACAACACTAAACACATTGAGTCAATTATTTTGTCGTTTGAATTCGTTTTTATAAGCTTTATATTAGGTTCAAATCAGGTATGTATGTTTGTATGTCGTCAAATCTAGTAATCAATTTTTCACCCACTTCCCGACTACTTATAGATCTGAAACTTTGCATACATGCCTAATCTAGAGCCCAATACATGAATCAATAAATTTTATGGGCGTAGGATAAGGGGCGTGGCACTTTTTTATCAACTCCAGATTCGTGTATAACTTTAGAACTACATATCACACATCAATGAAACTCGGTAGGAACTTACTACATATCCATATCCTTCTACTGAGAAAATAAGGGGGCACTGGATAAGGGGGCGTGACACCCCCAATACAAACAAAATTTTTATCTCGATTAGCTTTGGAACTAAAGGTCGTGCAGCATTGAAATTTCGTATGCAGTCGCCTCTTGGATGTGCCGTCCCACTGGTAAAATTTTATGGGCGTAGGATAAGGGGGCGTGGCACCCCCATACAAACAAAATTTTTGATCTCGATTTGCTTTGGAACTAAGCATTTTTTTTATCAACTCCAGATTTGTGTATAACTTTAAAACTACACATCACACATCAATGAAATTTGGTAGGAACTTACTACATATCCATATCCTTCTACTGGAAAATAAGACGGGCAGTGGACAAGTGGGCGTGGCACCGCCCATACAAACAAAATCGTTTATATAGAATATCTTTGGAACTAAAGGTCGTGCAGCATTGAAATTCCGTATACAGGACCCTCTTGGATGCTTCGTCCCACTGGTAAAATTTTATGGGCGTAGGACAAGGGGCGTGGCACTTTTCAAGCAACTACACACTTGGGCTTCAGTTTATAATTATAGGTACACCACACATCAATGAAACACGATAGGAACTTACTCGCCGCGCCTTGCACGCAAAATAGCAACAACTCACCGCGCTAAAGCAACGGGGGTTTTGCGCATGGGCCGATCTCGCCGCGCCTTGTAAGCAAAACAACAACAACTCATCGCGCCACAAATATGCCACGAATATTAGGGTCGATCACAGCCGTATTATTTGTTAAATTGAGGATATGACGATAGGAAACACTGTGAATACCCTAAATATTGTGTACTGCTCTGCAAGTTTTAAATTCTTTTTGCGAAAAATTTCAGAGCTCTAAAATTTAATTTATGGAAGACTTAGGGCCAGTTTCACAGTGGATATTTAAACTCTGATTGCAGTTTAAATAGGGAATTTCAGTTTCACAGTTGGAAGTTAAATACGATTTAAATACCGACTGTGGATATTTAAGTACGGCACAGAGTTGCAATCGAAAACAAATAAACAGCTGATTTCGGATGTGCAAGCAAGCTGCGTCGACAATATTGCAATTTATAAGAGATCAAATTAAACATAAAACTGCATGGTATAGCACATATAAATGATCCCGTAGTATTATAAATAATATAAACTGTGGATTCTTTACACAATATCCAATAATTCACTTCTTTCGGCCGACGAAAAATTTTTAGCTCGCGCTGCCTCCATAATTGAACAATTGAACATATGTTTTTGGCAAGTTGTGTCAACCTTCAATTGTCAAATATTCGAAGTTGCCATTCATTATTCCGTATTTAAATAAATGCACTGTGAAAAACTTCATGCCGCGGGATGGGCAGAAGTGATTGGAAAATGGAATGAAAATGAAAAACGGGGGGTTTCTGAGTGCACGTTATAATGCATATGGGTTTTAATTATATATATGTAAATGGGGTGAATTTACAAATCAAAGATAATGTTTCAAAATATATGTATGAAGAGTTAGGGTGCGAGACGGGAGTGTCTCGGCCGAGCGCTTTCAGAGGAGTGTGTGTTGTCGTCAGCTCGCTCTCTCCCCGAGGCGACCGATCGACACGGGCTAGGGATGGGCGGACATCGATTAAACATCCCGCCCGCCTTGCAACGATGCAACATTAAGGAGCTGGGGGCCTCAATCCGTGCACGTTGTCGGGGAGTTCTGCGGAATGCAGCTCTTGCGGCGTCTTCCAGGTGTGGCCTCTGCACGCGTGGTCGGAGATGGCCGCGGCGTACAGCGCCTGGTGCGACTTCCCTGTGTGGTGCTGGGGGGGTTGAACATTTAGCACAGCTGGCATCGTTGGGACATCTCGGGCTGATCTGGATGGGACCTGTAAGTATACAATACAAACGATATCAGCGGCGAAAATGTACGTCGGAGTTGGGAAATCATGGGAATGATGAGATGTTGGAGGAAAAATATTTAAAATTGGGGCTGTGCGTGGGGTGGGCCGCATATCTTTAAAACAGGGCGAGTGAGCGTCCATGTGCCTGTTAAGATGTCGGCAACTCGACCGGGATTGTCGGCTTGGAACCGGCTTCGGGCGGTTTAGGCGGCGGCCGCTTGGGCCTGGTCGCGCGGCTTGGGATAGCAGCTGATCCTGTCTGTCGTTGTTGCTGATGTTGTTGTTGTAGGAGGCGTGCGACAAGAGGTACTGCTCCAGCCAGCATGTTCGGCAACTTCCGGGCATGCCGCATTATCTGGCATCGTCGGATCGCGTCGGGTGGTTTACGCCGGAGCCAAGGAAACCAGGGCACAACCGTAGCGCACTTTGACGCTCTGGAGAATGACGAGAATTTGGAGAGAGAAAATTGGGACGTCGAGCGAGGAAAACGAAGGTAAAGCAATGACAGAATGCATGTGTAGGGTGAGATGATATGGAAAGTGCCAACTCCGATTTTTCGCGGACGAAAAATGGGATGATCATTGTAGGCTATCGTCGCGTATACTAGCCTGCCTTCATCTCTCAAAACTCGCTCTTTATCGAGAAGAGCTAACAGAGAGCTTCTTTTTCTAGGCGGCTGAGGCGTTGGGACAGGATCATCAACGTTGGAAACGTGGCCAGAGGTTGAAGTAGAGGAATCGTTATCTTCACTCGATCGGTTGGATTCCGGGGTGATCCATTGAAAAGTTTGAAGGTTGGCGAGAGAGCCATTTGCATGAGCTGGGCGGTTGGGTTCGGGTTTGACCCGACTCGGAGACCCAGACCATTTTGGCGAAAGCCATCCTGCCGGGGGAAAAAGTGTGGAAACTTCACCATTGGAACTATCGGCAGTTTTTCCTGCTCTATTGGAGCCCAAATTCGGGGATGAACTGGGTTTCGGGTTATTGGGACCAAAATTCGGAGGTGAATTTGGTTTGGTATTGGAATAATTCGGGAGTGAATTATCCTTGGGGATGGAGTAATTCGGAAGTGAATTATCCGTGGAGTGGGAGTAATTCGGAAGTGAATTTTCTCCGGTAGTGGAGGCTTTTGGGATCGCCTCACTAATTGTGGTAAGAGCAGGGATTTTTTGTTGCTCTTCGACCACGCTTTGCTCGTTTTCAAAGCGAGCTCTTAGAGCTTCCCACGCGATGGGGAAGTTTTCGTCAAGCAACAGGAACGGCTTGACAAGGGCACCCGCCTTACCGTGGGTACTGTACCGGAGGTGGTACAGCTTCTGGGCGGGAGTCAACTTGGGATTGTTGATATGCTTTTCCGTGAACATGTCACGGAAAGACGGCCAATTCGAACCATGCCCTTCAAAGAGTTCGGATTCGTAAGGCGGGACTCGGTAGTAAATGCTCGGAGATTTGAGCGTTTCTGAAACCGCTGTTTGCTCTTGTCGCAAATCATACGGCTGGGGTGTTGGCAGGGGCAAATTCAGGTTCTCGAGGAGATCGAGCATCTTGGCTTTACATGCACAGAATATTTTTGAGCATCGTTCGAATTTATGCCGGGTTGAATTTTTGGCATTCTCGGGGAGCTCGCTGTCCCTATGAGACAGGATTTCTCTTTGGGCGCTGAGAAGCCTTGCCCAAATGTCGTCGAGACTTTCACGCCAGACCAAAACGAGGGATTCCGTTAGGTCCTCAATCGATATTGATTGGAATTGTGAACAGGCCTGCACGAGTCTGTCTGACTGGTATGTGAAGTAGAGAAAGGGCTTGTTTGTGCATTTGGCGTTTCGATTTAATGGCATATTGGTGGAAATTGCTTATGCGAAAAAATGTATGTGAGTATATACGCTGGGAGTAGCGTATGAAATTTATTTCAGCGGGAATTATGTGAAATAAGTTTTCTGCACGCTGGGAGTAGCGTGTGAAATTCTAGGCGGAAATTGCCAGAAATAATTTTATTGTACGCTGGGAGTAGCGTATGAAATTTATCTGAGCGGAAATTGCCAGAAATAATTTTTTTGTACGCTGGGAGTAGCGTGTGAAATTCTAGGCGGAAATTGCCAGAAATAATTTTATTGTACGCTGGGAGTAGCGTATGAAATTTATCTGAGCGGAAATTGCCAGAAATAATTTTGTTGCACGCTGGGAGTAGCGTGTGTAGGGGTTTTATATTATAACATTTCGAAATAATTTAATGAAATGAGAAATTCTTGCAATTTATTGCACGGGAAATTTATTTCGCTATTCTTAGTGCCGCTTGGAAAGAAGAAGTAGTATGACGCAGGGAATTGCATTGGAAATATAAAATGATATCTACGCGTGTAATAAAAAAATTGGAATTAATTAATTTTTTGGAAAATTTTTTTTGTAATTGGGATAAATTATAAATAAATTTGGAGAAAAATTTGTTTATTGTTATGAAATGTGGGAAATATAATAAATATAATTATTTTATTCTGTAGAGAAATTGATTTGTCCCACTGTGCCATATATTTTGCCTATGAAGTTGCAAAGGGAATTTGCTTGACTAAAGGCGCACCTTGTCCCACTGTGCCGCAAGAGAACAATGATGTGTGTGTGACACTGCAGCTGAGCGCCAGCGGTATGCACAACACAGAGTAAGTATGTGTGTGTGCACAAGCGGAATGCATGAGAGTGACGTGTGCTGGAGAGCAGCTCTGCAGCTGAGCGCCAGCGGTATGCACAACACAGAGGGAGTATGTGTGTGTGCACAAGCGGAATGCAAGAGAGCGGACAACTAAGGTTAAGCTGGAGTGTGAGCTTGTGGATATATGCGGGGTGTAGAAAATGAGTGCGGGTGTGCACATACGGTCTATTGCAGGTCACTGACGTGCTGTACATTCACTTTGCAAAATTTCGGCTCGAGAGAAACGGCTTGGTACTAGTACATATATGCACTAGGTTTGGCGCAGAATCGGATGATTATTAGTATGTAGTGGATATATATTTTGCACATACATACATATATATGCAAATTTCTGGCGCGAGGAAATATATTGTATTCTATATAATAGATTTAGCGGGAAGTTGCATCATATGGGTTTATGCATGGGAAATGTTAGAAAAAATTTTTTTCGGGTGTAGATACGAGGAGATGTACATACAAATTTTGTTTGTCTATAAAGGAGATTTTATAGGGAAATTTTGAGCAAAGTATTAAAATTCATAAAGAACTTTTTATGAATATTTTTGAGAAAGCGATACAGATTTCTACATACGTTCTTCCGTGGGAGAATGGGAGTTTTTTTGTGCAGATGTTCGCTGTTGTTGTTGTGGCTGATAGGTTTTTGCCGTTCCGCCGGTGGGCCTGCCTTTCTGGTTTGCTGCCGCTTCTGAACTCTGCTACTACTGGAACGATTTTCACTGCACCTTTTTTAATGTTAGTTTCTGTATTTAATGTAATTTGTGTAGTTATTAGGAATGTTTTTAAATTTTTAGTGTAGTTATAAATTTTGAGGTTATTTAGGTATAGCGTTTTTTAGAGTGTATGTATATTTTTAAACTGTAGTGTGGTTGTTATAGTTTTATGTGTTTTAAGCTGTAGTGATGTTGTTGTAGTTTTTATGTATGTTTTAGGCTGCAGTGCTGTTTTTGGAATATTTGTGTGTTTTTTAAGCTTTTAATCTGCACTTTTACACATATTTTTTAGCTTCTTGCACTATTAACTTTTTAAAAATGTTCACCACCACTACTTTCTGTACACAACGCGATTTAAAAAACGAACTTCGTGAAGACTGAAAGCGCTGGCTCAAGCTTAGCTCGAAGGACCATGAAAAACTTCATGCCGCGGGATGGGCAGAAGTGATTGGAAAATGGAATGAAAATGAAAAACGGGGGGTTTCTGAGTGCACGTTATAATGCATATGGGTTTTAATTATATATATGTAAATGGGGTGAATTTACAAATCAAAGATAATGTTTCAAAATATATGTATGAAGAGTTAGGGTGCGAGACGGGAGTGTCTCGGCCGAGCGCTTTCAGAGGAGTGTGTGTTGTCGTCAGCTCGCTCTCTCCCCGAGGCGACCGATCGACACGGGCTAGGGATGGGCGGACATCGATTAAACACACTGTGAAACTCAAGAAAAGTTAAACTAGATTTAAACTCAATTCGCAAATTAGATTTAAACATCCACTGTGAAACTGGCCCTAAAAAGTAGAAAGTAAAATTATATAAAAAAAACTTTTTAAAAATAAGCTTTAATTTATTTAATGTACTAAAAAGTAGAAAATAAATTGTTTCCAAGTCACCTGTATCTTACTATCAATAAAAGCTTGTGCGCTCAATATCCATATTCAAAATATCTTTCATTACTAGAATCTATTTGCAAAAAATTATTTAAATAAAATATTGTGGTAACTGGTTGACAAATATTGAACACATGAGCGCCCAAGCTTTTATTGATAGTAAGATACTGGTGACTTCGAAACCATTTATTTTCTACTTTTTAGTACATTAAATAAATTAAAGCTTATTTTTAAAAAGTTTTTTTTATATAATTTTATTCACGATATATTTTGCTTGTGAACTTTGTTGCAGAAAAGTGCTGCCACTGACCTTCGATTTCAGTTCAACAAAAGAAGTCGAATATTATTAACGAAATTAGTTAAAAATGTAGTACACAATATAAAGAAGTAACAATTATGATAATTTTGTGCCATAAATTTTATAAAGAATGTAAAATTTCATCTCAGAAGAAAATTAACAGCGTTCTTCTTTTGTGCACAAACCTATACGGCAGCACTAACAAAAAGAAAAGACTGACAGCTGCAATCCGTTTAGCTGTTAGAGTAACTGGGCAAATTGCTATCCGACACCACAGATTACTACCAGATATCCAACTGTCCGTCCAGGGAACAAAAATTTCCATTTTTTTTAAACCTCCCTCACACTGATAGCGTACGTGTGATTCGCAATGTATTTTGTTTTTGTAATTCCTTACAGAGTTGCATTCACAAAAATTCCTTTGTTTACATTTCGGACCAACAACTGTCAAACCTCAAAAATTTGTTCGCAGTGGGTTGGGAATTTGATACAGCGGATAGCTCTTATCTTGCATTTGACGCTCCTATCTTACAATTGATAGGGCATACAAATAAATTGCACGACACGGCTATCGACTACAGATGTTTTCGAGTACCTGGTTCCCACGCGACAAAAGCAACAAAATAAAATATTTAATGAACACAAAAAATATCAGCACATATATTAAAACTGAAATAACAATCAAATGGTTACAATAACATAGGTTTGGTCGAATACAGATGGGATACCGATATCAGAAAAGCCGAATACCTGGGTACCCGTAACCAGATATGGAAAAAGTCTATCGTGTATTTTGTGATTGTGTTGGTGATTTTTTAGCGCTAGTGTGAGAGTCGGATATCTGGTAGTAATCTGTGCAGAGAATGCCGCCGCGTAAGGTTGTGCGAATGCAATGCTCGTCTTTATGCGTTGTTGTTGTTGTTATGAGACAGCTGGCTGGCTGGCTTGGATTTCATTTCAATATGTATATACTTATATATTCTTTTTTTAATGATACATGCATGCATACATATTTCAGTCTGTCTGTATGGCTGGCTTGGATTTCCTTGGAATTGTCTTTGCACAATCTTTAAAAATCTTTATCTGCAAAATCTAGAAAATAAGCAAATGAAAAATGATAGAAAAGTTGATAGGTGTAAAGAAGCAATAAATAGTAAATCCTCAAAAAACAAAGGAAAAATTGTCATATGAAAAGCAAATTTGCTACAAGCTAAGAACCTGCAAAAGTGTGAAAATGTAATGCTCATACATACATTCATATGTACCATTCAAAAAGAATACATATTTCTACGCAGCAGCCGTACGCTGCTTCGATTCCCTTGTACAAAGACAATTCCAAGGAAATCCAAGCCAGCCAGCCAGCCAGAGAGACTGAAATATGTATGCATGCATGTATCATTCAAAAAAGAATACATATGTACATATTGAAATGAAATCCAAGCCAGCCAGCCAGCTGTCTCATAACAACAACAACAACGCATAAAGACGAGCAATAGCATTCGCACAACCTTACGCGGCGGCATTCTCTGCATAGAGTAGAATAGAGGTCCAACTCTTTTGCTTGCTCAGAGAATTTGCATTTTTTATGTTCACACGCATTATGCTGTGAGTTCACCATTGCATTGTTGTTGCTTCGTCTTGTAGCCGAAGGCGATAGAAAGTAGGAGTGAGGGAAACGGATTGAAAATGCTGGTGAGTTCGTTCTCGATCTGAGTTGCCAAGCGTTTGTAAGAAGCTTAAATAAGATCAGTTCTCTAGGTTTTAGGCATGAGATAAATGCTTTGCTTGAAGGATAACTTTAATAAAACCCAAAAACAATAAAACCCAGAAGCATAACTCAGCTATTTTAATTAAATGGCTAAATTAAGTTTTAGAGTTCTAAGACATTATACAAAGAAATCTAATAATTGGTCTTGCATATGTTATGTAAATAAACTCTGCTTCTAATTCAAAAATAAAGCATTAACAACATTATGAATGATAACTTTTTAAAATTCATAATAGCCCAATTCACAATCTTGTGCAAATGGTCTGGGATTTTTGCAATTGACAGTTTTGTAGCAAACTACTGTCAAAACTACTGTAGTTTTGCTACAAAACTGTCAATTGCAAAAATCCCAGACCATTTGCACAAGATTGTGAATTGGGCTAATACTTATAAATCAATTAATTTGACTTATTTCTGCAGTTTTTGCTAACTGCATGATGTTGTCATTTCACACTCAAACTTCTGCAATATAATATCCACGCACAGATAGATGCCTTATTTTATAATTTGCTTATTGAACAGCAAAAGGAATAAAAGTTGGCATCCCTAAAAGAGGCTTTTCCACCTCAGACAAAGAAAGAGCGCAAGAAAAGTTCCCCCCAGTCGCGTCCTATTTCACCCCAGTCGCGTACTTTTTATTGAATTTCACCCCAGATAGGTTTTTTTACGCTCAGAAAAGAGATGAATAATGTGAGGGTATGTGTAAATTTTGCAAGTATTGGCGCGTACGTGAGGCGAAAAAGAGAGGTTTTGTGCTAGTGTTAGTGAGCGCGAGCGCATCTTAAAAGAGTTGCACCTCTATTCTACTCTATGATTCTCTGACCGAATGCTAGCCTGTCGCTTGTGGTTTTTCGGCTTGCCGTTGCCAAGCTCGTGCTTACGCATACATGCAAGCTCACACGTATATGTGACGTCAAATATGCTCGCACCCGCTGGTTTCTGCGCGGCGAAAAAAGCAAACATAGGTCTGGCGTATCTCTATTATTAAATATCTCTGGTTGAGTAGTGCTTTTCGTGGCCGTTTAAAGTTCTGCTTGCGTAACACACTGGCTTATCGTCCTGGCTAAGCACAGCTCCTACAGCTAAATTGCTCGCATCTGTAGTTAAAACGAAGTTTTTATTGAAATCTGGATAGCATAGCAATGGCGGGTTTGTTAATATTTTCTTTAATTTGTCAAAAGATTCAATATATGATTGGTCATTTAAATTTATTTTCGTATCTCTCTTTAAATATTTTATCATGGGGCTAGCTAACAATGATCCCTGCGCACGCGAATGCCTGCGCACGCGAACGCATCAAACACTTTGCCGCTAACGCAATGGAGCCAGCCTCATTGTACGAACCCTTTACAACGCTGCATCCACTAATGTTCCCATTCGCCCGGAAACAAAAATAATGTTCAAAGTTATTTTTTTTTAGATATATTTTTAGCTGTATTTGTTAATGTAAATATATTTGTTGAAAAACATGGTAGGCATGCCGATGGAAGGGAGGTTATAATTTTGTTGTCAATTTCAAAAGTTTATTTTTAGAAATTTTAAAAATTTTCTCATTCTGGTTAATTTTAAGCAACCAAAGCCTACGCGTCACGTTGGATCAGTGGATGAGCCACTTGGTTGCTTATACGGGAGGCCCGGGTTCAATTCTCAGTCAAGGCACATAAAATCTAATAGAGGTATATAAAATCTAATATAAAGAGAATTTGTTTTCAATTTATGTATTTCTTTGCGCGGCGCCACTTCTTGCGATGAATTGGCAATTCTCCGAAACTAGAATAGAAAAAAGAATTTCTTAATTTTTTAATTATTTTTTTCATATCTGAACTGCCACATCACTTCCATGAGATGCATGTAGCATTGCTGCTACGGCAGTTCATTTGGCAGGCATGCCGTCCTAGGACATGCCTATAGAAAAAAGATACAAGCGGGTATGGAGGCGAGCAGGCCTGCTGACCTTCCTAGGCATGCCTCCAGCATGCATACTGGATAGCTTTTTATACCCTACACCTATGGTAATAGGGTATAATAACTTTGTGCGAAAATTGTAACGCATGAAAGGAGCCGTCCTAGGTATAGACATAAGTATATAGAAATGCTTAGAATCACTTTCTGTGTTGATTTCCGGTTGTCCGTCTGTCTGTCTGTCTTGCTGTCCGTTGGCGCAGGAGAGAAAGAAGGAGTAGTCCGATTTGGACCAAATTTGGCACACAGTCGCAGTGAACCTTCCACTACTTCAAGTTCCGAGATTAGCCAAATCGGTTAAAGGACACGCCCACAATGGGTCTGTAAGTCCCACTACCCAGGAATATTTCCAGTAAAATTGCTTAAATTTGTGTAATTATTCATTAAAAGGAATGGTGTTAGGTATTTAATGTAAGGTGTGGACCCTCTATGTCATACAAAAAAATGGGCGTGGTCCGCCCACTATATAGACGGTAAGCGGAAAATCCTTATAACTTCCATAATATATACAACAGTCTGTCCATATTTGGTCACTTCATTTCTGGTAAGAACACCTCTTAATTCTCCAAAAATGGGCGTGGTCCGCCCACTCAGTTACTTGGTGTAGGGTATTACTCTGTCGGTGAAACCCGACTGATGCTTCCTTACTTGTTTTTCAACTGGGTACTTTAATGGAAACTTATAACGTTTAATACACTTGCGATACACTATAAATTTAATATTTAATAGAAAGGAACTAAAAATTGTGTATATACTGTAAATACTTTAATGGAAACTTATAACGTTTAATACACTTGCGATACACTATAAATTTAATATTTAATAGAAAGGAACTAAAAATTGTGTATATACTGTAAATACTTTAATGGAAACTTATAACGTTTAATACACTTGCGATACACTATAAATTTAATACTTAATAGAAAGGAACTGAAAATTGTGTATATACTGTAAATACTTTAATGGAAAACTTATAACGTTTAATACACTTGCGATACACTATAAATTTAATATTTAATAGAAAGGAACTAAAAATTGTGTATATACTGTAAATACTTTAATGGAAACTTATAACGTTTAATACACTTGCGATACACTATAAATTTAATATTTAATAGAAAGGAACTAAAAATTGTGTATATACTGTAAATACTTTAATGGAAACTTATAACGTTTAATACACTTGCGATACACTATAAATTTAATATTTAATAGAAAGGAACTGAAAATTGTGTATATACTGTAAATACTTTAATGGAAACTTATAACGTTTAATACACTTGCGATACACTATAAAAATAATATTTAATAGAAAGGAACTAAAAATTGTTTTATTGATAACATAGGAAACCTAGGAAAATAATTTGGTTGTATTGCGTGGACGGAGAAAGCAGGCAGCCGAGGGCTACTATGCAATACTTAACGACGACGCGTAAATGGATTGCTACACACGAGATTTTCTAACAGATCAACTGCTTGATTGTCTGTACAGCACAGTAGGCTTGTGTCGTTCGCGAACTAAAGATCTAAAAGATCTGGTTCTCATATCTGAACTAGCTCTATCGGTCGTTCAGTTGGATGACCTAGATGAACTAAAGCTAAATTTACTTGAATTATAAAAGGCGCCGAGTTTTTCAAGTAACAGGTGCAAGGCACATTAACAAGGTATGCCACCAGAAAAATTGACAAGTATCTAAATCATCTGATGTAAGATCTCTTTTTATTTTACTTATTAGTCTGTAAGAATATTGTTTATTCATAGACTAAATAAATAAATAAATAAATAAATAAATAAATTAAGAGTATCTAGATCGGAAGAATGATCCGCTAGTGTGGTGGCATGAGAAACGTGAGGTATATCCCCGTTTGTATCAGTACATGCTAAAGAGATTTTGCGTAGTGGCTACATCAGTCCCGTGCGAGCGCATTTTTATTATAAGCTTTATATTAACTTCACTTTCTGTCCGCGGTATGTATGTCGTCAAATCTAGTAATCAATTTTTCACCCACTTCCCGACTACTTAGAGATCTGAAACTTTGCATACATGCCTAAACACGAGCCCAATGCATGATTCAATAAATTTTATGGGCGTAGGATAAGGGGCGTGGCACTTTTTTATCAACTCCAGATTTGTGTATAACTTTAGAACTACACATCTCACATCAATGAAACTCGGTAGGAACTTACTACATATCCATATCCTTCTACTGAGAAAATAAGGGGGCACTGGATAAGGGGGCGTGGCACCCCATACAAACAAAATTTTTGATCTCGATTAGCTTTGGAACTAAATGTCGTGCAGCATTGAAATTTCGTATGCAGTCGCCTCTTAGATGTGTCGTCCTTATTTTTATTAACATTTATATAACATACATTTTTAAAAATTGCCACAGACTTCTAACCCGCCCAGCCAACAGAGCGGATATGCAGCAGCTCAAGCATCTGTTCTGCTGATCGTACCCATTTACATACATCTTTTTTCGTTTATTAAAATTTATTTCAAGTTAAAAAACTCATTATTTTTTAATTTGAAAACAAAATAAGTTAACATTTATTATTAAAAATATATGATTTTGTTGTTGCTTTTTATGCAGTTAAACTCGGTTTTTATATATGTACATATGAAGAACATTATGTGCAATGGCTGTGAAAAGTGATTTCTGCTTATCCTGCTACTTTGAATCCTTCAGGTCATTGAGGGCCAGTTTCACAGTGGATGTTTAAACTCTGATTGCAGTTTAAATAGGGAATTTCAGTTTCACAGTGGGAAGTTAAATACAATTTAAATGCCCGGTTGTGGGCATTTAAGTACGGCACAGAGTTGCAATCGAAAACAAATAAACAGCTGATTTCGGATGAGCAAGCAAGCTGCGTCGACAATATTGCAATTTATAAGCGGCCAAATTAAACATACAACTGCATGGTGTAGCACATATAAATGATCCCGTAGTATTATAAATAATATAAACTGTGGATTCTTTGAAGAATATCCAATAATTCACTTCTTTCGGCCGACGAAAAATTTTTAGCTCGCGCTGCCTCCATAATTGAACAATTGAACATATGTTTTTGGCAAGTTGTGCTGTGTTTAATTGTCAAATATTCGAAGTTGCCATTCATTATTCCGTATTTAAATAAATGCACTGTGAAACTCAAGAAAAGTTAAACTAGATTTAAACTCAATTCGCAAATTAGATTTAAACATCCACTGAGAAACTGGCCCTAAAAGAACTAAGTTAGACTTATGCCCGTAATTTCAACGAATAGATAACTACGTAGGTAACTAACTAGTAGATATCTTTACCTATCCGGTAAAATTGGTTTGGTAATTTCAAGGTTTTTTTTACCTACGTGTTTGAACACAAGAGATAAAAAAGAAATATGGCAATATTGTTGTTTACTTTCTTTCAAATGTCAAAAATATTAATTCTAAAATTTGTTTGTTTTGCCGAATTGTGAATTGAATATGTTGAATTGTTATGTTACTTCAATTATTTATTAATAAATATTTGTAAATCTAATTTACAACGAACCAAAATATTTTATTAATGTATTTCTTGTCGTATTAGTGTAGTCTTGATTCAACGTATAATTCTGTGGCATTCTAGTCATACTAATTTTATAGGTATTTCTCTGTTCAATACTTTCAAAGGGCGGTACTTTGTCGGAGTTTTTTTGGCATATATTATGTAAAATTGATGTTGCAATAATAATATCTTGAACGGTCGGAAGGTTGACTCTCAATCCCATTGAAAGAATAGGAAATCGGCGTTTCCAAACCCCGAAACATCTTTCAATTAAATTCCTTGTTCGAATCTGGGATTCATTGTACAATTTTTCCGCAGAAGTTCTAGGATTATTATTTTTATTTTTTACCTAACAGAATACCCAACTGAAATCGTTGGTGTAGGATACACTGCACTTATCTAACCGATAATGCTTACCTTCGAGTTAAAATTACCCAATTTTATTTACACGACAGATATCTAAGCACTAATAGGTATCTATTCCTTGAAATTACGGGCATTAGCTAAGGAAAAATGCATGTCAGGAAGATCTAAACAAACTTCGATAAAGATAAGTACATAGGACACTTGTAATTCATTTGGGGAATCAAATTTAATTGCTTAGCGTATACGCTAGTTGTTGTGTCCTAACATTTTGGATCAATGATATCGAACTGCAGCTGGAACTGTTGGTCAAAGCCGATCAAACAGTCGGACATCAAGTAGAGAGTGAGAACTAGACGTCCACGACGCGGCGGTGATTGGAAGCAGAGGCGACTCGTGGAACGCTGACCCGTATGCTGACGCACTTCATGGCGAACAGCTCGTCGTTTGCCTGGGAGCCAAGTAACATGAACCTGGATTTTCCGGTTGTAAAAGAGTTCCTCGACCGTTTTACGATATGGTTCCTGCAGGCCGGCTTGGTGCAGACCCATCGTTACAGAATGCACCGAGCATCTTGATATTGTGCGTGCGTGTCAGAGTCTTTAATAATCTTACCAGCGAATATAAACACACAATGGCCTCTTGCAATAAAAAATGTCAAAAATTCAGCGCCATATTAAAAATTAATTGACACATCGAAAACAATGTTGCCAGTTTAATTGAACAGCTTACAAAATTAAATTTCTGCACGGTCAAATTGTACATATTCATATGTATAAATAATGCAGGTTTTTTATTTAGTTAATGTAATTATGTTAACGTTTTATCTGTTGAAAACAAATAAAAAAATTTAACAAACTTTAATTAAAAAAGTTAGCAAAAAGAGATCAACACATATTCAAGTTTCTGCGCCTGGCAGCACCGATTGAAAATGCAATGACATATTGGAGGTATGTATGTTAGAAAAAAAAACGAGCGGCATACATAAATGTAAAAATTGGTACTAATAACGCAAATGGTTTTATGGCCGAGTTCTAATGGTGCGTGCATGCGCCACATTGCGCTGAAAATTTTTGACAGCTAAGTTGAACTAGTGCAAACATATGAAGAGAGTGCCAATGAGCGGCGCGCTGAGCGCAGAGCGCAGAAAGTTCACCAACTTTCAACTTTTGCTACACACATTTTGCGCTGACAGCTCATCTACAGCATAGTGTAATAATATCAAGTGAACCAGATAGCAATGACATTCTATTCTCGTACCCTAGCTTGGCAGTTGCGTTGTCAAAAATATTAACCCGTTTTCAGTTTGTGTTATGAGTTTGCGTTTGAAGAAAAAAGTAAAAAGAAAAAAATATCAATGCCGAACTCTTGCTATTTGTGCAAAAGCACTTACGATGCAGCGGTGCCGATGTTTTCGCTGCCAAAGGATGAAGATTTGCGACGAAAGTGGTTAAGAGTATGCAATACCACTTTTTCATCCTCAGCGCGTGTTTGCGCTAACCATTTTGAGGAGAAGGAGATATTAGGCAGTAAGAAAAGGCGATTGGGACCATTTGCGGTTCCCTCAAAACAATTGCTGGTTATTAATACTTTCATTACTGAAAATAAAAATTGCATGGTAAAAATGTTGAGTAGCTTTTTTGTACTAATGTCTCGGATGGGTTAAGACATATAACGAAGAAGGAGAAAAGAAAAATCAAAAAATTTTTAACAAGCTAGGGTACTTCAAGCTATCTGGTTCACTTGATATTATTACACTATGATCTACAGCATAGTGTAATTGTCAAAAAATATTTTGATTTTTCTTTTCTCCTTCTTCGTTATATGTCTTAACCCATCCGAGACATTAGTACAAAAAAGTTACTCAACATTTTTACATACCAAACAATTTTCAGTAATGAATGAAAGTAGTAATAACCAGCACGTGTGTTACATTTTTTATAACAAATAGTTTTTATAAAACAATTTTTAATATTTTTTTATAACGTTTAAGTTTGTTATTAAGTTTATTTCGTTTGTGAATTCTTTTCAAATGTTTTATCCGAAAGTGCATGCGGCATGTAAAAAACAGTTTTTTGACATTGTTTGGTAATGCAATATCATTACACTTAGAAATTAAATTATCACATAAATTTTGAATACCATCAATTTCGTCCCCATTTTTGACCATTTGTGCTTTTCCACAAATAGCAAGGGTTCGGCATTGATATTTTTTTCTTTTTACTTTTTTCTTCAAACGCAAACTCAAACACAAACTGAAAACGGGTTAATATTTTTGACAACGCAACTGACAAGCAAGGGTACGAGAATAGAATGTCATTGCTATCTGGTTCACTTGATATTTATTACACTATGATCTACAGCTCGCATACACACTTTGTGGTTGCCATCAGTGTGAAATATAGAAATATAAGTGTGGTAGCTGAATATATTTTTATGTTGTACTTATTTCAATCAATATTAGGTTTAAACGGTATATACACAATATTAAAAGTTAATATAGCTATAAACTTGGGACGAAATATGTTCTGTAAACTATTTAAGAATGTTTACTGCTCAAGTTGTAAATTGCCGAAGTGGGGTGACTATTTTTGGAGCGCACGCATTCCGTGCATTGGAACAGCTAAAGTGCGCTTCAAATTTTTTCGGTTACGCACTGGCGCAATGTGGCGCACGCACGCACCATTAGAAATCGGCCATTACAACGGAATGGTACTAATAAGGAAATAATTATGTACTAATAATGGAAATAGTAGTACTAATAAGGGAAATAGTATGAAAATTTAGCGGTTTTCGCCGAGAAGCGGCAACACTGCACACTTGGCGAACTGCCAAAGAAATGAAGCTTGACCGGCGCGGTGATTAGGGACACGAATATCGAAAAATAAAGTATCGATTCCTACTCATTTCGGCATCGACTGAAAAGTATCGATGTACTCAAAATATCGGTGGAAAAGTATCGATATTCAAAATATCGAAATTTACTACTTATAGTAAATAAAATTAGTTATTTCAGAATTTTGTCAAAAAACATTAACAAAGAAAAAAGAAATGTTGCACAACAGTCCTTTATATTATTTCAATCAGCCTTAAAAGAAAAAACTATTTTAATAAATTATCTACTTATTGAGATCAATCAATTTAAAGCAAAGGGAACTTTTAAGTATTCCATTCTGCATCCTCTAAACCGCTTAAGAATAGAATTTTATTTAATTTTTTGTCGGCGAGTCGATTACGCATATGTATTACTTATAGTAGCTCCGGTTTGGAAAAAGTTTTTCGGATGTAACCGATGTTGAGGGTATGTGTAAGTATTCCCGCGATACTTTATACAAAAATGGATACATGTTTTTCAACTTTTCCCAACTTATTAACAGTGATGTTCGGTGACTCCTTCATACCGAAATCGCCTTTGACGAATGTGCCCCAAGGACGAAGGTACCCCCCTCTCCCCTACTAATTCCCAGGCCCGCCTTTTGGCGGGGTTAACGAAAAGTCCCCTAAAAAACAACAAATAATATATGCAAGCATGTGTTTATTTGTAGCGCATGGGTTTAGCTTATTTCGATTCGCAGAAAATTAATTTCAAAGTCAAATTTCGCAGTGCTCGGACGTAAATAAATATATTCATTCAAACAGTGATTTTCAGAAAAAGAAATAATATACATAGTTAATTTCATCGTACAGAGTTAAAAATAATATTATATAAAAAAAAACTTTTTAAAAATAAGCTTTAATTCATTTAATGTACTAAAAAGTAGAAAATAAATTGTTTCGAAGTCACCAGTATCTTACTATCCCTAAAAGCTTGGGGCGCTCATGTGTTCAATATTTGTCAAACAGTTACCACAATATTTTATTTAAATAATTTTTTGCAAATAGATTCTAGTAATGAAAGATATTTTGAATATGGATATTGAGCGCACAAGCTTTTATTAATAGTAGAATACAGGTGACTTGGAAACAACTTATTTTCTACTTTTTAGTACATTAAAGCTTATTTTTAAAAAGTTTTTTTTTATATAATTTTATTCGGGGACAGGACATATAATAAATTAACGCCGAACTCTGCTGAAGCCATCTAAAGTGTCAAATTTGAAATTTTTGCATAGCAATATGTAAAGAATTTTGTACTTATTAATATTAATTACTTTTTTTATATGTTATTGAAAGATCTCATATTTCATACACAATTTTTACAAACGTGTTATTTTAAAGAAAGCATTTAAATGTATGTTCAAAGCTTGAAGCTTTGTTTAAGTTGGTTTTTGTATAGAAAAGAAGATAACAAAATATGAAGATAACAAAATATTTGAATTTAATTTAACAACAAAAGAACAAATTAAAGTTAACTGTTCTAAATAAAATATTTTCCCTTATTTTTATTAAACTAAATGTTCTATTACTAAAAAAATTTTCGAGAATGTTTTTTTTTCGTAATTTTACGTAAACGCAAAACTTTGGCCGTTGACTTTAATACGTAAAACATATTGCAGCTGTCAGTCCTTTGCATATTTCACTTTCGCTGATCATTTTGCTAGTATTAATATACAGCTGTTTTTGTTGAACTAAAGTTGAGGAGCAAGCACTTTTCTGCAACAAAGCTATAGCTGACATGTTTTTCAAGCTCCGTTACGCTTACGTACAAATTCGTTTAAAGTAATCGCATGTATAGAGCTCGGGTATAATAGGTTGTGTCAGCTGAAAACGGAAAAATATGTTACGGCTACACTAACTGAGCCTTAAATTGTGACTAGTAGACCCCGCTTAACTACCAGACAAAATCGAACGATCTTGGAAGTGCATTTAAAATTTTTTCCAGAACAAATAGAATAATTTTAACGAACTAGTGAACTAGAAAATAACTAGTTCTAAAAGGTAACCTAATCCAAACTGAACTAATCGCTCAAGTGAACTAAACGGCACAACTCTACAGCACAGGGCAGTGGGTCAAAATGCTGGAATTTTTGCGTGTACACAAAAGCACATAGCAAACTGCTACAAGGCTCTATAATGCGCGCAGTGATTCTTGATACGAAAACTGCTCGCAGCGCTATCGGGCTGTTTTCCCGGCTTGCTGCTCTGGGTGCTGTTTGCAACTTTGAATGAAATGCTGCAGCTGCTCCTACGTCCTGCTGTTAATTATACGATGTCTAGAAATTAAAAGAAATAAGATAAAACACCAAATTATTGAAAATTTCCAAAAAATACTCACTTTCCGCTTTTTTTGTTTCCATTTTTCGTTTATTTTTGAAGAAGAGGAAGCACAAACAGCTGTTTTTACAGCAAAGAACTTTGCAAAGCTTTTTTCGTGATACGGTTGGCAAGGAATAGGGTTGCAGAAAGCTCGTCACAAGAATCTTTCACAATCACAATTCTGTCTCAATCAATTGTGACGGAATGCAAGAATAGGGCCTTTAGCCTTATTAAACAAACTGAATACAATATTTCTGATCTCAGTCATTATATTATAATACAAATGTATAAGTATATAAATATATAAGTACATAAAATAAAATTTCTATATGCCTCAATTAAAAACGAACATAATTCCATTTGTATGTTGTAACTCATTACAGTGGAAATATAAGAAAAAAAGCGTAGGGAATTTTGTAGGGACAATTTTTTGTGGGCGTAGGGAAAAGTAGAGATTTTTTTTGGGCGCTGTAGGGATTTTTTTTTTAAATTGTTAACAACACTGATTAGCACGTGTGAAGTTGGATCTCTATTTAATCGGGAGAATAATTAAAATAAATATGGGCAAAGCTAAGAAGAGATCTAATGTCAAGAAACCACCACCAAACTTTAAGGAAAAAGAGCCCAACGAACTGGTGGAGGCGCCACATTCTTTTATCATACATCGCGGACTGTCGTGTCCATACATTGTGGATTTGACCATAGATTTTCGCAGAATTATGGAGCCCTTTACTGCTATGAACTTGAAGGAGAAAAAAATCAATCGCATTAAGGATTTTATCAGCATGAGCAGCTTTTTCCATGTCTCTCACATGGGGATCTTCAATAAGGCAGCCACACAGTTGTCGTTCAAAGTGCTTCGATTGCCACGCGGTCCGACGTTAACTTTTAAGGTGAATGTCACTCGAAACCCCCAAGTTTCTCTTTTATATATGTATATGTACTATACTTTTTCCCTCCAGGTGCATCAATTCACTTTGGCGCGCGATATACTCTCCAACAGCAAGCGACAGTTTGTTGACGACGAGATCTTTAAGCACTCACCGCTGGTAGTGATGAACAACTTCACGGGCGAAGGCAAACACTTGAAACTAATGGCAAGCACGTTTCAAAACATGTTTCCCGCTATCAATCTTGCACATGTTAGTATGCCTCTTAAAAAGATTTTCTCAATTTTTTTTAAACCGTTAATATAGGTTAATATAGCCACAATACGACGTTGCGTGCTCTTCTCATACAGTCCGCATACGAATCTGGTCGAAATGCGTCACTACTGCATACAAGTGGTACCGGTAGGTCTATCAAGAGGAGTAAAGAAAATTGTGCTGGGCAAAATTCCAAATTTAACTAAATGCGAGGACATCGCCGATTTCATAATGCAGTGAGTTTGCGGTCAAGAAATATGCAAGAGTAACCACCTCTTTATTGACTTTCATAAATTCCCAGAGATGGTGTTGCCTCAGAATCTGAAGTAGAAGACGATGAGGATTCACAAGTAGTGCTACCGCAGACATTAAAACGCAAAGGTAACATGGAGAATAATAAGTCTGCAATAAAGTTACACGAAATCGGACCCCGTCTTACACTGCAACTAATGAAAATTGAAGAGGGCCTGCTTACGGGGGAAGTACTCTACCACGATCACATTGTACGCACGGAGGAGGAACAGGAAGCTATGCGCAAAATGATCGAAAAGAAACAAAAAATGAAAGAGCAACGAAAGCGCATGCAAGCAGAAAATCGTGAGCGCAATCTGAAGGCAAAACAAGACGCCAGGAAAAAGAGACGTCACGAGGGCGACGAAGACAGCGAGCCAGATAATGATGCTGAATATTACAAAGAGGAAGTGGGCGAGGAACCAGACGAAGGTAACCTCTTTTTTTATTTTTTATAAAGCATATAGAAATTTGCTTTTTTCTTTTTCAGAACTTTTTAAGACAGCAGAGAAGTACAATCAAAATCGACCGAGGCTGCCGCCGAGTCTGAAGCATAAGTACAAGAAAGTAAAGACGGCTCAAAAGAAAAAGTTCGAAAAATAAAAACAAATGTTCAAACAATATAAAAAGTCCGTAATTTCAAGAGTAACGATGATTATGGATATGTACGTTTTTCCTAATTCTGTTAAATAGCCTCAAATGACGCATCGTCAAAAGCTGTATTTAAATATGTACAGGGCGATTTGATTCGACTCTAAAATCTTTTCAATTACATACTTTGGTTAGGCGGCCATAAATTGCTGCTTGGACAGCCATCAACGAATTCTTTATCGGCACGTCAGGAAGTTAAGTCTTTCAGGTCAAGTTTTTTTTGGGTTTTTATTGGCAGTGTAGAGCAGATTCAAGCAAATCAACATTTAATTGTATGGCATACCTATGTACTTATTTTCTTTACGGTTTTATCATGGGAAATCAACACATACCTTCTTTCCATATACATATATCTTATATTTTTATTGTTTTTTATGTACTTGGCTCAATTTATAAGATACTTAGTCTTGTTTTAGAGCCGCGAAATATTCTCACATTTATATAACATACAATAGTTTAAATAAATTATATTATCCATTTAGCTAAACATACGCTGAACAAAGTGCTTGTAGTGATCGTCGCTACTCTTCCTGCTTTCCGTTATGGCGTTATAGAGCTTGATAAATTCCTTTTTCTCCCGATAGTTATGTACGCTTTCGACGAGTTTTTGGGCAATTTCGTACTCTTTGGTCTTGAAAAATGCCATAGCTCGTCGATATATACTTTTATCTGTGGGCTCTGCAATATTTTCGACAAAATTTGTATGATAGAGGACATCTTCGTAGCGCTTTTGGTTGAGTAGACATGCAGCCAAGTTGGTTTGAATCTGTATGAATAATGCGTTTAAATCGCTTCCAGCCATACCATCTGTCTTCGCCGTCAAGTTGTCGAAAGGCATAAACGAGATGAGGCATTTCGCAGCCCGGGTGAAATAGTCGTGTGAAAACAATGGGTACTGTTTAAACATTACCACGCCATTCTCTTTGTACCGCAACGCTAATGAATACATTTCACCAACATTGAGTTTGTGAACCTCTTTTGTAATCAGTATCAGCTGCATAGTCACAAGAAATCTGATTACTCCGGCTTCCCCGTCTGCTGTGCAAATGCTGCAAAGCGCCTTTTCGCCTACTAACATTTGCTGCAACAATAACTCCACATAATAGTCAACTGGCGTAAGTGCCGTTCCCATTTCCAGCGTCTGTTCCTTTCCCAGGTGCTCCGGTGCCAAAAATTTACTAGCGCGTCGACCCAGACCTTCCACACTTTCAAGCGTTATGTTCACTTTTGACACAAGATGTGGCTTCACGAGTTGCTCAAATTTCAAATCAACAACTTTTTTGTGCAGACCCTTACTCTCCAACCTCCATTCAGTGCCTATGTACCATTCCATCACGACCAGTATGAATGAAATGGAAAAAATTCTTGAGAGTTTTGTAAAACCTGTCTAGAATAGTGCTATTCTGTGCTTTTGGTTTCGTGTTGTCCAGTTTGTGTTTTGACCGCCGGCGCAGGGACACTACCCAGTCGATATCGATACGATATTATTGCGTTCGATATGAGTATTTTACGATAGTTTAAGTACGGTATAGTGCAATCCCCCCAGATATCGATAACAAGTGCCTTAAAGCCTCGTTCACATTCGACTTTTGCTTCGCTTTGCTTCAGAATTTCGCGTTGACAGATAAGTTCAATACATGCTTTTATATGAGGCTTGCTAAATAGAACGCGAGAAAAGCGAAGCAATGCGAAGCAAAATGTTGGGTAACTCTCAACTTTTTTGCGCTTTGACAATCAGTTGTTGAAATTTTTTGTGATATTTTTCATTTTCTCGTGCGCTTCCAGTTGGTTTCATTTTCTCGTGCGTTTGCGTTTACACCAGTTGACCACCACCTGTTCTACGAAGTGGACAATAAAGAAAAATCTTAAGCCTCGTTCACATTCGACTTTCCTCGCTTTGCTTGACAGTTCGAGATTCAACAACAAAGCGTGAAAAGTATAAGGCTTGCTACAATGAACGCTTTAACTTTGGATTTTACTGATATAATTGCAGTAGTAGTAGTTATGCTACTAATGTTTGAAATTCGCGAGTGTCTTAATTGTAAACGCAAACGCACGAGACAATGAAACCAACTGCAAGCGCACGAGAAAATTAAAATTATCACAAAAAATTTCAACAACTGATTGTCAAAGCGCAAAAAAGTTGAGAGTTGCCCAACATTTTGCTTCGCATTGCTTCGTTTTGCTTTCCTCGCGTTTTATTTAGCAAGCCTCATATAAAAGCATGTATTGAACTTATCTGTCAAAGCGAAATTCTGAAGTAAAGCGAAGCAAAAGTTGAATGTGAACGAGGCTTTAGCAACAAATTATGTTTCCACTTTTGACACTCTTTAAAATTTGTCAGCACCAGTGCTCGGCAGGGTAGGAAATCCCCGTACTTTCGTACTGATTTGGGTACATTTTTATTATTTGGGTACGCGTTTTATATCCCAGAGTACGTTTTATTTTTTGGGTACGCTTTTCATTTTTCAGGGTATGTTGAGATATCAACACTGTGGGGCGAATGCCAGGAGCAAACGAATCTTGTAAAATGAGCACGCGAACGACCAGACATAAGAAGCTAGTAAGGAATACGAAGTGGGAGGTACGAAAAATTTTTGGTACCTTGGTACTCGATTTGCCATACAAAACTCCATAGAAAATATGATACAAGAGTACGAGAATTTTGGTACCCGTACTGTTATTGTTTACATTTCAGATGAGTAAAATATCATTTTTATATGAAAATGAACGATTTTTATGGAATTTGAAATGCATTTGCATTTAGATGAATAAAACTAATAAAACTGCATAAAGTGTTGCAGATGTCAACTTTTTCCATCCAATTAAAACCAAAAAGAATTTCGAAGTTAAATTTTTATTGATAAAAATATTAAATACACATATCTTTAGTTATGCATCTGTAGTGACCACATTTGACATTAAAAATAAGCAGAAAACTGTGCATGACATTAGTTAAATAACATATTATATGCGCTTGAAAAAATTGCGCCAAAAAGAGCACAACTTTGCGTTAATATTTACTGCATATTGCAGAATTTTCACTCAAATAAAAGGCACACACATAAAATATAGGTATATAAATTCACTTCCCCGGAATTTCATCGCATGACACTTTCGGATTGTTTAATTATTTGGAAACGTACCACTTCGTACCAGATAGAAAAATTTTTGCTGCGCGCGGCACGAGATTTTGTTCTACGACTGCATGAAACATTAGTTGTTTCTAGGGATGGGTAACGCAGCGCTGCGTTGAGTTATTGCGCTAGCGCACTGAAATGCGCCATTGCGCTGATACACCATTAGCGGGGTTTAGACGATCCTACATGTCGTCCAACATGGCTTGACGGCAGGAATAACTGTACACGTGCCGCTGCGTATACACGGTCCCACATGTCGTACAACATCACTTTCTTCAAGTTGGCAAGCGAGACGCACGCATACAGCCAATGCCTTTTTACCGACGGCAAATGAGACTTTTGAAAAAGAATGGGCGTTTTCAGCTCTCGTCGATAGCATTCGACTCAATTAGTTTTTTAAAAGCGCTACGTACACTTTATTTTGTGCGTTTCTATTTCTATGAACTCCGCCATTAATTTTCAAGTTTCAGGAAAATTATTTAATTTATCTCTTTTATGCATCTTTTGTGCATAACATTCATTTTCATAGTGATGCAAAATGAAATGCTATAGCATTAAAATTTTAAAGCCATTTTTATTCATTTAATTTTATACATCCTTAAGTTTTTCTAATTAACGTATATTTCAAAGTAAGAAGCAACTGTAGGTTGCAGCTCAATGAAATTCTTACTGTCCGTGATCATGTTCACAGCACGGACAATTTCTCAAAGTGCCAAAATACACTAGGCTTGACCAACATGTGTTTACACAGGTTGGATGGTTTGACAAGCGAGCAGAAATATCAACAAATTTTGAAAACCATCCCACATGTGTGACAAGCAGTTATTTCTTGCGTATACACGATCCAACATCGCGGCTTGTCCTACATGTTGAACGACATGTAGGACCGTCTAAACCCCGCTATTTGGCAACACTGTGGCGCAGTAGCGCAATAACTCAGCGCAAATTCAGTTGATACATTCAGCGCAGTGTTGCCAGCGCCTAGCGATGGGTAGCGCAGCGCTGCGTTATTGTGCTAAGACTCCCTTTGTTGTCGAAAACCAACAACAAACACGCCGGCCTGAATTCAGCGCAGTGTTGGCAGAGACTAAATATAGACTCTGGTGTTGCATTGACGAATTTGTAACTCAAAGCGCAAATGAACCAATTTTATTTTGCAATATTATGTATGTTAATTATGTTCTACAAACATATTTAGGTCTTCATTACATTCCCAAACAAAATAATATAACAAACCGGGCCATAATTTGTATATATGTATGTATAAATAATCTTTTTATTAAACAATTCAATTGTAAAAACACTTATGCACAACACTACAAACACGTACTGATACACTTGCGCTGGCTTCAGTGTATCAGCGCACAAAAATTTGCGCTATTACCCATGCTGTATCATTTTGAGTATCATGGCGCAATTGAGTTAACGCATTGCGCTGATACACTTCACTGCGCTAGCTTCAGTGTATCAGCGCACCAAAAATTGCGCCATTACCCATGCCTAGTTGTTTCTGTTTAGCATAAGTCATGCCTCCAAACATCTTATCTCTTTTTCTCTCACGTGAACATGGTACCCATTTACATTTTTGACAAATTCCAGCATCTGGAAGGGCTGCAATACAAGGTACTGGCAGCAAAGAAGAATGAAAGTGCAGGGTTGTATTGAGAGGGAAAAACCTGTGCTAGTAACTTAAACATGAATAATGGGCAGAAAATTGTATTATTAATAAATTAAATAAATTAGATCATTGACAATGTTTGAAAGTGTTGTAATTTTGTGCTAGTTTCGTGTAGGTTATAAGAAGTAAGGGAAAATTTTGTTCACCGAAGGAGGTTTTTATGGCCAGGGACCGTTTTTTTTTTGCTCATCAAACCGAAGTGGAAGACGAACTCATCCGTATCGTAAAAAAAATTTTATTCTCAAAGTACGAAATTTATGGAAAAGGTACGTTTTTTTAAAAAAAAACACGTGCGCTTAGACCACACGGCTGAAGTAAAACTTTTTTTGGATGTTTTTATTTTATTTTTGCTTGATAGATAATCATTATCTGTTATATTGTTTAGATTTCTTAAATGAATTCAACACTTTTAGTGGTAGAAATTTTATTTATTTAACTCAGTAATATTATTTCCATCAGTAACTTCAGAAATTGCGATATATATTTCTAGCGTAGAAACAATCGGCTTATGATACGTCTAAGAACTTAAATTTTCAAGATACCGCGAGAAAACTGCAATGTTGTAGACTCATTGGGATTGTTGCTCATTCGTAGTTGTAATGCATCATGCAGGAATTGGATAAAAGGTTGGGATTCTTCCGACGCGAAATTAAGGTTTTGAAACCTCCAGCTTAAATTAATGGCATTGTGTGATAGTTCCTTCCCAATTCTTGTGAGCCTACTAAACCATATACGAGGAGTCTTCTGTGTAAGAAGCTGATAATATTTTGCACACTATTATTGGGAGATATGTTAACTGCACCCATTATTAAATTTGTTCCATCTTCTAAAACGCAGTTTGCAGCACAGATATCTCCAATTTCACTTACATTGCGTAAAAATATATTCATATTTGAAGCTACTATGTTGGTGTTATTAATATTAGCATAGATTGCAAAACCCCCACAACGAACATTGCTGCGTTTAAATTTAGCAACGATTACGATTCATTTGCCATTCCATTCTTGGTCGGCAACAGAAATCGAACAAATCAAAACAAATGGAATTTTGCCTTTATTTGACTTTTTCTGTGCTCAGCGGCAACACGCTTTCTCATATTTGCGCTCTCTCGCTCACGAAACAATCAGGAGAGCGACTGGACGGCCGAATTCGCCTGCTTGATAATTTTGTGCCTAATAGATTCTATTTACGAGATGCATCTTCTCTATTATTTAAGTTACCTAATATTACCACCTGTTCGCAACTTGTTTCTTACGCAAAGGTCCATCCTGTGCACACACCAGGCGCAGCTTTTTATAAACTCTGGCAACTTTTTTACCTACTTGCAATTTTACAGCACAAGTATTAAATGTTATCCGAGTATCGGGTCCTAAAAGTATGCCATAATTTAATTTGGCAAGACAGAAAAGATATAAGCTTACCTAATATCACCACCTGTTCGAAACTTGCTATGTCGAAAAATTTATCCGTACCCAGAATTTTGGCTCCTAAAAGTATGCTTTATTTTAATTTGGCAAGAAAGACAACAGATTTAAGCTTTCTTGTTGCTATGTCGAAAGCTTTATCCGTAACAAAAATTTTGAGTTTAGCCTCCGCAAAGAAGTTTTACTTCAAAAATGGGGTACGTTTTTATTTTGGCTTAGTCCAACTCTGGTGCTCGGACTTCTACACTAAAGTGGTAGATCTACATACAATCCATTTGAAGAATTTTAAATTTTTACCACTTCTTCTACTCAGCTCTGTTATTTACCACTTTTTATCATAGTCTTTTATGTTCTGTCTGTCAACGTACTTTTTGGCAACATACAAATTGCAATGTACTTAAATAAAAGGAAAACCGTATTGCCGCACTCTTATCGGAAGACGATACATTTTTAGAAAAACTTTAAGCAGAGACATTTTATTAGAACTCTCTGCTTTAAGTTTATTAACCCTGCTGTTATAACGTTATTTTTATAAGCTTTATAATCAGGCATGTTCCAGAATCCGAATCGGAATTGCTTCGGAATCGGAATTGAAATCCGATTCGGATTTAAAATGGTGTTCCACAATCCGAGTGAAATAGCCCCTTTTGGAATGAATTTCGAATCCGAACCAAAACAAACTTCGAACCAGCTGTTTTGTGTTGACACAAAAGAAAAGTAAATACAAAAGTAATTCAAATTTTAAAATTTGTGCATTATTTGTGTAATCTTTATAAAATATAACAAAATAAGCCAAAATGAGTTCTGCAGTTTTGCTGGCGTTGTTGGTTGGCAAGAACAACACCCACGAGAAAAACTAAAACGAAAATATCAGCGAGACAGCATCAATCCAATGGAATTGTCGGATTCCGCGTAAGAACTGTTCAAAATTATAGTTAGCTCACTTATAACTTCTAAATTTTTCAGATTTGTTGCTCAATACCGCGTTAACAAAGATGCGTTCCGTATAATTCTTCATCAAGTGAAACCTTTTGTTGGGCAATGCTCTGTTCCACTAATCTTGCAATTTGCTGCAACATTGCGATTCCTTGCCGAGGGAGGTTTTCAAAGATCGGTGCGAATGGACTCGAATATCGCTATGGCCAGAAGTAACCGTTTTTATAATGAAAATGTAAAGTTTTTATTTTAAATTACATAAATTTTATTGGAAACATAAATGGAGCTTAACCATTAAAGAAAAAGTTTGCAGCTTTTATTTGATCCTCATGTTTCTTTAATTGGAAAATTATTTCTCATTTATATCATTAACAGTGAAGCCTCACTTTGGCTTCATTTAAAGAATAAGGGCATAAATGTCTAAGATTAGGTTGAAACTAGTTGCAATAGATCGCTTCATATTCAAGGAAGATTGAATAGATCAATACATCATAGATTTATCCAAGCAAATGCTTCTGCACGTAATGTTATACATAAAAAAATGCAAAAACGAATTCATAAATTTCATTATAATTCTAATTCCACTGGCAGTTACGTCATCGGAATAAATCCGAAGAAAATTTCCGAAGTTCGGAATGTAGAACACCAAATTTCCGAACCAAATGCGTTCGAACTCATTCGGATTTTAAAACAGGGTTGCATCGGTAAAATATTTCCGATAATCGGAATGCAGAAGAGATCTGAACACGAGCACGATACATGAATCAATTTTATGGGCGTAGGATAAGGGGCGTGGCACTTTTTTATCAACTCCAGATTTGTGTATAACTTTAGAACTACACATCAATGAAACTCGGTAGGAACTTACTACATATCCATATTAGAGGTCTGCATGAATGCATTTGGTTTGCCTGTGCACTACGGTTACCCATTTCATTGCACTCGGCGCACGAGTGAAACATTTGAATGGGTGAAACACTCACAAAACCTCTCAATACCAAAACAAATACCCACTCGTGCCATTATTTTCAAAGAGAGTAAGAGTAGCATTTGTTATCTTGCTCTATTTGCTACAATCAAAACAAACAAAACGAATGTAACAAAGCAAAGCTATTGTATAGTGAGTGAAGTGGGTAAAGTGGGTGCAGTGAATGGTAAGCTGGAGAATTTTGGCGAAGCCGCTGCTGCGCGCCGGTTAGTAATGCATCGTCCGAAAGTCTTTTCTTCGGCAAATAATGTTTAAAATGACCACAATATGCATAGAAATTATAATTAATACACTAAAACGTCTTTCCATCAGAAATTCTTTAACAAAAAGCTCAGCCTCTTAATTCTGTATAGCCCCTTAAATACTCGGTGCACCCACTGCATTGCACTCTGTTTACCAAAACATTTGAATAGTGGGTACACTGCTTGTGAGTAATGTGCTTGCGCTTACAATTTACTCAATTGTTTTGCTATCTCATTCACTCTTAAGGCATATGTGCTTATTCAACACGTGTTTGGAAATAAGTGCACATGCGAGCGAAAGATTCAAACCCGAATGAATGTCTTGGTCGCTCTTTCAAATGCATTCATGCAGACCTCTAATCCATATCCTTCTACTGGGAAAATAAGACGGGCGGAGGACAAGTGGGCGTGGCACCACCCATACAAAAAAAAATCGTTTATTTAGAATAGCTTTGGAACTAAAGGTCGTGCAGCATTGAAATTCCGTATACAGGCCCCTCTTGGATGCTTCGTCCCACTGGTAAAATTTTATGGGCGTAGGACAAAGGCGTGGCACTTTTCAAGCAACTACACACTTGGGCTTCAGTTTATAATTATAGGTACACCACACATCAATGAAAAACGATAGGAACTTACTTGCCGCGCCCTGCTGGCAAAATAGCAACAACTCACCGCGTCACAAATATGCCACGAATATTAGGGTCGATCACTGCCGTATTATTTGTTAAATTGAGGATATGACATATGACGATAGGAAACACTGTGAATACCCTAAATATTGTGTACTGCTCTGCAAGTTTAAAATTCTTTTTGCGAAAAATTTCAGAGCTCTAAAATTGAATTTATGGAAGACTAAAAAGTAGAAAATAAAATTATATAAAAAAAAAAAATGTGTGCGTCTCGGGACGCTCGACAGAAGTGATAACTTAAACTAATCCAAGTTAAACTATTTAATATTGAAATTTTTTAACTTGAGAAAAGCTTAGGTTATTACTTAAATTTCATGCATGTCAACATGATAATGTGAGGAAAGGTTATTCATCAATAAAATCTTTTATTGATTATAAAATATATTTAATTCTCAGTTACAATTCTTCAATATGTACATTAGAATTTTGTGTAAGTATATTATTAGTATCATTATTCAATCCTATAAAAGTAACAATTGGCTTATGGTAGCTATAATAAGCAACGAAATTTTTACATTGTATGTCATCTAAAAATCTTGCAAAGACTGCATCAAGTACAGTTCCATGACTTGTTGTAGCTTCTTCTGGCTTATTAATCATTTTCAATTGTAGTTTGGATTGTAGAAACGATACTAAATTTTTAGCTCGATCAGCAGCAAAATTAACATTAAAATCTCCAGTCAAAATTAACGGAATTTTATGATAATTTTCATTAAGTAAAGCAGAACCTTCTAGTGTATAAATTAAAAGCTGTTTATGAATAAATTGAATGATACTTGAAATACTTTGGTTTGGAGATATATATATATTGACAATAATAATTTGTTGCTTTGCTTCATTGAGACATTCCACTATACACATTTCACCAAGATCGTTTTGTTTAGCCGTATTAAAGCTTGTAGCATTATTAATTTGTACTTCCATATGTGAAGTAACAATATTAATGCAATCATGAACATTCTGATAAATTGCAACGCCTCCTGCTCTTATATTTTGACGCTTCGATTGCACAATACGATTAAAAGATGGAATAATTTTAGTATCATCATTTTTAAGCCACGTAAATTTTGCACTTGGGTCATTTTAATAAAGCCCACAGTTCCACTCAGTTTCGCTCAGTCACTCGTCCTCTCAGAGAACCGCTCTGCTACAAGAAATTCCAAACTCAAAGTAAATATAACGAGGGCTGCTTAGGGCCAGTTTCACAGTGGATGTTTAAACTCTGATTGCAGTTTAAATAGGGAATTTCAGTTTCACAGTGGGAAGTTAAATACAATTTAAATGCCCGGTTGTGGGCATTTAAGTACGGCACAGAGTTGCAATCGAAAACAAATAAACAGCTGATTTCGGATGTGCAGGCAAGCTGCGTCGACAATATTGCAATTTATAAGCGGTCAAATTAAACATACAACTGCATGGTGTAGCACATATAAATGATCCCGTAGTATTATAAATAATATAAACTGTGGATTCTTTGAAGAATATCCAATAATTCACTTCTTTCGGCCGACGAAAAATTTTTAGCTCGCGCTGCCTCCATAATTGAACAATTGAACATATGTTTTTGGCAAGTTGTGCTGTGTTCAATTGTCAAATATTCGAAGTTGCCATTCATTATTCCGTATTTAAATAAATGCACTGTGAAACTCAAGAAAAGTTAAACTAGATTTAAACTCAATTCGCAAATTAGATTTAAACATCCACTGAGAAACTGGCCCTTACTGTGAGAAAATTCTCCCATTTTGTGGGAATTCGAACTCTTTTTCTACATATTCTTAACAAAATGCTGTTGTTTTGTATTACAGCATTTTGGAACTCAGCCATACTGTTTTATTTATTGATTTATGTTTTTTACTACCATTATTTTGAATGAAAATGTGGCTGAAGTGCCAATTCCCATGGGAGAATTTTTTAAGCATTTGAGAGAATTGGCTTTGACTGAGTTTGCACCCCTGATCGCACGACTCAATGGCTTGGTTCGTTCGGTTTTCGTACTCAAATGAGCCGAACGAGCATTTTTTGCGGCTGATTTTCGTATTTTGCATGGTGTTATGAAAGTCGTGTGCATGTGCTCTTCTTCTGCATGTCGGCAGCTCAGCCAACAAAGTATACGAAGAATCAGAGCAGCGCTCGGCTAGACGATATTCCCGACAGCGCTGCTGTTTGATTCTGTGTTGTTGTTGTTTTCATATGAAAGACAAAAAATTCTTTGGCTCTGCTCTGCCATAAACGAACAAAAGGAACTTCAATATACATACATATGTACATATGCGTATGTCGAATTTCCTGGCATTTGCGTATGCTGTGTTATGAATGAAATCTGCTTGCAGCTTCCAACTCGTTTTGAAATTTCAAATCGAAGTTGGAATTTGTTGAAATATCGCAAACATTTTTCCAATGTGCGACATTTCCAGAGATAATACTTAAATTTAAAAGGCTTTTTATAGAATATTTATACATTTTAATAAAGAATGAAATATGCACATATATTAATATTAGATATTTTTGTCAATATCACCTTAATAAAAGTGATGTTGGCAAATAAATAACTTCTTAATATAGTCATTGCCCTATAATAAGATCAGCAGAGGGAAATTGAAATAAATTTTAAATCGCCAAAATTATCATTTGGTATGAACAAGAAATACACAACAACAACAACACAGAAACAACCAAATGCCTTTTTCGTGCTTTGAGCATACCCGAAATGCCAAATCAACGACTGTCAACGAAATTCTCTGAGCGGTTGAGTAGTTTTTGTGTCCCCCTTTGCTGCGACCGAAATATGAAAAATGGCCCTCACTTCGATTTGCCGAAAATTTGAGTAGCGTATATTTGGGTAGCGTCTGTCCGAAAAACAGCTAAGCGCTGTGGGTTAGAGTGAGAGAGGAGGGGCCCGCGTACCGCTGCCGTATGCGTGAGAGAGAGGGAAGCCAGACAGACTGGCACCGTAACGCGTTACGTTACGAAGCGGTTTACCCTCCCATAAAAAGTTATCACTTCAAAAACTTTTTAAAAATAAGCTTTAATTTATTTAATGTACTAAAAAGTAGAAAATAAATTGTCTCCAAGTCACCTGTATCTTACTATTAATAAAAGCTTGTGCGCTCAATATCCATATTCAAAATATCTTTCATTACTAGAATCTATTTGCAAAAAATAATTTAAATAAAATATTGTGTTAACTGGTTGACAAATATTGAACACATGAGCGCCCCAAGCTTTTATGGATAGTAAGATACTGGTGACTTCGAAACAATTTATTTTCTACTTTTTAGTACATTAAATGAATTAAAGCTTATTTTTAAAAAGTTTTTTTTTATATAATATTATTTTTAACTCTGTACGATGAAATTAACTATGTATATTATTTCTTTTTCTGAAAATCACTGTTTGAATGAATATATTTATTTACGTCCGAGCACTACCAAATTTGACTTTGAAATTAATTTTCTGCGAATCGAAATAAGCTAAACCCATGCGCTACAAATAAACACATGCTTGCATATATTATTTCTGTGGTCAAAAGCAATAACGACTTAAGTCGACTTAAGACGAAATTGAGTTGACGTTACCACTGTATTCCTGACGTTGATGCGCATATTTTGTTCAAACCCCGGTATCTGTACCCATCTCAGAAAAAAAGTTATTTAAAAAAAACACATGCACTTATGTACATGCACTTATGTGCATTTCAAATTTCGAATTGCATTTTCTCGAAACAGTTGTTTTCGACTTAAGTCGTTATTGCATATGACCACAGATTTGTTGTTTTTTAGGGGACTTTTCGTTAACCCCGCCAAAAGGCGGGCCTGGGAATTAGTAGGTATATACAACCAAATCGTCGGACGAATTTTACGCGGCGAACAATGACGTCGGACGACAGTGAAACAGAATCTGAGCGAAAATTGCATCAGTTGATTCGGAAAAATCATCCAGCATAAATCCTCACTTCTGGCAAAGAGAGAAGCTCAGTTACTCTTTCATCTGCACTCTCATTTTCTGGGTTTTCGGGTACGGAAATGCTTTCCTGATTCTGACTGAATAGGTAATACATCCCTGCGGCTGCTCTGCAAAGCATCGCGTTCGTTAAAGCAAAATGGCGCAACACTGCCGCGTGCATCGCAGTTAATGCAACAGCTTGGCACAGCAGCGGGATACTTCTGCAACCAGTGCAGCAGAACACGAAACGTAGAAAATATATTATAAATGCATCCCAATTTTTTTTGTTATCTTGTATAGGGATGGAATACATCATCTGGGTAGGTTTTTATTGTTTTAAACATTAAAGTACATAATTATTTACTTTCAGGATCGATCTCTTTTTCTTTCTCCCTTTCAACAAGGTTTTTACCACGACATATCTCTTTTTCACTCGTTTTATTCTTTCTTTATTGAAATTCATTAAAAGACTCTCACTTCGAGCTTCGCAACTATCAATTAATGCGTTCACCAAAATTTCCTTCTTGAATCGCCATCGTTAATGCAAAATAAGTTTTTGCAGCCAACATGCAGAATAAGAGCAGTTGAATCAGCTGATCGGGCAGCGGGAACTAAAGTTGGCTGCACGTAACAATGTGCGGGACAATTATTTCAATTTTTTTGTCGTGCGGGACAAACTTTGTCGCGCGGGACAATTGTTTCAATTTTTTTGTCCCGCGGGACAATTTCTCCAGGATAACTTCTACGTTGACGACGGACTCGGAGGCTCAGACAGCTTAGCAACATTCATTGAAACACAGCGACAACTCATCCACGTTTTGAAGAAACATGGGTTCAATTTACGAAAGTGGTGTGCAAACCACCCTCAACTCCTAAAAAATATACCCCATGGAGATCAAGAGGTAAATCTGGATTTCAACGACAACAATGAATCAATAAAAACACTTGGATTACTATGGCTACCAAAAACTGACCATTTTTGCGTCAAGGTAAAACTGAATCCAGTTAAGGTGACCACCAAGCGAACCGTTACTTCTGACCTGGCAAGGTTATTTGATCCACTTGGACTGTTGGCGCCTGTAGTGGTCAAGGCAAAAATGATTATACAGCAGCTATGGCAACTAAAACTATCTTGGGATGAACCACTACCGGCACATCTTAACGAGATATGGGCAGCATTCCGACTGAACTTGGCCAACTTGAACGATTTTCAAGTTCCAAGACACATCTTTAGAGGAGAAGTCCCTAGATCTACAGAACTTCATGTTTTTGCTGATGCTTCCGAAAAGGCTTTTGGTGCAGTGGCGTACATTCGAGCAACGTTAAGAACCGGCGAATTGATAGTCCGATTGCTGTGCGCGAAAACTCGGGTAGCTCCACTAAAAAAGCAAACGTTGCCTCGGCTGGAATTGTGCGCTGCATTGTTAGCTGCACAACTCTCAGCACGCGTAAGGGAAGACATGCAATTTAAAGATCAACCGACATTCTTATGGACCGATTCCGAGATTATGCTGTCTTGGATAAATGCACAATCGTCATCATTTAATACATTTGTGGCCAACAGAGTAGCGTCTATTCAAACTCTAAGCTTGCCGGAACAGTGGCGCCACGTTAGCTCAGCGCAAAATCCTGCAGACTTACTATCAAGAGGTGTGACCGCAAGGGCGTTTGCCGCATGTACGCTATGGTTTCAAGGACCAATGTTCCTACATGGAAAACAGGATCTATGGCCCCCACAGTTCTCAACACAACGTCACTTGCCGACTGACCTGGAGAGAAAAAGGGCTTCGACAATATCAATGGTGACGACTTCAAGCAACGATGAAATTGTATACAACATACCACACAAAAATTCATTCAAACATCTCCAAAACACCGTCGCTTACGTCTTGCGCTTCATCAAGAACACAAGGAATCCAAAGGAAGGTCGATCGCCCCAATTGTCGTTAACCCCTCAAGAGTTGGACGAAGCTCTCACCACAATAGTCAAGACCATTCATCAATCCTGGCGTAGACTACTGCGGGCCATTTTGGATCCACCATAAGGTCAGGGGAAAAAAGGGCAACTAAGGCATACATCGCTGTCTTCTGCTGTTTCGCAACAAAGGCAGTTCACCTGGAATTGACAAGTGATCTAACAACAGAAGCTTTCATCGGATCGCTAAAACGTTTCATCAGCCGAAAATCAGCTCGCCGAGTTAAATGAAACCATATACTCGGATAACGCACGAGAAACCATCATGTCAACATGCAGCAACAAAGGAATAGCCTTCCACTTCATTCCCCCCAGAGCACCACATTTCGGAGGCCTTTGGGAAGCGGCAGTGAAGTCCGCGAAGCACCTTTTGCTACGAAGTATATCAACAGCATCATTGACATACGAAGAAATGGAAACCGTCATCGTAGAAATAGAAGCAATCCTCAACTCACGGCCATTGATTCCCATGTCATCTGACCCAAATGATCTAACTGCGTTGACACCAGGTCACTTCCTGATCGGCGAGCCAATCACAGCACAGATAGACATAGAAGCAGTTCCAATCAAGACATCGTTACTGACAAGATGGAAACTGGTGTCACATCTACGGCACGAATTTTGGACACGATGGTCCAACGAATATCTCCATGAGCTTCAGCGCAAAACCAAATGGACAACCTCTAAGGAAAACATTAAACCCGGCGACATGGTGATCATCAAGGAAGACAATGTCCCAGTCATGCAGTGGCCATTGGGAAGAATCATTCAAGTATACAAGGGAGGAGATGGAGCAGCGCGAGTCGCCGACGTCAAAACTGCAAGGGGAGTGTTCAAACGTGTGATTCATCGTCTTGCCCCACTGCCTGTCAATACGGAAGAACATCATATTCCAAGTGAAGCTAATGAACCCCGATGCAGCAGAACCGCCACAGATGAAACACTGCCTCCCAGCCGGGATACAAACTCGATCGATTATAGGGATAAAAACGAAACAGAACTCGTAGCAATACTGAGGATCCTATAATCAAAGGGTGTCACCGAGCTCGCGAAAGAACATGGTAACCTTGAATCACATTCAAGGGCGGCGTCGAACGGTCGTCAAAACGCCACCACAGCCTATCACTACACCAGATGGCAGAATCACTACAATCAACCACATCAAGATCTTACCAATTACTGTGGCTTAATACTGGTAATCTGCAAGAGATAGGAAGCATAAATCATGTCCTCAAATAAAAATTCACATGATATATACCTTGTTTGCATGAGCCCACCAGATAATTGAAAAACACAACTTAGCTTAACAGCGTCTACGAAACAACACAGTACCAGTTCTCCAACATTCGCACTGCAAAAATAGCCACATCAGCAACAATTGTCAATTGTGGTACCGCAGCCCCACCCGCGACCGGACATACTGGTTGAGCTTTGCTCAACGCGCGGGAGAATGTTGGTTTCAATAAACTCAATATTTTACGGCATACTTTTAGGCCTTGATCGTACCAACGAAATTGCAAGCAAAGTAATGAATGACGGAAACTGCAAGCTTGCATATTGCAACACAGTGCCAAGTGCAATGCACTAAAAGATATTCAAGGCCAAATTTGCATTCTTTGCTATGCATGCAATTGTTGGTACGATCAATAATTAATAATAAGCAATTATTGACTATAAATAAGTCGTTATAGCCAATAAAGAGTTAGTTCTCATTCCAACTGGAAAAAGAAAGGTGTTTTCATTTAAACATTAATTTCAGAGAACTCGGCGAAACACATCACGATTCAAGTATCGTTGTTGTGCAACATTTCGTCTGCGACCACATCACGATACAAGTATCGTTGTTGTGCATCATTTTTGGCCACGACCACATCACGATTTAAGTGTCGTTGTTGTGCTTCGGTTTTGTCATTGGTTTTTACATCAGTGACCAACAATTAGTGTTTGTTCCCAAAGTAAAATAGTATCTTGGGAACTTTATATTGCAACCCTGCAATATAGGGATGCATGTGGGCAGGCCCTACAATAGCTGAAAGTATCAGCTGTTAATATGGAGGGCCGGCAGAGGTCGCTTCATTCGATGGCAACATGGCTGCCCGCTAGAGGCCGCCTCGCTCTCTTCCGGTTTGCGATTCAGCAACACATCAAGCAAAATATCATGCTGTAGCCGCCCCCCAGGCTAATGGTCAAGTAGAACGCGTCAACCGTGTTATGGCCCGAATGCTGAGCAAGCTAGTTGAGCCCGTAAGGCAGGCCGATTGGTCCCGTCTGCTCACCCGAGTTGAATTCGCTCTTAACAACTCCGTACATAGTTCTACCAAGTCTTCACCCAGTGTACTCTTGTTTGGAACCCCTCAACGAGGCGTCTTGGCAGATGAGCTCACTGAATACCTCGAAGAACTGCAGTCGCCTGACTCCCCTCCCTCGTTACCCACCATCCGTGATAAGGCCGATGCGGTGTTACGACGGTGTTCTGGAAGCTGCTCGTTTAAAACCGTGGACCGGTACCGACCGAGTCATTACCGTTGATCCGTTGGGCGACTCTGAAAGCGACACGATAGACCGAGGTCGATCTAAAGGTCAGATTGGCCGAACTGTAAACTTTATATTGCAACCCTGCAATACAGGGATGCATGTGGGCAGGCCCTGCAACAGCTGAAAGTATCAGCTGTTAATATGGAGGGCCGGCAGAGGTCGCTTCATTCGATGGCAACATGGCTGCCCGCTAGAGGCCGCCTCGCTCTCTTCCGGTTGGCGATTCAGCAACACATCAAGCAAAATATCAGCGGAAAAACGAATCAGCAAAAATCAATAAATATCACCAATAAAATTATACTTTCGGCTTTATAATGTAAAATTTAATTTTTTAAAACTCCATTCGCGTAGCAAAATTTTTATTATTCATTCAAATGCTGGTTTCAGCAGTATATATTTTTATTTACTTATTTCTACTTTCTCCAGAACAGAAGCATTGGTGACACCTTGTACGGTTCTTTTGGGCGATTTATCGATTTTTGGTGTTTTTGATGGACCAGCCTCATTATTACCAGGATCATCGATAATGTTGGTTGAGAGTTTCGAAACCAATGCCACAGCCAAATCGTTTCTTGGACGTTTTTTTTCCGTTTTTCTTTATAAGGCGATGCCAATGAAATTGCCAGTTCATGCAGGAAATGTTTACGTTTTGTGTGCTTTTGGGTTTGCTTCAAATTTGGATCGATTTCATTGTATATAATACAGACATTCAAAGCAGAAAAATCTATTATGTTAGAAAATAACGCCATAGTCCACCTATTATTTTTTCGTCTGCAACTGGAGCAACTCCACATTTTGTCAACTGTATCAACACCTCCTTGTGTTGAACTATAAAAAGAAATAATTTTGGTATTATTATTTTTCGAATCGTTGGCAGTATTAGGGGTATGATGCATTGTACTCATGACAATTGTACATTTATATTTATGGCTTATATACGAAACCAGAGTAGTATCAAGAGTAAATGCAAAGGTTGATTCATATCGCGGAATTATCTTACACAAGTGGGGCCACCTGTCGTGTGTGCCTGTATACACGACAGCTAGTAAAACAATTAACAACAATAAAACGCAAAGCAAAGTAAAAAATAAAAAAAATTTAAAAAAATTTTAAACCTGTGGGATTCGAACCCATGACTTGCCGAGTGCAAGCGCGCGGTTCTACCCACTGGGCTACACAACGAACTAATTTAATTCACCTAAAGTCTCTTATTTTTGAGCATGGTTTCAACCATTGTTCTCTTGCAATAATTTTTGACCAAGACTATAGCCCAATTCACAATCTTGTGCAAATGGTCTGGGATTTTTGCAATTGACAGTTTTGTAGCAAAACTACAGTAGTTTTGACAGTAGTTTGCTACAAAACTGTCCAATTGCAAAAATTCCAGACCATTTGCACAAGATTGTGAATTGGGCTTATGTGATGAAAAAAGTTGTCCATGGTGAAATTATGCCCTCTGAAACCGTCAACCAAATCTAGAACAACTCGTTCTCCTTGATTCCGTTCAGAATTTCCTGATAAACTATTTCCCAAATATGGCTGTATTTTCCACACATAGCATGTACAGGAATCAACAAGTAGCCAGAACTTCAAACCATACCTCTCTGGTTGCTATGGAATGTACTGGCGAAACTTACAACGACCATGAAATCCCAGTAATGGTTCATCCACAGTAACTGAATCATTAGGATTGTAAAATATGGGGAGGCGTTCAGCCCACATTTTCCAGAAGATTCTTATAGGTGGAAAATGGTCACTGCTTTGGGCACGTCGGTTGAGTTGATCATCAAACCGAACTACTTTGTAAACATATAAAAGTGTTTTTTCAGACATGATTGACCGTTCAATAACGTGCACTGCAGCATAGAAATACTTGAAACGCCATATGTATCAAAAATGATACATAGCAAGAATTATGAAGTTTTTAAATTTTGCATGGCCTACTTGGAAGAAATTTTTAAAATATGGATGAAAACAAAGGCTATAACAAAATAAACAAAGTCACAAAGAATGGGGTATGCATCTATTTTTAGAAAAAAGTTACGGCAAATCAAAAATCGAAATGTATAATTTTTGATACAAAGCTCGATCTACGGTTAATGAATTTCAATAAAGAAAGAATAAAACGAGTGGAAAAGAGATATGTCGTGGGAAAAAACCTTGTTGAAAAAGAGAATTAGATCCATCCCGAAAGTAAATAATTACTTTAAAACAATAAAAACGTATCCAGATGATGTATTCCATCTTTATACAAGATAACAAGAAAATGTTGATCCATTTATAATAAATTTTCTACGTTTCCATTTCGTGTTCTGTAACCGGCAACAGTAGGATAATGACTGCAAAAATTGCAGAAATTTGTCACTGCGGAGCCAAGGCGTTGCATTAACGAACGCGCTGCACGCTGCAGTATTGCGCCATTTTGCTTTTACGAACGCGTTGCTTTGCAGTGCAACCACTGGGTTGCATTTACGAGCGTACCTATATTCTAGAAAATGTGCAGTATAAAAACACATTTCCATAAAATATGATTAAACAAATGTTTATTTTTAAATTGTTCATTTACAATTCCTTTATATCTATTGTTTTTTCTCTTGATCAAGTTTTAAACTTGTCACACCCGGTTTCAACACTGTCGCCGCTGACAATGCCGCTGTATAGCTGATAGCAATGGCGTTGGCGTCCCCCTCGAAGAAGAAGAGTTCCGGTTCCGAACACGACGACGACGGCTGCGTGCACGCTAAGCGCAACGAATATACTTATATATAACATTTTATAATCACTGTAATCTACTATTTTATACCGGATAAGTTTGAATATACCTAATCCTGACTAAAGGTATCCGTGTCTCCGTTTTATTTCTGATAGTGCTTATTACTATTTTAGGCATGCGTCAATCTCAGAAGTGGCATTAACTCACGTTTCACAATTTACACGTCACGCAACGAAAAACCATACGAAAAACCAACGAAAAAGTTTAACTTGTCTATTAAAAACGCCGTGAATATCTATAGATTTGTTAAAAGTGGTCAAATTACAATTTCGGAAATTTGAGACTTCCGAGAAAATCGTACGTATCGAGACTCCGCCAGCCGTAAGCCGCCGTCGTGTCGCCATTAACGTGTTGTTGAAGTTTTGTCGCGCATTAATTCGAAATTTCAGTTTGTGTTTGTTTGCAAGGAAACGCACACTCGTCCGATTTACGAGTGTTTGCCCTGCGCCCCTCTCTCTTTTACGTATACGTCAGTCGTTCACTCACGCTTGTGAGCGTCCTGCTTGTTAATCGGCAGCTTTGCTATACACCAGTGCATATATCGTACTCACGCAACAACGTTTTGCATATATCGCCAGTACATATATCGTACTCACTCACGCAACATCGTTGAATCGAGGAAAGTGCGCGTTTGTACTTTGTCTCACGTTCCACAATACGTCCCACTAAACCAACGTCAATTTAAAGAGAATCGCAAAACAAAACAAACGAAATAACCAACTACGATAACGAAAAATAACGAAAAAAGTAATCACAATGAATCTACGCAAATTAAAAGTTAACGAATTAAAAAAGAAGTGCAGTGAAAGCAGTCTTCCCATAAATGGAAATAAAGATCAGCTTGTACAACGGCTAGAAGAGTTTTTGCCTGGTAGTGATCAAGAATATGATAGCGCAACCGTAGGTACAACTGCGCTAATGCAACGTGTAACAGAGTTAGAGAAAACAATTTGTGAGTTGCAATCCCGGCAAAACAAAGGCGTTGAAAGTGCAGTGCCATTCGAACCGCCAGTTATGTCTTCGCCTATCGATACAAATGCTGTCGTAACTGCAGTGAATACATGTTGCACAATGCCATCAACGTGGGTACCCGTGCAAATGCAACAAACCGCGTGCAATAACAACATTCCTCTACCGACGTGGTCAACTGCATACGCCAACAGACAGAACGTTCCTCATTACGACAACTTTGCGCCACAAGGTGCATCGCAACCACGAGTGAGTGCACACATCGGTGCTCCTGTGACAACCCTATAAGCAATTCAGTAGTCGACTACGAAAATAACGCACTTATAGTTGACTTTTCAGTAGTCGACTATGAAAATAGCACACTTATAGCTAACTTTTATGACCTAACTATAAGTTAACTACAATGTAGTGCAGAGCTGCCCCAAAATCAAAGCGAGCTGTTTGCTTTCTTCTTTTTTGCTATTTGCTTTTTTTGAATTTTTTGAATTTATTTATGTGCATTGTGAAATTGAAATTGAAAAATCAAAGCAAGCTGTTTGTTTTCTTTCTTTTTTGTTTTATATATTTGTCAAAAAACTTTTGCATTGGAAAATTTCAATCAGTTGTTCAGAAGGAAATGAAAAGATTGATCAAAAACCAAATATTTTTGCCAAATTATGGAAATATGATGATATATTATGTTAAACAGGCAACGATTTTACAGCATATTTTAATAAAGCTTATTAATAGCTTATCAACTAATAGTTTAGTTGAATAGCTTTATATAAAACTAGTTAGCTATAACTAAAAAATTAGCTAACTTTTAGCTAACTTCTAAACAACTAACTTTTAGCTAACTTCTTAACAACTAACTTTTAGCTAACTTCAAAGTAACCGACTTTAAGTTAGTTGAAAAGTCATCGAAGGGTAATCGGGACTGACTACTGCCTAGGACATCGCAATGTTAAAAAAGTCAGTCATTTCCACTGAAAGTAGTCGAAGAATAGTCAGCTATGGTTGCGAAGTAGTTAGCTTATAGTGCACTAAAAGTTAGTTGAGTTGCCGGTAGGGAAGCTACGCTAATACTCTCACACACGCTCCTACCGGGTACATTCCTTATTGTGCTTATAATAATCCAGCACAACAAAATATGTTTACGTTTCCCAATGACTTCGAACAAAGACGACAAGACATACCTCGGCCGGTATACACGCATAATCCTTATAGCAATACTCGTGACGTTATTGAGCTATTGCCTGACCTTGACCCGTCATTTGAAAACTCACTAAGTTCAAAACAATTTATAGACCGAATCGAAATGCTTCGAAGTGCGTATAAGTGGGAAGACGAAGTTTTAGTTTTTGCTGTGCAACAGAAAATGCGTGGTCCTGCAAAGTATTGGATCGACTCGATACAAGAAATATTTCTTTCATGGCGCCAGTTCGTGGTTAGATTTACATCTGACTTTCCATGTACAGAAAACGTCGCGGATTATCATATAAAAATGGCGCGTACAGAACGCCAAAGAAATGAAAGTCCACAAGAATTTTATTATAAAATGTTAGCTTTGGGCCGGAAGGGAGGTATTCCCGAACCCGGTATTGCCCGCCATATAATAAACGGCATTAACGACTCGGACCTACGGAAGAAAATTTCAAACGAATATTTGCGTTGTAACGATTTGCTACGTGACATAAACAATTATACTATTTATAACGATACTAGACCCGCAACGCAATATAAGCCTAGAACAGAAAATCCGGTTTTAAAGCAACACAATCTTAATACGACGTCGTGAACATCTGCTCCAATGAACGCTCAAGGGCGCAGTGACGGTAAAACCCCTGAAAATATTAAATGCTATAACTGCTCGAAATTTGGGCATTTCGCTATTAAATGCCCAGAACCGCAAAGAAAGCAGAGGTGCGCGAAATGCCAGCGTACGACCCATGAAACGAAAAATTGTCCCTTAAGCGATTCCAAAGGAAAAGCCAGTGTAAATAAAATAGACGAAAACGATGTGCCGGCCATCGCTAATGAATACGTAGAAATTGTCAAAGAAATTAAAGTAAATGGTACGGTGACTAAAGCGTTTGTAGATCCGGGAAGTGATCGTACCCTTGCTCAAAAATCGTTTGCAAATAGTGTCGGTACGCTCATACCATGCACAACGGTGTTAAAAGGCTTCGCAGGCGGCGAATATTCGTGTACCGCTAAACTAAATACGTTGCTTGAAATCGATGAAAACAAGTTCAGTGTTGATATCCTTATTGTAGACGATAGCATACTAAGCGAAAGCGTTTTGCTCGGAAAAGATATTTTGTGCCGCGCGGGTAACCGGTTCATAATTGAAAATGATGCATGTCGAATCGAACAAGTAATGAATGTTAAAACGTCGCCCAACTTAAATGCTACTGAAAGCAGTGCGCTTGAGATTCTGTTGTCAAAATATCGCAAAGTTTTTGCTAATAGCGTTGCGGAGATAGGGAAGTGCACTCTCTCAAAAATGAATATCGAACTTAATTCAAGCGTACCAGTTACAATGAAACCATACCGCGTTCCTTTTGCTAAACGACCGATAATAACAAAAATAATCTCGGAATTACTTGCAAATGATATTATTCGACCTAGCGACTCACCATACGCGTCCCCGGTAGTGCTGGTTGAAAAAAAGAACGGTGAGCCACGTTTGTGCGTCGATTTCCGTTGCCTAAATAAAAACACAGTAAAAAAACCGTACCCCATGCCAAACATGGAAGAACAATTCGCTCAACTTGCCGGAAATGATTACTTTACCACTCTTGATTTACGTATTGGATATCACCAAATCGAAATCGAAGAAATGTCAAAAAAATTTACTGCATTCGTAACTACGGACGGACATTTTGAATATAACCGAATGCCTTTCGGGCTTGTAAACGCGCCTGCTGCATTTCAGTCGGAAATCGATAAAATCGTGTCGCGTATGAAACCGAGAGAAGTGCTAGCGTACCTGGACGACATAATTATTCCTAGCAAAACTATCGAAGAGGGACTAGAGCGGTTAGGTCGGTTCCTAGTGTTGTTGATTGAATGTGGACTTACGCTTCGAATCGATAAGTGCCAGTTCCTTCAAAATGAAATTGTACATCTGGGCCATATCGTTAACAAATTCGGAATCGCACCCGGCGAACAAAAGGTAACTGCCATTAAAAACTTCAAGCAACCGACCAACGTTACAGAGGACGAGCTTAACAACTTCGTCTGGGGAAACGAACAACAAAAAGCGTTCGCAAAACTTATCGATGCACTAACTCAGAGGCCAGTACTTGCGCTATACGATGCGCATGCTCAACATGAGGTCCACTCCGATGCAAGTAATGTAGGTCTTGCTGGGGTGCTGTTACAGTGCACGGATGGTAAACAGTGGCAGCCAATCGCCTATTTTAGTCGCCACTGTACCGATGCTGAGAGTCGGTATCACAGCTATGAATTGGAAGTTCTGGCTGCCGTTGAAGCGTTGGAACGCTTCAGAATCTACTTACTTGGGAAGCATTTCCGCTTGGTCACCGATTGTTCCGCCGTTGCGAGAGTAAGAGATAACAAGGAACTAAAATCTAAAATTGCTCGCTGGTGGCTACGGCTTCTAGAATTTGACTTCGAATGCATACATCGACAGGGCAGTCGCTTAGCACACGTAGATGCGCTCAGTCGCGCACCTGATGAGGCTCCAACCGAGGTTGAGCCTGCCGGATTTGTACTCAAGGTGACTGCAGATCGATCTGACGGCTCTTAACCATGCAATTGCAAGACCCTACGCTGAAGGAAATTATCGCCATTTTAAAAGGGGAACTCAAATCTCCCCGCGAAGCTGAGTTAAAACACGATTACCAAATACACAATCACCGTTTATACCGTCGTGAGCACGATGCTCTTAAATTTGTAGTGCCAAAAGCGGTGAGGTGGCGAGTGGTGCAATCTCTTCACGATGATATGGGCCACTTCGCACTGGAGAAAACAATCGACCGCATCAAGCAGACATTCTGGTTCCCGCTGATGAGAAAATACGTTAAAAATTACATTTCCGCATGTGTTCAATGCTGTTACCAAAAGCAGCGCTCCGGCAGGGTAGAAGGACGTTTCCACCATAGCCCTGTAGAACCGATACCTTTCCGACTAATACATATCGACCACCTTGGTCCATTCGTGCGTAGTAAGAAAGGCAACTGCTACGTCCTCGCATTATCGGATGCTTTCAGCATTAATTCCTGGTTGTGAAAGCAGTGCGTGACACTAAGGCATCCCACGTTATCAATGTCTTAAATGAAACCACGTGCTATTTCGGGCTGCCAACGCAAATTGTCACGGACCGAGGCGCCGCGTTCACATCTAAGTCCTTTGAATCTTACTGTGAACACAACAATATCCAGCACACGAAAACAGCTGTTCGAACCCCGAGAGCCAATGGTCAGGTAGGTAGGTAGGTTAAGTGGTCGTCTCGAGGACATCACTTAGGCCAAAAGGCCCATTTTGTTACCACGTTGGGGATTTTCACCTATACACTTCCCATGTATGGGAGCCACTTTGTGGCTCTGGTATATTTGTCGATGTGTCCTGGTGGCGTTTTTTCCAAGTCTGCCAGACAGCTCAGGAAGTAATGTCCCAGGAATCGGAAGCGCGTTCTTGCTAGCGCTGGGCATTTGCAGAGGAGGTGTTCAACAGATTCCTCGCAGTCTTCGTCTCTGCAGCTTCTGCAGAAGTCGTTGTACAGCAGTCCCAGTCTGTTGGCATGTTGACCAATGAGGCAGTGTCCGGTTATGATTCCTACGACAATCCCTATGGAGGGTTTGCTTAGTAGGATCAATTCACTGGATCTGCTCTGGTTGATCGTAGGCCAGATCTGCCTTGCTGTGTGACATGTCTGTTCGTGGAGCCATCTCGTGTTTGCTCTGTTTATGTGGTTGATTTTTAGCATTAGTTTGCATGTGGAGAGTGGTATCCCAACTTCTTCAGTTATGTTGATTCTATGTAGCTCTGTGCCTGCTCTTGCGAGCTCGTCAGCTATGCAGTTTCCCTCTATGTCTTTGTGCCCAGGCACCCAGCAAAGGTGTACATTGTACTGCGCGGATATCTCGTTTAGGGATGTTCGGCAGTGAAGGGCTGTTTTAGAGCGGGGATGTGCGCTGAGTAGAGCTTGTATTGCAGCCTGGCTGTCGGTGTAAATGGTAATGTCCCTGAGGGAGATCGCATTTGCTTTGAGCCAAGCGGCTGCCTGTCTGATAGCTGCAAGTTCCGCCTGAAAGACGCTGCAGTGGTCCGGTAGTCTATATGACGATCGTAGGTTCAGATTCCTGCAGTATACACCGCTGCCGACTTTGTCGTTCATCTTTGAACCGTCCGTGTAGAAGGTTGCCATATTGCTGGACTCCTCCGGTAGTTCGTGTTTGTCCCAATTACCCCTTGAGGGGATTTTCGCACTAAATAGTGCTTTGGGGAGTGGTTTGGGGATTGTGTAATCAATCTCCGAAAGACGGAATGGTAGTTTATTTACGATTCTGGAATGTCCTATGTCGATCCTGCTCCATGGGTGGATCGCATTGAGTCTTGCTGCCGTACAGCTCGCCACTAGTTCCCCGTAGATGTCTATGGGGAGTAAGTGAAGTAGAGTTTCCAGGGCTTTAGTGGGCGTTGTCCTGATGGCGCCTGAGATCAAAATGGCCGCCATTCTTTGCACCTTGGTTAACAGATTCACGTAGGTGGATTTGCTCAGGGCTGTCCACCATATTGTGACTCCGTACATAAGAATCGGTCTGACGACTGCCGTGTACAGCCAGTAAATGACTGATGGTTTAAGCCCCCAGCTTCTGCTGATAGCTCTTTTGCAGGTATATAGGGCGGTGGTGGCTTTCTGGATGCGATTTTTAATATTGTCCTTCCAGGTTAGGTTCCGGTCTAAGATGATTCCTAGGTATTTTACTTTTTCTGTTAGGTGTAGGTGAGTGCCGTTCAAAGTGGGTGGGCTGAACCTCGGTGTTTCCTCCTATGTTTCTTCGTGAAAAGCATAAGTTCCGTCTTGGCAGCGTTAACACCCAGACCGCACTCCCTTGTCCATGACGATAGTGTTGTAAGGGCGCCTTGTAGGAGGTCTCTGAGAGTATCTGGGTACCTGCCTGATGCTAGTAAGACGATGTCATCTGCATAGGCGATCACATGGCAACTCGAGGTTGCTAGCTTAGTGATGAGGGGGTTTACCGTGAGATTCCAGAGTAGAGGCGATAGGACCCCCCTTGAGGGGTGCCCCTTGTAACAAACCTGGTGATTTTGGTTTCGCCCAACTCCGTGATTATTTCCCTCCTTTGAAGAAGGTTCCTTATAAGCTGGATTAGCCGACTGTTTAGGTTCAGGTCGGTTAGAGCTGCCATTGTGGACTCTGGTTGGATGTTGTTGAAGGCTCCTTCGATATCGAGGAAGGCCGCCAGAGTGTATTCCTTGTGTGAAAGTGATGTTTCTACTCTTTGCACCAGGTCGTGAAGGGCAGTTTCTGTGGACTTGCCCTTAGTGTATGCGTGTTGGAACGCTGATACCCTGTTGGGGTCAATGGTGTGGCGCATGTATGCGTCCAATAATTTCTCTAGTGTTTTTAGGAGAAATGATGTGAGGCTTATAGGTCGAAAGTCCTTTGCCGTAACGTGGCTGCTCTTCCCTCCTTTGGGGATGAAGACTACTTTCGCCCTGTTCCATTGGCGTGGGACATGGGCAAATCTGATGCACGCTTTGTAGATCAGGATAAGCCAAGGGGCTAATTGGGTCCTGGCCTGTTTTATTTCCTCTGGCATTATACCGTCAGGGCCTGGAGATTTGTTCGATTGTAGGCTGTCAACGGCCCAGTTCAGATTCTCGCCGCTTATCGCAGCGTCGCTGACGTCGGGGCCTGTTGGCATATCAGAGTCCGCACAGTCCATTGGTGTGTTAGAATTGCCTGGGAAGTGTGCGTTAATTAGGAGCTCAAGGGTCTCTGAGCTTGAATTGGTCCACTCGCCGTCAGGTTTCTGTACGAATCCCGTATGCGTTGGACTAGCTGCCAGAACTTTGCGGAGCCGGCTGGTTTCCGAAGCGCTCTCGACATTTCCGCAGTATGTCGACCAGGAAGTGCGTTTCGCTTTCCTTAGTGCATTCTTGAAGAGTCGCAGGGTCTCCTTGTAGGATGACCAAGTGCTGTCTCTCTTGGCTTTGTTGAACTGTTTCCTGCACTCACGCCGAAGGTCCGCGATTTCCGCGGTCCACCAGTGCGGTTTAGGTTTGCCTCTTGGGATTACAGTTGGACAGGAAGCGTCTGAGGCCTTGTTGCATGCCTTGGTAATGGTCTCCACCAAATCTTCCAACTGGCCCGTGGATCGGGGTACTGCTGGCTTGAGCGATTTGAGTTGTGAAGAGAGAATTTGATTGTACATATCCCAGTCCATCCTTTTCCTGTTTTTGAAGGGAGGTGGTTTTGGGATTTGTAAATCTACATGAAAGAGAATGTACCTGTGGTCAGAGAGGGAGTGGTCTTTAGACACCCTCCAGCTGCGGACCACGTTTGCATGATCCCCAGTTACTAGAGTGATGTCCAGAACTTCTTTTCTGTTGACCGTTACAAAGGTAGGTTCTTGACCAATATTACTAATATGTAAATCTGTGGAAAGGATATAATCAAATAGTGACTCACCCCTGTCATTAGTATCCGAACTGCCCCACATCGAGTGATGGGCGTTCGCGTCGGCGCCGATAACCAGAGTGGCGCCGGTTCTGCGGGCTTCTTCGGTCGCTTCTTGGACCTCCGGAGCTGGTACCATCGTGTGGTCGTGTGCCATGTAAGCAGAGAGCAGCCAGACCGGGTTGCCCCGGCGCTCTATACAGATGGCGGTGGTGTCGCTGTTGCTATATTTGGACAGAAGAAAGAATTTGATATTTCTGCTGATTAGTATGCAAGATCTGGGTCGACCGTTACCTTGTATATAGATCGCAGTGTGCGAGGATGAGCCCAGACCGCAAACCCTGTCTGCCACTGTCCAGGGTTCTTGTATTAGGGCGACGTCCTCCCCCCTTTGGTGTAGGTGGAGGAGTAGAGCGGCCGAAGCCGCTTTAGAGCGGTGCAGGTTGATCTGTACCACTCGTATCATCTTTGTCTTCGGGTTGTGGGACATAGATGACTGTTGTGTCCGCGTCCTCTGGCTCCGAGGCGAGAAGAGCATCTTCGTCATTCTCTCCGGTCTGGCCCCTAAGGAGACTGCCGCTGAGGATTTTGCCGACGGCTGATGTGACCGAGTTCGTTTCGGAGTCTGTGTCCATTTCAGATTCGGACTGCCGCACTTGGTCTGCGGGGATGACGCGGTCGGCTGTTGGCTTTGAAGCTTCCAGCTCGTCCTTCTTATAAATTTTGAGGACTATTGCGCTGAAGCCGTAGCTGACCACGCCCTCTCTTGCGGCCAGTGGCGTCACAGATTCCTCATTGAGGATTACTGTCGCCATCCTGGATTTCCCCTTGGCTTCGCTCACCTTCGCTACCTTCCAATTGCTGGTGGGTAGGTTGGGGTTGCTCAGCTGGAGGAGCTCCAGGATATCTTCCGGCTTTGATGGTTCGGCGGGGATCCAAGCTCTCGACCTGGGCCGAGTTGGGATCTCGCTCTTTGGCACGACCTGTAAGTTGGCTCCTTGCCAGATTTCGCCTACCTCAGCTATTGCCAGCTTCAGCAGGTTTGCAGACCGTTCGTCGGCGCATGCCATGATTTTTACACCATGATGCCAACCGATGTCACGGCATTCGGGTACAGGACCAGGGTTCTTCTGGAGAATGCCCTTGTATACCTTGCATAGGCCGATCTCCACAGATTTCCAGTTGTCTGGAGAGATGTTGCCATCGGCGTTGCTTTTATCCAGGACCGTCATCACCAGGTGGTCTTTTAGGACATCGCTGAAAGCCTTGGTTGTCGGCCTAGTTGGCTTGGCCCTCTTGGGTGCGTTGTGCGCATCGTCAGAGGATCTCTGCCTTTTTATGGCGGCGGTCTTGCGTTCAGCGTCCTCCATCTGACAAGGTAGAACCTGCCAGGCACGGCCAAGTCGGGCTTTAGCCGTGCCAGTCAGCATGGCCTAGTCGAGTCATAGTAGCTAAGCCCTCGCACCGCGTCAAGGTGCCTACCATGCAAGGGCAATGGTCAGGTAGAGAGGGCTAACCTCACTATCTTAAACTACATCCGTACATCTACCGAAAACCCGAAGGACCATCAATTCACAAAAAACGCTACGTCGGGCTTTAGCCCAAATGAACTGATTTTTGATTTTAATCTTCGTGACATCGCACAAAATCGTCTGCTAGCAGCCGTACATGACGATACCCGTGAAGAACAAATCAACGTGTTACCTTCCGCCGTGAAACGTCAACAAGCTGCTGAAAATATTAGCCGTGAACGCCTGCGTTGGAAGAAGCGTTTCGACGAAAAACACTCTCCACCAACCACGTACTCCGAAAATGATCTCATTGTCATTGAGAATGAAGCACCAGCTACGGGCGAATCTCGCAAACTTGAGCCTAAATATCGTGGACCTTACGTCGTTAGTAAAGTCCTGGGCAACGACCGATATCTCATAGAAGACATACCGGGCATGCAGATCACCAACCGAAAATTCTGCTCTGTATACGCAGCCGACAAAATGAAACCCTGGTGTCAAGAATGTCCAGAGCTAGATGACGATGATGACGAAATCGAGGACGATTCTGGGCAGGATTGGCCGAGTTGTCACACCCGTTTTCAACACTGTCGCCGCTGACAATGCCGCTGTATAGCTGATAGCAATGGCGTTGGCGTCCCCCTCGAAGAAGAAGAGTTCCGGTTCCGAACACGACGACGACGGCTGCGTGCACGCTAAGCGCAACGAATATACTTATATATAACATTTTATAATCACTTTAATATACTATTTTATACCGGATAAGTTTGAATATACCTAATCCTGACTAAAGGTATCCGTGTCTCCGTTTTATTTCTGATAGTGCTTATTACGATTTTAGGCATGCGTCAAACTTTTCTTCTTTTGTAGAAAACTGCCGCAAAAAGTTACGATTTGACGTTTCGAGTGAGTTGTGTGATCGCACTCTACGAGTTTCGAATTTACGCTGTAGCCATTCGAGTTGACTTCTACGAAAATCGAATCTACGATGGATTGTGTGATAGGGGTGAATATGCATACGAAAAATCGAAGAAGAGGAAGACACGAAGATTTGAAACTGCACCTCCTCTAACGGTATGATGGAAAAAGACTCTCGGAGAGTTGCGAACTTCGTCGCAAGAAATGCTGATTTGCGGAAACGAAGCATATTTTTAATAGTATTGGTCAGTTATGATTCAAGTTGGCAACCCCCGACAAGGCACTTATCCACCGAGCCCCAGTGAACAGTAAAAATGTTGCCTTAAATATTTTTAAAAGTTTATTGAAATTAATTTCCTTTATACACATAAATTTGGTTATGAAAATAGATTGTGCATAAGCATAAAGTTACATAAAGAATATATTTGAGGAATTGTATTACAAATTCACATCGAACCCGGAATAATAATTTTGAAAGTATTCAATAAAGTTATACAATTTGGGATAGTGCAAAATAAAGCATAAATGAGGTACTCAGAGGAGTAAACGGCATATATAAAAAACATTTTTTATTTGCATTAAACAACTTCATTGTTTAAAGCAGTTGTTGAAATAAATACCGCTGTTCTGCAATCTGATTCAGATCTAGAATTCAAAAAGAGACGGAGTGGATGCTGTTTTCGTTTTGAGCACCTCAACTAATTATCAATGGTACCCAGTTTGTTTATTTTACAATTCTTGACTTAAAACTATTAAATGATTTGTATCACAGACAATTGCACGTGCATTTAACAGACATCCAAAGTAATTGTAGTTGTTGGTGTTGTGTACACCTAACAAACTGAACATCAGACCTGTCAAAATACACAAAAAGTTTTGAAACACTTTAAACTAAAAAAATAAAGGAAAATTGTTGCTGCATAAAAGTAAAAAAAATTCCACTAAATTTAAAACATTTCCTTTATAGGACACACATTTTGGTACACAGACAGCACTGGAGCACTTTTAGACAAAACAACAGGAAAATTGTCGAAGAGAGCAGGAACAAGTTTAACTTAGATTTAGTACCAAACTTATATACGAATAAAACTGTTGTTTACTTAATTAAATCGAACATTATTGAAAATAAATTACTATTCGTTATCTTGGCTAGGTAAGATCCAAGCCACATTCTTATCTTTATGATTGTAGTTACGATTTGCTGTCTTCTGGTTGCGTCGAAATTTAAAATTTACAAAAACATCCCGTTTATTAGCGCCTTCGTTATTATCCTCACCTGCAGCAGTAGATGCCAACCCCAAGTTTCTTTGCAATCCTACACCGGCGACACTGGCTGTCGCAACCGTACCTGTTTGTTCCTCCTCGGAGTTAGTAGATTTGCGGAAATTGTACACGCCCTTCCGCATTTTCAGCTGCTGATGTGGTTTCTCCGGGGATCGTGGTGGCTTCTTTGGGCTGCCGGTTAAATTCTGCTTGAGCAAGGGTTTGGGGTCACGCATCAACTGTGGAAATAACGCATCATCTGCGCTAAAATACTCTGGACGAGTAAAGTGGTAGTCGGAATTGTAGTACGACTTGAAAAGTGGCTCATTTGAGCATATGCTGAACGCATGGTAAACATGTGAAATCAGCTGTGGAAATTTATTGATCCAATACTTGGTGAATTCGTGTGGAATGGAACCGAGTATATTTTGAACTTCTCTGGTCAGTTCGTGGTAATGATGTTTCTGACAAGATACAAATTAATACAAGTTTAAGTTTGCTTTACCTATTATAAAAAAATCACATAAACACAGACCTTATTTCTTAAGGCACGCAAGAGGTCGCGCACACTGGCGCCCATGTAGCCACGATACTTTCGCAGATCCTCTGTAATAAGCGAATCTACATGCGAATTCCAATCCTCAAGTACCACAATTCGGCCGTTCTTCTCCAGGGACTTTAACGGCTCAACATGAAATTGCAGCTTCTCCACGCGATCACTTACGTCCTGAAGGAAAGCAAGAATCTTTTGCTCATTCCAAAAGATTGGATGATTACCAATGCAATTTGCCGGTGGACGGCATTGTTGCTCTTTATTTATCATATCGGCAATGAGTTGCTCAGCCAAAATCTAAAATCATTTAATTTCAATTAAAAAAAATGGTAGAATAAAACAAACAAACAAACAACACACAAGTTGGCTCTGTTCTGCGCTAGCTGCTTCCTGTAGCTTGCCTAAATTTAAATCGTTTGACAATATGTTGGCTTGGCGTTTGAACGCATCCCCGAAAGCATGGCTTCCACCACTGAGCACATAGTAGTAAACACAGCCAAGCGAAAATATATCAACAGAAGTCGTCTAAAAAATTACAGATATGATAATATAAAAATAAAAGCGGACGCCGAAGCTAAAGCTGTGTTTACCGTACGCTGTCCACGCATCATCTCTGGTGCAATCCAGCCGTCGGTGCCAGTCACTCCGGAGCGCCGCGAAAAGCTAGCTTTTCCGAAATTCAGTTTCTTGCACAGCCCAAAATCGCTAATCATGACTCGTACCGAACCATTGACATCAGGCAGCGACAGTAACACATTCTGCGGTTTGATATCGCGATGCACTGCGAAAGACGATATTTCCATTAGCATCAGTGCATCAAATCGCTCGTAGTAGTTATACATTTTTACTTGCCTATATTCAGTGAATGCAGATGACTCAACCCTGCGACGGATTGGCGCAACACTTCCCAAACATTGATCTGCTGGCGCAATTCGATACAGTGAGAACCTTCGGTGTAATCTTGCAAAGTGGCGGCACATAGTTCCACGGCGATGTAACGAAATTGTCTATCTTGCTCTGTGCAGAAATAGCGCACCACGTTTTCGTGCGCGTCACTCTCACGCAGTAGTGCCACCTCCCGGTCCGCAAATGTGAAGCATTCGGGCAGCAGTCGCTTCACCGCAACAAAACGTTCCTCAAAGGAACCCTTGAAAACGAATGTGCCCTCGCAGCCCTTGCCCAGCACGTCATTCGAGTTGAACGAAATCTTGCCCACCTTGATGTGCCCATTCCCCAAGTCGATGAGGTCCTCAGCGCTTATACTGCTGCTGCCACTGCCGCTGCCCGTGTAGGTCTTCGAACCACTTTCGCTCTGGCTCTTTAGCTCACGCATGCTGCTGCAGATGTACCAGAACATGGCCACCATCGCCATCACCATCACAATCAATATCTGATGCACTTTACCGCTGGGATGGTCCATGAACCACTCGTTGATGAATTTCTGTACTTTGTTGCTATTGGCGAGTATAATTTTCTTTGTCTTGTTGAAAGCGTTGGACGGCTTTGCTGTCGACTCTATTTTCAGATCTACAATTGGTTCGGTTTGTACACCGATGTCGGATGAACTCCTTTCGTTGCCGGCTAGTATGCTGTAGCCATTCGAACTGAGCGAGGCATCAGGAAAATTGCGTATGGTGGCCAAATCGCGATTGCCGTCATATTTCGCAGGCGTCGGTGAAATCTGCAAGTTCATGTCATTTGGTATGTTGTAGTGCCCCAGCACAATACCAGCGTTCTTCTGCATGACTTCGTTCAAATAAACCGTTTTGGGATCCTCCTCGTTTTGCACATGCGGCCCATCCAGCAGCTTAATGGGTGGAGTTGTTGAAATTCTCGGCGTGTGCTTGTCCACCAACGAGGGCAGCGCATATAAGCCATATCGGTGCTCGCCTACGTACAGCGATTGGCTGCGGAAACAAACATTTATAAAGCACTGACAAAAAATGTGCATGCATTCGGATTACTTACAATAGCTTCACGGTGTTAACATTTCCACCTTTAGATTCCTCCAAAATAGCTTCGAACGCTTGGTCTGACACAGTGGTAAAGGGCACACTCAATAGTCCCTCTGAGCCCAAAAGGAAGGCCGCTACAACTGGACTTGTCAAATCTCTTTGCCATAGGAATTTTCCATTTTTACGATCTAGTGTGACGATATTGCCATTTGAACTGCTCGTCAAATGTATGTACTCTGAGTAGAGAAGAAACTGTGATTGAATAAATGTACCCTTATGTTGCAGCGAATTCACATCTACCATATTCTTTTGTAATGTCGGGCGTCATCGTGTGGGCGCTGTAGTCGTAAAAGGTAATGTTCCACGGCTTAATATTTTTGCCCTTTGCCAAGTCGAACATCATCACCGTGTACTGCGTTCGTCCCAGGTAAATTGCGCGCGATGTAGCCCAACCGATTCGTTCACCTTCGCCCTCCACCGAGCCACCAAAGCCCATCACCTTCGCACGCCTACCCGACTTCGGATCTACGATAAACCATGTGTCGCTCTTCTTGCCTGAATATAGAATGCCATCCGAGGAACGACATGGTGCACTGGCCACCAACTCGGGTATGGTATACGGCAGCTTCTTTAGGCTGCCCATGTCGCCCAACTGGTAAATGCTGCCATCCCTAGGGTCAGGCAAGTACTGCGGTACATGAACATTCTGTTGCTGCTCGGCCGCTATGGGAGGATCTGCGTGTGCGCAAAGAGAAAAGCATATACATATGTATGAGCTGTTATTTTTGAAAGCTTGGGGCGCTTATGTGTTCAAAATTTCTCAACCAATTGATACAATATTTTATTTAATTTATTTTTTGTAAATAGATTGCAGTAATGAAAGCAGGGACCGAAAATAACGATTATTTTTCAAAATTCAATGAAAAAAATCAACATGTTCTTGAGCATTACTCATAAAAATCAAAAATAATCGTTATGTGTTGAGTTTTATTTTTCTGCTCACGAATAAAAATTATTTTCTGATTTTTATTTTTCTACTTAATCGAAAAAATCAACTTCTGATTTTTATTTTTCTGCTCAAGAATAAAAATTATTTTCTGATTTTTATTTTTCTGCTCAAGAATAAAAGCAACTTTCGATTTTTATTTTTCTGCTCAAGAATAACAGTTATTTTTGATTTATATTTTTCTGCTCAGGAATAAAAATCATTGCATGAAATGAAAAACTCAAAACGGCTTTGAAATGGAAGCGGAATGCAAAGCTGCAAGCTGCTAAATAGCGCGAATAATTGTAACAAAGTGATTAGAATAGTAAATCTGTTTATTTGATAAATAGTTTTATTTTACGCTATATGCATTGTGCTTTTTGTGTATTTTTCTTGACTAGTGACCACAGATATGGATATATATGACGTTTGTCGTTCCAATAATCCATTATTTGAACTTTTAAGTCGACCGGTTTTGTTGCATAGCTCTCAATTTGGATTATAGCTTTTTGCAATTCCTCATCTTGGGACTCGCCGCCGGACTCTTCATCTGATATACAGACCTATACAGATCTTGCGGAGCCCTTTCCTCACGAACACTCCAAGTGAAGCTGCATCAGTCTGCGATATCACCCATGCTTCAGCGCCATAAAGCAATACGGGGATAATGAGCGTCTTATAGAGTATCAGTTTTGTCGGTCGAGAGAGGACTCTAGTTCTCAATTGTTTACCGAGGTCATGGTAGCACCACCATCAACGGATGTCAAGCATATGACCCAGCAGGCACCACGTGGAGGCTGTGTGTCAACTAGGCTATGAAGTAACAAGGATCGCTCTGGCTAACCCCAATCGGAAAGCGATCAGAAGCTTTACCCTGCACTTCCAAAACCCATGCCGTGCCGTAAACACAAAGTGGAAAATGCATGTAGTGTTGAAGCTTGCAGTTGAACTGCATTCCGCTTCCATTTCAAATCCGTTTTGAGTTTTTCATTTCAAGCAATGATTTTTATTCCTGAGCAGAAAAATATAAATCAAAAATAACTGTTATTCTTGAGCAGAAAAATAAAAATCAGAAAATAATTTTTATTCTTGAGCAGAAAAATAAAAATCAAAAGTTGATTTATATTCTTGAGCAGAAAAATAAAAATCAGAAAATAATTTTTATTCTTGAGCAGAAAAATAAAAATCAGAAGTTGATTTTTTCGATTGAGTAGAAAAATAAAAATCAGAAAATAATTTTTATTCGTGAGCAGAAAAATAAAACTCACAAAATAATTCTTATTCTTGAACAGAAAAGTAAAAATCAGAAAATAACTTTTAAATTTTGATTTTTATTATTTTGCTTATAACGATTACGGTCCCTGAATGAAAGATAAGTGTGAATATAGATTTTGAGCGCCCAAGCTTTTATTAATAGTAAGATACAGGTGACTTGGAAACAATTTATTTTCTACTTTTTAGTACATACATTAAATAAATTAAAGCTTATTTTAAAAAAGTTTATTTTTATATAATTTTATTTTCTACTTTTCAGCCTTCCATAAATTCAATTTTAGAGCTCTGAAATTTTTCGCAAAAAGAATTTAAAACTTGCAGAAATGCCTTTTTTGAGGTTAGAACTCAACCAAAAGAAACAACGAAGAGTAAAAATCAGATAACCTCTTTACTTGGTTCAACTTTTAGTTCCAAAGCCATTCGATATCAATGAGTTTGTTTGTATGGGCGGTGCCACGCCCCTTGTCCAATGCCCGTTCCTTTTTGCGAGTTGAAGGACACGGATATGTAGTAAGTTCCTATCGTGTTTCATTGATGTGTGGTGTACCTATAATTATTAACTTAAGCCCAAGTGTGTAGTTGCTTGAAAAGTGCCACGCCCCTTGTCCTACGCCCATAAAATTACCAGTGGGACGAAGCATCCAAGAGGGGCCTGTATACGGAATTTCAATACTGCACGACTTTTAGTTCCAAAGCTATTCAATATAAACGATTTTGTTTGTATTGGCGGTGCCACGCCCCCTTATCCAGTGCCCGTCTTATTCTCTCAGTAGAAGGATATGGATATGTAGTAAGTTCCTACCGAGTTTCATGGATGTGTGATGTGTAGTTCTAAAGTTATACACGAATCTAGAGTTGATAAAAAAGTGCCACGCCCCTTATCCTACGCCCATAAAATTTTACCAGTGGGACGATACATCCAAGAGGCGACTGCATATGAAATTTCAATGCTGCACGACTTTTAGTTCCCAAGCTATTCTATACAAACGATTTTGTTTGTATGGGCGGTGCCACGCCCCCTTATCCAGTGCCCGTCTTATTCTCTCAGTAGAAGGATATGGATATGTAGTAAGTTCCTACCGAGTTTCATTGATGTGTGATGTGTAGTTCTGAAGTTATACACAAATCTGGAGTTGATAAAAAAGTGCCACGCCCCTTATCCTACGCCCATAAAATTGATTCATGTATTGTGCTCCGCGGTGGCTCAGTGGGCTAAGTGCTTAGTCGCTGATGCGGAGGACCTGGGTTCAACTCCCGGTCCGGTAACATCTAATAAAAAGAAAATTTGTTTTCAAATTGTTTCTTTGCGCGGCGCCACTTCTCGCGGTGAATTGGCAATTCTCCGAGAATAATCTTTGCCATGAAAAGCTTCTCAAACCCGTTCGGAGTCGGTAAAGTAGGTCCCGTTAATTTGTGAAAAATATAACAAATACACACAAGTTAATGCGAGAAAGCTAGGCCTAAGCCTCGTTCGCGGGCGGTTGTGCCAGTTATTTATTTTTTTTATTGTGCTCCTGTTTACGCATGTATGCAAAGTTTCAGATCTCTAAGTAGTCGGGAAGTGGGTGAAAAATTGATTACTAGATTTGACGACATACATACCGCTGACATACCTGAAGTGAACCTAATATAAAGCTTATAAAAAAACAGCCATAACAGGGTTCCGTACCAGAACAAAAGACACAGACTCATAAGACAAATTATTACGTTAAAACGGAAGAAATGTTTTGCATAGCCAGCTATTATCAAATTTAATCTAGTAAGGAAGCATCAGTCGGGTTTCACCGACAGAGTAATACCCTACACCAAGTAATTGAGTGGGCGAACCACCCCCATTTTTGGAGAATTAAAAGCCGTTCTTACCAGCAATGAAGTGACAAAAAATATGGACGCTCTGGTGTATATATTATGGAAGTTATAAGGATTTTCCGCTTACCGTCTATATAGTGGGCGGACCACGCCCATTTTTTCGTATGATGTTCAGGGCCCACTCTTTAGCTTAAATACCAAATACCATTCCTTTTAATGAATAATTCAAGAAATTTAAGCAAATTTACTGGTAATATTCCGGGGTAGTGGGTCTTACTGGCCCGTTGTGGGCGTGTCCTTCGACCGATTTTGATAATCTTGGAACTTAAGGTAGTGAAAGATTCACTGCGACTGTGTGCAAAATTTGGTCTAAATCGGACAACTCCTTCTTTCTCTCCTGTGGCCACGGACAGCAAGACAGACGGACAACCGGAAATCAACACATAAAGTGATTCTAAGGGCCAGTTTCACAGTGGATGTTTAAATCTAATTTGCGAATTGAGTTTAAATCTAGTTTAACTTTCCTTGAGTTTCACAGTGCATTTATTTAAATACGGAATATTTGACATTTGAAGGTTGGCACAACTTGCCAAAAACATATGTTCAATTGTTCAATTATGGAGGCAGCGCGAACTAAAAACTTTTCGCCGGCCGAAAGAAGTGAATTATTGGATATTGTAAGTGCAAAGTGCAAAGAATGCACAGTTTATATTATTTATGGTACTACGGGATCATTTTTATGTGCTATACCATGCAGTTTTATGTTTAATTTGATCTCTTATAAATTGCAATTTTGTCCACGCAGCTTGTTTTCGGATGTGCAATCAGATGTTTATTTGTTTTCGATTGCAACTCTGTGGCGTACTCAAATATCACAATCGGCTATTTAAATAGTATTTAACTTTCAACTGTGAAACTGAAATTCCGTATTTAAACTGCAATCAGAGTTTAAACATCCACTGTGAAACTGGCCCTAAGCATTTCTATATACTTATGTCTATACCTAGGATGGCTTCTTTAATGCGTTACAATTTTCGCACAAAGTTATTATACCCTATTACCATAGGTGTAGGGTATAAAAATATTTAAACATTCGGACGAAAGAGTGGTCTTATAATAGTTGGTTTTATATTAGTCAGAGTCATGGTTAAATATTGGTTGACTTACATTAAATTGATATTTTCAGCAAATATGTGTCAGCGACAGAGAGCGAAGCTAGGCAGTTGACGACAGGCAGTGCTGATGAGCAGACGTGTGCGCGCAAGCATACAACGTATTCTTTTATATAGTTCATTTCAAGTCAAATTACTTTGTATTTAAATTCATTAAATTCTTAACGCCTACATATTAAAACACTCGGGTTTATGCCTTTTATATATATACGTATGAGTTTAACGAAAAAAGCTGCAGTTTTCATGTAATCTATGACTTGTACCTACTAACCCTGAATTTATCGAAATTTTACAAAAAATATTTTATAACCTTTGTCAATGGAGATATGTCAACGTCAGGAACCCCTAACTTCGTGCCAAATTTTAGATTTCTACGTCGGGGAAGATGTTTGTAACATACACATCTACTCATACAAATATGACCTTATAAGTGTTCCCGTTTTTTTCCCTTTTAGGGGAACGGAACCCTAAAAACTAGTAAGTAATAATAACTAAAAGAGTATAGAGAAATTAAAGAAATCGTTCTTTAATTTTTGATTTGGTATATGTAAATATTTTTGAAACTAAAAAGCTAAAAAACTCAAGCTTGAAAAAGCAGTAACTAAAACAGCGAAAGATGCCTAATACAACAAGAATATTAAGCCATACCACGAATAAAGTGTCTCCCTCATCTTGCATAAAAAGTTCCGGTATAATAGTAAAGCAGAAGTAAAAATAATCTCGGAATTCACTAGAAACCGAAACAAGCAATTTACTATCTCATACAATTCTCGCTGCTTTAACAAAAATTACGTATGTATATACGTGGCAAATCCATGTACATTTACACACATGGTCTGTCGTGTATAGGATTAATGTTTTTGGTATGTAAATATTTTCAGAATATACAATGAAGAAAAGCGATCAATGTAAAGCGCCAATCAGTCACCGCGTATCTTTTTTAAGCGGAATTAATCGTAACGGCAAAATTTGGGCCGTTGAGTGAAAATCGTATCGCAGCTGTGGCTGTTTTCCAGGTTTCTGTCTTGGTTATTGCTGCCGTGCTGCCATATAGTTTCGTGCACAAAGTAAGCACGCTGTTCATTTTGCTTTTGAGGTTAAATTTTACATTCTTTATAAAATCTATGACACAGAATTATCTAAATTTTTAGATATATTTATTGTGGTCTAATTTTAAGAATTAATTATAGCAATAATAATCCGGTTTTAGTTCTAAATTAAAATCGAAGAGCAGTGGCAGCACTGTTTTTAGTACAAAGCAATGTCATTCTCCCATCCTCTCTGAGCATCAGAGCAGACGTAAACGTGTGAGAAAAACCAATTTGGATTATAATTTCTGCGTTAAGCTTTAAGCGCTGATCAGTCACCGCGTATCTTTTGTGAGCGGAATTAATCGTAACGGCAAAATTTGGGCCGTTCAGTGAAAATCGTATCGCAGCTGTGGCTCTTTTGCACGTTTCTGTTTTGGTTATTGCTGCCGTGCTGCCATATAGTTTCGTGCACAAAGTAAGCACGCTGTTCATTTTGCTTTTGAGGTTAAATTTTACATTCTTTATAAAATCTATGACACAGAAATATATAAATTTTTAGATATATTTATTGTGGTCTACTTTTATGAATTAATGTTAACAATAATAATCCGGTTTTAGTTCTAAATTAAAATCGAAGAGCAGTGGCAGCACTGTTTTTAGTACAAAGCAATGTCATTCTCTCATCCTCTCTAAGCATCAGAGCAGACGTAAACGTGTGAGAAAAACCAATTTGGGTTATAATTTCTGCGTTACGCGCCGATTAAATACGCAATGAGCGAACGCATGTATGAGCTCGGGTAGGGTAGGTTTTGTCTGCGCTCCGATTAAATACGATACGCGGTGACTGATCAGCGCTTTAAGCACAATCAACTCGTGAGACGAATTTTACGCGGCGAATAATGGCGTCTTGACGGCAGTCGTCGTGGAATTTCGCCCAGTGAAACAGAATCAGAGCGAAATTCGCATCAGTTGATTCGGAAAAAATCATCCCCACAACAAGCACAGAATTTAAAAAAATCCACGGAAACCACGAATTCACGAATTTTCCGAGTTGTTAAACTATAAAAATAGTTTCCGCACAAAAATTTCCAATTTCCTTACTTCAATTTATTTATTTTTCACCACTGACAGCTGAACAGTTGACTTTTTCGCAGGGCGGCAGCGACCAAATTAGAAATTGTTCTATCGCGAAACGAACCGTTGGGAGGCGAACTACGCTAGCGTCGTCATTGTGGGCAATCACATGCACTGCCGAGTGTTTTAATTTTGACAGCACGCGTTCGCCGCGTAAAATTCGCCTCGCGAGTTGATTGTGTTTAAAGCTTTACGCTCCGAATAAATACGCGATGAGCGAACGCATGTACAGTTGTGTTCAAAATAATAGGAGTGCCGATACCGAATATCTTTAAAACCTAATTTTGGTTACACAACAACATGCAAACCACTCCAGGTTCTAACTGTACGTGTAATGAGATATTATAAAATAAGGATAAAAAAGCATCTTATGATTGCTACAATATTTGAGATGATATTCATTCATTTCAGTATCTTGTCCGGATTTGGACTGATCAAAAAAATAGGAGTGCCAGGTATTTATAAATAATAAAAATGTTTAAGCTGAATATTAGTAAAAGAAACTAAAAAATAAGTATGGGAGAGGGATTCAAGAAGGTTTTCTTTTAGTTTTACTTTAAATTTTTGTTTTTTTGTAAATAGTGGAACGAGCAAAGCATTGCACTGAAAAAAAACGCTAATTAATATAAAAAAATAAGAAATCACGAGAAAACGTATAAAGAAATTAAAGAATTATTGAAATCCTCTTATAAAATGATTGCAAACGCCTTGTCCTACAAAAAAAAGGCCGAAACTCGTGGTCGCAAGCGTAAAACTTCTAGTGTGGATGATCGGCACATAGTAAGATACAGCAAAGGTGATCCTTCGGCGCCGTCCAAAGAGATACAAAAGAAGCTGAATCTTGCTGTGAGAGCAGTTACTGTCCGTAGACGCTTGTTAGAAAATAATTTATTTTCAAGAAGTCCCCGAAAAGTACCATTGATGACCAAGAAGCTTGTGGCTGCTCGCCTAAAGTTTGCCAAAAAACATATCAACTGGCTCAAAGAAAAACGGAGGAACATTTTGTGGACGGACGAAAGTAAAATCGTGTTATTTGGTGGAACAGGATCTAGACAGTATGTCCGACGTCCACCAAACACCGAATATCAACCACAATATACTACCAAGACCGTTAAAGAAAAGTAATGATATGGGGCAGGTTTTCAAATAACGGAGTTGGCCCAATCCACCTAATTAATGGAATAATGGATCAGCGGGTGTATGTGGAAATGATGTGCCAAGTAATGCTGCCATACGCTTTGGGGAATATGCCACTAAAATAGGTCTTCCAACTTGTCAGTGACCCGAAACACACTTGTAAATCCGCAAAGGAGTGGTGTCGGGCCAATGGAGTTGAGGTCATGGCGTGGCCTGCTCAGCCACCGGACCTTAACCCAATAAAAAATTCGTGGGCAGACATAAAGAAAAGTGTCGCAGAGCATAAACCTTCAAATAGTGCAGTTTTGTGGAACACCGTTCAAGGGGCGTGGCAGCGAATCCCTTTGAAGCGATGTCAGAATCTCGTGGACTCCATGCCGCGCAGATGTGAGGAAGTCATAATGAATCACGGATATTCAACTAAATATTATGTTACTAACTAATTTCTGACAAAATTATGCCTCCTTTGTCTTTGATTACTTAAGAATATTTAGCCATGCGTTCATACTCCTATTATTTTGAACAGTGAATTTTTAACTATTTTTATAATAAAATTATATAAAAAAAAACTTTTTAAAAATAAGCTTTAATTTATTTAATGTACTAAAAAGTAGAAAATAAATTGTTTTTAAGTCACCTGTATCTTACTATCCATAAAAGCTTGGGGCGCTCATGTGTTCAATATTTGTCAAACAGTTACCACAATATTTAATTTAAATAATTTTTTGCAAATAGATTCTAGTAATGAAAGATATTTTGAATATGGATATTGAGCGCACAAGCTTTTATTGATAGTAAGATACAGGTGACTTGAAAACAATTTATTTTCTACTTTTTAGTACATTAAATAAATTAAAGCTTATTTTTAAAAAGTTTTTTTTTATATAATTTTATTTTCTACTTTTTAGTCTTCCATAAATTCAATTTTAGAGCTCTGAAATTTTTCACAAAAAGAATTTAAAACTTGCAGAGCAGTACACAATATTTAGGGTATTCACAGTGTTTCCTATCGTCATATGTCATATCCTCAATTTAACAAATAATACGGCAGTGATCGACCCTAATATTCGTGGCATATTTGTGACGCGGTGAGTTGTTGCTATTTTGCCAGCAGGGCGCGGCAAGTAAGTTCCTATCGTTTTTCATTGATGTGTGGTGTACCTATAATTATAAACTGAAGCCCAAGTGTGTAGTTGCTTTAAAAGTGCCACGCCCCTTGTCCTACGCCCATAACATTTTACCAGTGGAACGACACATCCAAGAGGCGACTGCATACGAAATTTCAATGCTGCACGACCTTTAGTTCCAAAGCTATTCTATATAAACGATTTTGTTTGTATGGGCAGTGCCACGCCCCCTTATCCTACGCCCATAAAATTTTACCAGTTGGACGACACATCCAAGAGGCGACTGCATACGAAATTTCAATGCTGCACGACCTTTAGTTCCAAAGCTAATCGAGATCAAAAATTTTGTTTGTATGGGGGGTGCCACGCCCCCCTTATCCAGTGCCCGTCTTATTTTCTCAGTAGAAGGATATGGATATGTAGTAAGTTCCTACCGAGTTTCATTGATGTGTAGTTCTAAAGTTATACACAAATCTGGAGTTGATAAAAAAGTGCTACGCCCCTTATCCTACGCCCATAAAATTTTACCAGTGGGACGACACATCCAAGAGGCGACTGCATACGAAATTTCAATGCTGCACGACCTTTAGTTCCAAAGCTAATCGAGATCAAAAATTTTGTTTCTAAGGGGGTTCCACGACCCCTTATCCTACGCCCATAAAATTTTACCAGTGGGACGACACATCCAAGAGGCGACTGCATACGAAATTTCAATGCTGCACGACCTTTAGCTCCAAAGCTAATCGAGATCAAAAATTTTGTTTGTATGGGGGGTGCCACGCCCCCTTATCCAGTGCCCCCTTATTTTCTCAGTAGAAGGATATGGATATGTAGTAAGTTCCTACCGAGTTTCATTGATGTGTGATGTGTAGTTCTAAAGTAATACACAAATCTGGAGTTTATAAAAAAGTTCCACGCCCCTTATCCTACGCCCATAAAATTTATTGATTCATGTATTGGGCTCTAGATTAGGCATGTATGCAAAGTTTTAGATCTCTAAGTAGTCGGGAAGTGGGTGAAAAATTGATTACTAGATTTGACGACATACAAACATACATACCTGATTTGAACCTAATATAAAGCTTATAAAAATAGTTTTTTTCTTCTATTTTTTACGTTTTTGCTGAAATTGTAAGGAAGTGTTAAACAACCGCAATGAATCAACAATTTGTTATTATAAGAAAAAACCGCAGAAAATTCAAGTTTTTTTTCGGAAAATGAAAATATTGTTTTTTACTTAGGTCACTCCTATTTTTTTGAACACAGCTGTATGAGCTCGGGTAGGGTAGGTTTTGTCTGCGATCCGATTAAATACGATACGCGGTGACTGATTGGCGCTTAATGCTCTAAAAACCAGGCTTGACACTCTCTTCCGATGTAGCCTATTGTTCTAATAGCGGGGTTTAGACGATCCTACATGTTGTCCAACATGGCTTGACGGCAGGAATAACTGTACACGTGCCGCTGCGTTTACATGGACCCACATGTCGTACAACATCACTTTCGTCAAGTTGGCAAGCGAGACGCACGCATACAGCCAAAGCCTTTTTACCGACGGCAAATGAGACTTTTGAAAAAGAATGGGCGTTCGTTCTCAGCTTTTGTCGATAGCATTCCACTCAATTAGTTTTTTAAAAGCGATACGTACACTTTATTTTGTGCGTTTCTATTTTTATGAACTCCGCCATTAATTTTCCAAGTTTCAGGAAAATTATTTAATTTATCTCTTTTATGCATAGCATTCATTTTCATAGTAATGCAAAATGAAATGCTATAGCATTAAAATTTTAAAGCCATTTTTATTCATTTTATTTTATACATCCTTAAGTTTTTCTAATTAACGTATATTTCAAAGTAAGAACCAACTGCAGGCTGCAGCTCAATGAAATTCTTACTGTCCGTGATCATGTTAACAGCACGGACAATTTCTCAAAGTGCCAAAATACACTAGGCTTGACCAACATGTGTTTACACAGGTTGGATGGTTTGACAAGCGAGCAGAAATATCAAAAAATTTTGAAAACTATCCCACATGTGTGACAAGCGGTTGTTTCTGGCGTATACACGATCCAAAATTACGGCTTGTCCTACATGTTGGACGACATGTAGGACCGTCTAAACCCCGCTAATGGCTAAAGCGCTGATCAGTCACCGCGTATCGTATTTAATCGGAGCGCAGACAAAACCTACCCTACCCGAGCTCATACATGCGTTCGCTCATTGCGTATTTAATCGGCGCGTAAAGCCTCGTTCACATTCGACTTTCCTCGCTTTGCTTGACAGTTCGAGATTCAACAACAAAGCGTGAAAAGTATAAGGCTTGCTACAATGAACGCTTTAACTTTGGATTTTACTGATATAATTTAAGTAGTAGTAATTATGCTACTAAAGTTTGAAATTCGCGAGTGTCTTAATTGAAAACGCAAACGCACGAGAAAATGAAACCAACTGGAAGCGCACGAGAAAATGAAAAATATCACAAAAAATTTCAACAACTGATTGTCAAAGCGCAAAAAAGTTGAGAGTTGCCCAACATTTTGCTTCGCATTGCTTCGCTTCGCTTTTCTCGCGTTCTATTTAGCAAGCCTCATATAAAAGCATGTATTGAACTTATCTGTCAACGCGAAATTCTGAAGCAAAGCGAAGCAAAAGTCGAATGTGAACGAGGCTTAACGCAGAAATTATAATCCAAATTGGTTTTTCTCACACGTTTACGTCTGCTCTGATGCTCAGAGAGGATGAGAGAATGACATTGCTTTGTACTAAAAACAGTGCTGCCACTGCTCTTCGATTTTAATTTAGAACTAAAACCGGATTATTATTGCTATAATAACTTTTTAAAAGTAGACCACAATAAATATATCTAAAAATTAAGATAATTCTGTGTCATAGATTTTATAAAGAATGTAAAATTTAACCTCAAAAGCAGCGTGCTTACTTTGTGCACGAAACTATATGGCAGCACGGCAGCAATAACCAAGACAGAAACCTGGAAAAGAGCCACAGCTGCGATACGATTTTCACTGAACGGCCAAAATTTTGCCGTTGCGATTAATTCCGCTCACAAAAGATACGCGGTGACTGATCAGCGCTTAATACGAAACAGAATATGCCGTGGGTATTTCTTATGTACGGCATTAAATGGAATGAAGAACGTCACTGGCAAAAACATGCAACCGATTTTAAGCGGAAAGTTCTATTGATGTAGATATAATAGCAAAGATTAAATTGACCGATAATTACCATCGGCTATTGTCCAGCGTATTTCACTTGTGATAGGATCTATGGCTGTCAATCCGCCCCCTAATGTTGAGAAGACCATCAGAGTTTCCTCATCACGAACCAAATCAGTGCAGTCCTGAGAAAAGTTAATTTACGTTTATTTACATCTAATCATCTCATTCGTTATCACTTCCGTTACCTCTACCTGCACCTCCTCACTAGTTCCAGGGCTTCCAGAGTCAGTCGTCGCCGATTTTGCCGCTGTCGAGACTGCGGCTGATGCAATCAAAATACACAACGAGCAACAAAATATTTTCAGCACAAACGGCGAATTGTTCACTTTATCCATTTTGCCTAATCCTCCAAACTTTTTTTACACTTAAATATCATAATGTCTCCAATATCTTTTTATATATATTTATCCCTTGATTCGGGCTTTACACTTCAATTACGCACTTGGAAAACGCGGCAATTTATTACATTATCAAAGACACTATTCGTCGCCATTGTTTGAATAGTAGTATGTAAGGAAAATAATAGAAATGTGAAAAAGTTAAAACATCAGTGTTGCCAAGCTTTCAATTTTGTTATACATAAAATCCCAAAAACATGGGATTTTCGAAAAACAAAAACCCAGGGCCATTTTGAGTATTTAATTTGAGGAACAATTTCAGTATAGACCGCTAGTGAAAAGGAAACGATAAATGTAAGTACCTATATAAGGCCTTTTAAATGAACCAAATGAACCAACAAAAGGCAAATTAACTAAATATTACACAAAAAACAATCTAAAAAGAAATTCTTTTTCCATTTTTTACATGGTACGAGCATAGATTTTATATGACATACATATATATGTTATTTAAAATCTCCGGTCTAACATGTCTCGGGTGCCTACGCATACTCAAAACAACGATTATTGCATATGTACTTTCAGGTTGAATATTTTGCATCTGCGGCTAAAAGCAAAGAATATGTTACTCTTACATACTCTTTGGTAAAAGTCAGAGTATCGACGCCGCGGTGACTCAGTCGTCTAAGTGCTTGGTCGCTGATGCGGGAGGGCATGGGCTCAACTCCCAGCCCGGCAACATCTAATAAAAAGAATATTTGTTTTCGAATTGTTTCTATGCGCGGCGCCACTTCTCGCGATGAATTTGCAATTCTCCGGGAATATTCTTTGCCATGAAAAGCTTCTCAACCCGTTCGGATTCGGTCAATATAGGTCCCGTTAATTTGTGAAAAATATGACAAGCACACACAAGTTAATTCGAGAAAGCTAGGCCTAAAGCGCCAGTTAGTGATGACGAATCGTATTTATTCGTATCGTAAATGTCTGAGAGAGATCTATTTCTATGAAAATTTCTGCGTTACGATCCGAATAAATACGTCAAGAGCAAACGCATGTATAGAGCTCGGGTAGGGTAGGTTTTGTTTACGATACGAATAAATACGATTCGTCATCACTAACTGGCGCTTATGCCCACACGGCCTGTTGTGCCAATCAATTATTTAATTAACGGTAAAAAGTCACACGAGGACGAACGCAAGAGAGTTTGAAATTCCATTCAGCAGAGGAAAAAATATAGGATATTGAAAAATCATAATTTTGACCACTCCTTCAATAGGTATTTCATACACACAAATTTCATTTAGGATATAATTTGGTGAGGGTTCGTTATTCACTTGTTCCCTGTCGACTTTAACCTTGTGATCGCTATCGACCCATTGGTAGTTTTTGATTACCATTTACGTATTTACGTTGTACAATGAGCACGTCTCACAAATGGCACTGGGTAGTTGTAAATATAAACTTTTAATTTAATAATTTTCCTATATTCTAGTTTTCGCATACTGGAATTGCGGTATAACTCCGCTGAGAATGCCGTGTGACAATTATTTATATACATTTCTTAAAATAAATAAAAATGTATTGTCATGCGATCTGATTAAAAATTAATTTTATTAATTTGAAATGAATCGTATTTAACAATTAATGAAAAAATTTCGATTTAAAATAACGCACTTTACTGGCCATAATTTGCTGTTCTGGGATTAGCTGAAATCAATTAGGATGAAATCAGTCTGCCGTTGCTCCAGGATAGCGTTCAATCAACATAGCTACGCCTTGGCCGCCAGCTGCGCAGGCTGACACCACACCCAATTGACCGTCTTCACGAACCAAACGATTAGCAGTATGCATGCAAAGACGTACGCCGGTTGCCGCGAATGGATGACCAATGGAAAGGGAGCCCCCCCAATTATTCCACTTGCTTAGGTCGGGTGCTCCAAATTTTTCTTTTAGGCCGGCGTAGTTTTGGCAGAACCAGTCTGAATCCAGGGCTTTCAAGTTGGCCATGATTTGCCCTGCGAACGCCTCGTGTATTTCCCACGAATCAATATCATTCAGGGAAAGACCAGTTTTATTAAGAAGCTTTGGTATAGCATAAGCGGGACCCAAAAGCAATTGATCCACTGGATCTTGCGACACATACAGGAAATCACGTAAGTACGCCTTAGGCTTAAGGCCTAATTGCTTCGCCTTTTCTTCCGTCATTATGAGGCAAGCAGAGGAACCATCAGTCTGCAAAATAAATAAAAACATATGTTAAAGGATAAACGAACCAACTGTAGTGATTGACGAACTAACTAAGAAAGAAGCGTTGGCAGCCGTTACAGTTCCATGGGGTTTAACGAAGGCGGGTTTAAGTTTGGCCAAATTCTCTGGTTTTGACACCCTTATACCGTTATCCTTATCAACGACTTTGTCAACACCCGACACTTTGAACGGTACTACATCTGTAAAGAAGCCCTTCTCTTGTGCCTCTTTCGCCAGTGTGTGGGAACGTAGGGCATAGTCATCTTGCTCCTTGCGGGAAACTTTAAACGAAGCTGCCAAACGATCAGCTGAATGGCCCATCGTTTCGCCAGTGGAAAATTCTGCTACAGCCGGTAATTCGGGGATGAGAAAGCTTGGCCGAAACGTCGAAAGCAATGACAATTTCTGGCCAATGCTTTTCGCTTTGTTTGCCTTTAGCATGAGAGCGCGCATCTTGCGAGAATGCCGAATAGGTACGTCCGACATGGTTTCCATTCCACCCGCAATGATAACGTCATATGTATTAGTGGCTATAAGGCCTATACCTGTCGTAATAGCTACGTTCGAACTTATGCAAGCTAAAGTGACAGTATGTGCTGGAGTCTTGTCGCTGAAGCCTGCAGCTAGCGCAGCCTCACGGGCAATATTGGATGTCTGCACATCTTGTATGACCGATCCGTATATAATGTAGTCGACCAGATCCTTATCAAGATTGGTCTTGCGTAGCAAGCTCAGCAGCGCATGACGGGCTAATTCGTAGGGCAGCAGCTTAGAGTACGAGGTGCCCGACATCAAGAAAGGACTGCGTACTCCATCAACTAATACTATATTTTTACCCGCTGTACTGCCCAGGGTTTTTCCTTTTTTCTGGCAATATGTTGGAGAGGTGGCCAAGCAACGGAGAACTCCATGGTTCCTAGATAGATAAGGAGTAATTTTCAAACTCAACAAAGACATTTTGCTATTGAAACACTGTTCGCTTATAAAACTTGTAAAAATACAGAACTAAAAAGAAAAGCGCACAAAGGTCGATAAAGCAACAAATATTAAGCACAAAATAAATAGGAATTCTGTAACTAAGTAAAAATTGAACTATGGACTCTGTTAGAAACTACACGAACAGAACAGGGCTGGGAATTTCGTTCGATGAAACTGTATCAATAAGGTATGTCTTTTATTATAAGGTACTTTTATTTTTAAAACCTCAAAAACAATAAATTATATTTATATTTGATTAAAAGTGTACATCTTATTATTATTGGAATGCTGCCTCTTCAATTATAATCAAAGGTATATATATAATAAAACATAAGATTATATTCCGTTTATATCTAGTTCATATTAATATTAAATTTATAATTGGAAATCTACATTGGCTAATGAATGAAGAAAGGATTAAGCTCTTGCATATATCTGTATATAAAAAAATTATTCTATATTAACGATTTTGATGCGATTGGTAATATTTTATTAAAAAAAATTTGTTTGCCGAAATATTTATGGTTGCAATTGAACACTGGTACTTTCATAATGAAAAGGTTCTGCAAAAAGTCCAACAAAGTACTTTTTCTTTCCCTTCCACGGATCAGGGATGCACAATTTAATACTAGACCTAAATTCAGTATTATTTCGATTTCCACAGTGAAGCCAAAGAAATAATGTTATTAATAAATAAAATAATTGTTATTGTTATTCAATTTCTTTGGTGAGGCAGTACTAATTCAAGGAATTTCAATACCTTTTCGAATTTCAGAAAAAGCTATATCATGTGATTTCCCTCCAAACTTTGAACTTAGGGCCAGTTTCACAGTGGATGTTTAAACTCTGATTGCAGTTTAAATAGGGAATTTCAGTTTCACAGTGGGAAGTTAAATACAATTTAAATGCCCGGTTGTGGTCATTTAAGTACGGCACAGAGTTGCAATCGAAAACAAATAAACAGCTGATTTCGGATGTGCAGGCAAGCTGCGTCGACAATATTGCAATTTATAAGCGGCCAAATTAAACATACAACTGCATGGTGTAGCACATATAAATGATCCCGTAGTATTATAAATAATATAAACTGTGGATTCTTTGAAGAATATCCAATAATTCACTTCTTTCGGCAGACGAAAAATTTTTAGCTCGCGCTGCCTCCATAATTGAACAATTGAACATATGTTTTTGGCAAGTTGTGCTGTGTTCAATTTTCAAATATTCGAAGTTGCCATTCATTATTCCGTATTTAAATAAATGCACTGTGAAACTCAAGAAAAGTTAAACTAGATTTAAACTCAATTCGCAAATTAGATTTAAACATCCACTGAGAAACTGGCCCTTAGAAACGCATCTGCTGATGCTCATACACAACGATATGTTACTTTTTCCAAACTTGAATAACGTGATTCGAGAAATTATATCCGTATCTCACTACATTGTGGGTGGACCACGCCCATTTTCTTGTCTAACATAGAAGACCGACTTGAATACCAAGTATTATTGTTTTCAATGAGATATTCGACAAATTATAGCCATTTTACGGAAAAAAATTCTAGGTAATGGGACTTACAGGCTCATTATGGACGTGTTTCCGTGGAGCGATTGGGATCATCTCGGAACTTAAACTAAGTTAAGGTTTACGGTGACTATGTGCAAAATTTGTTTCAAATCGGACAACTCCTTATTTCTCTCCTGCGGCCACAGACGGACAGACAGACGGACAACCGGAAATTAAGACAGAAAGTTATTTTGATCATTTCTATTACTTATGTTTATATTTAGGACGGCTCCTTTATTGCGTTACAATTTTCGCACAAAGTTCTTATACCCCATTACCATAGGTGTAAGGATGGGCCGGCCAACCCAAATGATCTCGCGGGCCGCATATAGGGAAAATGAGAGCAAATGGCCGGAAGATTTGCCTGAAAAAATGTTCAAAGGCCGTGGGCCACTTGGTGGTTGGCCACTTCTCGCGTAGGGTATAAAATAGAGAAGGTGATAATAAAAGGAATAAGTAAATGATAAAGGAATGAGGTAATATTCTAACGCTTAGTTATTTTTGTTAATTCACACAAGATTTTAATTAAAATATGAATATTCTAAACATTTTAGTGACGGAAATTTACACAAATTTTTACATTTACTCCGTGGTAACAAAAACAGTTTTGGACGTTCACGTACCATTGGAAGTTTTTCAATCTCTCTGACAGCCTTTTTTTTAGCCGACATTTTTATTGAGGGTTTGCAACACTAATTGCGGAAATCGACTTGTATTCGCGAATGGAGCTGCAGCTGTTTGACTGACAATGATAAATGCGAAAGATTCAGAAATTTATTGATTTTGTATCAACAAAATTAAAAAAATACGGATAGTACTAGTAAAATGTCGAATTGTAAAAGAAAGGCTAATAAAAAAAATAGTGATATATTGAGGATAAGTGAAATTTATGGTGTGAAAACTCTTTGTGGAGTTTTGGAGCTTTACGTCGGGTTCGGCTTGTGGTCGGTTGGAATGTGACTAAAATTTTTCATCATGAAACAAAGAAAAAACGAGACAGAAGATCTTAAATTTTATTAAAGCATTGCATTTTATTTAGCAAAAAGTGGAGTGTGGCGGAAATCGTTGGTCTTGTGAAAAAATAAACGGGACAGTGAAAACCTTTTTAGTGCCTTCATTTCTCGGAGTTAAGAGGTGGGCGCGTCACAGAAGCATAGTTTTCGCAACCTCTTTGGACGGAACAACGCTCGTGCTGATAGCAGTGTTCAAGAGGGTGCTGTGCTTACATCGGTAACATGTCCAGCCGCAGCCGTGCTATACTCAATGTAAATTTGGATGCCGCAATGGCCAATGATCCATTGCGAGAGCTCTTCGAGGCGTGCAAGACGGGGGACATTGGCAATGTGAAGAAGATGTTAACGCCACAAACAGTAAATGCGAGAGACACCGCTGGTCGTAAATCGACGCCACTGCATTTTGCGGCAGGTAAGAGTATTGGCAATAGGGACGTTGGAGCTGATACAGCTCCAGCTTGATTTGTCCTTGAGCCACTCAAGCGTGTAATGGAAATGATTTGACCTAGTTACTTCGGCAAAGCTTTTGAATTGTGTGAGCACGCTGAAGCCGAGAGGGGAAATTCAAATCAGAGTGGGGTGGTTTACAAAGGTTCTCGCTGACGATGTTATCAGTGTCTGTAACACGGCTTCACATTTACTATAGTCGTTTTTTGATACACTAAAAAAAAAAATTAAGTCGAGATTATGGATATTTTACTTCACGGCATATAATAATTAATAAATAAAAATAATTGACTGGCACAACAGCCTGTGTGGGCTTAGGCCTAGCTTTCTCGAATTAACTTGTGTGTGCTTGTCATATTTTTCACAAATTAACGGGACCTATATTGACCGAATCCGAACGGGTTGAGAAGCTTTTCATGGCAAAGAATATTCCCGGAGAATTGCAAATTCATCGCGAGAAGTGGCGCCGCGCAAAGAAACAATTTGAAAACAAATTTTCTTTTTATTAGATGTTACCGGACCGGGAGTTGAACCCAGGTCCTCCGCGTCAGCGTCCAAGCACTTACACCACTGAGCCACCGCGGCGCTTCACGGCATATATTCTATGGAAAATATTCGCAGGAAATAGGACAATTTTACAAAAATAGGCAATATAAATGAAACTAGCTATATATTGATTACAACTGATTATCATGCTTTAAACCTCGGCTGACTATGCAATTTCGGCGTAGAGCTCGTACAGTTCGGGGTTCATCCGGTTGCCAACGCGGATCGGGCTAAAGATTTTTCACTTTTTTCTCGAACACCCCAAGAGAGGCTGCATCAGTCTGCGAAATCACCAACGCTTCAGCACCTGTAGAGGATCACCTTATCTGAAGCCTCTAAAGGTCGGAGAGTTCTTTTCCTATCTTGACGGAACTTTGTGTGTTGCCTCAACGTCATCTTGCTCATCAGCTTAGCAGAGATACAAAGCTCTGTATCGGGATATCGAAGACAGCATATTCATGGGTCTTCTACAGGATTTGGCGTAGTGAATAGATTTTGGCGATGAACTGGACTGATTAGGTTCAATTAGTGCCTTGGCGAATGGCTTAAATCTTTTTCACAGTACGCTCGACAGGACCTTGTATGCGATTGCAATAAGGCCAATACCCCGGTAGTTTACAAAGATCGTCGGGTCGCCTTTCTTTAGCGCAGGACAGAGCACACCAAGTTTCCAATCGTTGGGCATGCTTTCATCTAGCAATATTCTGCAGAAAAGCTTGTCCTACCTACTCATCGCCAGCCTAGAACAACTCTGCAGGCAGGCGGTCAGCACCTGTCGCTTTGTGTTTGTTGAATTGCTGGATTGCGAGCTTCACCTCGTTATAGCTAGCTGGTATATCAGCACCATCGCCGTTGATTGGTGGTATCGAGAACCTGCCTCCGTTGGCGTCTTCGACTGTCTGTTTATACCCTACACCAGTGATGGGCAGGCCCTATACTCTCGGTGCTCATTTGTTTTTGTAAAAACTCTTGGCATAGGTCGAGATTTCTTCACACAGACACAGCTCTTCGCGCTAAGCAGTACGAAAAACACAAACAACAATGTTATTTTCGTTTCGTCTGCCAGCTCGCGCGCATATGCTTTGTTGGTACACTTTTGCGACAGTTATCTTCAACACAGACGTTGTTGTTGTCTTGCGCATAATTTCGAGCAAAAAAGTGTGCAGCTGTGGAATGGGAAGCAGTTGAAAAAATTTTTGCTCATATTAAGTTTGATATTTAAATTCTTCCAACTTCGGAAAATGAAGATCATATCTCTTCAGAAGAGAAGTGGGAAATTGATTTTTTGACTGGGAAAATGATGGTCCGAATCGATATTTGCTCCTCGGAACGTACGCACGTCTAATACACTGAAAGCATTTCTTCGTCGATCACAACGTAGTCGATCTGGTTTCGTGTTCGTTGTTTGGTGGACAGCTAAGTGACCTTATGGATATCGTGGCATTGGAATCTGGTGCTACTCTCTACCATGTTTCGCGCCATGGCGAAAAGAAAGGTGCTTTTTATAAGCTTTATATCAGACCTGTAAAAGATTCAAATCAAAATCGATTTACAAATCAACTGATTTAAATTTTTGATTTAAAAATCAACTCCACCAATCGATTTGAAATTTCTGATTTTCAAATCAGGCACCACCAATCATATTGATTTGAATCAAAAATCTCAAATCAGTGATTTGCCCTTGTCTGATTCAAATCAAAAATCAAAAAAGTTGATTTTGATTTGAAATCAAAAAGCACCAATCGATTGGCCGCTGGGCTGATTCAAATCAATTTTGGCCAAATCAACACAATTAGTGAGCTACACAGAGCTGCATTTTTCTGTATTAGAAGGAAAGTTGTGGATTTGAGTAGCAGGTGTAAGATAGTATGCGCAAGAAAAAAACAACAATTTATGTTTTTTTATTTCAAAATATATGAATGTATATGAGGAGTGTCTGTATATAAAAACATTACTTTGTTCTTTTTCTAAAACCATAAATAACCGAAATATCGAATTACGGTATGCGCGGAAAATAATCCTTCCAGGTAAAAGACGAAAAAATTATATTTGCACATATGATTACAAGGGTTCGCTGACGGTTGATGAACACATGAATGAGCAACAATCGACAACGAAGAGGTTCCCGGTATAATAATAGTGTCTTCAAAATAAACAAACAATGGCACTAAAATAGATATCAGACGATAAATGCATTTTCATAAACGTATCAGCTTTAAAAATGCACAAAATCTGGTACGAATTTCACGACGTTGACATCACTGATGGAAGTGTCATATGAAACAGGGTTGCTTTTTTTCTCCCAAATAAATACTTTTCTTGCAATTTTCGGTGAAGAAATATGAACGAATAATTGCATATTTCACTATCATTTCAATAAAATAAATGTATTACTTTAAGTTGTTCGTATTTACATATGATTTGTTCACGATTTCAAGTAATTATTCTTATTTTTGAGGAACGAATTTATCTTTGATATTTTTGGTACTATTTCGAAGTATACATTTTAATATTGCTCTGTCATCTATTTGCACACTTGATTTCAGGACTTGATTTGAAATCAAATCAAGATTGGTAAATCAGATTTGGAAATTTGTTGATTTAAATCAAGTGATTGGTAAATCAGATTTTCACTTTTGATTTGTGAGAGCTGATTTATAAATCAAAGGCCACAAATCGATTGGGATTTGAATCAGAAAAAGATGAATCGATTGGCTATGCTTGATTTGAAAATCAGTTTTTAAATCAAATAGGGTAAAATCACTGATTCAAATCAAATCTGATTTAACTCTTCACAACTCTGCTTTATATAAACATGCTTTCAGGTTTGTTTATAGTCAAATCTAGTAATCAATTTCTCACCCACTTCCCGACTACTTAGAGATATGAAACTGTGCATACATGCGTAAACGCGCTGACAATACATGAATCAATCATAAAATATCGGATTGGACAAGAGGGCGTGGCACCGCCCATAAAAACAAAATTTTTGATCTCATGAGCGCCCCCATAGTGTAATAATATCAAGTGTACCAGATAGCTTGACGTACCCCAGCTTGTCAAAAAATATTAGCCCAATTCACAATCTTGTGCAAATGGTCTGGGATTTTTGCACAAGATTGTGAATTGGGCTATTTTCATTTTTCTTTTCTCCTTCTTCGTTATATGTATGTCTTAACCCATCCTAGACATTAGTACAAAAAAGTTACTCAACATTTTTACGTACCAAACAATTTTTATTTTCAGTAATGAACCAGCACGTGTGTTACATTTTTTATAACAAATAGCGTTTATAAACCAATTGTTAATATTTTTTATTTTGTTAAGACCACCTGAACTTCGCATTGCCCCAAAGAAATTTTCTAATACGTCTTGGTTTAGTCTACTAGTCAAAAGGTAGGACATTCCAAACTTTTCTTGTAGATATTTATACAGCAAATTTAGGGAGGTATTCGTTATTACCACAAGAGTTGGCCATTGATGTTTTTTCTTTTTACTTTTTTCTTCAAACGCAAACGCAAACTCAAACTGAAAACGGGTTAATATTTTTGACAACGCAACTGACAAGCAAGGGTATGAGAAAAGAATGTCATTGCTATCTGGTACACTTGATATTATTACACTATGAGCGCCCCAAGCTTTTATTGATAGTAAGATACAGGTGGCTGAGAAACAATTTATTTTCTACTTTTTAGTACATTAAATGAATTAAAGCTTATTTTTAAAAGATTTTTTTTATATAATATTATTTATTTTTAAGTGAAAAAGTCTACTTTACAAAGAAAGAAGGAAATGTAGCGAAGAATTTGATGCTTACAATTGTCATTTGTTCACACATACATACATTACTTTCCTTTTTATATTTAAAACATGAAAAGTTACATCTGAGGTTGCTTAAAACCAGTCAGAGTGCAGAAAATTAGCGTTCCACGCTAATTTGTGTAGCTGGAACACTATGAACGACTTGAGCTAGATATAGGAAATATAGCCAATAATTTAATACAAATAATAATTGGAAACAAAGCTATAAATATATATGCAAAATGGTAAATATTGGATTGTGAAAACAGCTGATTCTAGTTTTTACTAAAAATAGGCGTGCGTTGAATTTAAAAAATGTTTTACCCTTCTTGTCAGAACTTCTCGCACTCTCTAAAATTAATCTTTTACTAGCTTTTACTGGTCAAATTAATCGAACACATCTAATAAATCTATATATATATAAATCAAATTATGTATGTATGTATGTTCGGAGTTGCGTCCTAAACCGCTTGATCGATCATAACCAAATTTGGCACATCTTAATATATAATAAAATTATATAAAAAAAAACTTTTTAAAAATAAGCTTTAATTTATTTAAAGTAGAAAATAAATTGTTTCCAAGTCACCAGTATCTTATTATCAATAACAGCTTGGGGCGCTCATGTGTTCAATATTTGACAACCAGTGACCACAATATTTTATAAGCTTTACTAGCTGTTACCCGCGGGTTTCACCCCGCGCTCTTATAAAAGTACGTAATGTGAAGAGGTGCTTGCATACGGAACTTCAATACTGCGCGACTTTTAGTTCCAAAGCTATACGATATCAATGATTTGGTTTGTACGGGTGGTTCCACGCCTCTTATCCAATGCCCGTCCCATTTTCCCAGTTCAAGGATACGGATATGGTGTCAGTTCTTGCCGAGTTTCGTTTATGTATGATGTATAGTTCTAAAGTAATACCCAAATGTGAAGTTGATTGAAAAGTGCCACGCCCCTGTCCTACGCCCATAAAATTTTACCAGTGGGACGACACATCCAAGAGGCGACTGCATACGAAATTTCAATGCTGCACGACCTTTAGTTCCAAGGCTAATCGAGATCAAAAATTTTGTTTGTATGGGGGGTGCCACGCCCCCTTATTCAGTGCCCCCTTATTTTCTCAGTAGAAGGATATGGATATGTAGTAAGTTCCTACCGAGTTTCATTGATGTGTGATGTGTAGTTCTAAAGTTATACACGAATCTGTAGTCGATAAAATAGTGCCACGCCCCTTATCCTACGCCCATAAAATTTTACCAGTGGGACGACACATCCAAGAGGCGACTGCATACGAAATTTCAATGCTGCACGACCTTTAGTTCCAAGGCTAATCGAGATCAAAAATTTTGTTTGTATGGGGGGTGCCACGCCCCCTTATCCAGTGCCCGTCTTATTTTCTCAGTAGAAGGATATGGATATGTAGTAAGTTCTTACCGAGTTTCATTGATGTGTGATGTGTAGTTCTAAAGTTATACACAAATCTGGAGTTGATAAAAAAGTGCCACGCCCCTTATCCTACGCCCATAAAATTTTACCAGTGGGACGACACATCCAAGAGGCGACTGCATACGAAATTTCAATGCTGCACGACCTTTGGTTCCAAAGCTAATCGAGATCAAAAATTTTGTTTGTATGGGGGGTGCCACGCCCCCTTATCCTACGCCCATAAAATTTTACCAGTGGGACGACACATCCAAGAGGCGACTGCATACGAAATTTCAATGCTGCACGACCTTTAGTTCCAAAGCTAATCGAGATCAAAAATTTTGTTTGTATGGGGGGTGCCACGCCCCCTTATCCTACGCCCATAAAATTTTACCAGTGGGACGACACATCCAAGAGGCGACTGCATACGAAATTTCAATGCTGCACGGCCTTTAGTTCCAAAGCTAATCGAGATCAAAAATTTTGTTTGTATGGGGGGTGCCACGCCCCCTTATCCTACGCCCATAAAATTTTACCAGTGGGACGACACATCCAAGAGGCGACTGCATACGGAATTTCAATGCTGCACGACCTTTGGTTCCAAAGCTAATCGAGATCAAAAATTTTGTTTGTATGGGGGGTGCCACGCCCCCTTATCCTACGCCCATAAAATTTTACCAGTGGGACGACACATCCAAGAGGCGACTGCATACGAAATTTCAATGCTGCACGGCCTTTAGTTCCAAAGCTAATCGAGATCAAAAATTTTGTTTGTATGGGGGGTGCCACGCCCCCTTATCCTACGCCCATAAAATTTTACCAGTGGGACGACACATCCAAGAGGCGACTGCATACGGAATTTCAATGCTGCACGACCTTTGGTTCCAAAGCTAATCGAGATCAAAAATTTTGTTTGTATGGGGGTGCCACGCCCCCTTATCCTACGCCCATAAAATTTTACCAGTGGGACGACACATCCAAGAGGCGACTGCATACGGAATTTCAATGCTGCACGACCTTTGGTTCCAAAGCTAATCGAGATCAAAAATTTTGTTTGTATGGGGGGTGCCACGCCCCCTTATCCTACGCCCATAAAATTTTACCAGTGGGACGACACATCCAAGAGGCGACTGCATACGAAATTTCAATGCTGCACGACCTTTGGTTCCAAAGCTAATCGAGATCAAAAATTTTGTTTGTATGGGGGGTGCCACGCCCCTTATCCTACGCCCATAAAATTTTACCAGTGGGACGACACATCCAAGAGGCGACTGCATACGAAATTTCAATGCTGCACGACCTTTGGTTCCAAAGCTAATCGAGATCAAAAATTTTGTTTGTATGGGGGGTGCCACGCCCCCTTATCCTACGCCCATAAAATTTTACCAGTGGGACGACACATCCAAGAGGCGACTGCATACGAAATTTCAATGCTGCACGACCTTTAGTTCCAAAGCTAATCGAGATCAAAAATTTTGTTTGTATGGGGGGTGCCACGCCCCCTTATCCTACGCCCATATAATTTTACCAGTGGGACGACACATCCAAGAGGCGACTGCATACGAAATTTCAATGCTGCACGGCCTTTAGTTCCAAAGCTAATCGAGATCAAAAATTTTGTTTGTATGGGGGGTGCCACGCCCCCTTATCCTACGCCCATAAAATTTTACCAGTGGGACGACACATCCAAGAGGCGACTGCATACGGAATTTCAATGCTACACGACTTTTAGTTCCAAAGCTATTCGATGTAAACAATTTGGTTTGTATGGGCGGTGCCACGCCCTCTTGATGTATCAAAATTTTTTATAGCCTATAACCATCCTTGGAACATCTATAGTCTATGTGCCAAATTTGGTTATGATCGATCAAGCGGTTTGGAACGCAACTCCGAACATACATACATACATACATACATACATACATACATACATACATACATACATACATACATACATACATTTTTTGATTTTTATATATATAGATATTAACTTCACTTTCTGTCAGCGGTATGTGGGTCGTCAAATCCAGTAATAAATTTTATTTAAATAATTTTTTGCAAATAGATTCTAGTAATGAAAGATATTTTGAATATGGATATTGAGCGCACAAGCTTTTATTAAGAGTAAGATACAGGTGACTTGGAAACAATTTATTTTCTACTTTTTAGTACATTAAATAAATTAAAGCTTATTTTTAAAAAGTTTTTTTTTATATAATTTTATTTTCTACTTTTTAGTCTTCCATAAATTAAATTTTAGAGCTCTGAAATTTTTCGCAAAAAGAATTTAAAACTTGCAGAGCAGTACACAATATTTAGGGTATTCACAGTGTTTCCTATCGTCATATGTCATATCCTCAATTTAACAAATAATACGGCTGTGATCGACCCTAATACTCGTGGCATATTTGTGGCGCGATGAGTTGTTGTTGTTTTGCTTGCAAGGCGCGGCGAGTAAGTTCCTATCGTTTTTCATTGATGTGTGGTGTACCTATAATTATAAACTGAAGCCCAAGTGTGTAGTTCCTTGAAAAGTGCCACGCCCCCTGTCCTACGCCCATAAAATTTTACCAGTGGAACGAAGCATCCAAGAGGGGCCTGTATACGGAATTTCAATGCTGCACGACCTTTAATTCCAAAGCTATTCTATTTAAACGATTTTGTTTGTATGGGCGGTGCCACGCCCACTTGTCCACCGCCCGTCTTATTTTCCCAGTAGAAGGATATGGATATGTAGTAAGTTCCTACCGAGTTTCATTGATGTGTGATGTGTAGTTCTAAAGTTATACACAAATCTGGAGTTGATAAAAAAGTGCCACGCCCCTTATCCTACGCCCATAAAATTTATTGATTCATGCATTGTCTTGGTGTTTACGCATGTATGCAAAATATCAGATCTCTAAGTAGTCGGGAAGTGGGTGAAAAATTGATTACTAGATTTGACGACATACCGCTGACATACCGCGGACATACCGCGCAAAGTGAACCTAATATAAAGCTTATAAAAACGTTTGTGCGTATGTATGTTGCAGCATCACGGCTGAACCACAGGAGCGATCGACCTTATACTCACAACATATGTTCGTGTGGTGCTCTGAATGGTTTTTTTTCATGTTAGACCTTCCTAAGTGTTGCCACGGTGGCGGTTTTTCGAAAATTCTTATTTATGGACCGATCTGGCTCAAATTCACACCATATAATACTAAAGTTGACAGAAATTGGTCGACAAAATTTGAACCCGATAGCTGTTGTCGGGGTAGAAATATTCACGAAAGCATATTCTTCCTGAAATACATTGAAACACATTTCAAAACAAATCTTGGAATAAAATAATTATTTTAGGCAGAACAACGTTCGTCGGAACAGCTAGTAGACTATAGATGTTCCAAGGATGGTCATAGGCTATACAAAATTTTTATACATCAAGAGGACGTGGCACCTCCCATACAACTTAAATAATTGATTTGACATATGTATATTTAAAACCACATTAAAACTTTGTATTATGTTAGTGTTTAGATGTGTCTTCATGCTGGAAAAAATGTAGGGGCGTGGGACAAGGGGGCTTGGCACCCCTCATATAACTTAATTCTATCATATGGCATATCTTTGAAAGTACAAGTCGCGAAAGCATTGAAGTTCCGTACGCAGGCACATCTTGGATTAGTCGTCCCACTGGTAAAATTTTATGGGCGTAGGTCAAGGGGGTGGCACTTCAATCAAATCCTATACGGGTATAACTTTAGAAATATACTTCATACATCAATGAAACTCGGTAAAAACATATTACATATCCGTATCATTGAACTGGGAAAATGGGACGGGCATTGGACAAGGGGCGCACACTGGCTCGTTTGGCCGAATCACGTGGCAAAAATAAGTAAAATCAATTTTTTTGTTGAAAGATTTAACAAAACTTTTATACGTATTGGATAGGGAATTGATTGTACTTTAAGAAAGTGAAAATTTAAACTTATTTGGATAAGTAGTTTGGTCTGTAGAGCCGGTCAAAGTTGACTGATTTTTCAAGCACAGCAAAAAAACGAAATTTGGGAAAAAAATTTCATGTTTGAGTTAAGAAAACTATGATACGGCTGCAGAAAAATTAGATTTTTGAAATAGAATTTCATATCTTCTTCAATTCGAAAAAAACCAAAATATAAAAAAAAAATTTGTTTATTCGTTTTTTTTTATAAATGGCATTTTAAATAACCTTCTTTTTACCATGGATTTTAAACTTTTCGTTGAGTTTAAAAGAAAACTTTAAATTTCTTTAAAATATGCTTACCAGGAGACTAATGACTGATTATTTCTAAGCATATATCCAAAAAATTGGCTGCCACTATTTGCAACTCTGAGCTAGAGCGATTTTTGTCGAGAGGTCTACATATCTGCCATGTCCGTCCGCCTGCATTTTACAACTATTGAACCTTAAATTTTGAGCTAGAAGGTTGAAATTTGGTATACGACTTCCATTCATGTCGTTATAGTTAACAACAAAAACTTTTTGGAACCAGCCTCCTGCCACGCCGACTTTTTTTAAATTAAATTTTTTTGTATTTTTATATGAAAATTTGAAAAAAAACGATCTTATTCGAATATGAAGGCAATCCAATTACCTAAAATGCTTATATATTAATCATAGACTATCATAGCCCATTTTCGTGTTTTAAAAAAAAAAAAATTATATTTCGGTTTTTTATATATTTTGCTGCTGGAGCGTCACAAATTTTTGTATTTTCTTAAAAAAACATTTTAACAATGTAATTCTTAAGGAAAAAGGAAGGATTCTATTAAATATATTATTAAAATTTGTGTTAAAATATTTAAAAAATCGTTTTAACTTATTTTATCCCTATTGAATTTTTGACACCTTGTAAATAATCAAAATTTTTAACGATCTCAAAAACTTCACTTCTCCACATTATATGTTCACCATATGACACCCTGTATATATTTTTGCCATTATAAATGCAAAATCTTTCTAAATTTGAAATATTTCCGCATAATTTTTTATATAAAATGTGCGATTTTTTCATACCTGCACTTCAACAACAGATTCCGTGGCACCCTGTATATACATACGAACAAATTTTGATGTGAATCAAACTATAACAATCTTCTTTAGAAAGCAAAAAAAATTATGCCGATATCTCTATCCCTTCAAAAGTTATGATTTTTGAAACTTTTTCGGGCAAACGAGCCACTGTGCGCCGCTCATACAAACGAAATCATTGATATCGAATTGAATAGCTTTGGAATTAAAAGTCGCGCAGTATTTAAATTCCGTATGCAAAGACGTCTTGGATGAGTCGTCCCACTAGTACAATTTTATGGGCGTAGGACAAGGACGTGGCACTTTTCTATCAACTTCACATTTGGGTATTACTTTAGAACTATACAGCATATATAAATGAAACTCCATATTCTTCAACTGGGAAAATGGAATGGGCATTGAACACGAGGCGTGGCACCCCTCACACAACTTAAATCTTTTATTTCGTATATATCTTTAAAACTACAAGTCGTTCAACATTGAAATTCGGTTTTGTTAGAATTTAGTCGTGGCCTTTTGCTAAAAAATTTAGGGGCATGGGACACCGGGGCGTGGCACCACTCATAAAACTTAAATCTTTGATTTGGTATGTCTTTAGAACTACAAGTCATACAACATTAAAATTTTTATTCTGTTAGTATTTAGTCATACATGTGTGTACATGTACATTCTACATAATTTTGAGTTTTATATACATACAGTGCTTTTCAAAGTTATAGTTGCCCCACTTTCATTGGGTGTTCCAAGAGAACTGAAGCGGAGTAAGACAAACTAATATTGCAGTTAGTTGCAGGCATCAATATCATTAAGGATTAGTAAAAAAAAATTTGCTAAAGTAACGGTAACTTTTATGAGAGGAAAAGATTTCTTAGAATAGAGGCGAAACTCACCATTTCATTGTTATAATTGCCCCCAAATAATTGATAAAAACTTCAAGTGAATCGAATTTTTTAGAAACTTTTAGCATTTTATGGGACCACTAGAGTGTGTTGCAATTTCTGTTAAACGATTAGTCACCGAGTCAACAAAAGGTTAAAGAAATCTGGGGCTAAAAGTGGCCAGGACATCAAAATTGCTGATTTGAGATCGTTGGTATCCTGGAACTGCCGTTTATCGTCATAAATTTTAGCCACAACCCAACTCTAAATGTTTTCCCATCGATTTGGCATCCGGCGAACGTGCTGGTCATTCCAGCCGAGCAGCATTGTGTCTTTGAAACCACTGTTTCGTCGACTGACTTACATGGACGCTTGATTGTCCCGTTGAAAAATTAGATTTTCATCAGGATATTGATGCAAATTATCCTGGAGAACGTCTTCCTACTCAATGCTCTCGAAGAAAATGCAATAGAGAGGGTACCATGTGGCCAAAATGCTTCCCATACCATGACTGTTCCGCCAGTCGAAAACACGTTTTCCTTTTCGCAAATTTCTCCGGGGTCAATTTGTTCCATCCGGACCTTTAGGGTTAAATTTATTTAATTGAATTAAAATGCTTAATTAATTTAACCCGAACGGTCCGGATGGAACACATTCACATCGAAGAGATTCGCGAAAAGAAAAACGTGTTTTCGACTGGCGGAACAGTCATGGTATGGGAAGCATTTTGGCCACATGGTACCCTCTCTGTTGCATTTTCTTCGAGAGCATTGAGTAGGAAGACGTTCTCCAGGATAATTTGCATCAATATCCGGATGAAAATCTAATTTTTCAACGGGACAATCAAGCGTCCATGTAAGTCAGTCGACGAAACAGTGGTTTCAAAGACACAATGCTGCTCGGCTGGAATGACCAGCACGTTCGCCGGATGCCAAATCGATGGGAAAACATTTAGAGTTGGGTTGTGGCTAAAATTTATGACGATAAACGCCAGTTCCAGGATACCAACGATCTCAAATCAGCAATTTTGATGTCCTGGCCACTTTTAGCCCCAGATTTCTTTAACCTTTTGTTGACTCGATGACTAATCGTTTAACAGAAATTGCAACACACTCTAGTGGTCCCATAAAATGCTAAAAGTTTCTAAAAAAATTCGATTCACTTGAAGTTTTTATCAATTATTTGGGGGCAATTATAACAATGAAATGGTCATTTACAGCGCTATTCTAACAAATCTGTTCCTCTCATAAAAGTTACCGTTACTTTAACAATTTTTTTTGCTTATTCTTAATGATATTGATGCCTGCAACTAACTACAATATTAGTTTGTTCTGCCCCGCTTTAGTTCTCTCGGAACACCCAATGAAAGTGGGGCAACTATAGCTTTGAAAAGCACTGTATATAGATTTAGGGGCATGGGACAAGGTGGCGTGGCGTGACCTTATGTGTGTACCGTAAAAAAGTGGAGGTCCATGAGGAGTGAAGGGGAGGGGTCGTGACTTTCATTTTGGCCTTCCACCAAAGGAGCAATCTACATACACAGATAGTTCTCTAAGGACCTACATTCATGACTTCCCCTACAAATATATAGACATCACAAGCATCAGCAAGAACACAGCCCTGCTGTTCAACAGAAAACCACAGAAACCAAGAAAAAGACAGACTGGCAAACACTGCAATTAAATTAAATACAATTAAATACAGCAACATCCAATCAGAGCATAATTCTCATTGCGTATTATCATAGCTAGTATTTGTATAAAAAAATGATATGTACTTTGTATGTGTGCGAGTGTTTTTGTCTAACGTCTAAAGTCAGTCAATCTTCACCTATTTTCTGGCGCTCCGATTTTTGCCAAGCAATCAATCACTACAAGAGAATCTTGCAATGGGTCCGCACAAGCATAGATAATATATATCTCGGGTATTTTCGATACCAAGGGATAATGCTCTGTGGGAGCCAGAGATTTATATCGAATTCATGAATCTTGTATTCTCTTAGGTTATGGTCGCAGAGAAGTGGTCGAATTTCTTCTGAATAATGGCGCTTCCATTCAAGCATGCGATGAGGGTGGCTTACATCCTCTGCACAACGCTTGCTCATTTGGACACGCGGAGGTTGTGCGTCTGCTGCTGAAGGCAGGTGCAAGTCCAAATACCACGGACAACTGGAACTATACGCCATTGCATGAGGCGGCCAGCAAGGGCAAAGTGGACGTGTGCCTCGCGCTGCTGCAGCACGGTGCCAATCCGAATATACGCAACTCCGAGCAGAAGACTCCATTGGAGCTAGCGGACGACAACACACGCCCCGTGCTCACGGGTGAATATCGCAAAGATGAGCTGTTGGAGGCGGCGCGTTCCGGCGCTGAGGACCGGCTGCTGGCGCTGTTGACGCCACTGAATGTAAGTCTAAGATAAAAATAGCTGAGATAATTCAAACTGAAATGTAAAATCGTAAAATCATTGCAGGTAAACTGTCACGCCAGCGACGGACGCCGTTCGACCCCACTTCATTTGGCCGCCGGCTATAATCGCATTGGTATCGTTGAGATACTGCTTGCAAATGGAGCTGACGTGCATGCCAAGGACAAAGGCGGCCTGGTGCCGTTGCATAATGCCTGCTCTTACGGTCACTTCGAGGTCACGAAGCTTTTGATCAAGGCCGGTGCCAATGTTAATGCCAACGACTTGTGGGCCTTTACGCCTCTGCATGAGGCTGCTTCCAAGAGTCGTGTCGAGGTATGTAGCCTCTTACTGAGCAAAGGTGCTGACCCCATGCTCCTGAATTGTCACAATAAGTCGGCAATTGATTCTGCACCCACTCGCGATCTGCGCGAACGCATCGCATGTAAGTGATCTTGCAGTTTTGACTACTGACTAGTGTTAATTATTTTCTCTATTTTTTAGACGAATTCAAAGGGCATTGTGTGCTTGATGCATGTAAGAAAGGTGACATAACACGCCTTAAAAAGTTTATTTCCTCAGAGACGGTGAATTTTGTGCATCCATACTCGGGTGATACACCGCTTCATGCTACTGCCGTGTCTATCGACCCCAAACGCAAGCAGGTGTGCATGTGAATGCCTCAAGAAACAGGCCAACCAAAAAATCCAGAAACGTTTTTGATGCACTGAATTCTAATCTGTTATCAGAATTGCCCCTTCACATCAGGTTTTCAATATTTTCTATCTAACAGAGAATTTGAAACATTTTTATACCTAACACCCCTATGGTAAAAGGGTATAATAGAGCCGTCCTAGGTATAGAGACAAGTATATAGGAATGATAAGTCACTTCCTGTTTTGATTTCCGGTTGTCCGCCTGTCTGTCTGTCTGTCTGTCTGTCTGTCTGTCTGTCTGTCTGTCTGACTGACTGTCCGTGTACGTAGGGCAGAAAGAAGCAGTTGTCTGATTTGGACCAAACACAGTGACTGAACCTTAACTTAGTTCAAGTTACGAGATGATCGAAATTGGTTGAAGGACACGCATAAAACGGGCCTATAAGTCCACCTACCTCGAGATTTCGACGGTAAAATGGCTTTAATTTGTTTAATTACTCATTTAAAGCAATGATATTTTGTATATAAGGCAAGGTGGCCTTCTACGTTATAAGAAAAAATTGGCGTGGTCCGCCATATTTGCTCACTTCATTTCTGTTACGAATACCTTTAAATTTTCCTAAAGTGGGTGTTGTCCGCCCGTCATGGAGGCTGTAAATTAAATATATGTATATAAAAATAAATAGAAGTTACGAGGATTTCTGTTAACCGCCTATTAAGTGGATAGACCACGGATATTTTGTCGTAGGGCATGTAAGGCCGATACCTGAACTTGATTACCAAATTGCATTCGATTATGTTCATAATTACATACTCAATTGAGAAGCATTTACCGAAAAATTTTTGCCATCTTTATAGTGGGCGTACCACGCACATTTTTTCGTATTACTTAGAAGACCGACCACTTCACTTGAATACTAAGTATTATTCTTTTCAATAATTGTCTAATTACACAAACTAGCCATTTTTCCGAAAAAAAATCTGAGATAGTGGGATTTACAGGCCCATTGTGGGCGTGTTCTTCTAACGATTTGGATCTTATCGAAACATGAAATAACTTAAGGTTCGCTGTGACTGTGTATCAAATTTGGTCCAAATCGGACAACTCCTTCTGTCTCTCCTGCGCGCACGGACAGACAGACAGACAGACAGACAGACAGACAGACAGACAGACAGACAGACAGACAGACAGACAGACAGACAGACAGATAGACAGACGGACAACTGGAAATCAAAACAGAAAGTGATTCGGATCATTTCTATGTACTTATGTCTATACATAGGACGGCTCCCTCAATGCGTTACAATTTTCGTACAAAGTTAGTATACCTTATTACCATAGGTGTAGGGTATAAAAATGATAAAATGGATTATGAGGGGTTAGAATAGTGCTTACAAATGCCGTAACGAGTTTTGCGTGGAAAAATTTCCCCGTGATTTATCATAACTTCAAATATGGCAAGAACCCGTTTCGATTTTAAAGTTAAATCGAATCTCGCTAATACCTGATGTAATGCAGCAATTCTGAGTTGGGACTCAAATTTAGCTCAACACAAACCTTAAGAAAATGATATTCTGGTTTCAGGTTAAAGATTTGGTTGGCCTGTGTAACCTTTGAAAGAGCATTGTTTCTCTAAAGTTTTCTTGCAGATTGCCGAAATCCTTATGCGAAAAGGTTCGTTGCTAAACGAAAAGAACAAGGCGTTCCTCACATCGCTTCATCTTACGGCCGAGCATTTGCATTACGATGTGATGGATGCGCTCTTGAAGAATGGCGCCAAAGTAAACGCCCTCGATGGTCTAGGCCAAACGGCGCTGCACAAATGTGCACGCGATGAACAGGCTGTGCGTCTACTGCTTACATACTCCATAGATATTAGTATTGTTTCGTTGGAGGGCTACACGGCGGCGCAGCTTGCTTCTGAAAGTGTTTTAAAGATATTGAAGGATCCGCCAGATACGGAGACACATTTGCTGGAGGCAGCTAAAGCTGGAGATCTCGATACAGTACGACGCATTGTGCTCGCGAATTTGCACACTGTAAATTGTCGTGATTTGGACGGTCGCCACTCCACGCCGTTGCACTTTGCCGCTGGCTTCAATCGGGTGCCGGTTGTTGAGTTTCTATTAGAGCATGGTGCGGAAGTGCATGCCGCTGATAAAGGTGGTTTGGTGCCGTTGCATAACGCCTGCTCCTATGGGCATTACGAGGTAACGGAATTGCTTGTAAAGCACGGCGCCAATGTCAATGTGTCGGATCTTTGGAAATTCACACCATTGCATGAAGCAGCCGCCAAAGGGAAGTACGACATCGTGAAATTACTACTGAAGCATGGCGCCGATCCTTCGAAAAAGAATCGTGATGGCGCAACACCTTCCGACCTAGTAAAAGAGTCTGATCACGACGTGGCCGAACTGTTGCGCGGGAATTCCGCTTTATTGGACGCGGCCAAGAAAGGCAATCTGGCACGAGTGCAACGGCTTGTATCTTCGGCTACTATAAACTGCCGTGATGCACAGGGCCGCAACTCGACACCACTGCACTTGGCCGCCGGATACAACAATTTCGAGGTGGCCGAATATTTGCTGGAGAATGGAGCTGATGTGAATGCACAAGATAAGGGCGGGCTTATTCCGCTGCACAATGCGTCCTCGTATGGGCACCTGGACATTGCAGCTTTGCTGATCAAACACAAGACTGTGGTAAACGCTACCGACAAATGGGGCTTCACCCCGTTGCATGAGGCAGCGCAGAAAGGGCGAACGCAGCTGTGCGCTCTTCTGCTGGCGCACGGTGCTGATCCATATATGAAGAATCAAGAGGGACAAACGCCTATAGAGCTAGCCACCGCCGACGACGTCAAGTGCCTGTTGCAGGACGCGATGACCACCTCGCTAGGTAATGCCGCGTTAAGCTCGTCACAGCGGTCGCTGCTTAGCGATTCACCATCGCCGGCGCCGGGCGCAGCCACTTCTGGGGCCTCCGCGTCGAGCGTGACGCCAGCGACGGCTGGTTGTACTGTCCTCTCTCCAACTACCGAGGTTGTTACACTACCGTCAGGCGCGTCGATGACGCTGAGTGTGCCCGTACCACTGCCGCTATCAACTCGCATCAGCCCAGCACAGGGCGCCGAGGCGAATTCCACTGATATGGGCGAGGAAGTCCCAGATGCCGAGTCCATCACGAATGTGGCCAGTTTTCTGTGCAGTCAGCAGTTAGAGCACTTGATCGATTTATTCGAGCGCGAGCAGATCACTCTCGAAATACTCGCCGAAATGGGCCACGAAGATCTGAAGCAAGTGGGCGTGTCGGCATATGGCTTCCGGCACAAAATTCTCAAGGGTATCGCACAGATGCGTGCCACCACCGGTAAAAGTTACTGAGGCACTTTGCTTGCGCAATTAAACTTTACTCAACTGCCATCTTTTCAGGCATTGGCAACAATGTCAATCCAGGCACGCTGCTGGTAGATTTGTTGCCCGATGACAAGGAGTTCCTCGCCGTGGAGGAGGAAATGCAGGCCACCATTCGTGAGCACCGTGACAATGGTCAGGCCGGCGGCTATTTTATACGCTACAATATAATCAGGGTATTCCATATATGAATTATAATATTTCGGCCCCTGTTGGAAACTATATTATCACCCTGTTCTCACATCATCCATAGGTGCAAAAAGTGCAGAATCGAAAATTGTGGGAGCGATATGCGCACCGGCGGCAAGAGGTGTCCGAAGAGAACAGCGTGCAGGCCAACGAACGTATGCTCTTTCATGGAAGTCCTTTCATCAATGCCATTGTGCAGAAAGGATTCGATGAGCGACACGCGTACATTGGCGGCATGTTTGGCGCGGGCATCTACTTTGCGGAGCACAGTTCGAAGAGCAACCAATACGTGTACGGCATTGGCGGTGGTATTGGTTGCCCTTCGCACAAGGACAAGTCGTGCTATGTGTGTCCCAGGTACGTGCTGCGGGATTTCGTGGCGTTTCAATACTGTTTCATAACTTTGTTTTTGGTTTCGTCCGAAGGCAATTACTGCTCTGTCGCGTGGCACTCGGTAAATCCTTCCTGCAGTATAGTGCTATGAAAATGGCACATGCTCCACCAGGACATCATTCGGTAATTGGGCGCCCTTCCGCTGGCGGCTTACATTTCGCTGAATACGTTGTCTACCGTGGGGAACAGGTGCGTTTCTCTTTTTAATATATGTATATATGTACATGCTTTTACCTAGTGATTAACCTCCGCCTCGTACAGTCATATCCCGAGTATTTGATAACTTATCAGATTGTTAAGCCCGAGGACAGCAGCAGTGGCAACGAAGAAACAAGATGATGGCCATCAGTGGGATCAACACCAACCACGACATCACCACCACAACAGCAGCAACAACAACAACTCCTGTTACAACAGCAACATAATTCCACATCCCATCAGCACCATCATCATCATCCAAACCTGCAACAGCAGCACTCACTGCCACTCCAACTGCAATATCTACATCATCAACCTCAAGTAACGACCACGCAGCCTTCGCCCGCTGGCACCTTTTTCAAGCAGGCTGGCATTATAAGCACTGCCAGCAGTGGCATTGGCATTAGCAGCAACGGTGGAGATATATCTCCACTATCCGCCAGCAATTCCTTTTCTTCTGTAGATACAAATCAAACACTCTTCAATTCCATTGCTAATCAGCAGCCGAAGCAACAGCAGCAACAAAAACAACAGACATCGCAAGCTGTTTGCTCACAGCAGTCGACGAACCACAGCACAGGCTATCGCACTTCCTTCAATCGCCAAACTAAACACAGTCAATTCATGATAATTACGCCTGTCGTATCCATTGATCGTGGGTTCGAGCACACGATGGGTGCAATTAGCGGCGTAGCTTGTGCTGACAGCAGTGTCGCTATTGACCGTGATGGGGACGATCCGTTTTTCAACAATGGAAATACTTTCCGTATGTCACTGTTGCAGAGCAGCATCGACAGTGGCAACAGCAGTGACAGCTCCTCATTTCGTTCCAACTATAATCCCTATGTACACAACAGCCGACAGCACTTGTTGCCCAAGACGACACCGCACTTTTACACGTCCTTCTCCTCGTGGCGCTGGTGCACTCTTATTTGCGCGGCTATGCGCTGCTTTGGCGGGGGACACAGTTCGAATGCGCACTACAGCACGTCCTTTGGGCGTCCGCCGTATCAACGCTCTCGCAGTTCTACAGCAGATCATCACACGCGCAGCTCCAGCGCACATCGACGGCTGCGCTCTTCCTCCTCCTTTACTGCGGAAACAGCGTTCGAGCACTTTTCAGCGCCCTTTACGTCGCGCAAAACGCGCGATCACCTCAACAATATCACATACGAGTTGTGACGTTGGCTCTGGCCACCTTTTTCACTTCCATTCTGTCCCGGTAGCAATGTCAGAACGTTCTATATTTTGATCTTGATCTCTTTTATATACACGTAATATTCTTTGTGGTCGTCGTTTTTGCATTAGTCTTTAGACTTTTACTCCTAATTGTATTAATCTTATCTTATAATCGAATTGTCTGGCCTGGCATAGCGATGGGCAACTATTGAAGCTTCAAAACAAAAATCATTATGGTTTGGAGTTCACCCATTCGGACAGGGATAGAAAAATCTACAACACGCTTTTTCTCCGAAGCACATCATGAATTGTGAAGAAGCCAATCTTAAGCTTCGAATGATTGCGATTGATTGGCTTTTTTCGTTTGATATTCGTTCTTCGGATCTGTCTTCTTCTTCTAATTATAATTATATATTGATTGTATTTGTATTTTTAAGCGAATATGCAGTACTATATATAATATATACATATATCTTGATCTTTACATATATACATAGCATATTTTGTCGTATATTTTACCTAATGAACTTTTAAATGGTCCTAAGTGTTTACATTTACGATTGAAATTGACATTTAAACGAAAATTCTGTTAACAGAAATTTAAAATAAAATAAATGCAATAAACTCCCATTACGCGACATTTCAAATTCAAACTAAAGCATTAGATTTTGTGTATGGTCTATTTCAGGTTTGTTGCGGTCGCCCTTACGGAATATGGCAATAATATAAGAAAAATGAAAAAAGTAAGATATGGCATCACTGCGCTTGAAAAAACATCACAGTATGTAAGAAGATGAAAGTCGGGGAAGGAGAAGAGCGAGAAAGCCTAGCTTTGCATACGGGAGCAAAGGAAAGATGCGCGGGAGACACTGAGACTTATGAGCGCCAGGTAGGCTCGAATGAAGCTGAGGCGCCTAGATTATAAAAATAAGTCCAAAGGTAAAATTTTGAGTGGAGGCCCGGGGAAGAGAGTCGAGCGGAAGAAGAGGAACCGCTAGTACCCCGAGGAATCCATTGTTCCAAAGAGCGCTAAAAATAAGGACGCGCCAAAAAGAGTCCAAAGGTCTCAAGTCCTGGAACATTGGAGGAGAGAAAGAGAAGTAAAGAGTAGATGGGGCAAGACGTATGTTAAAGCGAGGGCACCCGAGGAACCGGGATAAAGAAAGTTGGGGGTATTAACAGCTTGCAGCTTTGGACATCTTTTAAATCATTCCTCCCATGCTTTAAGACATTCCTCCCATGCTTTACGACCAGGGTTTGAAAATGCTTCAATATTTTCATTTCATTTGCTTCGACTATGCTGTTGCTGCGAACAGTTACAGCAGCAAAGCAGAAGCAAAAGCAATCAAACAAAAATCCGAAGCTATGCTGCCGCTGTGCTGTGACGATGTGCGCAGCTGGAAGCAAAGCCAACAGCAATAGCAAATAAACCGACGATACGCTGCCGCTATGCTGTGACGATGTGCGCAGCTGAAGCAAAGCCGACAGCAACTAAACCAACGATATGCTGCCGCTGTGCTGTGACGATGTGCGCAGCTGAAGCAAAGCCGACAGCAATAGCGAAAAAACCGAAGATATGCTGTCGTTTTGCTGTGGAAGCCGACAGCAAAAGCAAAAATGCAATTTTCGACCGTTGCTTTGCCGTTGCTCTCGCTGTTACAATATTGTTAAGTTGTTAAAAAACCCATCGATAACGGCAGAGTCTTCGCGAGATTCTATTTACGGCACGCGCGGCAAATTATCGTCCTTCCAGGAAAAAAGGAACAAATGTGATATTTACACATATGGTTAGCTGACGGTTGATGCACGTACGATTTTTTATGACACGAGCCATAAAAGATTTGAATAGCAGCACGCGACAGCGAAGAGATTCCCGGCATAGCAGATGCATGCGGCATCCGTTAACATCCTTCTGAGAAAGAATCGATTGAACGGGACGCGTTTTGCAATGCAGTTAAAAAAACGTTATCGCCTGGTATTTTGTATGTAGCACTTGAGGTATTTGTACTGAAGCCTTATGGCCTCATGTGCTTAAGTAGGCTAAGATTTTGATAAAAATAAACGCTTCAGGCGTTTTGTTGTCAAAATATTCCCATATGGGTACAGTGTTTTTACGCAGAGCCATTGTCAAAAAAGCAAAAAATCCCGATCGCGGTGAAGTACATTTACATAGTGATCTACAAAATTTTCTTACAGCCTACATATGACGAGCACAGAGCAAAAACGCTTCGAGTGTCAATTTTCGCCTCATTGCGCACATGCGCTGTGTAGGTATAAAAGTCGTTTTTGCTCTAGGCGCATCATATATGAGCAGCAACAGCAATATGTAGACTGTTTTTTGCTTTCGCTGCTGCTGCGACTGTCATTTTGCGCAGCCGAAGCACATAGCACATGGAATCGAACAAAAATAAAATGCTTCGCTGTAACTGTGCTTTGAAAAATTACACAGCCACAGCATCAGCAAAGCAAATGGAAAAATGAATTGCTTTCGTGCTGTGGCAGCAAAGCGAACAGAAAAATGAATTGCTTTCGTGCTGTGGCAGCAAAGCGAACAGAAAAATGAATTGCTGTCGTGCTATTGCTTTGCTCTCGAAATTATCACAGCAAAGCAAACATCATATTTTTAGTGCTGTCGCTATTATGCTGGCAGTTTTTCAAACCCTGTTTACGACATTCCTCATAAGATTCCATGTAGAGATTCAAGCAAAGATCATAACGAAAGTGAGCAGTGCCAAAGAAAGTGAAGTGCCGTATAAGTTTTAAAATTCGGAAAGAGAAAGGCGACTGGATCACAAACGGCCATATTCCATGGCCGGGAGGCAAAAAAATTGTAGTCCTCAACTTTAAAAATTTAAAGCCTCAACTTTACAAAAACGAATCAGTTTATATGTTTCACATTTGCTGCCGAGCAAAAATTGCTGTTGCATTGCTGGCGAAAATTCTCATATACCATATACACATCATTGCTGATCTGTTCGCGTTGCTGCAGAAGAAAAATTTGTATTTACATAAATAATCGCTGACCGCATTCTATATGTCCATTGCTGAAGAGCTGTGGCGCTAATTTTGGGTACAACGGCTGCAGAACGAATTTATATTATGTTTCCTTACTGCCTGCAGCTGAAATTTTTATGGTTGCATAATTTTACGCTATATTGCTGCTGCTCATCAATATACCTATTTGCGATTGCAGCATATTACAATCAAAATTTCCTTTCATTTTACTACATATGACGCGCACAGAGCAACAACGCTTCGAGTGTCAATTTTCGCCTCATTGCGCACATGCGCTGTGCAGGTATAAAAGTCGTTTTTGCTCTGGGCGCGTCATATGTATATTGAATTTTTATCCACATATTTTAACATTGCATGCTATAGATTTATGTTATTGTAGTGATATTTTTAAGTTTTTTCCTTTGTTCATATTTTGCATTCGTGTGAGCCCCACGAAGGTTAGCCCGCGCGCGTTTTAGTTTCCAAGCCTCGAAAGGTGGCATAAATTCAAGTCAAACTCTGACTTAGAGAGCTCTCTCAGAGTAGGCGCGAAAATCGTATTCGCATTACCCAGCGAAAAGGGGGCGGGGAAAAGATTAAATATTAAAGACTTGAATTTTATTTGCTGTTAAATGAAATATATATAAATGTAGAATAAATTGAAAAATATTATATAAAAAAACATTTTAAAAATAAGCTTTTATTAATTTAATGTACTAAAAAGTAGAAAATAAATTGTTTCCAAGTCACCTGTATCTTACTATCAATAAAAGCTTGGGGCGTCAGTGACGAGTCAGTGTAGGAGCATACAATGTCGACATTGCCATCATAATAACGGATCTTCTTTCGTTTCATCAGTGTAAAGGTGCACGCTACATTCCACTTTTTTTTCAAATTAATGACGCAGAAGACCTAAATTCCTTAAAAATGTATTGCGTTTAAATAAATTTGATCCATTTATTTAAAGCAAACATATTTGCCTACTAAATACATATGTATGTATGTAGTTGATGAAATTAATATTTAATAGAAAAATCAAAATTTATTACAAATTTATTGGACATTACTAAAACGTAAAGTCAATGAAGAGCGTCATTTTAATGAGGACCGAACAATTGAACAATTGATTAACCACATATGACGCGCACAGAGTAAAAACGCAGCGAGTGTCAATTTTCGCCACATTGCGCTCATGGGCTGTGAAGTTATAAACTGCGTTTTTACTCTGTGCGCGTCATATGTAAGTATGTATCTGCAAGTGATCAGTAACATGCATACGTGACGTCGAAATTACCATCAGAATATCTTTGCTTTAATTTGAAATACAAAAATCGATTAGATATTGTACATACATAATACGTTCTCTGATAGAATCAAAAAAATTGTATTGGGTTAAATGATAAAGTTTAAAGACAAGCATAATTTTCACTAATAGCAAAAAGGACTGAAATTTGCAAAATTTTCGTTAAAGTAAAGAATGAATGAACACCTGCATGTCTAGCCGCAGTCTGCGCGACATAAAAAAACTTAAAAATCGAAAAGGCAAAAAATTCGCGGAAACTCACACACAAACCAATAGCCCAATTCACAATCTTGTGCAAATGGTCTGGGATTTTTGCAATTGACAGTTTGTAGCAAACTACTGTCAAAACTACTGTAGTTTTGCTACAAAACCAGACCATTTGCACAAGATTGTGAATTGGGCTAATGTATTATCCCAGACAAATTTGTATAAAAAATGTAAACAAACGCTCAAATTATGCTGCCGTTGAGTGTGCTTCTTGAAGACAGCGACAATGAAGTTGCAATAGGGGTTGAAAGGGATGTATGTATGTATTGCAATATTGTATACATAAATTGATATGCATACATACGTATGTATTTTTAAAGCGATCTTTAAAAATCTTTATCTGCAAAATCTAGAAAATAAGCAAATGCAAAATGATAGAAAAGTTGATAGGTGTAAAGAAGCAATAAATAGTAAATCCTCAAAAACAAAGGAAAAATTGTCATATGAAAAGCAAATTTGCTACAAGCTAAGAACCTGCAAAAGTGTGAAAATGTAATGCTCATACATACATACATATGTACCATTTAAAAAGAATACATATTCGATTCCCTTGTGCAAAGACAATTCCAAGGAAATCCAAGCCAGCCAGCCAGACAGACAGACTGAAATATGTATGCATATATGTATGTATCAATCAAAAAAGAATACATACATATGTACATACTAGGGTAAAAAAGCTCGTCCTACGACGGGTTCATATCATAGAGAAAAAAATTAATCAATATACAACATTTTTTATTGAAATAACAATTAATAACAATACAGTGGAACTATTTTACTAAAACTTCCTTATATACAACGTTTCTAGTAAAAATCTTTTTAGAATTTTCAATCAACTCCCCTTGCCCATTTCTCTCTATAATACATAGTTTTACGTCATCAGATCGCTGGACTCTAGACATGGCTACATAAAGTTGCCCATGACTAAATACCGGCTCTTTTAGAAACACTCCTACCTTTCCCAATGTTTGACCTTGAGATGTATTTATGGTCATTGAAAACGCCAATTTAATGGGGAATTGTCGGCGCCGCAGAGGGAAAGGCAGTTCAGTGTTTGTAGGGGCTAAATCGATTCTTCGAATAATTGCCTGTTAAAACTTGTGCAATTATTAAATTAGCCTTTAGGTTTTTCACAGCTAGACGTGTCCCATTGCAGAGACCTCTTTTGGTATTTAAATTTCGAAGAAGCATAATAACACTTCCAATTTTGAGATTCAATTTATGCAACGGTATTCCTGATGGACAACAGTCATTTAAAAATCCGACAGGATATTTTGTTTATCGTTATCATCACTGTCTTCGATAGAATCCGTGCTAAGGTATGTCATTGTGTCACCAAATACAATTTTGAGAATTTGCTAATTAACTTCATTTACATCAGAATTTTTTGGGCACAGTATAGCCATTTTGGAGTATTGATTGACATTATCAGCACTCAAAGTGTCGCCAAAAATTTCTTTTATAAGCGAACCTTTACAAACAAAGTGATCAGGGATTTCTATAATATCTTCAGGCAAGCCGTGGTCATTCGTAAGATCTCCGCTTCCTAAGTTTAGTAGCCAATCGCTAAAAATCGGATCAATGGACCGAACATTGTGACTTAATTCTAATATTTCAAATTTATCCCAAACATTGCTGGCTTGCACAATTGCAGATCTGGTTTCATGAGGTACTACTGGTAGCGTTTGCCTGAAATCTCCACCAAAAATGATGACTTTGCCACCAAAAGGCTTTTCATTTCCCATAATTTCTTGAAGAAGTTTGTTAATGCAATTAACTGAATTATTTGCCGCCATTGTAGCTTCATCTAATATTAAAACTTTTGCCATTCTGATCAGATCCGCATCAATGCTGTTCATTCTTAGTAATGAAACTGAGTTTTCAAATACGGGAATAGGTACTTTGAATTGTGAGTGAAAAGTTCTGCCACCATTTAAAAGGTTGGCCGCAATTCCGGTCGATGCTGTGGCTAGTGCCACGTTTCCCTGTGCTCGTATAGTACTAAGCAGCTTGTAGCTTGTATACATAAGTTTTTTCCACAACCACCCGGGCCATTTAGGAACAAGCATCTACTTGCTCGATCATCATCTTCAATTGCAGCAATTATCGTACGCTACCTTTTGTTGTTCATTTAAAGACGCTTTCATTGCTTCACTTCTTTCCCTTTCGTACTGAGTATTATATAAAGTTGCAAACCTCATTTGTTCTGTTGAAGGAGTGTGCAGTCCAAAGTCTGAACATTTTTTACCATTTTTATACCCTACACCTATGGTAATATGGTATAATAACTTTGTGCGAAAATTGTAACGCATTAAAGGAGCCGTCCTAGGTATAGACATAAGTTGGTAATGCTTAGAATCAATTTCTGTGTTGATTTCCGGTTGTCCGTCTGTCTGTCTGGGTGTCCGTGGCCACAGGAGAGAAAGAAGGAGTTATCCGATTTGGACCAAATTTTGCAGACAGTCGCAGTGAACCTTCCACTACTTCAAGTTCCGAGATTAGCCAAATCGGTTGAAGACCACGCCCACAATGGGCCTGTAAGTCCCACAACCTCGGATTTTTTTTGGTTAAATGGCTAAAATTGGTATAATTTCTCATGAAAAAGAATTTTACTTCATATTCTAGTTAAGGGGTCGGTGTTCTATATCCCACACAAAAAATGGGCATGGTCCGCCCACTATATAGGCAGCAATTTTTATTTCGGGAAAATGGCTCTCAATTGACTATTTATGAATTTAAACGAATGAAATTTGGTTTCCAAATTAAAATATTGGTCTTACATGCCATACAAAAAAATGGGCGTGGTCCGCCCACTATATCGGTCTTAAACGGAAAATCCTCATAACTTCCATAATATATGTATACACCAGAGCGTCCAGATTTGGTAACTTCATTGCTGGTAAGAATATCTTTTAATTTTCCTAAAATGGGACTGGTCCGCCCACCAAGTAGGCAGTACATTTAAAGCACCCACAATTTCAGGTGTAGGGTATTACTCTGTCGGTGAAACCAGACTGATGCTTCCTTACTTGTTTATCATGAATTATAAGTAAAGCTTGAATTTGTTGAAGAGCGAAATTTTCGCAATTAGTGCAGCATTCTGTGTGACATCCATGTTGATGTACAAAATCTGAATAAAGTTCCTTTTTGTACTTTGCATATAACTCAGGCACATTTGGTGGTCCGGCAAGTACACAAAGATACGCGAATAATTCTCGAAATTGTTGCGGCATTTTTTCGTTTGCGGCCTCACATAAAGTTTCATCCCAAATTTCAATTTTTCGTTTTCTTGATAATTTGTCGCTTTATTTTTGAAGTTTAAAAATTTGAAAAGTTTGAAATAAAAATATTTCAATCAATTACAGTAGATATGGGGCAGACCTGTAAAAGATTCAAATCAAAATCGATTTACAAATCAACTGATTTAAATTTTTGATTTAAAAATCAACTCCACCAATCGATTTAAATTTCTGATTTTCAAATCAGGCACCACCAATCATATTGATTTGAATCAAAAAACTCAAATCAGTGATTTGCCCTTGTCTGATTCAAATCACAAATCAAAAAAGTTGATTTTGATTTGAAATCAAAAAGCACCAATCGATTGGCCGCTGGGCTGATTCAAATCAATTTTGGCCAAATCACCACATTAAGTAAGCTACACAGAGCTGCATTTTTCTGTATTAGAAGGAAAGTTGTGGATTTGAGTTGCAGGTATAAGATGCTACAAAATAGTATGCACAAGAAAAAAACAACAATTTATGTTTTTTATTTCAAAATATATGAATGTATAGGAGGAGTAGGTATATGTATGTAAATACATTACTTTGTTCTTTTGCTGAAACCATCAAATTTTAACTAATGCATATGTATATATTTTACATATTATATGTATATTACACTTAACATGTTATGCTTCCTGGGACAGCAGGTAGAAATTCATTACACTTTTGTGGCGGCTCTGGTTTGCACAAAAGTTTACCTCTTTTGTGCGGGTGCTAAGAACGGATGCGAGACAGTGATGCCTATTTTTGTTCCAAACCTCTAAAAGTAATGCGATTCACTCAGATTAAGGTGCTTATTTTGTAAATCCCAACGCCTCACTTCACCCTGCGTTCACTAATTTGGTATTTTGTAAAACGCATCACCTCACTCGGTGACTGCTCGCGTTGTCTTACGTAGTTTCATATGAAAATCGGTACCGCGTAAAACGCAACGCGGCGCATTCACTCACTTGAACTGTCAAATCGTTCACTTGGGTTTGTGCTCGCGTTCAGTTTTTTAAACGCAAAATTTTTGGTAATTTCGAGTGAAAATTGATTTGTGGTAATCTGCAGAAGCAAATAATAAGTATTGCAGTACTTTTTAAAGACAAATACTAAAGAAAAAAGTACAAAAAAAAGAAAATACTAGCACTGCGGTTGAGGATCGAAATCACAAAAAAAAATGAAATGTATCGGCGATGTGGGTTGAACTCGCAACTTCTCGCATGCTAGTCGAACGCTCTAACCACTAGGCTATGGGAGGTATGCAATGGATGCAGCAAATTTTGTGTGTTTTGTATTTGGCTGATAAATTAAGAAAAATACAACTCTTTTTCGTAAGAACTTGACAGCTCAAGTGATGCCGTAAGACAACGAACGCAATTACGCCGTGATTTACAATATGCCGTTTTTTGATCCCGGCGTTGGCTTCGTGTTCGCGTTGCGTTCGATCACGGTGATTTATACGGTAAGGCCGTAATTTCACAGAACGCAAACTGCTTCGAAAATGTTACGGACTAATAATAGTGTCTGTCGGGATTAGGACCCCCACTCGTCAACAGCCTCCAGGCTTCCAAGCATTAGCCGCTGTGCACATCACAGCTGGTCGAGCTGTCATTTAACAGTCGACCATTAATTTTAGCTACTTTTTCGTTTCCTGTGCGGATGACTCGCTTTTTTTACCTCCCTCGTGGTCGGACTGTCGTCGTGGAAGCAACAAACACACTCAGCAAGTAATAATTTTTTGAGATCACATCAACCAACACCCAGCAACGCGCGCAACTAGCGCAAAATAGCCGTTTTGGAGTAATCAGCACGCGCAATCGGCGCGAGACACATTGGACTACGCGTACAACAGCACGCGCATCGGCGCGAATAACCTTTCACGTGTAGCCAGCGAAAATAACTTTGGAGTACGCGTACAACAGCACGCGCATTGGCGCGAATAACCTTCTCACGCGCAATCGGCGCAAGCAACTTTCGGAGCACCACACGCGCAATCGGCGCACAACTGGGCAGACGCAATCGGCGCACAACTTGGCAGGCGCAATCGGCGCGAAACATTTTGATACGCATCCAGCAGCAGCAGGCGCAATCGGCGCACACCTGTAGCAGGCGCAATCGGCGCGAGACACTTTGGCACATCCTGCAGCACGCGCAATCGGCGCGCAACTATAAATCGCAATTTGTATCTATATTATTGTTGCCTTTATGTTCATGCGCTCTAACGCAGAAATACAACTTAAAACTTTCAAGCGAGGATTCTTCTTTTTTAGGCAGCAAAGGTTGACAAAAAAGCTTGCCATCCCAACAGTGTCTTCAAAATAAACAAGATTTCAAGTAATTATTCTTATTTTTAAGGAACGAATTTATCTTTGATATTTTTGGTACTATTTCGAAGTATACATTTGATTACTGCTCTGTCATCCTTTTGCACACTTGATTTCAAGACTTGATTTGAAATCAAATCGATTGGTAAATCAGATTGGTAAATTTGCTGATTTAAATCAAGTGATTGGTAAATCAGATTTTCACTTTTGATTTGTGAGGGCTGATTTATAAATCAAAGGCCACAAATCGATTGGGATTTGAATCAGAAAAAGATGAATCGATTGGCTATGCTTGATTGGAAAATCAGTTTTTAAATCAAATAGGGTAAAATAATCACTGATTCAAATCAAATGATTGAACTCTTCACAACTCTGATATGGGGCACGGAGGGTGACGCTTGCCTTTTATGTAGTACATAATATGTACGTACGCGAATGCTATTGCTCGCCTTTATGCGTTGTTGTTGTTGTTATGAGACTGCAAAGAATTCGTTTTCATATTTCAGTCTGCCTGTCTGGCTGGCTGGCTTGGATTTCATTTGAATCATATAATATATGATTTGGATTTCATTTGAATTATATATTATATTTTATATTATCTAATATATAAAAATGAATGTTTGTTTGTCTGTTTGTCTGTCTGTCTGTCTGTCTGTCTGTCTGTCTGTCTGTCTGTCCGGCTATACAAAGCTACACGCGTTGACCGATTTCAGCCAAACTTTATACCAATATTGTTGAAGACCAAAGGAAGGCGACTGTATATAAAATTTTTCGATTCATCAAGAGGGCGTGGCACCTCCCATACAACTTAAATATTTGATTTGGTATATCTTTAAAACCACATGTCATACAACGTTAAAATTTTGTATTCTGTTAGTATTTAGTCGTGCCCTCTTGCTTAAAAAAATTTAGGGGCGTGGGACAAGGGGGAGTGGCACTCCCTATACAACTTAAATATTTGATTTGGCATATCTTTAAAACTACAAGTCACGCAGCATTGAAATTCCGTATGCAGGCCCCTCTTAGATGCTTCGTCCCACGGGTAAAATTTTATGGGCGTAGGAGAAGGGGCGTGGCACTTTTCAATCAACTATACATTTGGGTATAACTTTAGAACTATACAGCACACATAAGTGAAACACGATACGAACTTACTACATGTCCGTATCCTTCAACTCGGAAAATGGGACCGGCATTGGGCAAGAGGCGTGGCACCTCTCATACAACGTAAATATTTCATTTGGTATACCTTTAAAACTACATGTCATACAACGTTAAAATTTTGTATTCTGTTAGTATTTAGTCGTGCCCTCTTGCTTAAAAAAATTTAGGGGCGTGGGACAAGGGGGAGTGGCACTCCCTATACAACTTAAATATTTGATTTGGCATATCTTTAAAACTACAAGTCACGCAGCATTGAAATTCCGTATGCAGGCCCCTCTTAGATGCTTCGTCCCACGGGTAAAATTTTATGGGCGTAGGACAAGGGGCGTGGCACTTTTCAATCAACTATACATTTGGGTATAACTTTAGAACTATAGAGCACACTTAAATGAAACACGATACGAACTTACTACATGTCCGTATCCTTCAACTCGGAAAATGGGACGGGCATTGGGCAAGAGGCGTGGCACCTCTCATACAACGTAAATATTTCATTTGGTATACCTTTAAAACTACATGTCATACAACGTTAAAATTTTGTATTCTGTTAGTATTTAGTCGTGCCATCTTGCTTAAAAAAATTTAGGGCAGTGGGACAAGGGGGAGTGGCACTCCCTATACAACTTAAATATTTGATTTGGCATATCTTTAAAACTACAAGTCACGCAGCATTGAAATTCCGTATGCAGGCCCCTCTTAGATGCTTCGTCCCACGGGTAAAATTTTATGGGCGTAGGAGAAGGGGCGTGGCACTTTTCAATCCACTATACATTTGGGTATAACTTTAGAACTATACAGCACACATAAATGAAACACGTTACGAACTTGCTACATGTCCGTATCCTTCAACTCGGAAAATGGGATGAGCATTGGACAGGAGGCGTGGCACCCCTCATACAACTTAAATATTTGATTTGGTATACCTTTAAAACTACATGTCATACAACATTAAAATTTTTTATTCTGTTAGTATTTAGTCATGCATTGACGTAAACATTTTTACATAATTTGGGTTTTATATATGTACTAGCTGTCCCGGCAAACGTTATTCTGCCTAAAATAATTATTTTATTCCAAGATTTGTTTTTAAATGTATTTGAATTATGGTAGGAATTTTTTTGATAATATGAAAATTATGTACAGGAAGAATAGGTTTTCGTGAATAGGTAATCTACATACACAGATTCCCCGTATGATGTGGCACTCGGGTGAAGCCGGGTGGATCAGCTAGTATATTATATGATTCAAAGGAAATCCAAGCCAGCCAGCCAGACAGGCAGACTGAAATATGAAAACGAATTCTTTGCAGTCTCATAACAACAACAACAACGCATAAAGGCGAGCAATAGCATTCGCACAACCAGAAGCTTTAAACACAATCAACTCGCGAGGCGAATTGTACGCGGCGAATGCGCGCTGTCAAAATTAGAACACACGGCAGTGCATGTGATTGCCCACAATGACGACGCTAGCGAAGTTCACCTCCCAACGATTCGTCTCGCGATAGAACAATTTCTAATTTGGTCGCTGCCGCCCTGCGAAAAAGTCAATTGTTCAGCTGTCAGTGGTGAAAAATAAATAAATTGTAGTAAGGAAATTGGAAATTTTTGTGCGGAAACAATTTTTATAGTTTAACAACTCGGAAAATTCGTGAATTCGTGGTTTCCGCGGATTTTTTAAAATTCTGTGCTTGTTGTGGGGATGATTTTTTCCGAATCAACTGATGCGAATTTCGCTCTGATTCTGTTTCACTTGGCGAAATTCCACGACGACTGCCGTCAAGACGTCATTATTCGCCGCGTAAGATTCGTCTCGCGAGTTGATTGTGTTTAAAGCTTAAAGCGCTGATCAGTCACCGCGTATCGTATTTAATCGGAGCGCAGACAAAACCTACCCTTCCCGAGCTCATACATGCGTTCGCTCATTGCGTATTTAATCGGCGCGTAACGCAGAAATTATAATCCAAATTGGTTTTTCTCACACGTTTACGTCTGCTCTGATGCTCAGAGAGGATGAGAGAATGACATTGCTTTGTACTAAAAACAGTGCTGCCACTGCTTAATTTAGAACTAAAACCGGATTACTATTGCTATACTAAATTCTTAAAAGTAGACCACAATACATATATCTAAAAATTTAGATAATTCTGTGTCATAGAGGATGAGAGAATGGCATTGCTTTGTACTAAAAAACAGCGCTGGCACTGCTCTTTAATTTTAATTTAGTACAAAATCCGGATTATTATTGTTAGCATTCATTCATAAAAGTAGACCACAATAAATGTATCTAAAAATTTAGATAATTCTGTGTCATAGATTTTAGAAAGAATGTAAAATTTAACCTCAAAAGCAAAATGAACAGCGTGCTTACTTTGTGCACGAAACTATATGGCAGCACGGCAGCAATAACCAAAACAGAAACGTGCAAAAGAGCCACAGCTGCGATACGATTTTCACTGAACGGCCCAAATTTTTCCGTTACGATTAATTCCGCTCACAAAAGATACGCGGTGACTGATCAGCGCTTTACGCTGCGGCATTCTCTGCATAGAGTAGAATAGAGGCCCAACTCTTTCAAGATGCGCTTACGCTCACTAACACTAGCACAAAACGTCTCTTTTTCGCCTCACGTACGCGCTAATACTTGCAAAATTGACATATACCGTCACCAATGTTGCCAGATTTTTTTTTCCAAAAAACTGTAAATTCTTAAAAGAAAAACTGCATTTTCAACCAAAAAACTGTAACCTTCAAAACCGAAAAGATTTTTGTGAAAATACGGTTTTTTTAATTTTATTAAACAAAAATTACACAAAACATTTCATTTTAAATAAAATAACAAGCTTAAATACGAAAGTACTACGATTTAAATTACATTTTCATTTTGTTTTAAAGACATTTTAATTTATTCTTTCAAATCTGAAATAAAAAAAACTGTAATTTGTACTAGGAGGTAATTTTAAAAACTGTGAGCTTGTCTAAAAAATTGTAATTTACAGTTAAAACTGTGAATATGGCAACATTGACCGTCACATTATGCAGCTCTTTTCTGAGCGCAAAACGAACGTACTTGGGGTGAAATTCAATAAAACGAACGTACTTGGGGTGAAATTCAATAAATCGACCGTACTTGGGGTGAACTTTTCTTGCGCTCTTTCCTTGTCTGAGGTAGAAAAGCCTCTTTTAGGGATGCCAACTTTTATTCCTTCTGCTGTTCAATAAGCAAATTATAAAATAAGGCATCTATCTAAGTGGGTGGGTATTATATTGCAGAAATTTGAGTGTGAAATGGGACAACATCATGCAGTTAGCAAAAACTGCAGAAATAAGTCAAATTAATTGATTTATAAATATTATGAATTTGAAAAAGTTGTCATTCATAATGTGGTTAATGCTTTGTTTTTGAATTAGACGCAGAGTTTATTTACATAACATATGCAAGAGCAATTATTAGATTTCTTTGTATAATGTCTTAGAACTCTAAAACTTAATTTAGCCATTTAATTAAAAAGCTGAGTTATTCTTCTGGGTTTTATTGTTTTTGGGTTTTATTAAAGTTATCCTTCAAGCAAAGTATTTATCTCGTGCCTAAAACCTAGAGAACTGATCTTAATTAAGCTTCTTACAAACGCTTGGCAATTCAGATCGAGAACGAACTCACCAGCATTTTCAATCCGTTTCCCTCACTCCTACTTTCTATCGCCTTCGGCTACAGGACGAAGCAACAACAATGCAATGGTGAACTCACAGCATAATGCGTGTAAACCAGTGTTGCCAGAGACCTAGCTCCAAAAATCCCATTCACTTATGCAAAACGCCCTCTTTATCCCATTTAAAAAATAAAAAAAAAAGACAAAAATCCCATTCACAAATATTAATTAAAAAACGTGTTTTTCAATAACAATTCATAAATACATATACATATATCTTTTTAAACAAATATAAAGAACAAAAAAATTGCTGCTTAAAGCACAACGCTGAAGATTACACTTAAATTCGGTGCTAATAATAAAATATTTACAGTTACAGTAGTAACTCGATTTTTGCAGATACTCGGTACTTCCCCACCTCGATACTTGTGGCACAAAATTTTTTTTTCATTACGTACTCAGTACTTGCGAAGTTAAAAAATGTTGACCTCAATATGTACATTGCTACATTTTTTGTTTTGTCTTTGAATAAAATTCGGGGAACTACCGCAAATGTATCAGTTTCGAGCTCAAACTATTTGGGGAAGTACCCACGAATTCATATGCTGACGAAATCTCCGTTCTTATTTAACTTTTGCATGGAAGCAGAGCAGTACTGAACAAGCAAGTGTGCACAAAATAAAACAAAATCCTAAATTTCTTTAGTTTCACTTAAAATTTATCATTATACAAGTGTATTGAATTAAAATATAAAAGGTAACAAACTTAGATTCTTTACAGTGAAAGTAACCTCTTATAATTTACAAATATGGGACAAAAATGACTTGGTACTTGTGCGACAATCTCGAAACTTGCACCGAGTCTGGTTTTCATTACGTGCAAGAATCGAGTTCCTACTGTATTAATAAATAAACAAAAGAAGTATAAAAGATAGGTATCCGCTCAAAAATCCCATTTTTAGACTCAAAATCCCGCGCGCCCTTTAAAGGTACAAAAATCCCGAAATATGGGCGAAATCCCTGGTTCTGGCAACACTGGTGTGAACATAAAAAATGCAAATTCTCTGAGCGAGCAAAAGAGTTGGGCCTCTATTCTACTCTATGATTCTCTGACCGAATGTTATGGTCTAATTAGTCCAGCGGTATCGAATTCAATCGTGCCGGATAGCAATTTGCCCAGTTACTCTAACAACTAAACGGATTGCAGCTGTCAGTCTATTCTTTTTGCTAGTGCTGCCGTATAGTTTTGTGCACAAAAGAAGAACGCTGTTTATTTACTTCTGAGATGAAATTTTACATTCTTTATTAAATTTATGGCACAGAATTATCATAGTTGTTACATCTCTATATTGTGTACTACTTTTTTTAACTAATTTCGGCAAAAACAATCACTTCTTTTGTTGAACTAAAATCGAAGGTCACTGGCAACACTTTTCTGCAACAGAGTTCACAAACAAAATATATCGTGAAAAATGAATTCAAACGACGAAATAATTGACTCAATGTGTTGAGTGTTGTGTAAAATGTACGATGTGTACAAATTAAAAGCAAACGAAAGCGCAGGTGGATTGTATTTCCAATAAATATTCGCTTGTTTTAATCAGTGTTGCCATATTACCTCTTGCATAGGAAAAGCATTAATTCTATTTCAATTTTCAACGAATTTTTTGGGTGGCAACATTCTTTTCACAGCTGACACGACATTTGCAGTAGTTTTCTAATCGACGCAGAAATTTCTACTACTCAATCCGGTCAGAGTAATAGCGAACATTGTGTTCGGGTAAGATAGATTGTGTCAGCTGACACGATTTCTAACCTTACCGCTAGAGTAATTCTACCATTAGCCTTTCGCTTGTTGCTTTTCGGCTTGTCGTTCAGAGGTGTTTGCAGCTCTCAAGAAAAGCGAAAACTCCATATAAAAAAACGCCAACAAAATGCTCAAGAAATTTCCTTGCGTCAAAATTACTTGACCCCTATTGCAGCTCTCAAGAAATCTGCTACGAAATTTACTACTTTTTTCCAGTGGAAATGTGCATAGGGTAACTCAGGTTTTGGCAAGGAATAATGTTTGAAACATTATTACTTTAACAAGAAGAAGACTTTCAACAGCTATTAACAAGCGAAAGAGGTAAGCAAAACATTAAATGTTCATTTTAGGTTGGAAATTTGCAAAATATTTTGATTTATTTTAGATTTTCAATTATCTTAATCTATTATCTTATTTTCAGACATGGAAAACTCGGAAAATACACCGCGAAGTGCGCCAAAACGCCAAAAGCGCTTCAACAAATTTTCTGATGTCGAATTTAGCTTGCTTGTTGCTTTCTTCCGATTCTAATTGTTCCGCACAAACCACCAATATTGCGGTATTTAGTACGGACACCATATCATGCCTGAAAAATATATATAAATAATGCATTAATCAAATAATAGTAAATTTTGTGAAAACTTACCAATCTTCATTTAACGACATTTTGCTTTGATTTGCATCAGCTGTTAGCTGTCAAAATTACTTGGCCACTACTATTTTGCCCTCAAGGAATAATGCAAAATTTTTCTTGAGCGATTTCTTGAGAGCTGCAAACACCTCTTTCTCAACGCTCGTGCTTACGCATACATGCAAGCTCACACGGATATATGACGTCAAATATGGTCGCACCCGCTGCCAGTGTAGCCAGATGGACGACGCGGTCGTCATTTGGACGACTTTTGGGTCTAATGACGATGGACGATTTCAAAGGCAGAAATGACGATTTCTGAAACTTTGTAATGATAAAAAATTCAATTTCAAATCGAACACATCTTAAATCCATCTGTTCCCAATTATTCAGGAACGAGCAATGCACGATAACTGGCTTTTCTACCTTGGAATACCTTGTACAATCGATTGCTTGATTTCATACAAATTGAAGCGTATTTTTCTACAACTTCAGCTTAATTTGCTAAGCATGAAAATTTGTGCTACGCATGACTTTCTGTCTGTCACATGTAGAGCCCGACCAAACGCTCGGTCTCGGTCTCGGTTACCGAACAGTTCGGCCAAAAGGTTCGGGTTCGGTCTCGGTTCGGTCTCGGCTACAAAAGGCCGAGTATTTAGCCGAACAGTTGAGGAACAAATTGTGTAGTTTTAAACAAAATTTAAATTTTTTAATTATACTTTTTATTGATTTTTCATACATCAGATGCTTAATGTAAGTATTTATACCTCAAAAGAATTGGTTTTTATAATAAAATGTATTTTTTCCTAAAAATGTATAAATTTTTTTTCATTAAAATTCTTCTTCTTCTTTTTGCATATGTATTCGAAAGGTTCTGTCTCGGTCTCGGCCGAACATTAAAAAGGACCGAACGCTCGGTCTCGGCCAAAATTTCGGGTTCGGTCGGGCTCTAGTCACATGGCACATTTCTAAGCCGATTGAAAAAATTGTGAAAGCATTTTTCCAAACTAACACATACATATGTACATACGCACAACATAACGATGGTGATGCTTCTGTGTCAGTCACATAATTCTTAATGAGCATTTATTTTTGCCAACATTTTTGATTAGTAATCGAATTATCACTCCCACGCGTGGAATAAAAGCCGATGTAACTTCTGTGATCAAGTCTTAAAAAACCTAACTTTTATTAGTCCGCAGAAAATTATAAAAAAATAAATTATTTCTTCAGAACTCATTCTTCATGATTTTCGAAACCTTATTGAAAACAGTACTGCTCAAGCGATTAACAACGAGTATTGGGAGCTAACAATTGCGATTTTCGAAATGTATTTCACAAAAATGAGGAAATAATACCAGCTTTTTTGAAAACCTGATACAAAATACTCTGATCCTTCTTTTGTTTTCCCCAACTCTCCCGAAAATTTTTTTTCACATGTGTCTACCTAACTCATTATCAAATGTTAAGGGAATCTTTTCAAAGGTTAATTTGAACAAAACTAAATAAAGAAATCGTCTAAATAGTGAAGCTCTACACGGAATTTAAAAAATTTTATAATTTTTTTACAATACTAATATATATCAGTAAAGATGTAAAATCATCAATGGAAGAATATTGATAAAAAAATATTTCGAATGTATAAAGACTGGAAACAACTTAAAATATTGTATAATTAGTTAAAAATGTGAAACTGACAGGGGTGTCAGTTCCACGAGTCGGAGTGCCGATGAGTTCTGGAATGCCCTAGTGGGCGAAGCAGCTGAAAGCTTTTAGGGGGATAAACGGGGAAAAATCAAAACACAAAGTTGTTATTGAATTTCTTGTAGTATATATATATATATCTTCTATAATACAATGATTGAATCTTGATCTGAACTTTGTTATAATTTTCCTTAATCAAAAATAAAATATACTAGTATATTTTTACTTTTCATTGAAAAGACGATTTAGGACCCAAAATGACGATTTTTTTAAATATTTTGACGATTTGGGATATTTTTTTCTGGCAACACTGCCCGCTGGTTTCTGCGCGGCGAAAAAAGCAAACAGCCTTCGGCTCTTCTTTATAATTCAATTTCTTTGACTATGTATTTCTATTATCTGTAGCTCGCTGGGTATCAGTGCGGTTTTTACGTGAAGTAGCTCGCCGCGCATTTGACTGACTTCGACTACCTATGATACCTCTTATTATTGGCATTGTAACTAACACTTCAAAACGACAGGGAATTTTTTTCACAGCCACTCAAATCTGTCGAACTTTTTTTGAAAACTTCACAATATTCAAAATATTCAAAATATTTTTGTATGACCTATATTTTCTAAGCTACTTGATATTAAAAATTTGACTTGTATGGGAGGTGTAGTAGAAAGACATTAGCAAGTAGTGACTCCATATCGAGTTTCAATGATGTTTGACTTATACTTCAAAAATTATAAGATTTGAACAACTAAGAAGTACCACGCCCCTTGTCAAACGCCCATGAAATTTTACCAGTGGAACGGGACGTCTAAATTTCAGCCCAATATCGAATTCTGATGCTATGTGACTTATAATTTAAAAATTATTCGAATTGAACATTTGGTTTGTATGGTCGGAGCCACGCCCCCTTATCCAGTGACCAGTTCTCCAATAGAAAGGCATAACCAAGTAGTAACTGTTGGAGGATACAGCTATGGTGTAAGCTTTTACCGAGTTTCATTGCTGTTTGATGTATAGTTCTCAAGCTATACGAAAATGAGTAGTTAATTGAAAAGTGCCATGCTCCTTGTCCTACGCTCATTAAAGTGGGACGACGCATCCAAGAGGCGGCTGCATACGAAATTTCAATGCTGCGTGACTTTTAATTCCAATGATATTCGATGTAAACAATTTGGTTTGTATGGGCGGTGCCACGCCCCCTTGTCCAATCGGGTCCAATTATAGATCAGAACCATCCCTGAACCCACTCAAGCACACACTAAATTTCATCAAAATCGGTTCAGCCGTTTTCGTGTTTTCGCCAGACTAACGCACGGCAATCCATTTTTATATATAAGAAGAAGATTAAGGCCTCTATAAATATAGTCAGCGCAATTAATAGAAAGATATAGATTTAGCATTTAATCACATTAACTCAGGTTCCGTGGTCAGACGAGCAAGTAGAAGCGCTGCTGCCAACAATTGTGTTAGATTGGTAGGTAGATTGATTGGCAGTAGTTGAAGTATTTTAATTTTATATTTGGTTTTTCGCCGGGAGCTTGTTCTTCCCTGTCTCTGATCTGATTGGCTGTTGTTATATTTAATTTAATTTACTTTAATAGCAGTGCTTTTCCTTGCCCGTCTGTCCTAGTCTTGGTTTCGGTTGTTTTCCGTTGAACAGCAGCGATTCTCCTTGCCCGTCTGTCCCCTGTTATACCAGATTTGATGTGGACCATAATGACAATCTTCTTCGGGTGTCACTATTGCGCGTCAAAGTCCAAACGAATCTCAAGATGTACGAAATTTAGAATGCCAGATTTTTAAAAATCATGATCCTGATAATAAATCTGTTTAGGGCCGCACATAAAAGCTTGGTGGGCCGCAGGTTGAGTATGGCTGGCCTAAGGTCAAAAGAAACTTGCTGTAGCGCCCAAACCGAAAGGCGTGGCGTCTTGAAATTTTGCACAAATATTACTTAAGTAAGTATTTCATGAATAAATTTAAAAAAATGTGTTCTTTAACCCTTTCATGCCCGAATTAAATTGGGCGGAGCTAAAAATTCTTTGAGGTCAGATATGTGGTAATATTGACTCAAATATGAACTGACAAAAATTTCAAAGTCCTTGGTGTCCTGGTTCGTAAGTTACAGGATGTTGCCTATAGGCAACATTGGGCAGTGGTGGTGAATTTCAAAAACCATATAAATTATTTTTTTATGAATTTTTTTTTGAAATTTAAGTACGAAAAGACACAAAACCATTTTTTTGTAGATTGGAGCACAATTAAACATTGCATTTGTTGCATTTAGAGCGTGAAAAACCAGTTTGGCATAGCTTGCATCTGCTTTTTGCTCCCCATCGTACCCACTGACCGAGATATTCAGATCGTATGGATTTTATAGGTTCTGCAGCATGTGCTCTTTTACAGGAGCTTAACTCAGAGGCCATCGGAAGATCTAAGGATCATGGAGGCGGTGATAAAGATCCTGGTTATGAAGGATTTGACACCATATCTGTAAGGAGTGATTCTGATCGACCTCCTTTCCTTGATAAAACTACTGTTAGAGTTGCGTTCAAAAGCTCGTTAGCAAGCAATATCCAACTGGAATCATATTAGTGGAATATGCTTGACTTCGCCGTCTGTATATTTGAGGTCTCTGCGATACACCAGCCATCTATCGACTACAGATGAATTCATACACCAGAATACTATGAGCATGTAACATTTATTTGAGCTTTGGTTTTTTTTGTATAATTCTAGCAGCATGTCAGCAAGAACGCCGTTCCATTAGTTTGCATCGCATACAAGTTTGTTTAGTCATAAATCTTCTTCCAGACTCCATCTTCAGAGAACTGGGTGAAATATTCGATTGATTGTTTCACCTCATTGCTGCGCAGTTCGCTTTTCCAACTGGTATTACATTCCATTACCTCTCCACAAAATAACTTCAAACATTGCAAATAAATTTTCTCTATCACCTCCTGTACAACTTTTCATTCTAAATTTTTTTTCAGTCATTTTCTTTGCTAATTAGTTCCTCATTTAGATAAATTTGCATATTTCCGCCCTTATCAATCATATTTCTCAATGTTTCTTCGATGGAGTTTTCGAAGTTTAATGCTCTTCTTCTTCATTTTCCTCATCCGCAAATCATCCCAGTTAAAGTGTAAATTTGTTTCCAATTTCTGTCGGCTTAAACCTCTTAAACGCATCGAAATATGAATATACATAATGAAATATACATTGCTCGGAAATTACCACAGTTGACCAATGTTGCCTATAGGCAACTGCACTTTTACAAAAATATTACAAGCAAACTAAACACGTTTCTCATGATTAGTTTTCCCTAAATAACCTTTATTTATTTATAGTGTTTACTTGGTTTTACAATAAAACAATTATTTTAATGTTTTTAAACACTTTTTGTATAAACACTTTTTTTGCGAAACGATCTTGACAATTTCTCGTTGCGGAGATCGGCTGCATGAACATGACTGCATGAACATGTGCACAGTTTGCAATAGAGTAAGTAGCTCTAAGCTTGCACAATACATGAAGCCAATAAGTACAATGTTGCCTAAGCCACCGGAGCGGATAGAAGCTGCATACGAGCTTTGGGCGATAATGACGTCTTTTTTGCGCAATTTGACAGACAGGACATTATACATAGTTCGTCCGAACGACCGAATTAACTGAAATTAGGAGAAAATTATTCTTTATTTGGAAAGTTGGCGGAACGGCTTCGCCCGTATAATATATGAATAACATTTTATGGACTGAAGGCTAGGTTAGGTTAAGCTTGATGCCTACAAAGGCCACAAATAGACTCTGTCCTTAGCGATGCCAGTTAGAGTTCCGTTTAAGAATGGTAAAAGTAATGTTCTGTCAGAACTTGGATGTGTTTCATAAAGGCTTGTTACCTAATTCCAAGATCTGTTCGAGCCCTGAAAAGACAGGCGCTTCTAAACAAATCAGTCAGTTCGTTATATTCCATCCTATGTGCATGCGCTGCTACAAGGCAGTGTCCCGTAAGTGAACCTATGATAGCTTTACATTCTTGTCTTGGGAAAATCAGTATAAACCTAGTATACTTTCCGTCATAGGACATCATTTTTCAGGTCGCACAGGTGCTTAGGCTATTAAAATCTCACGGTTGATTAGACCCCACTCGTCTAGTTGTTGTGGGGTCTTACTCTGTCGGTGAAAACCGACTGATGCTTTCTTACTTGTTAAATATAGGAAAAGAAGAAGATGATTAAATCGAGTTCTGTTTGTTATAGTCTGTAAGATTTGTAATCAGTAGACTGAAATAAATGTCCTCGAGACGATCACTTAACCTATCTACCTACCTACCTAGACTGAAATAAATAACAAAATTAAAAAAAATAAATTAACAAATTATTTCGAAAATTGTGCCAGCTAATACCTTTTTCCTTCGAACATCAGTTACTACTACTACTACCCTACTTACCTTATTCAGTTCTTCGATAAATTTCTGGAACTGCCCGCAATTGCAGTAATTTCTATCTGTACATTTCGTGGCATTTTGATAAAATTTGCTTTGCTTCCGGTGTTAATAAAATAATAAGTCGATTCCTTTTGTAATAAATTCGTTCTAAAACAGACCAGCTACTATTCCTATTCTGTTCGCTTCCCTCTAGCTAATCTTTTCATTTTTTCATATTAAGATATAATTTAAATTTTTATTCACTTGAATTAAATATAACGAGCCCACATAATAAGTAGAGCATCATATTGAATTTACGGTGTAACTGTCAAAATCTGCAGGCCGGGACTAGTGCAATTTGAACATCAAATACTAGCAAATAAGCGCCAGACACGGCCTACACAAAATGACGTGCATGTTGATAACTTTTTATGCGTTGGAAATGGGAAAAGCCACCGGAGCGGATAGAAGCTGCATTCGAGACTCACGATCGCAAATCGAAATCCTGGCAAGTAAATTTTATAACTGTAAGAATTAAAATGATCAGTAAGGAAATAAAAGGTCCGCAAATATATGACGGTGTTACCATTATTTTAATGTTGAATTTTTTTCTGATTTTTGTTGGTGACAGCTGAATTAAAAGCACTACCAATTGGTGCCCCTTTCGTTGCTTCTCGGCCTATCAAACCAACCAGACGTTCGTCTTCGTCATCCATTTATCTGTCATCTCTGCGAAAAATCATATTTTCATGCAAATTTTATTTTACACTGCAGTGAAAAAAGAATATAAAATTTCAAAAAAATACACGTTTTTTTATCTCACATCAAAACAGCAAATAACAAGAACGTTTTTCCAAAACCATCTTAACCATAGAAAAAAAAAATTTGCTAAATATGTACACTGTAAAAAAAGGAATTTCATATTCTGCTCAGTTATATGTAATGAAAAACAAACCAACTTAATAACTCAAAAGTCAAATAAATCTCCCATGATCCTTTCAATAAATGATACAAATCATTTTCCCAGTCAAAAAAATCAATTTCCCACTTCTCTTCTGAAGAGATATGATCTTCATTTTCCGAAGTTGGAAGAATTTAAATATCAAACTTAATATGAGCAAACAATTTTTCAAGTGCTTCTCATTCCACAGCTGCACACTTTTTTGCTCGAAATCGTGAGCAAGACAACAACGTCTTTGTTGAAGATAACTGTCGCAAAAGTGTACCAACAAAGCATATGCGTGCGAGCTGGCAGACGAAACGAAAATAACATTGTTGTTTGTGTTTTTCGTACTGCTTAGCGCGAAGAGCTGTGTCTGTGTGAAGAAATCTCGGCCTACCCCAAGAGTTTTTACAAAAACAAATGAGCACCGAGAGTATAGGGCTTGCCCACCACTGTTATAAGGCAACAGAACTGAAACCAGATAATTTAACGTTTTTTTAAACTACCATCTAAATCAATTAAAACTTCGGTTGCCTTTTTCTTAACAGGAATAAAAATCTATGGAAAAATCGTTTGCGAGATCCAAACCTTAAAAAGGAAAGTATATATATTTCCATAGGAAAATCTGAATTTAGCGGACGGGGCTTGGCTTGAGCCTCTTGCTCCTGCGTAGATACGTCTATGCCAACATATTACTTCAGACATATTTTAGCTACATACCTTCTTCAGAACATTTCAAATCAATTCATATCATAGACGTATGGCAGGAGTTGGACACTGTTGAAGAAAATATTGCCATTGCGATGCACATCGCTCTCCATTAGGAAGTTGAAGAGGTCGCAAGGTGAGGGATCGCCTTGTCTGATGCATCTCACTGTATCGTAAGGAACGGTGTCGTATGACGGAACTTTTTGTGTTGCTCAACACATCCTACAGAGCCTCACCAGCTTAGCAGGGACACCGAGCTTACATATTGGGAAGTATAGACAACCCGGTTTTGGGATATCAAAGGCAGCCTTAGAATCGGTGGGGCGGTTTGATATTCGTGGGTCTTCTCCAAGATTTCGTCTAGTGTGCGTGTGGAAAATGTTAAAAATTATTCCCATTCCAAAATCTGCCAGTGAATATCGGCATTATTTTTAACAGAACTCTCACATGGAACAACCAGATAAGCAGCACTGTTGGAAAGGTATACTGGCTGTTCCGTAATCTTTGGACATCTCAATAATTTATACCGTTTAGAATTGTTCTTACTTTTGGACATCTCAATAATTTACACCGTTTAGAATTGTTCTTGCTTTTGGGAACGGGGCACGGTGATTCGATTCCATATAGCCATATAGCGACTACACAAAACTAGAAGGATTACTCCAATTTCGACAATATCTTCGTATGCTTTGGATCACTCTACGCACACCTGAAGCCGGCTTCAATTAACTTGTGTTGGTTTTGCCACAAACTAAGCTTAGCGCCACAAGCATTGGCAATTTAAAAAGTTAAACAATTTTGATTGGTTGTATTGAATGTATTATATTCATAGTATTTACTGATATAACAGGTCGTTCAGGGATTTTTTGAGGTTTATGCACACGATCGTAAGATATGTAAAATACCATTATCTGAACTTAACGAAATATGTTCCTTTCCGCCTGTCAGTTAGCTTTGAAGGCTAACTTAGAGCCCACTTTTTAAAGTATAAATTTTGTGTAAAGCTGGATCGAAACAGGTAAACAAATTTATTAAAAGTAAAATTTTTTTTTTAGTTTTTGAAGCTGAAAATACGAAAAATGTATGAATTTCATAAATATAGACATGAAATGCAGAAGACACGCATTATAAAGGATTATAAAGAGGTGCCTGTCAAGCGCCAATCAGTCACCGCGTATCGTATTTAATCGTATCATAAATGTCTGAGAGAGACCTATTTCTATGAGAATTTCTACGTTACGATCCGAATAAATACGTCATGAGCGAACGCATGTATAGAACTCGAGTAAAGCAGGTTTTGTCTGCGATTAAATACGATACGCGGTGACTGGTTGGCGCTTTAGACTCGAAACATCAACCCAAACATGAGCACAAAAGCTAATTGAAAAGATGAATTTAAACGTATTGGAGAGGATAATGCAGAAGAGGCTGCGATCAAATAGACTTATCATATGCACAACCATTGATTTCGAAGATTAATAAAGCTGAACTAGGAATTTTTTTACTACGAAAACATGCCGAGCTCCAAGCTCCCAAAAAGAGCACCACACGAACATACATATGTATGTTGTGAGTATAAGGTCGATCGGTTCAGCCGTGATGCTGCAACATAAGGTACGTTCGTAAATGCAGTAAATTCGTGCAGCGGCAGCAGCAGTGCAGCCAAGGTTAGTTGCCGCTGCCCGATCAGCTGCATTCGTCTGCAGGTTGGCTGCAGAAACTTATGTTGCATTAACGAACGCGATTCAGGATGGAAATTTTGGTTAACGCATTAATTGATAGTTGCGAAACTCGAAGTGAGAGTCTTTTAATGAATTTCAATAAAGAAAGAGTAAAACGAGTGAAAAAGAGACATGTCGTGGTAAAAACCTTGTTGAAAAAGAAAATAAGATCCATCCCGAGAGTAAATAATTACTTTAAAACAATAAAAATCAGATGATGTATTCCATCTTTATACAAGATAACAAGCTAATTTTGATCCATTTATAATAAATTTTCTACGTTTCCATTTCGTGTTCTGCAACCGGCAACAGTAGGATAATTAATGCCAAGGTTGCAGAAATCTCCCACTGCGGTGCCAAGCCTTTGCATTAACGAACGCGATGCACGCGGCAGTGTTGCGCCATTTTGCTTTTACGAACGCGATGCTTTGCAGAGCAGCCGCTGGGTTGCATTTACGAACATACCTATACATACGCACCAACGTTTTTATATATTAATACATATATTATATTTTAAAACGACCTAGTGCTTGGAATCCTTTTATTAGATACATACACTTTACAGTAACCACTTTGTACGTGAAAGGGCTTAATGTCTAGACGGGTTTTACGGAATTATTAATATTATAAGAACGGCAGGAACAATTTCCAACCGCATTATTGTCCAAGAATATCGCCATTTGAAGAGACAGTCTCTGCCTCTTCGCTCTTTTGTATGAGAACCTTCACCATCTCAGAGGTGAATTTCTCTACCAGCAAAAGCGCATTTTTCTGTGGCAATTCTAACAAAGACGAAGACATAAAACTGCCAAATGCTTGGTACTTTTTCTCGCGTGAGCTCAGGTACGACTGCTTGGCGGGAGTAGGAGAGGCACAAGTTGCAGCGCCAGGCACTTGATTGGGTACGGGCACGCCTGGCGGTATTTGGGAACGCTTCTGTGGCAACCCCTCCTCGCGCAAGGTGTCCAATCGACGTATGGCGATCGAGGGTGGCAGAGATGGAGGAACATCCATGGAGTGGCTTGGAGCACCGGTAAGGGAATGTTGGCGAATATTTGCTGCAGAACTATGAAATGAACAAAAAGTTATTAAAGGCAGTTATTGAAGGTGAACTGATGCATGAAGCTTACATGGCTCTGGACTGATGTGGTAGCATGTAGGAACCTTTGCCTGCATCGCTTTGGTTTTCGCTGTGAATTGCAAAACCATTATTCGTTATTTGCGACAAATAGAGAATATTATTTACGATTCAACGCTCGTGCCATTTTCCTCGCCGTCGACCTCGAACTCATCCTCCATCTTTACAGTTAACAACAAGTTGGGAAAAGCGTCCGGTGCTTGGTACGTGACCATCGGCGACGGATTACTTCTGGAGTCGCTCATTTCCCCTCCAATGCTCTTTCTCGAAGCCGCTGCTGCTAGCGGAGTCATGCGCTTGTAGGAGCGTCGCGCCCGGATGTGTTCCGACAGGAAATGTAGCTGATTGTAAAGCGGCCACGGTGACTGAATGTGCTTGCCCGGATTCTCCTCGCGCAGCTGCTCTAATCGTCGCTTCTCCAAATTGTATCGATTGCGCAGCTGTAGCATGCGATCCTTCAGCAGCGAAACTGGCCGAGAGATCAAATTTATTATTGGCAATTTTTTTGGTTTTAGGGAAGAGGTATGTATAGTAGTCCTTCCAAAGCTTTACTGTGCTGCTGCTCATTCAAAAAGCGACGACAATTTGTGTCCATTTGTTTGGTTTTGTTTCATTTGACACGTGTTTATCTTTGCGGGGAGAGCTTTTAGTGTGGGCTCACGGGGTGCGAGGCGTACTCACAATCGCATGTTAACTCATCTTACTTTCGTTTTTATTATAAATTGATTAATTGTGAAACAGACAGACCCCGAAAGACTACACACCGGAAGTGAAAGAGAGCATTTTATGTCGCAATGAAGAAACGCAATTAGTTAGAAGAGGAAGTTCTCTCGAAAAGCGGTCGCTGATCATATTTAAAATAATAATAATTGATTTGCGCAACAGCCCGTGTGGGATTAGGACTAGCTTTCTCGCATTAACTTGTGTGTGCTTGTTATATTTTGCACAAGTTACCGGGACCTACATTAACCGAATCCGAACGGGTTGAGAAGCTTTTCATGGCAAAGAATATTCTCGGAGAATTGCCAATTCATCGCGAGAAGTGGCGCGCCGCGCAAAGAAACAATTTGAAAACGAATTTTCTTTTTATTAGATGTTATGTGCCGGGCTGAGATTAGTACCCAGACCTTCCCGCATCAGCGACAAGCACTTAGTCCACTGGGCCATCGCGCCGAATGCAAATTCAGTTCAATTTCGAATAAATTATATACATAAGTACTTATGTGCTCTTTGAACTCTCATGGAAAAATATTTTCTAATTTTTTTTTAGTTAGATATGTTACATATTTTTCATGTATGATATGAGTACATACATACATACATATATTGCAATACATTCGTGAATTACGATTATTTTTGGGATCTATTCTATTTCTAACAATTATAATGTTAGTTTTATTATTTTGTTCATTCGTTTTATTCATTCTACTATGTAAATTTAAATAAGCTTGTACATATATTTTATATTTTCTACAAAGTCTAAATATTCTACATGGTACGTGTAGAATATCATGTATTCTATATATGTACATATGTAGAGAATTCGGCACAACACTGGCTTTGGCACATTCTCAGGAGTTCGATACAATTGTCAATTTTGATTTACTGTACATTTCTGGACGTTAACTTTATGATATTTACCATCGTAGCCCAGCTTATTAGAAATCACTTGCCACTCGTGGGCAGTGAAAACTTTATCCTTAAATAGCGGTGAATTGCGGTCGTAGAACGCGGGGCGACTGCGGAATTCCCTTATTAGGCTCAAATCGAATTCGCCCATTTGGAAGAAGGGACGGCCACGTTTTGGCACGAATGCTAACGAATAGGAGGAGGCCACAGTTGTTAGTTCCGTTGCTCTAATGAAGCGCTAAAACGGGTAGAGAGAGACTCATTTTATTTATGTAAGTGCAAAATAGAGTTAATAAACACATAAATCGACGGCTCCGTTCTAAACAAGGCAAAGGTCCACTTTGGCCTGATTTAAATTTTTCACATAGTCGACTATTCAAGTCTACATTCTATTATAATTTGAAACTCAATTCCAGTGTTGTGCTGAACTTTCTATATATCGTGTCGAAAGGCCTTAACTAATAACGAAACTTTTTTATTAAAATAAATTTGTTGTTGTTGTATCAATAAACCATATTCAATCTGCTCCAAATGGCGCCGCCGCGGCTCAGTAGCTCGGTCTCTGATTCATGTAGCCTCTGGATCGAATCCTAGCTGACTCATACCATCTACAAATGTACATGTTTTATACATAAGACTTCGCGACGAAGTACGAAACTCTCCGAGTGAATAATTTGCATTGATAAAAAGCTTCTCACAAAAAAGTATAATAAAGCTTTCCTTTCCGCTCAGATATGGCTATAGAATAAATGTGTAGATCCCATTATCTTGTGCTCAAAATCGAGCGTGCATACAACAAGTTAACGCGAGAAATCTAGTCCTAAGCCTCGATCTACGTCAATTATATACTTATATATGTATGTACATATACATATATATATAACAGCTCGTAGAATAATAATGCAAGAAAACGGGTAATTTTAAGGGACGAACCTTTTGTAATCTTTTCTGATTAAATTTTTCACAGTATTTTTTTAAGTTAACAAGTGAAGTATACATTTGCAACAAATCCAAGTTAAATGCAAAAATATAAAAAATTTTAGGATTTTGGTAGAACTGTATTATAACAGTTAGGGACAGTTTCTTAGCGCATGTTTAAGCCCATTCTTTTAGCACTTTAACATGGCAACATACTAGATATGTACATATATACATATGTTCATATGTAGATCAGATTTAGATGACAAAACTATTTGATTTTTATTTTGAAAGAGAAAAAACTTAACATTTCAACTACCGAGATTGAACTTCCTTTAAAGCTTCCATTAAATCTCCATATGAATCACCTTAAAATACAGTTAACAACAAATACAAGTAGAGAAACAGAGTTCAAAACTGAGGGAAGTGCAAAAGTTATTCAAGAAGTAATGTGAAACTTCGTTATTTATTTTAAAGGTAGTTATTCTTTGTTTACCGCTCACTGAAAACTTGAAAGTAAGTTTAAACTTTGCTTAAGATATTGCTTGAGTTCAACTTGCAATGAAAAACTAGAGCCAGACAATCCATCTTCGAAAGTTAGTAAATATCAAACTTGAGTTGTATACCTTTTCTACTTAGTGTACGTATGTATGTAGTCTACACTGTCTACGCGGTTTTGAACATATTCTACATCTTCCATTGGTTTTCTTCACGCGAAATTTAATTTTCAGACTTGGCGTTCTCTTGAATGTGGCCGTCGATATATGTATGTATATATGTACTAAATATGTACATATATTTATGTATAAAAAACTACACCTAAAATGCATAAATACAATACAATTAATTTTAATTGTAGTACAAACTAAAATGCAAATTTAGATTTTACTACAAAAAATACTGTGTCAGCATCAAGTAAATTTTATTTATTTTTCGATTTCTTATTTTATTTTGCGTTTAAATTCAGAAAAGCGAGAAACAAAACGAAAAGTTGAAAAATCGAAGTCGCTTGATATGTTGTGCGTGCATTTTTTATTTTTAATGAAATTTTGCTATTGAGTTTCCCTCACTTCTCTCGTCGGTAGCCTGCTAGCTAGTTGGCTGCTCTCTGGCATTTGCTGTTGTGCCGAATGAGAGCGCCAGAGAGGGAGGCAGGCAAAACAGCAAAGCTTTGCCGCCAAAAGCCGAGAGAACGCCGCGTAATAGGCGAAGCGTTACTCCCCTCTCACTCTGTGCTGTGCATGGCGTTGGATGAAGAAAATTTAGAAAAATGTATAAAAAGCTTCGTCTGCCGCTATTAAAATGTTATAAATTAAGTGATAGCGCAGAGAAAAGTTAACTTAAACAAATTAATTCCTATTGTACAATTGCTGAGTTATCTCACAGCAAATTTGCATTTCCTTTCATATTGCATGCAATCGATACACTTACCTGCCAAGTGCCGAAGGTTCTCCTTATTTAGTTTCGCCTCAAGCGATAAGTAATTATGTATTTTAATTTAAAATTTGTGTTTTTAATTGTACTTAGTTTTTTGCAATTTATTCTACACATTCCTCTCTAACTAGCAACGTCAAACGCCGTCCGCACACAACGACAGCATTTTTAAACTAAACTCAAATTTTGAATTTTATTATTTTCACTTAACACGTTTGCGCTTAAACATAAAGAAAAAACACTTTCATACATATTGTCTACTCCGCTGAATACTGTAATAACAGAATAAAAACAGAAAGAGAGAATGAGAAAAATAAAAACAAAATCCCACCACCACACCAAGCGAACAACCAACACCGCTGCACATAGCAACACACACATGCGGCGCTATCGCGTGGCTTTGCACCCGTTTGTGTTAGATAGAGAGAGAGAGACTCGCACTCACGGCGAGTGACACCTCTCCAATGCAGGGCTGCAGATTTTGGGATTTTTTCCCATTTTGGGAAGATTTATCAGAATGGTTAAATGCCAAGTATTGAAAGGTATTGAAAAAAGTACATACTCTTAAAGACTTCTTAAAATGTTTCAATTCATTTTTACTCTAAAAAATGTAAGGAAGCATCAAGCTGGTGTCACTAATACTCGAGTTAGTATGTATATCTTAGGGAAGGCGGACCACTTACAGTTTCACAAAAATAAAAGAGTATCCATGTCTTAGAGTATAACCAAATATCGATGTTCGAGCGCGATTAAATTGGAGGAAGATAAGGTTTTCGAAGTATTATGAAAGATTAATATTTTTAAGTTGCTGCACATTTACGGGTTATTTTGTTATTAACCTTTTTTTAAACAAAAAGTGTAATCAAACTTTGGATTGAATGTAGTTTTAAGAATTGCCACTCCTTTTTAGTTTTTGCGAGTTTCGTAGTTTTTGCGGACACGTGCATTAAAATATCTGGAAGCCCTGCTCCGCTCTGTTGCTAGCCATTGATGCCAGAAAGTGCGAAATTGGTAGCGACAAAGCCAATTTATACCATTTCAGAAGCATGAAAATCTAGAGCCCAACCGAACGATCGGTCTCGGTTTCGGTTACCGAACAGTTCGGCCAAAAGGTTCGGGTTCGGTCTCGGCTACAAAAGGTCGAGTATTTAGCCGAACAGTTGAGGAAAATATTGTATAGTTTTAAAAAAAATTTCAATTTTTTAATAATACTTTTTATTGATTTTTCATAAATCAGATGCTTAATGTAGGTATTTATACCTCAAATGAATTGTTTTTTATAATAAAAAGTATTTTTTCCTAAAAATTTATAAATTTTTTTTCATTAAAATTCTTCTTTTTTTGCATATACTATATTCGAAAGGTTCGGTCTTGGTCTCGGTTTCGGCCGAACTTTAAAAAAAGGCCGAAGTTCGGTATCGGTCTCGGCTAAAATTTCGGGTTCGGTTGGGCTCTATGAAAATCCCAGTGCAGTGCTGCAATTCCGAGACTTTGAGAGATTGGAAGTTTTTTTATAAGCTTTATATTAGGTTCACTTTCCGCGGTATGTCTGTCGTCAAATCTAGTAATCAATTTTTCACCCACTTCCCGACTACTTAGAGATCTGAAACTTTGCATACATGCGTAAACACCAAGACAATGCATGAATCAATTTTATGGGCGTAGGATAAGGGGCGTGGCACTTTTTTATCAACTCCAGATTTGTGTATAACTTTAGAACTACACATCACACATCAATGAAACTCGGTAGGAACTTACTACATATCCATATCCTTCTACTGAGAAAATAAGACGGGCACTGGATAAGGGGGCGTGGCACCCCCATACAAACAAAATTTTTGATCTCCATTAGCTTTGGAACTAAAGGTCGTGCAGCATTGAAATTTCGTATGCAGTTGTCTCTTGGATGTGTCGTCCCACTGGTAAAATTTTATGGGCGTAGGATAAGGGGCGTGGCACTTGTTTATCAACTCCAGATTTGTGTATAACTTTAGAACTACACATCACACATCAATGAAACTCGGTAGGAACTTACTACATATCCATATCCTTCTACTGAGAAAATAAGACGGGCACTGGATAAGGGGGCGTGGCACCCCCATACAAACAAAATTTTTGATCTCGATTAGCTTTGGAACTAAAGGTCGTGCAGCATTGAAATTTCGTATGCAGTCGCCTCTTGGAAGTGTCGTCCCACTGGTAAAATTTTATGGGCATAAGATAAGGGGCGTGGCACTTGTTTATCAACTCCAGATTTGTGTATAACTTTAGAACTACACATCACACATCAATGAAACTCGGTAGGAACTTACTACACATCCATATCCTTCTACTGGGAAAATAAGACGGGCGGTGGACAAGTGGGCTTGGCACAACCCATACAAACAAAATCGTTTATATAGAATAGCTTTGGAACTAAAGGTCGTGCAGCATTGAAATTCCGTATACAGGCCCCTCTTGGATGCTTCGTCAAACTGGTAAAATTGTATGGGCGTAGGATAAGGGGCATGGCACTTTTTTTATCAACTCCAGATTTGTGTATAACTTTAGAACTACACATCACACATCAATGAAACTCGGTAGGAACTTACTACATATCCATATCCTTCTACTGAGAAAATAAGACGGGCACTGGATAAGGGGGCGTGGCACCCCCATACAAACAAAATTTTTGATCTCGATTAGCTTTGGAACTAAAGGTCGTGCAGCATTAAAATTTCGTATGCAGTCGCCTCTTGGATGTGTCGTCCCACTGGTAAAATTTTATGGGCGTAGGAAAAGGGGCGTGGCACTTGTTTATCAACTCCAGATTTGTGTATAACTTTAAAACTACACATCACACATCAATGAAACTCGGTAGGAACTTACTACACATCCATATCCTTCTACTGGGAAAATAAGACAGGCACTGGATAAGGGGGCGTGGCACCCCCATACAAACAAAATTTTTGATCTCCATTAGCTTTGGAACTAAAGGTCGTGCAGCATTGAAATTCCGTATACAGGCCCCTCTTGGATGCTTCGTCCCACTGGTAAAATTTTATGGGCGTAGGACAGGGGGCGTGGCACTTTTCAAGCAACTACACACATGGGCTTCAGTTTATAATTATAGGTACACCACACATCAATGAAAAACGATAGGAACTTACTCGCCGCGCCTTACAAGCAAAACAACAACAACTCATCGCGCCACAAATATGCCACGAATATTAGGGTCAATCACAGCCGTATTATTTGTTAAATTGAGAATATGACATGACGATAGGAAACACTGTGAATCCCCTAAATATTGTGTACTGCTCTGCAAGTTTTAAATTCTTTTTGCGAAAAATTTCAGAGCTCTAAAATTGAATTTATGGAAGACTAAGAAGTAGAAAATAAAATTATATATAAAATTATATATTTTCACTTCAGTTTCGTCGTTTTTATATTCAAAATTTCTTCAACCCACTTAAAAATAAAATTATATATAAAAAAAACTTTTTAAAAATAAGCTTTAATTTATTTAATGTACTAAAAAGTAGAAAATAAATTGTTTCCAAGTCACCTGTATCTTACTATTAATAAAAGCTTGTGCGCTCAATATCCATATTCAAAATATCTTTCATTACTAGAATCTATTTGCAAAAAAATTATTTAAATAAAATATTGTGGTAACTGGTTGATAAATATTGAACACATGAGCGCCCCAAGCTTTTATTAATAGTAAGATACAGGTGACTTGGAAACAATTTATTTTCTACTTTTTAGTACATTAAATAAATTAAAGCTTATTTTTAAAAAGTTTTTTTTTATATAATTTTATTTTTAAGTGGGTTGAAGAAATTTTGAATATAAAAACGACGAAACTGAAGTGAAAAAGGTTTTTTTACAATCCGTAGTTCAGCTAATAGCTCTATTCTGGCAATGCGATGACAATTGATTGTCTCTGCCCTGTTATCGGTTTCGTGGCACTCTCTTTATAAATACAATAGGCATATGTATAAAATGTCTTATTGTACAATCGAAAACGAATAAATATGGATACGAATTACGAATGTTTTGACAATCCACTTAGTATTCCGAATTGGAAAAGAGCAGAGACGCCTAGAGAGAAGCGCTGTAGTGGAATGTTCTCGTGTAAAAATGAAGTGAAACAGTCGGTTGAGATGCAGACGACCGTACTTCTCCATTGGACTGTTTAAATTAAATACACAACTCAACATTTCAATTAACTCCGTTATTTTTATTTTAAGTTTTATTTAAAATTGAAGTGAGCATTTATATAGACGGATTGTGTGTCTTTAAGCTGTTTGGTGTTTTACATTCCTACATTTATTGGTTGCTATATTTTTTTACATAATAAAAATTCGATTTGGATTGGACAAGAATTTATATTTAAAAATTAATATTTAAAATATTCGTATATGTACAATCAAAAATTTTGAAAAAAACCATAAATATTCTCAATATTTCAAAAATATAGAGCGAATCCCACGGCAATGGTGCAAAATACGCTGGTATACCTATGAGGAGTTACTTGTTTCTGGATTCCCTCATTTCATCGGATGAAGAGGAATATTGAGGGCGACATTGAAAAATAATTCAAATACATAATTGGTAGTTCGATGCTGTCAATTTAGGAGTTCGTTTTTCCTCCCTTCAAATTTGACTTAAATCAATAATTTCTTTGTCGAAATTTAAAAGCATCACTGAATCCTACTACAATCTCTTTGCGAAAACAGTGAACGTGATCCTATTTTACACGGTTTATTCGTTCACGTGTTTTTCAGATGTTTGCCCCTAGCAAGCAGTTTTGCATTGCAATCAGATTTTTTCCATGGCTTTCTCGGCACGGCTTTTATGCTTCCATGTGTGTATTCACCTCTCAAGAAATTTCCAACTCATTTAACTGCTTCTAAACGGAGTAAATAACTGCGTTTTCAGCGTGAATTATTTTCAAACGGCTTGAATACAGCTCTCAAGTAATAGCTAAAGAAAAATTTGCCATTATAGGAATATCTATCGTTTGAAACATAGTGGAATAATATCAAGTGAACCAGATAGCAATGACATTCTATTCTCGTACCCAAGACAGTCAGTTGCGTTGTCAAAAATATTAACCCGTTTTCAGTTTGTGTTTTGATTTTCGTTTGAAGAAAAAAGTAAAAAGAAAAAAATATCAATGCCTAACGATGAAGATTTGCGACGAAAGTGGTTAAGAGTATGCAATACCACTTTTCCATCCTCAGCGCGTGTTTGCGCTAACCATTTAGAGGAGAAGGAGATCTTAGGCAGTAAGAAAAGGCGATTGGGACCATTTGCGGTTCCCTCAAAACAATTGCTGGTTATTAATACTTTCATTCATTACTGAAAATAAAAATTGTTTGGCACGTAAAAACGTTGAGTACCTTTTTTGTACTAATGTCTCGGATGGGTTAAGACATATAACGAAGAAGGAGAAAAGAAAAATCAAAAAATTTTTTGACAGTCTTGGGTACTTCAAGCTATCTGGTTCACTTGATATAATTACACTATGGTTTGAAATAGCAGACAAGAAATATTGACAGCTCACTGAATACATAGTGTAATTATATCAAGTGAACCAGATAGCTTGAAGTACCCAAGACTGTCAAAAATTTTTTTGATTTTTCTTTTCTCCTTCTTCGTTATATGTCTTAACCCATCCGAGACATTAGTACAAAAAAGGTACTCAACGTTTTTACGTGCCAAACAATTTTTATTTTCAGTAATGAATGAAAGTATTAATAACCAGCAATTGTTTTGAGGGAACCGCAAATGGTCCCAATCGCCTTTTCTTACTGCCTAAGATCTCCTTCTCCTCTAAATGGTTAGCGCAAACACGCGCTGAGGATGGAAAAGTGGTATTGCATACTCTTAACCACTTTCGTCGCAAATCTTCATCGTTAGGCATTGATATTTTTTTCTTTTTACTTTTTTCTTCAAACGAAAATCAAAACACAAACTGAAAACGGGTTAATATTTTTGACAACGCAACTGACTGTCTTGGGTACGAGAATAGAATGTCATTGCTATCTGGTTCACTTGATATTATTCCACTATGACTGAATATAGTACGGCACGTAATATTCTGCAAAAACAATGAAAACATTTATTAAAGTCACTTGTAAATACTTGGAAAATTCATAAATTTAATGAATTGGTTAAATAGTAATATTTGGCGAAACAGCTTATGAGAGGTATGTAAAGACCAAGCTATAGGACAATTGCTAGTGTGTGCAAGTTCGTTTATTTTCCACACGTAATCAGAACCTTAACTTTTTTCAAATGACCAAATTCAAACGGGAATGTTGAGAATCATTGTTATGAGAACGAATACTCTAGGAGGAGATGCTCCCGGACAAGGAACAGTTTAAATAGAATGTTCTATTGGAGTCATTTGGCATCAGAGACTGAGCATTTATGCACTGGGCAATGCACCTGCAAAATGAATTAAAATCTAGAATCTAAATATAGTATAAGTTTGAACATTGCGCAAATTAATCAATTTATCAAGTGTGTTAAATGAACGCACTTGGCAAAGTGCTTTTGCAAATGGTGTTTGGCTGTCAAAAACAAAAAACTAAAATACCAAGAATCAGTGAAAAAGTAAAGATTAATGTTGGAGCTGTTTGGAAAAAGTTACTGTAACCATTTTGCGTTAATTTTGATTGTTCAATACTAAACTTTTATCATAATGTTATAGATCATAGCTAAGCAGGGTTGCATTCGTTGCCGTCTAAGTTTACAAACATCTCTTGCACAGCGAAATCATCGGGCAAATTTACTACATTTGTGCAAATGAACTTTCATAAAAAATTTGACAGTTCGTTTATCAGGTGATAAATTTGTAAAGTTTGTCACGTTTGTCAGGCTTTTGCGCGTTTAAATGAATACCCCTACTATGTTCTCTCCAACTGACATATTCATATAAAATTATCATGCATGAGTACCAGTGCTATTCATTGGGCAATAATTTTTCCGATAAAATAAAATATATCTTTGTGATGTACATAAATGTCAGAATCAAATCAAACAATTTGCTGTGTGAATTCCCGCCCACATTTAATATAGTATTCATAATTTAACATCTAGTAAAATTTGTTAAATTCGCTAATTTATATTACAAAATTCGTCTTATTTAACACATATGCATACTGCTTAGGACACACCCCCAAAATTCGCAAAAATGGGCATGGCTCGGAAACTGCCACCTGTGCTTCGGTAATAGTATATATATTCTCTATAACTATAATTTCTTAGTGTTATTATAAATGCGAATACTTAATAAAATCGAAATTGATTTGTTGGTTATGCAAATCGCACATAGGCCGGGACAAGTGCAATATTCATGTTTTATATATCAAACATTGTCACCCTCCCGCCCTGCGTGCAATTTACTGCCACTTCAGATGGACTCCAGGTAGAAAACCTTGTTGCATTGGTAACTCTTAGAAGAATTCGTTCATACCGTGCAGAAAGACCTGCTCGTAGAATTGGGCTCCAAGCCGCTCCGATGCGAGCTCATGTTACACTGAATCTTGTTTATTTTTTCGAAACTAGGATTAAGTTTCCTGCCGCCATTTTCTGCTCAGCTGCTACCTTCAGCCTGTTGGTGCGAAATGAAGTCCTCGAGTTGGGATGCTTTCATTGACGACAAACAATAATTCGTGCTCCTTTTTCGGTACTCAAACTCTCAACCTTGTCTTTTTACCTGTTCTTTCTTTTGGTCAGTCGCCGTCTCTGGCTTCTGCATCAAATGTTTGCGGCTCATGTTGGACCGTATTTTCGCGTCCACATTGTGTCTCGTCTCGGTATTGTCAGTCAAATCATGTGGAAAATTATTTTATTTTCAGCTGAAATATTTTTATTGTTGGGTATTATATGACAATTTCTATGTGTATGCACATATGTAAGTATGTACATGCAATACTTGCTTATGCACACAATCCCCATACACACATACATACATATGTATGTACATGCATTGGCTCTTGGATGGAGTTTGAGTCTGGATTTGGGACTAGGCCAGGGCCAGAAAAGAAAGCACTTCGGTCCACAAGCTGATGTATTTTAAATAGCAGGTAGGTAGCAGCATAGCTTTATCCCTTTGATGAGTTGTTGTTGCTTGGCTTTTGGTGTTCCAATTTCAGTTCGGAAGAATGTACACGATTTTACCGAGCTGTTAAAATTTTGCTTTGTACGTGAAAAGATGTTAAAAGTTTGAGCTTCTGCAATTAAATCGTTTGTTTCACACTGAAGCTACATTGCAGCCAAACCGGGGGAAGGGGGGTTTGGTTTTGAGTTGGATTTTATTAAATTAAGCTCGGGCGCCGAAGAAGGAATAAAAAAACACGTGCGCTTAGACCACACGGCTGAAGTAAAACTTTTTTTGGGCAATTAAATAAAATTCGTGCTTTGCTTGATTGACAATCATTATATATGACGCGCCCAGAGCAAAAACGACTTTTATACCTGCACAGCGCATGTGCGCAATGAGGCGAAAATTGACACTCGAAGCGTTTTTGCTCTGTGCGCGTCATATGTATGTTATTTTGTTTAGGTTTCTTTAATAAATTCAACACTTCTAATGGTCGGAATTTTATTTACTTAATTCAGTAATATAATTTTCATCAGTTGCATCAGAAGTTGCGATATTTGATTCTAAAGTAGAAAAAAAAGGCTTATGGTTTGAAAATTATGAAACATATGTATGTATTTTTTCGTATAACATCGTAATTGGCGTTGACAATAGAATTCTTCGAAAGTGATTGTTGCTATTTTTATTGATCGCAGCATTTATTTGAACTTGAAGCACATCAACCGGCTGAACGTTACTGAGAAAATTTAATAAAATATATATATTTAAATAAATAAATAAATGACCCTACAGCGCGAGCGCATTTAGAGATTTATAATTCAAATTACTGCTACAATTATTAGTACTATTCAGCATCTTGCAGACTGCAAGTTGCAGTTGAATTGTATTTCGATATTTCACGAAGTTCACTTGATATTCGAAAACTGACTGATTTTGCAGTGCCGCCCTTTTATAGCTCTTACTCCCTTCTCGCAAGTAGCTTCCCACTTCTAGAGCTTATCGCTCACACTCCTTTCGATGAATCTAGTCGAATGCAATAAGAAAGAAATTTCGAATATCTGTTCGAAAGCTCATTTCACTTGTTCGTATTCCACAGAAATACAGATATTATATAATAAAGAAGCTTCAGACCTGCTTGGAGCTTTTTCGACATGCAGAGATTGAGATCTGTGAGACTGCGATACACAATCAGCCCAATCGGCAATTCCGGGGGAAAATTTTGTCCATTGAAATATTTCTCTTCCTCCGAAGGGGATTCTTCTATCGTGAATTTCCATAAAAAAATATTTCCACTCGAAAAAGTGCTGCCAAATCCAAATGTAAAATTTTCATTTTCGAAGACAGCTGTCAATGAAAATAAAACAAATAAAGCGGCCATAATTCTGCAGTACGTTTTCCAAAACAGTCAGGTATATAACTGCATGTGCTTTCATTCACGATAGCAAGTTTTCCTTGAAAATTTTTCGAACATGATTCACGATACCAAATTTCGGAGGCAGGGAAATACAGGGAAAAACAACCAACTTCGAACAGATGGTGTTGATATAAGCTATTTGGTTGGTTGGTGCACAGGGTGGCACTTTTACAAAACCACTACAATTTGCCGGAAGGGGCGCGCTGATGCTAGTCGGAATCCAATACGAAAATTAGTACTTCCGTTTGACAAAATATAGGCTTACCCTCCGCAAAGAAGTTTTACTTTAAGAACAGCAGTTTAAAAAAGAAAGCTGTAAGAGAATAATATTATATAAAAAAAACACTTTTTAAAAATAATCTTTAATTCATTTAATGTACTAAAAAGTAGAAAATAAATTGTTTCCAAGTCACCTGTATCTTACTATTAATAAAAGCTTGGGGCGCTCATGTGTTCAATATTTGTCAACCAGTTACCACAATATTTTATTTAAATTATGTTTTGCAAATAGATTCTAGTAATGAAAGATAAGTGTGAATATGGATATTGAGCGCACAAGCTTTTATTGATAGTAAGATACTGGTGACTTCGAAACAATTTATTTTCTACTTTTTAGTACATTAAAGCTTATTTTTAAAAAGTTTTTTTTTATATAATTTTCTTCTCTACTTTTTAGTCTTCCATAAATTCAATTTTAGAGCTCTGCAATTTTTCGCAAAAAGAATTTAAAACTTGCAGAGCAGTACACAATATTTAGGGTATTCACAGTGTTTCCTATCGTCATATGTCATATCCTCAATTTAACAAGTAATACGGCTGTGATCGACCCTAATATTCGTGGCATATTTGTGGCGCGATGAGTTGTTGTTGTTTTGCTTGCAAGGCGCGGCGAGTAAGTTCCTATCGTTTTTCATTGATGTGTGGTGTACCTATAATTATAAACTGAAGCCCAAGTGTGTAGTTGCTTGAAAAGTGCCACGCCCCCTGTCCTACGCCCATAAAATTTTACCAGTGGGACGACACATCCAAGAGGCGACTGCATACGAAATTTCAATGCTGCACGACCTTTAGTTCCAAAGTTAATCGAGATCAAAAATTTTGTTTGTATGGACGGTGCCACGCCCCTTATCCAGTGCCCGTCTTTTTTTCTCAGTAGAAGGATATGGATATGTAGTAAGTTCCTACCGAGTTTCATTGATGTGTGATGTGTAGTTCTAAAGTTATACACAAATCTGGAGTTGATAAAAAAGTGACACGCCCCTTATCTTATGCCCATAAAATTTTACCAGTGGGACGACACATCCACGAGGCAACTGCATACGAAATTTCAATGCTGCACGACTTTTAGTTCCAAAGCTAATCGATATAAACAATTTGGTTTGTATGGGCGGTGCCACGTCCCCTTATCCAGTGCCCGTCTTATTTTCTCAGTAGAAGGATATGTAGTAAGTACCTACCGAGTTTCATTGATGTGTGATGTGTAGTTCTAAACTTATACACAAATCTGGAGTTGATAAAAAAGTGACACGCCCCTTATCCTACGCCCATAAAATTTTACCAGTGGGACGACACATCCAAGAGGCGACTGCATACGAAATTTCAATGCTGCACGACCTTTAGTTCCAAAGCTAATCGAGATCAAAAATTTTGTTTGTATGGGGGTGCCACGCCCCCTTATCCAGTGCCCGTCTTATTTTCTCAGTAGAAGGATATGGATATGTAGTAAGTTCCTACCGAGTTTTATGGATGTGTGATGTGTAGTTCTAAAGTTATACACAAATCTGGAGTTGATAAAAAAGTGCCACGCCCCTTATCCTACGCCAGAGTTGTGAAGAGTTCAATCAGATTTGATTTGAATCAGTGATTTTACCCTATTTGATTTAAAAAGCTGATTTTCCAATCAAGCATAGCCAATCGATTCATCTTTTTCTGATTCAAATCCCAATCGATTTGTGGCCTTTGATTTATAAATCAGCCCTCACAAATCAAAAGTGAAAATCTGATTTACCAATCACTTGATTTAAATCAGCAAATTTACCAATCTGGTTTACCAATCTTGAGTTGGATTTCAAATCAAGTCTTGAAATCAAGTGTGCAAAAGGATGACAGAGCAGTAATAAAATGTATACTTCGAAGTATGTAGTACCAAAAATATCAAAGATAAATTCGTTCCTTAAAAATAAGAATAATTACTTGAAATCATGAACAAATCATATGTAAATACAAACAACTTAAGGTAATACATTTATTTTATTGAAATGATAGTGAAATATGTAATTATTCGTTCATATTTCTTCACCGAAATTTGCAAGAAAAGTATTTATTTGGGAGGAAAAAAGCAACACTGTTTCATATGACACTTCCATCAGTGATGTCAACGTTGTGAAATTCGTACCAGATTTTGTGCATTTTTAAAGCTGATACGTTTATGAAAATGCATTTATCGTCTGATATCTATTTTAGTGCCATTGTTTGTTTATTTTGAAGACACTATTATTAGTCCGTAACATTTTCGAAGCAGTTTGCGTTCTGTGAAATTAACCTGAGTGAATCGCATTAGTTTTAGAGGTTTGGAACAAAAATAGGCATCACTGTCTCGCATCCGTTCTTAGCACCCGCACAAAAGAGGTAAACTTTTGTGGAAACCAGTGCCGCCACAAAAGTGTAATGAATTTCTACCTGCTGTCCCAGGAAGCATAACTGTTAAGTATAATATACATATAATATGTAAAATATATACATATCCATTAGTTAAAATTTGATGGTTTCAGCAAAAGAACAAAGTAATGTATTTACATACATATACTCCTCCTATACATTCATATATTTTGAAATAAAAAAAATATAAATTGTTGTTTATTTCTTGTATATACTATTTTGTAGCATCTTATAGCTGCTACTCAAATCCACAACTTTCCTTCTAATACAGAAAAATGCAGCTCTGTATAGTTTGCTCAATGTGGTGATTGCACCAAAATTGATTTGAATCAGCTCAGCGGCCAATCGATTGGTGCTTTTTGATTTTAAATCAAAATCAACTTTTTTGATTGGTGATTTGAATCAGACAAGGGCAAATCATTGATTGTAGTTTTTGATTCAAATTAATATGATTGGTGGTGCCTGATTGGAAAATCAGAAATTTAAATCAGTTGATTTGTAAATCGATTTTGATTTGAATCTTTTACAGGTCTGTCCACGCCAAACGAAAAATTCAAAACGTCAAATGTTTTCTTTAATTAACAAGTAAGGAAGCATCAGTCGGGTTTCAGCGACAGAGTAATACCCTACACCAAGTAACCGAAAAAGGCGATAATCTACTGAAAGAAATGAAATTGTGGGTGCATGTAATTTACAACCTACGTAGTGGGCGGACCACACCCATTTTTATATAATAATAATAAAAAAGTATTCTTACCAGGAATGAAGTAACCAAATCTGGATGCTCTGATGCATAAATTATGGAAGTTCGGAAGATTTTCCGTTTATCGCCTATATAGTGGGCGGATCACTCCCATTTTCTTGTATGGCATTTAAGACCTATATATCAACTTGGGAACCAAATTTCATTCATTTAAATTCATAAATAATCATTTGGGAGCCATTTTACCGGAAAAATTTTTCCGCCTATATAGTGGGCGGACCACGCCCATTTTTTCGTATGACATAGATGACCTACCCCTTGACTTGAATACCAAGTATTATTCTTTTCAATGATTAATTAGACAAATTACAGCAATTTGATCGCAAAAAACCCGAGGTAGTGGGACTTATAGGCCCATTATGGGCATGACCTTCGACCGATTTGGCTAATCTTAGAACTTAATCTAAGTTAGGGTTCACTCTAACTGTGTACCAAATTTGGTCTTAATCGGACAACTCCTTCTTTCTCTCCTGTGTAAACGGACGGCCAGACAGACGGACAGACGGACAACCGGAAATCAACAGAGAAAGTGATTCTGATCATTTCTATATACTTATGTCTATACCTAGGACGGCTCCTTTAATGCGTTACAATTTTCGCACAAAGTTATTATACCCTATTACCATAGGTGTAGGGTATAAAAATCAAACAGTAATTAAAGTTCAAGCACTGATTTTTTCCATAGCAAAATAGTTAAACTCAAAAATTATTTTTCTTTCTGATCAATGAAATAAAACAACAAATATAAGAGCAATAAATGAAATCTTCAAGATAGTTTTTTTTATAGAAAGAGACAAATCAACATTTTATACCAAAACAGAAAAAAAAAGTTAATTCAATTACATATTATCGCAGAACTAAAGTCACGCAAATTAATTAATTCAATGCCAGTGATGACTCTGAGGGAATATATACGATAGAAATTGCTGACTCTAAGACGAAATCTAGTCCAATTTATACTTATGTATCTGAAGTGTTTACTTACTGACGATCGCATAACAACAGGCAATTTATGTGCGAATACAAATAACAACAAAAACGAAAGATGAACAAATCTTCTAAGATACATGATAAATTTAAGGAAAAAAGCAACTACAGTGAAAAGGAAGATGTTTACATCAACAGCAGCCATAAGAAGCCATCGCTATGTAGCACTTCGCAAACGGGAGAAGCTATCATCACGAAATTCTGAGAAACGACTCAGTTCAAACTGATTCGATACTCTGGATTGTTCTGCCCCGCGCCGCGCTCTGGGGCGATACAACAAATGAGCTGACAGCGGCAAAACAAATAAATTGAGCAACTTAAGGCAGCCACCAACAGCTAAACTATCACTATCACTGCTTCTAGGAGCAGATAATGGGGTAAACTCCCCCAATTTTTTTAATATAAAATTCTATATACATATAAGATCTTAACCATTTCGAGGCAATACATTTTTTTCTGAACTTTTGACTGTCCCTGAATTTATATTTCCGCAGAGGCGCTGGGGATCATTGAATGTATCTGTGGTCACAAGTCATAACCGCCCAAGTCTGCTTTTCAAGTTTTTCAGGAGAGCAGTTTAAAGTTTCAAATTCTCATAGCAGTATGTACATATATGAAAAAGCTCTCAGGGTTTTGATGGATAATTGCCGTCCGAAAAAAGATACAAACATGAAAATTTAATGGCATGTAGATTAAGACACGCTGAACACGATGGCATTAATAACTCAATTTCGTCCTAACTCGACTTAGGCGGTTATGGTTTGTGACCACAGGGCGTGAGGCGATAATCCGCAAGACAGGAAGTTATCTGATTCGAACCAAATTTGGTACAAATTGACACTTATGCCATAACTTGAATGCCAAATTTCATTCGATTATTTACGTATGCAATTGTTCAAATGAGCACAATTTATCATTCGTTTAAATACATAATTAGTCAAATGAGAACTATTTTACAACAAAAGATCCAAGGGCCCATTGTGGGCGTGTCCTTTAACCAATTTGGAAAGTCTTTAATATTTTCCGAAAATATGCGTAGTGCGCCCACCATTAGGCCCGCTGTCAGGGCATTAATATTTAGTATATTTATAAAGTCCTATTAGGATGATCTTGTTGATTGTCAAAAATGGGCGTAATCCGCCCACTATGTAGGCGGTACATTTAATGCACCCACAACTTCATTTCCTTCAGTGGATTATCGCCCATCTCGGTTACTTGGTGTATGGTATTACTTTGTCGGTCAAACTCAACCAATGCTTCTTTACTAGTTTTTAAATAATCTTAATAATATTAGGTTACGAATTTATTGCAACGATGTAACCAAACCGACAAAAATATATATTTTAAGACAATTTGTTGTTACATATTCTTCTATTTGATTCGTCTTTCATAGTCTGACTCAGCAATTTTATATCAAAATTTGATATGTATATTTTATCACGCATCAACTTTCTTGCACGGATTATTTAATTTTTTCCCAATAAGCAATTCCATAGAAAAATCTGACTTTTTTGCACGGTTTTTTTGCAGTCCCCATCCCACGGGGGATGGTGTAAAAGTAGTATTAAGTGTACATATACACTACAAACTTTTTAATCCTTGACCTATTTGGATCCTTTATCATTCATGAATCACGAACGAGCGCTGCGCCGACATTGACAAAGTTAGTTGCATCACAGTCCACCGGCTTCGCTGGCTAAGTCATATCGTACGTATGGACGAAGGAGTTCCAGCAAAAAGGTATTTTATTCGGCAGCTGAAGGACGGATGGGTGACACTTCGCCATTGGATGGCTTCGTGGTGGCATTAAAGAACTCTTAGGAGTAAACCCGGCCTGCGCTTCTTCTTAAGGCATAAGTTTTGCCAAAAGACGTAATTTAGTAGCTTAACTGCAATCGTCGCCGATGCCTCCACTTAACAACAAAAACCACAATGTATGTGTGCTTATTTTCTTTTCGATAATACAGCGACACATTACGTTATAAATAAATTGTCTGTCAGAGGAATTGAAGAGAACGTACATACCTACATACATACATACTTTTTACACACACACACACACACACACGCACATACAAAGACAGAGTGGCAGATTGGCGGATCGGTGGCTCCTCATAATAATAGGAAAGCGGAAACGTGAATGACTATTAAACAAAATAAAGCCAAACAAACCAATAAATAAATAAAAAAGCGCGAATCGAGTGGGGGCCACATAGTATAAACGCCTTAGTTCAGGTCCGCTTGGGTTGGAGCGTCGATGCAATGTTTGCCCGAGGAAGGTAAACATGGCCCCAACAGCTGAGGCAGCCAATGCGCCCGTTACGGATCTTGAATTCGTACGACATGTCGTGTCCAAGGATCTAGAATTCTCATGAAATGGTTGCGTATTATTGAAGTGTGCGGTCGCCCAAGTTGAGGGGGCGGGAATCAGCCATACTAGCAGAGCTTTATGATATGGCACTACTTGCATGGGCTGTTAGAGTAGCTGTTGCTGCATTTATGATTGTGGATCATTATAAAAACAAATAGCAATACAGATACAGCAGAGAATGTGGCGCACGTTTACTGCGAGTAAGCATCACGTTCCATAGAAGAAATCAATGAGAGAAAGAACACGCGCAGACAATCCATTAAAGCTGACGGCCCAATGCGAGCTTGGTCGGCTTCAACTTTTCTAACTCTTTGCTTTGACAATTTTAAGAACCGGGTACATTAGTCATAATCGACGGCCACCGAAATTTTGTGTGTTTTTTGTGCTCATAAACGGCTGCTCCCAAAAGAGCAAATGAACAACTCCTTGGGGATCGCGACAAGAAAAACCAATGTGCACTTGGACATGCTCTCAAGCCTTGCACACGTACATAGCATACTTATAGCAGAAGACATAGTATACAGAAGACAGGTAATACATACCCGAAATCCCGAATAATAGCTCCCATTTCGGCGAAAAATATTTTAATTGATGAAAAAATATATTATATTTAATAATATATTTGAAAAGTGGGCGGGAGACGGTAAGTCGGCTAAACCCACTCAATTTTTGTGGAGTATAAGTATGTCCAGAGAGTAGGGAGCTATATTTTATCAATTGAAATTGTGAAAAACGAGCCAGAAAATATTAAAGTTTTATGTTTCTTCGGTATAGTGGCCTTTGCATGAACATATTGTAGTGGGCGTGGTTATGAACCGATTTCAATTTAGACCTGCAGTTTTTTAAGAATTGTTTTTACCGGAAGGTAAATTTTGCTGGGCCTTTATTCAGATATGCCAAATAAAATTGAAATATCAATATTGGCTTCTGAGAGATGGCCATTTCGTAAAAAGTCAAAGACGGCAGACGGGCAAAAACTGAAGTGCCTTTACGAAATCTGAATAGAAATGAAGTGGTTTTGTCTCACAAACAAATTTAATAAAATTAAACCGCTGTTTTATTTGCAGTGAGTATATATGTATGAACCGATTTATTTACGAGTCTTTTTTAATATTTTTTCAAATGTAAAAATTTTTGTTATGTGTGATGGACTATTCACACATGCATACATACATATGTATATGATCTATTCAGATTTCTAATAGATTTTCCCACCTAAGAAAATTACAAAATTTGCCTAAAGAGGTTAAAGAAATTATAGAAAGTGAAGTAAAAGAAGAAAATGAGAATTTTTGAAAAAGCGAAGTGCGGTACTTGCAAAAAAGTAAAGTGAAATATGTATGTACTTTAATTGAAGTGGCAACGACAGTAGCGACAGCGATGTAAAAACAGAAATTAACAAAAATATACAAGATGTTAAATTTTAGAATGTTTCTTGAACTTATTTGAGGAAAAAGATCTTTATCAAATTATTCTTATTTTAGAACATTTATGTATTTTTGGAATTAAATGTTTCTATGGAAAAATGTCCCATATTTCGCGGAGGAGAGGGTTTAAATCCCAAAACTTCCTTATCTGGGTACGGCTCTGGTGATGATGCTGATTGCTGCTGGTGCTAGCAATGCAACCAGCTGTGGCCCAGTCCAGTGAAAGGAGTGGACATCATCAGAGCATTTTTGCTGCAAACAACCTCGGATTGCTACATAGTCGTAGATGCGGCGCACAGATACAGCTGCTTTTATTACACTCAGTCCAAGTGCATAACTGTAACTGCATCCTGTCCAAGCAGCCGCGGTGGCTTCGCTACACTTTCTAGCTGCTGAGAATGAAGCTCATAAATAGAATTTGTTTCCTCCGTGGCAGAGCGCGGCGCGCATGCCGCATCCCCCATGTACAGATTCGAAGGTTTCTACATCTTTGGCTGCTGCTGGACCCATTTTTGCCAAACCAGTTTTGCACCTTTGTCTTTCGGCCGCCATTATTTCTTTTTCTCTGGATTTGATATAGTGCTCGCAAGGAAAGGCCAAGCATTTTTGCTATTCAGTTCTTGTTCTCGTCCGCTGTCTGTTGTTTTTGTTGGAAACGTTCCTGTTCCAGCAAAGAGAATAAACGGAGCATGAAAGGTAGGCCGGCAGGCAGCAGCAGACATACCGCGTGTTGCTGGTTTCATGTGCGTATGCTGCTGTACTATACCGCCCCCTCCCCCTCCATGAGTCACATGAACATAAAAAATGTTAATTAAATTTTTTCCAAATTTAGGCATTTAAAATAGTACGACTGACGTAATGTTTATAATTCCTATACACACATCAGGACCGTTATTAACGCTACAAATTGTTTTCATCACGTCTGAATTTCTGTTCTGACACTCTTTATTCCCTCAACAATTATAACTCGATTTGAAAAATATTTAACTCTTCCCAAAAAGTGAACGGGACAATCCAACATTTTAATCCAACAAGATTTAATGTGTCATAATATCGATATTTCTTGTCATAAATTTTGGCTTTTCTAGCAAATAATTGGTGGTTATCCCCTTAAATGAAATTCTGTGTACGCCCATGGCTGATTGGCTACAATTGCTCTTGCGGCAGCAGTCGCTGTCTCAGCACCAGCACCAGTTACGTGTAGAGTAGATAACAGTATTTTAGCGCTGACGTTACTAATTTGTGTTGGTTGGATGTGTTTATTCTTCTTATTTTCAGCCGTTCTGCTCTTGATGGACAAAAACAAGTCCAAATACAGCTATGAGTCTGGTTCGGGTTTGGCCATCGTTCGATTGGCTTGATCTGTGATTGTATTCCAAACGAACTTGATACCATAATTTTTTTGGCAATTAGAAAGTAACTACCTATACATATGTACATATGTACGTGGCAATTGTAAATTCTCTCAATTTCTTGGAAGCATACATCCCAGCAGAGAGTAGAAGGTTCCTACACCTAACCACAATAACGACGATCATAATGTTACTTTCTAGTGCTCCGAAGCCCATACAAAAAGTACTAATTTAAATATATACATACATTTAAATATGTACATAATATATATCCCCAAGAAAATATATAAAAAGAAGCTTACTTCATTTGTAATTTATATCTAATCCATATTTTCTTGTGAAGTACATATGTACATTTCTACTCGCGCGGGTAAAAATTACTTCAATTTCAAAAATACTCACCCAGCGTCTTGAACTTGAAACAAGTAGATTTAATTCCTTGTTTGCTAAAGATAAAGCTTTTATTATCAAATTTACAAAATATACTAAATATAAGGAAAGGTATCAGGAGTGGTCTGTTAAGTAGGAACAAAAAAACACAATTTTCCAGCAACTGGCGAAAAAACTGTCACGAACAATACACCAAATTTCAAATTCATACATTGAAAAAAATTTATGTTTCATACATACAGATAGACGATAAAAGGCTTATATACGGGTTCCGTTTTTTTTTAAATTTTATTCTAAACTTCATGCTCATACTCGTAATTTGTTCTGCGGAAATAATACTGCCAAAAATACAAAGGCATCGCGTACAATGAGTGGTGCTTCTTCTCGGAGAAAAAAAGATTTAAAAATTCAAACGCACATTCGACAACAATCAAATAATAATACGACAAAATTCAATCAAACAAGCTCGTGTAACCGATGCTTAAACATCGCCTATATGTGACATTAATTTGTGATTTACAGGAGTTTGACAGATGTTTTACAAGTTTTGAAAAACCCGTTTTCATTTCTTTAGAAAGAAAGCTTATTTTGAAATTGTTTGGCATAAAGTGGCTACCACGTTTATTTGTGTATTCGCGATTATCGAAAGAACAGTGTATGCACGGTTGCCGCAACGTTGTACAGCAAAGGCCTTTTGCGATCATACGCATACATATGCAAAACTATGCATTTGCACCAGATCGTGCATGCTCCTTATGTAATTTGTTGGGGTTCAAAAGAGGCTTGCCAAGTTTGCTTTGATAAATATATTTAATTATTTGATATCTAGTCAATAAAACTATAATGCCAGTCTCGGCGTTAAATGAAAAACAAATCCTTTTAGAACTATTTTCTTGGGTATATTGCGTTGGGCTATTCTTATTCTTTAATGAACCAATTGATATGTAGAATAATAATATAAGAAGAAAAATCATAAAGTTTAGCATCACATCAACTTTACGAGTTTTTATAAATGGAAATTTGGAAGAAGCCTTTAGTGAGAACGAAATTGGTTTAATGAGAACGTAAAATTTGTCCCATTTGCTTTTATTTTATTAGTAATATACAAACAAATTTCGAAATTCGTTTAGTTCTGTACCTTTAAACTCACGAATAAATGACAAAGGCTACTGATCTTGTAGTGAGTGTGCCTATGTTCTTCAAAACTTCCCTACCGGCAACTCAACTAACTTTTAGTGCACTATAAGGTTACTACTTCGCAACCATAGCTGACTATTCTTCGACTACTTTCAGTGGAAATGACTGACTTTTTTAACATTGCGATGTCCTAGGCAGTAGTCAGTCCCGATTACCCTTCGATGACTTTTCAACTAACTTAAAGTCGGTTACTTTGAAGTTAGCTAAAAGTTAGTTGTTTAGAAGTTAGCTAAAAGTTAGCTAATTTTTTTTAGTTATAGCTAACTAATTTCATATGAAACTATTCAACTAAACTAGTATGCTGTAAAATCGTTGCCTGTTTAAGATAATATATCATCATATTTCCATAATTTGGCAAAAAATATTTGGTTTTTGATAAATGCTTCCATTTCCTTCTGAGCAACTGATTGAAATTTTCCAATGCAAAAGTTTTTTGACAAATATATAAAACAAAAAGGAAAGAAAACAAACAGCTTGCTTTGTTTTTTCAATTTCAATTTCACAATGCACATAAATAAATTCAAAAAATTCAAAAAAAGCAAATAGCAAAAAAGAAGAAAGCAAACAGCTCGCTTTGATTTTGGGGCAGTTCTGCACTACATTGTAGTTAGCTTATAGTTAGGTCATAAAAGTTAGCTATAAGTGTGTTATTTTTGTAGTCGACTACTGAAAAGTCAACAATAAGTGCGTTATTTTCGTAGTCGACTACTGAATTGCTTATAGGGTTTGTTTCAAATTTCCGTAATATGTATGTGAAATATTTCAAATTTGAATAAAATTTCAAATGTCATATGCATTACTACTGATGGAGACAGCGACTTGATAAATATCTCATATCACATTGATAAATAATGCAATACATCTGCGGACTGTGGACTTAGGACTAAAACACCGATTTTCACAGGTCTACGTTATTTTTTTCTTATAAATTCTTCTTCTAGACTCTTAAATTTATTCATAACATGTAATTCTGTTGCAGCAGAGTACTAAAGGTTTTTTTATGTTTAGCATCGATTTAAGAATACATTTTATTCTATACTAATATGGATATGTACCAGCACAAAAGATCCATTCGGCGGTCTCGGTGCGTAACACAGGCCTTCTAACAATAACAATGCATATGTACAATAAAACTACATTTATTTTTGCACTTAACGTGAAGTACCTCCAGAACTCCATTTGATGTCAGTCGATTTAATGCTGTGAAAATTCAAGCAATATTAAGGTTTTAGCTCTAGCCTATTTTTCTTCTCTTGAGAAAAAAAACAGGCCTTTCAGATGTAAAAGTTTCTACTCGATTTGACAGAGATGAGCAGCTTTTATTTTTTTAAATTTGTACAGCAGCCCAAAAAGCTGTACTGTACTGCTGAAAGCTATACACATAAATTTTTACATTTACATACATAAATATGTATTTCCTTTGCAATATGACAGGCACAATAGGACAAAGACGATATCCTGTCGGCATAGTTGGTGTTTGTTCCACTGTGCATTCTAAATATGTATATCACCCATTAAGGAAAAACATTTCGCATGTTTAATCCCAGCATTTCATGCAATCTGCAGCCTTCGAGGGTAGGTAACGAATGGACCAATTATTAAATCCAATACCTTTCCTCACAAAAATAAGAATTCGTAGAATTTACGCAAGCAAATATCAGTCTGGAGCCTACCTGAAATATAGAGGACAGCAACTGAGCTTTGATGCGAAGCGACAAATGAAATTTCGAACCTTTAACTTTTTACGGAATATTGCAAGAGGCCACAAAGAGAGGCCAGAAAAATAATCGAAATCGATACAAAAATGTGCGGAAACCACAAGGAAAGGTCCACAAATTATTATTGATTTTATCTTTGAAGAGATTATAAGCGTCGGACATATCGCAGAGATAAGTAAATTAATGGTGCCGCTCTGGGTTAACAACAAAGACAGAAGAGTTGGCAAGTCGGTGGAGCCGTAATATGTGTTACTGCTGTTAAGCTGTCGATACGAACAAAGAAGTTACAAGTTTGGGATGCTTACGAAATAAGCCTTCTTTCTAAAAAAATAAAAACTTGGCGCAACAGCCCACGAGCCTGGGCCTAGTTTTCTCACATTGACCTGTGTGTACTCGTTCTTTTTTTGCGCAAGTTAACGGGACCAACAACGAACGTGTTCGTCGAAATTTATCCGAACGGGATTGAGAAGCTTTATTTTAAGACTCCCTAAATTTATCTTAATAAGAATTAAAACTGTAACAACAAAAATATTCACTTGTTAAAGGAACAGATTTTTAGTTCAGGAAACGGTGAAAAACTAGGAAACAGGAATCTTATATTTCCACATTTAAATATTAAGAATTAAGAATTGTGTACATATTTTTCCAGTACCTTAAATAAATAAGAACCGAAGTACAATCGCAACAAATTTGTTACATTTTACATGTGGAAATTATCAGTATGTACACCCAATTCTGATTCTGTTTTTACACGGTAGATATGTATGTATGTTCCAGACAAAACGGTGTAAAAAAATACATGAAGTACATACAACGAAATAAAATTATATAAAAAAAAACTTTTTAAAAATAAGCTTTAATTTATTTAATGTACTAAAAAGTAGAAAATAAATTGTTTCCAAGTCACCTGTATCTTACTATTAATAAAAGCTTGGGGCGCTCATGTGTTCAATATTTGTCAACCAGTTACCACAATATTTTATTTAAATAATTTTTTTTCAAATAGATTCTAGTAATGAAAGATATTTTGAATATGGATATTAGTTGAGGATGAAATCACAAAAAAAAAAAGGTGCGCTTAGACCACACGGCTGAAGTAAACTTTTTTGGATGTTTTTATTTTATTTTTAGGTTTCTTGAATGAATTCAACACTTTTAGTGGTCGAAATTTTATTTATTTAACTCAGTAATATTATTTCCATCAGTAACTTCAGAAATTGCGATATTTGTTTCTAGCGTAGAAACAATCGGCTTATGATACGTCTTAGAACTTAAATTTTCAAGATACCGCGAGAAAACTGCAATGTTGTAGACTCATTGGGATTGTTGCTCATTCGTAGTTGTAATGCATCATGCAGGAATTGGATAAAAGGTTGGGATTCTTCGGACGGGAAATTAAGGTTGAAATCTCCAGCTAAAATTAATGGCATTGTGTGACAGTTCCTTCCCAATTCTTGTGAGCCTACTAAACCATATAGCCTTCTGTGTAAGAAGCTGATAATATTTGGCACAGTATTATTGGGAGAAATGTTAACTGCAACTATTATTATATTTGTCCCATCTTCTAAAACGCAGTTTGCAGCACCGATATCTCCAATTTCACTTACATTGCGTAAATATATATTCATATTTGAAGCTACTATGTTGGTGTTATTGTTATTAGCATAGATTGCAACACCTCCACCTCGAACATTGCTGCGTTTAAATTTAACAACGATTACGATTCAATTGCCTTCCATTCTTGGCACTTGAATTTCGGTCGGCAACAGAAATCGAACAAATCACAACAAATGGAATTTTGCCTTTGTTTGGCTTTTTCTGTGCTGAGCGGCGACACGCTTTCTCATATTTGCGCTCTCTCGCTCACGAAACAACCAGGAGAGCGACTGGACGGCCGAATTCGCCTGCTTGATATTTCTGTGTCTTAATAATTTTGTGCCTAATAGATTCTTTTTACGAGATGCACCTTCTCTATTATTTACGTTACCTAATATTACCACCTGTTCGCAACTTGTTTCTTACGCAAAGTGCCATCCTGTGCACACACCAGGCGCAGCTTTTTATAAGCTCTGGCAACTTTTTTACCTACTTGCAATTTTACAGCACAAGTATGAAATGTTATCCGAATATCGGGTCCGAAAAGTATGCCATAATTTAATTTGGCAAGACAGACAGATATAAGCTTTTTATAAGCTCTATGATTTACATTCCCTGCATGTCGAAAATTTTTCGAAATCACCAGAAATTTTGGTTTACACTCCGCAAAGAAGTTTTACTGCAAAAAGCGTTTGCCTGTCCGCTGTCGTATAACTAAGACTTTAGACATATGAATGGAGTTCGTTGTGTAGCCCAGTGGGTAGAGTCGCGCGCTTTCTTTTGGTAATTCGGTACGTAATGGGTTCGAATCCCAGCTCCGCAGGTTTTAAAATTTTTCTTTTTTAACTTTTTTTATAAGTTCTTTTATTTTTTACTTTGCTTTGCCTTTTATTGTTGCTAATTGTTTTACTAACTGTCGTGTATACAGGCACACACGACAGGTGGCCCCACTTGTATTCTATGATTCACATCGCCGCTTGCTGCTATGTCGAAAAAATACCAGTCCTAAAAGTATGCCATAATTAAATTTCGCAAGACAGACTGAACAGATATAAGCTTTTTATAGGCCCTAGTCACATATTATGATTCACCCTTGCTGCTTGTTGCTATGTCGAAAAATTTATCCGAGCCCAGAATTTTTGGTCCTAAAATTATGCCATACTTTAATTTGACAAGCCAGACAGAGCAGATATTAGCTTTCTTGTTGCTATGTCGAAAATCTATCCGTAACAAGACTTTTGGGTAAGCCTCCGCAAAGAAGTTTTACTTCAAAAAAGAAATGTATCGCGGTTGAGGATTGAACTCGCAACTTCTCGCGTGCTAGTCGAACGCTCTAAACACTAGGCTACGGGAGGTATGCGATGGAAGCAGCAAATTTTGTGTGTTTTGTATTTGGCTGATAAATTAAGAAAAATACAACTCTTTTTCGTAAGAACGTGACAGCTCATGTGATGCCGTAAGACGACGAACGCAATTACGCAGTGATTTATAAAATGCCGTCTTTTGATCCCGCGTTGGCTTCGTGTTCGCGTTGCGTTCGATCACGGGGATTTATAAAATGAGCACGTAAACTTTTATCATAATGTTAAAGATTATAGCTAAGCAGGATGGATTCGTTGCCGTCTAAGTTTACAAACATCGTTTGCACAGCGAAATCATTGGGCAAATTTATCACAATTGTGCAAATGAACTTTCATACAAAATTTGACAGTTCGTTTATCAGGTGATAAATTTGTCACGTTATCAGGCATTTGCGCGTTTAAATGAATATCCCTATTAAGTTTGTCACGTTTATTGGGCTTTTGCGCGTTTAAATGAATACTCCTAATAATTTTCGAAACGAATTTCAAACTACACTCCTGCGGAATGCTTGCGGAGGGTTTAGAACAAACCAAACCTTTTGGATGCCCTTCATGTACGCAGTAGAGGTCTGCATGAATGCATTTGGTTTGCCTGTGCACTACGGTACTCTATTTCATTGCACTCGGCGCTCGAGTGAACCTTTTAAATGGGTGAAATACTCTCAAAATCTCTCATCAGCAAAACAAATACTCACTCGCGCCGTTATTTTCAAAGAGAGTATGAGTAGCATTTGTTATCTTGCTCTATTTCCTACAATCAAAACGATTAAAACGAATGTAACAAAGTAACGGTATAGTATTGTGGGTGAAGTGAATGGTAAGCTGGATAATTTTGGCGACGCCGGCTAGAAGTGTCTCGCCCGAAAGAGTCTTTTCTTCGGCAAATAATGTTTAAAATGACCACAATATGCATAGAAATTATAATTAATACACTAAAACGTCTTTCCATCAGAAATACTTTAACAATAAGCTCAGCCTCTTAATTGCGTATAGCCCCTTAAATACTCGGTGCACTCATTGCATTGCACTCTGTTTACCAAAACAGCTGAATAGTGGGTAGTATCAAAGAGTATGTTAATATAATAGAGTGCGCATCACTCAAATTTTCGGCAAATCGAAGTGAGGGCAATTTTTCATATTTCGGTCGCGGCAAAGGGGGACACAAAAACTACTCGACCGCTCAGAGAATTTCGTTGACAGTCGTTGAATTGGCATTTCGGGTATGCTCAAAGCACGAAAAAAGCATTTTTCCACAATGTTAGTATGGCTTGTGTATGTGTATATGTATGTATTTGCAGCTGCTCTGCTCAGCCACCAACGTCTAGACTCTAGACGATTTTTGTTGTTTCTTTGTTGTTGTTGTGTATTTCTTGTTCATAGCAAATGCTAATTTTGGCGATTTAAACTTTATTTCAATATCCCTCTGCTGATCTTATTATAGGGCAATGACTATATTAAAATCTTATTTATTTGCCAACATCACTTTTATTAAGGTGATATTGGAAAAAAAATATCTAATATTAATATATGTGCATATTTCATTCTTTATTAAAATGTATAAAATATTCTATAAAAAGCCTTTTAAATTTTAGTATTATCTCTGGAAATGTCGCACATTTGAAAAATTTAATTATATTAACATACTCTTTGGTAGTATGCTTGTGAGCAGTGTTGCCAGAACCAGGGATTTCGCCCATATTTCGGGATTTTTGTACCTTTTAAGGGCGCGCGGGATTTTGAGTCTAAAAATGGGATTTTTGAGCCGATACCTATCTTTTATACTTCTTTTGTTTATTTATTAATACAGTAGGAACTCGATTCTTGCACGTAATGAAAACCTGGCTCGGTACAAGTTTCGAAATTGTCCCATATAGGTAAATTATAAGGAGTTTTTCACTGTAAAGAATTTAAGTTTGTTACATTTTATATTTTGATTCAATACACTTGTATAATGATAAATTTTAAGTGAAACTAAAGAAATTTAGGATTTTGGTTTGTTTTGTGCACACTTGCTTGTTCAGTACTGCACTGCTTCCATGCAAAAGTTAAATAAGAACAGAGATTTCGTCAGCATATGAATTCGTGGGTACCTACTTCCCCAAATATTTTGAGCTCGAAACTTATACATTTGCGGTACTTCCCCGAATTTTATTCAAAGACAAAACAAAAAATGTTGCAATGTATTGGGGTCAAAATTTTTTAATTTCGCAAGTACTGAGTACGTAATGAAAAAAAAATTTTGTGCCACAAGTATCGAGGTGGGGAAGTACCGAGTATCTGCAAGAATCGAGTTACTACTGTAACTGTAAATACTTGATTATTAGCACTGAATTTAAGTGTAATCTTCAGCGTTGTGCTTTAAGCAACAATTTTTTTGTTCTTTATATTTGTTTAAAAAAGTATATGTATTTATGAATTGTTATTGAAAAACACGTTTTTTAATTAATATTTGTGAATGGGATTTTTTTCGGGGATTTTTGATTTTTTAAATGGGATAAAGACGGCGTTTTGCATAAGTGAATGGGATTTTTGGAGCTAGGTCTCTGGCAACACTGCTTGTGAGTAATGTGCTTGCGCTTACAATTTACTCAATTGTTTTGCTCTCTCATTCACTCTTAAGGCATATGTGCCTATTCACCACGTGTTTGGAAATAAGTGCACATGCGAGTGAATGATTCAAGCTCGAATGAATGTCTTGATCGTTCTTTCAAATGCATCCATGCAGACCTCTAGTACGCAGGACTAGTTGCACATGCATATATGTATTTAAGTTAGTTAGTTAATATGTATATCTTTAAGTTCCTTTTTTTGCATTTTCAGACAGCGTGTTGAAATTGAAACGATTCAAACTTTAATACGAGGTATACACAATTATGTAGGTATCTTAAGATGACGGTTTTTGTAGCCTTCAGTTGCCACTTTAGTTCGTTTTCTAACAATCTTCTTTATGTTGCTTCGATAGTTTGCTCAAGATCAATAAAATTTCAACGAGTCACTGTTTTAAGCTAGTGTGTATTGAACATTAACCCTATTGGGATAACTTTCGTAACGGCTTAGAATTATAAAACTTAGCCGACAAGATGAACAAGATTTCTGCGGCTCTATTCAACAGCAACTATGTATACTACATGTATGTACATATATGCAATAATTTAAATCTGCATTTTGCAATGTTTTTGCAATAACTGAATAAGCTTAGGTAATTGGTAAGCTAGCTTAAAAATAAGAATCAGAATCAAAGAGTGACAAGTGAGGAAGCATCAGTCGGGTTTCACCGACAGAGTAATACCCTACACCAGTGATGGGCAAGCCCTATACTCTCGGTGATCATTTGTTTTTGTAAAAACTCTTGGCATAGGCCGAGATTTCTTCACGCAGACACAGCTCTTCGCGCTAAGCAGTACGAAAAACACAAACAACAATGTTATTTTCGTTTCGTCTGCCAGCTCGCGCGCATATGCTTTGTTGGTACACTTTTGCGACAGTTATCTTCAACACAGACGTTGTTGTTGTCTTGCGCATGATTTCGAGCAAAAAAGTGTGCAGCTGTGGAATGAGAAGCACTTGAAAAATTGTTTGCTCATATTAAGTTTGATATTTAAATTCTTCCAACTTCGGAAAATGAAGATCATATCTCTTCAGAAGAGAAGTGGGAAATTGATTTTTTTGACTGGGAAAATGATTTGGATCATTTATTGAAAGGATCATGGGAGATTTATATGACTTTTGAGTTATTAAGTTGGTTTGTTTTTCATTACATATAACTGAGCAGAATATGAAATTCCTTTTTTTACAGTGTACATATTAAGCAAATTTTTTTTTCCTTTTTTATCATAACAAAGTTTGTATGTATTGGTGTTTACTCTTCCATAAGGAACTTTTGCCCATCACTGCCCGACACCATGTTCCCAAGTGGGGTGATAATTCACTGAAATTATGGGTGCATTTGATTTACAACCTACATAGTGGGCGGACCACGCCCATTATCGGCAGACTACAAGATATACCTAATAGGACTATGCATGCCAAATATTGATGCTCTGACAGGTGTACAACAGATGTGATCGGCATATTTATTTTGCTGCCCCCCACGCCCATTTCTGGTGAATAGAATGGTATTCCTACCAGGAACGAAGTAACCAAATCTGGACGCTCTGGTGTATATATTATGGAAGTTAAGAGGATTTTTCGTTTATCGCCTTTACGCCCATTTTCTTGTGTGGCATCTAGGACCTATATATCAACTTGGGAACCGAATTTGATTCATTTATATTCGTAACTAGTCAATTGGGAGCCATTTTACTCGAAAAATTTTGCCGCCTATATAGTGGGCAGACCATGCCCATTTTTCGTATGACATAAATGACCGACTCCTTAACTTGACTCCTTAATATCAAGTTTTATTCTTTTCAATGAGTAATTAGACAAATTACAGCAATTTGATCGCAAAACACCCGAGGTAGTGGGACTTACTGGTTCTTTGTGGGCGTGTCCTTCGGCCGATTTTACTTATCTCGGAACTTTATCTTAGACCAGCAGTATCGCGCCACTTCGTAGCGACTCCCCTACTTTTCCTTCGCCGATATGGAGGTCGTCTTAATTTTCTTGTAATTTTAAAACCAAAATTTTATAAATCCGTATTACCTAGTTTAGTTAACTCTAAATCTGTTTCTCGAAATTAAGGACCAGTTTCTCAGTGGATGTTTAAATCTAATTTGCGAATTGAGTTTAAATCTAGTTTAACTTTTCTTGAGTTTCACAGTGCATTTATTTAAATACGGAATAATGAATGGCAACTTCGAATATTTGACAATTGAACACAGCACAACTTGCCAAAAACATATGTTCAATTGTTCAATTATGGAGGCAGCGCGAGCTAAAAATTTTTCGTCGGCCGAAAGAAGTGAATTATTGGATATTCTTCAAAGAATCCACAGTTTATATTATTTATAATACTACGGGATCATTTATATGTGCTACACCATGCAGTTGTATGTTTAATTTGGCCGCTTATAAATTGCAATATTGTCGACGCAGCTTGCTTGCACATCCGAAATCAGCTGTTTATTTGTTTTCGATTGCAACTCTGTGCCGTACTTAAATGCCCACAACCGGGCATTTAAATTGTATTTAACTTCCCACTGTGAAACTGAAATTCCCTATTTAAACTGCAATCAGAGTTTAAACATCCACTGTGAAACTGGCCCTAAGATGTTGGTCTTAATTGGTAGAAATACCCGAACGAACGTAATTAAGCCGTCAGCTTTGCTGGCACCTTTAACCAAAACTTGAAATAAAGAAAATTAGCTCATTTTGCTGGTTGATAACGTACATACTGCGCTACCTTATTCAATCCTGATAAATAATGAACGGAGGTAGTAGTAGTAATTCGGGAGGGAATAAATAAAGGAGCAGATATATAATTGTTACTATCAGTATCACAAAATTCGGTGTTTATTGGAAAATAATTAATAAAAATTGTGTGAGGCTGGTTTTCCAAAAGGATTTTAATCCTATCCATTTCCCTCAAGATTTCTCTAAAGTTGCAATTTTCATGAAACATGTGTAATTCCTATACATATTCTTAGTATTCCACCTTCTAGAATAATTTCAACTTTTCCTCTGACCCACTGCGCGGCTAAATCAAGGATTCCAACTCTTCTTTTTTTGCCTTATCTGTTCCTATACTATTTCTACAACGTCAGTCCCACCGACTCTTGCTGTATATAAATGAGGAAAGCTCGGGTATTTGTATTTTTTGTAGTTAAGTCGGCTATGTGGGAATAATTATGTGATTAACATTTTGTTTAATTCCCTATCCAAAGTTAGAAAGAAAAATTTATTTCACTAACAGACCAAATACCAAAAAAATAACTTAAACTGGCCTTGTGAAAAAAGGATTTTCAGACTTAGCCTACTCTTGAAAAGAGTGTCTACATTTACTTATATACATACATACATACATACATACATACATATGTACATATGCAGCTACTCAAATTTTGACTTCAATTAAAAACTTGCTTAGATAATTGAACTTATTTTGATTTTACATGAAATCTAACCGAGCACTAAAAATATCTGTCTATTTACATTGTCTTATGTTCAGCAGCACGGCTACTAATCACATCTGCCAATGTGCAAATTTTATTAGTTATGTTTTTGCTCCTATAATCTTATACATACATATTTTTACAATCTTCTCTTTCGCTGAAAAACTTAATAAATAGTGGACTAACCATTGCCATTACCGCAAGAACTGTAAGCTGTAAGCCAAAATATGATACCTTTTATGTACATGAAAGTGAAATGTAAAGCATTACTATTGTTGTGCAGAAAAGAACACGACAACATTGCAAGTCTATGCTAATATACTCTCTCACTCTCATCAAATGTTGCCCAAAACAATGCTGTGCAAAAACAATGCTACATTTAATGTTAAATTAACAGGGTAACGGTAACTGAACCATAACATTGCGTGCGCAATAGCGTTTTATTTAATAGTATGATATGATGATATGATATGATGATAAGGTTCACTGCGACTGTGTGCCAAATTTGGTTGAAATCGGACCACTCCTTCTTTCTCTCCTGCGCCAACGGACAGCCAGACAGACGGACAACCGGAAATCAACACAGACAGTGATTCTAAGCATTTCTATATACTTATGTCTATACCTAGGACGGCTCTTTTAATGCGTTACAATTTTCGCACAATGTTATTATACCCTATTACTAGAGCCAGACCGAACCCGAAAGTTTGGCCGAGACCGAGCGTTCGGCCTTTTTTTAATGTTCGGCCGAGACCGAGACCGAACCTTTCGAATACATATGCAAAAAAAAGAAGAAGAATTTTAATGAAAAAAAATGTATACATTTTTAGAAAAAAATACATTTTATTATAAAAAACAATTCTTTTGAGGTATAAATACCTACATTAAGCATCTGATGTATGAAAAATCAATAAAAAGTATTATTAAAATATTTAAATTTTGTTTAAAACTATACAATTTGTTCAACTGTTCGGCTAAATACTCGGCCTTTTGTAGCCGAGACCGAACCGAGACCGAACCCGAACCTTTTGGCCGAACTGTTCGGTAACCGAGACCGAGCGTTCGGTCGGGCTCTACCTATTACCATAGGTGTAGGGGGTGTAGGGTATAAAAATATACAAGTTGTTCAGGGATTTTTAGGTGTCTATTTTAATGACCATAACTCTATTCCTATATGTGTGTAAATAAATATATACTAATATAAATACATATGTACATACATATGTACATACATAGTATATGCAAAGAAACCCTTCTTTATTAAGAATTCATTTATTTAATATGCACATTCTTTAATAATGCAATTATTAAACTGGCGAAAGACAAACATTTAAATACGTTGCTCAAGGCCCTTGAAAACAAATCATGAATTGGTTTTCTTTAAATTAGTCTTGTTTCCTTCCCTCGCATTCCCAAAGATTTCCTGAATCCATGAGTAGCTTGGTACAATAATATGGAATGTGGTTTGACATTGCGTGGTGTGGTGTGGTGTTGTGTAGCGGAGTAGGGTATCGCACAGCAAACGTGCGTCCATGTGATATGTAGTTATAAATAAAATTATATAAAAAAAAACTTTTTAAAAATAAGCTTTAATTTATTTAATGTACTAAAAAGTAGAAAATAAATTGTTTCCAAGTCACCTGTATCCTACTATTAATAAAAGCTTGGGGCCCGTCCAGTGCCCGTCTTATTTTCTCAGTAGAAGGATATGGATATTTAGTAAGTTCCTACCGAGTTTCATGGATGTGTGATGTGTAGTTCTAAAGTTATACACAAATCTGGAGTTGATAAAAAAGTGCCACGCCCCTTATCCTACGTCCATAAAATTTATTCATGTATTGTGCTCCTGTTTACGCATGTATGCAAAGTTTCAGATCTCTAGGTAGTCGGGAAGTGGGTGAAAAATTGATTACTAGATTTGACGACATACCGCTGACATACCGACATACCTGAAGTGAACCTAATATAAAGCTTATAAAATTATAATAATAGGGGCGCTGACACTATTATTTGATGGTAACCAGAATCGGAATTTTATTCGAATGAATGCGAGAATCGCACGAAAACTTAAGGAAGTGCACTATAAAATATGAAATTAGTTTTTATTGAGAAGAGCGAAAACTTCTTCCTCCATCACTACTGACATAGTGCAAAGAGCACGTGATGATGTCGATAAAGCAATAGAACAGAGCGCTCCCATAACAAATGACTCACTTACGACACCCCTCTCCCCCTTGCAATGTAAGATTCCCACCCGCCAGTCGGCAATGACGATGTTATGGCAGTAAATGCGTTAAAATCCAACCACCACCAATACCATGACGGTCCAACATTCAACATGTGCTCTGCTGCGTCATATTTGGTTTTCCTGTGAAGGGGACGCATGGTCCGTCCGGAGTTGCTGTACGGAGTTGTGTCGCAGAACCTTAGGGGCGGGCTAAATGTTTATGTTTTCGCGCTGTGCCCGTTTTACACGTCGTAATTTCGCAAGTTATCGAATTCAGGCAGATCTAACAGAATGCTAGTCTTATTGCGTCACTGAAAGGTACTTGCTGCGTAGATGGCACTTGCGATGTTCACAAATCTGAGCTTGAATTGCACAAATGCAGCGGGTCTTTATACCCTACACCTATGGTAATAGGGTATAATAACTTTGTGCGAAAATTGTAACGCATTAAAGGAGGCGTCCTAGGTATAGACATAAGTATATAGAAATGCTTAGAATCACTTTCTGGCTTTGTTTCCGGTTGTCCGTCTGTCCGTCTGTCTGTCTGTCCGTCTATCTGTCTGTCTGTCTTGGTGTCCGGGCGCACAGGAGAGAAAGAAGGAGTTGTCCGATTTATACCAAATTTGGCACACAGTCGCAGTGAACCTTCCACTACTTCAAGTTCCGAGATTAGCCAAATCGGTTAAAGAACACGCCCACTATAGGCCTGTAAGTCCCAATACCCCGGATTTTTTTCGGTAAAATAGCTATATTTTGTCAAATTACTCATGGAAAAGAATTGTACTTAGTATTCAAGTTAAGGGTTTGGTTTTCTATGTCCCACGAAAAAATGGGCGTGGTCCGCCCACTATGGGGCGGTAAATTAAATATATCAATCATTTCGTTTGCACACCTTCCAGAGCATCAACTTTTGGCATAAATACTCCTATTAGGGATATATTGTAGTCTGCTAAAAATGGGCGTGGTCCGCCCACTATGTAGGCGGTAAATTAAATGCACCCACAATTTCTTTGAATTATCACCCCACTTGGGAACTTGGTGTAGGGTATTACTCTGTCGGTGAAACCCGACTGATTCTTCCTTACTTGTTTTTGAATAAATTATGCATCTTCTTAGATAGTGTGTCTGCTGGAGATCAAACCAGCTACTTCTCCCATCAAAATTCGATCACTTATGCACTGAACCAGTGTAGTGCTACTTCGGCGCCATTAATTCAGCTTATTTTTTGCCATGAAAAAAAGCTACTCAATCCCGTTCAGATGAGGCTATTGAATAAATTTGTAGGCCCCGGTAACTTGTACTTAAAAAGAACGAGCACACACAAGTTAATGCGAGAAAACTAAGTCTAAGGGCCAGTTTCTCAGTGGATGTTTAAATCTAATTTGCGAATTGAGTTTAAATCTAGTTTAACTTTTCTTGAGTTTCACAGTGCATTTATTTAAATACGGAATAATGAATGGCAACTTCGAATATTTGACAATTGAAGGTTGACACAACTTGCCAAAAACATATGTTCAATTGTTCAATTATGGAGGCAGCGCGAGCTAAAAATTTTTCATCGGCCGAAAAAAGTGAATTATTGGATATTGTGCAAAGAATCCACAGTTTATATTATTTATAATACTACGGGATCATTTATATGTGCTATACCATGCAGTTTTATGCTTAATTTGATCTCTTATAAATTGCAATATTGTCGACGCAGCTTGCTTGCACATCCGAAATCAGCTGTGTATTTGTTTTCGATTGCAACTCTGTGCCGTACTTAAATATCCACAGTCGGTTATTTAAATCGTATTTAACTTCCAACTGTGAAACTGAAATTCCCTATTTAAACTGCAATCAGAGTTTAAATATCCACAGTGGATGTTTAAATCTAATTTGCGAATTGAGTTTAAATCTAGTTTAACTTTTCTTGAGTTTCACAGTGCATTTATTTAAAAACGGAATAATGAATGGCAACTTCGAATATTTGACAATTGAAGGTTGACACAACTTGCCAAAAACATATGTTCAATTGTTCAATTATGGAGGCAGCGCGAGCTAAAAATTTTTCGTCGGCCGAAAGAAGTGAATTATTGGATATTGTGCAAAGAATCCACAGTTTATATTATTTATAATACTACGGGATCATTTATATGTGCTATACCATGCAGTTTTATGTTTAATTTGATCTCTTATAAATTGCAATATTGTCGCCGCAGCTTGCTTGCACATCCGAAATCAGCTGTTTATTTGTTTTCGATTGCAACTCTGTGCCGTACTTAAATACCCACAACCGGCCATTTAAATTGTATTTAACTTCCCACTGTGAAACTGAAATTCCCTATTTAAACTGCAATCAGAGTTTAAACATCCACTGTGAAACTGGCCCTAAGTCTCGGATATATAGGCTTTAGATGATATGAGTCTGCCAGGACCGGAAAAATTACCGTCACGAATCAGAGACCGAACATACATACATCCACTGAGCTGCTTGTGCGCCGCGTATCATGAATATACATGCATATGTACATATGTATGTACATAGATTTTAATCCAATCTCTAAAACTTTTGACTTTTTACAAGCCACTTATAAAATTTATATATCCTGTCTATATCAGCACTCACATCAACACCACAACCTGTTTCCATAAGGACACATTTTCTGTTCAGGCGCAACAAATGTAACTCAATTTTAAAATGTGGAACTTCTTACGCAATTTTACACCAAAGATTAAAAAAAAAAATTATTCGTCTCTTGGAAAAAAAGCATTTATGAGCAGAAATAAGTGCCATATTTTATGCGGTTTATTTGTATATTCTTAAAATGATGATGAAGTTTTGACGTAGCTTTTAAATGTATATTCAAAACTTTTGGGAAAAGTCCCTAAAAAATACCAAATGTAGACATCTTTTTGGCGGTACTGGTTTTAACTATCGCTGCGAAATGGAGCAGTGTTGTCGCCATACTCGCTACAAATCGCTCAACAGTTTGTCGCGCACATAATATCACGGTGTGAGCAAGCAACTAGCAGTAGCGCCACTACCACCGCCAATCGCGCAGTGTGTAAACATCCTAAAATCTAGTACATATTGCGATCGCATGCAGCACGATACACGGTAATTCGAATCTGATGTCGGTTTTAATTGAGCTGTTTTAGTTTCGTTACAAACCAGGCTTAAAGTTGAAATTCTCGTCATTGTTGGCAAGTTATAACTATAGAATTAGCGATCTGATTTTCAAGAAACTAATTTTTATATATATATTAATTATACCCTACACCTATGGTAATAGGGTAAAATCTTTGTGCGAAAATTGTAACGCATTAAAGGAGCTGTCCTAGGTATAAACATAAGTATATAGAAATGATCAGAATCACTTTCTGTGTTGATTTCCGGTTGTCCGTCTGTCTTGCTGTCCGTGCGCACAGGAGAGAAAGAAGGAGTTGTCCGATTTATACCAAATTTGGCACACAGTCGCAGTGAGCCTTCCACTACTTCAAGTTCCGAGATTAGCCAAATCGGTTAAAGAACACGCCCACTATAGGCCTGTAAGTCCCAATACCCCGGATTTTTTTCGGTAAAATAGCTATATTTTGTCTAATTAATCATGGAAAAGAATTGTACTTGGTATTCAAGATAAGGGTTTGGTTTTCTATGTCCCACGAAAAAATGGGCGTGGTCCGCCCACTAAGTAAGATAAAAATCCTCATAACTTCACTAAGATATACACCAGAGCCTCCATATTTGGTCTCTCCATTTCTGGTAAGAATACCTTTTAATTCTCCAAAAATGGGCGTGGCCCGCCCACTATGGGGGCGGTAAATTAAATATATCGATCATTTAGGTTGTGTGTCAGAGCATCAACTTTTGGCATAAATAGTCCTATTAGGGATATATTGTAGTCTGCTAAAAATGGACGTGGTCCGCCCACTATGTAGGCGGTAAATTAAATGCACCCACAATTTCTTTGGATTATCACCCCACTTGGGAACTTGGTGTAGGGTATTACTCTGTCGGTGAAACCCGTCTGATTCTTCCTTACTTGTTTTTATATATGTATATTTGATCTTTGTAATATCAAAAGGTCAAACCATTTGGATTGGAATTCTTTAATTTCGAAATAAAGTGATGTTAATGATTGTATAGTATAGTTAATAGCCCAATTCACAATCTTGTGCAAATGGTCTGGGATTTTTGCAATTGACAGTTTTGTAGCAAACTACTGTCAAACCAATTGGAAAAATCCCAGACCATTTGCACAAGATTGTGAATTGGGCTAATGTAATGTAATGTTTAGGATTGTATAGTATAGTTGCGTTTTATTGCATGATTGCGCTGTCGAAAAATATGTGCAAATTTTTATATTAATTCATTTTCTGAGATCGTCAGATATCGTAGATTGATTTGCATATTTCGAAAAGGAAAAGTTCTTTCGTAAATTTAAAATAAATCCGGCATCATATTTTCACACATTTCATAGAATTTCTCTTCTAAAAATTTTAAATTTTCAGTTGGCTTTTTTTCAAAAATATGTACATACATACATACTTACAACTCTACACCAACTGCAATCAGAATTAAATTCAATTTGAAGCACTGTCCCTCTACAGGAAAAACTAACAACTGTTGCAAAATATTGAATTGTGAAACTTGCCAAAATACATAGGGCTGTCAAATTTACAAACATGCAGCATTTTCATCCTGTAAAATACTGTCTAAAAAACAGAAATGAGAAATAACATTTACACAAAAACTGTAACTTTTAGCTGGTTCCTGCTAGAAACTTATTTTTCAATGCTTTTTACTCAACGCACGAAAAAATCTGAAATCGCATTTTTTTAAAACTGTATAAATTGAGATTACTTTAAACAGATCTCGCACACGCTAAATATATCCTTCAAGGTTTTTGGCGGTTTTCTTAACTGGGGTAATGCTTCAAAATTACATATATAAATTAATTTTGTCTATAGGACGAACTGCTCTGCCTACAAATATTTATGCATTACAATGAATTCTCAGTGGAATCGTTAAAACTAACGGCACTTTATTACTGTTGAGTAGAACTTACCTTTGGTTAATTGGTAGCTTGCCACCGCACCTCGCACCTGGCTTGAAATGGCGACAAGTCAATGTGAGGCCGGACGACAAGGAAGCGCACAGAGCTAAGAACCAAGACGCAGGGGCAAGTGAAACGAGCGATCTGCAAACAATCCTGATCAGTGGTGGGGCAGGGAGAAGTCGCAGCAATGACTTCGACCGACACAAGACATCATTAGAGAAAACGATGACGATGATGATAAAAACAAGTTCGGGATCACGAACGCACCCACTGTGCGACGTGCTGGAGCTGCGGTACAATGCCAAGGCGCACGAGTGGGTCGAGCTTGATCGAGTGCATGCAACGGTGTTTTTACACCATCATTACGTAAATACGACATATGCAATGGTGTGTGCGCGTATATGCGCGAATTCGTACAATTTCAACTTGGGTCAAGATCAGTGACGTTCTCATTGAATTTTGCTTAATATCACAATTTATTTGTAATGTGTTGCCATTACAAATTGTTCGTTTGCAATTTCGATCAAACCAAAAGTCGTCATTTCTTCACTAACCCTGAATTCGGTTGTTTGCGGTAACGGTATTTAAAACTGCGGCACCGAATGTCTTAAATCCAACAAAATACACAATTTGCAACACTATTCAAAAATAATAACAACGAGAATGTTCGTTCACTATTATCACTGCCAGAGTGGGGCGTATGCGCTAAAACTACCACCGAAGGAGCACTCAGCCATGGAACAACCGTCCGCGTCGATGGCGCGCGCACAATTGATTCTCCTTTTTCTCGGTTTCGCATATCGCCCGTCTCCTGCTGCGCATTTCGAAAAACGCAACGCATTGCACGAACGCGGCTTGAAGCTATTTTCTTGCGTGCGCGCTCTTTCCTTCGCCTGAGCCATTGCCATATTGCCATTTCCAAAATATTTCCAGGCGTCGAAAACAACGGAAAATAAAATTGGACACAAGCAAGTCGCAACCACCACTAAACATTCAACATCACTAACAAAAACTACTGCAGCAGCCACAACAACAACAGCAACAATGACGGCGGCGACGACGACGACGACTTCCAGAGCACAACAGTAAATCCAACAAACAGGCAGACCCAAAATTGAAGTCTTCAAGAAACATATAAAGCAAGAAATACCAACAGCAACAGCAACAACACAAACAACTAAACCACTGAACGAAGGAGACTCTTGCGAAAACAACAAACAAAGGAGAATACCACAGGAAAGAAAGAACCAACCAACGAACGAACGAACTGCAGTAACCCAATAAACATAACGATACTGTTTCGACATCGTTAGTGAGCCGAGTATTTAAATTTTCTTGAAATCGTCAAAATATACATCATTAAATTGAAAAATGAACTTTATTGATTAGAATATAGAAATAATATTAATCATAACTTAAATTTAATTAAAAACAGTCTCTCGAAAAATACTATGTACAATTATATACATATATAGTTATATGTATAGTTCTACACCTATGGTCGTAGTTATATTTGTCACAAAGAAAATTGGTCGGAACTGCAGATCGTTAAAAAGATCTTTATTAAATGATTAATGAACACAGTGAAACACACATGTTTCTTTATTCATTCCGAATGTTTAGAATATGGATTCTTCCCATAATCGTTCCAATCATTTCCGTATAATTCGTTTTCTGTTTTATTATTTTCCCAGTTAAGAAGGTGAAATAAGGATATACAGGGGAGACAAATAAGTTTTGACAATAAAAACGGCAGAATCTGCGAAATTTATGAGAAATTTTGATACATTTCCGGGAAAATATTTTTTGGTAGAAAAATAAAGTTTATAGTAAAAGTGTCTGCAATATTTCAACAACTCGTGGAAAAATGTGCAGACAAATGAAAAGGTGTAGAATCGAAAAAGGAATTACAAGAAATTTCTATGATTAATTTTAAAAAATTCCCTGATATTTTTTAAGTTGTCTACTTTCGGTGTTTGCATAACAATTATAAACAATTTATACAAATATCTTAAGTATCTAAAGCCTATCTATCAAAGCCTCTCAGACCACGGTGACTAATGCGGCCCCGAGACGGTCAAATGGTTTGAGTCAAACATGTGTCCGTGTAAACTGATGTTTATCCCTTACACAAAACAAACATTGCCATCAAATCTTCATAATTTCCGACTCTTTGTGGTGTGCAGACATACTATGAATGACACGGACGATTGTATCGCATATTTTGCACTGGCAAAGTGTGCTAAAAAGTGAAAAAATAAAGAGAAGAGCACTCGGATTAAACAGTGCTTAAGAAAAAGAAGTCAGTTATCGCATAAATTTCGCGACAAAAATTGTTTTTCCGCGTCGCTTGTTTGGTTTGCCGACATGCGCACGATGCTAATGCGGCCCCGAGACGGTCAAATGGTTTGAGTCAAACATGTGTCCGTGTAAACTGATGCTTAGCCCTTACACAAAACAAACATTGCCATCAAATCTTCATAATTTCCGACTCTTTGTGGTGTGCAGACATACTATGAGTGACACGGACGATTGTATCGCATATTTTGCACTGGCAAAGTGTGTTAAAAAGTGAAAAAATAGAGAGAAGAGCACTCGGATTAAACAGTGCTTAAGAAAAAGAAGTCAGTTATCGCATAAATTTCGCGACAAAAATAGTTTTTCCGCGTCGCTTGTTTGGTTTGCCGACATGCGCACGATGTTAACAGGACGACGAACAAAACGAAATGGCAATTTTGCTTTGGCCCCTGCAGTGCGTCACAAATATCTAAACCACTTTGATATTTGGTCAAACATTGTCTGTGTTACCATACATACAAATATTCTCCAACACATGCTCACATTTGACTCAAACCATTTGACCGTCTCGGGGCCGCATAACATCACGACGAACAAAACGAAATGGCAATTTTGCTTTGGCCCCTGCAGTGCATAACAAATATCTAAACCACTTTGATATTTGGTCAAACATTGTCTGTGTTACCATACATACAAATATTCTCCAACACATGCTCACATTTGACTCAAACCATTTGACCGTCTCGGGGCCGCATAAGGGCCAGTTTCACAGTGGATGTTTAAATCTAATTTGCGAATTGAGTTCAAATCTAGTTTAACTTTCCTTGAGTTTCACAGTGCATTTATTTAAACACGGAATATTTGACATTTGAAGGTTGGCACAACTTGCCAAAAACATATGTTCAATTGTTCAATTGTGGAGGCAGCGCGAACTAAAAATGAATTGTTGGATATTGTAAGTGCAAAGTGCAAAGAATGCACAGTTTATATTATTTATAATACTACGGGATCATTTATATGTGCTATACCATGCAGTTTTATGTTTAATTTGATCTTATAAATTGCAATATTGTCCACGCAGCTTGTTTGCACATCCGAAATCAGCTGTTTATTTGTTTTCGATTGCAACTCTGTGGCGTACTTAAATATCCGCAATCGGCTATTTAAATCGTATTTAACTTTCAACTGTGAAACTGAAATTCCCTATTTAAACTACAATCAGAGTTTAAATATCCACTGTGAAACTGGCCCTTAGATATTCATTTGAAAACTATCGAGGTTTTTCGGTTTTCAGATTTCACGAGATATACTTTTTACACAGGAAAGCAGCGAAATTCAGATTTCATCGATATCATCGCACTGAGCTAGAATTTGTCGAAAGAAGAAACAACAATAAGGGTATTCATTTAAGCAGATAAATCTGCACATTGCTCAAATTTATCAATTTATCAAGTGTGTTAAATGAACGCACTTGGCAAAATGTTTGTGCAAATGGTGTTTGGCTGTCAAAAAGAAAAAACTTAAATGCCGAGAATCAGTGAAAAAGTAAAGATTAATGTTGGAGCTATTTGGAAAAAATTACTGTAACCATTTTGCGTTAATTTTGATTGTTCAATACTAAACTTCTATCATAATGTTAAAGATCATAGCTAAGCAGGGTTGCATTCGTTGCCGTCTAAGTTTACAAACATCGTTTGCACAGCGAAATCATTGGGCAAATTATTTATCACATTGGTGCAAATGAACTTTCATACAAAATTTGACAGTTCGTTTATCAGGTGATAAATTTGTCACGTTATAAGGCATTTGCGCGTTTAAATGAATACCCCTATTATCTTTTCGAGAAATTATCATCTTAACGATATTTCGACTGCTGCAGTGCTGCAGTATTAAAAGTGGTTCATGTGGCCATAGCTTGGTGTGTGTGTGTGTATGTGTGTAGTTAAAGGCTCATAAGTTGCAGCTGCTCTTATATTTCCATCGAACCTCCGCGGCACTTATCGCATTTTTGCTTATGCTGGAATACTTACTGTCTGCTGCCGCCTATCACCACAACCGGCGCTCCTATGTGTCCGTCCTACGCCCGTGGACTGTGGGCTGATCGTTGGTAAGCAGTTACGAAAATTGCAGATGCTTGCCGAAATTCAGCGCTTTCTTATTGTTCCTCTTCCGTTGCTTGTCCCTGTTGCTGTTGTTGTTACTCCATTATCAGACTTGGCACTGTCATTTCCACACGCTCATCGCACCACTGCAGCAGCATGCATTCAGGACTGATTCATACTAATTCTGGTTTCAGGCTTCTGTCATACTCACTTCATTCCAGGTACTGAAAAAGATCGCTGATCTATTGCATGTTCGACATGTTCGATGGAAGGTTGTGATCAGACCGGAGTTAAGCTTGCTTCCATTCTTACCTTGGAGGGATTCTTTGTAAGATAGATTTTAGAAGGGATACAGGATACATACAGTTCGATCGATATTAGAATATGCATATAAATATGTACTAGGGAAAGCGAATTTTCGCGATTGCGTACATCCATGTGAATATTCTGAAATCAATATATGTATGTACATAAGTATATATGTATTCTTTCTGCATAATAAAAACAAGTTTTTTATATCATCATCATATATATAAAAGGCAAGCGTCACCCTCCGTGCCCCATATCACTCAAACTGTAATTGCTAGAAATATTTTTATTTCAAACTTTTCAAATTTTCAAACTTTCAAAAATAAAGTGACAAATTATCAAGAAAACGAAAAAAAGTTTTTTGGAAAAATGGTTCCAAAAAGAAAGAGTGGAGAGGAAGCTGTAGCCCTTCAGGAAGCAGAGAAAAAGCGCTGGTCAGAGAGGTCTCGGCTGCGCAGAGAAAATGATATGAACCCGTCGGTGGACGGACTTTTTTACACTAGTGTTTTATAATTGTAAGGTTCGAGTTAGAAGTATGTTTATTGAATGCTGCATTCGATGAAATAAAGACTTTTTCATGGAACTGCTTTTATAAATGTAAAAATTTGTATGCTTGTTATTCATTCACCTTCACAGCTGAACCGATTTGAAAGATATGTATTTGGCGAATAGATAGTATACAGTAGCTCCAAGCGAAACTCGTACAGCTAATGAAAAATTTTTCACTCTCATATTAAATAAAAAAACGAAATGATTCAAAGAAAAGTTATTTTACATTTTATTAGTTCATTAACAACAAACAAGAAAAAAGAGGCAAACTTAAAATTTGTATTCAGTTATACTTTTTATAAGGCGAAAAAATAAAAATCCATGTAATTCAATGTCAAAGTCAAACTCGTACACTATTTAAAAGTAAAGTATTTGTGAATATTAATATTTTGTATGCATGCCTTTGTTTTTTATCACCATTTGCAATCTATTTGGCATACTTTTAACAAGTTTTTCACAAAAGCTTGGATCAATATTTTGCCATTCGTCCTGAAGAACTCTTTTCAAGTCGTCCTTGGAGCTTATGGTATGCTGGCGAACTTTTCCATCGAGATAGCTCCACAAATTCTCAATGGGGTTTATATCTGGACTCTGGGCTGGTGTATCCATGACATGCGGACAATTATATAACAACCACGATCGCACATTATAAGCCTTATGCTTTGGGTCATTATCCTGGTAAAAATGATAATCTTCCCCTAGACCAAGTTTTTCCTTACAAAGTGGCACAGCTTCTTTTAAAATGTTAAGATACATAGTCTGATTCATAATGCCCTCAATAAAATGCAATACACCAGGCCCAGATGCAGAAAATGAACCCCACACCATTACTGACCCACCACCGTGCTTTACTGTGGGCTTTATATTTTTAGAAAGGAGCGCTTCATTTGGTTTTCTCCATACATAAGGTCTGCCATCCGAGCCAATTATGTTGAACTTGCTTTCGTTAGTAAACAATACGTGTTTCCAAAAAGAAAAATCCTTTGATTGATGTTCTTTGGCAAAGCGCATCCGTGCTTTTTAATCACGTTTGTTGATGAGGTTTATGCCTTGCTCTTCTGCCATTGAAATTAGCCTCATTAAGTATGTTCATTATTGTTTGTGGACAACATTTTTTCCCCAAATCATTTTCGGCCATTGCTGCAAGTTTCGGTGCACTTAAAAATGGATCCTTTTTGACTTGTCGAAAAATATATTGCTCATCACTCGCGGAGAAAATTTTGTTATTTGCAGTTTTTGACTTATTTTCTATACTTTTATCAGTTTTGTACCGTTTTATGATGTACTGAACGGTCGATCGGCTTCGATTTACGATTTCAGATATTTCTCGAAGCGATTTTTTGTTTTCGTAATGTTCAATTACTAAATTTCTCACTTCAACACTGGTTTGTCCTCTTTGCCTTCCCATTTCGTTTTTTCCTATTATCCTTTTTTAGCATATAACGCAATACTAAAATTTCGGCTAAGAAATTTAATTTTGGGGACTTCCCCGAACTCCATTTTCATAATAAGTCGAAGTTAGTTGCGATTGGAAACAATGTTGCCTGATAAATTAAAACTGTACGAGTTTGGCTTTTGCATTGAAAGTTGACACTTTTTAGATAATTTGTCTTTTTTTTAATGAGTAAAGGAATATTTAAAATTTTTTGTTTATAATTTAATGTACTACCCAGTAAACTAATAAAAAAAAAACAAATTGGTTTTTGTTGCAATAATCGTTCTCCTATATTGTAGAAAACAAAAAATTTAAGTGGATGTACGAGTTTCGCTTGGAGCTACTGTATGTTCTGAACTCGCATATATGTATGCTCTTTTTTACCTTGGAAAAACTTATAGATGTGGCACCTCCGAAAAAAAATTGAATTTTGGTGTGATGTCTTCAAAACTATAAATGCCACAACATTAAAATTAAGTTTTCTGTAATTATTTGTCCGTACTTTTTTGCGTGTCGCGTCGATAAAGTTAAAATTATAATTTTATCTGGTTTTAGCAACAGAATCGTTTAGCAATATAATCGTTACATTCAAACGCACAATGTTTCAACCCATAGACGTATTCAATAAAAGCGAAGTGTCGAAACTATACAAATTTGGTGTAATGGAGGAAATGTGTAGGTCCCTTTAACTTGTGCCCAAGTGGAACGGGTGCTTGGTCGCTGACGCGGAGGACCTGGGTTCATCTCCCGGTCCGGTAACATCTAATAAAAAAGAAAATTTGTTTTCAAATTGTTTCTTTGCGCGGCGCCACTTCTCGCGGTGAATTGGCAATTCTCCGAGAATAATCGTTGCCATGAAAAGTTTCTCAAACCCGTTCGGATTCGGTAAAGTAGGTCCCGTTAATTTGTGAAAAATATGACAAGCACACACAAGTTAATGCGAGAAAGCTAGGCCTAACTCTCGTTCGCGGGCTGTTTCGCCACTTATTTTATTTTATTCTTTTGTGAGTCCGCCAGGGATCGAGTCAGCGACGTTCTGCATTAGAGACCAAGTACATATGACGCGCCCAGAACAAAAACGACTCTTATAATTTCACAGAGCAAAAACGCTTCAAAAAATTACATACCGTACATGTGACACTAACACATATTTGCATTCATGCTCGGTTGCAGAGCTCGGAGCAAGCGTCGGTTTCGTCAGTATCGCTGCTGATGCCAAGCAGAACAGACCAAAGGTGGGTTCTGTTCTGCTTGTTCACATGTATGTTCCAACACGTGGCAAAAACCGGTTTTGGGAAATTGCTATGCTACCAACGAAAATTTCTTGATGCTTTGCCGTCTTGTCGAATTTTCGTTCTGCAGACTGTAAATTGACAAATGACAATTTCCTATTAGCCAAAAAAATATGTTTGCGTCCTTTTAAATTTTATCAAATTTATTTAAACGCAATATGTAAATTTTTTGGAAATTTCGCTTTATTTGATATTTGTTCATTTATTTTATTTGCGTTGATATATTTTGATAAATCACTTTTTTTTAGATTTTACAGATACTTTTCGTCAAATATTTTTTCAGATTACATTAAATATACATATAAATTAATTAAATTTTCGCAATATATGTATAGCCCTTTCATCTCCTAATTCTGCATCTAATTTGCCGCTGTCTTTCAGTCTGTAAGCAGCACACCCGGCAACAGCATTATTTGAGCTGTCCGTCCGTTTGCTTACATTTTTATACAAACTTGCCTGAGATCCTGCTTTGCTTTGTGTGCGAATTTCCCGCGAATTTTTTATCTGTTTGAAGGCATTCTATCTTTTGACTGCGGGCCGCTAGACTTGCGGGTGTTTCGGTTGTACCTACTCTTCGAGGGAATTTTCGGTTGCGCTTGCCTGCTCTCGCGACCGGTCGACCTCTTTTTTTGCTAGCCGGCAGGGCACAATTGGGAAAAATAAAAAGGATTGATTGTTTTACAAAACAGTTTAAAAATGAATTTGTGAAGATTTGTGCATGCACGCGACAAGTAAGGACCTACTTTGTTTTAATATGAAAACAGAAAATTTTTCGCATAATATCCATAGTTTTTTATTGCAAAACTTGAAATTACCCTTTTTATGTCCAACAACTTGTCAAATAAAACGCAGTTTTGAAATACATAATCGTCTTCTAAAGTTCCCTTTATTAGCTTAAAAAATATTGTTATGGAATTGTTTTTTTAATATCACATTTTTATTGAATAATAATAATGTAAGGATTTAGGTAATCTAAAAAGTGTCACACCAATGTCACAAATTTTATAAAAATTAAAGACTAGTGATAATTGAGCTTTTATAAAGCATTGTCTTATACTAAATTCATTAGCTCATTTTTTAAATCTATTTTTCTTGAGTAAAACCTTTTTATAAAAAGCTAAGTTATTGCAAAAACTAAAAATTTTGAACTTTCATACATTTTCAATGTCACTCTCATCACTAGCCATACCATAATCCACGTCTTCTTTATTTTCATAATTTAGTTTTTCGAAAAATTGTCTGCATTCTAAAGGGATAAAGCACATCAGCTGTTGGAGATCTAAATATTTACTTTTTGTTATGGCTTTTCCCTCTGGATACAGGCAAGGCAACTCCAACGTTTCTAAATCTTCTTCACGCACACCTCTTTTTTTTAAGTTGACCACCTGCATTACATTGCCATCAAACAAAGTTAATTGGAAAACATTACTCTTTTCCTGAATAATTTTCCTAGTACGGAACCAATTAATTTTCTATCCATTAAGATCTACTTTTCGGTTCACAGACTGAAAGACAGCGGCAAATTAGATGCAGAATTAGGAGATGAAAGGGCTATACATATATTGCGAAAATTTAATTAATTTATATGTATATTTAATGTAATCTGAAAAAATATTTGACGAAAAGTATCTGTAAAATCTAAAAAAAAGTGATTTATCAAAATATATCAACGCAAATAAAATAAATGAACAAATATCAAATAAAGCGAAATTTCCAAAAAATTTACATATTGCGTTTAAATAAATTTGATAAAATTTAAAAGGACGCAAACATATTTTTTTGGCTAATAGGAAATTGTCATTTGTCAATTTACAGTCTGCAGAACGAAAATTCGACAAGACGGCAAAGCATCAAGAAATTTTCGTTGGTAGCATAGCAATTTCCCAAAACCGGTTTTTGCCACGTGTTGGAACATACATGTGAACAAGCAGAACAGAACCCACCTTTGGTCTGTTCTGCTTGGCATCAGCAGCGATACTGACGAAACCGACGCTTGCTCCGAGCTCTGCAACCGAGCATGCATGCAAATATGTGTTAGTGTCACATGTACGGTGTGTAATTTTTTGAAGCGTTTTTGCTCTGTGAAATTATAAGAGTCGTTTTTGTTCTGGGCGCGTCATATGTAGATATACTTTGAGCCACTGCGGCGCCTTAATATTATAACCTGCGATACAGTTATTTGTACCAAAAAATTTTAATAATTAGTTGCATATGTACATCTTTTACATTTTTGTTTTATAACTAACAAACTAAGTTTTATTCTGTCCACTTGTTTAGTATACATATGTATGTATTTTGCATTTTTAATTTAAGCAGGCACAGAGTGCAATATTTTTTAATACAACTGTATATGTATACACATGCATATGTACATATGTATGTATATAAAAAGGTTGCATTCAGCAGCGGCTCAAGTGGCGGCATCAATAAAGCAAAACCGACGAATCGAGCAGGTGATTCCGACAAATTTTAAACTTGTACAGCAACATCAAAATGGGCATCGCCAACAGCAGTTGCTGCATTTAGTCCTGACGAGCGAGGCGCAGGATGACTACGTCAGAACAACAATCGCACATGCAGGCCATTGCGGTTGTAAGGTTGTTGCGCTGCAGTCGTCACATTTAAATGAGTTCAACTCGTGCCTGCGGCTGGCAACAGCAGCAACAACATCTGCGAAAGGACTGCAACAAACAGAATTTTGCAAAAATTACAAAAAAAGTGCTGCAGATGTTAATTACACACAAATGCAGCATGCCAAAAGTCCATCTGTCCGTCAGTCCATCCACTAGTCTACCAGTCTACCTGCCGTTCTTCCAACACTGGCATGACCATTAGGAAAGGTGCTCTCCTCATCACGACCTGGGAAGCCGAGTCCCACTGCTCGTACTTGGCACTGTCACGCGTACGGGCTATGATCGACGTACAGTCATGCAGCCGACAATCGGCAATTGCTTTCCTTAAAATCCTTGGAAAGACGGTTTTTCATATAGCAGGCAGCTAATAGAATTGGTCGCTCATTTCCCTTGAGCTACCATCGAACTTGGCAATGGCATATGCATGTGCTGAATGAGCTCAGGATATTCCACGGCAAACGTGTTTCCTTTGAATTTACGCATCTACGCAGTATATTAACCGTTTCAAATCTTAGAAACCCTGTGTTTCAGTACGACGGCTGAGGCACAGTTGAGCACAGTCGAGCGTTTAAAATTTTGTTTTGATTGTGATCGTATTGCGAGGAACGAACCATGGCAAATTGCCCTAATATTCACACCTTTCACTAGACAACGTTTGCTTGGGGTGTTCACTGCACAGTCTGCGTGGAAAGAAAGGTAGCGCGATGTTTCAAAAGTATTTGATGAATAAGGTATCCAGATTTTTTCCATTTACTATTTACCATTACTTATATTTTTAAAGATATAACGGCTTTTCCTGTTAGTTTAGAATCCCGCATATTTATTTATTGGGTCACACCGAAATTGATTGACAAGCGCGCAAAAAATGCCTTTCTTCAGGCACAGAGTGTATATGTATGCATATAAGGCGACAACTAGCCCCCTTACCTTGCTCTCCGCTGCGAGAGTACCTCATGCAATATTCAGCTTAGTATCGCACAGCAATGTTGTTCACAAGCGTGCATCCTTCGAAGAGGCTTCCCGCAGATCATTGCCAAAAGACAATAAGGCATCAGGCAACTTACTTGTTACGGTCTTTCTTGAGCATTTCCCTTTCGAAAAATGTTATGCCCACAATATGTTAAATTAATTGCTGGTAATTTGTTTACATATCCGATTTTATTTCTTACATTTTCAATATCCTCTCCTTAACCTACTGCAAACTCGAAGAAAATTTTGTTAACATTGCCACCAGTATAAAATCAACTATTACATATAATGAACACAATTTAAATACTGTCAATTCTCTTTTTATGCGGTGGATGCGTTCCACAACTAATCGCACAAAAGGAAATCGCATAAAAAAATACACTAATGTATGGTAAAAATAGGGATGTGTTCCATTGTTTTCAAAAAGCGCATAAAACTAAAAAATCGCATAGAAATAGACATAAAGTACATTGCATAAATAGGGATACGTTTTAAAAGCTCTTAAGACCAAAAAGTCGCAAAGAAAAGTCGACTCAGAAAAAATGTGGATATGTGTTCTGTAAAACATTGTTACCCAAAAGTTCCTTTTGGAAGAGAAAACACCAACACATAAAAACTTCGTTATGATAAAAAGAAAAACCAATTGTGTTCAATATGTACACTATAAAAACAAATGAATTGTATGTTATATGTTATGAAAACCCCAATTTAATAACTCAAAATTCATTTAAATCTCTCATGATCCTTCCAATAAATGATCCAAATCAATTTCCCAGTCAAAAAAATCAATTTCCCACTTTTTTTCTGAAGGTTCTTCATTTTGCAAAGTTGGCATAATTTAAATTTCAAACTTAATAAGCAAAAATTTTTTCAAGTGCTTCTCATTCCACAGCTGCACACTTTTTCCATCGAAATCATGCGCAAGACAACAACAAAATTTGCGTTGAAGATAAGTGTCGCAAAAGTGTACCAACAAAGCTTAAGAAAGTGTTGTTGCTTTGCGCTAGGGCACCTCTGCCATACAAAATTCAAAGGAAAAAAACGCATAACTTCGAAATAATGAAAAAAAATCGCATTAAACTCGTATGGAAAAACCGCATAACTTCGAAATCGCATAAAAAGAGAATTGACAGTATTTTATACGAAGTGTCGAAGTTTTAACCTTTTACTGCAGAAACAAAATTGCTCAGGGGAGTGAAAAGCCATCAGCTATTTCTAAAAGTAGTTCTTATCAATGGAAGTTATACTGCGTGCATGAATTATAAATCCGGGACAACCCGTCCATAATACAGAAGAGAGTTGTATTTTATGGCTTTCTTGTGTACGAATAGTTTCCCAATACAAAACATACAAATGTTCTGTATTTTAGCAAGTGTTCTGCATTTGTTATTTATAGCATGTAAAAAAAATATATAATTGGTGTTGTTGTTATATTTTGCACATGTTGACGGGACCTAAATTAACCGAATCCGAACGGGTTAAGAAGCTTTTCATGGCAAAGAATATTCTCGGAGAATTGCCAATTCATCGCGAGAAGTGGCGCCGCGCAAAGAAACAATTTGGAAACAAATTCTCTTTGTAGTATTAGATGTTATGTGCCGGGCTGAGATTTGAACCCAGGAACTCCCGCATCAGCGACCAAGCACTTGTACACTGAGCAACCGCGGCGCCGAAATAATTATCTAAAAAACTTAACATATCCGAAGAGTAGTATTTCTTAAGCTCACTTCCTAATCTGACAAAATCTGAGAGATGAAATTCTTGGGTCCGATGAGGCCGCCAGCATGTTGAAGAGGTCCTCATTCTGTCGCTTTCTTGAAATCTTGCATGTAAGTACATATGTATTTATTTATCTGTATTTTTTGCAGTCCTTGTTTTTGGATACCCATGCTTCGTCTGATAATTCTTCAATTGCTAACGATTGGTACTCTATTATACTTCTACTATGGGTCAGAACTTTATGAACCATAGGCGTCAGTTTTTTTCAGGATATTTCTGATAAAGCACCTCAGAAGTTCTTGTGGCATACTTTCCGAACTTTTCAGCGTTTATTTTTCCTCTATAGCACAAATCAATCAATATGATTTGTAGCCTTTTTATTATGTCTCTGTCAACTCAAGTATTTCGAGATGTCACATCATCCCATTCAAAATATGTATGTACATACATATGTTCTGGATGTATTTCCATTATTTGTATTTCCAAATCCTTGTTTTGGTTGGTCGACTTTCAAGCCAAAGCTACTTCCGGCCATCTATACCTTCGATTAAAGTAAATAAAGGCATCTGTACTTTGTTATATGCTGTGGTTTTATGAAGAAAATGTACAAAATTAAAGAAAAGGTAGAAAGGTCACAATCTTAAAAATAGTTCGTGACGCTCTAGCCGCAAACAAACAGAAAAATTATCTTTTTTAAACAAAAACAAGTAAGGAAGAATCAGTCGGATTTCACCGACAGAGTAATACCCTACACCAAGTTCCCAAGTGGGGTGATAATCCACAGAAATTGTGGTTGCATTTAATTTACCGCCTACATAGTGGGCGGACCACGCCCATTTTTAGCAGACTACAATATATCCCTAATAGGACTATTTATGCCAATGGTTGATGCTCTGGAAGGTGTACAACCGGAATGATCGATATATTTAATTTACCGCCCCCATAGTGGGCGGGCCACGCCCATTTTTGGAGAATTAAAAGGTATTCTTACCAGTAATAATGTGACCAAATATGGACGCGCTCTTTAACTTAATAGCTCAAAATTTAGGGTTCAATAGTTGTAAATAGGTGTACAGATATGGCTGATCTGTAGACCTCCCTATAAAAATCGCACCAGCACAAAGAGTTGCAAATAGTGGCAGCCAATTTTTTTATATATTCTTAAAAATAATAAGTCATTAGTCTTCTGGTAAGCAGCAAAGCTTACGCAACGTTTAAAATCTATGGTAAAAAAAATTTAAAAAATCATGAATTTTTTTCAAGTTTCTTTTTTTGCTGTGTTTGAAAAATCAGTCAAGTTTGACTAGTTCTACAGACCAAACTGCTTATGCAAATAAATTGAAATTATTACTTTATTAAGGTATAATCAATTCCCTATCCGATACAACGATAGCGATATTAAAGTTTTGCTAAATGTTTCGAGACCAAAATTGATTTCCGCCACGTGATTCGGCCAAACGAGCCATTGTGCGGCGGAGCCCAATCATTTAGTGCCCATAATAAATATGTATGTATGTAGTATTAAAAATGTGTGCGTGCTCAGGTACAGTGAGAAATCGGAATTCTGTTCAATTGTAGAAGGTTAAACTGCAAGCTGTTGCATTTACCCGACTGCGATGTTTCCAGTCAATTTGCTTAAAACTAAATTAGTGCTATACTTCGGCTGCATGCCTGCGTACTTCTAAGCGTTGACGGTCGACCTGTCTGGCTAGCTTTGTGTCGGTCTTCAATGGTGGTAGCAGATCCCCGCAAGGGATCACAACATAGTGCAAAGGCTGCAGTTTGCTGCAGGTAGCTCATCCTTTTTGGATTGTCTTCCGAATGCAAATGGATTTGCCACGTTGTTGCACCTTTGCACCGGTCACCTCAGCAAATATTCCGAGAGCTTAATTGGGTTCAAAGTTGAACATCTTCGGAGCCACAGCAAAGTTTCTCTATGCACATCTATATACACATCTAAAGCTTAGCTCGAAAACAGGGAGAGCGAAATTGAGTAGCATTTCGCCGCTTGATTCAATACTTGTCGTATGTCGACTTTTTCACTTTTTGCAGTTTTAAGTTTAAAGTACTCCCATTTTTTTTTTGGCGCGGTAGATTTGTCTGAAAATCGAGTATTTGGTAGAGTGAAACCTTGTTATTAATACTGTTTATTCCAAAAGATCGACTTTTCGATATTTAGGAAGATATAGCCAAATGCCATCCTTAACTCAAAATGTGAAAAAATCGACATACGACAAGTATTGAATCAAGCGGCGATTTGTTGGCCGTATTAAAACATTTATACGTACGAACACGCCTGAAACGACTCCGACTGCCCCCTTTTTCCATAGTTTTCCAGGAAATATTATGTGAAACTTTTAGTTTCTGAATAATATTCAATTCAATCCATTTTATTGTAAATTTATAGTAGTAGGCACGAACTTACATATTTTAAAATCGGAGTACAGTTGGTTGGGAAACTGGTTTAAATCAGTTTAAATTTCTTGGAAGCCTCTTTTCCAAATGTGTGATTTACTTCTCAAATAAATTTAAGTATACAAGAGCTATATTGTCCATAAAGGTTTACAAGTCCTGTAGTAAAAGAACTGCCCAGGCCTTAAGCTTCACATTAGCTGTTTTACACATATAAACACACAGCACATTTCTTTAGCAATTTTATCTCAATGTCCACTTTTATAACAAAATAAAAAACGCCCTATATTGTTTTACAACTAACACATTTCCTACTTAAAATATATGTATTTATATCTAATTTATCATATACATACTAGCTGATTTACCCCGCTTTCCCCGAGTGCCACATCATTCGAGGAATAACAGCTAAATTGAATTTTTAAAATGTTATTAAAAGCCACATTATTTTTAGTGGTATGGTAAAGGTTGTTTTGTCAGGCTGGTTTTAAGGTATGAGATATATTGAGTGACCTTGCTTAGGTCTTTTCTATTTGTTTGTGAAGTTTTGTTTAAATCGGAAAAGTCATAAATGTAGGCCCTTACAGAACCATCTATGTAATTAATGTAACGACCCCTTCACTCCTCATGGACCCCCAATTTTTTGCGGTACATACATTTGAGGTGTGCCACGCCACCTTGTCCCATGATCCTAAATCTATATATATAAAACCCAAATTATGTAAAAATGTTTACATGTATCATACATGATATATGCATGACTAAATACTAACAGAATACAAAATTTTAATGTTGTATGACTTGTAGTTTTAAAGATATACCAAACCAAATATTTAAGTTGTATGGGAGGTGCCACGTTCTCTTGACGTATCAAAAAATTGTGTATACAGTCGCCTTCCTTTGGTCTTCAACAATATTGGTATAAAGTTTGGCTGAAATCGGTCAACGCGTATAGCTTTGTATAGCCGGATAAACAGACAAACAGACAAACATTAATTTTTATATATTAGATTACCAAACACTCAATAAATTATTGATATAGCAGGCACCAAATTGGCGACAGATTTATATATATACCTATGCATACTATAACTCATATAGAACTAAAACTTGTTACAATTTCCCTGCCGTGGTTAATTGGGATGTGCGCCCTCGCCTCTCCGTGCAGCAACCTTAACGTTTCAGCCCATGTTGTAAGTGCAATTCCGATTTTTGGGCAACATTGATTTGTGCTGTTGAATGCCCCGGCATGGGATCCGTTTCTGCTCGCCAATGCGAACAATGAGTTTCGCAGGCCCCAAATCCGAAACACCTGTCTCACAATTTATTTTACTGCAGAAAAGTCAATTGCATGGGGTTGCATGGCTGCGATCTTAACTCCTTCACATCCGTTCGAAAGCCTTTGAAGCTTTCGCTGCACACGAAATGGAACGCATCTGCCAATTGTGGCAACATGTGTACGACTGACTGCCTGCTCCTTCATCTGTCTGCAATCTTCCACATGTTGTTTCTTGCTCATTTTTTCCCGACAGCGCGGCCGCACATTCACACAGCAACACCATTTCGACGAACAAAGCCTTTATTGGCAACAAACTGTTCACTGGCGGTCATAAAGTTTACTTTAAGTAGCTTATGAAATTGCGTAATTCGTGCAGGCTTCTTATGCGCTACATCAGCATGGGAATTATTTTCGGTAAAATGGCTCTAATATATCTAATTATGCCTTTAAACGAATAAATTTCGAATATTCGAGTTATCATCCTACGTGTCGTGCGAAAAAATGGGCGTGGTTCGCTTACAAGATAGACGGTAAATGAAATATGACACATCTATAACACATACATTATGTATGCACCAGACGATTCGTATTTGATCACTTGAGAATCTAAATTAATAAAATTCTTTATCCCTACATTGAAGGGAATGAAACTTTCAGGATTTTAAATTCCAATCGTGGAATCTTAGGCGTCGCAGGGTCTCATATGTATCGGCTCATTGGAAGTAGCTACATACATACATATGTAGGTATGGGTATGATTGTTCATTGCTCGTCCCTACAGCTTATAAGAAAAAGTACATATGTAATTGTCGATGTTGAGAAGGCTACCCCTGGAGCATCGTAATTTTATTTATGTGTATGCCGACTTAAATCCTTGCTGTTGCCAAAAAGCACGGAGATGATCCCGACTGTACTCTTTTGTCGCTTTGGTTTAATACTTCCGCTTCACGTACGCAGATTGAAATCGGATATGCTTACCTGTAAACTCCGAAACAGGCAGATGTGGATTCATTTTGGTCAATATGAACTCTCTCGTATATACATGCACACCTATGATGTACATAAGTACAGATTTTGTATGCACGAATTGAAATTCAAATTCTGAAAGGAAGCGTGTGTAGATCTTCAATTCTTCCACAAAATAACGTCTTTGTTTTGGATATTGTCAGCTTTCCAAAAATATTTATTTAATTATGTATGTATAAAGCTATAAAATGTTGTACGAGAAATTGGCGGTTTGCCCACTATATAGGCGGTTTACGGAAAAATCGCCATCAGACCCATATTATATCCGCCAGATCATCCATATTGAGCCACTTCATTGATGTTGAAAATACTTTAAAATTTTCAAAAAATTGGCGTTGTCCGTCCACCATGGAAGCGGTAATTAGTATATACTCATAACTTCTGTTGTACACCTGCCAGAGTGCCAGAGCATCAATAGGTGGCATGTATAATCCTATTTGGATTATATTGTAGTGTGTCAAAAATGAGCTTGCTGATGAACCAGGTTTGAGAGAACTGTTTGTACTTTTTTCAGTATTTTTTGACTTATAAAGAACCGTTGTACAATAGCAACGAATTTCGTTGCAAGTGAAAAATGAAATGAAGAAAAAACACTATTTTTTGCGAATCATACGGTTGCTTTGCTTATAATTTCTTTTAATTTTATATTACATATTTATTCATTTTTAATAAACCCGTAATCAGAAGGAAGGCCATTTTAAAACCACGCCCATTTTTGCATTTTTTAGGTATGTTGTCTACGCCGGGCCACCCTGCACTGTGGGGCCAAGAGCTTTTGCCCCAGCTCAAAGCTGCCAACCCCATAATAATATAAATTGTGAAACGATGTGGTTTTTACTCGTTACCTTACCCCCGAAACATATATACCTGCAAGTAAAAGCAGAATTTAAAAGGTATTCAAACTCGAGTTTTCCCCGTGACGAATCCCCAATTAAAAGGACACCCGACGTCCGACCCGCGCCGCCAACCCCTCACAAGATTAATTGTAAACTAGAGTGTAAGTAAAGTGGAAATAAAAGGAAAAGTTGACTTGCACATAGTGCTAGCAAAAATCAGTTGGTTTTATGTGTTATTTTCCCATCAGCGATCAAATCGCAGTTCCGTCCGCAAGCGTCAGACCCCAAAGCCTCACCGGCACCCCCGACAAGCGTACAATTGGCACCTCGGCCAGCTGCGCAATATTTATATGTCGTTAACAATTTTTATGTCATATAAGACAAATTTTATAATATAAACAAGTAAGGAAGCATCAGTCGGGTTTCACCGACCGAGTAATACCCTACACCAAGTAACTGAGTGGGCAGACCACGCCCATTTTTTTGTATGACGTAGAGGGCCCACACCTTACCATAAATACCAAATACCATTCCTTTTAATGAATAATTCAACAAATTATTTTTCAATTTTATCTGAATATTTTATGCGCATATTTTCGACTTTTTAGTGCATGAAAATCCGCATACTATTTATCACTATTACTTCAAACCTAATGAATTTCAATACAATTTCCTAATCTTTAAATTGCCAATATCAGTATGACAAAACAAGAAAGAACTTCAGAATCAAACTGCTTATTTTGCTCCTATAGCTTGCCAAATATGACGCACTTAAAGCCTTCTTTCTGACGGAATAAAATATCTTTAATAAAACCGACTTTAGATTTGAGTTCAGGCACCTAACATTAACTAGCATACGATTTTTATCGAAGTCGGAATACACCTTTTAATTTCGTTCTGCAGAACAGCAAGTCCAAGCAGTTTCAACTACGTTTTCCAACCAAATCAGAATACCGAACGGGAAATTGTAAGCTATATACATACGGAGAGAATAATAGTCAAGTAAGAAAGAACCAGCAGTTGTATACATACATAGATGAAATTGTGGAATTGAAGGTCACACATTCATGCTATTGAAATATTCTGTCCAACTATAAATCAAGTTGGTAAACATGCTGCCTTATGAAAGCTACATGTCTTACGTGTCTGAACGTTCAACATCTGGAATTAAATGTCGAATGCTTTGTTCAAGGAACAAAAACGCACTAAGAAAAAGAAAGATAAACTACTGAAGTATAACTTGATCGAGCCTCAACGAGTCCTCCGTCAAAGCCTGTAAACTTCATTTCATTTTGGAAGGAAAACTCGCGCAGATCAAGCAAAACTGGTTCTGCGCTATTGTTGTGCAAAGGAGAAGTATTACGCAGTACCCTTCAAGGATCACAATGCACAAGCAAAACAAAAGCAAAACGCTGAATCCTTACACAAAGAGAACGGTAGCAAACCCGAACTAAACCTTCGCAGATTTTAGCAGCAGATGCTTCAAGTAATTGTGTTCTTAAAATAAACATGAAGTAAAAATCTTCGGTAGGGTTTCACCGGCAGAATGATACTCTACACCAACTTACTCTACACCAGATTTATATAGGAGAAGTAGATCTTAATAGAGCCGGACCAAGGCCATTGTTTGGTACTCAAAAGACGATATTAAAGGCATACCACGGAGAAAAAATCTTATAATAGAAATCTATAAATAGCCGTGTCCGAATGGAAAGCTTTACTAAGTTTTTGAAGTAAAACTTCTTTGCGGAGGCTAAACTCAAAATTTTTGTTACGGATAAAGCTTTCGACATAGCAACAAGAAAGCTTAAATCTGTTGTCTTTCTTGCCAAATTAAAATAAAGCATACTTTTAGGACCCAAAATTCTGGGTACGGATAAATTTTTCGACAAAGCAAGTTTCGAACAGGTGGTGATATTAGGTAAGCTTATATCTTTTCTGTCTTGCCAAATTAAATTATGGCATACTTTTAGGACCCGATACTCGGATAACATTTCATACTTGTGCTGTAAAATTGCAAGTAGGTAAAAAAGTTGCCAGAGTTTATAAAAAGCTGCGCCTGGTGTGTGCACAGGATGGACCTTTGCGTAAGAAACAAGTTCCGAACAGGTGGTAATATTAGGTAACGTAAATAATAGAGAAGGTGCATCTCGTAAATAGAATCTATTAGGCACAAAATTATCAAGCAGGCGAATTCGGCCGTCCAGTCGCTCTCCTGATTGTTTCGTGAGCGAGAGAGCGCAAATATGAGAAAGCGTGTTGCCGCTCAGCACAGAAAAAGCCAAATAAAGGCAAAATTCCATTTGTTTTGATTTGTTCGATTTCTGTTGCCGACCGAAATTCAAGTGCGAAGAATGGAATGGCAAATGAATCGTAATCGTTGTTAAATTTAAACGCAGCAATGTTCGAGGTGGAGGTGTTGCAATCTATGCTAATATTAATAACACCAACATAGTAGCTTCAAATATGAATATATTTTTACGCAATGTAAGTGAAATTGGAGATATCTGTGCTGCAAACTGCGTTTTAGAAGATGGGTTAAATTTAATAATGGGTGCAGTTAACATTTCTCAAAATAATACTGTGCAAAATATTATCAGCTTCTTACACAGAAGACTCCTCGTATATGGTTTAGTAGGCTCACAAGAATTGGGAAGGAACTATCACACAATGCCATTAATTTAAGCTGGAGGTTTCAACCTTAATTTCGCGTCGGAAGAATCCCAACCTTTTATCCAATTCCTGCATGATGCATTACAACTACGAATGAGCAACAATCCCAATGAGTCTACAACATTGCAGTTTTCTCGCGGTATCTTGAAAATTTAAGTTCTTAGACGTATCATAAGCCGATTGTTTCTACGCTAGAAACATATATCGCAATTTCTGAAGTTACTGATGGAAATAATATTACTGAGTTAAATAAATAAAATTTCTACCACTAAAAGTGTTGAATTCATTTAAGAAATCTAAACAATATAACATAGATAATGATTATCTATCAAGCAAAAATAAAATAAAAACATCCAAAATAAGTTTTACTTCAGCCGTGTGGTCTAAGCGCACGTGTTTTTTTTTGTAAGAAGCTTTTTTATCATGGCAAAGTATTCACTCGGAGAGTTGCCAACTACATACCTCGCGATAGATGAGGCCGCATGCAAAGAAATGGAGTCTCTTCTTTTCGGGTTCCGTTTCCCTAAAGGGAAAAAACGGGAACACTTAAAAACATAAAAGGTCACTTTTGTTTTCGAAAGTGTGCATATAAACAGACCTTTTTATTATAAGCTTTATATTAACTTCACTTTCTGTCCGCGGTGTCAGCGGTATGTACATACATATGTCGTCAAATCTAGTAATCAATTTTTCACCCACTTCCCGACTACCTAGAGATCTGAAACTTTGCATACATGCGTAAACAGGAGCACAATTCATGAATCAATAAATTTTATGGGCGTAGGATAAGGGGCGGTACACTTTTTTATCAACTCTAGATTTGTGTATAACTTTAGAACTACACATCACACATCAATGAAACTCGGTAGGAGCTTACTACATATCCATATCCTTCTATTGAGAAAATAAGGGGGCACTGGATAAGGAGGCGTGGCACCGCCCATACAAACCCAATTTTTGATTTCGATTAGCTTTGGAACTAAAGGTCGTGCAGCATTAAAATTTCGTATGCAGTCGCCTCTTGGATGTGTCGTCCCACTGGTAAAATTTTATGGGCGTAGGATAAGGGGCGTGGCACTTTTTTTATCAACTCTAGATTTGTGTATAACTTTAGAACTACACATCACACATCAATGAAACGCGGTAGGAACTTACTACATATCCATATCCTTCTACTGAGAAAATAAGGCGGGCACTGGATAAGGGGGCGTGGCACCGCCCATACAAACAAATTTTTTGACCTCGATTAGCTTTGGAACTAAAGGTCGTGCAGCATTGAAATTTCGTATGCAGTCGCCTCTTGGATGTGTCGTCCTACTGGTAAAATTGTATGGGCGTAGGATAAGGGGCGTGGCAGTTTTTTTTATCAACTACAGATTTGTGTATAACTTTAGAACTACACATCACACATCAATGTAACTCGGTAGGAACTTACTACACATCCATACCCTTCTACTGGGAAAATAAGACGGACAGTGGACAAGAGGGCGTGGCACCGCCCATACAAACCAAAATGTTTATATCGAATAGCTTTGGAACTAAAAGTCGTGCAGCATTGAAATTCCATATGCAGTCGCCTCTTGGATGTGTCGTCCCACTGGTAAAATTGTATGGGCGTAGGATAAGGGGCGTGGCACTTTTTTATCAGCTCCAGATTTGTGTATAACTTTAGAACTACACGTCACACATCAATGTAACTCGGTAGGAACTTACTACATACCCATATCCTTCTACTGGGAAAATAAGACGGGCGGTGGACAAGTGGGCGTGGCACCGCCCATACAAACAAAATCGTTTATATAGAATAGCTTTGTAACTAAAGGTCGTGCAGCATTGAAATTCCGTATACAGGCTCCTCTTGGATGCTTCGTCCCACTGGTAAAATTTTATGGGCGTAGGACAAGGGGCGTGGCACTTTTAAAGCAACTACACACTTGGGCTTCAGTTTATAATTATAGGTACACCACACATCAATGAAAAACGATAGGAACTTATTTGCCGCGCCCTGCTGGCAAAATAGCAACAACTCACCGCTTCACAAATATTCCACGAATATTAGGGTCGATCACTGCCGTATTATTTGTTAAATTGAGGATATGACATATGACGATAGGAAACACTGTGAATACCCTAAATATTGTGTACTGCTCTGCAAGTTTGAAATTCTTTTTGCGAAAAATTTCAGAGCTCTAAAATTGAATTTATGGAAGACTAAAAAGTAGAATATAAAATTATATAAAAAAAAACTTTTTAAAAATAAGCTTTAATGTACTAAAAAGTAGAAAATAAGTTGTTTCCAAGTCACCTGTATCTTACTATTAATAAAAGCTTGTGCGCTCAATATCCATATTCAAAATATCTTTCATTCCTAGAATCTATTTGCAAAAAAATTATTTTAATAAAATATTGTGGTAACTGGTTGATAAATATTGAACACATGAGCGCCCCAAGCTTTTATTAATAGTAAGATACAGGTGACTTGGAAACAATTTATTTTCTACTTTTTAGTACATTAAAGCTTATTTTTAAAAAGTTTTTTTTTATATAATTTTATTTATATATAGGATAGGTGGTGTGGGGTATCGTTAGAAAGGGCTATGTCCACTGATTCAAAAAAAAAATACCTTTCCTCACATGATCCCATCTGCACACTCCATTTCTCAACCTAAAATTTTGATAAAATCGGAGTTACTAAGTATTTGATCACGCATTACTGCAAGGGTGCAGATTTTTTCGATTTTTTTATTTTATAATTTTCTAGATTTCTCAAGCTGATATTTTTATAAAACAGGATTACTAGTTCTTTATTTATAAACTACTAGAAAACTGCAACCTTTCTCGAAATAAATAATTGTTTTTTTAATTTTATTTTATTTATAAGGTAACTTTCTTCAATAAATAATGGTTGGTGTTTACACCTTATGCGGCTTAGTTAGAAAGGGCTATGTCTAGATTCCAAAATTTTTTTTTTTATAATTTTCGGTGAATTAGTTATGAAGGTATAGCTCGATACTAGATGGCGCTGTATTTGTTTTAAGGACAGACGGGCAAGGAAAAGCGCTGCCGTTTACAGAAAACAATCAAAACCAAGTACATAAAGGTCAGACGGGCAGTATTTATTGATTAATACAAATTTATTTCTCGACTGCGCGGAAAGTCTCTAGGTTAAAAATTATTGATGAATTCAAATCTCATTATACTTTCATACAAGTTACAAAGTGTTACGCTACAAGCCTAGTAAAAATATTCATTTTATTTGATAAACTCAAGCTTTTTAGATCCTATGAATACACTTACGACGTATTATACATAAGTATGTACATGCCAAATAAAAAACGATTACTATGTACATAGATTAGGGTGGATCGGTCGATGTAAGGGGCTCGTGGAAAATGCGATTTTAGGTCCATAATGGTATATGTGGAGTTCGACCAATTGATACCGTCTTAAGGACATATGTACAACGTTCGGCAAAATTGGTACATACATACATGCATACATACATACGTACATACATATATACAAATACATATACGAAATTTGCACCAAAGCAGATAAGGACTGCGCATTGAACAATAATCTATTATGAATATTTTTCCTTATGGAGCCCGCTGTTGAAAATCCTGTCGACGCCCATAAGCAACATATTCATTTTAAGTTTCCAAACACTAGTATTAGTTTAAAGTTTCCAAAAAATGGGTGCCTCCCTTCTGCCCTCTATAAATGACCTCGAGCTTGGTTACTTGTTACTCTGCCGGTCAAATCCCACCAAAGCGTTCTTACTACTCCAAGCGAAATTCGGCTTCCACAGGACATTCCTACAAGTCAGTCCCTTCTTTCAATAGTAGGGTAACACGAGTAACACATACGCAGGGGATGAGAATATGTGAATGTTCCCTTAACCCTTCAAACAACACAAACACGTTTTTCACATTAATTTTAAAAAGAAAGAATTCTTTCAATTAATACCAAGGAACTTCATAAATAATACTTGTAGAGAATTAATCCCTCCGAATTGAAATCCTGCTTTCGCGTCCGACCTTGAGCCTGATAAATATAGTTTGGGCCAAAGAAACAGAAGAAAGGACCGTCTGCTAAGTCAGAATACAGCTGAAGTGGCAACTGTAGACGATCGCACAAACGAGAAAGATGGCACGTGTTAAATGGCGGAATGTGCATTTGTATTTACAGTGTGCAACATACATATGCATACGCGCATAATACATACATACACAGAGAGCCAAATATTTGCGTGTTTGCGAATTCGCAATTTCTTTCAATTTTAAAAAAGGAAACCTGAATTTCGCGCAGCTGTTGCAGACTTGTTGCCTAAGTGTTTGTGAAGCTCGTACAATCAGCTCGAATAAATTATACCAAGATTCAGTGAGGCCTTTGCATCGTACCTGGCCTTAAAGAACAAGGATAATACATATGTACATACGTACACACAATTACGATACATGTACACACATGTAAGGACATTGAGAAGAAACATACGCAATTGTTAGGGGTGCAAAGAAGGTATAACACGTGTTCAAATCGTTAGCGTCACTTTAATAGCTGGAGATTCTAATACAATAATTGCTTGGTTCCTGCTCTTCTTGTTCCCTTTCTGGGTTTTTTCTTTTGCTCGATCTTCCCATGCGGTTGCTCTATTAAATAATCTTTCATTTTATAATTATTATAAGCTTTATATTAGGTTCACATCAGGTATGTCGTCAAATCTAGTAATCAATTTTTCACCCACTTCCCGACTACTTAGAGATCTGAAACTTTGCATACATGCCTAAACACGAGCCCAATACATGAATCAATAAATTTTATGGGCGTAGGATAAGGGGCGTGGCACTTTTTTACCAACTCCAGATTTGTGTATAACTTTAGAACTACACATCACACATCAATGAAACTCGGTAGGAACTTACTACATATCCATATCCTTCCACTGAGAAAATAAGGGGGCATAGATAAGGGGGCGTGGCACCCCCATACAAACAAAATTTTTGATCTCGATTAGCTTTGGAACTAAAGGTCGTGCAGCATTGAAATTTCGTATGCAGTCGCCTCTTGGATGTGTCGTCCCACAGGTAAAATTGTATGGGCGTAGGATAAGGGGCGTGGCACTTTTTTTTACCAACTCCAGATTTGTGTATAACTTTAGAACTACACATCACACATCAATGAAACTCGGTAGGAACTTACTACATATCCATATCCTTCCACTGAGAAAATAAGGGGGCATAGATAAGGGGGCGTGGCACCCCCATACAAACAAAATTTTTGATCTCGATTAGCTTTGGAACTAAAGGTCGTGCAGCATTGAAATTTCGTATGCAGTCGCCTCTTGGATGTGTCGTCCCACAGGTAAAATTGTATGGGCGTAGGATAAGGGGCGTGGCACTTTTTTATCAACTCCAGATTTGTGTATAACTTTAGAACTACAAATCACATATCAATGAAAATGATAGGAACTTACTCGCCGCGCCTTGCACGCAAAACAACAACAACTCATCGCGCCACAAATATGCCACGAATATTAGGGTCGATCACAGCCGTATTATTTGTTAAATTGAGGATATGACGATAGGAGACACTATGAATACCCTAAATATTGTGTACTGCTTTGCAAGTTTTAAATTCTTTTTGCGAAAAATTTCAGAGCTCTAAAATTGAATTTATGGAAGACTAAAAATAAAAAAAATAAAATTTTTACTTTAAACAAAGTTATTAGCGAAACTGCAATAGCCAATCAGAGCACAGACAGAAGAAGAAGCACGTAGGGACAGACGGGCAAGGAGCTGTTTAATCGCATTTAATATAATATTGCCGTATTTATAGAATACGAAATGTGTAATCACCTAGATTTATATCTGATTTAGGTCCCTACAAATAATATTATATATATAGATCATTAAATTACATCAAATACATCAACAAATATTCTTGGACAGGTGGGCAAGGAGGAGCGCTGCTACTCAACCGCAAACAACGAAAATCAAGAAAAGGGCAGAAGGGCAAGGAAAAGTACTCCTATTAAATTAAATAGAATTAGATTGAGCAACAGCCAATCACAGCACAGATTGGGAAGAACAAGTTAATATGTGTAGACGATAAAGTTGTTTTGACTGATCTGGTGTGTTTTCTCCCTTAGAGATCTGAAACTTTGCATACATGCATTTATTAATTTTTAAGGAAGATTCCAGCGAAATAAAGTTTTTCATGTTCTTTGAAGACACTGCACAGAAATTTAAATTCATGCCAAACCGCTAATCGCTATATTTATTTTTTTGCTGTATTTATGGAATACAAAATATATGAGGACCTAGATTTATGCCTAAATTAGGCCCCTACCAACATATATGCATCACAACCAATATTATATAGATATAACATTAAATACATCAACTAATATTCCGGAGACAGACGGGCAAGGAGGAGCGCTGCTATTCAACTGAAAATAATGAAAACCATGAACAGACCAGACGGGCAAGGAAAAGTACTCCTATTAAATTAAATAGAATTAATTTCAGTAACAGCCAATCAGAGCACAACAGGGAAGAAGAAGCACTGCTGTATATAAGGAGCAGCTGTAGCCAAAGCGGACAGAACTGTACGAGATGCCAATAGGCATGGGTAATGGCGCAATTTTTTGTGCGCTGATACACTGAAGCTAGCGCAATAAAGTGTATCAGCGCAATGCGTTAACTCAATTGCGCCATGATACCCAAAATGATACAGCGCCATGGCATGGGTAATAGCGCAAATTTTTGTGCGTTGATACACTGAAGCCAGCGCAATGCGTTAACTCAATTGCGCCATGATACCCACAATTTACAGCGGTTTTGTCTGTTTGTATTGGCTATCAACCATCACTATTTTGGCGGTTTTGTGAAAGTTGCACGGTTATATTTAAATTCTCCCAAATTATTTTCTTGAACTATAATTTAGGAAATAATGACCACTAAGTTGATCTGCACAAATTTTTAACGGTGATATCAATTTTTATCTAAAAATTTTTGTATGTGTGCACAAATATTTAACAATGATCTCAATTTGTATGCATAACTTTATATCTACAAGAATTTTTGTAATACGTGTTTGTAACGTTTTAAGTGTTTTTTCAATTGAATTGTTTAATAAAAATATTGTTTATTTATGAAAATTGTGGCTCGGTTTGTTTTGTTATTTTGTATGCGAATGTAATGAAGACCTAAGTATGCTTGTAGAATATAATGAGCAAACCTAATATTGCAAAATAAGATTGGTTCAACACATTTGCGCTTTGAGTTACAAATTCGTCAATGCAACACCAGCGTCTATATTAAGTCTCTGCCAACAAAGGGGGTCTTAGAATAACGCAGCGCTGCGCTACGCATCGCTAGGCTCTGGCAACACTGCGCTGAATGTATCAACTGAATTTGCGCTGAGTTATTGCGCTACTGCGCCACAGTGCCACAGTGTTGCCAAAAGGTGTCAGCGCAGTTATTGCGCCACAGTGTTGCCAAATGGTGTATCAGCACAATGGCGCATTTCAGTGCGCTAGCGCAATAACTCAACGCAGCGCTGCGTTACCCATCCCTAGATGCCAAGCAGAGAGGTTGTCTGATTTTTACTCTTCGTTGTTTCTTTTAGTTGAATTCTAACCTCAAAAAGGGTATTTCTGGTACGGAACACTTAGGGCGCGAGCTCGACTCGCACTTGACTGCTTTTCTTTTTTTTTTGTTTCTATGAGCGACTTTTTCCCATGACGTTAAGACTCCTGCTCTCATTAGCCCCTGCGCGGTTAAATTATAGAAACGTATAGGAACAACATGCAAAATTCAGTACTATTTTAGTTTGAAAATCACCGCAGTACCACCTACAGTGAGTCACAATGAAAGTGAGCCGCCTTATGTTCTTAGCAAAACTATTTCATAAAATAAAATTATATAAAAAAACTTTTTAAAAATAAGCTTTATTTTATTTAATGTACTAAAAAGTAGAAAATAAATTGTTTTTAAGTCACCTGTATCTTACTATCCATAAAAGCTTGGGGCGCTCATGTGTTCAATATTTGTCAAACAGTTACCACAATATTTTATTTAAATAATTTTTTGAAAATAGATTCTAGTAATGAAAGATATTTTGAATATGGATATTGAGCGCACAAGCTTTTATTGATAGTAAGATACAGGTGACTTAAAAACAATTTATTTTCTACTTTTTAGTACATTAAATAAATTAAAGCTTATTTTTAAAAAGTTTTTTTTATATAATTTTATTTTCTACTTTTTAGTCTTCCATAAATTCAATTTTAAATTTGAAATTTTTCACAAAAAGAATTTAAAACTTGCAGAGCAGTACACAATATTTAGGGTATTCACAGTGTTTCCTATCGTCATATGTCATATCCTCAATTTAACAAATAATACGGCAGTGATCGACCCTAATATTCGTGGCATATTTGTGACGCGGTGAGTTGTTGATATTTTTCCAGCAGGGCGCGGCAAGTAAGTTCCTATCGTTTTTCATTGATGTGTGGTGTACCTATAATTATAAACTGAAGCCCAAGTGTGTAGTTGCTTGAAAAGTGCCACGCCCCTTGTCCTACGCCCATAAAATTTTACCAGTGGGACGAAGCATCCAAGAGGGGCCTGTATACGGAACTTCAATGCTGCACGACCTTTAGTTCCAAAGCTATTCTATATAAACGATTTTGTTTGTATGGGCGGTGCCACGCCCACTTGTCCACTGCCCGTCTTATTTTCCCAGTAGAAGGATATGGATATGTAGTAAGTTCCTACCAAATTTCATTGATGTGTGATTTGTAGTTTTAAAGTTATACACAAATCTGGAGTTGATAAAAAAGTGCCACGCCCCTTATCCTACGCCCATAAAATTTTACAAGTGGGACGACGCATCCAAGAGGCGACTGCATACGAAATTTCAATGCTGCACGACCTTTAGTTCCAAAGCTAATCGAGATCAAAAATTTGGGTTGTATGGGCGGTGCCACTCCCCCTTATCCAGTGCCCGCCTTATTTTCTCAGTAGAAGGATATGGATATGTAGTAAGTTCCTACCGAGTTTCATTGATGTGTGATGTGTAGTTCTAAAGTTATACACAAATCTGGAGTTGATAAAAAAGTGCCACGCCTCTTATCCTACGCCCATAAAATTTTACCAGTGGGACGACACATCCAAGAGGCGACTGCATACGATTTTGCTGCACGACCTTTAGTTCCAAAGCTAATCGATATCAAAAATTTTGTTTGTATGGGGGGTGCCACGCCCCCTTATCCAGTGCCCGCCTTATTTTCTCAGTAGAAGGATATGGATATGTAGTAAGTTCCTACCGAGTTTCATTGATGTGTGATGTGTAGTTCTAAAGTTATACACAAATCTGGAGTTGATAAAAAAGTGCCACGCCCCTTATCTTACGCCCATAAAATTTTACCAGTGGGACGACACATCCAAGAGGCGACAGCATACGAAATTTCAATACTGCACGACCTTTAGTTCCAAAGCTAATCGAGATCAAAAATTTTGTTTGTGTGGGGGGTGCCACGCTCCCTTATCCAATGCCCCCCTTATTTTCTCAGTAGAAGGATATGGATATGTAGTAAGTTCCTACCGAGTTTCATTGATGTGTGATGTGTAGTTCTAAAGTTATACACAAATCTGGAGTTTATAAAAAAGTGCCACGCCACTTATCCTACGCCCATAAAATTTATTGATTCATGTATTGGGCTCTAGATTAGGCATGTATGCAAAGTTTCAGATCTCTAAGTAGTCGGGAAGTGGGTGAAAAATTGATTACTAGATTTGACGACATACAAACATACATACCTGATTTGAACCTAATATAAAGCTTATAAATAATATTGAAAAACGACCCTGATCAAATAAACCTTTTCATGATTTTATTGTTTAGATATTAAACTTCAGTAATTCACTACGTTTTGGAAATAGTTTATTTGTTTAGTATAAAAAAAGTAACAAAAACCGAAAAAACTCAAAAATATAGCTCACAGTGAAAGTGAGCCACAGAATAAATATTAATTAAACTAGCTGACCCGTTAAACTTCGTTCTGCCCACAAAAGTATTACTTAATATAAACCAGGAGTTTGAGCCATTTTGGATAGTAAATATTTTTTTGCAATTTCAAATATTAAGATATTATAGGTGACCCGGCAAACCTTGGTTTTGATTGATTTAAAGTTTGAGGAATGACGATTCAACTCGAAATTTGTTTTTGATCGAAAAAATTACCTTTATGTAACAGATGGCTCAGTGACATCATTTATTTATTTCAACATATTTCCATAACCGAACCAAAAAAGGCCTTATATGGTTAAAAATTTCTATACCTTATTTATATTTTAATTATATTTTAATTTGTACATTTTCATTTTAATATTAATTGAATGAAACATTTTGCGGGTTGAATGGAACTCGATATTTATACGAAATTAATTATGCAAACTTTGCAAAATGAAGAATTATCTTCAAGAGAAGTGTGAAATAAATCTTTTTGACTGGGAAATTGATTTGGATCATTTATTGAAAGGATCATCGGAGATTTTTATGATTTTTGTGTTATTAAGTTGGTTTGTTTTTCATTACATATAACAAAGAAGAATATGCAATTCATTTTTTTTACAGTGTACATATTGAACAAAATTTTTTTTCCTTTTTCATCATAACAAAGTTTGTTTGTATTGGTGTTTGCCCTTCCATAAGGAAGCTTTGGGTGTCGCTGGCCTAAAGCCTATTAAAAGAGTTTTCGCCCACAGCGGCACCTGTTGAGAATTATTAGAACTTTATTTGTCGTAAACCATCGCGTGCCAATTACGAACAAACCCGCAGAAGGAAGTTTCTAATTTGGTCCAGCCGTTCTGGAGTTTAAAGCATCGGAACAAACCACGATTCATTTTTATATATATAATAGAAGAAGAAGATAGAAGAAGAAGAAGAAGATAAGATAGAAGATAGATAAAACCCATATTATGTAAAAATGTTTACATGTATGTATGACTAAATATGTACTAACAGAATACAAAATTTTAATGTTGCATGGCTTGTAGTTTTAAAGATATACCAAATCAAATGTTTAAGTTGAATGAGGGGTGCCACGCCCCTTATCCAGTGCCCCCTTGTTTTCTCAGTAGAAGGATATGGATATGTAGTAAGTTCCTACCGAGTTTCATTGATGTGTGATGTGTAGTTCTAAAGTTATACACAAATCTGGAGTTGATAAAAAAGTGCAACGCCCCTTATCCTACGCCCATAAAATTTTACCAGTGGGACGACACATCCAAGGGGCGACTGCATACGAAATTTCAATGCTGCACGACCTTTAGTTCCAAAGTTAATCGAGATCAAAAATTTTGTTTGTGTGGGGGGTGCCACGCCCCCTTATCCTACGCCCATAAAATTTTACCAGTGGGACGACACACTCCTCACGCCCCGTAGAGCATGTTTATAGTTTGGTCAAAATCGTAGTTCTTGAGTTACGGTGCAAAAACACAAAAATACTAAATATTGCGCCATCTGTCGGACGAACTTCAAACTACACAGAAACACTCCTCACGCCCCATAGAGCATGTATATAAAGTTTGGTCAAAATTGGTCCAGTAGTTCTTGAGTTACGGTGCAAAAACACAAAAATACTAAATATTGCGCCATCTGTCGGACGAACTTCAAACTACACAGAAACACTCCTCACGCCCCATAGAGCATGTATATAAAGTTTGGTCAAAATTGGTCCAGTAGTTCTTGAGTTACGGTGCAAAAACACAAAAATACTAAATATTGCGCCATCTGTCGGACGAACTTCAAACTACACAGAAACACTCCTCACGCCCCATAGAGCATGTATATAAAGTTTGGTCAAAATTGGTCCAGTAGTTTTAGAGTCTATAGAGGACAAACATACTATTGTATTTTATATATATAGATAAGTAATTAATATTTTGTTGGACAACTTTTTGCAGAAATTAGTACGTCTGGGCACCGATTCCAACAAATTACATATATATATATAGAAGGAATTGCACGCCATTTCGCTTGTAAGGCACTAAAAGGTCCTTTTTCGACGAAATCCTGTGTTTGCTCGTATTTGGGTGAAGATGGACACAAAAATTCTCAATTATATTTAAGTCCGAAGGCTGCAGTAATACTTCTGATACATGGGGGCAATTAGATAATAACCATTCCCGCGCGCTCCATAAGATTAGTGTTTGGGATCATTGTCATGGTAAAAGTAAAAGTCGCCTCAGTGCTCCAAAACTGACCGAAATGACTGAAAATCAATTGAATATCCGCGTCAACCCCAGAACAGTAAGAAAGGTCCTCAGAAAGCACGGTTACAATGTGCCAATGGCTTGCTACATACCATTTATCATCCTGAGAAACCGTGAAAACCGGCTAGAGTTTGCGCAGAAATATGCTCTTAAGGATATGAATTTTTGGCAAGAGGCATGCGACGTTTAGTAGTAGAAGTCGAGGTATTTTATAGCAAAGATTGACATTTTACATTTTACATTTAAAAATTTTGGAGGATGCATCCGACAAGGACAAAGAAGTAACGGCGCAGAACAAGAGTAAGCTATTAACGATAAGGAGACTGACATGTGACAAAAAAGCAACAGGCCGTGGGCTGCTCCGACACAAATGGAAAAGCAGGAGGAAAGAGAGCGCAGCAGCGTCAACAAATCGAAACCGCTGCATTGCGTACCGAAACGTTGGGTAACATGGCCGGCAAAGATTATATGGAACTGCTGCATAAACGCATCAAGCTTTCCAAGCAGTGTAAATGAGCATGCTTTTGGTGAAGATCGGTAAATGTTGGTGCGCTTTGAGCAATTCATTTGATATTTCAATTTTTATTGAAACATATTTGATTGGCCCGGTGTTGCAATAAAACATATCTGTTTGGCCCCGTGTTGCTATAGAACATAGAACATATTTCAACTGTTTGCCAAATAATATTTTGATTTTCTTTTCTCCTTCTTCGTTATATGTCCAATCTTCGATGCGTCGTGGAACCCCCCAATCAGTGAAAGCGAACCGAAGGAGTTCTTACATCAAATCTGACAGTACGACTGCATTACACTGACAAGTTTACTATTTAAAATTGTTGATATTTTCTTTCGTACAAATATTTTACATATACAACTTATATCTATATATGTATATTTATTATAATTTCAATCGGATTTAAATAAACCTTATGTTCAAAAACGGCAAAGTTGTTATTTATTACAAATATATTTATCTATGTAGCAGGCGCGACGGCGCGACAGCCAGTAAACGATCTTAGGCCAAGGTTTTTCGCATTAACTTGTATGTGCGCTTTGTGTTTAGTACAACCTAAAAATTTATTGCCTAACCGTATCCAAAAGAGATTGAAAAACTTCACCAAGGCAAAGAAGACTCTCATAGAATTGCGTATTCGCCGTGAATTGAAGATGATGGCAAGTTACGGAAGGAAACATAAACGTTTTAGTCGAATCGACCAACATGCAATACTTTTTAGTCGAATCGACCAACATGCAAGACTTTTTAGTCGAATCGACCAACATGCAAGACTAGTAAATGCAGTCAGTGACAACGAATTGGATTGGGCGCGGCTTGAGAAATTTACAAATTCACTGCACACGATTTTAATGTGGGTTTCGGTGACCGAAAGCAAAGGGAAGGGAATGTTACCAATGGCAGAGCCCCCCTACCATGGGAAGTCCAAAGTTACTGTCGGGGGTGGACCGGTACCCGACAGGCGCCGTTGAAATACAGTCAGTATACCCCTCGACTGCAAACTAACCCTGGGCACGGTGACGCGTGACACCCGTTAGTGTGTTGCTCAAGCTTTATTTTAACAGGGGCCTTCATTGCTTTATTAGAAAAACAAATCTCAAAAGTACAACAACCTGTGGCTATAATACAACTGCCGCAGTATGGCACAGGAATAACACAAGGTTCGGATTGTTTGTGAATATAACTATATATGTAGGTACTACTGTTTTGTTATGGGCAGTGCTAGCTTAACAATGTGCGGTAACACTTTCTGCAAATACTGAACATACAGAACAAGCATATGTGAACTAAGTCTTAATATCTATTTATTGCGAGCTTCATTTTCCTTGTCGCAGCCCTTTTCTCGCTGCTTTATAGCCGCGATCGCATCTTTCGTCTAAAGGTAAGAATGGAAAGATACTTTTAATTCAGAGTGAAATATTTGATCAAAAACACATACTTCGCGAGATTTTTTCTCCAGTGCATCCTGCATACACACTTCAATTTTAGCGAGAGAGGCGTCATATTCCAATTTGATGCGTTCATATTCTCTGCGCATGTGCGCCTCCTGATCCTCTGCATAGCGCTGTAAATACAAATACATAGTTTAATTTTTTATATGGAAATATCTTTTTTCTTTTCTAACAAATATCTCACTTTGTAATTATCAATTGTGCGTTTGGCGGAATTGTATTTTTTTTGCCAAGAAGTTAATGCAATTTCGTGCGCCTTTTTCTGTTCATGCAACTTTTCCTTCCACTCACTTTCAATGACATCGACGCTTTTCCGCTGCTTCTCCCACTGCGACATGACAGCCTTCATAGACTTGCGTTCAGCCTCGATTTGTATTTGGCGTTCCTCAAATTCTTTTGCCAGTTCCGAGATTTTGCTATTCTTCGTTTGCAGTTCGTCCCGACATCTGCGCAACATAGCATTTTGTTTCTCCACCACATCCTGACGCTCATCATCTTTTTGTTTTAGAATCTCATTCATCTTCTCACGCTCTGCCAGTATAGCCTGCTTGAGCAGATCCACTTCCACTTGTCGCTGCTGCAGCTCTGTACTTGTATGTTGTGTACATGTACCAGTGGGACGACACATCCAAGGGGCGACTGCATACGAAATTTCAATGCTGCACGACCTTTAGTTCCAAAGTTAATCGAGATCAAAAATTTTGTTTGTGTGGGGGGTGCCACGCCCCCTTATCCTACGCCCATAAAATTTTACCAGTGGGACGACACACTCCTCACGCCCCGTAGAGCATGTTTATAGTTTGGTCAAAATCGTAGTTCTTGAGTTACGGTGCAAAAACACAAAAATACTAAATATTGCGCCATCTGTCGGACGAACTTCAAACTACACAGAAACACTCCTCACGCCCCATAGAGCATGTATATAAAGTTTGGTCAAAATTGGTCCAGTAGTTCTTGAGTTACGGTGCAAAAACACAAAAATACTAAATATTGCGCCATCTGTCGGACGAACTTCAAACTACACAGAAACACTCCTCACGCCCCATAGAGCATGTATATAAAGTTTGGTCAAAATTGGTCCAGTAGTTCTTGAGTTACGGTGCAAAAACACAAAAATACTAAATATTGCGCCATCTGTCGGACGAACTTCAAACTACACAGAAACACTCCTCACGCCCCATAGAGCATGTATATAAAGTTTGGTCAAAATTGGTCCAGTAGTTTTAGAGTCTATAGAGGACAAACATACTATTGTATTTTATATATATAGATAAGTAATTAATATTTTGTTGGACAACTTTTTGCAGAAATTAGTACGTCTGGGCACCGATTCCAACAAATTACATATATATATATAGAAGGAATTGCACGCCATTTCGCTTGTAAGGCACTAAAAGGTCCTTTTTCGACGAAATCCTGTGTTTGCTCGTATTTGGGTGAAGATGGACACAAAAATTCTCAATTATATTTAAGTCCGAAGGCTGCAGTAATACTTCTGATACATGGGGGCAATTAGATAATAACCATTCCCGCGCGCTCCATAAGATTAGTGTTTGGGATCATTGTCATGGTAAAAGTAAAAGTCGCCTCAGTGCTCCAAAACTGACCGAAATGACTGAAAATCAATTGAATATCCGCGTCAACCCCAGAACAGTAAGAAAGGTCCTCAGAAAGCACGGTTACAATGTGCCAATGGCTTGCTACATACCATTTATCATCCTGAGAAACCGTGAAAACCGGCTAGAGTTTGCGCAGAAATATGCTCTTAAGGATATGAATTTTTGGCAAGAGGCATGCGACGTTTAGTAGTAGAAGTCGAGGTATTTTATAGCAAAGATTGACATTTTACATTTTACATTTAAAAATTTTGGAGGATGCATCCGACAAGGACAAAGAAGTAACGGCGCAGAACAAGAGTAAGCTATTAACGATAAGGAGACTGACATGTGACAAAAAAGCAACAGGCCGTGGGCTGCTCCGACACAAATGGAAAAGCAGGAGGAAAGAGAGCGCAGCAGCGTCAACAAATCGAAACCGCTGCATTGCGTACCGAAACGTTGGGTAACATGGCCGGCAAAGATTATATGGAACTGCTGCATAAACGCATCAAGCTTTCCAAGCAGTGTAAATGAGCATGCTTTTGGTGAAGATCGGTAAATGTTGGTGCGCTTTGAGCAATTCATTTGATATTTCAATTTTTATTGAAACATATTTGATTGGCCCGGTGTTGCAATAAAACATATCTGTTTGGCCCCGTGTTGCTATAGAACATAGAACATATTTCAACTGTTTGCCAAATAATATTTTGATTTTCTTTTCTCCTTCTTCGTTATATGTCCAATCTTCGATGCGTCGTGGAACCCCCCAATCAGTGAAAGCGAACCGAAGGAGTTCTTACATCAAATCTGACAGTACGACTGCATTACACTGACAAGTTTACTATTTAAAATTGTTGATATTTTCTTTCGTACAAATATTTTACATATACAACTTATATCTATATATGTATATTTATTATAATTTCAATCGGATTTAAATAAACCTTATGTTCAAAAACGGCAAAGTTGTTATTTATTACAAATATATTTATCTATGTAGCAGGCGCGACGGCGCGACAGCCAGTAAACGATCTTAGGCCAAGGTTTTTCGCATTAACTTGTATGTGCGCTTTGTGTTTAGTACAACCTAAAAATTTATTGCCTAACCGTATCCAAAAGAGATTGAAAAACTTCACCAAGGCAAAGAAGACTCTCATAGAATTGCGTATTCGCCGTGAATTGAAGATGATGGCAAGTTACGGAAGGAAACATAAACGTTTTAGTCGAATCGACCAACATGCAATACTTTTTAGTCGAATCGACCAACATGCAAGACTTTTTAGTCGAATCGACCAACATGCAAGACTAGTAAATGCAGTCAGTGACAACGAATTGGATTGGGCGCGGCTTGAGAAATTTACAAATTCACTGCACACGATTTTAATGTGGGTTTCGGTGACCGAAAGCAAAGGGAAGGGAATGTTACCAATGGCAGAGCCCCCCTACCATGGGAAGTCCAAAGTTACTGTCGGGGGTGGACCGGTACCCGACAGGCGCCGTTGAAATACAGTCAGTATACCCCTCGACTGCAAACTAACCCTGGGCACGGTGACGCGTGACACCCGTTAGTGTGTTGCTCAAGCTTTATTTTAACAGGGGCCTTCATTGCTTTATTAGAAAAACAAATCTCAAAAGTACAACAACCTGTGGCTATAATACAACTGCCGCAGTATGGCACAGGAATAACACAAGGTTCGGATTGTTTGTGAATATAACTATATATGTAGGTACTACTGTTTTGTTATGGGCAGTGCTAGCTTAACAATGTGCGGTAACACTTTCTGCAAATACTGAACATACAGAACAAGCATATGTGAACTAAGTCTTAATATCTATTTATTGCGAGCTTCATTTTCCTTGTCGCAGCCCTTTTCTCGCTGCTTTATAGCCGCGATCGCATCTTTCGTCTAAAGGTAAGAATGGAAAGATACTTTTAATTCAGAGTGAAATATTTGATCAAAAACACATACTTCGCGAGATTTTTTCTCCAGTGCATCCTGCATACACACTTCAATTTTAGCGAGAGAGGCGTCATATTCCAATTTGATGCGTTCATATTCTCTGCGCATGTGCGCCTCCTGATCCTCTGCATAGCGCTGTAAATACAAATACATAGTTTAATTTTTTATATGGAAATATCTTTTTTCTTTTCTAACAAATATCTCACTTTGTAATTATCAATTGTGCGTTTGGCGGAATTGTATTTTTTTTGCCAAGAAGTTAATGCAATTTCGTGCGCCTTTTTCTGTTCATGCAACTTTTCCTTCCACTCACTTTCAATGACATCGACGCTTTTCCGCTGCTTCTCCCACTGCGACATGACAGCCTTCATAGACTTGCGTTCAGCCTCGATTTGTATTTGGCGTTCCTCAAATTCTTTTGCCAGTTCCGAGATTTTGCTATTCTTCGTTTGCAGTTCGTCCCGACATCTGCGCAACATAGCATTTTGTTTCTCCACCACATCCTGACGCTCATCATCTTTTTGTTTTAGAATCTCATTCATCTTCTCACGCTCTGCCAGTATAGCCTGCTTGAGCAGATCCACTTCCACTTGTCGCTGCTGCAGCTCTGTACTTGTATGTTGGTACTCCCGCTGCAGACAGACATTCTTCTCTTCGATTTGGTGTAGTTTCAGCTGGAAACGCTTCAGTTCATTTGCAAATATTTTGGCCATCTCATCGCGAATGCGCGATTCTATTCTCTTGATTTCCTTTTTATTTAGTTCAGGCGAAGTGCTGACGCCCTTGTCGCTCCGATTATTTTGCTTGGGCGAATCAGTACTACATACAGATGAACTACTCTGGTTCTTAATGTATTCCTCAAATTGATGAGCTTTTCTTTTGAGTTCCTTGATGAGCTGCTCCTGTTGCTCACTTAGATTAAGTTTCTCCGTAAGCTCCGCTATTAGCGTCTTGGATTTACTCAACTCCTCTGTGAGTTCGTCGATCTCCTTTTTATTTGCAGAATTGAAATTGGTCAGTTTGAGATTCTGTATTTCGAACTGCAAGAGATGAAAAAACAAGGTATGAATTCGGAAAAGGCTAATGGCTCCAAAGAAGGTATTTTACCTTCGTTAATTCCGCTAAGTAGTTTAAGCATTTAATACAGTTGTTTGAGCTGTCCTTTGTCGCCTTCAAACTATTCGTTTTTTCTTTTTCCGTTTTTTCACGCAAAGCCCGCATTTCCCGCTCGTGGCACAGTTTTTCTGCGTCCAGTATTTTTGCAATTTCTGACGATTTAACTTCGACCAATTGCAGCGATCTTTGCAAATTCGCCACTTTCTCGCGTTCTTCCTGCAGTTCCTTTACATGATCTGTGCTGAGTATTTTTTCCATTTCATAAGCCAGCGCCTCTTTAGCGTTTGATATCTCCACATACAAATTTTTCAGGCGGTCGCACTCTGCCTGCGCATCCTTTAGTAAAAACTTATGCTTCTCCAGTTCTAGACGCACATTATCCGCAGTGGTACGGCTACGCAGACTTTTATTCTCTTTGAGAATTTGGTCGTAATTGAGTTTCATACTTTCGTGTTCTTGCTTTAGCTCCTCTAAATCCACTTCCACATTCCTCAATTGTGCGTCCAGCTTCCTGCGCTCCAGTTCTTGGTTATTCCGTTCGTGCTCTAAGTCAATGCGCTGTTGTTCTAATAAAGATTTCTCTTCTTGCACTTGTTTTAATTCTTTACTCAGAGATTGAAATTTTCTGCAGTTCTTGCTTTCGTTCAATGTTTTGCTGCGCAGGTTTCCAAACTCCTCCTCGACTATTTTTAGCTTATTCTCCAGTCGGAGCTTGTCCTCCTTCAGCGTTGCGATCTGCACTAGCGCCTTGTTCTCTTCCTCTTTGAGGCGCCGCATTTCTGCATTCTTTTCATCAAGACAGTGTTGCAGTTTGCGTACTTCCTCTCGTTTACTCTTTACGTTAGTTAGAGCACGTTGCAGCTCATCTTTAAGGTTACCCACGCGATCGACCATGCTTAGTGGCGTACTGCCTATTAAGCGCCCCTGCGTTTGGCTAAGTCGACGCGGTGTACCTTCCAAGTTATGCTGGTGTAACACACTGTCCATCACATCCAACTCGGCCGTGGTAAACTCCAAGCGCTCATTCAATGAGCTTATCGTCTTTTCCATACCTTCAATTTGTTCCTGCATACTAGCTACCAATTTTTGAAGGCGTATATTTTCCTAGAAGAGCGCGTATAAACGTTGATACGTCCGTCAACTCTATGAAGAACGAATGTGTTTGAACGTTTGAACTCACCTGAAAATAATCCTGCTTGCCAAGCAGTTCTTCGTATTTCTTCTGAGACTCTCTGAGGTTCTTGCTCAAGTCATCGATAATGGTCGTCTTGTCCACCAGCATCATGTTGTGGCTGCCCTGAAGGGAATCGTAGCGCACGCTCATGCTATCCAGTTCACACTTCTTCTTCTCGAGCTTGTTAGCCAGTTGTTCCATCTGTTGCCGAAGCATTTCTACCTCTGCTCGATGCCGTTCCTCCACTTGTTTTTGTCGCAATTTTGTGGTGTGTTCATTGTGCTTGTTCATATCCCTCTCTACCATATCGTATTTGCGTTGTATATCCGCAAGCAGCGTTTGCGACGTCTCTAGTTTGCCGAGTAGTGCATTATTCATAGCCTCAAGTTCCTTTTTTTCATTGCGCAACGTGGCAATAGTGTTCTCTAAATTAGAACACTTCTCCTTGCTCTCGACAAGCAGCTCGTGTGTGTTCTTCTTAGAAGCCAGTGCACGATCCAGCTCCGCCTCGGAAATAGTTAACCGCTTTTGCAGCTCGTCGTTCTTCTTATACGATTCATTGGCCATTTGTTTAATACTTTCCAACTCTCGCGTCCTGGAGTCCAGCAGCATATTTAGATATTGCAACCTCTCATTTGCTTGCTCCTCATGTTGTTGGCCATCCTTGTTAAATAGTTCCACAACATCCGTTTGAAAATTTGTGATAGAGTCCATGGTGGTTTCATCCTCCTCCAAATCGTCGAAGGCATTTTGTAGTAAATTTCCTAACTAAATATACAACATAAGAATCTGAAATTTTGTCCTTTATTTCCACTTAACTTCTTCATTGTGTCGTCGTTGATCCGCGAGCGCCTCTTCTTCCTCCTCTAAGTGAAGAGTGCTATTCACTTTTATATCTGCACCTTGGAATAAGCTTACTCCAGGCGTATTCATTTTGAACTTTATTATTTCGTGTTTTATTAATTGCACAGTTTGAGGTTTAAACAATTTTTAAATACAGCTGTGCTAAATAAAGTACTAATCGGGAGTACTAATGGAAAGGTACTAATGGAAAGGAAGATTTCGAATTTCTTAATTTCAGGAGCGCCACCTATATTTCATGATAAGCGCACTTTCTCGCTAATCAAATTACAATTTCAATGAAGTTTTACTGCCATCTAACGGCCATTAGCGAAGCTGAACTATAAAACTCAATGTTGCAATCAATTGCGCCAATAAGGAGGCCCCGCTTACGCTTTCAAATGATTACGGATCAAACGATTCTTGTATACAACAACGTTTCTTATACTCATGAAAGAGAACATACATATTTTCCCTTTGTTGAAATTTAATATTTGAACTCGCTTTCGGAAAACAATGTGGAATTATTCGAATTCGCAATCGCAAAAATAAGCGCGACGTTTTAAAGTCTATTTATAATATAATCACAGTAATAAGATAATCAGGCATGTTCCAGAATCCGATTCGGTTCGGAAGTGGATTTGATTCTACTGTTTGGTGTTCTACATTCCGAACTTCGGAAATTTTCTTCGGATTTATTCCGATGACCTAACTGCCAGTGGAATTAGAATTAGAATGAAATTTATGAATTCGTTTATGCATTTTTTTATGTATTGAATTAATTTCTTTTATTTTTGATATAAACATGGGAAAGAGACTGAAATTAAAATGCAATTAAAATACACAATTGCAATTTGATATTTTGTCTCTTTTCCTTTGCGCTTCATTTAATAGAGATACGATTTTAGTTAGCACATTTTCCATTTATTTTTCGTCGGCCTAAATACTGTCATTACATTAATATTCTACACGACCAATTTTATACAGCGCACAGCAAACGTTAATTACATTAACAACTCTTCTTGGATTCTGTTGCATAATCTCAAGCAAACAGCTGAAATGGTCTTTGATACACGGATTGTTCGTTCAATAACATTAAGCATCAAATCTGAAAAATCTGGAAGTTATTTAGCAAAACGGCAGCACTTATTTTGGTTTATTTAGTTATATTTTCTATAGTTTACAAGAAAAATTCATTTCGAAAGGGGCAATTTCATTCGGATTGTGGAACACTATTGTAAAACCGAATCGGATTTCAATTCCGATTCCGAAGCTATTCCGATTCGGATTCTGGAATATGCCTGAATGTGTACGACGGAAAATAACTTTTCCTCTTGAATTTGTTAATTTTTTTCGATGGCCCACAACAAAACTACAATCGTAAACCAAAAACATAAAAGGGAAAAGACTTCTCATTGGAACCTAATCGCAGATAGATAAAATTTCTTGACAATTATCTAACTGGGCAAAGGTGGTGCCATCTATGAGCGGGCGGCCGCTCGACGCAACTACAGGCGGACATATGTGCATGCGTGTGTATATACGTGCGTATATTTCAAAGCGAAACTGTTTGAACAGACGCGCAGGCGCTGCGTAAATAGCAATGGCATGTGTGTGTGTATATCTGACGGCTGGCTTGTGTCGATTTGTGAAGATTTTTGGCTCGCGACAAGCCACGGCTGGGTGGATAAGGCAAAAGGGAACAATGCGTGACGTAGATGAGAAAGAGGACAGCATCGCTTTTGCATGTTTATATTTACAATTGCAGGCACTTTTTCGGTTCTTTGGTTTCAGCTAATTTGCCTGCCTTATGATATGAGCCCTTTTCTTTTATTTTTCAGCATTTTATACATATAATTCGCTGTTTATGGAATTTTTATCAATCAATTTTTTTTTTTATTAACATTAAAACTTCTATTTACAGGAGCATTTTTTGGAATAGACTAATTCAAGTTAATTCCACAAAATTCTTCATTTTATTTATTTAAGGTACAATGTTTGCAAATATGTACATAATACAAAATTCGTCGCAATTTTAAAATTTGTCTTTCGCGCCTTTTCATTCATTCATAAATGCAGAATGTCTTCGCGCTCTGGTCATGCGCCGAAATGCCTGCAAGTTCACTTGCAATGCCTTTAAATATTCAGAATCAATTCTTAAGAAATTTATGATCGTAAAAACAACTGGTCAATGCAGGCAATTAGGACAAAATTTAATTTTCCTTAGCTGGAAAAAAGGGGACATGATGCTCGCTTGTGGGTGCAATGCTTTCAGTACCTGAGCCGGCGGAAGCGATCATTTGGCAAGGATTGTTTTTTATGGGCACCAAAAACTTGTCCCATTCATGAGATTGCCCGTTTTTTCTTCTCTTCTGCTCTATTTTTTCAACAATTCAGGCAAAAAGGAAAAAGTTGGATTTTCCCCAAGCTGAAAAAAAGGGGCACAGGCACCTGATGCTCCCTTGTGGGCGCATTGGTTGTGGTTGTAGGCATAGGGATCGCTGTTATGTTAATATTTATTTATTGTGTTGCAGCCATATAAGCAAGTTTAACTTTACTTCTTCTTTTACCTAGAAGCAATATGCATGAATGAAATACAACATTTTCATTGATCATTACATTTGATGTAGTTTATTAAGGTACATGTGGGTTTTTTGTTTAAATTTTTTTACATTTAGTTAATTTGACTATAATAATATTATAAGCTATTACATTATGAATAAAACAAAATAACAAAATTTTTATGAATTTACAGATTTTTTTTTATTGCTAACTTTTTTGCTAATTTTTTTGAGCGGAGCGTTTAGTCTTTTAAGCTTGTTTTTTTTCTTTTCGTGATTTAAAATTTGGATCCCTCGCGCACTACTCAACGCTTTTTCCAAGAACAATTTAGAGTTCTTATAAAGTAGCACTTTTACTAAGAACTCGAGCAAAATCATCCTATGATTGTAGCATGGATGGTTCGGATCAAGCCACGTTGAATATTTATCATGCTCAAGGGTTCTTTGCTGAATTGTTTTTATAATACGGGCCTTGATATTATTTTTAAAACAATGCTTCTTAAATAAATTTTTATACATTTTGAAATGATAAAGACAAATTTCGAAAAAATAGTCGCTTGGATTTTGTAAATGTAATTTTAAAGTGTTAGTATTGAAATTTTTTGCCCCAATCAGCAGTTCAGAATCCAAGTTTAAAAATGAGTTCGTTTTTGTTATATATTGCTCGCATTCCTCGCATGAGATTTTTTTCCGCAACACTTGCCGGATCCCATACCCGGCAAAGTACCTTTGGACCGGAATCTGGGTATCATTGGGGGAATCTTCCTCATCCGACTCCCAATCGTTCAGACTTGTCTCGAAAACATTTTGCATCAGGCTTGATTTTGCGTCCTCTAAGCCCTGCTCATGCACAATTTTCCATTCCAGCATTACCTCCGTATCCGTCTCACAATTCTTGTTGTTTGCGCCAAGCAAATTGCTCTGGAAGACTTTGAGGGATAAAAGCCTTGCGAAAGTAAATTGCAGCTCATGTGCTGACGGATGCGTGTTCATGCTCGACATGGAACGTATTTTGAAAAACAGATTCTCTAACGCATCCTGGTTCATTTTGCCGAAAAGTATGAAAGTAATGTCGTCATGTTGGCGAAATATGTCATCAGATAATGCCAACAGAGACCTAATTGACAAAATAAATCCTTTAATACAACTAATGTTGCTTTGGGGGACTTTGAAGCTTTCGAAGAATTCTCTGTATTCCTCCATACGAATACGCTTCTCAGGACAATCGCGGTATAACGGACGTTTTAGAGGATTCGGGTCATTTGTACTTTTACAATTGAGGTCGTCAAATAGGTTGTTCATTTTTGCAATGAACATTTCCGTTGTGACCGTTGTGAAAGCATTGCACCCACAAGCGAGCATCATGTCCCCTTTTTTCCAGCTAAGGAAAATTAAATTTTGTCCTAATTGCCTGCATTGACCAGTTGTTTTTACGATCATAAATTTCTTAAGAATTGATTCTGAATATTTAAAGGCATTGCAAGTGAACTTGCAGGCATTTCGGCGCATGACCAGAGCGCGAAGACATTCTGCATTTATGAATGAATGAAAAGGCGCGAAAGACAAATTTTAAAATTGCGACGAATTTTGTATTATGTACATATTTGCAAACATTGTACCTTAAATAAATAAAATGAAGAATTTTGTGGAATTAACTTGAATTAGTCTATTCCAAAAAATGCTCCTGTAAATAGAAGTTTTAATGTTAATAAAAAAAAAAATTGATTGATAAAAATTCCATAAACAGCGAATTATATGTATAAAATGCTGAAAAATAAAAGAAAAGGGCTCATATCATAAGGCAGGCAAATTAGCTGAAACCAAAGAACCGAAAAAGTGCCTGCAATTGTAAATATAAACATGCAAAAGCGATGCTGTCCTCTTTCTCATCTACGTCACGCATTGTTCCCTTTTGCCTTATCCACCCAGCCGTGGCTTGTCGCGAGCCAAAAATCTTCACAAATCGACACAAGCCAGCCGTCAGATATACACACACACATGCCATTGCTATTTACGCAGCGCCTGCGCGTCTGTTCAAACAGTTTCGCTTTGAAATATACGCACGTATATACACACGCATGCACATATGTCCGCCTGTAGTTGCGTCGAGCGGCCGCCCGCTCATAGATGGCACCACCTTTGCCCATTTAGATAATTGTCAAGAAATTTTATCTATCTGCGATTACGTTCCAATGAGACGTCTTTTCCCTTTTATGTTTTTGCGTAAACCATGGATCGTAAAATCTGTAATTATTTGCGATATATTGTGAGCAGCATTGTTTTTGGTTTAGCTTGCAACACTTTTTGCAAAACACGAAACTCACAGCTGATTGCTCAAAAAGAAAATTGTTTCACAGACTATATCATAGTCATCTGTGATTGTTTTCTGCAGGAGTTTTGACTTCAAAAGAGATTATGTCGAAAGAAAGCTTTAAGAAACAATTAGTAGACTCTTTGATAGACGAAGCTGCAATACTAGTAGCTCTTTCTCATGCTTTCTTTGTCCTATTTGAATCAAATTTAATATATTTCGGTTCGCACTACTTCTTCTTTTTCTCTCTCTCGCTCTGAGAGCCGTTTGGAATTTTGTATTGCTTTCGCATAGTAAATATACTACGGGTTTTTAGTGTCTAGTAAATATATACTCCAAAATTTGCAGCCATTTCCCCTTCTTCGCACAAGAATCTCAACACTATATTATGCATTAATCACAAAATTAATTATCAAATGTGTTTTATTTGCTTAGAATGTCTGTTAAATTGATTTTTTTTTTAACTTTTAACACTTTCCACAGCTGACACAACGGCGTACTTGTTTATTAGAATTGCCACTGCTGATTCGAAGTGAAATCTCATTCAGGCAAAACTCGGAATGACAATTTATTTTTCGGACGAACAAAAAGAAATGAGGCGAAATTCTGTTCACGTGAAACTCAGAAAAAGACTGAAGTTATACGTCCTCTGGCCAAACGAGAAACAAGTGATTGCTGAGAGTTTGATGGGGAGTTAATTTTTCGACATTTTTAGCTATTCGAAGCTAATTCACCTAAAATTATGAAAAAATTATTTTTGGAATCTATAGACGTAGGCCTTTCTAACGATTCGCTATAATTTTTTTTGGCCCACCCAACTCTCCTTGAAAATAAAAAAAAATATATCTTAGCTTTTTACAGTTAACTCTTAACGTTATCAAGACCTAACATCACAGATGAACCAGATATCCAACTCTCACACTAGCGCTAAAATATCACCAATACAATCACAAAAAGAACGATAGACTTTTTCCATATCTGGTTACGGGTACCCAGGTATTCGGCTTTTCTGATATCGGTATCCATCTGTATTCGACCAAACTTATGTTATTGTAACAATTTGATTATTATTTCAGTTTGAATATATGTGCTGATATTTTTTGTGTACATTAAATATTTTATTTTGTTGCTTTTGTCGCGTGGGAACCAGGTACTCGAAAGCATCTGTAGTCAATAGCCGTGTCGCGCAATTTTTGTTTATGCCCTATCAACTGTAAGATAGGAGCGTCAGTTGTAAGATAAGAGCTATCCGCTGTATCGAATTCCCAACCCACTGCCAAAAACATAACATTTATGTTTTTGCCACTGCGAACCAATTTTTGAAGTTTGACAGTTGTTGGTCCGAAATGTAAACAAAGGAATTTTTGTGAATGCAACTCTGTAAGGAATTACAAAAACAAAATACATTGCGAATCACACGTACGCTATCAGTGTGAGGGAGGTTTAAAAAAAAATGGAAATTTTTGTTCCCTGGACGGACAGTTGGACGTCTGGATATAGTCTGTGGTTTCTACGCTGGGAAAATTTTTTTATATAAACAGAAGACTCCTGCACGAGCAAGCGTGTTTTTGCTATTCTAAGACATTCACATGCTTTTGAATAAATTACTTTACTTCCTCTTTGCGCACCAATCGAAATGAATACGAGCACTGCTCTCTTAGAGTACGAGAAGTTTCGAAGAGAAGGAGTAGTAATAAATTTATTTAACGTACTCTAACTGCCTCAATAACATAAGTATATGCCGCGGTGGCTCAGTGGGCTAAGTGCTTGGTCGCTGACATAGAGGACCTGGGTTCATCTCCCGGTGCGGTAACATCTAATAAAAAAAAGTTTGTTTTCAAATTGTTTCTTTGCACGGCGCCACTTCTCGCGGTGGATTGGCAATTCTCCGAGAATAATATTTGCTATGAAAAGCTTTGGTAAAGTAGGTCCCGTTAAATTGTGTTAAAATATGACAAGACGCACAAGTTTATGCGAGAAAGCTAGGCCTAAGCCCACACGGACTGTTGCGCCAATCAATTAATTAATTATTATATGTTAAACAGTTAATCTTCGAATACTTTGCAAAGTTCTCGATTACTGAATAGAAACCGAACAGTGTTCTCTGCTCACCGAATGCGAATGTCCAGAGTAGTGGAGAGAAATGAATACCAGCCAGTCTCAGTGTTGCCAGAGACCTAGCTCCAAAAATCCCATTCACTTATGCAAAACACCCTTTTTATCCCATTTAAAAAATCAAAAATCCCGGAAAAAAATCCCATTCACAAATATTAATTAAAAAACGTGTTTTTCAATAACAATTCATAAATACATATATGTACATATATTTTTTTAAACAAATATAAAGAACAAAAAAATTGCTGCTTAAAGCACAACGCTGAAGATTACACTTAAATTCGGTGCTAATAATAAAATATTTACAGTTACAGTAGTAACTCGATTTTTGCAGATACTCGGTACTTCCTCACCTCGATACTTGTGGCACAAAATTTTTTTTTCGTTACGTACTCAGTACTTGCGAAGTTAAAAAATTTTGACCTCAATACATTGCAAAATTTTATTTTGTCTTTGAATAAATTCGGGGAACTACCGCAAATGTATCAGTTCCGAGCTCAAAATATTTGGGGAAGTACCCACGAATTCATAAGCTGACGAAATCTCTGTTCTTATTTAACTTTCGCATGGAAGCAGTGCAGTACATATTGAACAAGCAAGTGTGCATAAAATAAACCAAAATCCTAAATTTCTTTAGTTTCACTTAAAATTTATCATTATACAAGTGTATTGAATTAAAATATAAAATGTAACAAACTTAGATTCTTTACAGTGAATGTTTAGGCCAAACGCCCTAGTACCATTTGTACCGGTTCGGCTGGAGCGAGGTGGCAACTTGCTGCTAAGTGTCGCCTGGGCCCGAGTGCTGCAAGCCGGTGGCGGTAAGCTGCGCTCGGGCACTTGCGATTTACCACTCCAGCGAACCAGGTAAGCCAACGTTTCGCTGCTCCTCCATATGAGGGCATAGTTTATTTTTTCGTATCTTTTTCTGCCATCTCCTCCATATGAGGAGTCCATCTTATATATAAAATTTCCATTTATTTAATAAATTTATTTGGATACGTTTTATAACGTAATATCGAAAACTCTACCTTCTTATTATTCCACTAATTCGCTTTGTGTTTGCTCTTTTTTATCTCTTTTATTCCGCCTTTCCAACGCCGGCAACGAACCGCACAATTTTATTTTGTTTGACGTCATATGCGGCAAACCCCTCGACTACGTCGCCATTTGGTCCTTCGAGCCGCGGATCTCGGCTTTTTGGAAAGCGGAATTTCAACAGCAAACAGTGTACGAACGAGCTTTATAGTGAAGACATCCATTTTATTACAAAGTGCAAAACCCGAGCGTGCAACGAATTTACAACTTTAAAGTCAAAACTTTTTGACTTGAACGATCCATAACCAGTGCTACGGAAAGTGCATATCACAACTCTAAAACGCACGGGACTTTCCAGCAATCAGCAATTTTAAATCGCAACATTTTTGCGCAACGAATATTTCAACAATTTGCTGCTATCACAGGTGCGTACAATTATTGGTGATAGAGTGCGTCATTTTAATTTGTAATACGAAAATAAATTTAAAAAAAAGTGCATTTATTTATAATATAAATTTGAATTCCTCTCTGCATTTTTTATATGGGAACGACTTGCAAAAATTTAAGTGCAATTCGTTTTCATATTGTCCCGGGCGTTGACCTCGCAGTCTCTTGGAAGAAAAGTACATAGGAATCATATGTTCCTATGTACTCTGCCTAAACAGCACATCTCTTTAGGTAAACCTCCCTGTCCAACAAGAAGTTTGAAAACGAAACGAAACTTCGTTCTCAAATTTAGCGCCACATTTACATATATACCCACCAAATATATTTCGCTCACTCACTCATTGCAAATTCATACGTACCATTCCCATTCACTGCTCACTTGCACACCAGTCACACTTGCCTATGCAAGAGCAAGAAACTCACACACACACTCTCACACACACTGCTCGCACACTGTTCCCACTTGCCTCGCTCTCACACCCCTACCGTCGGTCAGTAGGTCAGGGATCGTTTGGCACGATTTCGCTCATTAGCGAAAATCGAAAAAGAATACCAACCCTGAGTTTCGTAAGCACGGCTGCCATATTTGCTTTGGAAAAGAGACGGACACAAGTCCAGTCGGTTTTTGTTTTGATTTTGACTTTTCTTGTAATAAAGTGCAAATTAAATTAATAAAAACGAAAATAAACGTGAATTTAACATAAAGTAGAATCATTTTAATTCACGCAACATAAATTAAAATCGGTAAACCAAGTGCGAACCAGCGAGCGAAGGAAGGACCAGCGAGCTGCAGCCAAACAACGTGGGACAAATAATAAACAAGTGGTCAAGACACAGAATAGGGCTGTGGAGCCGTATTCTGTGCTCCAGGTTGGTCGTTCCAACAAATTTTTTGTTAAAGAAATTTTCTATCGCGCTATTTTATATCTTGTGTTTCAGTGAGAATTAATAATAAAGAGAAAAGTGCAGTGGTACAAGCGAACCTGCACCCACCAAACCAAAAGCCCGAAAATCCACGGTAACAAGGCCGTGAAGTTCAGCAGTGTGTGAGTGCAGTTCAAGTAGTTATATTATAGTTGGCATTAAGTTTAAGTTCTATATTAATAGCCAAACGGGGGTCGTCTGGCCTCAATTTTTTTTGTTGCGTAAGAGGCAATCACATCTTGTCCAGTTCTGCCTGTGGGGCATTATAAAGTGTTTAAGGTTTAAAGTTTTGTGGGCATTAATTTTTGAAACTTTCAAGTGGTTTAAAGTGAATTTTGGTTCTCACATTTGCCATAAAATTTTATCTTTGGTTCAAAGTCGTTTGGACAAGCTCGATTTTATAAATAATAAAGTTTCTTCGAATTTGTATATAATCTCGCAGTCACGGTGCAATTGTTATTCGGTTTTTTAAAAATCTTTCGAAGTGGTTCGATCGATTTTCTACAATTTATCTAAAAGCAATTCTTGCTTTGCACAATTGTTTGCTGCAACCGTTCGAGCGTTTGTGAAATTTATTTCATATTTCTTAAATAATTTGTGCGCACCGTGGGCCTTTATCGAGCTTCATCGGCATTTGATTTGCTCAAGTTTTTCGCGGTTTGTTTTTTCGGTTTTAACATTTTTAAAGGTGGAATTGTTGAATTTCCCTTTTGTTTTGCTCTATTTTCGGAACGATTTTACAAGTTTTTCACACCGATTTTCGGGAACGGTGTCAGAGTCTAACGAATTTTACCCCTTTTTTGTCGGTACGGGGCTAATTTAAGTTCTGTGGAAGCCGAAGTGTCGCTTCTTAAGTTGGGCGGTTTTTCTAATTAGCCTGTTTGTCCGAATTTTACTCAAGCTAATCCAAAAATATGGCTCAAATGAAGGGGTTCATGCGGGTAGCCGATGAGCTACTAGAATTCGGGAATGAATTCGGTGACTCGATAGAACAACACTCCGTGTTCTCTATCGAGGTGCAACGTGAGGAGTTGAACGCCTTATGGCAGTCCGTCAAGACTGCATATGCAGGTTGCATTCCAGCTATGTCCACATCTGTGACTGGTACAGAAATGGGGTTGGACGTTATTAAGTCCATTTACAAAAATTGTTACGCTGCATATGTAACAAGTGCAGCTATGATGGGCGAATTTGCCCATAATCTTTCGTCTGTCCGACCGGCAAGCTCTACAATGTTGGCAGAGGAAAGGCCTGTTGAGGCAGCTGCCAACTTCCACATGAATCTTCCGCCGTGTGACACCCAGGTTTTCCACGGAGATTACACGACATGGCCATCCTTTAGGGATTTATTCACGGCCATTTATATAAACAATTCACGATTGAGCCCGGTGGAGAAGCTGTTCCACCTCAATCAAAAGACCCGTGGGGAAGCGAACGAAATCGTTAGAAAATCCCCTCTTACCCATGAAGGTTTTACGACCGCATGGAAGAATCTGGTTGATCGGTATGAGAATCGTCGGATTCTCCTCAATACCCAACTAAAGATTTTGTTCGGCCTTGCGCCAGTGCCCTCGGAGTCCGGGGCCGGACTCAAAAAACTGCAGAGAGAGATTAATAACTGCATTGCAGCCTTGGAGCTGCACGGTGTGGATGTGAAAAACTGGGATGCGATATTCACATACCTGTGCTCGACCCGGTTACCCGAAACCACCTTGGCTTTGTGGGAACAAACCTTGGTAAAGAAGACCGAGATTCCTAAGTGGGAAGATCTTGATAAATTTTTGACCAGCAGGTTCCAAACGCTGGAAACCGTAGCGGATATCCGCACGGGCATGCCATCGAGCAGCCATTCGGCGAGCAACAATCGCTCGCATCCGCGCCCAGTAGGGGGAGCGCAAAGACATATTCGTGTGCATCATGCGAACATAGCAGAGGCCCACAACAAGTTCGGGTGCCAAGTATGTTCGTCGAAGCAACATGTGTTGCGTAATTGTGCACGGTTCATAGAACTGAGCCCCAAGCAGAGATTGCATGCCGTGAAAAAGCATCATCTCTGCATCAACTGCCTGGCCAGTTCCCACGAAATATGGGATTGCAGGAGCACATTCTCGTGCAACACTTGCACGGCTAGGCATCATACTCTGCTGCACCGAACAGAGTCGAATCAAGCGTTTTCTAGTACCTCCAGAACTAGCCCAGCCAATGTCCCAGTATCTCATCTGCCATCCCAATCTATAAATCCGCCATCTAGCCCCAGTTGCGAGCCCTCGATAAGGCAAGTCCACGCTGGGTTCGCAGCAATCACCCACCCTGTTATAGCACCAGAGGCACAGACAAATTCTGTGCACCCTAATGTAGTCACCTTAGACCAGAAGGAGGATTTGAAAAAAAAGAGTTTTTTGTCGGGGGAGGGGCAGTTCTGCCAGAATTTCAGGAAAGAACCAGCTCGCCGTCAGGAGAACGGCCGGAACGTCGTCCGCGCTCATCAGTTCCAGCTCCCACTACGACAAAATACGTCGCGCAGATCGCGACAATCGATAGGCGGCACGCAGAATGTGCGTAGCTGCGAAGTCGACCTGCCACACGCTGGAGCTCGTCCTCGACCGTCGCGCCCTCGTGCTGAGCAGCGTCGCAGAATGAGGCCCGCTCATGCTGGAGCTCGTCCTCGACCGTCGCGCCCACGCATCGAGCAGGGCCACAGACCGGAACTCCCTCGCGATGGACCGCGTCCCAGTCCGTCGAGGCTATCGCTGGAGGCAGTTCCCCACCAGGAGCAAGGCGCTATTGGCCTTGTTGGATCACGTCCGCCATGCCAAACTACGGACCATGCCCATCCATTCCGGCCACCGCCACAAGAAGGTACGTCGCGCAGATCGCGACCATCGAGAGGTGGCACACACTGTGCTGATAACGGCCAATCCAACCTGCCTCACGCTGGAGCTCGTCCTCGTCCGTCGCGCCCACGTGCAGAGCAGCGTTGCAAACCGGGGCCCGCTCACGCTGGAGCTCGTCCTCGACCGTCGCGCCCACGCGTCGAGCAAGGCCACCGACCGGAACTCCCTCGCGCTGGAGCTCGTCCTTGACCGTCGCGCCCACGCGTAGCGGAGAACCGCCAGCAGCTCGCTCCATATGACGCGCGCCTGCAACTCGTCGAACACGCGCCGCTATTTATGGAGCGGCAGCAACCCATTGCTGACGTTAGATTAGCGCCCTTATGATTTCCCGCTGACTGATCGCCGGTTCCACGAGCCAGCCGGCCTGATCTTGGGCGCAGACGCCCATGCCCGGATATTTCGCGCCGGCCCTAATACCGGAAGTGCGCGAAAGCTGACAAAAAAAAAAAAAACACATTTGAACTGGTATATATATATGGCAACTGCCCCCTCAAAACCCCCATTTTTTAAATTTTACATCACCTATCACCAATAATTGCGCACATATTTTTGAACTTTTCAATATTTTTATACGTATCATGCTTAGTTGTAAGTTGCATTTTGAATTATATTTTATATCTTTAACAATATTGCAGTGGTGCTGCAAGGCGGGCGGCAATGTTTAGGCCAAACGCCCTAGTACCATTTGTACCGGTTCGGCTGGAGCGAGGTGGCAACTTGCTGCTAAGTGTCGCCTGGGCCCGAGTGCTGCAAGCCGGTGGCGGTAAGCTGCGCTCGGGCACTTGCGATTTACCACTCCAGCGAACCAGGTAAGCCAACGTTTCGCTGCTCCTCCATATGAGGGCATAGTTTATTTTTTCGTATCTTTTTCTGCCATCTCCTCCATATGAGGAGTCCATCTTATATATAAAATTTCCATTTATTTAATAAATTTATTTGGATACGTTTTATAACGTAATATCGAAAACTCTACCTTCTTATTATTCCACTAATTCGCTTTGTGTTTGCTCTTTTTTATCTCTTTTATTCCGCCTTTCCAACGCCGGCAACGAACCGCACAATTTTATTTTGTTTGACGTCATATGCGGCAAACCCCTGCGACATACATACGTCGTTAGTGAAAGTAACCCCTTATAATTTACAAATATGGGACAAAAATGACTTGGTACTTGCGACAATCTCGAAACTTGTACCGAGCCTGGTTTTCATTACGTGCAAGAATCGAGTTCCTACTGTAGTAATAAATAAACAAAAGAAGTATAAAAGATAGGTATCGGCTCAAAAATCCCATTTTTAGACTCAAAATCCCGCGCGCCCTTTAAAGGTACAAAAATCCCGAAATATGGGCGAAATCCCTGGTTCTAGCAACACTGGCCAGTCTAGGTTCTCGTTTCTATTCGTTTCGTTGTTTACATTCTTCGAATACTGAGTACCCGTCCGCGCAGTATGTGCAGTAGTGTTGTTACCAAAACGAATATATTCATACAGGGCTCTAATACACACCTCCGAAAACAAAATTTACCTTATAAGACTTACAGCAGCGGCCAACCTAGAAAATTTTTTTGCCCCGCGAGATTATCACACTTTTACAAAACAGATTTTTCGAGTCGGACAAAAAAAGAAAAATATTTTTATCGTATCGTATGGGATATCGTCAGAAAGGGCTACGTCCGTTCCAAAAATGTTTTTTTCTTAATTTTCCGTGGATTGGTTTCGAAGATTTTGGTCAAAATGTAGAAAAATTTATGGCATGTGGCCCGCGGAGCTATGATGCATTTCCAAAATGGCCCGCAGGGCCATTTGGGTTGGCCACCGTTGTTAAAGTGTTTCCATTTTTATAAGCTTTATATTAACTTCACTTCAGGTATGTCGGTATGTATGTCGTCAAATCTAGTAATCAATTTTTCACCCACCGACTACCTAGAGATCTGAAACTTTGCATACATGCGTAAACACGCTGACAATACATGAATTAATCATAAAATATCGGATTGGACAAGAGGGCGCGGCACCGCCCATACAAACATAATTTTTATAAGCTTTATATTGATCTCGATTAGCTTTGGAAGTAAAAGTCGTGCAGCATTGAAATTTCGTATGAAGTCGCCTCTTGGATGTGTCGTCCCACTGGTAAAATTTTATGGGCGTAGGATAAGGGGACGTGACACCCCCCATACAAACAAAATTTTTGATCTCGATTAGCTTTGGAACTAAAAGTCCTGCAACATTGAAATTCCGTATTCAGTCGCCTCTTGGATGCATCGTCCCACTGGTAAAATTTTATGGGCGAAGGATAAGGGGAGTGGCACTTTTTTACCAACTCCAGATTTGTGTATAACTTTAGAACTACACATCACACATCAATGAAACTCGGTAGGAACTTGCTACATATCCATATCCTTCTACTGAGAAAATAGGACGGGCACTGGATAAGGGGGCGTGGCACCGCCCATAAAAAAAAAATTTTTGATCTCGATTAGCTTTGGAACTAAAGGTCGTGCAGCATTGAAATTTCGTATGCAGTCGCCTCTTGGATGTGTCGTCCCACTGGTAAAATTTTATGGGCGAAGGATAAGGGGAGTGGCACTTTTTTACCAACTCCAGATTTGTGAATAACTTTAGAACTACTCATCACACATCAATCAAACTCGGTAGGAACTTACTACATATCCATATCCTTCTACTGAGAAAATAAGGGGGCACTGGATAAGGGGACGTGACACCCCCCATACAAACAAAATTTTTGATCTCGATTAGCTTTGGAACTAAAGGTCGTGCAGTATTGAAATTTCGTATGCAGTCGCCTCTTGGATGTGTCGTCCCACTGGTAAAATTTTATGGGCGAAGGATAAGGGGAGTGGCACTTTTTTACCAACTCCAGATTTGTGTATAACTTTAGAACTACACATCACACATCAATGAAACTCGGTAGGAAATTACTACATATCCATATCCTTCAACTGGGAAAATGGGACGGGCATTGGACAAAAGGGCGTGGCACTGCCCATACAAACAAAATTTTAAATATCGAATAGCTTTGGAACTAAAAGTCGTGCAGCATTGAAATTTCGTATGCAGCGCCTCTTGGATGGGCGTTTGACAAGGGGCGTGGTACTTCTTAGTTGTTCAAATCTTATAATTTTTGAAGTATAAGTCAAACATCTTTGAAACTCGATATGGAGTCACTACTTGCTAATGTCTTGGTGAATGTTCGTGGTCCGACGTCGTTTCAACAACTGAAAACCATTTGTGTGAGACTTACATCAAATTCGAACATTCTTTGCGATTATCATATCCACATGTTTCCCTTCGAATCCGAACGATTTGTGGGTCAAATATAAGGACGACATGTCTGAGGATATCTTGCATCGTGTGCGTCGCCAAAATTTAAATCCAGCATTGCAAATGACTGCAGAAATCCACAATGAGACATTGATCATGATGGAAGACATGTGTTTATTGATGGCGAATAGAGTGTTGTCGAATTTGGGCATGATATCACCCAATCGTCCAATGCACGACGCATTTAACCACGAGTTACAAAGAGAACAACAATACGACGTCGAAGCGTTAGCCGAAGCAGTTCGTAAAAATGTTTCACAATTAAATCAACATCAAAAAAGTACATACGACTGTCTGATAGAAGCTGTGTAAAATGGAACTGGTGGAGTATACTTCCTGGATGCTCCCGGAGCCATTGGTAAAACGTTCTTAATTTCATTACTTTTGGCAAGGATTCGATCGCAGAATGAAGTTGCCTTAGCATTGGCTTCATCTGGAATAGCAGCGACTCTGTTAGAAGGCGGACGAACTGCACATTCTGCCTTGAAATTGCCCCTGAACAAACAAATCTACGAGACACCAGCTTGCAACATCGCCAAAAACAGCGCAATGACAAAGGTTCTACAAACATCGTTTGGGACGAAGTCTCGATGGCCCACAAGAGGTCATTGGAGGCACTGGACAGAACGTTGAAAGATCTTCGTGACAATCAAAATATTTTTGGTGGAGCCATGATTCTGTTATCCGGTGATTTTCCTCAGACTCTTCCAGTTATTCCACGATCAACTGTAGCTGACGAGCTAAACGCATGCTAAAAATCATCAAATTTATGGCGGCATGTGAAGACACTCTGATTGACAACTAACATGCGAGTGTTTTTGCAACAAGATCGAAATACCGATGTTTTTTCAAAGCAATTGTTGGATTCATCACATTGCCCACTGATTTCTATCAGTTGACCGAGTCGAAGGAGGAGCTCATAGGGCGTGTTTTCCCCAACGTAGCGCAGAACTTCAATAACCATAGTTGGTTCAGCGAACGGGTCATATTAGCGGCTAAAATCAAAGATGTTGATGATCTCAATGCGACCATCCAAAATTTCATTCCGGGACAGTTGACCAGAAAGCTTTATCTTGAATGTTAACTGCATTTATCTTTCATCATGTTAATAAAAGATATTAATATTACAAATGATTTTTATTCAATAACCAAACGAAACTCAAACCGTATACGATGCGGCCAATATTATCTACTTCAATAAACTGGAGTTGGAGGGTTGATTAGAATAAACGCTTATGAAGAGTTACAATCAAATTAAGTTTAGGTGATACGAAGTTCACCGGGTCATCTAGTTTTCATATAAAAATTATATTTGACTCATCTGAAATGTAAACAATAACAGTACGGGTACCAAAATTTTCGTACTCTTGTATCATATTTTCTATGGAGTTTTGTATGGCAAATCGAGTACCAAGGTACCAAAAATTTTTCGTACCCGCCACTTCGTATTCCTTACTAGCTTCTTATGTCTCGTCGTTCGCGTGCTCATTTTACAAGATTCGTTTGCTCCTTGCATTCGCCCCACAGTGTTGATATCTCAACGTACCCTGAAAAATGAAAAGGGTCCATAAAAAATAAAACGTACTCTGGGATATAAAACGCGTACCCAAATAATAAAAATATACCCAAATCAGTACGAAAGTACGGGGATTTCCTACCCTGTCTCCTCTTGTTTCAGTGTTGCCGTATGGCTTTTCGAGAATACAGTCCAGCAGTACAGAGTTGTATTTTATACCAATGCTGCCACAGCTCGGCCAACCTGACTGAAATCGATCGACCTCGATCGATGATAGTTCGTTTTTACATAATTTTATCTCTGTTTTACTTATAGCTAATGTCAATGACATATGTATACAAATTTACATGCCTATCCCTAGCCCTTATAATATACATACGTAAGAATCTTCTATCTGTCAAGTGTCTGCCGTGTCTCCTAACTTCTCCAAGCCACTCCCCGGGCCCTGAAAACACACCTCCAAATATTTGGTTAGCTTATCTATCGTTTCGTCGCCATGATGGTTGTTCCCACTGAACTTTTCTAGGGCGCGTTCTATGTTGTTCATATTTAGCGTCATCTTGCGCTCCGCACTGTCTCTAGACTCTTCTTCTGCCATCTTTCTTCATAGCTTGCTGATTCGTAGATGCCGTTCCAATTCCGCTTCAATTTGCGCCAAATCATCGGCGTGACTGTCCTTACTTGGGGCCGCTGTTTGTTGTTGTTCAATTTCGCCATTTTGTATGTCTTCGATGTTCGAAGAAATGACGCCGCCCGCTGCCCGGGCCCCGTCGGTAACAAACTCTAACTCGTCCGTTCCGGTGGCACCCGTCGCCGGCTCCTGTGCGACAGATGCAATGCCGACCACGCCGCCCAACAGCATCTCGAGTTTTGAAATTATTGCAGTGGCAGGAAATTCCACGTTCATGCCCTGCAGCACAGCAGCTACTTTTTCTATCTTCGGCACCATTTTGTACGCCGAAAAATTTATGGTGAAATTACTTCTTCAAATTTTTCTTCTCACTGCTTCTTAGGTTTCTTGAGTTGGTCTTTCTGAAGTTATTTTTTCGTATTCATAAATGTGCGTGTATAACAATTAACTATCTGCTATTTCTTTATGCGCACATAGGTTTACACCCCACACCTGACGATATAGCACACTTCTTTACTCATTCAACGCTTCGACCAGACTACTCTTTATTTCAGTTTTCCTCTTGTTACAGTGTTGCCGTATGGCTTTTCGAGAATACAGTACAGAGTTGTATTTTATACCAATGCTGCCACAATTACTAGAATCTATTTGCAAAAAATTTATTCTATTAATTTGTTGACAAATTTTGAACACATAGGCGCCCCAAGCTTTTATTGATATTAAGATACAGGTGGCTTGGAAACAATATATTTTCTACTTTTTAGTACATTAAATGAATTAAAGCCTATTTAAAAAAAAATTTTTTTTATATATTATTATTTCCCTTCAGGGGAACGGAAAATCAGAAAAACGGACATATAAGCAGGGTTTGAAAAACTGTCAGCATAATAGCAACAGCACTAAAAATATGCTGTCGCTGTGCTGTGGACAGTCTTCCTTTTTGCGTAAGTGCTTTTTCTTTTGCTTTGCTGCGATGATTTCAACAGCAAAGCCACAGCACGACAGAAATTCATTTTTATACCCTACACCTATGGTAATAGGGTATAATAAATTTGTGCGAAAATTGTAACGCATTAAAAGAGCCGTCCTAGGTATAGACATAAGTATATAGAAATGCTTAGAATCACTTTCTGTGTTGATTTCCGGTTGTCCGTCTGTCTGTCTGTCTGTCTGTCTGTCTGTCTGTCTGTTGGCGCAGGAGAGAAAGAAGGAGTGGTCCGCCCACTATATAGGCGATAAACGAAAAATTCTCCAGAAATTGGCTTGGTCCCCCCACCATGGGGGCAGTAAAATAAATATGCCGATCACATCTGCTGTACACCTGTCAGAGCATCAATATTTGGCATACATAATCCTATTAGGTATATCTTGTAGTCTGCCAAAAATGGGCGTGGTCCGCCCACTATGTAGGTTGTAAATCACATGCACCCACAATTTCAGTGAATTATGTCCGCACAGCAGAAATTTATTTTTCGGTTTGCTTTGCAGTTGCTGTGGCTGCGCAGTTTTTCAAAGCACAGTTACAGCGAAGCATTTTATTTTAGTTTGATTTCATGTGCTATTGCTTCGACTGCGCAAAATGACAGTCACAGCAATGCTTTCAGCTGCGCTCATCTTCACAGCACAGCGAAAGCATAGCTGCGGTTTTTTGTTTGATTGCTTTGGCTTTGCTGCTGTCACTGTTCGCAGCAACAGCATAGTCGAAGCATAGTGGAATAATATCAAGTGTACCAGATAGCTTGACGTATCCCAGCTTGCCAAAAAATATTTTGATTTTTCTTTTCTCCTTCTTCGTTATATGTCTTAACCCATCCGAGACATTAGTACAAAAAAGTAACTCAACATTTTTACGTACAAAACAATTTTTATTTTCAGTAATGAACCAGCACGTGTGTTACATTTTTTCAAACAAATAGCGTTTATAAACCAATTGTTAATATTTTTTTATCTCAAAACCACCTGAACTTCGCATTGCCCCAAAGAAATTTTCTAATACGTCTTGATTTAGTCTACTAGTCAAAAGGTAGGACATTCCAAACTTTTCTTGCAGATATTTATATAGGAAATTTAGGGGGGTATTCGTTATTACCACAAGAGTTGGCCATTGATGTTTTTTCTTTTTACTTTTTTCTTCAAACGCAAACTCAAACTGAAAACGGGTTAATATTTTTGACAACGCAACTGACAAGCAAGGGTATGAGAATAGAATGTCATTGCTATCTGGTACACTTGATATTATTACACTATGAGTCGAAGCAAATGAAATGAAAATTTTGAAGCATTTTCAAACGCTGGGTACGTTCGGAAATGCATCCCTGCGGCTGCTCTGCAAAGCATCGCGTTCGTTAATGCAACATCTTGGCACAGCAGCGGGAAATTTCTGCAATGAGCGCAGCAGTTATTCTACTGATGCCGGTAACAGAACACGAAATGGAAACGTAGAAAATTTATTATAAATGGATCAAAATTTAATTGTTATCTTGTATAAAGATGAAATACATCATGTGAATACGTTTTTATTGTTTTAAAGTAATTATTTACTTTCGGGATGGATCTAATTCTCTGTTTTCACCAAGGTTTTTCATTTCATTTTCATTTATTTATTAAGTCTATGGTTTACAGTAAACCTTACAGACTAGATATAAAATAAGTAAAACTTGTAAAGATAAACTATTATCTAGGAAAGGAATGATAATACAGCAGATTTAAATTCATTTCTAGACATTGAAAAATCAATATTAAATCTAACGCTTAAATTATTTATTTCTAAAAGAGATCTTGTAATTGGCTCATTCAAAGCATAGTTTGACTTAAAGGCATCAGTATAGAAACGTCTAAGAGATTTCAACGGAACATTGAAATTTATAAGCTTCAGCAAATCAGGGCAATCAATATATCCACAGATCACATCATAAATAAAGCAAATTGAAGACACCTTTCTTCGCGTTTCAAGAGGTACCATGGCAATAAGCTTACAACGATTAATGTATGGAGGTAAAGGCAACTCAAAATTCAAATGACCTAATGCAAATTTTAGAAATCTTTTTTGAACGCGTTCCAGTCGTATATTATGCACATTGTAGTAGGGATTCCATATAAGTGACGCATATTCCAATTTAGACCTTACAAAGGAACTATAGAGTAGCTTCCTAGTGTATGGATCCTTAAAGTTGGAACTATGTCTCTTGATAAAGGCTAAAGAGGAATAAGCTTTTGGAATTATGTAATTCAAATGACTCACAAACGTGAAACCTGAATCGAATAAAACTCCCAGGTCTAGAACTTCATCCAAACACTTCAGAGCACGGTTAGAGATAGAGTATGAAGTTAGACATTTATTACGAGATTTGAAGAAGGAAATAGAGTTACACTTTTTAATGTTGACAGACAAACAGTTACGACAACACCAGTCATAGAAATTATTTAGTTCAGCTTGTAAGGTGTTAACATCAAGTATACTATTTATTTTTAAGAAAATTTTTAGATCATCAGCATATAAGAGATAGTTACACTTACTAAAGCAGCTACTGACGTCATTTATAAAGAGTACAAAAAAGAGAGGACCTAAAATACTCCCTTGAGGAACTCCCCACGTAGCAACGTACGAATTAGAACAAGCGTTATCAACAACAACGAAATTTAGTCTTTTGGACAAATAAGATTTTACCCACAACAAAAAGGTGGAATGAAACCCCATTTTTTTCAATTTAGACAGCAGAGAGCTGTGTGAGACCCGGTCAAATGCTTTGGTAATGTCGGTATAAATCGCATCAACTTGGCACCCACTAACAAACGATGAGACGCAATAATTAGTAAAAACGGCAAGGTTTGTCACTGTAGACCGGCCCGGGACAAAACCATGCTGAAAGGGATAGATAAGTTGTTTAACGGCAAAAAACAACTTATTTTTCACTACTTTCTCAAACAATTTAGAAATGTTAGGAAGCTTAGATATTGGCCTGTAGTTCGATATATCACTTTTGTTGCCGCTCTTAAAAATTGGAGTTATAAAACTTACTTTCCAATCGTCAAGAAAGATACCGGATCGCAAAGACATATTAAAAGCAGTAATATTGGCTCAGCGAAAGAGGACATGCATTTTTTAAGAAAAAACGAAGAGAGACCGTGGATATCTGTTTGTTGTGAATTTTTTAGGTCACGGATACCCATTAAAATATCATCTTAAGACAAAGTTAAAGATCCGAAATCTATTGAGGAACGAATGTTGTTTAGGCTTTCTTCATCATTCCAGCAACAATCTTCAACAAAATAAGTTTTGAAGAAATCTGCAAAAAGGTTCGCGGTTTCTTGAGCTGAGTTTGATATAGAGCCATTATAAAACATAGAACTAGGAAAAGATGACGAGGCGCGTTTGGATTGGATGAAGTTCCAAAACGTCTTGGGGTTTGTTTTTATATTATTTTCAAAACGTGAGAGATATTGACGATAGAGAAATTTATCAAGGCAGTTAAATTCTTTCATGTAATGCAAATATTTTTCTTTATACTCTAAATTATGTGTTTCATTAAAGAGCTTATAAAATTTATTTCTCAAATTTTTTAATCTCTTTAAGCTTTTTGTATACCATGGTAGTTTATGAATTTTCTTTGGGAGTCGAGGAATATTTTGATTTGAAATCTCTAAGATTATATCTTTGAAAAGGCCAAAATTATCAGCTAAGCTAGAACTATTAAAAACTGAGATCCAATCAATGTTAGAAATTAAGTTATTTAAAATGCTAAAATCACACAGATTGTAATTAAATTTAATGAGACTATCGTTGGGAGAACTATTTAAATATTCATAAAATTCAAGCTTTAAAAGTAAAGGTAAGTGATGCATATCAGTAGCGCAAATTGGGAAATCACATTGGGATATAACATATTTTAAATTATTACTTATAAATATTAGATCTAGAATTCTATTCAATTTATTACCAAAGTGATTAACTTGAAATAGATCTAAACTATAAAAGCTATCAACTAGGTTAATTTCATGAGATTGATTTACATTAGATGGAATGATCATATTATCACTAAAACAAAACGTCCAAATGAGCTTATTTAGATTAAAATCCCCGAGAATACAAAGTTGAGTATTGTCATCAGCCGGCGGCAAATGCAGTACATTGGTTACATGCTCCGCATATAGACTATCCTTACTATTAGGCGGTATGTAGGATGCACAGATGTATAAAACACCACTGGCACCAGATACGGAAACGCACAATTGATCCAGAAGCGAGTCTTGTTCATGAAGACATACCACAGAGGCTCGAAGAGTATTTCTAACAGCAATGAGAACACCTCCACCACGAACACAACCAGTTTTGACTGAATCTCTATCTTTACGAAAAGATTGATAGAGATTACGGTCGAAGAACTCCTCAGCGAAAAAATCGGCATTTAACCATGTTTCAACCAAGACAAATATGTCATAGTCACAATGTGAGGACGCAGCAAATATAGTGCTAGCTTTGGTTCGCATACCCGACATATTCTGATAATAGATATTCAGAGTGCGATTTGCATTAGAATTTGATGAGATACGTGAAGATGGATGTGGAGAAGCAAGTAGATCAGTTTCACTCAGATGATCGCACTGCTCACTCCTTGCCTTGGAAAAAAACGAAAGGGCCGAACTTTAGTATCGCTTCCCCATAATGACGAGTTATAAATCTCATCGTAAAAGCGAGCCGAAACTCCCAGCTTGAACGACACACTCTTCAGGTTCTCCATAACAGCATCTTTTTTGACGAGTTTGTGGCATATTAGATGTTGTGCTTCAATATTGGTATGCTTAGTAACATACCCAATAATTTTTTCCACAGTTACTGAGCTTCTGAACGAGGAGAGATGCACCCACTTCATTTTTGATATAGGAATAGCATCAAGCTCATTGTTGTCATTTTTACCAACAATAACATCTTGCATATTATTGCTATTCTTCTTACGCACCTCCGTCCACTCAGACTGCTTGGGTGTTACAGCAGAGCGAGAGACGCGTTGCGGTGCATTGGCTATAGCAGCTGGAGAGGCGATGTCAGCAGTATGCAGGCCTGCAGCAGCAAAAGAGCGAGTGGCAGAAGAGTGAGGAGCGTCAGCAACAACAACATCAGAACCAGCAGGTAGATCAACATTGCGAGAGGCAGCAGCAGGAACAGCACCATCCGATGGCGGCGATTTCAAAACAGCAGCGAAAGTGAGCGATGAAGAAGAAGCGTTACTTTGCAAAACGTCATCCCGAGCACACACCTTTTGAGAGCGCGTAGCCAGAGAGCCTGTCTTTGCAATAGAAGTTTTTGTTGCTGCATTTTGTGCGGGCAGTGGAAAATTATGACGCAGGTCTTTAACTTCCTTGACAAGATCAGAAACTGTAGCAGCAAGGTCGGACTCACACAATTTGCGATGAACAGCTTGCAGTTCCAACTGCAACTGGTTTTTACCACGTCATATCTTTTTTCACTTGTTTTACTCTTTCTTTATTGAAATTCATTAAAAGACTCTCACTTCGAGTTTCACAACTCGTCGCTTGATTCAATACTTGTTGTATGTCGATTTTTTTACATTTTGAGTTAAGGATGGCATGGGGGGTTCCAAACCCAGCTAAAATGCAGACTTGCTTTCACCTACTCCTCCGTCTGTTATTGTTGGGCAACCAGCTGATAATGCCTGGAATACTGTCCACGGCAGAAAACGGAATAGACAAAGAGAGGTTGTTATTGTTGGCTCTTATGAAAATTCTGGCCTGGGTGTAGCTGTGAGTAAAAAGTTTTTACATCTCACTCCGTTTTCGCCAAATGTCTCTGTGGATGACCTTGTTACTTTCGTTGCCAGCCGGACAGGAATAGAGAGACAGCATTTCTCCTGTCAGAGGCTGGTTAAAAAAGATGTTCCCAATGAGTCTCTTAAATATGTCAACTTTAAGTTGGGTGTCACCCCATGATAAATTGCTTGATCACACTGTTTGGCCAATTGATATCAAGGTTCGTTCTTGGTCGGATTTTCGAAAAACAAAGTCAAACCCGAAGACTGCCTAGCACACTCACCGGCCTTGTCTACTGCTGCGCCACTCACACACCCACCGAGTGAGGTGGTGGTCAACTGTTCTACGAAGTGGACAATAAAGAAAAATCTAAGTGTTTACTTTCAAAATGTATCTGGTCTGCGTACTAAAACCAAAGACATTTTCGTTGCCACTTCTCGCTACGATTATGACGTCATCATTTTTATTGAGACTTGGCTGAATGCCGACTTCTTCAACGAGGAATTCTTTGATCCAAAGCTGTACGAAGTTTATCGTAAAGATAGAGATCCGCTGAAAACTGGTTGCCAGAGAGGAGGTGGTGTACTGATTGCTACGAAGCGCTTTTTGGAGTCATCCCTTTGTCATCTTACTGCGATTGACTCTGCGCTTGATCAAATTTGCGTTTCTATAGCGGGATCCTTTGGCCACATTGTTTTTTGCGCTTCTTATATCCCGCCTAATAGTAATGAGGTCATCTACAATGCGCACATCGACAATATCCTGGACCTCTACGAAAAGTTTAATAATTGTAGTTTCTGTGTCCTTGGGGACTTTAACTTAAGTAAAATTGTTTGGGCTTCTATAGCCAGTGAGGTCCTCTTGACTCCTACTAATGTCACTCAATCATTTGAAATGTACCTTTTGGATACTCTTTTCAGTTTAGATCTCATTCAGATTAACACGTTTCCAAATAAGCTCAATAAAATTTTAGATCTAATTTTTGTTGATAGTAATATTAATGCCAACCTCATAGAGTGTAAATTTCCTTTTTCAAAATCTGATATGCATCATGTACCTTTAGTCTTATCCCTGCAATGTTATGACTTCTTAAATTTACCTAGTAATAATGTTCGTATGTTTAATTTTCGTGACTGCAATTACGATGCTGTAAATTCTGCTATTATGGATGTTGACTGGGAGTGCTTGTTTAAGTCCTGCAGTGTCTCTGAATGTTTTGATCTCCTCGTCCTTAAATTGCTCGAAATTTGTAATTCCCATCTTTCTCTACTTCCTGTACCTATTCACAAATTGCCTTGGTACACGAAAAGTTTGAAAAAGCTAAAAAACCAAAGAAATAAATTCCACAAACTTTACAAGTCATCTGGAAGTTCTATTCATAAAGATAAATACGAGCATTGTATGAGGGAGTTTAATGCCCTAGATAAATCTCTGTACAGTAGGTATATTCTGAAAATTGAGAGTGAACTTAAAGAAAACCCAAAATCTTTTTGGAATTACATATATCCGCTCTAAGAGAGGGTGCTCTAATATCCCTACCTGTATGATGTATAATAATTATTTTTCTCGTAATGCTGCTGATACAGCTAATTTCTTTGCGAAGTACTTCAAGTCAAATTTCGTCGTCGACCATACTATCTCTAACTTACCCAACTCTACTGCCTCCCCTCTCCTCGACTTTGGCTCACTGATTATCTCTGTCTCTGATGTCTGTAATGGTATCTCCTGTCTGAAATCGTCTGTTAAACCTGATGTTGATGGTGTCTCTTCGTACTTCGTAAAACAGTGTAGTGAGTCTATTTGTAAACCCTTATCTCTCATTTTTATAAGCTTTATATTAGGTTCACATCCGGTATGTATGTTTGTATGTATGTAGTGGAATCTAGTAATCAATTTTTCACCCACTTCCCGACTACTTAGAGATCTGAAACTTTGCATACATGCGTAACCACCATGACAATGCATGAATCAATAAATTTTATGGGCGTAGGATAAGGGGCGTGGCACTTTTTTATCAACTCCAGATTTGTGTATAACTTTAGAACTACACATCACACATCAATGAAACTCGGTAGGAACTTACTACATATCCATATCCTTCTAGTGAGAAAATAAGGGGGGCACTGGATAAGGGGGCGTGGCACCCCCATACAAACAAAATTTTTGATCTCGATTTGTGAAAAACTTCCTTGCCGCGGGATGGGCAGAAGCTATATGCGAAAATGAGAACGCAGAGAGTTCGGAATGTTCGTTATAAAACTTGGGATGTTTTAATGCACTGGAAATAGGGGTTTGATATATGCACAATTTAAAGTTAATGGAAATTCAAAATATGTATAAGAATATTTAGGGTGCGAGACGGGAGTGTCTCGGCCGAGCGCTTTCAGAGGAGTGTGTGTTGTCGTCAGCTCGCTCTCTCCCCGAGGCGACCGATCGACACGGGCTAGGGATGGGCGGACATCGATTAAACATCCCGCCCGCCTTGCAACGATGCAACATTAAGGAGCTGGGGGCCTCAATCCGTGCACGTTGTCGGGGAGGTCTGCGGAATGCAGCTCTTGCGGCGTCTTCCAGGTGTGGCCTCTGCACGCGTGGTCGGAGATGGCCGCGGCGTACAACGCCTGGTGCGACTTCCCTGTGTGGTGCTGGGGGGGTTGAACATTTAGCACAGCTGGCATCGTTGGGACATCTCGGGCTGATCTGGATGGGACCTGTAAGTATACAATACAAACGATATCAGCGGCGAAAATGTACGTCGGAGTTGGGAAATCATGGGAATGATGAGATTTTGGAGGAAAAATATTTAAAATTGGGGCTGTGCGTGGGGTGGGCCGCATATCTTTAAAACAGGGCGAGTGAGCGTCCATGTGCCTGTTGGGATGTCGGCAACTCGACCGGGATTGTCGGCTTGGAACCGGCTTCGGGCGGTTTAGGCGGCGGCCGCTTGGGCCTGGTCGCGCGGCTTGGGATAGCAGCTGATCCTGTCTGTCGTTGTTGCTGATGTTGTTGTTGTAGGAGGCGTGCGACAAGAGGTACTGCTCCAGCCAGCATGTTCGGCAACTTCCGGGCATGCCGCATTATCTGGCATCGTCGGATCGCGTCGGGTGGTTTACGCCGGAGCCAAGGAAACCAGGGCACAACCGTCGCGCCCTTTGGCGCTCTGGAGAATGACGAGAATTTGGAGAGAGAAAATTGTGACGTCGAGCGAGGAAAACGAAGGTAAAGCAATGACAGAATGCATTTGTAGGGTGAGATGATGTGGAAAATGCCAACTCTGATTTTTCGCGGAAGAAAAATGGGATGATCATTGTAGGCTATCGTCGCGTATACTAGCCTGCCTTCATCTCTCCAAACTCGCTCTTTATCGAGAAGAGCTAACAGAGAGCTTCTTTTTCTAGGCGGCTGAGGCGTTGGGACAGGATCATCAACGTTGGAAACGTGGCGAGAGGTTGAAGTAGAGGAATCGTTATCTTCACTCGATCGGTTGGATTCCGGGGTGATCCATTGAAAAGTTTGAAGGTTGGCGAGAGAGCCATTTGCATGAGCTGGGCGGTTGGGTTCGGGTTTGAACCGACTCGGAGACCCAGACCATTTTGGCGAAAGCCATCCTGCCGGGGGAAAAAGTGTGGAAACTTCACCACTGGAACTATCGGCAGTTTTTCCTGCTCTATTGGAGCCCAAATTCGGGGATGAACTGGGTTTCGGGTTATTGGGACCAAAATTCGGAGGTGAATTTGGTTTGGTATTGGAATAATTCGGGAGTGAATTATCCTTGGGGATGGAGTAATTCGGAAGTGAATTATCCGTGGAGTGGGAGTAATTCGGAAGTGAATTTTCTCCGGTAGTGCAGGCTTTTGGGATCGCATCACTAATTGTGGTAAGAACAGGGATTTTTTGTTGCTCTTCGACCACGCTTTTCTCGTTTTCAAAACGAGCTCTTAGGGCTTCCCACGCGATGGGGAAGTTTTCGTCAAGCAACGGGAGCGGCTTGACAAGGGCACCCGCCTTACCGTGGGTACTGTACCGGAGGTGGTACAGCTTCTGAGTGGGAGTCAACTTGGGATTGTTGATATGCTTTTCCGTGAACATGTCACGGAAAGACGGCCAATTCGAACCATGCCCTTCAAAGAGTTCGGATTCGTAAGGCGGGACTCGGTAGTAAATGCTCGGAGATTTGAGCGTTTCTGAAACCGCTGTTTGCTCTTGTCGCAAATCATACGGCTGGGGTGTTGGCAGGGGCAAATTCAGGTTCTCGAGGAGATCGAGCATCTTGGCTTTACATGCACAGAATATTTTTGAGCATCGTTCGAATTTATGCCGAGTTGAATTTTTGGCATTCTCGGGGAGCTCGCTGTCCCTATGAGACAGGATTTCTCTTTGGGCGCTGAGAAGCCTTGCCCAAATGTCGTCGAGACTTTCACGCCAGACCAAAACTAGGGATTCCGTTAGGTCCTCAATCGATATTGATTGAAATTGTGAACAGGCCTGCACGAGTCTGTCTGACTGGTATGTGAAGTAGAGAAAGGGCTTGTTTGTGCATTTGGCGTTTCGATTTAATGGCATATTGGTGAAAATTGCTTATGCGAAAAAATTTATGTGAATATGTACGCTGGGAGTAGCGTATGAAATTTATTTCAGCGGGAATTGCCAGAAATTTTTTTTTTTGTACGCTGGGAGTAGCGTGTGAAATTCTAGGCGGAAATTGCCAGAAATAATTTTATCGTACGCTGGGAGTAGCGTATGAAATTTATCTGAGCGGAAATTGCCAGAAATAATTTTGTTGCACGGGAAATTTATTTCACGCTTAGTGTGGAAAACGTGGAAAAATTAAATTATGACGCTGGGAATTGCGTTGGAAGTATAAATTTATTTTCTTCACGAAATTTGTGAACTTGCCTTCTATGGGAGAAAAAGCAATAGAGGGCAATATTTCGCATGAAAGGAGTGGGAAATTTAGATATTAAATATATTTTGGGAAAAAAGTTGTACTAATATGGAAAATATAGTTGGAGACACATTTTTTGTAGATGGATGAAATACAAATAAATTTTAAGAAAAAAAATTTTTTGTTGTGATATAATGTGGGATTTAATTTGATAATTATATTAAGATATTTTGGAGAATATAATAAAAATAATTATTTTATTGTGTTGAGGAATCAATTTGTCCCACTGTGCCATATATTTTCCCTATGAAGTTGCAAAGGGAATTTGCTTGACTAAAGGCGCACCTTGTCCCACTGTGCCGCAAGAGAACAGATATGTGTGTGTGACACTGCAGCTGAGCGTCAGCGGTATGCACAACACAGAGTAAGTATGTGAGTGTGCACAAGCGGAATGCAAGAGAGTGACGTGTGCTGGAGAGCAGCTCTGCAGCTGAGCGCCAGCGGTATGCACAACACAGAGGGAGTATGTGTGTGTGCACAAGCGGAATGCAAGAGAGCGGACAACTAAGTTTAAGCTGGAGTGTGAGCTTGTGGATACATGAGGGGTGTAGAAAATGAGTGCGGGTGTGTACATACGGTCTATTGCAGCGGGGTATAGAAATTTGCGGGGATGAGAACACACTGATCTGGCTGGAGAAATAGCGAGTGTGTACGTATGTACTTATATTTTGCACATACATATGTGCGCGGCTTAGCGCGGGTTGAATATATGAAAATATATTCTGCAATATTTAAATAAGCAATTTTTTCGGCGCGAAACAAACGGTTTGGGAATATATATGGGGATATTCTATATGTTAGATATGGCGGAGAATTCCATCGTTGGGGTTTAAAGTTTAGACATGGGAAATGTTTTTTTTTTTTTGTTTTTCTAAATATGGTGTAGGTACGAGGAGATGTACATACAAATTTGCTTTGTCTATAAAGGAGATTTTATAGGAAAATTGTGAGCAAAATGTTAAAATTCATAAAGAAATTTTTTATGAATATTTTTGAGAAGCGATACAGATTTCTACATACGTTCTTCCGTGGGGGATGGGAGTTTGTGTGTGCAGATGTTCGCTGTTGTTGTTTTGGCTGGTGGTTTGTTTTTATTCCGCCGGTGGGTTTGCCTTTTTGGTTTTCTGCCGCTGCTGAGCTCTGCTACTACTGCAACGATTTTTTCACTGCACTTTTTTTAATGTTAGTTTCTGTATTTAATGTAATTTGTGTAGTTATTAGGAATGTTTTGAATTTTTAGTGTAGTTATAAATTTTGAGGTTATTTTGGTTTAGCGTTTTTTAGAGTGTATGTATATTTTTAGACTGTAGTGTGGTTGTTGTAGTTTTTATGTATGTTTTTGGCTGTAGTGCTGTTTTTGGAATTTTTGTGTGTTTGAAACTGTAGTGTTTTTGTTGTAATTTTATGTGGTTTTTAGCTGCGGTGTTGTTTTTGTACTGATTGTGTAATTTTTAGGCTGTAGTGCTTTTGTTTTGAGAATTTGTCACTTTTAACCACTGTTTAACAACCTTTTAACCACTTTTAATCACTTTTTAAATTTATTTACTTTGCATTTTATACATAGTTTTTAACTTCTTCCACCAATAACTTTTTGTAAATGTTCACCACCACTACTTTTGATACACAACGCGATTTAAAAAAACGAACTTCGCGAAGACTGATAGCGCTGGCTCAAGCTTAGCTCGAAGGACCTTTCACGCTTAGTGACGTGTGGAAACGTCCGGCTCGAAGGACCATGAAAAACTTCATGCCGCGGGATGGGCAGAAGTGATTGGAAAATGGAATGAAAATGAAAAACGGGGGGTTTCTGAGTGCACGTTATAATGCATATGGGTTTTAATTATATATATGTAAATGGGGTGAATTTACAAATCAAAGATAATGTTTCAAAATATATGTATGAAGAGTTAGGATCCGGCTCGAAGGACCATGAAAAACTTCCTTGCCGCGGGATGGGCAGAAGCTATATGCGAAAATGAGAACGCAGAGAGTTCGGAATGTTCGTTATAAAACTTGGGATGTTTTAATGCACTGGAAATAGGGGTTTGATATATGCACAATTTAAAGTTAATGGAAATTCAAAATATGTATAAGAATATTTAGGGTGCGAGACGGGAGTGTCTCGGCCGAGCGCTTTCAGAGGAGTGTGTGTTGTCGTCAGCTCGCTCTCTCCCCGAGGCGACCGATCGACACGGGCTAGGGATGGGCGGACATCGATTAAACAATTTGCTTTGGAACTAAAGGTCGTGCAGCATTGAAATTTCGTATGCAGTCGCCTCTTGGATGTGTCGTCCCACTGGTAAAATTTTATGGGCGTAGGATAAGGGGCGTGGCACTTTTTTATAAACTCCAGATTTGTGTATAACTTTAGAACTACACATCACACATCAATGAAACTCGGTAGGAACTTACTACATATCCATATCCTTCTACTGAGAAAATAAGGGGGCACTGGATAAGGGGGCGTGGCACCCCCCATACAAACAAAATTTTTGATCTCGATTAGCTTTGGAACTAAAGGTCGTGCAGCATTGAAATTTCGTATGCAGTCGCCTCTTGGATGTGTCGTCCCACTGGTAAAATTTTATGGGCGTAGGATAAGGGGCGTGGCACTTTTTTATCAACTCCAGATTCGTGTATAACTTTAGAACTACACATCACACATCAATGAAACTCGGTAGGAACTTACTACATATCCATATCCTTCTACTGAGAAAATAAGGCGTGCACTGGATAAGGGGGCGTGGCACCGCCCATACAAACCAAATTTTTGATCTCGATTAGCTTTGGAACTAAAGGTCGTGCAGCATTGAAATTTCGTATGCAGTCGCCTCTTGGATGTGTCGTCCCACTGGTAAAATTTTATGGGCGTAGGACAAGGGGCGTGGCACTTTTCAAGCAACTACACACTTGGGCTTCAGTTTATAATTATAGGTACACCACACATGAATGAAAAACGATAGGAACTTACTTGCCGCGCCCTGCTGGCAAAATAGCAACAACTCACCGCGTCACAAATATGCCACGAATATTAGGGTCGATCACTGCCGTATTATTTGTTAAATTGAGGATATGACATATGACGATAGGAAACACTGTGAATACCCTAAATATTGTGTACTGCTCTGCAAGTTTAAAATTCTTTTTGCGAAAAATTTCAGAGCTCTAAAATTGAATTTATGGAAGACTAAAAAGTAGAAAATAAAATTATATAAAAAAAACTTTTTAAAAATAAGCTTTAATGTACTAAAAAGTAGAAAATAAGTTCTTTCCAAGTCACCTGTATCTTACTATTAATAAAAGCTTGTGCGCTCAATATCCATATTCAAAATATCTTTCATTACTAGAATCTATTTGCAAAAAATTATTTAAATAAAATATTGTGGTAACTGTTTGACAAATATTGAACACATGAGTGCCCCAAGCTTTTATTGATAGTAAGATACAGGTGACTTGGAAACAACTTATTTTCTACTTTTTAGTACATTAAATAAATTAAAGCTTATTTTTAAAAAGTTTTTTTTTATATAATTTTATTTTCTACTTTTTAGTCTTCCATAAATTCAATTTTAGAGCTCTGAAATTTTTCACAAAAAGAATTTAAAACTTCCAGAGCAGTACACAATATTTAGGGTATTCACAGTGTTTCCTATCGTCATATGTCATAACCTCAATTTAACAAATAATACGGCAGTGATCGACCCTAATATTCGTGGCATATTTGTGACGCGGTGAGTTGTTGCTATTTTGCCAGCAGGGCGCGGCAAGTAAGTTCCTATCGTTTATAACTATCGTTATAAACTGAAGCCCAAGTGTGTAGTTGCTTGAAAAGTGCCACGCCTCTTGTCCTACGCCCATAAAATTTTACCAGTGGGACGAAGCATCCAAGAGGGGCCTGTATACGGAACTTCAATGCTGCACGACCTTTAGTTCCAAAGCTATTCTATATAAACGATTTTGTTTGTATGGGCGGTGCCACGCCCACTTGTCCACTGCCCGTCTTATTTTCCCAGTAGAAGGATATGGATATGTAGTAAGTTCCTACCAAATTTCATTGATGTGTGATTTGTAGTTCTAAAGTTATACACAAATCTGGAGTTGATAAAAATGTGCCACGCCCCTTATCCTACGCCCATAAAATTTTACCAGTGGGACGACACATCCAAGAGGCGACTGCATACGAAATTTCAATGCTGCACGACCTTTAGTTCCAAAGCAAATCGAGATCAAAAATTTTGTTTGTATGGGGGGTGCCACGCCCCCTTATCCTACGCCCATAAAATTTTACCAGTGGGACGACACATCCAAGAGGCGACTGCATACGACCTTTAGTTCCAAAGCTAATCGAGATCAAAAATTTTGTTTGTATGGGGGGTGCCACGCCCCCTTATCCAGTGCCCCCCTTATTTTCTCAGTAGAAGGATATGGATATGTAGTAAGTTCCTACCGAGTTTCATTGATGTGTGATGTGTAGTTCTAAAGTTATACACAAATCTGGAGTTTATAAAAAAGTGCCACGCCCCTTATCCTACGCCCATAAGATTTTACCAGTGGGACGACACATCCAAGAGGCGACTGCATACGAAATTTCAATGCAGCACGACCTTTAGTTCCAAAGCTAATCGAGATAAAAATTTTGTTTGTATGGGGGGTGCCACGGACCTTATCCTACGCCCATAAAATTATACCAGTGGGACGACACATCCAAGAGGCGACTGCATACGACCTTTAGTTCCAAAGCTAATCGAGATCAAAAATTTTGTTTGTATGGGGGGTGCCACGCCCCCTTATCCAGTGCCCCCTTATTTTCTCAGTAGAAGGATATGGATATGTAGTAAGTTCCTACCGAGTTTCATTGATGTGTGATGTGTAGTTCTAAAGTTATACACAAATCTGGAGTTTATAAAAAAGTGCCACGCCCCTTATCCTACGCCCATAAGATTTTACCAGTGGGACGACACATCCAAGAGGCGACTGCATACGAAATTTCAATGCAGCACGACCTTTAGTTCCAAAGCAAATCGAGATCAAAAATTTAGTTTGTATGGGGGGTGCCACACCCCTTATCCTACGCCCATAAAATTATACCAGTGGGACGACACATCCAAGAGGCGACTGCATACGAAATTTCAATGCTGCACGACCTTTAGTTCCAAAGCTAATCGAGATCAAAAATGTTGTTTGTATGGAGGGTGCCACGCCCCCTTATCCAGTGTCCCCCTTATTTTCTCAGTAGAAGGATATGGATATGTAGTAAGTTCCTACCGAGTTTCATTGATGTGTGATGTGTAGTTCTAAAGTTATACACAAATCTGGAGTTTATAAAAAAGTGCCACGCCCCTTATCATACGCCCATAAAATTTATTGATTCATGTATTGGGCTCTAGATTAGGCATGTATGCAAAGTTTCAGATCTCTAAGTAGTCGGGAAGTGGGTGAAAAATTGATTACTAGATTTGACGACATACAAACATACATACCTGATTTGAACCTAATATAAAGCTTATAAAAAGTGTTTTCACATGACCTTTGCTAAGACCAATAATTTAATTGTCTCTGATTTCTCAATCTCAAGTTTATCCCTGCCAACTGTTAATGAGTTTCGTGATCTGGGCGTTATATTTGATGCAGGGTACTCGTTTGTAAATTATCTTAACTACATATATCATTCCCAAGGCATTTTCGAACCTGGGTTTCCTACGTAGATATAGTTCCGATTTCAAAGACCCGTATACCCGGAAATCTTTATATTGTTCTCTAGTTCGCTCGAAATTAGAATATGCATCAGTTATCTGGGATCCTATTTATATGTCGCATTCCTCTCGTGTTGAGAGAGTGCAGCGGAAATTCCTCCGCTTCGCTCTTTCGCCCCTCCGGTTTTGTGACCCGTTGCCTTCATACAGTGCTCGTTGTCTCCTTATAAATTTAAAATTTTTTGAGAATAGAAGATCCATCCTTCTTCTAATGTTTGTATTTGATCTCCTTCGTGGTAAAGTTGATTGTCCTGCGCTATTAGAGTCTATTGCTTTCCTGGTCCCGCGTAAAAATCTGCGTGTTGTGCTACCGTTTCATGTGAAAGTTGATCACTGTAATTACGCGCTTTTTGCCCCTATTCCCAGAGCCCTGACTCTGTTCAATAAAGTCACGAAGACTGTGGACTTAGATTTCTCACTCCCAAGACCCATCTTCAAAACAGCTTTAGATAGGTATTTCAGTTAATAAATTGAATCTTAATGGTCTTATTATTGTCATTGTTATTTGCATTGTTAATTATCTTGTTTTATGTTCGAGTTGTTTGGATTAATTTATGATCAACTTTATGTACTATTTATATATATAGATAGTGGACCCGGCGAACTTCGTTCCGCGCAAAAATGATTTTTTTATTGAAATAATTTAAAATATTAATTAATTGAGACATTTTTCGAATGCAGTTGAATTCAATATCATATTCTATGCAAGGCGAATCGGAAATTGTATTCATTTAAGCTCGAATGGCATATCTTTTGGGATCTTCGGAACTCTCGGAATCAGAACTTCATCACCTTTGAACTTTCGTTTGAGTACCGTCATGTTAATCATATTTCCCATGGGTTTTCTCAGCACCAAACGCGTTCCGTAGTTCATAGTTTTGGTTGGCTCAGATTTCGAAGCATGATGACTACCGAGACAACCTTCGGTTGTAAAATGTGCGGTGGCAAGCCAGGCAGATCCAATGAGTTTAAAAATTCAGTTGAATAGTTTGTTGATTCGTCTTCATTTCTTACACAGTCTATGGATTTAAAGGGACGCGGTGGACCAACGATTTGACATTGAATGGTGAAGCTTAATTGATCCACATCCTTGTCTTTGCCGCAAAAATTGTTCGTTCCCTGAACCAATTGTGATTTTTGTGGTTAGCAATGATGTTCGGGAACACTTTGTAGATGAACTCCTCCTTCGTTGAGACGAAATTGCAAAAATTCAGCGGAAACGAAATCAATCTGTTCGATTCGTCGACAGGAACATGGCCATTACCGATAGTCAGCGATTGCTTAGAGAAATCTTTAGCAATGGATCGTTTAGCAGTGCAACTCGCATATTTCTCGTCAGCTGAAGTTTCTTCACATAGCGCCACAAAATCGATCATTTGAGGCAGGCTTTTATTTCATCGGCCGCGGTCTATCTTTGAATGACTTTGATTGGAATGTTTTTTTTTTCGCTTAAACCAACACTCAGGGGATGCCCCCTATACATGCAAAGTACGTCTTCTCAAATATAAGCCACCATTTCCATCATGCCTTCATTAACGTATCGTACATTTACTTCTGTTGGGGATACATTCGTTGAAACTGATTGGTTGAATGCATCTCGATAGAATTTACGTTTCAATTCTCGATTGAAACCGTCGTTTATTCCACGACATGGCGTTGGCATTCCCAACTTGATTATTGGTGCACATGAGGTAACACGTGTCTTCGATCAAAAACAAAGCCTGATTATGTATCTCCTGATTCACCTCGAAATCGGGATTCCTGAACTGACCTGTATTCGATTTGTCATCCTTGTACAACAGTTCACATGGATTCGATGGGAAGAATGTCGAAATAAGGATAGCAAATAGTGTGCATAGTCCGCTTTTACACGATGTGACTCGGCCCCGGAGACACGGAAGAATGTAGGAAAGAGGGGTGAAACGACAGGGGAACGCGCAAAATCGCTCGGGCAGCGATTGTGCTGCGATTTTCTGATTTTCTGACGTTCCTCTTTATTCGTTTTCGCGCTTCGCGCTGTCGACTGTAAATTAAAACTTGAAATCGAGTGAATACGTATTGCAAATAAACTGAAAAATTTACAGAACTTTACGCATAAAAGTAAATATAAAGAAGAAAATGAGCAAAGAGGGCAAAGGGCGTTCATGTGTTCAATATTTGTCAAACTGTTACCACAATATTTTATTTAAATAATTTTTTCCAAATAGATTCTAGTAATGAAAGATATTTTGAATATGGGTATTGAGCGCACAAGCTTTTATTGATAGTAAGATACAGGTGACTTAAAAAAAATTTATTTTCTACTTTTTAGTACATTAAATAAATTAAAGCTTATTTTTAAAAAGTTTTTTTTTATATAATTTTATTTTCTACTTTTTAGTCTTCCATAAATTCAATTTTAGAGCTCTGAAATTTTTCACAAAAAGAATTTAAAACTTCCAGAGCAGTACACAATATTTAGGGTATTCACAGTGTTTCCTATCGTCATATGTCATAACCTCAATTTAACAAATAATACGGCAGTGATCGACCCTAATATTCGTGGCATATTTGTGACGCGGTGAGTTGTTGCTATTTTGCCAGCAGGGCGCGGCAAGTAAGTTCCTATCGTTTATAACTATCGTTATAAACTGAAGCCCAAGTGTGTAGTTGCTTGAAAAGTGCCACGCCTCTTGTCCTACGCCCATAAAATTTTACCAGTGGGACGAAGCATCCAAGAGGGGCCTGTATACGGAACTTCAATGCTGCACGACCTTTAGTTCCAAAGCTATTCTATATAAACGATTTTGTTTGTATGGGCGGTGCCACGCCCACTTGTCCACTGCCCGTCTTATTTTCCCAGTAGAAGGATATGGATATGTAGTAAGTTCCTACCAAATTTCATTGATGTGTGATTTGTAGTTCTAAAGTTATACACAAATCTGGAGTTGATAAAAATGTGCCACGCCCCTTATCCTACGCCCATAAAATTTTACCAGTGGGACGACACATCCAAGAGGCGACTGCATACGAAATTTCAATGCTGCACGACCTTTAGTTCCAAAGCAAATCGAGATCAAAAATTTTGTTTGTATGGGGGGTGCCACGCCCCCTTATCCTACGCCCATAAAATTTTACCAGTGGGACGACACATCCAAGAGGCGACTGCATACGACCTTTAGTTCCAAAGCTAATCGAGATCAAAAATTTTGTTTGTATGGGGGGTGCCACGCCCCCTTATCCAGTGCCCCCCTTATTTTCTCAGTAGAAGGATATGGATATGTAGTAAGTTCCTACCGAGTTTCATTGATGTGTGATGTGTAGTTCTAAAGTTATACACAAATCTGGAGTTTATAAAAAAGTGCCACGCCCCTTATCCTACGCCCATAAGATTTTACCAGTGGGACGACACATCCAAGAGGCGACTGCATACGAAATTTCAATGCAGCACGACCTTTAGTTCCAAAGCTAATCGAGATAAAAATTTTGTTTGTATGGGGGTGCCACGGACCTTATCCTACGCCCATAAAATTATACCAGTGGGACGACACATCCAAGAGGCGACTGCATACGACCTTTAGTTCCAAAGCTAATCGAGATCAAAAATTTTGTTTGTATGGGGGGTGCCACGCCCCCTTATCCAGTGCCCCCTTATTTTCTCAGTAGAAGGATATGGATATGTACAAGAGGCGACTGCATACGACCTTTAGTTCCAAAGCTAATCGAGATCAAAAATTTTGTTTGTATGGGGGGTGCCACGCCCCCTTATCCAGTGCCCCCCTTATTTTCTCAGTAGAAGGATATGGATATGTACAAGAGGCGACTGCATACGACCTTTAGTTCCAAAGCTAATCGAGATCAAAAATTTTGTTTGTATGGGGGGTGCCACGCCCCCTTATCCAGTGCCCCCTTATTTTCTCAGTAGAAGGATATGGATATGTAGTAAGTTCCTACCGAGTTTCATTGATGTGTGATGTGTAGTTCTAAAGTTATACACAAATCTGGAGTTTATAAAAAAGTGCCACGCCCCTTATCCTACGCCCATAAGATTTTACCAGTGGGACGACACATCCAAGAGGCGACTGCATACGAAATTTCAATGCAGCACGACCTTTAGTTCCAAAGCAAATCGAGATCAAAAATTTAGTTTGTATGGGGGGTGCCACACCCCTTATCCTACGCCCATAAAATTATACCAGTGGGACGACACATCCAAGAGGCGACTGCATACGAAATTTCAATGCTGCACGACCTTTAGTTCCAAAGCTAATCGAGATCAAAAATGTTGTTTGTATGGAGGGTGCCACGCCCCCTTATCCAGTGTCCCCCTTATTTTCTCAGTAGAAGGATATGGATATGTAGTAAGTTCCTACCGAGTTTCATTGATGTGTGATGTGTAGTTCTAAAGTTATACACAAATCTGGAGTTTATAAAAAAGTGCCACGCCCCTTATCATACGCCCATAAAATATAATATATAAACGATTTTGTTTGTATGGGCGGTGCCACGCCCACTTGTCTACTGCCCGTCTTATTTTCCCAGTAGAAGGATATGGATATGTAGTAAGTTCCTACCAAATTTCATTGATGTGTGATTTGTAGTTCTAAAGTTATACACAAATCTGGAGTTGATAAAAATGTGCCACGCCCCTTATCCTACGCCCATAAAATTTTACCAGTGGGACGACACATCCAAGAGGCGACTGCATACGAAATTTCAATGCTGCACGACCTTTAGTTCCAAAGCAAATCGAGATCAAAAATTTTGTTTGTATGGGGGGTGCCACGCCCCCTTATCCTACGCCCATAAAATTTTACCAGTGGGACGACACATCCAAGAGGCGACTGCATACGACCTTTAGTTCCAAAGCTAATCGAGATCAAAAATTTTGTTTGTATGGGGGGTGCCACGCCCCCTTATCCAGTGCCCCCCTTATTTTCTCAGTAGAAGGATATGGATATGTACAAGAGGCGACTGCATACGACCTTTAGTTCCAAAGCTAATCGAGATCAAAAATTTTGTTTGTATGGGGGGTGCCACGCCCCCTTATCCAGTGCCCCCTTATTTTCTCAGTAGAAGGATATGGATATGTAGTAAGTTCCTACCGAGTTTCATTGATGTGTGATGTGTAGTTCTAAAGTTATACACAAATCTGGAGTTTATAAAAAAGTGCCACGCCCCTTATCCTACGCCCATAAGATTTTACCAGTGGGACGACACATCCAAGAGGCGACTGCATACGAAATTTCAATGCAGCACGACCTTTAGTTCCAAAGCAAATCGAGATCAAAAATTTAGTTTGTATGGGGGGTGCCACACCCCTTATCCTACGCCCATAAAATTATACCAGTGGGACGACACATCCAAGAGGCGACTGCATACGAAATTTCAATGCTGCACGACCTTTAGTTCCAAAGCTAATCGAGATCAAAAATGTTGTTTGTATGGAGGGTGCCACGCCCCCTTATCCAGTGTCCCCCTTATTTTCTCAGTAGAAGGATATGGATATGTAGTAAGTTCCTACCGAGTTTCATTGATGTGTGATGTGTAGTTCTAAAGTTATACACAAATCTGGAGTTTATAAAAAAGTGCCACGCCCCTTATCATACGCCCATAAAATTTATTGATTCATGTATTGGGCTCTAGATTAGGCATGTATGCAAAGTTTCAGATCTCTAAGTAGTCGGGAAGTGGGTGAAAAATTGATTACTAGATTTGACGACATACAAACATACATACCTGATTTGAACCTAATATAAAGCTTATAAAAAGTGTTTTCACATGACCTTTGCTAAGACCAATAATTTAATTGTCTCTGATTTCTCAATCTCAAGTTTATCCCTGCCAACTGTTAATGAGTTTCGTGATCTGGGCGTTATATTTGATGCAGGGTACTCGTTTGTAAATTATCTTAACTACATATATCATTCCCAAGGCATTTTCGAACCTGGGTTTCCTACGTAGATATAGTTCCGATTTCAAAGACCCGTATACCCGGAAATCTTTATATTGTTCTCTAGTTCGCTCGAAATTAGAATATGCATCAGTTATCTGGGATCCTATTTATATGTCGCATTCCTCTCGTGTTGAGAGAGTGCAGCGGAAATTCCTCCGCTTCGCTCTTTCGCCCCTCCGGTTTTGTGACCCGTTGCCTTCATACAGTGCTCGTTGTCTCCTTATAAATTTAAAATTTTTTGAGAATAGAAGATCCATCCTTCTTCTAATGTTTGTATTTGATCTCCTTCGTGGTAAAGTTGATTGTCCTGCGCTATTAGAGTCTATTGCTTTCCTGGTCCCGCGTAAAAATCTGCGTGTTGTGCTACCGTTTCATGTGAAAGTTGATCACTGTAATTACGCGCTTTTTGCCCCTATTCCCAGAGCCCTGACTCTGTTCAATAAAGTCACGAAGACTGTGGACTTAGATTTCTCACTCCCAAGACCCATCTTCAAAACAGCTTTAGATAGGTATTTCAGTTAATAAATTGAATCTTAATGGTCTTATTATTGTCATTGTTATTTGCATTGTTAATTATCTTGTTTTATGTTCGAGTTGTTTGGATTAATTTATGATCAACTTTATGTACTATTTATATATATAGATAGTGGACCCGGCGAACTTCGTTCCGCGCAAAAATGATTTTTTTATTGAAATAATTTAAAATATTAATTAATTGAGACATTTTTCGAATGCAGTTGAATTCAATATCATATTCTATGCAAGGCGAATCGGAAATTGTATTCATTTAAGCTCGAATGGCATATCTTTTGGGATCTTCGGAACTCTCGGAATCAGAACTTCATCACCTTTGAACTTTCGTTTGAGTACCGTCATGTTAATCATATTTCCCATGGGTTTTCTCAGCACCAAACGCGTTCCGTAGTTCATAGTTTTGGTTGGCTCAGATTTCGAAGCATGATGACTACCGAGACAACCTTCGGTTGTAAAATGTGCGGTGGCAAGCCAGGCAGATCCAATGAGTTTAAAAATTCAGTTGAATAGTTTGTTGATTCGTCTTCATTTCTTACACAGTCTATGGATTTAAAGGGACGCGGTGGACCAACGATTTGACATTGAATGGTGAAGCTTAATTGATCCACATCCTTGTCTTTGCCGCAAAAATTGTTCGTTCCCTGAACCAATTGTGATTTTTGTGGTTAGCAATGATGTTCGGGAACACTTTGTAGATGAACTCCTCCTTCGTTGAGACGAAATTGCAAAAATTCAGCGGAAACGAAATCAATCTGTTCGATTCGTCGACAGGAACATGGCCATTACCGATAGTCAGCGATTGCTTAGAGAAATCTTTAGCAATGGATCGTTTAGCAGTGCAACTCGCATATTTCTCGTCAGCTGAAGTTTCTTCACATAGCGCCACAAAATCGATCATTTGAGGCAGGCTTTTATTTCATCGGCCGCGGTCTATCTTTGAATGACTTTGATTGGAATGTTTTTTTTTTCGCTTAAACCAACACTCAGGGGATGCCCCCTATACATGCAAAGTACGTCTTCTCAAATATAAGCCACCATTTCCATCATGCCTTCATTAACGTATCGTACATTTACTTCTGTTGGGGATACATTCGTTGAAACTGATTGGTTGAATGCATCTCGATAGAATTTACGTTTCAATTCTCGATTGAAACCGTCGTTTATTCCACGACATGGCGTTGGCATTCCCAACTTGATTATTGGTGCACATGAGGTAACACGTGTCTTCGATCAAAAACAAAGCCTGATTATGTATCTCCTGATTCACCTCGAAATCGGGATTCCTGAACTGACCTGTATTCGATTTGTCATCCTTGTACAACAGTTCACATGGATTCGATGGGAAGAATGTCGAAATAAGGATAGCAAATAGTGTGCATATCTGACTTGGAGATGCAGAAACAATTGATTCAGCGATTGTCATGTCGCAATGAGTATCAGATGTTTGAAAAGTGCCATGCCCTTTTACCTATGCCCATACAATTTTACCAGTGGGACGACGCATCCAAGAGGCGACTGCATACGGAATTTCAATGCTGCACGACTTTTAGTTCCAAAGCTTTTCGATATAAACAATTGGTTTGTATGGGGGGTGCCACGCTCCCTTATCCAGTGCCCGTCCCATTTTCCGAGTAGAAGGATATGGATATGTAGTAAGTTCCTATCGATTTTCATTGATGTGTGATGTGTAGTTCTAAAGTTATACACAAATGTGGAGTTGATAAGAAAGTGCCACGCCCCTTATCCTACGCCCATAAAATTTTACCAGTGGGACGACGCATCCAAGAGGCGACTGCATACGGAATTTCAGTGCTGGACGACTCTTAGTTCCAAAGCTATTCGAGATCAAAAATTTGGGTTGTATGGGCGGTGCCACGCCCTCTTGTCCAATTCGATGTTTTAATAGCTATTCTGCTATTCGGGGTGGAGACGAATCCAACAAATCAAATATCATAAAAATGGGTCTAGCCGTTCTTGACTTATAAGCGTTCGAACATAAACATAAAGTTTCTTTTATATATATAGATATAGATTAGTTTTAAGTTCTATTGTGTTATCTTATTGAACTAGTCTGTAAGGATTTGTTGTCCATAGACTTAAATTTAATAAACTAAATCGATTGGCGTTCTCAGATTTCTTATATCTCCTACCGTTTTCGAGATATTCAGACCCTATTTTGTCGTATGTAGGCTAATTTTCAATTTTTGCGTAAATACATGTCGTTTGTGTGAGAAAAGTTAACATACGACAAAATGTATTCGCAAAAGAAGCAAAAAAAAATGTTCATCCATGTTTGTCGTATGTAAGATTTTTATACCCTACACCTATGGTAATAGGGTATAATAACTTTGTGCGAAAATTGTAACGCATTAAAGGAGACGTCCTAGGTATAGACATAAGTATATGAAAATGCTTAGAATCACTTTCTGTCTTGATTTCCGGTTGTCCGTCTGTCCGTCTGTCTGTCTGTCTGTCTGTCTGTCTGTCTGTCTGTCTGTCTGTCTGTCTGGCTGTCTGTTGGCGCAGGAGAGAAAGAAGGAGTTGTCCGATTTGGACCAAATTTGGCACACAGTCGCAGTGAACCTTCCACTATTTTAAGTTCTGAGATTAGCAAAATCACCCGAAGGACACGCCCAACGGGCCTGTAAGTCCCACTACCTCGGATTTTTTTCGAATAACTTGCTATAATTTGTCTAATTACTCATTCAAAAGAATAATACTTGGTATTTAAGGTGAGATGTAGACCCTCTGCAAAATACAAAAAAATGGGTGTGGTCCGCCCACTGTATAGGCGGCAACAATTTTCTGGTAAAATGGCTCTCAATTGACTACTTATTCATTAAAACGAATCAAATTTGGTTCCCAAGTTTAGTTTTAGGTCCTAGATGCCATATAAGAAAATGGGCGTGGTCCGCCCACTTTATAGGCGGTAAACTGAAAATCCTCATAACTTCCGTAATGTACACACCAGAGCATCCATATTTGGTCACTTCATTGCAGGTGAGAATACCTACATATTCTACAAAAATGGGCGTGGTCCACCCACCATGGGGGCGGTAAATTTAATATACCGATAATTTCTGTTGTACACCTGTCAGAGCATCAATATTTGGCATGTATAGTCCTATTAGGTATATCCTGTAGTCTGCCAAAAATGGGCGTGGTCCGCCCACTATGTAGGTTGTAAATCAAATGCACCCACAATTTCAGTGAATTATCACCCCAATTGGGAACATGGTGTAGGGTATTACTCTGTCGGTGAAACCCGACTGATACTTCCTTACTTGTTTTCGGTAAAATGGTTCTCAATTGACTTTTTATGAACTTAAACGAATGAAATTTGGTATTTAAGCTCAGATGTCAGCTCTACATGCCCTATGAAAAATTGGGCGTGGTCCGCCTGCTATATAGGCAGTAAACCGAAAATCCTCATAACTCCATAATATATATGCAAGAGCGTACATATTTAGTTACTTCATTGCTGGTAAGAATGCCTTTTGATTCTCCAAAAATGGGCGTGGTCCGCCCACCATAGAAGCGGTAATTTATATATACCTATAGTTACTGTCGTAAGTCGACCAGAGTATCAATATTTGAAATATGTAATCCTATTAGGAATATTTTGTAGTTTGTCAAAAAAGGGGCGTGGTCCGTCCACTATGTACACGGTAAATTTAATATACCCACCATTTCATTTCTTTCAGTGGTTTTTGACCCAACTCGGGTAGGGTATTATTTACTCGGTGAAACCCGACTGATGCTTCCTTACGCGATTATAAAAATACTTAATTTAAAAGATTTAAAAAGAAATACCGCTTCAACTTTGTACTATAACAATTTCTGTCTCCGGATTGGACAAACTAATTAAAAAGTTACTAAAGCTATATTTGGCAGAAACATTGCAATGTATATTATATTTGCAGTTTTTTAATAAAAAAGAAAATTTATAAAAATTTTTTCCTAGTATACATACGAAACATTTTGTATGGTAGGCAAACTAATTTGTTCGGAACGGTAGATACGACAATATAATACTGAATTCATTTGGCTATATCTTCCTAAATATCGAAAAGTTGATCTTTCGGAATAAACAGTATTAATAACACGCTTTCACTCTACAAAATACTCGATTTTCGGACAAATCTACCATGCCAAAAAAAATGGGGATACTTAAAACTTTAAATTGCATTTCCCAAAAAGTGAAAAAGTCAACATACGACAAGTATTGAATCAAGCGGCGAACTATCAATTAATGCGTTAACCAAAATTTCCAACCTGAATCGCGTTCGTTAATGCAACATAAGTTTCTGCAGGCAACCTGCAGGCGAAATCAGCTGATCGGGCAGTGGCAATTAAAATTGGCTGCACGTAACAATGTGCGAGACAATTATTTTGTCGCCCGTAACAATGTGCGAGACAATTATTTCAATTATTTTGTCGCGCGGAACAATGTGCGGGACAATTATTTTGTCCCGCGGGACAATGTGCGGGATAATTATTTTATCCCGCGGGACAATAAAGATAAGGTTTTTACTAACGCCTTCTGTTATATGTATAATAATGGACATTGTTATGTGTTTTGTAGATGAATCGCCGGGAGGCGCATTTTCGAGGTTTTGACCGTGGCATTTCCATGCTTCGTGCAACCGATGGACAAGTTGCGCGAAGGAGATTTGGTTAATATTGGTGCCATGCATGAGAAAGAAATGAATCCGGGGCTTTATGAAGATTTGGTTGAAAAGGCCTTACAAGTGAGTTTTTTGGCTAAATGTTTGGGCTAGTTAATTTAAAGGGAGCTTTAAGGCAAACTCAAAAATTTTCTTTTTGAAGTGATGCCACTGCATGAATTTGCCGCATTTACGAACGTACCTTATATGCACAACGAATACCAATAAGTTACTACAAATATGTAAAAAATCGTTTTTTCCCGAATTTGATGTATTGAAAAACGTGCACTCACAAAAAAGAAAACAAGTAAATATTTGTTTTTTAACATCTCTAAACTATTTGACTGTAAGCACATTGTATTTGTATTGTAAATACCCTTTAAATAAAAGTATCAAGAACGAAGTTCTAAAAATTTTTAAATATTTTTATTATTTTTCATGCTTTTATCCTTAATTTCAAAAAAAGATTTTTTCGTGTTTTTGTTTTATTTTTATTATACAGACTGTCCATTTATGTTCATAAACGCACTTATATTGGGACATTTATCTAATTTCTCGGCATCGATTTGAAAGACCTTAGATAATCGCTTCCAACTTTGCGCATCGAAATAATAAAAGGTTCCTCGCTCTTTTGTACCGTTTTTCTCATATTGATTAATGCCAGGAATTCGAGTTATCCAGATTTTTTCTTCTATGTGGTATCTCCACTCACGATTATGCCTGCAACGCCGAGAATAAAAAATATTTTAAAATTATTAACTTTTTATAAGATATTTGGCAAATAATTACAATTCAGCAGCAGCCATTAGTTGCATAATGTCACCGATATTCGTGTAGAACAAGAAGAAAAGCAAATCCTCCTGCAACTTTTTCAAAGTGGGAGAAGAGAGTTTGTCCCTTATCGCAAAGTTGATCAAGTATTCAGGTGGCACGTTGTACTCAACGTCTTGTGCTCTGTAATAATCAAAATAAACAAGGAAACATTTGTATTCCTTCATAAGGATCGGTGCTGTATAGCACGTACCGGCAGGGTTGATCCGCAAACGGTCCAGCGAATGTAGAATGCAAACTCTCTTGTGAAGTCAGGTTCAGACCCAGACCAGTTAAATCTGTTCCCAATGCTAAAGTAACTAAATTGGGATCTGATTCGGCTGCTCTTATAAATGTCAAGAGACCAACCATGCCAAACTGGTTATTCACCATACTCGTTGGGATGTTTGTGACCTTGCCTGCGAAAGAAAAGGTAAAGTTAAGAAAATTTTTAACGAATTAACCGAGAAATTGACACATGAATTACCATCGGGTGATGTTTGCACTCCGCTTTTCACCTGTTTGTCATTGCTGGAGTTGTCATTCTGATGATCGATGCCACTACCAACGCCAACACTGCTACCGCCAACACCGCTCCCAACGGCACCTAACCCACTGCCAACGGCACCTAACCCACTGCCAACTATTGAATTCATGGTTTTTTCCGTGCCATCCAGATTATTTTCTGTTATTCCCGAATTCGTTGTTCCATCAGAATTTTGGGTACCTGGTAACGCAGGGAAATCTTCATTGGACATCGTGAATTCCGATTGCTCCGATGTTGGTTGTTTCACCATGCCAACTAAAAAGTTAAAATAGAACATTCCCTCATGAACTTATGGAAGTGTTTATTTTCCTATAAGCTTATGCAATTACTTTTTAATCTAAACGATTAAAATAACAAAACAAATTAAAAATCCTTATATTCGGGGAATGAAACTGAAGTGAGGGAATGGGTCAAAATGAACTAGGCTGCGGTTTCAGGTTTGAGGTCTTTGTACTAGCTTTACAGTTGCCCACCAGACGTAAAAATAGAATTGTGTGACTAAATTTGATTATAAATCGTCTTTAAATGTTATTCTTCCGAAATATTATTATAATTATAAAAGCATTTTGAAATTGAACATCAATTAAAACAAGTAAGGAAGTATCAGTCGGGTTTCACCGACAGAGTAATACCCTACACCATGTTCCCAAGTGGGGTGATAATTCACTGAAATTGTGGGTGCATTTTATTTACAATCTACATAATGGGCGAACCACGCCCATTTTTGGCAGACTACAAGATATACCTAATAGGACTATATGACGCGCACAGAGCAAAAACGCAGTTTATAACTTCACAGGCCATGCGCGCAATGTGGCGAAAATTGACACTCGCTGCGTTTTTGCTCTGTGCGCGTCATATATGCCAAATATTGATGATCTGACAGGTGTACAACAGATGTGATCGGCATATTTATTTTACTGGTGGGGGGACCAAGCCAATTTCTGGAGAATTGAAAGGCATTCCTACCAGGAACGAAATAACCAAATCTGGACGCTCTGGTGGATATATTATGGAAGTTAAGAGGATTTTTCGTTTATCGCCTATATAGTGGGCGGACCACGCCCATTTTCTTGTATGGCATCTAAGACCAATTTATCAACTTGGGAACCGAATTTCATTCATTTATATTCGTAACTAGTCAATTGGGAGCCATTTTACCCGAAAAATTTTGCCGCTTATATAGTGGGCGGACCACGCCCATTTTTGCGTGTGACATAGATGACCGACCCCTTAACTTGAATACCAAGTTTTATTCTTTTCAATGAGTAATTAGACAAATTACAGTAACTTGAACGCAAAAAAACCGAGGTAGTGGGACTTACAGGCCTATAATGGGCGTGTCCTTCGACCGATTTGGCTAATCTCAGAACTTAAACTAAGCTAAGGTTCACTCTAACTGTGTACCAAAATTGGTCCAAATCGGACAACTCGTTCTTTCTATCTAGAGCGGACAGACAGACAGACGGACAACCGGAAATCAACAGAGAAAGTGATTCTGAGCATTTCTATATACTTATGTCTATACCTAGGACGGCTTCTTTAATGCGTTACAATTTTCGCACAAAGTTATTATACCCTATTACCATAGGTGTAGGGTATAATGATCTACAGGGTGGCTGATGACAGGTGCTACCAAAAAAACCAAATAAATTTTTTTCTGTCTGAATAATCAGTTCCAATTTTATACCCTACACCCCCTAAACCTATGGTAATACGATATAATCACTTTATGCGAAAATTGTAACGCATTAAAGGAGCCGTCCTAGGTATAGACATAAGTATGTAGAAATGCTTAGAATCACTTTCTGTGTTGATTTCCGTTTGTCCGTCTGTCTGTCCACGCAGGAGAGAAAGGAGTTTTCCGATTTGAACCAAATTTGGTACACAGTTAGAGTGAACCTTAACTTAGTTTAAGTTCCGAGATGAGTCAAATCGGTCGGAGGACACGCCCACAATGGGCCGGTAAGTCCCACTACGTCGGTTTTTTTCGGTTAAATAGCAATAATTTTTCTAATTACTCATTGAGAAGAATAATTCTTGGTATTCGAGTTAAGGGGACGGTCTTCTATGTTATACGAAAAAATGGGCGAGGTCTGCATACTATATAGGCGGAAATTTTTTTTTTATATTTAAACGAATGAAATTTTGATCCCCAGTTGAAATATAGCTTTTACATGCCATACAAGAAAATGGGCGTGGTCCGCCCACTACAGGCGGTAAATTAAATACACCCAAAATTGTATTTCTTTCAGTGGATTATCGCCCCACTCGGTTACTTGGTGTAGGGTATTACTCTGTCGGTGAAACTCGACTAATGCTTCCCTTACTTGTTTTAAATTGATTTTATTGATCTGTAAATTTTATGAAAATGGAGGATTGATAAAATGAGAACAATTTTGATTGTGCGCCGCTTTCACGCGTTGGAGCTCGTAATTTACGCACAAAGAGAATAAAGGCGCACGTTTGGCGGCATTCTTCCTATAATGAGGCTCGTAAATAAATTTGCCGAGCGTGGGACAATAGTAAGAAGGCCTTACTTATTATCGAAATTCCTCAGTTCGGACCCAGGCAACTATGGCTGCTGTAGCTGCTGCCATATAGGCCAATCCTAGAGTCGACAAGGAGCTTTTCTGCTCCAATGAATATCTGCAGGCAGTCATTGTAGACAATTATGCTTAAGGATCTAAACTTAGTCCCATATAAAATTCAACTAACAAGCAAACTGAACGAGATTCGCTTGAAATTTTCCGAGAAGATCATTTAAATGGCGGAAGAGGACGAAAACATCTTGCACTGCATTTTTATGTCTGACGAAGCTTATTTTCATCTAGTTCGAACCTATTAAAAATATACTACTTTTCCAATGGATAAAGAAAAAATAAATTGCACGAATTTAGCAAAAAGTTATTTGGGATTTTAATGTAGCAAAAGTAGTTCTTAATTTAAAAAAAGAATTAATGCATTATTAAAGGAATATTAAATTTAATATTTCATGCAATATTTAATAAACAATAATGAGTTATTCAGAGCAAAATTTAACTCTACATATCTCTTTAAAATTGCTACAATATATTCATGGCATATGCAGCGCTTTCATATAAAACAACAGCGCATAACAAACACATTTCGTCAAATAATTGCATATAACTAGTAAGATACTTAAGAAAATATTATGTAAGGATATCATGGAAAAACTCACAAGAGGTAAAGAAATTACCATAAGGTTTGCTCCCGGGTGGTGGCAGGGGATTCGTCTGAGGCAGTGATTGATCATTCTGGCCACGCACATTCGTTAGTGACGGAAATTCTGATGGATCAAGCAAGGCAGGCGTTGCCGTATCCCCACTGCCACCAAACACATTATGGAAATTATTTAAAGGACCACCGGAACCATAGCCACTACGACCGGATTGCATAAAATTGCCCATGTTTGACTGTGAAAAAAAAAATATGCTTATGTATACTCTATAAAACAAAGACTACATACGAATAAGAAGTTCGAAAAGTTAAGTGTTGCACGATACTCACCATGGGACCACCACCCAGACCCTGCATTGCGCGTCGATCCACAAACGCTCGTTGTCCGAAGATGTTCGCTCGGCCACCGCTCGTTAACGCAGGACCACCGCCGACAGACAGCTGCGCATTTCGGTTCGGAGAGAGTTGAGGTTGGTGTGTTTGTCCGTAATTTGCTCCACCTGCGGTACAGACAAATAATAAATACTTTTACCGTAGTAAATAACTAACGGAGGCAAATTGGTGTAGCTCAGCAATCTTACTGGTGGGGAACATGCCAGACGTTGGAGTTACATGACCGGATAACGAACTACCACCGAAGCCGCCTGTAGTTCTGCCCCCCGTTAGAGAGGCGTTTGCTATGCTTCTTGGGGGTTGTTGAAAATTTAAATTCGCCATTATCTAAAAGAAATATAAGTTAATATGCAATTAATACAATTTCATAAATTAATTGCACATATAACAAGAGTAAATTTAAATTTTTAGGACGCTTGATCAAAATGTTCGCAGATTAGTCAAATGTATGTGAGTTTTTACTAAAACGAATGCACGATCTATCTATAAGACAACAAGAATGAGAGTGAGCAATTCAACTACTTAATGTGAGCATGAGAGGAAATTAAAGGCTAGTCATGAGGAATGAACTAAAATCAAATACATGAAGTTGTAGTATATTTCAGGGATTCTTAAGCTTAAGTGCAAGAAATCAAATTCACAAAATTTTTTTATATTTAACGAGTAGAAGTAGCGGCCAATATAAAAATACCGACTCCATTTGGATTTTGAATTTACATTAATTTGATTTTATACATTAAATAATTAGATACAAATCTTATGTGAGTATGGCAAAAATTGATGTGTTCATGCCCCGCACAAATATTATAACATGAGGCTTTTGAGCCTGAACATGTTTTTAAAATACATTTTCCATCAAAATACTTTTATAATAAAGCATATTTGGATATGCAACCAAATTCCGACGTAAGTTTCCGCGCACACGGGCAGAACGTAGCAGTTATGTTCATATCAATCAACTGTTAAAAGTTTAAATTGCGCTTTCTGACAAAAACGATAACATTACAGCGTCAACGAAGCCAACGAGTGAGCCTATCACATTGAAGACAAAGTCATATCACTCCATATAACTCCAGGCATTAATCTAACAACCAACACAAACACACACGCACAAATTTCGAGTAAAAAAATTCACGAGTAAACAAGTTGGAGAAGATTATGTGTGCAAATAAACTCGCTCCTTAGCCACAACACAAAAAAGGAGCATTCAAGTGAAATGGAAGCAGCCGCGAGAGGCATGGTAACTATACCACGTACAGTGATGCTAGGGAGCCGACGGTGAAGAAGCACAAAAGTGAAATATACAAGAAGAGAGGGGTGGTCTGGTGATTGTGATGCCATGCTGTGCGAACGCATTTGTTATGGATGCGGTCGCAGGTCCACCAAAGAACCATCCCTTGAGAGAAAGAGAGGAGACAGATAATCAGATAATGGTCAAGAAGTGTCTTGGGTAAAAGCTAAGAAAAGCCAGAGGCATCGTTAAGGCTGCCTGTGCTTGTGGTCGGCATCTAATAAGCATATGCCGAGGCACTGACGAAACGAAGACGAAGAACAGAAAGCCGAGGCATAATTTTCGAAGGAAGCCTGCGTATTGCAAGGATACATGAATAGCCAATGTAGCCCGCTGCTACCTGTTCAAGCGACTATTTTGCACCACTTCAACACCAACATCAGAGAGAGGCATCAACCAGAGTGTGCATATAGTAAGTAGGTAGAATGTAATTGATCTGCGTTTAAACTTATCTATCATGCTGTTAATGGGAGGGCGATGTAAAGGAAATTTAAAGAATTGAACTGTTTGCGGATGAAACTACAAGTGCACTCAATGATTTGTTGTTGGTGGCAAAGAGAACCTTTTTTTGATCTGATCTTGTGGTGGCAGACGAACTAATGAAGAAGGCATGTAGAACTAATAGGCATGCGTTTGCGACAGCAAATTGGCAATTGGAATTTTAAAATGCACGGAAATATTTTACAGGAACTAGCGGTCGCTGGTGTAGTAGCGAACACTCACCTAAAAAGTTCTTTTCTACTCCTGCGTGCTCTGTTCGTACTTCCAGTTCTACTAAGCTTAATCGACTGCTAGGATCACTCACTGAGGTTGCAGCGCTCACCGCATTTAACATTCCAAAGCGGCACAGGGCACGTACGAAAAGTGCACCACCTTGATGCCTCGCTGCTGGAGACTCCAAAAACCGTTCACTGGCACGAGTTGGGCGGGAGACGTGTGGATCGCGTGTACCGTTGTAACCGAAATGTAGACAATATTGCTAAGCGAAATATCCCAGGAGAGGCGAGAAAGCGCGCGTAAAACCTTCCAATTTCTTGATTTTTGGAAAATCGCTTAATCGCTTCTGCCGTCGTTGCTGCCTTTGTTTTCGCAGTCACACAATTTCACCGAGTCCGAGTGGAAATTTTTTACCAATTTTGTAGCCCTTGCAACTGGCCAAGTGCTGGACAATTTTACAGGCTCCAGTGACAAATTGCTCACAGTTCACAATATTTTGGAATTTTTTGGGATTTGCGCTGAAATAAGGTAAAATTTACACAAAAAATCGTCCGCAAATTTCTGTGCACGAATACAAACACAAAAACGAAATACGAAATGGTCGCTTGTGTATGTGTTTGGATGTTCGAAAAAATATTCAATTTCGAAATGTTCGTGCTGCCACTTGGGAAACTACTATTTTATTAGTACATACTATTTCCTTATTAGTACCATTCCGTTGTAAAACCATTTGCGTTATTAGTACCAATTTTTACATTTAGGTTGTTACATGTGCTTAAAAACCAAGCGCAAAATCTCCAAATTTGATTGGTTAGCCAATCAACAAGCGCCAAGCCAAGCGCAACAGGAACCAAAATATATACATATATAACGAAAAAGTTTTTTAAATCCGTTGTTCCCTGATTATAATTTGTAATTTCTTGTCAAATTTATTATTTATTTATACAAATAATTTTTTTCCAAAAAAAAAACGTGCGCTTAGACCACACGGCTGAAGTAAAACTTTTTTTTATGTTTTTATTTTATTTTTGTTTGATTGATAATCATTATCTATGTTATATTGGTAATTCAACACTTTTAGTGGGAGAAATTTTATTTATTTAACTCAGTAATATTATTTCCACAAGTAACTTCAGAAATTGCGATGATTGTTTCTAGTAGGCTTGTGTCGTTCGCGAACTAAAGATCTAAAAGATCTGGTTCTCATATCTGAACTAGCTCTATAGGTCGTTCAGTTGGATGACCTAGATGAACTAAAGTCACATTAAAAGTCACTGATGAGGTTTTCTGGCAAAAACCGAAATAGCTATATGACCTGCCCATGTGAGCAATAATTCTAATTCTTTGTTGTTGTACACTTAAAATTGCTTTGTTTCAGAACAGAAATAGACAACTAAGTATTGTCATTTCTCTTTGGCAAGTCAGTCCGAATTAATTACTTTTTTTATATGTTATTGAAAGATCTCATATTTCATACATAATTTTTCCAAACGTGTTATTTTAAAGAAAGCATTTAAATGTATAAGCTTGAAGCTTTGTTTAAGTTGGTTTTTGTATTTTAGAAGATAACAAAATATGTGAATTGAATTTAATTTAACAACAAAAGTACAAATTAAAGTTAACTGTTCATAAATAAAATATTTTCCCTTATTTTTATTAAAATAAATGTTCTATTACTAACAAATTTTTCGAGAATGTTTTTTTTCGTAATTTTACGTAAACGCAAAACTTTGGCCGTTGACTTTAATACGTAAAACATATTACAGCTGTCAGTCCTTTGCATATTTCACTTTTTGCTAGTGCTGCCGTATAGTTTCGTGAAGAAAAAGAGCACGCTGATCATTTTGCTAGTATTAATATCTGTGGTCATATGCAATAACGACTTAAGTCGAAAACAACTGTTTCGAGAAAATGCAATTCGAAATTTGAAAATGCAGTGTGCACATAAACATACGTGCATGTGTTTTTTTTAAATAACTTTTTTTCTGAGATGGGTACAGATACCGGGGTTTGAACAAAATATGCGCATCAACGTCAGGAATACAGTGGTAACGTCAACTCAATTTCGTCTTAAGTCGACTTAAGTCGTTATTGCATATGACCACAGATATATAGCTGTTTTTGTTGAACTAAGGTTGAAGAGCAAGCACTTTTCTGCAACAAAGCTATAGCTGACATGTTTTTCAAGCTCCGTTACGCTTACGTACAAATTCGTTTAAAGTAAACGCATGTATAGAGCTCGGGTATAATAGGTTGTGTCAGCTGAAAACGGAAAAATATGTTACGGCTACACTAACTGAGCCATAAATTGTGACTAGTAGACCCCGCTTAACTACCAGACAAAATCGAACGATCTTGGTAGTGCATTTAAAATTTTTTCTAGAACAAATAGAATAATTTTAACGAACTAGTGAACTAGAAAATAACTAGTTCTAAAAGGTAACCTAATCCCAACTGAACTAATCGCTCAAGTGAACTAAACGGCACAACTCTAGTTTCTAGCGTAGAAACAATCGGCTTATGGTATGAAAAATATGAAACATACGTCTTTTTAAATTTTCAAGATACCGCGAGAAAACTGCGTCGATTGTAGTGCCATATCGTGTTGTGACTCATTGGGATTGTTGCTCATTCGTAGTTGTAATCATGCCATCATGCAGGAATTGGATAAAAGGTTGGGATTCTTCCTACGCGAAATTAAGGTTAATAGTTATTTCCCAATTCTTGTGAGCCTACTGAACCATATACGAGGAGTCTTCTGTGTGAGAAGCTGATAATATTTTGCACAGTATTATTGGGAGAAATGTAAACTGCAACCATTATTATATTTGTCCCATCTTCTAAAACGCAGTTTGCAGCACAAATATCTCCAATATCATTTACATTGCGTAAAAATATTGGTGTTATTGATATTAGCATAGATTGCAACACCTCCACCTCGAACATTGCTGCGTTTAAATTTAGCAACGATTACGATTCAATTGCCATTCCATTCTTGACACTTGAATTTCGGTCGGCAACAGAAATCGAAGAAATCGAAACAAATGGAATTTTGCCTTTTGCCTGAAACACAATTGCGACCACAACGCAGACCGCTGCGGTATTCCGCATTTTGGAACGAGTAGTCTTATGAGAACGGCAGGAATGGAACAGAACGGCCGACGACCATCGCAAAACGCAACGACCGACGATAGAACTGGTTCTAATTTCACGCTGCGTCCAATTTAGGGTTGCATTTTCCCAACAGCCGCAGTAATGATTTCATTGAATTTCATTACAGCTGCTTATAAGTTTTCTATTTTTAGAAATTTGAGAGACTTCCTCGTTATGGTTAATTTTAAGCGACCAAAGGAAACGCGACACGTTGGTCAAGTGGACAAACGCTTGGCTGCTGAAACGGAAGACCCGAGTTCAAATCTCAGGCGAGGCACATAACATCTAATAGAATAGAGTACAATTATTTTTTTTTATTATTATTTTTTGCATAACAGACCTGCCGAATCAGCATTGCTGCTACGGCCGTCATTTGGCCGACATGCCGTCCTAGGACATGCCTACAGATAAAAGATACAAATAAGTCAACGGCCGTGTGAGCGGGCTATGATTTGATAATTATACGCCGATTTAATATCAAGGAATGAAATAGTTTTAGTTTTTATTAATGAAAAGATTTGACGCAGTACAAAAGGAAATTCAAAGAGCAAGTGAACAGAAATTTCTCAAAGTAATTTCTCACATCAGTAGTGATGTCAGATATGCATATTGCTATCATTTAGGCTCAACAGGCCGTTTGCCGAATTTTGTTTACAGTGGCGTACAATTGTATAGAAATTGAACTGCCGACGACCGTTGATTGCAGTTTGTTTACTGCGGCAGGCCAAAAAAACGCATAGTTCTGCGAACGTGGTCGGTGTTGTGTTTCAGGCATTTGTTTGGCTTTTTCTGTGCTAAGCGGCAACACGCTCTCTTATATGTGCGCTCTCTCGGATCACGAAACAATTGACGTTACCTAATATCACCACCTGTTCGAAACTTGTTTCTTACGCAAAGTGCAATCAGAGACAATATAATAGAGAGATAATGCAATCTTGTTCTTCTTCACTGTTTCGCTAAATTTCAACGGATATTCGATGCTCGAACGACAAAACTTCAAAACCTACAATCCACGAAATCCAACCGAGCAACCGTCAGATTCGTCAGTATCGCTGCTGATGTCGAGCAGAACAGACCGAAGTGCGGATGTTCTGCTTGTTCTCATTTATGTTCCACCACGTGGAAAAACTGGTTTTGGGAAATTGCAATGGTGTGTGTGTGCTGTGAAATTAGCCTAGCATTTCTTAATTCTTTGCCGTCTTGTCGAATTTTCGTTTTGCCGACCGCAAATTGACAATTTGCTATTTGGCAAATAATATGTTTGCTTGCCTTTAAATTTTATCAAATTTATTTAAGCGCAGTGCATTTTTAAAATATTGTGCTTTATTTACCAATTTTTCATTAATTTAATTTGAACTGATATACATATGTATTTTGATAAAGCATTTATTCCAGAGTTTGCAGATACTTTTCGTTAAATATTTTTTAAGATCATATTTTTTTAAAGATCACATTAAATATACACTAATTAATCACATTAATCCAATATATATCCCTTTCAACCCTTATTTCTGTCCTTAAGCAGCATGCCCGACGGCAGCATTATTTGAGCTGCGCGCCCGTTTGTTTACATTTTTTATACACACTTGCCTGAGATGCTGTTTTGATTTGTGTGCGTGCGTATTTTTCGCCTTTTTGAACGCATTCTACCTATATAATAAGTATTTTCTATGTCGCGACCACTGCGGACGGCTAGGCTTGCAGGTGTTTGTGCGCGGTTGTCTATGATAGGAGGTCGCTTGCAGATTTTGTAATAAAGAAACGTCATCATGTTGTGGGAGAAACTGGCCTTTGTGATCTTTAAGAAATCGATGAGGCTGGTAAAAACTGAAAATTCAGTGTGATGCAATTGCATTTCTTTTTTTATTTTTAGGGCTGGTCATGTAATATCAAATTAAAATCAAAAGCACAAATTGTTCAATGTAATTTTTCAATATCACAATGCTTATACATGTTCAGTTGCCCGTATTTCGGTAAGAGCATAGAATGTCTCATCGATTTGATCATAAATACACAAAATAGTTAATTTATAATTGATAATTTAATCCGAAATACTTATCCCAAATAAATTTGTTGAAAAATATTGCGACCGTTGTTTTAATGAGCGAGTGAGCAAGTGATCTTGTAAACAATGCCATCACAGTTTTTGCTTTGATTTAAAATTGCTAAATCGGTTGAAAATTTAAAAAGTACGTTCTTTCATAAAAGCCTCCCTCAATTTCGAATTTATTTATTTTGTAAACGATTTCTTAAAGATCACAAAGGCCAGTTTCTCCCACAACATGATGACGTTTCTTTATTACAAAATCTGCAAGCGACCTCCTATCATAGACAACCGCGCACAAACACCTGCAAGCCTAGCCGTCCGCAGTGGTCGCGACATAGAAAATACTTATTATATAGGTAGAATGCGTTCAAAAAGGCGAAAAATACGCACGCACACAAATCAAAACAGCATCTCAGGCAAGTGTGTATAAAAAATGTAAACAAACAGGCGCGCAGCTCAAATAATGCTGCCGTCGGGCATGCTGCTTAAGGACAGAAATAAGGGTTGAAAGGGATATATATTGGATTAATGTGATTAATTAGTGTATATTTAATGTGATCTTTAAAAAAATATGATCTTAAAAAATATTTAACGAAAAGTATCTGCAAACTCTGGAATAAATGCTTTATCAAAATACATATGTATATCAGTTCAAATTAAATTAATGAAAAATTGGTAAATAAAGCACAATATTTTAAAAATGCACTGCGCTTAAATAAATTTGATAAAATTTAAAGGCAAGCAAACATATTATTTGCCAAATAGCAAATTGTCAATTTGCGGTCGGCAAAACGAAAATTCGACAAGACGGCAAAGAATTAAGAAATGCTAGGCTAATTTCACAGCACACACACACCATTGCAATTTCCCAAAACCAGTTTTTCCACGTGGTGGAACATAAATGAGAACAAGCAGAACATCCGCACTTCGGTCTGTTCTGCTCGACATCAGCAGCGATACTGACGAATCTGACGGTTGCTCGGTTGGATTTCGTGGATTGTAGGTTTTGAAGTTTTGTCGTTCGAGCATCGAATATCCGTTGAAATTTAGCGAAACAGTGAAGAAGAACAAGATTGCATTATCTCTCTATTATATTGTCTCTGGTGCAATCCTGTGCTTTTTATAAGCTCTATTCGTATTCTATGATTCACATTGCTTGCTTGCTGCTATGTCGAAAAATACCCGTCCTAAAAGTATGCCATAATTTAATTTGGCAAGACAGAAAGATATAAGCTTTATATAAGCTCTAGTCATATTCTATGATTCACATTGCCTGCTTGTTGCTATGTCGAAAAATTTATCCGTACCCTGAATTTAGGGTCCTAAAAGTATGCCATACTATAATTTGGCAAGACGGACAGAACAGATTTCAGCTTTCTTGTTGCTATGTCGAAAAATTTATCCGTAACCAAAATTTTGGGTTAGCCTCCGCAAAGAAGTTTTACTTCAATAAATGTTATCAACCAGGTACACCTTGTCTTAATTTTTTGTATTTAGTTGTTGGAGTTGGTAGTTTTCATACCACATTGCCGACATGCCCCTTGCGCGTTTTTCATTTACTTGCGGTTAGTACTAACTATTTTACCTTTAGGACTTTTAATTTTGTGTTGGCAAAGCGGAGGAAGCGCGGAAATAGTAATGGCGAAAGCAAGAAGAAGACTACCGGCCGTGATATTAGTACCGGCTATGCAAAGTTGTCTGGGACAAGAACCAAAGAGTAAGAGCAGCAGTTGCAGCAGTTGTTACCGCGAGCTTCCTTTTTTAGGGTTCCGTTCCCCTAAAAGGGAAAAAACGGGAACACTTATAAGGTCACTTTTGTTTTGGGAGTGTGTATATAAAACGGCCTTATTTTCATCGTAGAGACCTGAAATTTTGCACGATGTTAGGTCTTAATTACCTAAACACATTTTCGCTATAAAAAGTTAAGAAATATTTTTAGAAATATTTTTTTATAATTTTTAAAGGTTTTCGGGTCGGACAAAAAAAATAAAAATATTTTTAAAACGTATCGTGTGGGGTATCGTTAGAAAGGGCTACGTTCATAGATTATAAAATGTATTTTTTTTTTTTTTATCTAAACGGGTTAGGAAGATATAGTTAAAAAGGTGAAAAAACAGGCCTGTCCCCACATGATCCCATCTGCGCACGCCATTTCTGAATCGAAAATTTTGATAAAATCAGGCTTACTTGATCACGCATGAATGAGTGGCTGCCCCTTTTTTCGAATTTTTAATTCTTAAATTTTTTTTTTAATTTAAGAAATTTGAAACGTCGAGGTGTCAACACGTATATTGTGCGCTCTTGTAAACTAAACACTAAAATATATTTAAAAAACACTTTCTTTTTAATTAAAATGCCGTGTATTTGTGCAGCAAGAGTCGATCGCCATTTGGACGATGAAAGCAAAATAAAATGCGCGATTTGCAATGAGTTTTTCCACTGCCATTTCGGCTCGGCGCTCGTCTATTTTTTCGCCACCGATTCATCCTAAAGCGCTGATCAGTCACCGCGTATCTTTTGTGAGCGGAATTAATCGTAACGGCAAAATTTGGGCCGTTCAGTGAAAATCGTATCGCAGCTGTGGCTCTTTTGCAGGTTTCTGTCTTGTTTATTGCTGCCGTGCTGCCATATAGTTTCGTGCACAAAGTAAGCACGCTGTTCATTTTGCTTTTGAGGTTAAATTTTACATTCTTTATAAAATCTATGACACAGAATTATCTAAATTTTTAGATATATTTATTGTGGTCTACTTTTATGAATGAATGTTAACAATAATAATCCGGTTTTTGTACTAAATTAAAATCGAAGAGCAGTGGCAGCGCTGTTTTTAGTACAAAGCAATGCCATTCTCTCATCCTCTCTGAGCATCAGAGCAGACGTAAACGTGTGAGAAAAACCAATTTGGATTATAATTTCTGCGTTACGCGCCGATTAAATACGCAATGAGCGAACGCATGTATGAGCTCGGGTAGGGTAGGTTTTGTCTGCGCTCCGATTAAATACGATACGCGGTGACTGATCAGCGCTTAACTCAACACCAACATCAACACAAGCAAACAAAGCTATCGAACTGCCGCCAAAACCCATCGGGAAAAATGAGTCATCAGCTTCTCCACAATTGGAACCTTCTTCGTTTTTACTCAAGCTGTTCGAGAAGCAGAGCCGGACAATGGAAGAACGGCTTGCAAAACAAAGCGATATGATCGCCTCTCAAGTTGCAGCTCAAATAAACGAAAAACTCACCACTGCAATTCAAGCGAGTGAAGAAAGAATTTTGGATGAACTCCGCCGCAACATTGCTGACTTTCGACGTGAGATAAGCGACGTCACTATGAGAGTAACCATCCTCGAAAAACAAGCTGCTGATGCAGCTTTGCTAAAAGCTGAGATCGAAGAATTAAAAATCCATATTGAGCGTCAGAAAAACTCCACTGTTGCCTGTGATTTCTCCATCAATGGTATTCCACACAACAGCAACGAAAATCTTATGGAAATATTTAATAACATATGCACGTCAATTAACACTGCGATGCCTAATGTCAACGCAATCTTTCGTCTAAAAAGCTCAAGATCTACGCACAGTAAGAGAGACGTACCCATCATGGTGAAGCTTTCTTCGCCGTATGACCGAAATCACTTCTTAAAATCGGTTGCACTTTACCGCCGCGCAGGCAATGGCCTGCTGCGCTTACATCATGCTGGCTTTCAATCACAACAGCCAATTTATGTCAACGAAAGCTTAACTAAAACTAACTACACAATTCTGCAAGCTGCCCTGCGACTCAAAAGACAAAAACAACTTGTAGCTGCTTTTACTCTCCGCGGCCAAGTTCATGTAAAGCGTAGAGAAGGCGAAAGCGCGGAATGCATGGAGAACATTGAAAAACTGCAGGCATTTATTGCATGCCAATTAACGGAGCAACACAACAACAACAACTGCACTGGTGATGTTCAACTTTTTCGTGAGATCACTACCTGAAGCTGTTCTATTCACTTTTTGTATGCCGCTACTTGTTATGAAGCGGCAACGTATATTCAATATCATTTATTTAAGCTTACTCACATATTACCTTTTCTATTTTTGTTTCATCTTTCGTAAATTTCTTTTTATTTTGTTTACATCTACTCGTGGATCAAGTTTATTGCAACGAATATCTATGAAGAATGCACGCGTTTTCACACACATATTTAACTATGATTCTCACGGGTAATCATTACAGTTCCAAAGACAATGTATTTAACATGATACGAATATTATGCAAGCAAAGAAGCGGTTTGAAGATCTGCCACATTAATGCACAAAGTTTAGTCAATAAAATAGATGAATTGAGGTATATTTTTGAAGATTCTGATGTGGATATCATTTGTGTTTCTGAGACATGGTTCAATGCCGAAATGCCAAATACGTTGTTTATGCTAAATGGTTTTAAAATATTTCGATCCGATAGAAAGAGGCATGCTGGAGGTGCGGCTATTTACGTGCGAAACAATATCCCCTGCAGACTTATACAAAAATCTGCTCCAGACAGCGCAATTGAATATGTTCTTATCTCGGCCTCAAATGGTCCCAACAAAATGCTCATTGGCACTGCCTACCGTCCTAATCGTAATGTAGATACTTCATCTTTCATAAGCGTTATTGAAAACTTATCTTTATCTTTCTCGCACATTGTAATTGCAGGTGACTTTAACAGCAACGTAATTATAGAAAGACAATTAACTAATGACATGCGCGATTTAGGACTTTTCTCAGTTAATACTTCTTCCCCTACTCATTTCACAACTTCAACCAATACTCTTCTGGACCTCTTCTTTGTAAATGACCCCACCAAAGTAATTCTCTATGATCAACTATCTGTACCAAATTTTTCCAAACATGATCTTATCTACCTTGTTTTTGACTTTCACGTGGAAAATAAGCCGTGCTCTTTCAGCTTTCGCGACTTCAAAAACATTGATTATTACCACCTGGACCTAGAAACTCGAAAAATTAATTGGAAAGTCATCTATGGCATGCCATTGATTGAAAATCAGGTTAGGTACTTGCAGCAAAACATTATTAACCTCTACAATGAATTCGTACCTATAAAAACTAAACATGTTAGAACTCAGCAGAAACCGTGGTTTAACAGTTCGATTAAAAAGCTGATAGGAAAACGACACGCCTCTTACAACCGTTGGAAGCAATTCAAAACCCCGGAGTTATACGATGAATTTAAAGAAATGAGGAAAAAGGTAAACAATGAAATAACAGCATCAAAGAGATATTATTATAGTAAAAAATACAAATTGAATCAAAGAAGGTGTGGAAAGAAATTCGAGACATTGGAGTAGGTAAAAGCCTGTCTGCGGTATGTGATTCCTATGTGAATGACCTAAACAAAAATTTTATTAATATTCCAATATCTACAGTTGATGAAAATGCTTATGCAAATGCAAGTGGTTCCCCATCCTTCGCCTCCTTCGAGTGATGTACTGTCTAGCCTTTTATCAATAAAATCAAACGCCGTAGGTTTTGATGATATCCATCCGCTATTTCTTAAAATCTTATTACCTGTTGTGCTTCCATACATAACCTACATCTTCAATACAATTCTTACAACTTCTATCTTTCCAAATTGCTGGAAACTTGCCAAAATAATTCCAATACCTAAATCAGGCAGTGAATATCGACCAATTGCCATTTTACCCTATATGGCTAAGGCCTTCGAAGTGATCATACAACGTCAATGCAGCAAATTTTTATATGACAATAGGCTACTTACTGATAGGCAGTCTGGGTTCAGGGAAAAGAGGAGTTGTGTTACTGCACTAATAGATGTAAGTGAAGAGATTAGGAAAGGGATAGATGATAACAAAATAAGCTTCTTAATTCTTCTCGATCATTCTAAGGCCTTCGATACAGTCGATCACGGTATCCTCCACACCAAACTGATTAAGATGTTTAATTTCTCCTCCACAGCGGCTAGCCTCTTGCGGTCTTATCTCTCCAATAGATCTCAAGCTGTTTCCGCCAATAACATGACATCAGAGTTTTTGCCGGTTAACAGGGGAGTCCCTCAAGGTTCTGTCCTTGGACCTCTCCTGTTTTCAATCTATGTTAATGACTTGCCCAATGTTCTTCAAAATTGCAATGTCCACATGTACGCTGACGATGTCCAATTGTATATAAGCTGTAAGCGTGATCATATTTCTAACTGTGTATCATTAATCAGCAATGACCTTGTGAGTATAGCAACATGGGCGGGTAAAAATGGTCTATGTCTAAACCCAAAAAAGTCGAAGTGTATCGTTATCTCCAAAAAAGGTTTGATGTTTCTGAATTTCCAAAAATTATTCTGAACAACACCGCAATTGATTTTGCTGATTCAGCTAAAAACCTTGGTGTAATCTTTAACAGAACATTAACTTGGGTGACACACATTGGCAGTGCAATCGGCAGGGTTTATGGCATGCTTAGGGTTCTAAGGGTCTCACAGCACTTTACACCACTTAAAATTAGACTCTTAATCGCAAAAGCTTACATTCTCCCCACTCTTCTTTATGGGTGTGAAATTTTTGCCAATTGCGACTCTGTAAGCAAGCAAAAACTCAATGTAGCATTCAATAATATAGCTAGATATGTTTTTGGCCTAAAGCGATCTGATCATGTCTCTCACTATGCAATAAAAATCTACAACATGACTTTTGATAACATACTACAATTTCGTACTTTACTCCTACTACATAAGTTGTTATACACTGGAGAGCCGTCTTACTTGCACGATCGTATCACTGTTTCACGTTCTAATCGGTCCAATTTGCTTATACAACTACGACATTTCTGTTTGACGTCCGATAGGCAATTTTATATATGTATTCGCAATTCGTCTTTGGAACTAGTTCCCCCCCTCCTTTAGATTTATTGAAAACGCAGTGCAATTCAAAAAATGTTTATCCACTCATCTATCTTCGTTGCAATAGCTTAACTCCTTTTTAACGCTATTTTATCCTCACGTTTATGTTAATTATCGATCTCTTCTTTAAAATCACTTCTGCTATTTCCTTTTCTCTTTATCCCAAAATTTTAATTAAATTGTTATTAGTTACTAAGATATTTTAAATTATATATTTAATTATTATTCATTAAATTGTTAATTTAAATCGCATGATGCCAGTGCAGTAACCATAAGGTTCTTACCTTGTTGCACTGGTATAAAAACTAATAAATAAATACAAATACAAAGATGACCCCCTCCGAAAAAAATTTTTATTGTTTATATCGAGTGGGATATCATTAGAAAGGGCTACATCCATGGATTCCAAACATATTTTTTTTATAATTTTAGGTGAAGTGGTTTCGAAGATATAGCACAAAATGTCGAAAAAATTACCATACCCTCCCTTGCCTTTCTACATTTCTTAAGCTAAAATTTTAATAAAATCAGAGTTAGTAGATCTTTAGTCATAGATTACTGAAAAACTGCAGCTTTTTTCGATTTATTTGTTTTTCTATTTTTTAAAATTTTATTTAAGATTACCATAGTAAAAAATTTCCTCAACGAAAAATTTTTTTTCTCTACATATTGTGGGGTATCGTTAGAAAGGGCTCCGTCCGTGGATTCCAAAAATGTTTTTTTTATAATTTTAGGTGAATTTGTTTCGAAGATGTAGGTCAAAATGTCAAAAATTTTATGGCCAGACGGGCAGAGAAACTAAATTCGAAGGCTAAAAAGGGTATTTCTGGTACGGAACCCTCAGTGAGCGAGCCCAACTCGCACTTGACTGCTTTTTATTATTATATAATGTGATTTGCTTGGCTCTCTGTACAATATTATAAATTTATTTGACGTTTTATTTTTTGGTTTTGGTAGTAGTTGGTAGTTGGTAGTTTGGCTCAGAATATTCCACATTGCCGACATTGCATGTAAAGCGCTGATCAGTCACCGCGTATCGTATTTAATCGGAGCGCAGACAAAACCTACCCTACCCGAGCTCATACATGCGTTCGCTCATTGCGTATTTAATCGGCGCGTAACGCAGAAATTATAATCCAAATTGGTTTTTCTCACACGTTTACGTCTGCTCTGATGCTCAGAGAGGATGAGAGAATGGCATTGCTTTGTACTAAAAACAGCGCTGCCACTGCTCTTCGATTTTAATTTAGTACAAAAACCGGATTATTATTGTTAACATTCATTCATAAAAGTAGACCACAATAAATATATCTAAAAATTTAGATAATTCTGTGTCATAGATTTTATAAAGAATGTAAAATTTAACCTCAAAAGCAAAATGAACAGCGTGCTTACTTTGTGCACGAAACTATATGGCAGCACGGCAGCAATAAACAAGACAGAAACCTGCAAAAGAGCCACAGCTGCGATACGATTTTCACTGAACGGCCCAAATTTTGCGGTTACGATTAATTCCGCTCACAAAAGATACGCGGTGACTGATCAGCGCTTAAGTATATGTACCAATGTTATCAACCAAGTGCACCTTACGCTATTTAGATATAGAGGGTGTTGTTTCAAAATTGTTCGCTCAGAAATTCGAAATCTTCTTTGGTTCCTGTCCAAGATGTACTAAGATGAGGCCGGTACTAATTTCCATTTTCGATTAGTACTTTATTTAGCACACAGCGCAAAAATGGGTAAAATTACCTATAGTGCATTTGCGTAACCGCTAACGACCTTAAAGCGATAGTAATGTCATCAATGAAAGTCACGACATGTCGAATTTCCGATTCCATTCTTTGCAAGAGCCCGATATTCCAGTGGTGCGTGCGCTAAAAAATTTTGACAGCTAAGTTGAACTAGTGCAAACATATGAAGAGAGTGCCAATGAGCGAGCGGTGCGTTATACGCAAAACGCAGAAAGTTTACCAACTTTCAACTTTTGCTGCACTCTTTTACTTTGACAGCTCATAAACAGCTCACATACACACTTTGTGGTTGCCATCAGTGTGAAATAAAGGTGTGGTAGCTGAATATATTTTTATGTTGTACTTATTTCAATCAATATTAGGTTTAAATGATATATACACAATATTAAAAGTTTATATAGTTATAAACTTGTGACGAAATATGTTCTGTAAATTATTTAAGAATGTTTGCTGGTCAAGTTGTAAATCGCCGAAATGTGGTGACTCTCTTTGGAACTCACGCATTCTGTACATTGGAACAGCTCAAGTGCGTTTCAAGTTTTTGCGTTTACGCAATTGGAATCGGGCCATAAGGAAAAATATTGCATGCATAATTTTCAATATATCAGTGCCGCGATATTTGCATTTTCAATTCAAAGTGGGAAGTGAAATTGTGGGTTCTAGTAAAACTGCAACTGTGACAACTTTGTTATGGGATCTCTTTTAATATCCTTCTCAACGCTTTGACTGACATTCACTCCCTGCAGTTTCGTTGCATTGAAAGTGCATTTTTAAAACTTTAAAGATTTTACAGCTTTTCCGCTCATTTGTATAAAATATACGTCATATCACCATATCACGCTCAGATTCCTCTTCACATCAAATTTTTTTAAAAAGTACTGCTAAAATATTTTCAAACAGCAGTACTATCTACTAGAAAGTCATTATATCTGTATATCTGTGGTCACAAGTCATAACCGCCTAAGGGCCGTTTTCTCAATGTCTGGTTAGTTTCACTCTAAAGCTTTAAACGCAATCAAATCGCGAGGCGAATTTTACGCGGCGAACGCGCGCCGTCAAAATTAAAACACACAGCAGTGCATGTGATTGCCCACAATGACAACGCTATAGCGCGCTAGCGTAGTTCACCTCGCGACGATTCGCCTCGCGATAGAACAAATTATAATTTTGTCACTGCCGCCTCGCGAAAAAATCAGCTGTTCAGCTGTCGGTGGTGAAAAATAAATAAATTGAAGTAAGGAAATTGTAAATTTTTGTGCGGAAACTATTTTTATAGTTTCAGAAATCGGAAAATTTGTGAATTCGTGATTTCTGTGCTTGTTGTGGGGATGATTTTTTTCCGAATCAACTGATGCGAATTTCGCTCTGATTCTGTTTCACTGGGCGAAATTCCACGACGACTGCCATCAAGACGCCATTGTTCGCCGCGTAAAAATCGCCTCGCGATTTGATTGTGTGTTTAAAGCTTTAACCAGCGGATAACTAATAGCCCCATAGTAGTTTACCTAGCAGTTCAGAATTTTCGTTTTCACCATGTGCTGGCTAACAATGTCTTAGTTAAGGGAAAACCGTAAAAGATATGACTTTTGTTCTAGTACGTTTGTTGTCAATATAAATCGGAAAATAAATTTCCGAAAGGTTTTCAGTGCACAAATTTTTAGCAAAAGAGAAAAGAAAAACTGGACGCACGGATAGCGCCCAGTGGAAGAAGAGCACTGATCCAATAGTTTAGGAGCTTGGCGCGCTCATTGGCTATTTCTCTTCTTCATTTCCTCTCGTATAATCATTGTTTCTCACTTCAAAAATGCGAAAAAACGTAGTTATTTATATTTTCTATATTTCCTGCATTAAGAATATAGCAATATCAAAACGTCTCTTTTTATAAGCTGTCAAACAGCAAGCCGGTTAAGGTAACCGGCACCGTTTGTGTCCGTTAACTTAACCGGCAGAGCAACTTTGACCAAATATTGACAACACAAATATTAACAACACAATGGCACTAAAAACTATTCAATTTTGTCCTAACTCGAGTAAGGCGTTATGGTTTGTGGCCTCATATATTTGTATATATGTACATGAAATTTGCACAACAGCCCATGCAACAGAGACCCAGTGTTCGTTCTATTTTAGCTCAAGTATACGGAGCCTACATATTTATTCTATAGCCGTATCCGAACGAGATTGCAGTTTTTTTGTGGCATCCATACGACTGTACGGTAGCGACTCCACACATCAGGCACAGATTACTACCAGATATCCAACTGTCCGTCCAGGGAACAAAAATTTTCATTTTTTTTGAAAAATTCCTCACACTGATAGCGTACGTGTGATTCGCAATGTATTTTGTTTTTGTAATTCCTAACAGAGTTGCATTCACAAAAATTCCTTTGTTTACATTTCGGACCAACAACTGTCAAACCTCAAAAATTTGTTCGCAGTGGGTTGGGAATTCGACACAGCGGATAGCGCTTACTTTACTGCTGACTGCACCTACTTTACAGCTGATCGGCATTTTATGGGGATACAAATAAATTGCACGACACGGCTATCGACTACTGACACCTTCGAGTACTCGGTTCCCATGCGACAAAAGCAACAAAATAAAATAATTGATGTACACACAAAATATCAGCACATATATTCAAACTGAAATAAGAATCAAATTGTTACAATTATATAAGTTTAGACGAATACTGATGGAATACTTATATCAAAAACACCGAATACCTGGCTACCCGTAACCAAATATGGATAAACTCTATCTTATTTTTGTGAATGTAGTGGTGATTTTTTAGCGCTAGTGGGAGAGTTGGATATCTGGTAGTAATCTGTGCATCAGGGACTGAGCCACGGCTGCGCATGCACATGTAGTTAACCTAAACCACAGAATAGTCAACAGAAGTGTAACTGAATCAGCTGATCGAAAATATTGCACTTTTTTTGCCTCACACGTACACTGTCCGTGGGGGCAAAGGTCCAGCTGTTTGATGTTAAAAGTTAATTGGGTTAGTGCTAGAATTTGTGACAGTATTGGTTAGATACACTTCTGGTCTCTTCTGTGCCTAAACTCTCTAAATATAAAGTAACAAAACAGTTAAAATGCAAAAAATAATTACCAGTTAATAGATGGTTGTAGTGCAAACTATGAATGTCTAGTCGAGGCTCCGGTCCAGAGTTTCGGCACAACTCGGTTTAAAAAGGACCGAAGTTTTTGTGTATATTTTCACATCATGAAACAATTTATATTTGAATTGCGAATTTATTGTCCAAAAATTTATTCTAATTTATTTTTGCATACTTAGTCTTTTGGAACTTTGCTATTAGCGGTGTTTGGACGATCCTACATGTCGTCCAACATGGCTTGACGGCAGGAATAACTGTACACGTGCCGCTGCGTATACACGGTCCCACATGTCGTACAACATCACTTTCTTCAAGTTGGCAAGCGAGACGCACGCATACAGCCAAAGCCTTTTAACCGACGGCAAATGAGACTTTTGAAAAAGAATGGGCGTTCTCAGCTCTCGTCGATAGCGTTCGACTCAATTTCTTTTAGTTTCTTTAAAAGCACTACATACACTTTATTTTGTGCGTTTCTATTTTTATGAAATCCGCCCTTAATTTTCCAAGTTTCAGGAAAATTATTTATTTTATCTCTTTTTTGCATAGCATTCATTGTCATAGTGATGAACAATGAAATGCTATAGCATTACAATTATAAAGCCAATTTTTATTCATTTAATTTAATACAACCTTAAGTTTTTGTAATTAATGTAATTTTCAAAGTAAGAACCAAATGCAGGCTGCAGCTCATTGAAATTCTTACTGTCCGTTATCATGTTAACAGCACGGACAATTTCTTAAAGTGACAAAATACACTAGGCTTGACCAACATGTGTTTACACAGGTTGGGTGGTTTGACAAGCGAGCAGAAATATCAAAAATTTTTGAAAACCATCCCACATGTGTGACAAGCGGTTGTTTCTTGCGTATACACGATCCAACATCGCGGCTTGTCATACTTGTTGGGCGACATGTAGGACCGTCCAAACCCCGCTAATCAGACAAACGGACTTTTCTATTATACTTCTTATCGAAGCCGAAAGTTCTTATTCTCCGGCAGAAATACCACATTAAATTTTAAATCTGAAATTTATTTTTAATTGTTAACAACTTTTAGTATCGTGTAATAGAGGTTGTTTTAATATTTGTTACGTGAAATATTCCCCTGGTCACTAGTATTCGTATACATTCGTATTCGGTTCATAACTACCTTCTGATGCAACGTTGGCTCCACGAAGTTGAAAATCTAATTTTTTATGTTCATCCAATTCAATCCGCCATTCATTCGCGACGGGACCGTAGTTGGAGCAGAGGCGATATATTTCCTGCAAGTGAATTTTTCGAAAAAATCATTTAAAAATTTCTGTGCTATCACAAATAATAATACATTCTACATTTTAAACAACGTGATAATAATACACACATAAATTGCAGGAATCCGTGAGAACGCGAATTCATTCGGCGAATCTGATTTGAACTGAGTAAAAAAGAAAAAAGCAAGACTCAAAATGGCACTGAGCGACGCAGATGTCCAAAAACAGGTAAAAATTAATTTTTGAGGTCTTAAAATTTTGCTTAATAACCTCAGCAAATAAGCTTCCTACGTTTTTCATTTCTATCGGAGATTGCTTAATGTTTGTAAATGCTTGGATAGTGAAGAGTTGAAAAAATGGCGAGAGTCATGGGGTTCGAATTCATTACTGTCATGTGACACAGAAGGTTGCTCCATAGTTGCCACCTGTATAGCATACTTTTACTGGGTGGAACTGAATCGATATGATTTAAAATCATAGATACATATATGCCATATATTTGAAATATTTTATATATGTAATGGGTGTTAAAGCTTTTGTAATTGTAAGATTTTATTACAACTTGCTTTCATTGGAGTATTTAAAATTTTACATCAGTTGCGTTGAAAAAGTAGACGAATTTGTAGGTGGCAACATGATCGCACAGCTGATCGTGAAATCTGGCCCTTGAATTCGAAAATTTTAAAAACCAAACAACGATTATAAAAAGTTCATTCAGAAAGCCTTATGATACTTGTTTATTTGAAAGATTTGTTAATATATATTTGTCCATATGCGATTGAAATGCACAGCTCTACTATGATTTTTTTTGTATAGGCTTTGTGCACTGAGATAGTATACCTTTTATCAAATCATATGATGTCTAACGCAGCACGTGCCTGGAAATCAGATTTAAAGCCCCAGATGGAACTGATCCAATGTGTTTGTTTTTTCCCCCAAAAGATTGCATAATATCAATCGGAATTAATGCTATTCGTTATTTTGATGCTTTTGGGAACATGTGTCCTCCTTAATGCATTACATTGCGGGATATTCGTGGACTGCACTTTAGTCAAATATATGTAGGTACGTTCGTAAATGCAGCAATTTCGTGCATAAATGCAGCAGTTATGCCAAGTTTAGTTATCACTGCGCGATCAGCTGATGCAACAGTAGAACAAGTACTGCGTTGGTTGCAGAAGTTTCCTACAGTAAAACCCAAACTGTTGCATTAATGAACGCTTGATCCGAAGCAGTGTTGCGCCATGTTGCATTAACGATGCTTTCGTTAATGTTGCAGTGCAACCCAGCTATGCATTTACGAACGTACCTTAAATTAAGAAATTTAACATTGCTTAATAACATTTAAAAAACAAGTAAGGAAGCATCAGTCGGGTTAGCCCGACAGAATAATACCCTAAAGCGCCAATCAGTCACCGCGTATCGTATTTAATCGGAGCGCAGACAAAACCTACCCTACCCGAGTTCATACATGCGTTCGCTCATTGCGTATTTAATCGGCGCGTAACGCAGAAATTATAATCCAAATTGGTTTTTCTCACACGTTTACGTCTGCTCTGATGCTCAGAGAGGATGAGAGAATGACATTGCTTTGTACTAAAAACAGTGCTGCCACTGCTCTTCGATTTTAATTTAGAACAAAAACCGGATTATTATTGCTATAATTAATTCTTAAAAGTAGACCACAATAAATATATCTAAAAATTTAGATAATTCTGTGTCATAGATTTTATAAAGAATATAAAATTTAACCTCAAAAGCAAAATGAACAGCGTGCTTACGTTGTGCACGAAACTATATGGCAGCACGGCAGCAATAACCAAAACAGAAACCTGCAAAAGAGCGACAGCTGCGATACGATTTTCACTGAACGGCCCAAATTTTGCCATTAAGATTAATTACGCTTAAATTAAATACGCGGTGACTGATTGGCGCTTAAGGCGTGGGACGGTGGGTCCACCGAAAAAAATTAAATTGTAGATGTTTTAAATTTACCGCCTACATAGTGGGCGAACCACGGCCATTTTTGGAAAATTTAAAGGTATTCGTAACAGAAATGAAGTGATCAAATATGGATTCTCTTCTATATATTATGGAAGTTAGGACGATTTTTCGTTTATTCCTATATATTGGGCGGACCACCCCCATTTTTTCGTATGACTTATATGGGCCAGACCTTACCTTAAATACCAAATACCATTTCTTTAAATGAGTAATTGGACAAGTTGTAGCCAATTTACCGAAAAAAATCCGAGGTAGTGGGACCTACAGGCCAATTGTAGGCGTATCCTTCGACCGATTTGGCTAATTTCAGAACTTAATCTAAGGTTAACTGCGACTGTGTACCAAATCGGTCAATTCCTTTCTCTCCTGCAGAATTTCCGGACAGCCGGAAATCAACACAGAAAGTGATTGTGATCATTTCTATATATGTATGTACTTATGTCTTTACCTAGGACATCTTCTTTAATGCGTTACAATTTTCGCACAAATGATTATACCCTATTACCATAGGTGTAGGGTATAATAATAATTGGCGCAACAGCCCGCGAACGAGGCTACTTTTTTGCACAAGATAACGGGACCGAAGGGGATTGATAAGCTTCATTTTCATGGCAAAGAATACTCTCTGAGAGTTTGAATGTAGCTAAAAGCAAAAATATTAACGCATTTTATATCGAACTATTATATCATACAAATTCTTTGGGGAATGTTTGATTCCAATACGAGGTAGGGACTGATAAAGCCATTAACAGCCATTTTGCAATAGTAGTACAAAATTAATATTTTCTTTATAATTGTTTGCAGATTAAGCACATGATGGCTTTCATTGAACAAGAAGCCAATGAAAAAGCCGAAGAGATTGATGCTAAAGCCGAAGAAGAATTCAACATTGAAAAGGGACGTCTGGTGCAGCAGCAACGTCTTAAAATCATGGAATACTATGAGAAGAAGGAAAAGCAGGTCGAACTTCAGAAGAAAATTCAATCATCGAATATGCTTAATCAAGCCCGTTTGAAGGTTAGTTAACGTTGAAAAAAGTTCGCAGGACATGTGTGTTACTGTGTATCGGCAACCGCAGGTTCTCAAAGTGAGGGAAGATCATGTGCGCAATGTGCTGGATGAGGCCCGTCGTCGTCTCGGTGAGGTCACCAAGAATCCAGCTGAATACGAGCAAGTCTTACAGAAGTTAATTGTGCAAGCTCTGTATCAGGTCATGGAACCCAGTGTCACCCTACGCTGCCGCCAAGTTGATGTTGGCCTTATAAATGAAGTGATGCCGTCTGCCCTTGATCAGTACAAGAGCAACATTGGGCAGGATTGTAAATTGGTCATTGATACAGATAACTACTTGTCAGCGGACACATGTGGAGGCGTCGAGTTAATTGCGCTGAATGGACGCATAAAGGTAGGCTTTTGGCAAAAACAATCCTCATTCATATGCAAATTTGATAAATATTAACCCTCTGTATAACAGGTTCCTAATACACTGGAGTCCAGATTAGCATTGATTGCACAGCAAATTGTGCCGGAAATCCGTAACGCATTGTTTGGTCGCAATGTCAACCGCAAGTTCACCGATTAAGTTATTTATTATGTGTACAAGTATGAAAATCAAGAAACATCCTAAAAACAAAACAACAACAAACAGCCAATTGAACGGTATAATAATAATGCATAATAAATATATATAAATATATACCAGATAATATTAAAGAATTGTAAGTTTCGGAACAAAAGTAAAAGGAGAAACAAACATAAAGCCTTTGTAATATTGTAAAAAAACTTGTTTTCAAGGAATTAAAACAATTGCATTCACTTGCAAAGGTACCATTCCCGAATGAAAAGTACTAACAACCTAAATAACTACTCACAATAAATAAGAAAATTTGAAACACAAATTTATTTAAGAAACATTTAAAGTGGAATCGGAGTTCTCCAAATGCATAATAGAATCAGATAATATATAATGATATAATATATAGAAAAATACTACATACATATATCAATTAATTAATTATATATTATATACATACATTCCTTGTACAAATTTAAAGTTCGTTATCCTCGTTTTTGCTGTTATAAACGAAACAAACCCATGCAAGTTAATTTTTCCAAAATTATTTGATTTGCTTCTTCTTGAGTTTGCAAACTTTGGCATTTTTGTTTGTTTTTCTTTCTCAATTAAACTTTTTGTGAATTGTACATTTTCTTTTTGTTGATTTTACACTTTGTGTTTTTGTATGAAATTCTTGTTTGATTGTTGCCTAATATTAAGCGAGTTAATGTAGTTTGTTTGAAAATTAAAGAATAGTCGAAGGGTTGCTGCAAAGTGGCTTGGAGAGGCGTGGTGGAAATCTATCTATGCTGCCAACATCATCACGTCTGAAAATGTTCTAAAGCAATTAAAGTTAATGCGCATTTCGAATGCTTGCACTCGACCACTTCAGCATTGTTATGTTTTCAACACTTAAATGTGATCATGGACTATGGACTCATGATTTGGCTGCTGAAAATGTAACGGGAGAGTGTGCATCTTGAATTATGCATTCTATATTATAATAATTTTTTGTTGTTGTTGTTAGTAATTAATGTGGGAAATTTTGCTCGTTAACTGCTATGCCAGTATTGAAAACATGGATTTATGTGGTTTTTCCTGCCAATAATGATGCCGTTTGTTGATGGATTTTCACTAATAAACCTGTCAAATTTTGAATGTTATATCTAGATGTTATCAAAATAAATAATTTAAAAAAGCGTTGGAAATTTTATAATACAGTTAGTTGTATTTAAAACTATGCTTTAGTTATACTCTCAAACCACTTTGCTGCGATTTCTTCTTATTTCTCTCTTTTTTAATCTGTTCATGTCAAGTGTAAACACACAATTTTGTATTGAAGGAAAAATATTTTGCATTATTGTTCGCTGCTGATCAATGTTAAATATATTTTTGGCTCTAAACGATGAAAACTACTAACTTGCAACTCCTTTCTAATAGTAAACTGTTTGTAAAAAATTTACATAAATAAATTAAATTTGTAGTAGCAAAAATTATTATATTTTACCATCAGTATTTCAAAAACAAAATCCACAACAGAAAATGTGATGGTCAAAGTCCCACGATACCATTACATACTACAACCAAGTATTATTGCAAAATAAATACACAATTTTTCAGTTGTTTCTGGTGCAAGTGAAATTCATAAAAACCCAACTCGATTTTTGATGCATTTTTTATTAACTCCTTCAGTTGAAAATGGCAAGCGGTGCCAGTGCCTCCTTTAGTTGCTCTTAACGTCGCATGGCCTCCAACTGCCACCTCAAATACATTCGATTCGCACGACATGTCTGAGCCAGCAAAGCCGCTAATGCGACTATCTACATGAATGCTTGTGTAGAGTTCGTACAGTTCGTGATTCATCAGGATGCGTCGTTGCCAACACAGATCGGACGGAAGATCTTGCGGAGCACTTATCAATCGCAACAAAATCAAGTTCGTTTGGATACCCAGCCATATCGAAATACATGGCAACAATCTCGCCGACGCAGAAGCCAAACTTGCAACCAGATCGCCTTTAACCCTCCGATGAGTGAGTCATACGTTGCCCTTATACGAACTACAAGGTCCACAGGGACCTATTTCAATTTGTATGGAATTTTTTATGAAAACGCCATTTTTTTTAAATTGTTTTTTTGCTTTATTATTATTTACTAATTATACATGTATAATGAATTTTAGGAAAAAAAATTATACAAGTTTTATGTTTTTCGGCAGATTAGATGTTAGAAAGAATAGAAATTAGAAAATAAAAAAATAAAAATTTTATTTAATAACATTATTAATTTTTTATGATTTTTATATCAAAAAAAGCCTAAAAAACTATTGTGTAGATTGTTCCTCGTCCAACATATTTTGTGTGCAGGTGTAGCACCGATGCATAAGTGTTAATGCTCTGCACAAACTGGAGTGTTACAGGAATGGAAATACGCCCTTGTTTTTCGCTGCCGTCCATACTCAGAACGGCATAGGCGACATGACGGACAAATCAATCGAAAATCCATTCCCGACCGGAAAATGTAAAAACCAAAGCGAAGTAAAATAAAATCCCATAGGATGCACAACAATTTCTTATTTTTGAAAATATTATTATTAAAAGTGATTATTAATCATTATCTTTTTACATGTAACGTGTTAAATAAAATCAATTAATACGAATGAAACTTTTTACTTAAGCTCGGCAAATGCCTCTGCGGACTGCTTGAAATATTCAGTGAAATGTTTCAATATAAAAGGTGTAACGCTCTTTGTGACATTGTGATTCAGTTGTATTGGGTCCTGCACGACCAAGAACTTACGCAGCTCTAGTCCACAATCTTTGGTCGCAACATTTGCATGTACATAATTGCTGTAACTATGGCACGAAAAAGAAAAAATACATGTATAAGAGCCGAAAATTAGTAAAAGATAAGTACCGCTCCGGCATTTGAGCTTCAATGTGTTTTTTTTCCATTTGACGACCAAAGTAGGGACATATAACGTAGACGGCAAAATTAAATTCCGCATAGAATTCAAAGAAACGCTTTAACAAGTTCTCGCACTGTTGAGGGCTTATATCCACCTTTGCAATGTTCAATTCGTCTAACCTTTTTTCCAGAAAGTTTGCAATCCAAGCTGTAATGACAGAATCAGCAAGTGCCTAAATCGAAACTAAGGAGTCAAGTATTACGTCCGACATGACCGGTGTCACTCAAATTCGTTTGCAATTGATCAATGCCAGGCAAATGCTCGTTAAGTTACAAGAAGTAAATAACCATGAGCGACATACTGTAGGTGGAAATGTTGTCACTCAACTTAGAACGTTCGCACCAAAACTAATACCGATTAATAAGCGCACTTTCTTAGATTTAGTCAATGGCTAGTAGGCATTTTTCGTCATCGGTATATCCCACACACTCGAGTGCAGATCGATGTTCTGAGTCCCACATTCCCGGTCCACATCGCTTGCACAAGCCGCTCAATGTACACGGTACCTTTGGTAGTTGCCGATATTGATACAGTAGACCACGGGCCTTGCGTAATATCAACTGCCCGTCCATATACATTGCAAGTGAGCTAAAGTGAAGAAGCATTTCATCAGCACGCAAATTTTGGGCCACAACATCATCAGCATAAACAGCAATTATTGCCAAGCACAGAAAAAGGTGAAAATAGTCGGTAAGATAATTGGACCGAATTCTTAAATTTACAGTTGGTTCCAAATAAATTGAAGAATTCGGAAGTGGATGGATTGTAGATGTAGAGGCATATTCCCGAATTTGAAAATAAAGTAAGTTCCTCCAAGTGGAGGCCAATATAAAATCCCAAAAAAACGAAACATTTTTTGACTAGTAACAAATTTTTATTTCAAGGCAATTTTGAAAATTGGCTGCGACCGCATGCCTCGATTTGGAACCAACTGTAAATTGAAGAATTCGGAAGTGGATGGATTGTAGATGTAGAGGCATATTCCCGAATTTGAAAATAAAGTAAGTTCCTCCAAGTGGAGGCCAATATAAAATCCCAAAAAACGCATAATTGTGCGTGCGTGCGCCGAATTGCGCCAGTGCGTGAGCGAGAAAATTTGAAGCGCACTTGAGCTGTTCCAATGCACGGAATGCGTTCGCTCCAAAAAGAGTCACCACATTTCGATAATTTACAACTTGAGCAGTAAACATTCTTAAATAGTTTACAGAACATATTTCGTCCCAAGTTTATAGCTATATTAACTTTTAATATTGTGTATATATCATTTAAACCTAATATTGATTGAAATAAGTACAACATAAAAATATATTCAGCTACCACACTTTTATTTCACACTGCTGGCAACCACAAAGTGTGTATGTATAGCTGTAGATGAGCTGTCAGCGCAAAAGAGTGCAGCAAAAGTTGAAAGTTGGTCAACTTTCTGCGCCATGCGCTCAGCGCGCCGCACATTGGCACTCTCTTCATATGTTTGCACTAGTTCAACTTAGCTGTCAGCGCAATGTGGCGCAATTCGGCGCACGCACGCACCATTAGAACTCGGCCATACTACATTCAGTCAATCTAGCGACGTTCAGCCACAACAAGAACAACCACAACATGATGCTCAAATAACAAAAACAGCTAAGCGCTGTGGGTTAGAGTGAGAGAGGAGGGGCCCGCGTACCGCTGCCGTATGCGTGAGAGAGAGGGAAGCCAGACAGACTGGCACCGTAACGCGTTACGTTACGAAGCGGTTTACCCTCCCATAAGAAGTTATCACTTCAAAAAATTGTGAGTTGAAGCGTTGGCGGTACACCAAAATTGGAAAGGTTAGTAAGCTCAGCAAGCTCCAGTGTTAATAGTTAATAATAAAGGCGAAGCTATAAAACGAGAAAGCGCCAAAATGACTCACCCGAAGTTACAGATTTGCGCAGAGGCAAGTCTCTAAAAGTACGACAAATCCACCGAAGGCAAAGGGGAGGCGGGTGTGTCTGAATGTGAGCCCACATGCGTATTACTACGGCCTCAGTGAATTCGCGCTTGAAACAAAGCAGCAACCACCGGTGGCAGAAGAGCAGTTCCATAGCGTCGCTGTGTTTCTTAAGATGCTCATAGAAACGGGGTAGCATAACACGAATCAGCTCACGCAGAAAAGTCAGGTTGCGATCGACATCGTTGTCTGTGGGCGTACATATAAAAAAAGGCGCGTTGCATGAGTCCAACGAAGCACCAGAACGTTTCCGACTCATTTTGTACTTCGCACAGCACCGGAGCTAGTAAATCGCTTATGCCCTATGGTGGGGTGGTACAAATGTAAAAAGGTTTTGTTATTAATTTGAGAACTCACTTGCGAATATGATATGCCTGTATTGTAAAAGGCATAATTTAGAAGAATTTTCTTCATGATCTCCGTATTGGGGTTATCATCGCTACAAAAAAACGGATTGGAGCGAGACGAATTGAAGCCGGTAAATTGAGCTCTGTGGAGGCGAGAGAGAAAATTTGTTTGGTGATTGGTGATTATCAATTAAAGATAAGAGAATAGCAATTTTTGCTGGAAAAATTTTGTTTTTTCTGAAAGTACAAAAGTTGAAACTAACAACAAACTAGAGTAGTCTACAATGTAGACTCTACATGATGCTCACAGATATTTCGTTGTTTTAAGATACTTTTAGTGCTTATCCTTTTTTTTGAAAATGCAAGAGATGCTACAATCGACGAAAAGACTTCAATTAGGTAGAAAGCAATTTTGTCATTTAAAATTTTGGCATTTTTAGTAGTTGACTATGCTTGAGTTCTTCGAGCCGCCATCCGAGCATGCTGTGGTGTTTCACATGGGGCACATGGGGCTGAGGGGATTTGAGGGGACGGTTCCTCTTTTGAACGAAGCCTAAGCCACCTACAGTAAACAGAAAACTGCTGGCCAATCCCCATAATGTACTAGCAATTTACGCGATTACCCTTAAATTGAAATAATTGTGGCATTCGGTGTTGCGAGCAACAAAAAATTATCACATTCGGTGTTGCGAGCAACAAAAAATTGTCACATTTGGTGTTGCGAGCAACAAAATAATTGTCACATTTGGTGTTGCGAGCAACAAAAAATTGTTACATTCGGTGTTGCGAGCAACAAAAAATTGTCACATTCGGTGTTGCGAGCAACAAAAAATTGTCACATTCGGTGTTGCGAGCAACAAAATAATCTGTATATGCGAAGGACCAAGGAAGTAAAGTACGCATCTTCATGTTATAATTATGTATATTTTAATGCATTGAATAACTTAATAAGAATAACTGCTTATCATCTTGCTGATTTGTGAATTTGTATAAATTTTCGATATAAATACATCGTTCTTCACTGGACATTCACATATATGTCAGACTTTTACAACTAAACAATGCTAGTTCTTCGCAAAATGGCATCGAATTTGCCAAATTGGTGAGCCATGACCTTCATCACCTTGATACCCACGTACCAATAACTGCCAAACATAGTTTTAGTAATGCCACAAGAACCACAATTACCACAATTCCTCTGCTCTTAAACAATAAATGAAAAAAACCAAAAACAATTTAAGCACTAAAAAGCGTATTAACAGTCGTTTTTTATTAGGCATATATTGCCAATATGAATACATATAAAAATGTAAGGTTTTTCAAATTAATAAAATTACTTCCAAAAAACACGAGTACAACTTAAATGTATGTACTAAACTTAAAAGCCAGACTACGGCTACAATAGGCACTGTTGAAATAATATCACATTTATGGCACACGTACAAGTAAAATAATTATAATAAACAAAACCAAAGAGTCGACTCGGATGGCGTAGTTATAAATTCGTTAGTTAGTATATCCAGGGAGGAGACCATGGTAAGGCGACGCAACTGTATCCACATTCAAATCCGGACCCACATTTAAGCATGCATCCATCGCACTTGAAATCGAGCGCTCTTATTGAGCGTAGCCACTGGCTTAGAACGTTCAATTATGATGTCATCCATATTGCATGAAGTCCATTTCGAGGCCATTATGCCATTATGTTCCTGATTAATTTCTTTGCTGGCCTTAGGCATTATATTCGTTTGGCTGGACTTTGTCGATTTCGGTTTGCCAGTTAACTCCATGAATATACCGGGATCCTACGAGGAAAGCAACACATTAGAAATAATCCGATTTGATTTAACTCACACCCACCTCATTTGTATAACTTTTGTAAAATGGTAAAATGTTCACCGCAGTACTTTTCGATATATACCAAAGGAATGGTTTCGACAGCTGCAGACGTGGCAGAGTGTATTGCGCTGGGAAGTACCTAGAAAAGGGAAAAGGGGGTGTTCACGCCGAGCCACCCTGTGGCACCCAGCAGCCGCTGTAACGTAGTTTTAAGACTTATATGCTACTACCGGGAGAGGGCGCAAGTGAAGCTGTCAGTGACGGTCGGCTTCACCGGCTTGAGTCAGCAGTTTTTACTTCACTTGCGATCCAAACCCCGAAGTGAGCAGACCAGTGTATAGTAAGTATACCTTGTAAGCCAACTGAAAATAAACCCCGAACATATATTACGCGCCATCTTTCATTTTCATTTTAAAAGCATAGGTTTTCCAAGCCTGCGTCGTTAAACCATATTCCGACGTCTCACCCAACCCCCGAGAGGCGACGAAATCGGCACCCCGGCCATTTCTAGCCCAACATTTTGGTCCTTCGAGCCGGATGAGGCTCGGAGTCGATGCAACAGCGGAGCACCAGAATTGGCGATTTTAAACACACATTCATTTTCACTTACATATACATATACATTCTATTTCATACTAAGTTAAACATTTTTGCATACGCACTAATTCACATTTTTCAATTTTATCGTTTCATGCAACACGGAGTTTAAACCCAAGCACACAACTTCAGTTCACACTTCGCACGATATCATTCCAAATTCACACGTAACCTCACATTCGTACCGAACATCTTCAAAAACTGCACACAACTTTAAACACAATCACACTATTTTGAGCGCCACAAATATGCATCCAAATTAAATTCATCGGAATTACACATCTCATCCGAATCACACAATTTCCAAGCACAATCACACAACTTTAATAATTTCACACGCCCCATCATTTTCACACAACAATCATTACATCAAACACACAACTTTAACCCCACGTCACCAATCAAATAAAATCAACTTTAACCCCCCGTCACCGATCATATAAAACACGCATCACCAAAGGGCCACTGCAGCCCCAACGATCTCTCATCAGCGGTCGCCAGCCGCCAACGAGGGACACAGCGGCCACTGCCGCTAACTATACGAAAGGGCCACTGCAGCCCCACCGATATTGAAATAGTGGCCACAGTTGCCCCAACGATTTATTATATTTTCAATCAAGAAAAAAGGGGTGAGTTGTATCTTTCATTATTCTTATAACTCAGTGCAATTCGCGACCAATTCGGCACCTCGGCCATTTGTGTCCCTTTGCAGGGAAATCCGCGAACCCCGACCCCCGAATTTGCCATGTAACCCAAAGTCAAAATAAATATAATAAAATTATAAACTTAAAATAAGTGGTACGACTCCCCGTGATTATCCCCTTTTTACGTGCTGTGGTTGGCACACACTATTGTTGTTGGTTTTTCGCGGAATAGTTCAGGGCTTTGTCAAGTACCGCTTGTTGTATTCTCAGTTCAGGTGGCTGCTGCGATTGTTGTTGTTGTTGTTGTTTATTCACTTTGCCGTTTCTGCATATGAGCGGACAGTGAACAAACAATAGCGGGCACACCAGCAGAAAATGGTTCGTACAATTTGTTGCAATTCGGTAGCAAATTGTAAAAGACATCCGACATAAAAATCAATTTAGTGCAGATATTTATCGAAATTTCAATTTTGTTATTGTCGGTCGATGTAATTCGAACTGAAGTTCGTGTTCGGCCCGCAATGCAAAATCGATTTCAAGGAATATTATTTGTTGCAATTTAGTCTACATTTCTGCCGAAACAATAGGACATTGACCCCGTAGAAGATTTCAAGTTTTCAACAGTGCATGACGCTTAGCTGGTGCCTGTGCAGTGTTGTTGTTGTGCGGTCATTTGCTACTAAATATTTTTTCTTATTTCTCTTGTGCTTATTTAGGCCTATTGTTGTTGCACTGTGTCGCCGAAGTGAACAGTGAGAACGAAAAAATAATAAGCACCCCCATAGAAAATAGATGGTACGAATTTCCGCAACCCGGCTGGAAATCGTATGAAAGCACAAGTAGGTAATTGAAATAGCGATGCGATTCCTAGCTTCGGCACTTCGGCCGAGTTATAGGAAATAAATTCCTATTTATATGTCCGCCTTCTAGCTTCGGCACTTTGGCCGAGTTTTTATTTCTAGCTTCGGCACTTCGGCCAAGTTTTTATTTCTAGCTTCGGCACTTCGGCCAAGTTTAAGAAAACATGAATAGTTGTCCCGATTTCTACCTTCGGCCGAGTATTAGGGAGTAAATGCGATTGCGAGTTTTCGGCACTTCGGCCAAGCATTAGAAAATAAATTCAGATCTATACGGAAGTTTTCTGCACCCCGGCAGAAAATTAACTAAATATTTTGTGGATTTAAATTTCGGACGCTCTTATTCAGAAGTTTTCTGCACCCCGGCAGAAAATTGAACAAATATTTAGTGGATTTCCTCTCGGCGAGTTTTCCAAGATATTTAATCGTTTATTTCGGCAACCCGGCCAACAAATTTTGAATTTATTCGGTTTTAAAATATCAATTTCGGCAAGTCCTTTTGCGACCTTTAACTTATGCACCCCGGCAGAAAACCCATTCGGCTAAACTTTAAATTCAGCATCCCGGCTGAATTTTAGAAATTACTTATTCGGTTGGATTTCGGCAACTCGGCTGAATTCAATAAACATTAATTTTATTCATTTTCAATTTCGGCACCCCGGCCAATTGCAAGAATTATATTAGGAGAATTGAATATCAGCATCCTGGCTGATTGTAGAAATATATATCTCCTGCATCCCGGCAGATAATTTAATTTATTCGGATTTCGTTTCGGCGCTTCGGCCAAGTTTAAGATTAACCATACTGTTGCTAGCTTCGGCATCTCGGCCGGGGTTTGAGAACTAAAGTGAGTTAATATTTTCGGTTTTAAAATTTCAACTTCGGCAACTCGGTCATTTCAATTTTCAATCTCGGCATTTCGGCCACTGCTTACTGAGATTAAATCAAATCTCAAGAGGCATCCTCGCAAATTCTACAGGAGATTTTCTGCACCCCGGCAGAAAATTCAAACGGAATTAATATATTTTTTTTTAAATTCAAAACCCGGAAATTTAATTTGATCCCATCATTTCCACGATCGGGTAAAATGGCAGCTTTAAAGAATTTTGCCCGCTTGGCTGATGAGCTGTTGGAGTTTGAAGCCAACTTCAGCCAAGTGTTGAACGACCACACCACCCACACACTTGAGGTGGAAAGGGATGAACTAAAATCCCTGTGGCAGCGAGTTAAGACGGCCTACGAGGAATGTATGCGATCCATTCCAGGATCTGTTGCTGACGATGCGACCAACGTGGACATCGTAAAGGACAAGTACCGGTCAAGCTACCAGGCTTACGTTTGTTGTTCCGCCCAGATGGGCGAGTTTATCGATGCTCTCGCCCGAACCCCGTCCTCTCCTCAGAATGGCTTGGAACAAAAATTTAAGGCAAATCATAATGCAAATACAAGCCCGACACTGTGTAAGATATGCGAATCTAATCAGCATGTTTTGAAGTCGTGCCCTGCCTTCATGGAGATGCCCGTGAAAGAGCGATGGGCAGCCGTACGACGGCTACAGCTATGCATAAATTGCCTGGCCGATTCGCACAACTCAACCGAATGCAAAAGCCCATTCTGTTGCCCGCAGTGCAAGCAGCGCCATCATTCATGGCTGCACTTGCAACAAACAACAAGCACGATCGAGAAACCAGATAAGTTGCTGCAGGTCACCCTAGATCTGCCGATGGCCCAACAGACAGAAGACATCAACGATGGTAATGAGTTGCTGACCAGTCAGGGAGCAATACCCAGTCCGTATTGCCCATTTGACGGAGCAGCTCCCGAGAAGGCGATGGTCGAGGACGGAGCAATACCCCGAACTTATTGCCAGTCCCCAACGATGGTAGACGGGGAGACGATGGTCGTAGTTGGAGCAATACCACGATCGTATTGCCCAACACAGACATCCCAAAGGAGGGCGGCGAGCCAGGGTGGAGCAATACCCCGCTCGTATTGCCCACCCGGGTCGTCGCCCACCAGGGTCGCTGCAGCCTCTAGCCAGCGAAGATTCCGTCCGCCGCTACACAACGACCTGAGGTATACCGCCCGAACAATTGCCACAGCCAGACATGAGCATCGAGTGCTCCAAAATGAGAAAGCCGTGCTGACCCGAAGCCGGCACCCACATGAGCAAACCGACAAGGAACGAGCTCGGTCCCGCGATGCTCGTGCAGGCATCCCGACCCATAGACCGCGTACTTGGCACAGAGGTATGCGCCCGGAATGGCCCCCACCTCTTGCAATCGGAACATTGACCACTCAAGGCACCATTTTAGTTGTTTGGTGTCCGGTCAACGCGTGGTATAAAAACCACCCCCGCCCCTTTCTCTTTAAGAAATTGAATTGCACTGAGGTATTAATGGAAAATACAACTAAATTTTTATTTTTTGCATACCCCATATATATATATTGTAGTTCATTATCTCGTACGTTAGATAAGTTATTAGTTGCAGTGGTGCTGCAAGGTGGGCGGAATGTTTACGCCACGACGCCCTGTGGCATCACTCTGCTTATAATTAGATTAATAAGTATATGCTACTGATCGGTAGAGGGCGCAAGGAGCGCTGTCAGTGGCGCTCGGCTTCACCGGCGCCCGGGCTGAGTCGGCAATCGAACCCCCGAACCGACAGCAGCAGTATATATTGTTGGAAATAAATCATAACCCTACAAATTATAACGTAGAACCACAGCCTTTCTTTCCATCCCCGCTTTGAGCTAGGTTCTTTTCAGTGCTCCTGCCAACGCCATAAACTCTGAGGCCTCACCAGCACCCCCGCACGGCGAATTGTGGCACCCCGGTCACTTTTGCGCCCAACAGGGGGAAAAGGGGGAGCAAAGCATAACTGAATGTTCTACTGTTGGATTCCTTGATTCCGACTTACTTGCTTGTAAATATTGACAAATCGGCGCCAGGAAAATCTTATAAAAATTTAAAGCGCCAAAGGAGCCAGCCGCTGGCACTCAATTTAGCACCATTGGAAATATGTTGCAAACAAGAAAAACTGTGGATGAACAAATAAATATTATTATAAATGCCATTATAAACCAAGCGTTAACTCACAAACACTTTGAATAATATTTAACGAGACATTGGGCATAGAGACCCACATCTAAGCGTGCATCCATTGCATTTAAAATCGAGCGCTCTTATTGAGCGTAGCTAATTCGTTAGCTAGTATATCCAGGGAGGAGACCATGGTAACGCGACGCAACTGTATCTTGAAATAAATGTTATTAAGGGATACGATGCCATTATAAACCAAGCATTAACTCACAAACACTCTCAATAATATTTAACGAGACATTGGACATAGAGACCAGACCCACATTTAACACATTTAAGCAGCATCCATCGCACTTGAAATCGAGCGCTCTTATTGAGCGTAGCATATCTTTTTGCCATTGGCTTCTGTTTGGCTTATGTTGACGTCGTTTAGTATTTCGTCGAATTCGGTGTCTTCGCATTCGATCAAAGAAGGCAGATTGGAGTATCTAATGCCTGTAGCAACAAAACGGTTAAATAGAATAAATAAATAAGCAGTAAATTTTCAATTTTACCATCGGCGTATTGGTGGCTTGTAGTGAACTCATGGCTTGCGGCATGTATAGCACGCATAGGATAGGAAGAGGGAAAAAAAGCTGAAAAGAGAAAAGTAGTTATTTTAGTCATTTGCCAACCGACAACCAGCCTGTGCCTTACCGATCTTACAAAAAGATTTTGTCGTTTGTAAAAGGAAAAATTTTGAAAAAGGTTAATCTTTTTTTTGTTGCTCTCCTTCAGCCGCCGGCTGCACGGCACGGCCATGGAGGTTAGCCCATTGCTCGTGCACCCAAAGGTTCACCTCCGGGTCGTGCAGCCGCACGGCGTCTCGGTTCTCTTGTTCTTCTTCGCGCCGCAGCCGCTCTCTTTCCTGTTGCTCTTCGTTGTCCTCCTGCCGCTGGCGCAGCACCTCACGCCTTTCTTCAAGACGCCTCTTCTCCTGCTGGCGCAGCAGCTCCCGCCGCTGGTCCAGCCGCTCACGCCTTTCTTCAAAGCGCCGCTCCTGCCGCTGCAGCCGCTGCTCATCGTGTTGTAGCTGCTGCTCTTGCAGCTGCTGCAGCGGCACCCGCTGGCCCGGGGGCGGTCGCCTGCGCCCGCGGCCGCCACGCTCGTTTAATTGCAGCATTTGTATGGCGTGGTAGCGCCATAGGGCTGCTTCTCTTCCTCTCCCTCTTCCTCCTCTTCCTATTCTTCTGCCTCTCTCCATACTGAAAAATAAATAAATAGAAAATTTTTTTTTTATTAAAAATATCTTACTATTAAATAAAACGCTATTGCGCTATTACACTTCTTGTGGTAATGGCAATGGTAAGTCAACTATTTATTAATTTTTTCGGCGAAAGAGAAGATTGTAAAAATATGTATGTATAAGATTATAGGGCCAAAAACATAACTAATAAAATTGACACATTGGCAGATGTGATTAGCAGCCATGCTGCTGAATATATTTTTAGTGTTCGGTTAGATTTCATGTGAAATCAAAATAAGTTTTCGTCCATATACCATTTTCCAATTTTCAAATTATACTCACACCATATATTCGTGTGGTGCTCTGAATGTTTTTTTTTTCATGTAAGACCTTCGTAAGTGGCGCTGCTGCGGCGTTTTTTCGAAAATTCTTATTTATGGACCGATTTGGCTCAAATTCACACCATATAATACAAAAGTTGACAGAAAGTAGTCGACAAAATTTGAACCCGATAGTTTTTGTCGAGGTGGAAATATTCACGAAAACGTATTCTTCCTGTGCATAATTTTCATATTAAAAAAAAAATTCCTACCATAATTGATATACTTTCAAAACAAATCTTAGAATAAAATAATTATTTTAGGCAGAACAACGTTTGCCGGACAGCTAGTAATAAATAAAATATGCGAATATGCAATTCGCATACATTATGTAATTTTAACTTACTTTTAACTACGATTAAAAAAGTTTTAGAAATTCATCATTTCAAATATGTATGGGTGTAGTTCGTTTTATATTCTCGAAGAAGCTTGGGGCGCTCAATATTTGTAAACCACCAGTTACCACAATATTTGTTTTAAATAATTTTTTGCAAATAGATTCTAGTAATGAAAGATATTTTGAGTATGGATATTGACAGTTCACATTGATTCGATGGGCACTTTTAGTTCCAAAGCTTTTCTATATAAACGATTTTGTTTGTATGGACGGTGCCACGCCCAATTGTCCACCGCCCGTCTTATTTTCCCAGAGTTTGGTCTGGCAACCCTGTTTGAGGCCCTCCAGGCGGCAAAAACATCAAAATACAAAATATCCCGTTAGATAAAGCTAAAGCGTATTGAGATTCCACAATTTCATTTCGCTGTTACAGGTAATAATTTTGCATATTTATATTTTTTGCGCATATTTATATATTAATATTTACAAATTATTGTAATTTGCAGCTAAGAAAATCGGGAAAACAATGGGTGATTACCGCAAACAAAAAGAATTTTATAGCGATGTTGTGGCCGGAATTGTCAAGGAGGCGATTGAAGGTATTATTGGCGAAAATGCCTATCACCAAGAAGAGTCATGCCACTGGCCCGGCCGGATCTCTCGGAGATGTCTTGACGTATTGACTCGAGAGCAGAAGCCGTTGAAGTATGTTGTTACTTCAACGGTAATGCAGAAGATGTCCGCCCAGACATCCAGCCTGCACACGGCCAGTTCTTGCTACTGGAACATGCTACTAATGCTACTGGTCTGGGTCTGTTCGTTCTAGACGCAAACGACGGTGCAGCTCCTTCTGCCGGTCTTGATAATATCTAAAAAGGGCAAAAATATGTAGTTATTCTGCTTTTGAACATTAGAATTGTTTTTTCTTACCTTTACATCAAATGCTTCCATTGAGTTCCGTATCCTGGGATATGCGGTTGTTCTGCGCTCGTTCCTCTATGTTTGGTAGTGCCAATTGTTTTGTCAGTATCAGTAGGAATGTCCGTCGTCTGTCACTTCTTTTTAATGGCTTCATTTCGTTGTATAAAATAAATGGAGCTAATGCAGCAATGTCCACCATATTATAAAACATGGCCAGTGGCCAGCGGTTTGTTGGGCGCTTGCATGTGTATGTGCCAAACCCGATTTGTTGGCGTTGTAATCCAAAATAGCAAACGGCTTCTGCTTCTCAGTTTGCATGTCCACACCGTAAGTATAATGTTGTGTCGACAGCAAAATTACCGCTTTGTTCTTCTTGGGCACATATGAACATAGTGCTATATCGCCTTCGTTGAAGCCGAACAATGTGCTGTTGACAGGACGCGTACGATTTTTTTCGAACTCCCGTGGCACAAATGTCTTATTCGAGCGCACTGTTCCAACATATGCAGTTTAGGTAGGTAGGTAGGTTAAGTGGTCGTCTCGAGGACATCACTTAGGCCAAAAGGCCCATTATGTTACTACGTGGGGGTTTTCACCTATGCACTTCCCATGTATGGGAGCCTCTTTGTGGCTCTGGTATATTTGTCGATATGTCCTGGTGGCGTTTTTTCCAAGTCTGCCAGACAGCTCAGGAAGTAATATCCCAGGAATCGGAAGCGCGTTCTCGCTAGCGCTGGGCATTTGCAAAGGAGGTGTTCAACAGATTCCTCGCAGTCTTCGTCTCTGCAGCTTCTGCAGGGTTTGTTTAGTAGGATCAATTCACTGGATCTGCTCTGGTTGATCGTAGCCCAGATCTGTCTTGCTGTGTAACATGCCTGTTCGTGGAGCCATCTCGTGTTTGCTCTATTTATGTGGTTGGTTTTTAGCATTAGTTTGCATGTGGAGAGAGGTATCCCAACTTCTTCAATGATGTTGATTCTTTGCAGCTCTGTGCCTGCTCTTGCGAGCTCGTCAGCTATGTAGTTTCCCTCCATGTCTGTGCCCAGGCACCCAGCAGAGGTGCACATTGTACTGCGCGGATATCTCGTTCAGAGATGTTAGGAAGTGAAGGGCTGTTTTGGAGCGGGGGTGTGCGCTGAGTAGAGCTTGTATTGCAGCCTGGCTGTCGGTGTAAATGGTAATGTCCTTGGCACCGAAGGACGATGTTTTGCCGGGCATTGATTTGGAGTTCGAACCCGAAGCCTCCGGCCTAGCGCCTGAGCCGTCATCCTACGAAACGGCTTATGTAACGTCACATAAGCAATCCTGCCGCGCTGGCGCTTTCAGTCTGACGGCACATTGGTGGCTACTGGCAGTGTGGATGCGAGTATCAAAATCCTGGATGTGGAACGTATGTTGGCAAAATCTGCGCCAGATGACATTGCTTCGGGTTCACGTGACGGCACGGTAAAGCTGTTCGATATTGCCAAGCCTTCGGTAAAGAAGGCACATAAAGTTTTCACCGATTGCGAGCCCATCAATTGTCTTTCCTTTCATCCCACTGGCGATTACATAGCCATAGGCACCTCGCAGTGCTTTGTCAGCGCCATACCCTCGCAGCAACACAAGGCGGCGGTGACATGTGTCAAGTTCGCACCGACGGCTAAGTTCTATGCCATGGGTAGTTTGGATGGCGCCATTAAAGTGGGGGACGGCGTTAGTGGTCGTTGTGTCAACACAATAGCCGAGGCTCATGGGGGCGCAGAAATTTGCTCCCTCGAATTCACACAAAATGGAAAGGTGAGAACATTGTATATAATTAAGATAACACTAAGTTGATTGCAATCTTTTTTTTTCACACAGTATCTGATCACATCGGGCAAAGATTCGCTGGTTTATCTGTGGGAGCTATGTACCAGTCGGCCCATACAGACCTACTCTGGCGCCGGCACTACGGGCAAACAGGAGCACTACACTCAGGCAGTTTTCAATCACACCGACGATTGTGTGCTCTTCCCCGACGAAGCAACCACTTCGCTCTGTTCTTGGAATTCACGCAATGGCGGTCGACTGAACCTGATGTCTACAATATTTTTTTCTCGATACATAACAAAAAATAAGTAATAGTAAACGTCATAGAATCGTTTTATTAGTCCTGCTGATGAAATTAGAATTCTTCTTGGGCTCGTATTTGTTTGATGGCTTCATCGCGTGTTAAATTATATTTTGCGCCTTCGCATATTTCCACTTGAAAATTTTGCGCCTTCGCATGTTTCCACTTGAAAAATTTGCTCCTTCGCATGTTTCCACTTGAAAAATTTGCTCCTTCACATGTTTCCATTTGAAAAATTTGCTTTTTCGCATGTTTCCATTTGAAAAATTTGCTCCTTCGCATGTTTCTATTTGAAAAATTTGCTCCTTCGCATGTTTCCATTTGAAAAATTTGCTCCTTCGCATGTTTCTATTTGAAAAATTTGCTCCTTCGCATGTTTCTATTTGAAAAATTTGCTCCTTCGCATGTTTCCATTTGAAAAATTTGCTCTTTCGCATGTTTCTATTTGAAAAATTTGCTCCTTCGCATGTTTCTATTTGAAAAATTTGCTCCCTCGCATGTTTCTATTTGAAAAATTTGTTCCTTCGCATGTTTCCATTTGAAAAATTTGCTCCTTCGCATGTTTCCATTTGAAAAATTTGCTCCTTCGCATGTTTCTATTTGAAAAATTTGCTCCTTCGCATGTTTCTATTTGAAAAATTTGCTCCTTCGCATGTTTCCATTTGAAAAATTTGCTCCTTCGCATGTTTCCATTTGAAAAATTTGCTCCTTCGCATGTTTCTATTTGAAAAATTTGCTCCTTCGCATGTTTCTATTTGAAAAATTTGCTCCTTCGCATGTTTCTATTTGAAAAATTTGTTCCTTCGCATGTTTCCATTTGAAAAATTTGCTCCTTCGCATGTTTCTATTTGAAAAATTTGCTCCTTCGCATGTTTCTATTTGAAAAATTTGCTCCTTCGCATGTTTCCATTTGAAAAATTTGCTCCTTCGCATGTTTCTATTTAAAAAATTTGCTCCTTCGCATGTTTCCATTTGAAAAATTTGCTCCTTCGCATGTTTCCATTTGAAAAATTTGCTCCTTCGCATGTTTCTATTTGAAAAATTTGCTCCTTCGCATGTTTCCATTTGAAAAATTTGCTCCTTCGCATGTTTCTATTTGAAAAATTTGCTCCTTCGCATGTTTCTATTTGAAAAATTTGTTCCTTCGCATGTTTCCATTTGAAAAATTTGCTCCTTCGCATGTTTCCATTTGAAAAATTTGATCCTTCGCATGTTTCCATGTGAAAAATTTGCTCCTTCGCATGTTTCTATTTGAAAAATTTGCCCCTTCGCATGTTTCCATTTGAAAAATTTGCTCCTTCGCATGTTTCTATTTGAAAAATTTGCTCCTTCGCATGTTTCCATTTGAAAAATTTGCTCCTTCGCATGTTTCTATTTGAAAAATTTGCTCCTTCGCATGTTTCCATTTGAAAAATTGGCTCCTTCGCATGTTTCCATTTGAAAAATTTGCTCCTTCGCATGTTTCTATTTGAAAAATTTGCTCCTTCGCATGTTTCCATTTGAAAAATTTGCTCCTTCGTATGTTTCCATTTGAAAAATTTGCTCCTTCGCATGTTTCTATTTGAAAAATTTGATCCTTCGCATGTTTCTATTTGAAAAATTTGCTCCTTCGCATGTTTCTATTTGAAAAATTTGCTCCTTCGCATGTTTCTATTTGAAAAATTTGCTCCTTCGCATGTTTCCATTTGAAAAATTTGCTCCTTCGCATGTTTCTATTTGAAAAATTTGCTCCTTCGCATGTTTCCATTTGAAAAATTGGCTCCTTCGCATGTTTCTATTTGAAAAATTTGCTCCTTCGCATGTTTCTATTTGAAAAATGTGCTCCTTCGCATGTTTCTATTTGAAAAATGTGCTCCTTCGCATGTTTCCATTTGAAAAATTTGCTCCTTCGCCTGTTTCTATTTGAAAAAGCGGATGAGTGCGCACCGAGCGAGCGTTTGTTGCACGTAATGATATCCGGCATGTAGCCTGAGGGAGATCGCATTTGCTTTGAGCCAAACCGCTGCCTGATGGCTGTGAGTTCGGCCTGAATGACGCTGCAGTGGTCCGGTAGTCTATATGACGATCGTAGGTTCAGATTCCTGCAGTATACACCGCTGCCGACTTTGTCGTTCATCTTTGAACCGTCCGTGTAGAACGTTGCCATATTGCTGGCCTCCTCCAGTAGTTCGTGTTTGTTCCAATTGATGGGATTTTCGCACTAAATAATGCTTTCGGTAGTGGTTTGGGGATTGTGTAGTCAATCACCAAAAAACGGAATGGTAGTTTGTTTACGATTCTGACATGTTCTATGCTCCACAGAAGGATCGACGTAGGTGGATTTGCTCAGGGCTGTCCACCACATTGTGACTCCGTACATAAGAATCGGTCTGACGACTGCCGTGTACAGCCAGTAAATGGCCGATGGTTTCAGCCCCCAGCTTCTGCAGATAGCTCTTTTGCAGGTATATATGGCGGTGGTGGCTTTCTGGATGCGATTTTTAATATTGTCCTTCCAGGTTAGCTTCCGGTCTAGGATGATTCCTAGGTATTTGACTTTTTCCGTTAGGTATACATAGGTTAGTGCCGTTCAAGGTGGGCGGGCTGAACCTCGGTATCCTAAGGGCCAGTTTCACAGTGGATGTTTAAACCCTGATTGCAGTTAAAATTGGGAATTTCAGTTTCACAGTTGGAAGTTAAATACGATTTAAATAGCCGATTGTGGATATTTAAGTACGGCACAGAGTTGCAATCGAAAACAAATAAACAGCTGATTTAGGATGTGCAAGCAAGCTGCGTCGACAATATTGCAATTTATAAGCGGTCAAATTAAACATACAACTGCATGGTGTAGCACATATAAATGATCCCGTAGTATTATAAATAATATAAACTGTGGATTCTTTGCACAATATCCAATAATTCACTTCTTTCGGCCGACGAAAAATTTTTAGCTCGCGCTGCCTCCATAATTGAACAATTGAACATATGTTTTTGGCAAGTTGTGCTAACCTTCAATTGTCAAATATTCGAAGTTGCCATTCATTATTCCGTATTTAAATAAATGCACTATGAAACTCAAGAAAATTTAAACTAGATTCAATTCGCAAATTAGATTTAAACATCCACTGTGAAACTGGCCCTAAGTTTCTTCATGAAAAGCATAATGGCCGAGTTCTAAAGCCTTGTTCACATTCGACTTTTGCTTCGCTTTGCGTCAGAATTTCGCTTTGACAGATAAGTTCAATACATGCTTTTATATGAGGCTTGCTAAATAGAACGCGAGGAAAGTGAAGCGAAGCAATGCGAAGCAAAATGTTGGGCAACTCTCAAATTTTTTGCGCTTTGACAATCAGTTGTTGAAATTTTTTGTGATATTTTTCATTTTCTCGTGTGCTTGCAGTTGGTTTCATTTTCTCGTGCGTTTGCGTTTTCAATTAAGACACTCGCGAATTTCAAACATTAGTAGCATAACTACTACTACTGCAATTATATCAGTAAACTCCAAAGTTAAAGCGTTCATTGTAGCAAACCTTATACTTTTCATGCTTTGTTGTTGAATCTCGAACTGTCAAGCAAAGCGAGGTAAGTCGAATGTGAACGAGGCTTAATGGTGCGTGCGTGCGCTACATTACGCTGAAAATTTTTGACAGCTAAGTTGAACTAGTACAAACATATGAAGAGAGTGCCAATGAGCGGCGCGCTGAGCGCAGTGCGCAGAAAGTTGTCCAACTTTCAACTTTTGCTGCACACATTTTGCGCTGACAGCTCATCTACAGCATAGTGGAATAATATCAAGTGAACCATATAGATTGTCATACCTTACAATTGTCAAAAAATGTTTTGATTTTCTTTTCTCCTTCTTCGTTATATGTCTTAACCCATCCGAGACATTAGTACAAAAAAGTTACTCAACATTTTTACATACCAAACAAATTTTATTTTCAGTAATGAAAGTATTAATAACCGCACGTGTGTTACATTTTTTATAACAAATAGTGTTTATAAAACAATTTTTATTATTTTTTTATCACGTTTGAGTTTGTTATTAAGTTTATTTCGTTTGTGAATTCTGTTCAAATGTTTTATCCGAAAGTGCATGCGGCATGTAAAAAACAGTTTTTTGACATTGTTTGGTAATGCAATATCATTACACTTAGAAATTAAATTATGACATAAATTTTGAATACTATCAATTTCGTCCCCATTTTTGTCCATAAAAACTTTCTCTAATTTTTTAATTTAGTTAGCCAGTTTCACAGTGGATGTTTAAATCTAATTTGCGAATTGAGTTTAAATCTAGTTTAACTTTTCTTGAGTTTCACAGTGCATTTATTTAAATACGGAATAATGAATGGCAACTTCGAATATTTGACAATTGAAGGTTGACACAACTTGCCAAAAACATATGTTCAATTGTTCAATTATGGAGGCAGCGCGAGCTAAAAATTTTTCGTCGGCCGAAAGAAGTGAATTATTGGATATTGTGCAAAGAATCCACAGTTTATATTATTTATAATACTACGGGATCATTTATATGTGCTATACCATGCAGTTGTATGTTTAATTTGATGTCTTATAAATTGCAATATTGTCGACGCAGCTTGCTTGCACATCCGAAATCAGCTGTTTATTTGTTTTCGATTGCAACTCTGTGCCGTACTTAAATATCCACAATCGGCTATTTAAATCGTATTTAACTTCCAACTGTGAAACTGAAATTCCCTATTTAAACTGCAATCAGAGTTTAAATATCCACTGTGAAACTGGCCCTAAGCACATTGAGTCAATTATTTCGTCGTTTGAATTCATTTTTCACGATATATTTTGTTTGTGAACTCTTTGCAGAAAAGTGTTGCCAGTGACCTTCGATTTTAGTTCAACAAAAGAAGTGGATTATTATTGCCGAAATAAGATAAAAAAGTAGTACACAATATAGAGATGTAACAATTATGATAATTCAGTGCCCTAAATTTAATAAAAAATGTAAAATTTCATCTCAGAAGAAAATAAACAGTGTGTTTCTTTTGTGCACAAAACTATACGGCAGCACTAGCAAAAAGAATAGACTGACAGCTGCAATCCGTTTAGCTGTTAGAGTAACTGGGCAAATTGCTATTCGGCACGATTGAATTCGACACCGCTGGACTAATTAGACCATAACACCCAGACCGCACTCCCTTGTCCATGAAGATAGTGTTGTAAGAGCGCCTTATAGGAGGCATATGCAGTTTTCTTCGTGATCAAAGTACGCGCCAAATCTAAAGTTGTGAAAAAATTGTCAGCAGAAATTGTGCGGCCTGCATCCAAATATCTCTCCGCAAGTTGAAGTACAACATTCTGCCCTTGATTTACCTCTCGTGTCTGGTCAGGCAATTTCCCAGAGTAAATCATTCGATTGACAGGATAAAATGATTTAGAGTCGCACAACCACCATATCTTTATACCATACTTGGCAGGCTTCGATGGAATGTATTGTGTGAAGCGAGTGCGGCCTCTGTATGGGAATAACTGGTCATCAACTTTCACTGCATCTAAGGCATTGTTTTGTGCACTTCATACGATTAAATGACAATGCAGCTTTGTATATTGGACAACGCGTTGGGCCCCATCATCATACTATTAAATAAAACGCTATTGCGTGCGCAATGTTATGGTTCAGTTACCGTTACTTTGTTTACATTGAATGTAACATTGTTTTTGCACAGCACTGTTTTGGGCAACATTTGATGAGAGTGAGAGTGTATGTTAGCATAGTCTGGCAATGTTGTCGTGTTGTTCTCTGCACAGCAAGAGTAATGCTTTACATTTCACTTTCATGTAAAATGTTTACATTTTGACTTACACTTCTTGCCGTATGGCCTCGGTTTTTAAACTATTTAGTAATTTTTCCACCGAAAGAGAAATTTGTAAAAAAATTTAGATTACAGGGGTAAAAAACAAAATTAATAAAAATAGACACATTGGAAGATGTGAACAGAAGCCGTGCTACTGAACACTAGACAATGTAAATGACCGGAGATTTTTAGTGTTCGGTTAGATTTCATGGGAAATCAAAATAAGTTCAATTATCTAAGCAAGTTTTTAATTGAAGCCAAAATTTTAGTACCTGCATACATATGTATGTACATATGTATGTATGTATGTATGTATGTATGTATGTATGTATGTATATAAGTAAATGTAGACACTCTTTTCAAGAGTAGGCTACGTCTGAAAGTCTTTTTTTTCACAAGACGAGTTTACGTTATTTTTTGGTATTTGGTCTGTTAGTGAAATAAATTTTTCTTTCTAACTTTGGATAGGGAATCAAACAAAATGTTAATGACATATATGTCCCACATAGGTGACTTAACTACAAAAGAATAAAAATACGCCTCATTTTTATATATGTATGTACCAAGAGTAGGTGGGACTGACGTTGTATTAATAATTTTACAAAGATATTGTAAAAGGGTAATAATAAAGGGCAGAATAAAAGCAGATAAATCAACGAGAGGAAGAGTAGGACACCTTGATTTAGCCGCACAGTAGGTCAGAGGAAAAGTTGAAATTCTAGAAGGTGGAATACTAAGAATATGTATAGGAATTACACATGTTTCATGAAAATTGCAACTTTTGAAAAATCTGCAAGGAAGTAGATTGGATTAAAATCTTTTTGGAAAACCAGCCTCACACAATTTTTACTTATTATTTTCCACTAAACTCCGAATTTTGTGATACTGATAGTAACAATTATATATTTGCTCCTTTATTTATTGCCTCCCGGATCACTACTACTACCCCCCTTCTTTAATTATTTATCCGGATTGAATAAGGTAACGCAGTATGTACGTTATTAACCAGCAAAATGAGCTTACTTCATTTAATTAAAGTTTTGGTTAAAGGTGACAGCAGAGCTTACGGCTTTGTTACGTTCGTTCGGGTAACTAACATTTCTCTGTTGCTTTTAATTTCAAGGATACAGAGTACAGAGTTAAAATATTAGCATTTTAAAATATAGTAGGTAATACGGATTTCTAAAATTTTCGTTTTAAAATTACAAAAAAATTAAGACGACCTTCATATCGTCGAAGGAAAAGTAGGAGAGTCGCCACGAAGTGGCGCGATACTGCTGGTAGTGTAATAATCAGGCAGGTTCCAGATTTCACTTCCGAGTGAAATTGCAGCGAATCCGAATCGAATTCACTTTTTGGTGCTCTGCATTTCACATTCACTTTCACACGCTCAAATTCACTCGTTTTGAAAATGAATTCCGACCGATTTTGCAGGTTCCAGAAACCGAATCCGAATTCACAAAAGTGAATTGAAATCACTTCAGCAGCAGCAAGTGAAATTGAAGTGATTTTGTGAAAATGTAAGTAAATTAAAGAAAATTTAAATAAAATTCATAGAAATATGAAATATTTAGTGGTAAATTCAATTTTTAAGGGGAAAGCACCAGAACTCCACGCAGGATGCGATACTTCTTAAATTATGAAGAAGCACCACGACATTAAATTCAAGCCTATTTATTTATTATAAGGTGTTAATACTTAAGACATTCGCCTTTTACATGCCGCAATGGCAAACCCTTATCTTTATAATAAAACTAAATTCTTGGCCATAACATTAAATTTTATGTGTTTTATTTTTTCTTGAAAACCACACGTTTAAAAAAAGACCCTTTACATCAACAGGTGTGGGTGGATTGGAAGGCTTCCACCCGCAAAAAACTTTGCATAGCAGAAACTTTGGAGTTTGGTGTAACTTCTGCCAACGATGTCACTGAGGATTCCACTCAGGATCAGCCCTCCACTTCCAGAGATGCTGCTGCCGCTTCCTCTGCTGCTTGTGCTTCTTCTGCGGACGCTTCTGCTGCTATAAGTAGCGCTTCCTCTGCTGGTATTGGAGTCTCGCGAAAACATCGACGCGAGTCCACGGCCGCCGACCCTATCACAAAATATATCAAGGAGCAAACAATTCCATGGCAACAATTGCGATGCAAATGAAAAAAATGATACAAGATGGTAAAGAAAATCTCAACAAATACGGAGGGAATTTAAAAAAGCAAACAACTCCACGAATAACACAGCTCTTATTGACAGCAATTATAAAAATAAACGGCAAAACATCCAAAAATCATTTTTTTTATTTTTTTCCAAATTATTTACACTAAATTTAATAGAATATGCAAATAAACACTAATTTTTCACTTTCTGTTTTTAAATTTATTATGCCAGACAACGATCAGCTGATCGAAAATTCAGCGAGTAGAAAAATTACAGCGAGTTCAAAATGAACATGTGAAATTGAAATCATTCGGATTCTAGAACACCAAAAACATTTTCACTCGGTTTCAATTTCACTTTCACTCGGATTCTGGAACCTGCATGAATATCTTTTTACTTTTTTCTTCAAACGCAAACTCAAAACGCAAACTGAAAACGGGTTAATATTTTTGACAACGCAACTGACAAGCTAGGGTACGAGAATAGAATGTCATTGCTATCTGGTTCACTTGATATTATTACACTATGGGCCCCATAACTCTGCAAGAGGTTCACTATTGGATTTAGTGAGTCCAGCATACAAAATAATAGCCAAAAAGGCATCGAACTCTTTCAAAGTGAATGGTTTCCATTCCTATGGATGTGCCAAATTCCATGCAGCTGAAAGGCACAATAAAATAATCCAAAAAGTAACTAAAATTCAAAGAACACGTTTGTGATGTGTTCAAACAATAAAACAAGCCAAAGGAAAGTGCATTTATTAATGATTTCTTGAAATTTCAGTACAAGGTCTCAGCGGACCTTTTCACATGTTCCCGTACTAACCACCTTTAAATCTCAATACAAACTAAACTATTCAGGCAGGTTCCAGATTTCACTTCCGAGTGAAATTGCAGCGAATCCGAATCGAATTCACTTTTTGGTGCTCTGCATTTCACATTCACTTTCACACGCTCAAATTCACTCGTTTTGAAAATGAATTCCGACCGATTTTGCAGGTTCCAGAAACCGAATTCACAAAAGTGAATTGAAATCACTTCAGCACCAGCAAGTGAAATTGAAGTGGTTTTGTGAAAATGTAAGTAAATTAAAGAAAATTTAAATAAAATTCATAGAAATATGCAATATTTAGTGGTAAATTCAATTTTTAAGGGGAAAGCACAGCAAATTATGGAGGAGCACCACGAAATTCAATTCAACCCTATTTATTTATTATAAGGTGTTAATAATTAAGACATTCGCCTTTTACATGCCGCAATGGCAAACCCTTATCTTTATAATAAAACTAAATTCTTGGCCATAACATTAAATTTTATGTGTTTTATTTTTTCTTGAAAACCACACGTTTAAAAAAAGACCCTTTACATCAACAGGTGTGGGTGGATTGGAAGGCTTCCACCCGCAAAAAACTTTGCATAGCAGAAACTTTGGAGTTTGGTGTAACTTCTGCCAACGATGTCACTGAGGATTCCACTCAGGATCAGCCCTCCACTTCCAGAGATGCTGCTGCCGCTTCCTCTGCTGCTTGTGCTTCTTCTGCGGACGCTTCTGCTGCTATAAGTAGCACTTCCTCTGCTGGTATTGGAGTCTCGCGAAAACATCGACGCGAGTCCACGGCCGCCGACCCTATCACAAAATATATCAAGGATCAAACAATTCCATGGCAACAATTGCGATGCAAATGAAAAAAAGTGGTACAAGATAGTAAAGAAAATCTCAACAACACAAAACAAATACGGAGGGAATTTAAAAAAGCAAACAGCTCCACGAAAAACACAGCTCTTAGGGCCAGTTTCACAGTGGATGTTTAAATCTAATTTGCGAATTGAGTTTAAATCTAGTTTAACTTTTCTTGAGTTTCACAGTGCATTTATTTAAATACGGAATAATGAATGGCAACTTCGAATATTTGACAATTGAAGGTTGACACAACTTGCCAAAAACATATGTTCAATTGTTCAATTATGGAGGTAGCGCGAGCTAAAAATTTTTCGTCGGCCGAAAGAAGTGAATTATTGGATATTGTGCAAAGAATCCACAGTTTATATTATTTATAATACTACGGAATCATTTATATGTGCTATACCATGCAGTTTTATGTTTAATTTGATCTCTTATAAATTGCAATATTGTCGCCGCAGCTTGCTTGCACATCCGAAATCAGCTGTTTATTTGTTTTCGATTGCAACTCTGTGCCGTACTTAAATACCCACAACCGGCCATTTAAATTGTATTTAACTTCCAACTGTGAAACTGAAATTCCCTATTTAAACTGCAATCAGAGTTTAAACATCCACTGTGAAACTGGCCCTTATTGACAGCAATTATAAAAATAAAAGGCATAACATCCAAAAATCTTTTTATTTATTTTTTCCAAATTATTTACACTAAATTTAATAGAATATACAAATAAACACTCATTTTTCACTTTCTGTTTTTATTTTTATTTTGCCAGACAACGATCAGCTGATCGAAAATTCAGCGAGTAGAAAAATTACAGCGAATTCAAAATGAACATGTGAAATTGAAATCATTCGGATTCTAGAACACCAAAAACATTTTCACTCGGTTTCAATTTCACATTCACTTTCACTCGGATTCTGGTACCTGCCTGATTGGTCGGATCGCCTTGAACTTTTTTAAACGATTCTAGATAAAATTTCCTTGGAATACATGTGGGGGTCAGGTATACTTCCCATGGACCATCAAGGAGTAATTTCAGTTTGAAAATGAAAAAGGTCCCCAGGGACCTTCTCGCCCATCGGAGGGTTAAAACTCATACAACAGGAATGACGTAAAAGCTACATCCTTCAAATACTACCTGAATTCCATAAGCCAGAACTGGAGCGACTACTCCCACCACTACGAATCCATAAACCCCTCCCGCAACTCCCCCCTCTACCCCGCGACGATCCCACGACGTCACATCGTGATTAACACTCGCTTCCGCCTCGGACACACAAGGATCACTCACCAAAACCTCTTCGACCGCAGCAGCCTTTCAACTTGCCACTATTGTAACGGAGATTACCTTACAGTCCCACATATTATAAAAGGCTGCTAGCAATGGAACCAACTCGCCAAAAATTGAAAAACCCAAACATAGAAGATATTCTTTCCAATGTAGCATATTCAAACATCAGAGAATTCATAAAATACATCTGCAAACTAAACTTGTACTTTGAAGTGTAACCCACATATCCTATATTTAAGAAACTAGATACATAATTAGTGAAGCTGATGGCATTAGTCGCTAATGCTTATTAAGATATATTTAAGGTGTAATTGTTTTATCCTGTAATATAAATAAATATTTAAAAAATAAAAATTTGCAGGAAAATAGTTAAAATCACAAATTATATAAACAATTAATTCAAAATTATAAATAAGGGCAAAAAACCAAGAATTGAGGCAGTTATGTTGCAACAAAACGTTTCACCCTGACGTATTACACATATACTAGGTGCCATTTTTCTACTTTGCAGACATCGCAATAGTCACCATTTTTCGCACAACATTGATATCAGTAATGTAGTACGGTTCTCCGTCCTGTTTGCCCATTGTTACATCACAGTCCATGCGTGTACCTGCCGGGGTATTAATTTCACCATCGGCAGCAGCAGCTTGGCAGGATGCATGAAATTCAACGCACTTTGTGATGGTTATTATTTCGTCGAGGTTGCCGACGTTCATACCCGCGCCCGGCATCACTATAATATTGCGATGATGCCTGGCCACCAATTGTGACAGAGAATCAATGCCATCGACGGCGTTTTGTCGAAATCCGCTGGTCAATATTCTTTGAAATCCAATTTCCTTGATTTTCTCTACCGTGTCATGCATTAAGTTGGGATTGGTGAGGTCGAAAGCGCGATGAAATGTGCATGGTAGCCCAGCTGCCAGCTCCACCACACGTCGGCATTTTTCTGCGTCAATCGTACGATCTGATGTCAGCGCGCCAAAAACAAAACCATCTGCCCCGTGAGCTCGCAGCAATTCTATATCTTTGCAAAGGCCTTCCATCTCTAATTGCGAGTAGACAAAGTCGTTGCCTCGTCTGGGTCGCAGCATGCAGTATATGGGGATTGTTAAGGGCAAATCCTTGAGCGTTTTCAGGGTTCCACAGGTTGGTGTCAGTCCGCCTTCGCTCAATGCCGAACAAAGTTCTATACGCGAAGCCCCACCATCTTTCGCTGCTAGTGCAGAAGCAATTGAATCAACGCATACCTCCAATTTTATTTCACTGGATGACATGACTAAAACAAATTACATTAAATTCGAATTTTAAACCGAAGATGTTTCTGGCTAAATATTTTTGTTTTTAGCTAACCTTCACACCAGGGTTGGGTTGGGCGAAAATAAAAACGTACCCAATTTTTTTAAAAACCGTACCTTTTCCATAAATTTCGTACCTTGAAAATAAAAAGTTTCGCTTATCCGTGGGTCAAAGAAATTGTATTATAAAGGGGTCTATGCAGCTCTCAAGAAATCGCTCAAGAAAAATTTTTCATTATTCCTTGAGGGCAAAATAGTAGTGGCCAAGTAATTTTGACAGCTAACAGCTGATGTAAATCAAAGGAAAATGTCGTTAAATGAAGATTGGTAAGTTTTCACAAAATTTACTATTATTTGATTAATGCATTATTTATATATATTTTTCAGGCATAATATGGTGTCCACACTAAATACCGCAATTTTGGTGTTTTGTGCGGAACAATTTGAAGCGGAAGAGAGGGACAAGCAAGCTAAAACCTCTGCGAACTCCCAGGCAGCACACTCGCCAAATTCTGGCTCCTCTAGCACTGCCGCTTGCAGCCTTTTGGCCAGACCTGGCGCGATAGCGATGGCTTTAACGCAAGCTGATCCATGCAGCTCTGCATTCACCCGCTGGAAAGAATGCAATAATTACAAAGAGATCAAAATTTTATAACTTGTTGCTTACCGGATTTTCCCAACAGGCGCTTTTGGCGTTTTGGCGCACATCGCGGTGTATTTTCCGAGTTTTCCATGTCTGAAAATAAGATAATAGATTAAGATAATTGAAAATCTAAAATTAATCAAAATATTTTGCAAATTTACAACCTAAAATGAACATTTAGGTGCTTATTTTGTAAATTCCAACGCCTCACTTCACCCTGTGTTCACTAATTTGGTATTTTGTAAAACGCATCACCTCACTCAAGGCCTTGTCACATAGAATCCGTTGCGTCCGTGAGAGCGTCGTTTTCAACTGACGGTGACGGACTGCCGGAGAGGGTCGGCACAATGAATACGCTGGCAGCGCATAGAAAATCAGCTGCCTCGTCTTCTGTATTAAAACATTTATATTGTTGCGCCAGCAGCAGAAACCCCAGCATTTTCCTTCAGAAGCTTCTTGCGGTACACCTGAGCCCATTTGTCATAAAGGCAAATGTACTGTTGTACTGTTTCTATTAATTGTTCTTCGAAACAGTTGCTAATACAGAAAATTTCAATGAAATTGGAAAAATTCCACAGAAAATTTCAAGTCGGCAAAACAATAAAAACAATCAGCTGATATCTGTCAACGGTCTGCCGGACGGCAAAAGTTGAAAGTTATTCAACTTTTTGCGTTGCGGCATCGCATCCGTTGCTTATGTGCCATGCTTCATATGATTTCATACATTTCAACTTTGCTGTCAGTTAAAAAATCGCTCTCACGGACGCAACGGATTCTATGTGACGAGGCCTTCAGTGACTGCTCGCGTTGTCTTACGTAGTTTCATATGAAAATCGGTACCGCGTAAAACGCAACGCGGCGCATTCACTCACTTGAACTGTCAAATCGTTCACTTGGGTTTGTGCTCGCGTTCAGTTTTTTAAACGCAAAATTTTTGGTAATTTCGAGTGAAAATTGATTTGTGGTAATCTGCAGAAGCAAATAATAAGTATTGTAATACTTTTTAAAGACAAATACTAAAGAAAAAAGTACAAAAAAAAGAAAATACTAGCACTGCGGTTGAGGGTCGAAATCACAAAAAAAAAAAAAAATGTATCGCGGTTGAGGATTGAACTCGCAACTTCTCGCGTGCTAGTCGAACGCTTTAACCACTAGGCTATGGAAGGTATGCAATGAACGCTGCCAATTTTGTGTGTTTTGTATTTGGCTGATAAATTTAGAAAAATTCAACTCTTTTTCGTAAGAACGTGACAGCTCAAGTGATGCCGTAAGACAACGAACGCAATTACGCCGTGATTTACAAAATGCGGCTTTTTGATCCCGGCGTTGGCTTCGTGTTCGCGTTGCGTTCGATCACGGTGATTTATACGGTAAGGCCATTAATGTCTTGCTTACCTCTTTCGCTTGTTATTAGCTGTTGAAAGTCTTCTTCTTGTTATTGATATATCTTTGGGAATGGAGCTTTGGGCATCACTGGTCTAGATTCTAGACCACCAGGTGTTGAATTTGCCTCCAAATCGAGCAACTTACTTTTTTTTACAAATTTGGAAGATGCCTGTGCTTTGCACTTTATAATGCGTCACAAATATCTATTTCTTTATTAAGATATGCCAAACAAGCGTTTTCAATGTTTTGGAATTTACTTTTTTGTTTTTGTTGACAAATGAAAGTAAGCATATTGAAGAATATTCCCTTTGTGCACCAAAAATATCTAAACCACTTTGATATTTGGTCAAGCATTGTCTGTGTTACCATAATACATACAAATATTCTCTAACACATGCTCACGTTTGACTCAAACCATTTGACTAGTGAAATATGAAATTTGAAATATACGTTAATTAGTAAAACTTAAGGAATTATAAAATAAATTGAATAAAAATGGCTTTAAGATTTTAATGCTATAGCATTTCATTTTGCATCACTATGAAAATGAATGCTATGCACAAAAGATGCATAAAAGAGATAAATTAAATAATTTTCCTGAAACTTGGAAAATTAATGGCGGAGTTCGTAAAAATAGAAACGCACAAAATAAAGTGTACGTAGCGCTTTTAAAAAAACTAATTGAGTCGAATGCTATCGACGAGAGCTGAGAACGCCCATTCTTTTTCAAAAGTCTCGTTTGTCGTCGGTAAAAAGGCTTTGGCTGTATGCGTGCGTCGCTTGCCAACTTGAAGAAAGTGATGTTGTACGACATGTGGGACCGTGTATACGCAGCGGCACGTGTACAGTTATTCCTGCCGTCAAGCCATGTTGGACGACAAGTAGGATCGTCTAAACCCGGCTATTCAATCTTCATAATTTCCTACTCTTTGTGGTGTGCAGACATACGATGAGTGACACGGACCATTTTATCGCATATTTTGCACTGGCAAAGTATGTTAAAAAGTGAAAAAATAAAGAGAAGAGTACTCGGATTAAATAGTGCTTAAGAAAAAGAAGTCAGTTATCGCATAAATTTCGCGACAAAAATTATTTTTTCGCGTCGCTTGTTTTGTTTGCCGACATGCGCACGATGTTTACGGCGCGACGAACAAAACGGAATGGCAATTTTGCTTTGGCCCGTGCAGTGCATCAAATAATATCTAAACCACTTTGATATTTGGTCAGTCATTTCCATTCGTGTCTGTGTTACCATACATACAAATAAGGTACGTTCGTAAATGCAGTAAATTCGTGCAGTGACAGTAGCAGTGCAGCCAACTTCAGTTGTCACTGCCCGATCAGCTGATTTCGTTTGCAGGTTGGTTGCAGAAACTTTTGTTGCATTAACGAACGCGATTCAGGATGGAAATTTTGGTTACTGCATTAATTGATAATTGCGATACTCGAAGTGAGAGTCTTTTAATGAATTTCAATAAAAATGAATTGCTAAAAACCCAGCTGAAAAAGAAAAAAAGATCGATTCCGAAAGTAAATAATTACTTTAAAACAATAAAAACCTATCCAGATGATGAATTCCATCTTTATACAAGATGACAAACAAATTTTGATCCATTTATAATAAACTAGCTGTCCGGCAAACGTTGTTCTGCCTAAAGTAATTATTTTATTCCAAGATTTGTTTTGAAATGCATTTCAATTATGGTAGGAATTTTTTTGATAATATTAAAATTATGTACAGGAAGAATACGTTTTCGTGAATATTTCCACCCCGACATCAGCTGCCGGATTCAAATTTTGTCGACCACTTTCTGTCAACTTTAGTATTATATAGTATGAATCTGAGCCAAATCGGTCCATAAATAAGAATTTTCGAAAAAACGCCACCGTGGTAACACTTAGGAAGGTCAAACATGAAAACAAACCATTCAGAGCCCCTCACGAACATATGTTGTGAGTATAAGGTCGATCGCTTCTGTGGTTCAGCCGTGATGCTGCAACATACATACGCACAAACGTTTTTATATATTAAGATATGAAAATGAAAATTATGCACAGGAAGAATACGTTTTCGTGAATATATCCACTTCGACAACAGCTATCTGGTTCAAATTTTGTCGACCACTTTCTGTCAACTTTAGTATTATATAGTATGAATCTGAGCCAAATCGGTCCATAAATAAGAATTTTCGAGAAAACGCCACCGTGGTAACACTTACGAAGGTCAAACATGAAAACAAACCATTCAGAGCCCCTCACGAACATATGTTGTGAGTATAAGGTCGATCGCTTCTGTGGTTCAGCCGTGATGCTGCTACATACATACGCACAAACGTTTTTATATATTAAGATATGAAAATGAAAATTATGCACAGGAAGAATACGTTTTCGTGAATATATCCACTTCGACAACAGCTATCTGGTTCAAATTTTGTCGACCACTTTCTGTCAACTTTAGTATTATATAGTACAAGTGGGGCCACCTGTCGTGTGTGCCTGTATACACGACAGCTAGTAAAACAATTAGCAACAATAAAAGGCAAAGCAAAGTAAAAAATAAAACAAAAATAAAAAATTTTAAAACCTGTGGGATTCGAACCCATGACTTGCCGAGTGCAAGCGCGCGGTTCTACCCACTGGGCTACACAGGGCACTGCTTTCGTTCGTCTAAAGTGGTAGAAGAAAGAAAGTGGACAGGCTGCAGACACTTTTTAGTCAGTTTGCGTTTTATATATAAGATGAATCTGAGCCAAATCGGTCCATAAATAAGAATTTTCGAAAAAACGCCACCGTGGCAACACTTAGGAAGGTCTAACATGAAAACAAACCATTCAGAGCACCACACGAACATATGTTGTGAGTATGAGGTCGATCACTTATGTGGTTCAGCCGTGATGCTGCAACATACATACGCACAAACGTTTTTATATAATAAGATATGTGTTTAAGCCAACGTAGGGTACACCGATTCGGTTGTAGCGAGGTGGCAAGTTGATGCCAAGTTTCGCTTGCACCCGAGTGCTGTGAGCCGGTGGCGGCAAACTGCGCTTGGGCACTTGCGATCCAACCTCATACCCGAATGGTAAGCTAGCTCTCCTCCATATGAGGATTCACACATATAAGAAAATACAGTCCACTTATATTTACTAACTCTCACACACATTTTATTATTTAATAAATTATATATATACGTTTTATAACGTGCACTGAAATCTGCTTTCTTTTTATTTACTTTTCCCCGTGCACGACAAACCGCTGCTGCGACGCCGGGCCACGGACCCGCCCCATTTTGATCGTTTGCGGATATATTCTGCAAACCCCGACGCGTCACGTCTTTATTGGTCCTTCTAGCCGCGGATCCTGGCATCTGGAAAGCGGCCGCCGTGCACCAGATAGACATAACTCCACAACAATTACAAATAACACGGCAGATACTGCGTCTACAAAAGCACACTGCAGCACAACAACAACATCAAATTGCAAATCACCGGCAACAACAAAATTCGACACAAATCATCTTTAAATTGCAACAATTTGCGCAACTATCGCCAACAACGACAACGACATCACAAAGGAAACACAGGTGCGTAAAGTTATTGGTGATAGTGATAGACGTGCGTTTTTGATTTGTTTCTTTTACAAATAAAATTTAAAGGATATTTTGAAAAATTATTTGAAATTCCTCCTTCGTGCTCATATGAGAAACGAGTTGCAAAAATCTCATTGCAATTCGATTCCATATATTCCGGACGTTAACCTTTGAGTCAAGGTACATAGGAACCATATGTTCCAATGTTTTCTGCCTACTACAGCATATCTGTTTAGGCGTTTCGATTTTCACACTTCGAACGATCGCCCTCTGCTCGTCACTTCTCATTGCAATTCGCAACTGAGAGCGATTCCCCACACCCTTTCCGATCAATGCTGAGCAACGCAAGTGCTGCGCTTACATGCTGATCGATCGGAACAGTGTAAGAGCAATTCATACGTACCAACCTACTTTCATGCTCACTGCTCTCGTGCATTCCATTCCAAGTTGTATTGCATGAGCAAGAGGCTCACGCACTCATCGCGTTAAACGCTCACCCGTCTCACCTGCTGCACTACTTATCGCAATTCGCAACTAGCATTGCAAGTTCACATTCCCTCATACCGCCACCCACACACTCTGAGCTTCGCACGTATTGCGGTAAGCGCTCTCACTTTGTTCTCCATTGCTGCGCTCGCTTGCTTATTGAAACTATTGCAAAGAGCGGGAGAACCCAAAAACATATAAAGGTGGTTCCCAACTGGTGGGCAGTGTGTGCGAATATCATTTTTTATATACCAATTTCGTAAGTCTTTAACTAACAATCACACGAGGCTGCTTTGGCTATATAAAGGTTATATAGACCATATAGGGGGATTTTGGAATTTTGGGAATTTTTAAATTCTGAAATGTTTGTTGACGGTTCTTCGATGGAATTTACGCGCGTTTAGTTTGACTAACGGTTTCGATTTTCTGTTAGGATTTTCTGCAAATTAGCAAATTCAAGTTTTATTGCATTTTTATTTTTCAATTTTCTCAATTTCCATTTAAATTTTGGTGCAAACTTAAATATTTCCCAACATTTTTGCCTCAACTCTGCATACTTCTGCAAAAATTTAAATTTTATTTTTAGCTCGATTTTTCGATTTTAAATTTGTTTTCGGTGCGCCTTTCAAATCTTAGATATTTTTTATTTACATTCTTTTGAGCACCATGTTTTTATTGGTGTAGTCTCAATAGTTGTCTATGCGACTTTTCTTTGATAGTCGAATTAATTGTCCGCGATTTATAAATAAAAATTTATAAAGGTGGAAATTATTGAATTTCCCTTTATTTGCTATACATAATTTCCGAACTGTATGGAATTTAGTTTACACCGATCCGAGAACGGTGTAAGAGCGTGATATTGAACGAATTGTATACCCTTTTTCAGTAGGGGCTAATTTAAGTTCTGTGGAAGCTTAATTATCGCTTCATAAGTTGGGCGGATTTGATTGTTGTATCTGTTCGTCCGAAAACTATTCACGCCACCTTGAAATATGGGTCAAATTAAAAAGTTTCTGCGTGTAGCCGATGAGCTACTTGAATTCGGGAATGAATTCAATGACTCGATAGAAGAACATTCCGTGTTCTCTATCGAGGTGCAACGTGAGGAGCTGAATGCCATATGGCACTCCGTCAAGACTGCTTATGCAGCCTGCTTTCCAGCGGCGCACGCATCTGTGACTAGCACAGAAATGGGGTTGGACGTAATTAAGTCCATTTATAAAAATTGTTACGCTGCATATGTAACTTGCGCAGCTTTGATGGGCGAATTTGCCCATAATCTTTCGTCTGTCCGATCGACTAGCGCTACTATGCTGGCAGAGGAAGGGCCTGCTGAGGCAGCTGCCAACTCCCACATCAATCTTCCGCCGTGTGATACCCAGCTATTTTACGGGGATTACACGTCATGGCCATCCTTTAGGGATTTGTTCACGGCCATTTACATTAATAATTCTCGGTTGAGCCCGGTGGAGAAGCTATTCTACCTCAACCAGAAGACTCGTGGGGAAGCTAACGAAATCGTTAGAAAATCTCCCCTTACCCATGAAGGTTTTACGACCGCATGGAAGAATCTTGTTGACCGGTATGAGAACCGTCGGATTCTCGTAAATACCCAACTGAAGATTTTGTTTAATCTTGCGACAGTTCCCTCTGAGTCCGGGGCGGGAATTAAAAAATTGCAGAGAGAAATCAATAACTGCATTTCAGCTTTGGAGCTGCATGGCGTAGATATGCGCAATTGGGATGCGATATTTACGTATCTATGCTCGACTAGGTTGCCAGAAACCACCTTGACACTGTGGGAGCAAACCATAGTCCGGAAGACAGAGATCCCAAAGTGGGAAAACCTGGATCGGTTTTTGACCAGCAGGTTTCAAACTCTGGAAACGGTGGCAGATATCCGTAGCGGCGCGCCATCGAGCGGCCTTCCGTCGAGCAATTATCGATCCCATCTATGCCCAGCAGAGGGAGCGCCAAATTTTCGGGCTCACCATGCGAACATAGCAGAGGCCCTCAACAAATTCAGGTGTCCAATATGTTCGTCGAAGCAACATGTGGTGCGTAACTGTCCGCGGTTCAGAGAACTGAACCCAAAGCAGAGACTAGATGCCGTGAGGAAGCATCATCTCTGCATCAACTGCCTGGCCATTTCCCACGAAATACGGGATTGCAGGAGCAATTTTTCGTGCAGCACCTGCAAGAGAAGGCATCATACTCTGCTGCATCGAGCAGAGTCGAATGAAGCGGGCTCTAGTACCTCCGGAACTAGCCCAGATAATGCCCCCGTATCCAGCCCCAGTGGCGAACCCTCGACAAGTCGAGTCCACTCTGGGTTCGTAGCTGTTAACCCAGTGCCACAGACATATTCTGTGAATTATAATCGCGTCACTTTAGACCAGTCTTGCGATGGGGAACGGAAGAAGTTTCCAAAACGAAGTTTTTTGTCGGGGGAGGGGCAGTTCTGCCAGAATTTAAGCCAAGGACCTACTCGCCGTCAGAAGAACGGCAGGAACGCCATCCACGAAGGAGCTCGTCAACTAAGGCAAGAAACGACGCGCAGATCGCGACGTAGCTGCAAAGCCGACCTGCCTCACGCTGGAGCTCGTCCTCGTCCGTCGCAGAATGGAGCCCGTTACCGCCGGAGCTCATTCTCGTTCGTCGCGGCCAAGGAGCCAAGACGGTGGTGCAGTGGCGATACAGCAAGCGACTGTCCGATGAGGACAGAGATGGACCTCGACCTCGTCCGTCGGGGCTATTGATCGCGCTCATGGACAGCGACGACACAGCCGAAGCTCGATCTCGTCCATCGGGCACGGCTTCCAACCGCGCTCGCCCACTCCTGCGCCACGAGAGAACCCAGGAAGCCACCAGCCAACTTAAACAGATGGAGATAGCGATGGACCTCGACCTCGTCCGTCGGGGCCATCGCTCCAGCCAATTAAAAACGATGATGCGGCCGAAGCTCGACCTCGTCCGTTGGGCACGGCTCCGAACCATGCTCATCGTCTCCTACACTACAGAGGAGCATACGCACCGCTTTTTATGGAGCGGCATCACCCCATTGCCCGGATATTTCGCGCCGGCCTTACTACCGGAAATGCGCGACAGCTCACCCAAAACACTATTTTAGCTGGTCGATATATGGCAACTGCCCCCTCTAAACTCCCCGTTTTTTAATTCTATTTACCTATCACCAGTAATTTTCGCACTTTTGAATTTTTTATGAATTATATATAGTTTTAAGATGAATTTTTAAAAATTTTTCGGTTTTCCCCTTGTTATATTTTGAAGTATTTTGCAGTGGCGCTGCAAGGCGGGCGGCATGTTTAAGCCAACGTAGGGTACACCGATTCGGTTGTAGCGAGGTGGCAAGTTGATGCCAAGTTTCGCTTGCACCCGAGTGCTGTGAGCCGGTGGCGGCAAACTGCGCTTGGGCACTTGCGATCCAACCTCATACCCGAATGGTAAGCTAGCTCTCCTCCATATGAGGATTCACACATATAAGAAAATACAGTCCACTTATATTTACTAACTCTCACACACATTTTATTATTTAATAAATTATATATATACGTTTTATAACGTGCACTGAAATCTGCTTTCTTTTTATTTACTTTTCCCCGTGCACGACAAACCGCTGCTGCGACGCCGGGCCACGGACCCGCCCCATTTTGATCGTTTGCGGATATATTCTGCAAACCCCGACGCGTCACGTCTTTAAATGAAAAAGAAAATTATGCACAGGAAGAATACGTTTTCGTTAATATTTCCACTTCGACAACTGCTATCGGGTTCAAATTTTGTCGACCAAAGCAAAGTAAAAAATTTAAAAAAAATTTTTAAACCTGTGGGATTCGAACCCATGACCTGCCGAGTGCAAGCGCGCGGCTCTACCCACTGGGCTACACAACGAACACTACTTTTCTTTATCTAAAGTCAGTATTAAAACACAGAAAGCGGACAACAGGCAACAGGCAAGAACTTTTTAGTAAGTCTGCGTTTTATATTACACTACCCTATAAGCAATTCAGTAGTCGACTACGAAAATAACGCACTTATAGTTGACTTTTCAGTAGTCGACTACGAAAATAGCACACTTATAGCTAACTTTTATGACCTAACTATAAGTTAACTACAATGTAGTGCAGAGCTGCCCCAAAATCAAAGCGAGCTGTTTGCTTTCTTCTTTTTTGCTATTTGCTTTTTTTTAATTTTTTTAATTTATTTATGTGCATTGTGAAATTGAAATTGAAAAATCAAAGCAGGCCGTTTGTTTTCCTTCTTTTTTGTTTTATATATTTGTCAAAAAACTTTTGCATTGGAAAATTTCAATCAGTTGCTTAGAAGGAAATGACAAGATTTATCAAAAACCAAATATTTTTGCCAAATTATGGAAATATGATGATATATTATCTTAAACAGTCAACGATTTTACAGCATACTAGTTTAGTTGAATAGCTTCATATGAAATTAGTTAGCTATAACTAAAAAAAATTAGCTAACTTTTAGCTAACTTCAAAGTAACCGACTTTAAGTTAGTTGAAAAGTCATCGAAGGGTAATCGGGACTGACTACTGCCTAGGACATCGCAATGTTAAAAAAGTCAGTCATTTCCACTGAAAGTAGTCGAAGAATAGTCAGCTATGGTTGCGAAGTAGTTAGCTTATAGTGCACTAAAAGTTAGTTGAGTTGCCGGTAGGGATATGATCTACAGCTCCCATACACACTTTGTGGTTGCAACAGTGTGAAATAAAAGTGTGGTAGCTGAATATATTTTTATGTTATACTTATTTCAATCAATATTAGGTTTAGACGATATATACACAATATTAAAAGATAATATAGGTATAAACTTGGGACGAAATATGTTCTGTAAACTATTTAAGAATGTCTACTGCTCAAGTTGTAAATTGCCGAAATGGGGTGATTCTTTTTGGAGCGCACGCATTCCGTGCATTGTGGCCGAGTTCTAATGGTGCGTGCGTGCGCCACATTGCGCTGACAGCTAAGTTGAACTAGTGCAAACATATGAAGAGAGTGCCAATGAGCGGCGCGCTGAGCGCAGAAAGTTGACCAACTTTCAACTTTTGCTGCACACATTTTGCGCTGACAGCTCATCTACAGCTCGCATACACACTTTGTGGTTGCCATCAGTGTGAAATAAAAGTGTGGTAGCTGAATATATTTTTATGTTGTACTTATTTCAATCAATATTAGGTTTAAAAGATATATACACAATATTATAAGTTAATATAGCTATAAACTTGGGACGAAATACGTTCTGTAAACTATTTAAGAATGTTTACTGCTCAAGTTGTAAATTGCCGAAATGGGGTGACTCTTTTTGGAGCGCACGCATTTCGTGCATTGGAACAGCTCAAGTGCGCTTCAAATTTTTGCACTACGCACTGGCGCAATGTAGCGCACGCACGCACCATTAGAACTCGGCCATAAGAAAGAAAAGATTGTCACTAAACCGTGTCGTGTAAAAAAAAAGCAAAATTCTATCCCTTTATTCTTTTCCCTAGTTTTTTTATTTAACTTTTTTCTTTGAATATTCTCTTATGATCTATACAATCCAGTTGAATATTTTCCGGGTTATTTTCAATACGTCATATAACGTAGTATTTTAGAAGATTTCAAATTAATGTTTCTAGAAAGCCCTGCATTAAAATTTGATGCTTCGTGGATCCCGTTAATCCCCATATTTACGAGTACGTTTTTAAAATGCAATCGAACATCCAGATGTTTTGAATTACTGCATTGATTCAGTTTTTTTTTTTAAATTTTGGCATATATAATGTCGGGCTTTCAAATCAAATTCAATGTAAATTCAGTATTAGATTTCACGCCAGTATAAATTTTATCGTCGGTATTTCTTGATATTGTTTTTATTCTTGTTGTATATGGGTTTATGTGTATATCAGTATATATGAATTGCTTTAAATTAATTTCTTTCTTGTGGTATGTTCAAAACATATGTTTGTGAAATATTTGCTACGAAGTGGGTTACTTTTCATCATCGCGGGAGAAGCTGGAGGAGGAGGATGGTCGTCTTTCTTTTACACAGGAATTTAGGAGACAATCCAGAATTGTTATTCGCCATTGCTTTGTGGCTTCTGCTCGTCGTCAGATTCAGATTCTACAAAAGGAAAACGAAATCGTTAGAACAAAATATGTTGTATAAAAGAAAGATATCGTAAATAAAAGTTATGAATTCCGCATACCGATACGATACCCAACAAATTTTAAATAAATAATATGTATATGTAGTATTAAGCGTTCAAGGATGTCAGCATGAAGGAAATATCCCAGTTTGTGAACTAAATTCAAACGAGCATTTAATCGAAAATCGCATTATTTTCTACATCGTGCTTTAATTTGAAAAATATAGTTGACGTCCCTGTTTCTGACGAAAGCTGTGTGAATAATTACTGGTCAATTTTTTTTAAATATAAAGACTGACACCCAATTATTCTGATTCATTTAGCAAACCTATTGACGAATGGATATAACAAGAAACATATAGCAAATCCACCTTAACGGATTGCATATACAATGTGGTAAACGCATTGATGTTTGTCGAACTGAACATTGGCCAATTAAATCTATGTTAAAGAAGCTTGGACACCCAATTCAATCCACTATTAGTTTTGCATCGATGAACAGTTTAAATATTTAAAAATGCATATCAACTGATTAATATTCAACGAATGCGTACAAAGTTTAACAAATTTGTTATAGTCTTCATTGGCCTTGAAATCTATGAAATGGTAAGATAATCAGGCAAGCAAAAACTATAGTTTTATTTTGCAATTTTGGTAGAGTAAATCTGATATGAATGAGTCAAATAAAACTTTTTTAAAAATTGCAAATCTACAAACTAATTATAAACTACATACAAGATGGATGTAGTTGTAGTATATACATATGTCAGCAACGCAATGTTATAACTAACCTTCTTCAGCAGATTGCAACCATTCAACAAATTTCCGCATTTGTTCCAGAAAATGCATTTTACCCTTATTGGAGTGAGCATCCTTGTACCATCTAAGAATACTTTCTTCGGATATAACCTCAGCTATAAATTGCCATAATTAAAATTATCGTTTAGTTAAATGCATAAATCTGGAAATGAATTAAACGTACTTTTGTAGAAGAGTAGTACAATCTTTTGGAACGCCTTCATGAAGTTCATATTCTCGTAACAGAACTCCTGTACTTTTAAAATCAACGCCAATTCTGACCGATCGGTTGAGGCAAATGCCTGCAGCAATGGACAATAAGCCTTCAAGTGCCGCACTGCTTGATCTGTAACAAGTTCCTCTTTCTTATTCCATTCGCCGAGCGACATAACAGTTGACCAAATCTTCCAAACATAAGTCAAATAAGTATACCAATACCATACTGAATATTATATTAGGACTTACAATAATAATGATTTCATGATCGGGAATGTTAGATTTTAGTGCAAACTCCTTTACGTCGGCTGTTATTTCGGAATGCGCTTTCTCGTCATTAATATCATCGATTAGCGTCTGTTGCAATTCACGCTTGGCCTCCTGGCTAGCCTGCGCCTTGTGCAGTTTGATGATTTCAGTTAAATCTTTCTCAAGAAAAACTTGTTTAAAATATTCTTCAGTTCGTTTGTTTGGTGGGAAAAAGTCCATTAATCTAATTTGGAAAATAAAATTTATGAGAATATGCTGAAAAATCACACCGGAAATAAATATGTTTTAAGGACATTTGTTTGAAATTCCATTAGATCCCAAATAAATGACGAATTATTCGCGAATTAAATAAAATTCCAATGTGTTTTTGATATGGAAGAACTAATTAAAGAAATTAACGCGAAATTGATTAATTTCGTCCTGAAAGTCTCCCACGTGTTTAATACAACACATGCGTAACGTAATTAGGGTATGTAAAAGTAATTTTTGGCCAATTTAATCTATGAGTAGAAGCTTGGACACCCAAGATTACTTTAAGTTTGCTCTAGCACACTTGTACAATGAAATTGATACTTCATTTCCAATCAAAGCCATTCTCAAAGCGTGCAGAAATTACTTTCGTATATGTATGTATATGAAAAACTTACTTGCTTTCAAGTCCACCCTTCTTAAGAGCTTGTACTAGATACGCAATGCCCTTTTCTTGTTTAAAAGTGACAAATAGCTCAACGAGAAATTCGAGGGCTATGCCATCCTTAATGAGATGCTCATTGTTCAATACCAACAAAACACTTGGTGGTATAGAACCATTAACTGCAAGAAGAGAAAAAACCACGATTATACTACATGCAATTTATTTAAATACAGTTATAAAACAGTGTATAAGTTCCTTGTCAAAATATGTTAGGGCTTCGAGGTAGCTATCTGCGTTAGCATACTTCAGCGTGAACTCGGCAGAATACCCTTTTTCTACTATTTTTTTTTATATTTGTATCGTCTAAATTTAAATTTTATATCCGACATATTGCATCTTGCAACACTACTCAAACAAATCGAAGAAATAATTAGTTAATTGAAAAGATAGTTAGATCGAATGCGGTTTTGTATGTTAAACCGCTTTAAATGTTTGGATTCTCAATACAAGCGGTTGGATTCTTATCCGAGGTTCCAAGTACACAAAATTCGTGTTTATGGATTTGTGTCTTTTGAATTTGGGAACTTAATTCAAAAGTCAGTACACCAAAAATTATTTAATATTCCAACCATTTAATAGTTTTCCCCCAAGTGATATTCGTAAAGAGAAAACCAAATTTGGATAGTTGGAAAGTCATTTAGAAAACTAAAATATAACATGAAAAAATTACCCAGCCAGAGCGCCGTCATCCGCGCTAGTTTGGTGCGTTCGCTTGGAGTAAAACCTTTGATGAAAACTAAAACCTTCTTCATTTCCTCCTCGAACATCTTCTCCAAGTACTTATATCGACGCATGAGCTTGATGAATACCTGGAAACGTAAATTAAAAATAAATGCATTTCGATTTGTAAAGTGATCTTTAAATGTAATGTATTTGTACATTGAAGATGTGTTGTAGAAACAAGTGAAATCTTTCATTTGTGTTGTATTTCAAGCAAACAAAGACAAGTAAAATGTTACTTTCAATATTGCACACATTCGACACCGATTATTCGATAAATGCAAAGAATTTGCAAGCTAATAAACGGCTCTAATTGTATGCTGAAACGGCAGATATTTATAAATATTAAAGGCGTTTTACCTGCTCATGGTTGCGCATTGCTTCCATATCTTCGGGTGCTTCGAACATACAGTAGTTTGTACGTGGCTTCTCGCCATCCTGAGAAATCGATCCTCCAGGGACTATAAATCACAAATAGATAGACAATCCGAATTTTCGATACACTAATGTTAAAACAAACCTAAGAGACCACCAGCGATTAAAATGTCAAAAAGCACTTCGCCGTAACGACGATAATCTAGTTTGTTACCAGCGCTGTCTAAATATTTTGAGATTTGTTCCAAGTCACCTTCAGTTTTTTCGAGACCAGCAATGACCGCATCACGGAATCCCGTTGGGTCATATTTCTCTCTTTCATCTGTTTTAAATATGCAGAGCATACATAATCGGTACATGGTACTATCTTTGATTTGTCTTACCTCTTTTTCTGGTCTTGATGCGCTGACCTGATAGTACTGGTCTTTCAGTTTTTTGACTCATACAATAAATTGCTGAAAAAAAAAATTATTAATACTTAACTATGTACCCGTAGCATTATCAAATAGCTATGTAAAAGTTTTGCAAGTGTACCCCTTGAGCATAGGATATGAAAACCTAACCTCACTCTATGCATTTACAACTATGGGGACGGAAGCAAACATGTGCTAATTTTGTATTCTGTGGTATTTCCTTATATATATTTCCAATCTTTGAGCATCTTGATCAATAGCTTAAGCATATATGTACATATGAACTCATGATAAGCAGATCTAGCGTAACCCATGTTATCAAAAAGCTGTACCAAATGAAAGAAGGTATGCAGAGAAAGAACGAAGTGAAATTTTTCCAATGAGGTCAACGAACAATGGAAAATGGTGGTTGGATCAGAGCGAAAAAATACCTGAAACTGCAATATTAAAAAACTGCTACTAATTTCACAAAGAAAATACGTTTGCTGTTCTTTTTAATACACTTTCCTAACGCATTTTCACGCGAACCTATAGCAGAAAACTGACACGCATCAATCAACTGTTGATTTGATAAATCCATTTAACGTAAGTTTTGTAAATTTGTTTCTACCTTAAATAAACAAAGGATTTTAGGATGAAAAAATAAATTGAGACTGTTAACATGGGAAAAATACGGAAACAAAAAAAGGCCTTCACTGTTTTAAATTAGAAAAATAAGAACAAAGTATACCAAACGTTATTTCTATATATGTACAGTGTAGACTTTTACTAAACATCCATAGAAAAAGCTACGAACTTAACAATTGCTTATATGTTATTATTAGCAGAGAAAATGTGCTTTCCAATTATATGAATTTCTTTTCCCGAATTAGAAATCCGGGAGGAAATGATGAATACAACACTGCCGACGCCATCTTGCATCGTTTATTTTCAGTGTTGCATCTTACAAATATATGAGAACTACGAAAATGTGCTCCGAATATTCTCAATCCTTCCAGACTACGTACATATATTGCAAACCAGTTCTATTAAAAAAATTTTCATTTCGACATTTAGATCCGAATAAAAGTAATAGCTCTAACACGCAATTTCAAGTCTCTGTTAATGCATGTTTATTCTGCGATGAGTCACCTTTCTGAACTATCTAAATGACTAAACACAATGAAAAACCAAACTTCGAAATTCAGAAAAAAAAGCGAAGGCGGCCATTTTCTTTTGTGCCCCAGCATTAAATTTTTAACTCCGTACAAAACAGCACATGCTCTGTGTAAGAAAAATTTTTAATAATAATTTTGGGTACTTACGATTAAAACAAAAAAAAATTTAGCTCGGCCGAGAATTTATAAACCAACTTTTCACTGCAACACACTTGGGCTGAAGTAGAGAACGAAGTGAATCCACGTACAAATTTAAATGAGCAATTGTCAGAAGGCCGCCACTGTGAGGTTGGTAGCGCCGGTTTCGAACTTAGGCGAGTGCTATACAGTGTTGCCTAAACCAGGGATTTCGCCCATATTTCGGGATTTTTGCACCTTGCACCCGATTCCAATGGTGCGGAATTGCGTAAACGCAAAAACTTGAAACGCACTTGAGCTTTTCCAATGCACGAAATGCGTGCATTCCAAAAAGAGTCACCACATTTCGGCAATTTACAACTTGACCAGTAAACCTTCTTAAATAATTTACAGAACATATTTCGTCCCAAGTTTATAACTATATTAACTTGTAATATTGTGTAAATATCGTTTAAACCTTATATTGATTGAAATAAGTACAACATATCAATATATTCAGCTACCACACTTTTATTTCACACTGATGAGCTGTCAACGCAAAATTGTGCGGCAAAAGTTGAAAGTTGGTAAACTTTCTGTGGTTTGCGTATATCGCACTGCTCATTGGCACTCTCTTCATATGTTTGCACTAGTTCAACTCATAGTGTAATAATATCAAGTGTACCAGATAGCAATGACATTCTATTCTCATACCCTTGCTTGTCAGTTGCGTTGTCAAAAATATTAACCCGTTTTCAGTTTGAGTTTGCGTTTGAAGAAAAAAGTAAAAAGAAAAAACATCAATGGCCAACTCTTGTGGTAATAACGAATACCTCCCTAAATTTGCTGTATAAATATCTGCAAGAAAAGTTTGGAATGTCCTACCTTTTGACTAGTAGACTAAATCAAGACGTATTAGAAAATTTCTTTGATGCAATGCGAAGTTCAGGTGGTTTTAACGAGATAAAAAAATATTAACAATTGGTTAATAAACGCTATTTGTTATAAAAAATGTAGCACACGTGCTGGTTCATTACTGAAAATAAAAATTGTTTTGTACGTAAAAATGTTGAGTAACTTTTTTGTACGTCAAGCTATCTGGTACACTTGATATTATTACACTATGGTTCAACTTAGCTGTCAAAAATTTTCAGCAATCGCAAACGCACGCACCACTGGAATCGGGCTCTTAAAGGGCGCGCGGGATTTTGAGCCTAAAAATGGGATTTTTGAACCAATCAGGCAGATTACAGATTTCGCTTTCGAGTGAAATTGACTCGAATTCTAAGCAAATTCACTTTTTACTTTTCTTTTATACTTCCTTTGTTTATTTATTAATTACTGTAAATATTATTTTTAGCACTGAGTTTCTTCAAAATTTTTTTGTTCTTTATTTTTATTTAAAAAAATATATGTAAATGTATTTATGAATTGTTATCGAAAAACTCGTTTTTAAATTTATATTTGTAAATGGGATTTCTTCCCGGGATTTTAGACTTTTTAAATGGATAAAGGCGGAGTTCTAATGGTGCGTGCGTGCGCCGAATTGCGCCAGTGCGTGAGCGAAAAAATTTGAAGCGCACTTGAGCTGTTCCAATGCACGGAATGCGTGCGCTCCAAAAAGAGTCACCCCATTTCGGCAATTTACAACTTGAGCAGTAAACATTCTTAAATAGTTTACAGAACATACACCTAGCGAAATATTTATATGTGCAAAAACATTTTAGAAATTTTTTTTGTCCAGAAGAGTTGTATGTGATTTTCATATATATGGAAATGTTTGCCAACGTGTGGGGTTTACTGTCATATCCATTATTCAATTCGTTTGATCTATCGCGGTACCGTTATTTCGAAAGAAGCGCCGCGGTTGCTGTCAGCTGAAGGAAATAATTATATGTGCAAATTGATTAGTGCTATATTTTAAGTGATTTTAGACTGAAAGTGTTGATTTTTTTTGTAAAATTTCGGTTTGCTGGAAGTTTATAAGAAGGTAAAATTATTTTATAAAAAAAACAATAACATTTTTTTGATAATATAAAAGTTTTCAAAACACTATGGCTCGTGGCACCAGTTTTTATAAAAATGAGCGAGGCTCTTAATGAATCTGGCATGAAAATCGAAAAAATTGCTGCAACAACGAATTGCCAACAAAACGCAATCCGAAATATTTTAAATAACATTCAAAATTACGGTACATGTAAGCGAAGTGGAAGAAAACCAGTGGTTAGCGAAAGGGACAAAAGGGAAATTCGGCGCCTTGCCGTGTGCAGGAACCTCTGCGCTTTTCAAATTAAAGGTGAACTGGGACTCGAAGTAACAAAGCACAGAATTCAACAAATTTTGCATCAAAGCGAAAATGTTTAATATGAAAATCGAAGCGCCAAACCCAGACTTTTACCCGCCATAAGCAATCGCGGCTTCAATTCGACGAAACATACAAATTTTGTGAAGTGGAGTGATGAAATGGGATGTTTAGCGACAAGAAGAAATTCAACCTGGACGGCTCGGACGATTGCCAAAAAATATTGGCGAAATTCTAGGCGGCCATGGCAGATGCGTTACTTTCGCAATTTTGGCCTCGGGTCCCTTATGGTATGGGCTGGTTTCGGGTACCGTGGAAAGACCCCAATATGCTTTATATCCCATTAAGCCAATGCGGCTATGTATATAGAGCTCCTGAACGACGTGATGCTGGATTTTGCTGAGGATTTCTGTGGGGAGTCCTGGACTTTTCAACAAGACAATGCGACAATACACGCGGCAAGGATTAGAAAAGAGTTTTCTAGTAAAAAAACTATACCCTTATTGCAATGGCCTGCTGTGGGTTCAGACTTAAATCCCGTAGAAAACCTATGGAGCATTTTTACAAAAGCAATTTTACAAAAATTTACGCTCTCAAAGGACTCAAAACCGCGCTCAAGGAAGAATGGGCCAAAATTCATGATTCTGTGCTGCATTCGTTGATTAATTCACTGCCATTTCGATTAAGACAAGTTATTTATAATGGTGTGGGCTACACCAAATATTAAAATAGCATTTCCTGTTTAGTTACGTATTCTTCTTATTTTTAGCGAATTTAATTTGTTTTTGCACATATAAATATTTCCTTCAGAGTATTGGAAGTTTATTTTACTATAGTTTTAAGAGCGGAATGAATGAAGCCTGCATATATTTTTCAAAATCAATGTCACATAACTGTTTGAATAAAAATATAAATTTGAAAAGAAAGAATATTTTGTACGTTAAATTTCGATAAATTGCTTTGCACATATAATTATTTCGCTACGTGTATTAAAATAGCATTTCCTGTTTAGTTACGTATTCTTCTTATTTTTAGCGAATTTAATTTGTTTTTGCACATATAAATATTTCCTTCAGAGTATTGGAAGTTTATTTTACTATAGTTTGAAGAGCGGAATGAATGAAGCCTGCATATATTTTTCAAAATCAATGTCACATAACTGTTTGAATAAAAATATAAATTTGAAAAGAAAGAATATTTTGTACGTTAAATTTCGATAAATTGCTTTGCACATATAATTATTTCGCTACGTGTATTTCGTCCCAAGTTTATAGCAATATTAACTTTTAATATTGTGTATATACCGTTTAAACCTAATATTGATTGAAATAAGTATAACATAAAAATATATTCAGCTACCGCACTTTTATTTCACACTGATGGCAACCACAAAGTGTGTATGTGAGCTGTAGATGAACTGTCAGCGCAAAAGAGTGCAGCAAAAGTTTAAAGTTGGTCAACTTTCTGCGCTCTGCGCTCAGCGCGCCGCTCATTGGCACTCTCTTCATATGTTTGTACTAGTTCAACTTAGCTGTCAGCGCAATGTGGCGCACGCACGCACCATTTGAACTCGGCCATTACACGGTCAAGATGTCAATAGCGGGGTTTAGACGGTCCTGAATGTCGTCCAACTTGGTGTGACGGCAACATGTCGCACACGGTCCCACATGTCGTACAACATCACTTTCTTCAAATTGGCAAGCGAGACGCACGCATAAAGCCAACGCCTTTTTACCGACGGCAAATGAGACTTTGGAAAAGAAAAAAAAAGAAAAGATGAATCAAACAAAAAGGAAGCGCATATGGATAAAAGAAAGGGCAATCGACTCAATTTCTTTTACGGCCTTACCGTATAAATCACCGTGATCGAACGCAACGCGAACACGAAGCCAACGCCGGGATCAAAAAACGGCATTTTGTAAATCACGGCGTAATTGCGTTCGTTGTCTTACGGCATCACTTGAGCTGTCAAGTTCTTACGAAAAAGAGTTGTATTTTTCTTAATTTATCAGCCAAATACAAAACACACAAAATTTGCTGCATCCATTGCATACCTCCCATAGCCTAGTGGTTAGAGCGTTCGACTAGCACGCGAGAAGTTGCGAGTTCAACCCTCAACCGCGATGCATTTCTTTTTTTTTTGTGATTTCGATCCTCAACTGCAGTGCTAGTATTTTCTTTTTTTGTACTTTTTTCTTTAGTATTTGTCTTTAAAAAGTACTGCAATACTTATTATTTGCTTCTGCAGATTACCACAAATCAATTTACACTCGAAATTACCAAAAATTTTGCGTTTAAAAAACTGAACGCGAGCACAAACCCAAGTGAACGATTTGACAGTTCAAGTGAGTGAATGCGCCGCGTTGCGTTTTACGCGGTACCGATTTTCATATGAAACTACGTAAGACAACGCGAGCAGTCACCGAGTGAGGTGATGCGTTTTACAAAATACCAAATTAGTGAACGCAGGGTGAAGTGAGGCGTTGGGATTTACAAAATAAGCACCTAAAGCTTATTTTTAAAAAGTTTTTTTTTATATAATTTTTTTTTCTACTTTTTAGTCTTCCGTAAATTCAATTTTAGAGCTCTAAAATTTTTCGCAAAGAGAATTTAAAACTTGCAGAGCAGTACACAATATTTAGGGTATTCAAAGTGTTTCCTATCGTCATATGTCATATCCTCAATTTAACAAATAATACGGCTGTGATCGACCCTAATATTCGTGGCATATTTGTGGCGCGATGAGTTGTTGTTGTTTTGCTTGCAAGGCGCGGCGAGTAAGTTCCTATCGTTTTTCATTGATGTGTGGTGTACCTATAATTATAAACTGAAGCCCAAGTGTGTAGTTGCTTGAAAAGTGCCACGCCCCCTGTCCTACGCCCATAAAATTTTACCAGTGGGACGAAGCATCCAAGAGGGGCCTGTATACGGAATTTCAATGCTGCACGACCTTTACTTCTAAAGCTATTCTATATAAACGATTTTGTTTGTATGGGCGGTGCCACGCCCACTTATCCACTGCCCGTCTTATTTTCCCAGTAGAAGGATATGGATATGTAGTAAGTTCCTACCGAGTTTCATTGATGTGTGATGTGTAGTTCTAAAGCTATACACAAATCTGGAGTTGATAAAAAAGTGCCACGCCCCTTATCCTACGCCCATAAAATTTATTGATTCATGCATTGTCTTGGTGTTTACGCATGTATGCAAAGTTTCAGATCTCTAAGTAGTCGGGAAGTGGGTGAAAAATTGATTACTAGATTTGACGACATACCGCTGACATAGCGCGCAAAGTGAAGTTAATATAAAGCTTATAAAAGAACTGAAAATTCAATAAAAATTTAAAATTCAAAATTCCATGTCCTATGCGATGTGTCGCCTCGTGTAAGACCTATGTGCGACTTCAAAGCGGAATGTCTAAATGTGGCATGTGATCGCGTAAAAGCGGAATAGGACAAGCTGGAATGACATGTGGAATTTTTTTGATTTTTCTGCTCGCTTGTCAAGCCATCATCCAACCTGTGTAAACACAAGTTGGTCCAGCCTAGTGTCTTTTGCAACTATGAAATATGAAATTAAATGCATAAAAATTGGCCTTAAAATTTTAATTCTATAGCATTAAATTGCTGATCCGTTAACTTCAGAAAATCTTCCTGTAGTCGCAACATCTGCCTGTCGTCCCGCAACATCTGGAAATGATTTTTCTCTGCGTCCTCTGGGAGTCAGCAGACGTCCAGCAATTGTGAATTAATTCCCAAACACAAAAGGCGTGGGTGAAGATTAATGATCTTTCTCGTACTCAAATGCTCGCGTATGTATGTATGTGCGATCATTTTTGCGCCTGATTTTCGTATTGCTGGTGGCTGTTCGTATGCAAAAAGTATTAGAACGGAGTTCTAATGGTGCGGCGTGCGGGTATCCATGGTCCTACATGTCGTCCAACAAGTAGGACAAGCCGTAATGTTGGATCGTGTATACGCAAGAAACAGCCGCTTGTCACACATGTGGGATGGTTTTCAAAAATTTTTGTTGTTGGTCAAGCCTAGTGTACATATTTTGCTAGTTTGAAAAATTGTCCGTGCTGTTAACATGTTCACGGACAGTAAGAATTTCAATGGGCTGCAGCCTGCAGTTGGTTCTTACTTTGAAATGTACGTTAATTATAAAAACTTAGGGTTGTATACAATTCTTGCTATTTGCAATCTTTTCGCTGAATTTTTTCGGTCAGTGTATGTTTCATCTGATACCATCGCAGATGCTTCTATTGACTCATCTGTCTGTTCACTTGATATAGGTGACCTTGAGCTCAACTCAACAGAAATTCTTGAAGGTCTAAGGCAATTAAACCCTGATAGACAGCCCGGGAAGGACGGGTTCCCACCTATTCTCTTAAAAAATTGTGCAGAGGCGTTAATTTTACCGCTAAAGACTATTTTCAACCAATCGCTTAAAAAAGGCGAATTTTTAACAGATTGGAAAATTACCTTCATTGTGCCAATTCACAAATCTGGTTCAAAAAATGAGGTTTCAAACTATCGACCAATATGCAAAATATCAACCATTCCAAAACTGTTTGAAAAATTGGTCTACAATAGGCTAATATTTTTAATGAAGGAGGTTATATCACCGTTTCAACATGGATTTTTTCAAGGAAGGTCAACCACTACAAACTTGGCAATATTTTCTAAATATATTTTGGATAGTTTTGAAAATGGACTTCAATGTGACGTTATTTTCACCGATTTTTCAAAAGCTTTTGACAGAGTTCACCACAAATTGCTTATAAAGAAACTTGAAAAAATTGGATTGCATTCAAATTTTTTGAGATGGTTTGAATCGTACCTTATAGGTCGGACACAGTATGTTCGAATTAACAATGTACTGTCAGACGCGGTAAAGGTTTCCTCAGGGGTTCCGCAAGGCAGTCACCTGGGACCTCTCCTATTTCTTTTGTTTGTTAACGACATTCCCAAAATTATATCATTTTCTCAGTGTTTAATGTATGCTGACGATATAAAAATTTTTTCTACCATAAAAAACATACAAGACTGTATGAATATGGAGAGGGATTTACTCCGTTTATCTACTTGGTGCAGCAACAATTTACTGCCGCTTAATATATCTAAATGCCAAAGTTTTACTTTTTGCCGTATTTCCTCTCCTGTAGTTTTTGAATATAAGCTGGGGAATAAAACTTTGCCAAGAATTACTGAGAAGAAAGATCTTGGTGTTATGCTAGATGGCAAACTTAGTTTTTCAAGGCATATTGACTACATAGTAGCTAAAGCTAATGGAATGCTAGGATTTGTCATCAGGAACTCCAAAGACCTTTCGGATCCTTTTTCTCTAAAATCCCTATACTTTGCCTTTGTTAGATCTATTCTTGAATATTGCTGCATTATTTGGAATCCCTTTTATGCATGTAGCTCAAATAGAATCGAAAAAATTCAGAAACGTTTCACGAGATTTGCAATAAGCCGTCTAAGATGGAATATTGAAATGCCTGCATATAATGTAAGAAGGCTTCTTCTTGGCATTCAATCTCTTGAAATACGCCGGAAATATTTCTCAATAATGTTTGTGCGCGACACAATATGTTTTGAAATTAATTGTTCTTTTTTGCTTTCCCTAATACACTTCCACGTACCTTCACGGGATCTTAGATCACAAAATTTGTTTTATGAACCCTTTCATAGGGTCAACTATAGCCGGAATGAGCCAATAACTCGTTGTTTAAGACTGGCAAACTCTGTGTGTCGTAATATAGACTTTAATCTAAGTTCCAGCAGAAATGCTTTCAAAATTAATTTGCTCATGTATTTGAACAGTATATGTAACAACTCTAGTGCCACATATTCATTGTAACAATTTGTTTGTACACTAGATAGGTTATAATTAAGTAGTCAGTAAGAGAATTAATTACTCTGTTTGATGAACTGAATTAAATAAATAAATAAATAAGTAATCGCAGATAGATAAAATTTCTTGACAATTATCTAAATGGGCAAAGGTGGTGCCATCTATGAGCGGGCGGCCGCTCGACGCAACTACAGGCGGACATATGTGCATGCGTGTGTATATACGTGCGTATATTTTAAAGCGAAACCGTTTGAACAGACGCGCAGGCGCTGCGTAAATAGCAATGGCATGTGTGTGTGTATATCTGACGGCTGGCTTGTGTCGATTTGTGAAGATTTTTGGCTCGCGACAAGCCATGGCTGGGTGGATAAGGCAAAAGGGAACAATGCGTGACGTAGATGAGAAAGAGGGCAGCATCGCTTTTGCATGTTTATATTTACAATTGCAGGCACTTTTTAAGTTCTTTGGTTTCAGCTAATTTGCCTGCCTTATGATATGAGCCCTTTTCTTTTATTTTTCAGCATTTTATACATATAATTCGCTGTTTATGGCATTTTTATTTTTATCAATTAATTTTTTTTTTATTTACATTAAAACTTCTATTTACAGGAGCATTTTTTGGAATAAAGACTAATTCAAGTTAATTCCACAAAATTCATCATTTTATTTATTTAAGGTACAATGTTTGCAAATATGTACATAATACAAAATTCGTCGCAATTTTAAAATTTGTCTTTCGCGCCTTTTCATTCATTCATAAATGCAGAATGTCTTCGCGCTTTGATTATGCGCCGAAATGTCTGCAACTTCACTTGCAATGCCTTTAAACATTCAGAATCAATTCTTAAGAAATTTATGATCGCAAAAACAACCGGTCTGCAGGTAATAAGGAGATAATGTAATCTTTCTAAGCTAGAAAAAACGGGACATGATATGATGCTCGCTTGTGGGTGCAATGGCTGTGAAATTAGCCGAGCATTTCTTAATTTCTTGGTGTTTTGCCGTCTTAATTTATTTTTGGTATTTTTTCAGATTTTGCAGATACTTTTCGTCTAATATTTTTTCAGATCAAATTTTTTTAAAGATCACACAACATTAATATTAATTATTGACATTTCTACAATATATAGCCCTTTCAACTCCGATTTCCACATCTTAATTTCCGCTGTCCTTCTGTCTTTAAGCAGCACACCCGACGGCAGCATTATTTGAATTCGTGCAACTGAATTTCTGTAGGAGCTAAGAATATCGACATTGCCATCATAATAACGAAACTACTTACGTTGCTTCAGTGAAAAGGTGCACGCTACATCCCACTTTCTTCTTTCAATTCAGCGACATGCAGAAAGCTGCTGAAAATAATGCTGCCGTCGCACACTGGGGTATTGACCCCTGAAAATGGCGATCACATCACCTGAGCTATAATAATGAATGTTGAGTATTTTTTTATATAGAAGGGAAGAATATAAGAAAAAATAAAAATAAAAAATTTTTGTTTTTTTAATTAAATTTTTAACGCAGTAAAGAGACCAAAAAAGGGATTATTCAATGATTTTTCCTGGAAAGATGTTTTGATGTATTAATGTGAAAACTTGTATGCGTATTGCAGTCTTTTTACCCTTTATTCACATATTTTTTATTTGAAAAAATATTGGTTTTTATAGGAATATATATATATATATAATATATATATGTTATATCACATCAAATATGATTTCATTTTTGGATTGTACATTTAATTAAAAAAACAACAACAAAAATTTTTTTTTTATTTTTTCTTATATTCTTCCCTTCTATATAAAAAAATACTCAACATTCATTATTATAGCTCTGGTGATGTGATCGCCATTTTCAGGGGTCAATACCCCAGTGTGCGACGGCAGCATTATTTTCAGCAGCTTTCTGCATGTCGCTGAATTGAAAGAAGAAAGTGGGATGTAGCGTGCACCTTTTCACTGAAGCAACGTAAGTAGTTTCGTTATTATGATGGCAATGTCGATATCCTTTGCTCCTACAGAAATTCAGTTGCACGAATTCAAATAATGCTGCCGTCGGGTGTGCTGCTTAAAGACAGAAGGACAGCGGAAATTAAGATGTGGAAATCGGAGTTGAAAGAGCTATATATTGCAGAAATGTCAATAATTAATATTAATGTTGTGTGATCTTTAAAAAAATTTGATCTGAAAAAATATTAGACGAAAAGTATCTGCAAAATCTGAAAAAATACCAAAAATAAATTAAGACGGCAAAACACCAAGAAATTAATAGTAATGTAATGTAAATAAAAAAAAAATTAATTGATAAAAATAAAAATGCCATAAACAGCGAATTATATGTATAAAATGCTGAAAAATAAAAGAAAAGGGCTCATATCATAAGGCAGGCAAATTAGCTGAAACCAAAGAACCGAAAAAGTGCCTGCAATTGTAAATATAAACATGCAAAAGCGATGCTGTCCTCTTTCTCATCTACGTCACGCATTGTTCCCTTTTGCCTTATCCACCCAGCCATCGCTTGTCGCGAGCCAGAAATCTTCACAAATCGACACAAGCCAGCCGTCAGATATACACACACACATGCCATTGCTATTTACGCAGCGCCTGCGCGTCTGTTCAAACGGTTTCGCTTTAAAATATACGCACGTATATACACACGCATGCACTTATGTCCGCCTGTAGTTGCGTCGAGCGGCCGCCCGCTCATAGATGGCACCACCTTTGCCCATTTAGATAATTGTCAAGAAATTTTATCTATCTGCGATTACGTTCCAATGAGACGTCTTTTCCCTTTTATGTTTTTGGTTTGACAAGCGAGCAGAAATATCAAAAAATTTTGAAAGCCATCCCACATGTGTGACAAGCTGTTGTTTCTTGCGTATACACGATCCAACATTGCGGCTTGTCCTACATGTTGGACGACATGTTGGACCGTCTATACCCCGCTAATGGCAATGACTGTTTTGTGTAAGGGCTAAGCATCGGCTTACACGTACACATTTCTGACATAGAATTACTGACCGTGTAGAGGCCGCATTAAAGAAACTAAGGTGCTTATTTTGTAAATCCCAACGCCTCACTTCACCCTGCGTTCACTAATTTGGTATTTTGTAAAACGCATCACCTCACTCGGTGACTGCTCGCGTTGTCTTACGTAGTTTCATATGAAAATCGGTACCGCGTAAAACGCAACGCGGCGCATTCACTCACTTGAACTGTCAAATCGTTCACTTGGGTTTGTGCTCGCGTTCAGTTTTTTAAACGCAAAATTTTTGGTAATTTCGAGTGAAAATTGATTTGTGGTAATTTGCAGAAGCAAATAATAAGTATTGCAGTACTTCTTAAAGACAAATACTAAAGAAAAAAGTACAAAAAAAAGAAAATACTAGCACTGCAGTTGAGGATCGAAATCACAAAAAAAAAGAAATGCATCGCGGTTGAGGGTTGAACTCGCAACTTCTCGTGTGCTAGTCGAACGCTCTAACCACTAGGCTATGGGAGGTATGCAATGGACGCAGCAAATTTTGTGTGTTTTGTATTTGGCTGATAAATTAAGAAAAATACAACTCTTTTTCGTAAGAACTTGACAGCTCAAGTGATGCCGTAAGACAACGAACGCAATTACGCCGTGATTTACAAAATGCCGTTTTTTGATCCCGGCGTTGGCTTCGTGTTCGCGTTGCGTTCGATCACGGTGATTTATACGGTAAGGCCGTAAAAGAAATTGAGTCGATTGCCCTTTCTTTTATCCATATGCGCTTCCTTTTTGTTTGATTCATCTTTTCTTTTTTTTCTTTTCCAAAGTCTCATTTGCCGTCGGTAAAAAGGCGTTGGCTTTATGCGTGCGTCTCGCTTGCCAATTTGAAGAAAGTGATGTTGTACGACATGTGGGACCGTGTGCGACATGTTGCCGTCACACCAAGTTGGACGACATTCAGGACCGTCTAAACCCCGCTATTGACATCTTGACCGTGTAATGGCCGAGTTCAAATGGTGCGTGCGTGCGCCACATTGCGCTGACAGCTAAGTTGAACTAGTACAAACATATGAAGAGAGTGCCAATGAGCGGCGCGCTGAGCGCAGAGCGCAGAAAGTTGACCAACTTTAAACTTTTGCTGCACTCTTTTGCGCTGACAGTTCATCTACAGCTCACATACACACTTTGTGGTTGCCATCAGTGTGAAATAAAAGTGTGGTAGCTGAATATATTTTTATGTTATACTTATTTCAATCAATATTAGGTTTAGACGATATATACACAATATTAAAAGATAATATAGGTATAAACTTAGGACGAAATATGTTCTGTAAACTCATTAAGAATGTTTACTGCTCAAGTTGTAAATTGCCGAAATGGGGTGACTCTTTTTGGAGCGCACGCATTCCGTGCATTAGAACAGCTCAAGTGCGCTTCAAATTTTTTCGCTCACGCACTGGCGCAATGTGGCGCACGCACGCACCATTAGAACTCGGCCATAAAGGACTTATGGTAGAATTACTCGAGAAGTAAAGTAAAAAATCGTGTCAGCTGACACAAACTCTCTTACCCGAACTCAATGTACGATAATATTGTTATCAGATTGCGAGGTAGAAAATCTGCGTCAATTAGATTTCTACTACAAAAATCGTATCAGCTGTGAAAGAATGTTGCCATAGAAAAATTCACTTGAAAATTGAAAAAGAATGTATTGAGTAGAACTATGGACTTGTTTTTGTTTGCAACTAGAATACGTTTTATTTAAAAATTTTACGTTCTTATGCAACTCGGTACGCTCGTTATTTCGCAGTGTAACCCTGGTCACAGCACAGTTTCCAATATTTTTTTAAATCAACAAAACAAAATAAATAACCAACAATCCTTGGTACCAAACCACCAGCCATGAATTTGAAAGATTTAAAAATATGCGAGAAACTCGTACCTGCAAATTATCTGAAACTGGCACAAGACGCACAGAAATGCAAAGACACAGCGATGAAGGAATTGTTAACGAAAGTAGGCAAGAAATGAATTAGCTGACGAGAAATTTTTCTGATCGTTAATTTTATTTTAAAGAAAAAATTGCCAGAATACGGTTGGGCCGATGCGGACATTGAGATGTTGGTTCAACAGCTATCCGCGTTAGACAGCAACAATTCCGCAAATAAAACTGGATTAGGGGAGCGTGAGGCTAGAATAGTCTGTGGTAAATGTTTACGCATTTATTTCTCCCAAAAAACACATACATATGTACATAGTCCGTTAACCATAGCAATACATATTTCAGAATTGGTAGCTCGCCGCCACTACAACTTCGGTCATGGTATTGGGCGTTCTGGCGATCTTTTAGCACCACAACCCAAAGCGGCTGGATGTACATTACTGCAAAATCTCACAAATGCCTTGCTGCTGGATCTTATAAGAGAAATGGGAATACGGAGTTGTCGTTGTTGTTTCCTCGTACCCATGGCAACAGGCATGACGCTTACGCTTTGCCTTCTGGCGCTAAGAAAACAGCGACCCGCTGCCAAGTATGTGTTATGGTCACGCATCGACCAAAAGTCTTGTTTTAAGAGCATCACTACCGCGGGCCTGTTACCAGTTGTTCTTGATCCACTTCTACACAAGGACCACGGCTTGACGACAGATACTGAGGCTTTCGAAAGCAGATTGAAAGAGTTCGGTACGAGTGAAATTCTTTGTATTTTCTCCACCACGAGTTGTTTTGCCCCGCGCAATTGCGATGACATAATTGCACTGGCAAGATTGGCAACACGAATGGAAGTGCCACATTTGGTTAATAATGCGTATGGTCTGCAAAGCACTTTTATGACGCATCAATTGGAGCAGGCGCAGCGCACTGGTCGCGTTGATTTGTTCGTCCAGAGCACAGACAAAAATCTAATGGTACCAGTAGGTGGTGCAATTGTTGCCGGCTTCAATGAGGTAGTAGTCGAGAGTGTGGCCAAAACTTATGCAGGTGCAATTACTTAATTGAACACACAGTGTGTTTTGTTCAAAATCTATATAATCGTTTTTTTGTTTTGTTCGTAGGACGCGCATCGTCCTCTCAAACGCTGGACGTATTTATGACGCTCCTATCGCTAGGCAAAAATGGCTACTTTGCTCTAGCGCAAAATCGCAAACGCAATTTCGAGTACCTTCGGACCAAACTGAAGAAATTTGCCGAAACGCGTAATGAGGTTGTTATAGAGACGAAACGGAACCCCATTTCCCTAGCACTGACCTTAGGCAACCTCAGGGATAATATAAACGTTGGTGACTTAACAGGATTAGGCTCTTTGCTGTACACACGTGGCGTTTCTGGTGTACGTGTGGTTGTGATTGGCGATAAGAAAGACATTGATGATCATCTCTTTCATAGTGAGCCCAAGAATTTATTAATTTCCTATAAATTTTATTCGCTGTCCTTTTCAGACTGGGGCACGCATCACTCGAGCACTGAAATATCTTACTTGACCGTGTCAGCTGCTCTGGGTATCACAAACGTTGAAATTGATAACTTTTTTAAGAAACTTGAAGAATGCTGGAATATATTGTTAAACAAATGAAATGTACAGAGCAAGGTTTATTTTTAAACATAAACTATTCCGAGATAGCACCACGAATATCAGTGCTGGTAGAAATTCATCTGCGCTGGCTGGACCGCCCACCGAAAGTTTCAGTAGCTCGAATATACGTCGGCAGCAGCGAACCATACACTCGAGTTTCTCCTGAGGCGAGTAATAGGAATCTTTTCCAACCAACTCTGAAAACAAAAAAGGAAAATTAAAGCCACTCGTTTGAAGAAGCACGCAACTCATGGCATTCATGACGTATTCGTTTCTGTACCTTTACGTAATTTTCTTCGTCGGCCGTGAAGTAGGGGCTGAAACTAGGAGAAGGCAAGTGGGCAGTTGGTTTATGGGTAACAACTCGAGAGGAAAAATAATAGACAACAAAAACAATTGCTCCTTTGTGTGCGCTGGATTGCAGGATTTTTTGGAAACACGGCCGGCACTTGCTTAATGTGCCGGCATCGTTTGAGTTGCTTCAACAACTCCACGGCAGCCGCCTTTCGCGCTAGTTGCTTGATTTACCACTCATATTCGTCGCGATGTGCTTGCAACACCGGTCCGCGAAACGCTCGAGGGCAGATGGAGTGCAGGACAGGACAATAGGTACGTTCGTAAATGCAGTAAATTCGTGCAGTGACAGTAGCAGTGCAGCCAACTTCAGTTCCCACTGCCCGATCAGCTGATTTCGTTTGCAGGTTGGCTGCAGAAACATGATTTTTTTGATGAGGAGGTATGAATTTTGATGAGGAGGTATGATTTTTTTGATGAGGAGGTATGGAATTTCATGAGGAGGTATGATTTTTTTCATGAGGAGGTATGATTTTTTTGATGAGGAGGTATGGAATTTCATGAGGAGGTATGATTTTTTTCATGAGGAGGTATGATTTTTTTGATGAGGAGGTATAGAATTTCATGAGGAGGTATGTTATTACCATGAGGAGGTATGTTATTACCATGAGGAGGTATGCTATTAACATGAAGAGGTATGTTATTACCATGAGGAGGTATGCTATTAACATGAAGAGGTATGTTATTACCATGAGGAGGTATGCTATTAACATGAAGAGGTATGTTATTACCATGAGGAGGTTGCATTAACGAACGCGATTCAGGATGGAATTTTTGGTTAACTCATTAATTGATAGTTGCGAAACTCAAAGTGAGAGTCTTTTAATGAATTTCAATAAAGAAAGAGTAAAACGAGTGAAGAAAAGATATGTCGTGGTAAAAACCTGTTGAAAAATAAAATAAGATCTATCCCAAAAGTAAATAATTACTTTAAAACAATAAAAACCTATCCAGATAATGTATTCCATCTTTATACATGATAACAAACAAATTTTGATCCATTTATAATAAATTTTCTACGTTTCCATTTCGTGTTCTGTAACCGGCAACAGTAGGATAATGACTGCGAAAACTGCAGAAATTTGTCACTGCGGTGCCAAGCCGTTGCATTAACGAACGCGTTGCACGCAACAGTATTGCGCCATTTTGCTTTTACGAACGCGTTGCTTTGCAGTGCAACCGCTGGGTTGCATTTACGCACGTACCTAATGTCGCAATGTATCTCAATGTCAGCGTAAATAAATAAATGTCAGGGTAAATTGAGTTTTCAGAATAAATTTAAGTTTTACTTATAAGTAATTTCTATAATTTTGCCATTATAAATCACACAACATAAATAAACACACAACACCACAACACAATCTGTCAATCTGTACCGTTCGGCTTTATAGTTGCAAGAAATTGCAAGTAGGCGGAAACTTATTTCATTTATACATATTTCATAAAAGATTAAAAGGTGGTTCGTGTACCGGTTCGCGGTTCGCGTCCTGAGTCCAAGATTGGGTGTACGGGCTGTACTAAGTCCGCTTTTACACGATGCGACTCGGCCCCGGCGATTTTTTCGCATTCCGCTTTGAAATCGCGCATAGCTTTTACACGATGCGACTCGCTCCACTCCACATATTGACACTAGAGTTTGCAGCTGGTTTTATTTGTGTAATTTGTAAACATTTAAAGCACTTATTCCACTCTTTGCTCATTTTATTCTTTATATTTACTTTTATGCGTAAAATTCTGTAAATTTTTCAGTTTATTTGCAATACGTATTCACTCGATTTCAAGTTTTAATTTACAGTCGACAGCGCGAAGCGCGAAAACGAATAAAGAGGAACGTCAGAAAATCAGAAAATCGCAGCACAATCGCTGCCCGAGCGATTTTGCGCGTTCCCCTGTCGTTTCACCCCTCTTTCCTACATTCTTCCGTGTCTCCGGGGCCGAGTCGCATCGTGTAAAAGCGGACTAAGATGGCGCGGCGTTGAATTGAGCTGTACTAAGATGGCGCGGCGTTGAATTGTACTAAGTTGGGGTCAAACTTGCAATTTCTCGGCAGAAATTAGAAATAAAGGTAGTTTTGTTCGGAGAAAATTATTTATTCATTAAATAAATAATAACCCTATATAACAATAATAGCCCTATAGCTTTGAATGCCACCAAAATGGAAATATTCGGCTAAAATTTGACTTCGGCTTCCGCTTTAGGCGGAAACTAGGTACAAATGGCCGCCGGGCCATTAATAATTTATTGCTTTCATCTTTATTTTACCAACCGATAGAGCTGCTAGTTCAGATATGAGAACTAGATCTTTGAGATCTTTAGTTCGCGAACGAAACAAGCCTAGGGACACGAATATCGAAAAATAAAGTATCGATTCCTACTCATTTCGGCATCGACTGAAAAGTATCGATGTACTCAAAATACCGTGGGAAAAGTATCGATATTCAAAATATCGAAACTTAATACCCATAGTAAATAAAATTAGTTACTTCAGAATTTTGTCAAAAAACAATAACAAACAAAAATGAAATGTTGCACAGCAACATATTGGTCCTTTATATTATTTCAATCAGCCTTAAAAGAAAAAAACTATTTTAATAAAATATCTACTTATTGAGATCAATCAATTTAAAGCAAAGGGAACTTTTAAGTATTCCATGCTGCATCCTCTAAACCGCTTAAGAATAGAATTTTATTTAATTTTTTGTCGGCGAGTCGATTACGCATATGTATTACTTATAGTAGCTCCGGCTTTGGAAAAAAGTTTTTCGGATGTAACCGAGGTTGAGGGTATGTGTAAGTATTCCCGCGATACTTTATACAAAAATAGATACATGTTTTTCAACTTTTCCCAACTTATTAATTTTCAAGTAAAAATTGTTTTAAAACATTTAAAATTCACCTTCTAGCAAATATTGCTGTAATAAATTTCGCGCGTTCTTCTGCGCCATTTTGCGTAATTTAGAGATAAAAACTTGGTTTCGATATTGGGTGAGAGGGATCTGGGGAAGATTCAGAAATAATGGCTGAAAGCCTCGAAGCTGGTGAATTTCAATGTTAGCCAATAGTCGGGTTGAATAACACAATAATCGGGTTGAATAACAAATAGTTGGGTTGAATAACACAATAATCGGGTTGAATAACAAATAGTTGGGTTGAATAACAAATAGTTGGGTTGAATAACAAATAGTCGGGTTGAATAACAAATAGTCGGGTTGAATAACAAATAGTCGGGTTGAATAACAAATAGTCGGGTTGAATAACAAATAGTCGGGTTGAATAACAAATAGTTGGGTTGAATAACAAATAGTCGGGTTGAATAACAAATATCGAGTACTTCAAAAGTACTTGAAAAAATACTCATATCGAAACCAATAATATCGATACTGAGTAATATCGATACTATTTTCGTGTCCCTAAACAAGCCTAATATTTACAAGCCAACAGACGAAGAAATAACAACGTGTGATTTGTGATTTGCATACGCGTAAATTTCCTCAACTCCATGGAGGAAATTCAACAGAAACTGGAAAAATATCGCTTACGAAAACGGAGAAAGGAAAAATTTGAGAATTTAAAAAATAGACTGTCACATTTTTTGATGCTGGGCGTTGGGAATGGAGTAAAGAAAACGGAAGAAACTGCGATTGAAATAATTGGGGTAGTTAGTCTTAATTTAATTTCAGAAATGAGTTTAATAGAAATTGTGTTGCTTTCTGTTTATAAAAGAACTGTGAATCACATAAGGAGTTGGATGGGAGCGTCAGATCAGATTCCGCTACAGTGAGCTCTGGGGAAGATAACATTTCAATGGACGACGAGGAGGAGATGGTTCCACAAGCTGAACTAAGTATTTCTTCTGAATTATCTGCGGATAATAAATGGTTCAAGTACACGCTATGGACCGTGTATTTCCTGTTCTGGGTCACACTTTATATTATCGCCATCGAACTGAGTTTTGGTTTGGTTTTTCTGTTGTTCTCCGCATTATTTGGAATATATTTTAACACGCGAACTGGACCTAAGAAAGCAAACGAGATAAGCGCTTACAGTGTCTTCAATAAGAACTTCGAGAGCATCGACGGCACGCTAAAGGCTGAGCAGTTTGAACGTGAGATGCGGTACGGCGCGGGCAGTGTGAGATAAAGGGGTACATGTACTAGTTGATGTCCTGGGCGAAAGCCATGTACAATTTTATATACAGTGATCTACACTTTAGTTTAACCCGGTTCGGAAAAACATTCTACTATGAGCTTAGAGTTGACATTTGTGCTTTGAAAAATTAACTTTAATTGTGTTTTAGACCTTCAACTCGTTTAAACTCAACAAATAATCAAGATCATAAAAAACATTCTGACAGAAAGACAAACATCTAAAAAAGTGAACGTTGCTTCCAAATCATGGGATTAATCAGTTGTATGTATTTTGTGATACGAGAATTGTTATTTTAGAAATTTTGTTTAAATATCTTGCTATTATCAGGTTGTAAACGACTTAGAACGACTTAGAAGAACAATGCATATTAGATATAAGCCAACAGTTTAACTTTCAGCCAGAAACTAAACATTTGTAAGCCATTAAATCAGCTCTGACGGAGGAATTTCTCTTAGTCCGAACTTTTTATTTGTAAGTTTTTACAAGTCAAAACACACTTCGTAATATAACAGTTTCTTAAAATATTTTCTTAGTATAAAATATTTGTAACATGCGTATCTATGTGCATATGTATATTTTGAAATATTTGTAATATATATGTACATATGTATATAATCTAAAAATATCCTTTTCTTTAAGATGTACTAACGATGTGTTTCGAGTTTTTGAACTACTACTGTATCGCAATTCAAGAATTGAGCTAACGAGATGATGGGTGTTAAGGAAAGGCTAACAACCGACTTTTCAAAACGGAACTTTCATTCATATCGGAGAGTCCATAGCAGCTCCGAATTCGCTACGGATCGTAATATTACTAACACTCCGAACCTCTTGCAATTGAAAATTTGTACTAGTTCGAAAATCAGAATTGATAATGAACCAAAACTAAAGTTAATTCCGAACGAACTCTAGATTTTGTTCTCATTCGTAACGGAAATAAGATTTCATACTAATGTTACAGTGGACGCTGGGATAGGGGCATTCAAAACAACTTAGAGCCTTCTTGGCGGTTCTAGACGATACCGTCGACAAACCGTCTTACCAATCTGAGTTGTACCAATATCAGTAAAACTGTTATGCACACAGGGGTCTGCTCTAGCGGGTACTAGTTTCGGAGTTACGACGCTTTGAAGTCGAAAAAATCGATATCTCGGGCCCCTTAATTTAACCGTGAATTCCGCATATTTGGATGAAAAGAAAACGAAAAACAAGAATAAAAAAATCTTATTCTTACTATGCATTTAATAGGAACATTCAAATGTTCGTTTCGCCATATATGCTTACTATGGCCAAACGAACATTCAAATGTTTGTTTCGCCATATATGCTTACTATGGCCAAACGAACATTCAAATGTTCGTTTCGCCATACATGCTTACTATGGCCAAACGAACATTCAAATGTTTGTTTCGCCATATATGTTTACTATGGCCAAACGAACATTCAAATGTTTGTTTCGCCATATATGCTTACTATGGCCAAACGAACATTCAAATGTGATTACGATATCTCGGGCCCCTTAATTTGACCGTTGCATAATGGTATATGGACGAAAAGAAAACGGAAAACATGAATAACTTTTCTCGATTAGAGCCTTAGTTTCGGAGTTACGACGCTTTGAAGTCGAGGTACACAAATTTTTATTGGCGATTTCCGAAAAAGAAAAAATCCAAAAAGCGAAACAGAACTGACTACAAGTCGCCGCTTGATTCAATACTTGTCGTATGTCGACTTTTTCACTTTTTGGGAAATGCAATTTAAAGTTTAAAGTATCCCCATTTTTTTTTAACAATTTTTTCCAAATTTTTTTTTTATAATTAAAAAACTACAATGTAGCTTTAGTAACTTTTTAATTAGTTTGTCCAATCCGGAGGCAGAAATTGTTATAGTACAAAGTTGAAGCGCTATTTCTTATTAAATCTTTTAAATTAAATATTTTTATAATCGCGTAAGGAAGCATCAGTCGGGTTTCACCGACTAAATAATACCCTACCCGAGTTAGGTGAAAACCCACCGAAAGAAATGAAATGGTGGGTGTATTAAATTTACCGTCTACATGCCCATTTTTGACAAACTACAAAATATTCCTAATAGGATTACATATTCCAAATATTGATACTCTGGTCGAATTACGACAGTAACTATAAGTATATATAAATTACCGCCTCCACATTTTTTTGGAAATTAGCAAAATTTTAATAATCCGACCTCTGAGTGGACACAACTGTCGCACAGTTGCCGAAATCACGACCGTAAAAAATTTGATTAATATCTCTAAAATTTAAATTTTGCATATAAGCTTCTTATTTTACATTGATTAAACTTCGAAAAATTGGTTAAAACCGACCGCGGACACACCCACCTGCCATATAAGGCGATGGATGGCGATAAATTTCTGTCAAACTCAATCCATTCAAGAAAACAAAATAAATTTAGGTACGTTCGTAAATGCAGTAAATTCGTGCAGTGACAGTAGCAGTGCAGCCAACTTCAGTTGTCACTGCCCGATCAGCTGATTTTGTTTGCAGGTTGGTTGCAGAAACTTTTGTTGCATTAGCGAACGCGATTCAGGATGGAAATTTTGGTTAAGGCATTAATTGATAATTGCGAAACTCGAATTGAGAGTCTTTTAATGAATTTCAATAAAGAAAGGGTAAAACAAGTGAAAGAGAGATGTGCCGTGCTAAAAACCTGTTGAAAAAGAAAAAAAGATCGATCCCGAAAGTAAATAATTACTTTAAAACAATAAAAACCTATCCAGATAATGTATTCCATCTTTATACAAGATGACAAACAAATTTTGATCCATTTATAATAAATTTTCTACGTTTCCATTTCGTGTTTTGCAAACGTCAACAGTAGGATAATGACTGCGAAAACTGCAGAAATTTGTCACTGCGGTGCCAAGCCGTTGCATTAACGAACGCGTTGCACGCAGTAGTATTGCGCCATTTTGCTTTTACGAACGCGTTGCTTTGCAGTGCAACCGCTGGGTTGCATTTACGAACGTACCTTATGTCTCAACATTTCTTTGTGCGCCATCTCTCACGTAGAACTGGCAACCCTCTGAGTGTCCTTTGCTTTGATAAAATCCCCCTAACTCCGTTTGGAATCGGCTATAGAACAAATCTGTAGGTCTCGTTAGTTTTGGTTAAGCTGGCTGCGTAAAAAGGCCACGCCTAGACTCTGTTGGGTCCTTAGCGACTTTAACATCGTTTTGGAGAACGCACAGGTGTTTAGGTTATTCCACCTGGCCCTCGTTTTTCCTTTCATGCATTCCTCTAGTTGACTGCAGAACGCTTCAGTATGCTGCTGATATGCTCATCTGAAAGGCGGACACCATGTTTGGCAGTAACATCCACTTTCTCATTTGCCTTTATGTCCGGGTACCCATTAGAACATTTATGGATGATAGGCTATGGTATGCTATTGCCTTGATAGCTGCCTGACTGTCTACGTAGAAGTTTATCATTGAGTTAATGGTGGTACTAGTGCAGGCCAGTTCCGCAGCTTTCCTGACGGCGAACACCTCGGCTTGAAAAAAGGCAAAATGGTTGGGCAGACAAAACGATTGCTTGATATCTAGATCGGGACAACACACACCAGCTCCGACTCCTATCATTTTAGAGCCGTCCGTAAATAGATTAAAGGACGCGTGACGAGGTTCCAAACCTTTGCGCCACCCTTCCTTCTCAATTGTGACATTTATCCTTTTCCGAACATCAGGATCGGTGCCATGTAATCTGATTCGGTCGTCTGGTTTCGTGTTATGAAGCTATGTATGTACAAAGCCCTCAGTCTGCCTGCGGGCTTAGCTGTTATGTATTCTGAAAAAAGGTCGAAGGGTGGAAAATTATCGGGCATCGGACGGTGTTGTCCTCATCACCCCTGTATGTAATACATACACAGACTAGTCTGCAATTTATTGAACCTGGCCTGTGCTGTTATTTGATTTACCTTGCACAACCTAGGCCCTAGGGTAATCCATATCCCTCTTTTGTGAAAACAATGATGGTCTTTTTAGGATAAACTTTTAGTCCAGTATCCCTGCACTACTTCGCTACTAGGATTAACGTCCTCTAGCGTAGATATGAGATCGAATCTTCATATTTTCCTCTGAAAGGATGACAGGATATACGTATGTACATATATTCTTTGCTTTTGGTGTCAAGTTTTTGATCGTTGCTGGCGTAGCGCGTTTGCTAAAGCGTATGTATATGTCGGCTTTTGTTTGTCACCGCGCTCATATTCGTGGAGCTGTTGAAAAACTTCCTCTGTGTTCCTGTGAAATTCGGCTACAGCATCGTCGGCGCCAGGCGATGGGCTGTGGCACCGGTGACTGTTGTACATAAGTCGTTTGCTGCTTCGCAACAGGAATGTATCGTTTATTTGAATCTAACGTACTTAGCTGTTGTGACGACACGATTTGAAAAAAATATAACGACCAATCAAGTTACTTATGTATGCATGTAAGTACTCTGATTAAGTTTGACCTAAGCCTCGCTTGCACGGGCTGTAGTGCCAATTATACATAACAATCCGACAAATTGAAATGTTATTTACATACCAATACGAAGAGTTGCAATATTAAAAATCAAATCCATAAATTGTTGGAAGGTTATTCACATACCAATAAAATTTTGCAATGTTTTTTAGAAGCAACAAAATATTGCAATACATTTTTCAATACTAATAAATCAGTTCCGCCGTGACTCCGTGGATAAGTGATTTCTCTTCCTTGGCCGGGGTACAAGTAGTTAAGTACCCCACACTGAATTGTGCGGCCATAATTAACCGAAAATTGTGGTCGTTATATATAGTATAATTTCACAATTTCCTCTACTTATCTTTCTATTTTCCATACTCACATAAGCTGACCCACTGTGCGACGGTTAGCCGAGCAACGAGTATATACTGGCCCCCTCAGCTCAGCTATTCAACCATTAAATTTAATAGTTGTGTAATCCGGAAAACAAAACAAAACGTTTCAAACATATTGAGAATTTACATTTTATTTAATATTTTCTAAAATGAACACAATTCAGAAATTATCAATTAGGTCAAGTGCAAGTAAATATCGTTACTTAAATCTGAAAACACATTAAGTCAATAAGAGCACCTTTAACCGTAGGAAGATCCAGTAGGACAATTTCAGGTTTGTCCAACTATGTAGGTAATACCACACTTAAATCACCAAGTTGATGATGATAAGCATATATGTATGTACGTGCTTGTAGAGAAAACAAGTTAAATCAAAGGAAGCCGTAGGTATAGTGCGATAGTGCAATTTTTTTAAATTTAAAACTTTTTTTTACAAATGAATTGAATTATATTGATCCGGATTAAGTGAATAATTATGACCATTTGCCCTCAAAAGCGGGTGTATGTAGAAGATAACAGAACTGTGGAGCTCATGCTGAAATTTGATAATCCTGATATCTACAACCTACCAAATGCAAAATAATAAAATGATTAAGAGCATAAATGTTAGTCGGAATCGGTTAATATCGAGCGAACTCGCTTTCAGGATGATGCAAAAGAAAAAATGTATAGAAAAAGCTAAAGCTATTTCAATTAGTGAATTCATAAAAAAATGAATAAACAATTAACTTTTTTTTTTTTTCCGCTTAAACCAACACTCAGGGGATGCCCCCTATACATGCAAAGCACTTGTTGATTTGATTTAGAAAGGATCATAGGTTAGTGGGTGGGGGGAAAGTGGAGTAGTGGCGGTGGACGTTTGCCTTGAATTCACGAATATTGAAATGACTTGGGAAAACTTCCGCTGGAAGACTATTCCACAACCTCGATGTACGACCGAAGAACGAATTCTCCCTATAATGCGTTGTGCGTTGGAGTTTCGTCGAAACGTGATATCGATGGGCCCCGCTCGCCATTCGTGTGTTACGAGAAAACACGCGGGCAGCTGGGATAAGATCTCTTATCTCAGCAGAGCATCTACCGTTAAAGTAACGATAGAAAAGGCTTAAACATCCCACGTTCCGACGATGCTCCAAGGAATCGATAGAGCTGGCTGCCCTATCGTTTCCTATTAGCTTTATCGCACGACGTTGGATACGGTCTAGAAGCTCCAGTTGGGTTCGTGAGGCTCCTGCCCATAAATGCGAATTATACTCCATTTTTTGCCTAATATAGGTGGTGTAGATAGTGCAGAGATCAGCCGGTGTAAAGTATTTTTTACAGCGCTTTAGGAAGCCTAAGCACTTGCCAGCTTCTTTAGCAATATTGAAAATGTGATCATTCCATCACAGTTGATCGACAAGCCTAGAACGTCAAGAGCTGCCGACTCTACAATACCCACACCATCAAAGGATAGAGGAGTTTGGGAAGGGGACGGAGTTTGCTTGTGTGAGAGACAACAGCATTGGGTCTTTCGAGCATTAAAACTGACCCTATTCGCTCGACCCCACTCGGAAATTGATTGAAGGTCTATGTTGAGTGTGTCATTCATATTACGTCGCTTGCTCTCAATCTCCGCAGAGCTTGGGCGACCTGTAAATGAATATGAATGACAAAGGCTGCTGTCATCCGCAAACGAATATATAGGATTCTTAGTCAATGACAAGAGGTCATTGATAAAGACAAGGAAAAGAGTGGGTGCCAGGACCGAACCCTGCGGTACACTTGCGTTTAAGGAGTACTCATTAGAAGTGACACCGTCTATCACAACTCGAATAGAACGGCAGCTAAGGAAGCTGTACTTGTCGGTATTTGCAGATTTGGATAACTACATATCAACATAATATCCATAAAGAAAATATATCATTAGATCGGAGGATATAATGTGTTGGTGTGTCTACAGAGTGTCACCTCAAATAATCTATAGCTCCATAGCTAGCAACAAAAGTGATAACACATCTATAAGTAACCTTTGGTCAGCTGCGGTATTGGTGTGTCTTACGTGCTAACATTTATTTGTTATCTCTTGCCCTTACTATTTATATTGGAGAAGTTCCGAATATTCACCCGTAAGCTAGAATCCATCGTAGCTTCGAATTAGGTACGAATAGAATTGGTATTCTACGTTCCGAAATTTTTTATTTCACAAATTACAATCCACAAAATAGTTTCCCGGACATGTGAGTCGGGAACGCTTGAGCGTTTTTGGAAAATGTATTTAAAAACTGTTGGGTAGTTTCAGGCTTACAATTTGAGTTACGCAACCGTTTTTCAGGTTTATACTTTTGAGTGGTACTTTGAGTGTTGGTACATATTGCATAAACTTTTAAGCTTGAATTTATGCAATAGTTTATTTAGGATTTTTCTTTTGAGCCGTAATTTTTACGGGCTATTTCTAGCTTTTTCGATAAAGAGGCTCTGGTAAAATCGAGCCCGTACGAATTATGTACATACATTTTTTTCGGATATTCATAAGAGTCTAGACACCGTAACAAAGCTACGAAGAGTTCTGGTACAGAGATGATTAAAAATATACATATTAATATTTATAAAACAACAAGCGGGTTTGTGCCAAAACTAACACGAACGCGAGTATTCGGAGCTTGCTTAATACATCCATATATACAAATATGTACAAAGTATTATCATACACATGTTCAGAGTGACCGTTTAAATATCGCAAATAAAAGTGGAATAGTTTAATTCTATAATTCAAATATATATGTACATATATGTTAAAGATCGACCGATTATTAGGGTTTGGCTTCGTGTATTCGGCTTCCATTTTGGCTAGCTAATTTGAAATGTAGGTACTTTTTGGCTACGGCCTTTCCTTTTCAGATTTTGGGTACAACTCTCTATGCTGCTGCACACGACGCTTTGATTAAATTCAGCGCTTTGCAAGCTATGAAAAAGGAATGGCCTTGTTATATTGGGCTTAATATTCCTTCGAAAATCCACCGCTTGGCTTTGGCCATAAAATAATCCTTTCCTACACATATATCAAACTCTTCTTTTTCGGAAAAAATTAACAAGTTTTTACTGAATAGTAAATATTTCCCTTATAATTCTTTACTACATAGTTTGAAAGCTTTGAGCAGTTACCCAGAAAAATATATTAAAACAAGTATATAAGAGAATATCAGTCGGATTTAACGGATAGAGTAATACACCAAGTAACCAAGTGGGGATGTTATGAGAATTTTCCCTTTACCGCCTATATAGTGGGCGGACCATGTCCAGTTTTTCATACGGCATGCAAGGCCGATATCTGAACTTGGGCAGCAAATTTAATTCGGTTAAGCATGTAATTAGTCAATTGAGAGCGATTTTACCGCATAAATTTTACCGCCTAATAAGTGGGCGAACCACATAGAAGGCCGATACTTCGACTTGAATACCAAATATGATTCTTTTAAATAAGTAATTAGAAAAATTTAAGCCATTTCAACGAAAGAATTCAGAGGTAGGTAGACTTATAAGCCGATTATGGGCGTGTCATTCATCCGATTTGGCTAATTTCGGAAGCTAAACATTATTAAGGTCCACTGACACTGTGTATCAAGTTTAGTTCAAATCGGATAACTGGCCCTTTTCTTAGCCCACAGAGGGTCAGACAGACGAAAAACCGAAATTCAAGACAGATATTGATTCTGAATATTTCTATATACTTATGTCTATAGCTAGCTAAATGTCGCAGGAACGGTGGATGGCGGTGGAAATGAAGCTGTTTGACGCTATGATCGCCAAAATGAATGCCGATCCCACTGCGCCGATGCCGTCGTTTGACGGGGCGGGTTGGCTTAACGGCATAAAAAAAATAAAATGTAACGACGATCCGACCTTGATATGGGTTAAGGGAGCAGTGCGAACGCTCCAAGGCCTCTGGGAAGGACCGTCCCTCGAAATTGTGGACCGCGGCAGTATCCCGTTGCCCAAAGCGAAGGTTACTATACCTCGAGTGGTGAAGCCGGAGGACGCCTTGCGTCTGCTACAAAGGCAGAATCCTGATGTGCCGACGAGCGACTGGAGGGTACTGCACGTAGCAAAGCCAGCAGCAGTACATGCGGCGCAGAGCTACATCCTCCAGATCAATAAGGCGGTCGAGGACATTCTGTACGCGAGGTTCGGCAAGATGGCGTGGGGCGTAGGAAGTGTGTACCTTCGCCTCAAAAAGCGTCACTCGAAGGACGACAATCACAACACACTTAAGGCAGGGGAGGTGGAAGCGGATATCGGGATCGAAGACATCCTGGAAAGCTCCCTCTCCCTGAGAAGTGAAATGGAGACGGGTGTGCTGGCGGACGAATCCAACCCCGTGGAGGAACCAGAAGCGCAAGCTGAAGGTCCTTCAAATAAATCTTCACAAGAGTAAAGTCGCCTCAGCCGAACTCCTCCTCATTTTAGAGGGGGGAGGCTACGACGCGGCCTTGGTCCAGGAACCATGGATAGCTTCGGGAAACGTGGTCTCTGGGCTGAAGTCGCGAAACTTCTATACATACGTCCCGAAAGCTACAAATAAGGTAAGAACTGCCATACTAGTAAGGAAAAGTATGTATTCTTATATTTTACCAAATTTCTCCACAGATGACTTGACGGTCATGGCGGTAGAGGGCGGCAAGGATGACTCTATACTCCTTGCGTCTTCCTACATGCCGCACGACACAGATGCGCCACCGATTGAACTCCAAAGGCTGGCAGAACTAACCGGCATAAGGAGACAAGCCCTGGTGATTGGAGCGGATGCCAATGCCCACCATCCATTGTGGGGCAGCAGCGACACGAATGAAAGCGGTGAGTCACTTTTTGAATTTATTATTCGGAGCAACCTCTACCTCGCGAATAGGGGCGAGGAACCCACATATATTGGGCCCACCTCTAAAAATGTTCTTGACATAACTCTTTTCACCCCTTCTGCGAATACCTCCGTAGAGGACTGGAGAGTTCTCGAAACCCCATCTTTTTCTGACCACAGGTACTTAAGCTTTGTGGTTACATTCTCTTCAAAGCAGGCTAGCGTTTCTGTGAGGAATCCCAGAAATATTAACTGGGGTCTCTACAAACGAGTACTCGATAATAAATTGGGTAAGCCTAAGTAACTCGCACGCGATGATCGAGGACGGTCTTAACGTTCTGACATCAACACTCATTAAGGCATACAACATTGCTTGCCCACCAACCCGCACGAAAAGCAAGAAAAAGCCGCCATGGTGGAACAAGACACTCGGGGCTCAAAGGCGACACGTGCGCGAGTTGTTCAAGTTAGCCAAGATGGCTGACAGCGAACAATGCTGGGGCGAGTACAAAGACACACTGAAAATCTACAAAAAAGAACTCTGCAAAGCAAAAGAGAATCCTGGAAAGAATTCTGCGGTGGCATGGAGAAAGTTTGTGAAGTGGCTAGATTCAGGAAACTGCTGTCTAGACAACCGCCAATGCCAAGTCTTATTCGGAAAGACGACGGGAACTGGGCCAAGAACTGCCAGGAATCACTAGAGGCACTTCTTGACGTGCGTTTTCCTGGCTGCACAAATGCCACAATCTCTGAACCTCTCAGTATTCTAGCGAGTAGCGTACCGCCAGATACTATAACACCTGACAGGACCATATAGTACCATGGCTAAACAAGATCTTTAGGGGATGTTTGAAGTATAACTATGTACCGGCTGCCTGGAGAGTGGCGAGGGTTGTCTTTATACCGAAAGCAGGAAAAAGCAGCCATCTCTACTCGAAGGACTTTAGGCCCATAAGTCTTACTTCGTTCCTCCTCAAAACTTTAGAAAGACTGATAGATATGCATATAAGGGCCGCGATGGGACCCGGGAGCATATCAGTATCTCAACATGCGTGCACAAAAAGCAGATCCACGGAGACTGCACTCCACTCACTTGTCTCTTACATAGAGAAGGCAATGGAGTTCAAAGATTATGCACTTGTAGTATTTCTTGACATAGCAGGCGCTTTCAACAATGTAACTACTGAAGCTATCTTGGAGGGCATAGAAGCTCCAGAAATCAACAATGCCGTTTATCTCTGGATACAGAATCTTTTAAGCTGTAGAAGAATAAAGGCAGAATGGAATGGTGTGGTCGCACTGAAAGAGGCGCACAGAGGGACACCACAAGGAGGAGTTCTTTCTCCACTACTCTGGCTCTTGGCAGTCAACAGGATTCTTAAGTACTTCGAAGGTAAGGCACCGAAGACATTACTATAGTCATAACAGGTAAGTGCCTTACTACTCTCAGTGATCTTATGAACGCTACTTTAAAAACAATTCACGACTGGGCGGTCAGAGCCGGCTTGGGGGTAAACGCGGATAAAACGGATAAGGTACTCTTGACTAAGAGGTACAAAGTTCCACCGTGGATACCACCAAGGCTTAACGGTATCACCCTCGCTCTTAAATCGCAGGCCAAATATCTAGGAGTAATATTGGACAACAAACTACTGTGGAAGCCCAATGTGGAGGAAAGGGTGAAAAAAGCCAGTAATGCCCTATAAGCATGCAAGAAGATGCTAGGCAGTACTTGGGGCTTGTCTCCCTCGCTTACGCACTGGTGTTTCTCAGCCATCGTAAGACCAATATTACTCTATGGTGTTTTGGTGTGGTGGAACGCGATCAAGAAATCTACCTACTGTAAGCTTTTGGAGAAGGTTCAGCGTCTCGCCGCGCTTTACATAACGGGAGCCATCAAAACCACTCCAACAGCAGCACTCAACACCATACTTAATTTACCACCCATTGACCTCTTCTCAGAATACCTAGCGGCTAAGTCCGCAGGCAGACTGAGGGCTTTGGGGCAATTCAAAAGTAGCTCTTTTGGACATATCTCCATGGCACGAAGCCAGATGGCCGAATTAGATTATATGGCACCGATCCTAATGTTCGAAAATAGGATAAAGGTCACAATCGAGAAAGAAGGGTGGCGCAAAGGTTTGGAACCTCGTCGCGCATCCTTCAATCTATTTACAGATGGCTCTAAAATGATAGAAGGAGTCGGAGCTGGTGTGTACTGCCCCGATCTAGATATCAAGCAATCGTTTCGTCTTTCGTTTTTCAAGCCGAGGTGTTCCCCGTCAGGAAAGCTGCGGAACTGGCTTGCTCCAGCACCACCATAAACTCAATGATAAACTTCTACGTAGAAAGTCAGGCAGCTATCAAGGCAATAACATCCCATAGTCTATCATCCATAAATGTCCTGCAATGCCGGGTGGCACTAGAAAGGTTAGCCGCGAACCGCAGGCTACATATCAACTGGGTACCCGGGCATAAAGGCATAGAGGGAAATGAGGAAGAGGATATTATTGCCAAACAGGGTGTCTGCCTTTCAGATGAGCATATCAGCAGCGTACTGATGCCTCTGCAAGCGTTCTACAGTCAAATAGAGGAATGTATGAAAAGGAAAACGAGGATCAGGTGGAACAACCTAGGCACCTGTGCGACCTCCAAAATCATGCTCAAGTCCTATGACGAAAAGTATACTAGGTTTATACTGACTCTCCCAAGAATAGAATATAGAGCTATCACAGGTGCACTAACAGGACACTGCCTTGTAGCAGCGCATGCACATAGGATAGGTATAACGAACGACGAAAGCTGCAGGAAATGCAAAGAAGCTGGCAGCAGGGAAACCTTGGAACACATACTGTGCTCCTGCCCCGCCGTCGCTAGAACTCGTCTGACTTGTTTAGGAGCACCATTCTTCTCAGGGCTCGAACAGATCTCGAAACTGGGCATCAAGCCTCTTTGGAAATTTGTGAAAAACATCAAAATTCTGACAGATCACTACTTTGACAACTCCTAAACGGAACTCCAACTGGTATCGCTAGGGACCCAACAGGGTCTATGCGTGGCCTTCTTCTTAGGCAGCCAGATTAACCTAACCTAACCTATGTCTATAGCTAGGACGGTTCCTTTAATGCGAATGCATTCCCGCTCAAAATAAATATACTCTCTTACAATAGGTGTAGGGTATCACAAACAATAAATTATTGGTGCAACAGCCCTGTTCTTTACAATAAACAATACAAATGGTTTTATACAGGCATTAATTAAATCATCGTATCTGGTGAACGATTTTGAAACCGAAAGCCTAGAAGCCTATTTTGAAACCTTGCAGAATACATTGGATTTTGTCATGTATACATAATTTCGTCGGACGGAGTTTAAAAGCGTTGTATATTCAAAAATTATAATAATAATTAATATAATAATTAATAATAATATTATACGAGTTTATGTTTATTCGGCAGCTTGAATGTTAGAAAGAATAGTTTTTTATTCGGACTGACTTGCCAAAGAGATTGTCATTTCTCTTTGGCAAGTCAGTCCGAATAAAAAACTATTCTTTCATTAATAATAATAATTAAAATAATTGCTAAATTCTTTAACAAAGAAAATAGTTTGAAGAAATGCAAACGGGCACATTGCACATGTATGTATGTATGGATGAACATAAGCATATGAAGAAGAAGCTTAAAAATAGTAATACGTATCGATTCATATACGATTCATATTCAATACGTATCGATTCATATTATGTACATTCGGCCTTAGACAACATTCATAAATTCATTGTAGTAGTTCATGTCGACGGCCAGGGGCAACTTAGTGCAGTTTATAAGTTCTTCAGCACAGGCAAATTCCCAACAGTGAGAACTGACCATTACGGCAAAGTTAATCCTTAGGCCGCCAACACATTCCCAACAGCAACTTGTGACTAGGATTGCTCATTGCGCATATTTTGATATTTTGGAGCGACTCTATGGAAACGAAGAAAATATAGAAAAACGCAGTTTTCCTGCTGCGAATGACATATCATAAATATATACGTTGAACTGGGACCGAGCCGTAGTCGAAGAGATTTGATTTAGGGATTAAACTAGAATTGGAGCAAAAACGACAAAAACGTAAATTTTTTATCTTGTAAACATCGTCAAGTGAACCATGTTCCAAACCAAAATATGAAATAGCGAAGAAACCGGTGCACGCCTCCTTTTGGGTTTTACAAGCATCCGCTTGAATCCTATACATAAGCACCAGCGTTGTGTAGTGCATAAAAAGGAACTTTGAATTGGTAGTATAATTGGAGAGTTATTTATTGCACAGTGGAGAATAACTGGAAAGCCATTTACTTACTAAAGTTCTGTTTGTGCGGAAATATGAAAAAGGTTATTGTGAGGCTCTGCACAATTTCCTGAATTTGCACTCACAATCTCACAGGCCACTGTGGCTCAGCAGAGAAGTGCTCGCTCGGTCCTTGATGCGTGGAGCCCCTGAGTTTTAAGTTTTAAGTACACTTCGAACAAAACAGAAAAACCGCGCGAATTTTATTATTTCCCTAGCATATTTTCGTGCGCAACAAATGAAATTCAAATACAGTACAGCAAGAAAATTCAATTAAAATCGCGCGGTTTTTCAACGTAACGAAAAAGGAAAAATCGCAATTTTCGGCCGCAATCCGGAAAATTTCAGGATTTTTCTGCTCTACGTAGTAGATTAAGGGTTAAGGAATGCAGCGAAACGCATCCCGGCAATTTGCGACGCATTTCGGCGAAGACGTAATCCCCCGCCTTACGTAGTTTTTTGCACGCGTTTTTTGCCCATTTTTGTATGCAAAAATTTTGCCGTTATAATTTTGGGATTTTCGCATTTTTCGTTACGTCATTTCATCTGCATTACGTAGCAACGACCAGACGGGCAAGGAAAATGTGGAAATGAAATGGATTTTTAAACAGTTTTGTAAAATTTCCAAAGGCGGTTGCGAAAAAAACAAAACGTTGCGAAACTAACAACAACGCGTTCCACAACTTCGCTGGTATTTTCTCTGCGCAGCCGAGAGACCCTCCCTGCCCAGGCTCTTTCTTTTTGGAGCCATTTTTCCAAAACTCATTTTCCGTTTTCTTGATAATTGTCACTTTATTTTTGAAAGTTTGAAAAGTTTGAAATAAAAATATTTCGAGCAATTACAGTAGATATTGGGGCACGCTTGCCTTTTATGTATATGATGTATTTTTTCCTAAAAATGTATAAATTTTTTTAAATTAAAATTCTTCTTCTTTTTTTTGCATATGTAATCGAAAGGTTCGGTCTCGGTCTCGGTCTCGGTCTCGGCCAAAATTTCGGGTTCGGTCGGACACTAGTTACATGGGCTGTTGCGCCAATAATTTTTTTGATCCATGTCTAGCACTTGCTGTTTGAGTCTTTAATGACTTTCACCTTCCTGTGCATCGAAACAAAAGAAACTGTGTGAGATCTTTGGAGTTTGTTTGACTGCTTTTTACACCGTGCAAGCGAAATGTGCACAGGTGCTTTCCAAACGCTAATCCGCATCCTAATTCACAAATTGCATTTGGGGTTTGGGTGCTTATTTTATGTATGCGTAATAGTAGTGCATAGCAAGGAATCTATGCGGCATTCGTATTCCTATTCTTTTCTTAGTTTTGGTAAGGCTTCGTGACTTTTTCCGTTAGGTTTTTAGTAGTTTACCTTATTACAAGCGTTTAAACCTACAGCTATACATATCATATAGTAAATATTTATAGGCAAGTATTTTGGTTTATTTATAGTTTGTATATAACATCGTGTTTATCTAAATATTTGTTGTATATCTATATCTATTGGCTGAACTCAGTGAGCATTATTTCATAGTAACTTTGAGCGAAGTATGTGTAATTAGTCTAAATGAGTGAAGATGGCTTGTTAGTGGAGCATGCTGCTTGCAAGGGCTTCTTTGTTTGTGTGCGAATGTTCGTGTGTACCAGAGATCTGCAGTGAGTAACCATAAGTGTGGAGTATGCACTAACTTTTCCATGCACTACACTAAGTCTCCACTGAAGTTCGAGCGGTACTAGTAACACGCCAGTTAATCTTTATTTTATAAGATTATTTCATGACCTGCCTCTCGCTCCAGAGTCGATTCAGAGTATGAATTGTATGTATGCATATACATATACATACTACATTGCCACACAAGAGAGCAGGAGAGAGAGAGACTAAGGTTACAAAACACAGTCATGACTCCTGAGACTTTTGTTTGATTTATGCTTCATTTACTCGGCTATGATTCGTTCTTCCGTGCACAAGTGAGTATGAAGCAGTACTACAGGATGCCTCGAAGCTAATCCTTGGTTTTCTTTATTGGGAGAGCGCTTCAAATAGTCGTGGCGGAAGTGTCACTTAGAATACTGACTTACTTAGACTTGGTTTTGCAAAAATGACTCTTAGTCTAAAAAAAGCGACATGGCGACAGCAGATCTCTGGCGTGCACCTGTGCGTGTGTACCTGAGCGCACACGTACGCTGCAGTTAAGATAGAGAGTGTATCAAATATATATGGATTTTCTTGGTACGCAATAAGTATAAGGATTTTTGTGTGTAGTCCTGCTTGGCCGATAGAATGCGGCCATTGAGCTTGGCAAAATATATGCTAGTGAGTAGCTCGAGCTATGTACTCAATTCTGCCAGATCGCATAAATTGGCGCTGTTCGTCTTCTCGTCGAGCAGCAGGATTCGCTCTGCACGGCTGCTTGACGGCTCCTTGCATTGCAGCTGTTTCAATTCACATATAGAATTCTTGTTCGACGAGCAGAAACTCTCGCGTATAAGGCGAATGCTAGCATTTCGGGATGAAGGACTTTCGGGAGGGCAGCAGGCAGAGAATGCTCAACGCCATCACCATGTGCCAGACGGAGTGCACGATGTGGTAGTTCTGTTTGGTCTGTAGAAAGGCGTAGCAGACCAGGCCAACCATGACGAGCACACTGCCCAGCGGCATGTAGACGGTGAGGTACTTGCGCGCGGGGAACCACTTACGGGACTTGTGGCAACGCAGGCCCCAGCTGGCCGATATGATGCAGATGCCTGTCAGCGCGGGCGCTAGGAATACCCATAAGCTCTGCTTGTTAAGCTCCGTGCCGAAAGCCAGCAATATCGCGCCGAACATGTGCAGTAGCGAAACAAACTGTGGGCGTATGTGCGACATGGCCACCAGCGTCACCCAGATGGCCAGCAGCCCACAATAGAAGTCGCAGAACTGTAGCACGCCAATTTTGACCAGGCAAAAGCTATACTCGTCCTCGCCGGAGTCACAAGCATGGTAGAATATTGAAAAGAACATTGCAAAGAAGTAGATAACGGCTTCGGTGTAATATTTTCGCCGCACGGCCATGTAGATGCTGGGAAAGAAGAGCAGATTGCTCAGTGTGAGCAGCAGCGAGGCGAGCAAAATGGACATGCTAGATGGCACCTGCGTGTCCTCGGTGCAATCCCAGCCGCGGTAGCCTTTGAGGCAGACGCACGTCGAGAAGACGAATCCACCGGACATATAGTGGTAGCAGCGGCCAAACCGGCCGCAACGCCCCGCCACACACGGACTCGACGATACGGTGAAAACCACTGAGCTGTTACAGTTGTCCAGCGCGAAGTGCTGTTCAGTCGCCAGCTTGTGATGCAGATCGAACCTGCGCGTCATCTCGTTGAAGTTGCTCGTGCACTTGGAGTCCATGAGGCACTCCTTCAACTTGAGCGTCTCAGTTTCGTTCATTGCCGCGAGACATTTGTGGTCGTCTATGCACTTTTGATAGCGCGCGCTGCCGTTGGCGCAGGCGCACGGCGCTCTCATCGTGTCCATCATGCCGGCGTACTTCTGTACGAACTCCTTAACACTGTCTATGATGGTGACGCGCGCAGCGGTCTCGGCGCCGTGGCAGTACAGACCCATGGTGACATACCACTTGCCGCTTTCGGGAAAGGGCACGTGAATGAGTCCGGTGCTAGTATTCGAGTCCGTGTTGTTCACAATGCTCGAGGCGGATAACATTTTGCGGCCATATCGGCATTTGTCCGGCCACGTTGGCACGCCAGGCTCACCAAGATGCATGCAGACGATGATGGTCTGATTACTGCGCGGCAGCGACTTATTCTCGTCTTTGCTGTCGGCCCCATCTACACCTTCGCTGGAACTCATTGGTCGACCGATGAGCTTCTCTGCCAAGATGCCGCTGCGTTCGTTGGTCGATGGCGTTGCGGCCGGCATCGCCTTCAAGTCGTTGGAACCCTTAAGCCCGTGCTTCATGGACACGGCAAAGGACAGCGTGCCACCGATATCATAAACCTCGCCCACTTCGAAGGCGAAGCCGGCCGGGGTGCCAGCCGTCAAGTTCAGAACCGTGGGCACAGTGCCGTTCAAGTCCGGCACTAGGTCGTAGTCAAACATGAAGAATTCCCGGTAGGTCTGACGTAGCAGCGGATAGAATTCCATATCACGAAATCGGACGGGCCGCCAAGCACTAGAACTTTTCAAATCGTTGGCCGGAGCGCTGCTGTGGTTACCCTGCGGCGAGGCTGATGGCCGTGTGCCCCTTTCGTCAGCTTCTTGCGTGCTCAGGTCGTCAGCTAGCGGCTCGTAGAAATCAATTTGCAAGGCGTATTCTAGCTGATACCAAATGGCGTTGCCATTACTTGGCGACAATGCGCCGGCGTTGTACTGACGTCGAGCACGATGAGTTGCTCGACGCTGTGACTCCGCGCTGCCGTATACAAACGACGCCGTCAAATCTTCGAGTGATGGCATTTCGTCGTACCGCTTGAGCTGAGATATTATCTGTGCACTAGATTTTGTCAGCGATGGCTGCTTCTCGCCGGCTTCGCCAGCTGCCCCAGATGTTGCGTCGATGAACTTCAGCAGCGCATAGTGCCAGGCGCTCGGTTGCACATAGAACTCGATGCAGATTTCGCCCGTCTGATTGGGCTTGATGATTGCGCTGTGAATGTAATTGCTTTCGGCGCTGCTCCGCATCGCTGTGCTGGGGTATGCGTTCGCTTGTATGTAGAGCCCCACGTTCGGGCACAGCGGACACTCCCGGGCAATTGTAATGCGTGCTATAGCCGTACCGATGCTGCGGGGCACATAGAATTTGTAAATGATTTCATTGTTTGTGGTCGAGCTGGCGTTATTGTATGTACCGTCAGAGGATTGCCCCGCCGCGGACGAAGTATGGTTAAAAGCTCTTTCGTCCTGCGCACTTGTGGTGCTGTCAGCAGCGTCTGCTGCGGATGTTGCAGCTGCGGTTGATGAAGGCGTGGTTGAGGGTGAGGCTGGCGCTGCGGAATGGTTTGAACTTCGGCTGGCGTCGCTTGACGCAAATCTCTTGCCCGTTGATGTTGACTTTGCAGCTGTTGTTGTTTTGTTAAGCTCGTCGCTGTTGCTAGTAAGATTGCCATTATGCATTTGACCATTATTTAAGATAATCGGATGGAAACGTGAGACGGACATTTCAGCCAGAAGCAATGTGTCACAGGATGCGGCCAGGCCTGTAATGAAGACGAATGTGGTTAGCATAAATGCGTGTTATTGTGCTTATAATTACGATAAGCTTTAGACATGGGTATGCGAAAGTAGGATAATGGGGCAGCTGCCTCCCGCGCATAGATCATATATCATATTTATTAAGATTTAGTGACAAAAAATATTTGTATTGTGACTAGGTCAGTCAATTGTGAAATGTTTTTGAAATCCTGTGGTATTCGAAACTGGTAATTTAAGTTTCTGGGTCCAGGTATTTTTAAAATGTTTTTGTCTAACGTAATAAAAAAAGAAAGTGTAATAATTGCGAAGTAGTCACCTCGCAAATTTTTCGTACTATAAATTAAACCGTCTTACTTCACTATGGGTGATTTGCAGCTAGCAGGACGAGTCATTAAATTTCGAAAATGGCAGAGTTTGAAATAATATTGAAAAATTTTGTAATTCCTTGAAAAAATTCCGAGATTTTTGGAACAGAAGATGGTGCGGGATCCCGGGATTGACAGGCTTAATTGTGACGAATATGATAATTCCAGGCGCCTTCTGCTGCAACAGAAGCTATACAACAATAAACGCAAACCAAAGTCCCGTGATGAATACAATAATCAAAAACATAGCATTAACAGAGACCGAGCTAATTGACTGCCGTGGGGCCGTGGGGTTCAAGCCATGGGAGCTGGTCGCATTGCACATCCTGTCGAAGGACCCCTCAATGTCCGCAAAAACCCCCCGGACGTAGTCCGTCGTGTTTAGAGCACACTGAAACCTTCCAACTAGATTTTGTGGCGCTCTTTCACAAGATTTATCACGCAGATAGGCGCGTTGAATAAGCGAAAGATGTGCTGGAGCACAACACTTAGAACTTTAATTACCGGAATCACATGAGCTGTCACGACCTCACGAAGCAGAGTTGTACTTTTCTAAATTTACCAGCCCAATACAAAATACACAAAATTTACCGCTAGCCTAGTGGTTAGACCGTTCGACTAGCACGCGAGGAGTTGTGAGTTCGATCCTCAACCGCGGCACGTTTCTCTTTTCTTTGTGATTTCGATCCTCAACCGCTTTGCTAGTATTTTCCTTTTTTTTTACTTTTTTGTTCAGTATTTGGCTTTAAAAAGTATTACAATACTTATTATTTGCTTCTACGGATTACCACAAATCAATTTTCACTCGAAATTTCCAAAAATTATGCCTTTAAAAAACCGAACGCGAGCACAAACCTAAGTGAACGATTTTACAGTTCATGTGAGTGAGAAAGCGCAGCGTTGCGTTTTATGCGATACCGGCTTTCATACGAAACTACGTAAGACAGCGCGCGCGAATTACGTCACCCCCACCAAAGCCGCCAAGAGCCGCCGACCCCACGACAACAACAACATCAGCATAAGTACCCACAGCAACGAAAGTGCACTGCACGACAACAACAACGTCAGCATAAGCAGCCGCAGCGCATTACAAAACAACAACAACAGCCCGATTGCAGAACTGCAACTCCAGCAGTAGGAAAGCAAACGTAGAATAAGCATTATTTAAGTAGGTTAAAGAACTAGATTAAGCAATACATTTATTCTTAGGTTAGCAATATATTAATATATTAGAATAAGCATTTATTGTTTTCCTCTTTAATCAAAATTCAATAATAAATCATTATGTTTTGTAACGTGAAAGCAACCAGTTGTGCTATTCTTTTAAAAGACTTTATATTTTTTTCTCGAAGTGTTTAACCAAACACTTATTTCGCGCGCAGTCACTGAGTGAGGTGATTCGTTTTACACAATACCAAATTCTTGAACGCAGGGTGAAGTGAGGCGTTGGGATTTATAAAATAAGCATGTAAGGTTCATCATTAAGATCTGGGCTGTGAATGAATGCATCCATTGTAAAAATAAATCCATTTACTTCAAAACTCCAAAGATGTATTTACTATTCCTTTGGGGAATCCCGGAATTTTCATTAGAAAAAGTATTTCCGAAAAAATCAGAGAAAAACGCAAAAAGTTTGTGTAGAACCCTCCATTTATGTATATATGTATGTATGTATAAGGAAAACACATGTATACATTTTGACTGTAGCAAAAAAAGAGTGAAAATTTGTTTAAAATTGAAAGAAATGAAATATTTTGCAATATTGACTTCAGCAAGGACCATAGAGTTGTAACTGGGTTGCGAAAATTGCAGCGAACACACAAGCCATGCCTGCAAGTGAGGAGCGGTTGGTTTGTACGGTTGCAATTGCAAATGCATGCAAGTTGTATATGTGTGTGTAGTAGTTAATGGAATGTGGTAGTCAGCTAATGACACATGCTCGCGAGGCGTAAGCTGTGATGAGCGCCTCCTGGCCAACTCCAACGCACTTGTTTAATGCATGCGTAGGTCTCTCACTGCAAGTGCGGTCACCATCCGCAGAACACACTCATTAATGTTTTCATGTCCTGACGATGAGCAACAGACAAGAGAAGCAGGAGCAGGAGGTTGCAATTGCAGCTGACAGAAAAAGAAGCAGGAACCACGCGGACAACACCAATCCGAACAAGGGGGATTATGCCGTTGCATACAACATGGCATTACTGCAACCGCTCCATGCGCGAGACGTATTTGCGGTGCCTATAAGTTCGCGACGTCAGCTTGGATGACATTTATTGTTCTGCTACGCCAAGTCTATTAAAAAAACATGTCAGCGTGCTTGAAGACTAAAACTTATTCTAGTGCGTCCTCAGCCGTATTGCGCGACTGAGGCTGAAAATACAGATGAGAAAGTGGGCGAAAAGTTGGAGAAACCAGCCCAAAGCATCTTGTGAACACAGCAGTTAAGGCATTGAAACCCAATAGCAACGTCCCTTGATGTTGACAATGCCTATACATCTAATTCTTCTTTTACACGATAGATTTGTTCCCAATAAAATCGGGTAAAGAATTCGTGTAAAAAGATATTAGGTAAACGGTAAAATAGAAGATTGGTTCCAGACCTAAAAAATCAACTTAAAAGTACAGTAAACAATATAAAAAAATTCTTATTAGAGTTCACTTGAGAATTTGTTTTCCGTGCTTCACATTTTATACATTAAAAATATATATTTATAACAAATTATGATTTGGATAAAAGAAAATAATAACAGAAATCATTAATAAAAAAAGTAACACTATTATAAACATAACAAAATTTTATTCATTGTCACATTCTGACAATTAGCGAAAACGTTTGCGATAGACTACAATATCACTGTTATCACTAGAATTACATATGACGCGCCCAGAGCAAAAACGACTTTTATACCTGCACAGCGCATGTGCGCAATGAGGCGAAAATTGACACTCGAAGCGTTTTTGCACTGTGCGCGTCATATATTGTCCATTTTGAGAAATTATTGGAATTTAAAATCGTGTTAAAACAAAACTTTAAGTAAAAATCTAGGAATGTGTGTGTGATTAATCAAGAATGTATATATGTATGTATATTGATTTGTTTCGCTTTAAGGCTGCAAAAAAGCAATTTACGAGACCATTAAGAAAAGTACTTTCTAAAATTGAAAATAAAACCCAAGAACATATTTTTATACCCTACACCTATGGTAATAGGGTATAATCAGGCATGTTCCAGAATCCGATTCGGTTCGGAAGTGGATTTGATTCCACTGTTTGGTGTTCTGCATTCCGATTATCGGAAATATTTTAGAGATGCAACCCTGCTCTGAATCCGAATGAGTTCGAACGCATTTGGTTCGGAAATTTGGTGTTCTATATTCCGAATTTCGGAAATTTTCTTCGGATTTATTCCGTTGACCTTATTGGCGGTGGAATTAAAATTAGACTGAAATAAAATGACTTAAATCGGTTATGATAGTCTTTAGATAATTCAATAATAATTTTTTTAATGAATTTAATTAATTTCTTTTATTTTGAACCAATTTTTACATTGCATAAAGTTGAAATTACATGAGACTTCACATTCATATTCTACACGACCAATTTACATTAACAACTCTTCTTAGATTCTGTTGCAGAATCCCAAGCAAACAGCTGAAACGGTTTTTGATACACCGATTGTTCATTCAATAACATTAAGCATCAAATCTATAATTTTGAACACTTCGTACGAAGAATCCGGCAATTCTATGGTATTGCTGCGATCCCGCAGAATTTCCTGCTTCAGCTTTTCAGTAACCAGCAAAACGGCAGCACTTATTTTGGTTTATTTAGTTATATTTTCTATAGTTTACAAGAAAAATGCAGAAATTTACAAATTTGAATTACTTTTGTTTCTGCTTTTATTTTGTGTCAACACAAAACAGCTGATACGAAATTTGGTTTGGTTCGGATTCGAAATTCATTTCGAAAGGGGCAATTCATTCGGATTGTGGAACACCATTTCAAATCCGAATCGGATTTCAATTCCGTTTCCGAAGCAATTCCGATTCGGATTCTGGAACATGCCTGAATAACTTTGTGCGAAAATTGTAACGCATTAAAGGAGCGGTCCTAGGTATAGACATAAGTATATAGAAATGCTTAGAATCACTTTCTGTGTTGATTTCCGGTTGTCCGTCTGTCTGTCTGTCTGTCTGTCTGTCTGTCTGTCTGTCTGTCTCTGTCTGCGTGTCCGGAAAAAAAAGAAGGAGTTGTCTGATTTCGACCAAATTTGGTACACAGTTACAGTGAACTTGGCGTTAAGTGAAGTGTTAAAATTTTTCAAATCGGCCGAAGGACACGCCTACAATGGGCCTGTAAGTCCCACTACCTCGGGTTTTTTGCGATCAAATTGCTGTAATTTGTCTAATTACTCATTGAAAAGAATAAAACTTGCTGTTCAAGTTAAGGGGTCGGTCATCTATGTCATACAAAAAAATGGGCGTGGTCCGCCCACTATATAGGCGGCAAAATTTTTCCGGTAAAATGGCTCCCAATTGACTAGTTAGAAATATAAATGAATGAAATTCGGTACCCAAGTTGATATATAGGTCTTAGATACCATACAAGAAAATGGGCGTGGTCCGCCCACTATATAGGCGATAAACGAAAAATCCTCTTAACTTCCATAATATATACACCAGAGCGTCCGGATTTGGTTACTTTGTTCCTGGTAGGAATATCTTTTAATTCTCCAGAAATGGGCGTGGTCTGCCCACCATGGGGCTGTAAAATAAATATGTCGCTCACATCTGTTGTACACCTGTCAGAGCATCAATGTTTGGCATATATTAGGTATATCTTGTAGTCTGCCAAAAATGGGCGTGGCCCGCCCACTATGTAGGTTGTAAATCAAATGCACCCACAATTTCAGTGAATTATCACCCCAATTGGGAACATGGTGTAGGGTATTACTCTGTCGGTGAAACCCGACTGATACTTCCTTACTTGTTACTTATGTAAGTATGAGAAATTTCTAGATCTTCCCTAATATGAACTTTGTGATTTCTAAAATAATAAAATTTGGAAGCAATGCAGACGTTTTAGATAGTTTTTCAAATCATGATAAAAAGGGGACACTAAACACTTATTTTTCATAGTACATATATGTAGGATTGGCAGGAGAAGGGCCAGGGAGGCGGACGAGGACTGGGCGACTTTACTGAGCGTGAGATATAACTCACACTCACATACACAGACTGAACGACAGAACTGAGTGTAAGCTACAACTCGCACAGAGAAGAACGAAAACTGACGAGCGTCCATCAGTCTTGAAAACGAAGTCGAAGCATAAGGTCTTGCACGGCCAACACCACTTAAACAACTTTTATATCCTTTGTAAATCATTTAATATATTCAATAAAGTCATGAAAAGACTACAAAGTAATTGAAAAGATTACATATATCTTTTAGTCAACGCACCAAGAAAGCTAAATTTGTATGTTTAACTGTTTTTCTGAAAAGCTTTAAGCACCATTAAGATTCACCATCGAGATTTTCTTAGATGATTGCTTTTAACACTAGGAATATTTAGAATTTTGCCTTTTGGACGAATCACTCTGGAATGTCGGCGCGGCTGTGGCACAGTGAAAAAGTGCTCGGCCTCTGAAGCATGGAGTCGATGGATCGAATCCTAGCCGACTCATATCATCTAAAAGAAGTAACGAAGCATCAGTCTGGTTTTACCGACAGAGTAATACCCTACACCAGGTAACCGAGTGGGCGGACCACGCCGATTTTTTCCCAATAAAAGATATTTCTAATAGGACTGTATATAGCATATATTGACACTCTGGAGGGTCTACAACAGAAGTTATAGGTATATATAATTTACCGCCTTCTTGGTAGGCGGACCACGCCTATTTTTCAAAAATTTAAAGGTACTCTTACCAGCAATAAAGTGACCAAATATGGACGATCTGATGTATATATTGTGAATGCTATGAGGATTTTAAGCTTACTGCCTATATAGTGGGCGGACCACGCTCATTTTTATAAGCTTTATATTAAATTCACTTCATGTTTGTATGTATGTTTGTAGTCAAATCTAGTAATCAATTTTTCAAGCTTGTGCGCTCAATATCCATATTCACACTTATCTTTCATTACTAGAATCTATTTGCAAAAATTATTTAAATAATATATTGTGGTAACTGGTTGACAAATTTTGAACACATGAGCGCCCCAAGCTTATATGGATAGTAAGATACAGGTGACTTCGAAACAATTTATTTTCGACTTTTTAGTACATTAAATGAATTAAAGCTTATTTTAAAAAATTTTTTTTTATATAATATTATTTTATGGCATGTAGGGCCGATATCTGAACTTAAGAACCAAATTTCGTTCGTTTAAATTCGTAAATAGTGAATTGAGAGCCATTTTACCAGGAGAATTTTGCCGCCTATATAGTGGGTGGACCACGCTAATTTTTGGTATGTCCTAGAGGGCCCACACCACACCTTAAATACCAAAATTCATTGCATTAAATGAGTAAATAAACAAATTAAAGCTATTTTACTGAAAAAATTCCGAGGTAGTGGAACTTACAGGCCCATTGTAGGCGTGTCCTCCAACCTAATTTTAACACTTTACCTAACGCGAGGTTCACTGTGACTGTGTACCAAATTTGGTTCAAATCAGACAACTCCTTCTTTCTCTTTTTTCCGAGCACGCAGACAGACGGACGACCGGAAATCAAAAGAGAAAGTGTTTCTGATCATTTCTATATACAGTAAAGGACGTTGCGACGTTAATTGGTTCCCAAAAAATTCGTCGCAAGCGAAACGTCGCAATTCGAATTGCATGGAAGTGTGCTAAAATATTGAAGATGCATACGTCCCAATGCTAAATCCAAAGGTTATTTGATCAAAAACAAAGCAATTTCCAGTTTCTAATAAATTTATTTATTAATACAGAAAATTAAAACTTAAGAATTTTACGATGCGATGTGAAATGACGAAAATTTATTCGCAAATTTTTTTCGGCGCAATGTGAAACGTCGCTAACTGAAACGTCGCAAAGCGAGGCTTTACTGTACTTTTGTCTATACGTAGGAAGGCTCCTTTAATGCTTCACAATTTTCGCACAAAGTTATTATACCTTTTACCATAGGTGTACGGTATAAAAAGGGCATTCCTGAAACGAAGCGAGGACAATCTTTAAAGTGGAAAAGGGGACATTTCCTCAAAAATGTGGGTTTAAGCGAAAAAAAAGGATGTCATATGGAATCCCTAATCGCAGGTACTCCTGTCAGAGATACTGCTGTACTGTACTCGTTCCTTGCACAAAATGCTAATTTATTAACTGCGGGTTAAGAGGGTGGCTCTGCAAACAAGGCTGTAAAGCAACAGAGTTAGTTCATAGGCATGCAGCTATGCGGAGGAGTCTGTTTACGCAGGATATCGCAACAAATGTACCAAAAGTGCCAAAACTGCCGATGCTCTATTAGTGTCGGGCTATAGTATGTATATGCATGTGGGTGTGCATATGAGCTTGTATGGTGAAATATTTAGCATTGAATAAAGAAGGAGTTCCGAGCTGGCTACAATGCCTTAATACGTTGATTTATGGTGCTTGGTGCCAGCTTACCTTGCTGCTCAATGCGGTCATTGTTCGGGTCGGTCCAGCTCAAAAATGCCACTGCGAACCAATTCCCCAACTGCGGGCCGTCCACCGTGATGCGCTGTTGCACCTCGTCCGATTGAAACTGCAGATCGTATATTTTGAATCTGCAAAGACAGTAAAGTCAAAATTGCAGTGCTATTAAAATTTTTCACAGGAGCGATACTAGATAAACATTTCTAAAGTAAACATACACAATCATTGGTAGATACTTTAGTTAAACGTAGAGATTTAGAAATAATACAGGAGTGCAGTATGTATTTGAGAGCAAAAAACTAAAACCCTGTGCTTGTAAAAAACGTATTTTTTTCAATACTCGTACACCTATACAGCTGCTGCCCAATACAAAAATTCCGTAACCGTAAAATATAAATAATGAGACAGCAGAAGTAGTAACGGAAACTTATTTTGTTTCGAACTTACAATGCTACAAGACTTGATTCGTAAGAAAATATTTTTTATCCCCCACACCAGTGTTAATATGGCATACTAGCTGTCCCGGCAAACGTTGTTCTGCCTAAAATAATTATTTTATTCCAAGATTTGTTTTGAAATGTGTTTCAATGTATTTCAGGAAGAATATGATTTCGTGAATATTTCTACCCCGACAACAGCTATCGGGTTCAAATTTTGTCAACGACTTTCTGTCAACTTTAGTATTATATGGTGTGAATCTGAGCCAAATCGGTCCATAAATAAGAATTTTCGAAAAAACGCCACCGTGGCAACACTTAGGAAGATCTAACATGAAAAAAAACCATTCAGAGCACCTCACGAACATATGTTGTGAGTATAAGGTCGATCGCTTCTGTGGTTCAGCCGTGATGCTGCAACATACATACGCACAAACGTTTTTATATATTAAGATAAACTTTGTGTGAAAATTGAAATGTCTTACTTACAAATTCACACTGCACCTTCTTCTAGTTCAAGTACATACTAATAACTTCAATCGGGCAAAGGACACGCCCACAATCTGCCGAAAAGCATAAATACTATGGTATTTCAGAGGTACAGAGACACACTGAAATTTGTTATTTGAGTAAAGGTACTAGCCTTACATGATATGCGTACAATTGGGGCTAGTTCACCCTCTTTATGGGCGCTGAGTAAATACATACATATATGTACATACTCATTTTAACCATAATATATCCACCAGCTCCTCAATACCTCGTGCGTAGGGAAGGAGAGTATTACCTACTTACCAAATAAAGCTTCTCAATCCCGCTCGCCTATAGCTGTTGAATAAATTTGTAGGTCCCGTTAACTTTGTGACGAGGCTTTTGGTTTGGGTAAGTTCAGCGGCCGCCAAAGGCTCGCTCACAGAAATTTGTAATATGAAAGGACACCAGGGTCAATAATTGTTTTATAACGTTTATTACTCCTGGCCCTTATTGTCTACTACACGTGGGTCTTAATAGCGGCGGTGGGCGTGGTCGCAGGCGTGGGCGACTCGTGTCTCGTGCTTTGTTCGGCGAGTGTGGATTCTGTCTGGCGTACGTCACGGGTGGCACTGTCCTCGTCTGTCGGCATTGTGTACAACAGTTGTGGAGCAAAGGAAAGGATAGGAAATCTCTCGGCACTGGTCGAAAAATCAAACCCAGTGTGGGGAGACAGGAAAGGATAGGATCTCTCGACACTGGTGGAAAAACCAAACCCAGTGAGGGGAGACAGGAAAGGATAGGATCTCTCGACACTGGTAGAAAAACCAAACCCAGTGAGGGGAGACAGGAAAGGACCTCTCGACACTGGTAGAAAACTCAAACCCAGTGAGGCGGGACAGGAAAGGATAAGAATCTCTCAACACTGGTAGAAAAATCAAACCCAGTGAGGATAGGATAGGAAATCTGGTAGGTAAAATTGAGGTCGTACCCTGTCTTATGGTCGCCTGTCCCCTAGTCCGATGATCACTGGCCTCGTTGCATTGTGTAGGCTCAGTTAGTTATCGCGTATCGTGTTTATTCGTATCGTAAACAAAACCTACTTTACCCGAGCTCTATACATGCGTTCGCTCATGAAGTATTTATTCGGATGGTAACGCTGAAATTCTAATCGAAATAGGTATGTCTCACACATTTACGTCTCCTCTGATGCTCAGAGAGGATGAGAGAATGACATTGCTTTGTACTAAAAGCCACTGCTCTTCAATTTTAATATAGAACAAAAACCGAATTATTTTTGCTAAAATATATTTATAAAATTAATTCATTCATAGACCACAATAAATATATCTAAAAATTAAGATAATTCTGTGTCATAGATTTTATAAAGAATGTAAAATTTAACCTCAAAAGCAAAATGAACAGCGTGCTTACTTTGTGCACGAAACTATATGGCAGCACGGCAGCACTAACCAAAACAAAAATCTGCAAAAGAGCGACAGCTGCGATACTATTTTTTTACGATTTTCACTAAACGGCCCAAATTTTGCCGTTACGATTAAATACGATACGCGATCACTAACTGGCGCTTTACTTGCCTTCTCCTCTGTTCCTCTTTGTGTCTTTCTTTTCAGCTGTTCGGCGCTCGCGGCCGATTGTCGCTCGCGTTCCCACCTAATGCCTGAAACACAATTGCGACCACAACGCAGACCGCTGCGGTATTCCGCATTTTGGAACGAGTAGTCTTATGAGAACGTCAGGAATGGAACAGAACGGCCGACGACCATCGCAAAACGCAGCGACCGACGATAGAACTGGTTCTAATTTCACGCTGCGTCCAATTTAGGGTTGCATTTTCCCAACAGCCGCAGTAATGATTTTATTATATTTCTTAACAGCTGCTTATAGGTTTTCTATTTTTAGAAATTTGATAGACTTCCTCGTTCTGGTTAATTTTAAGCGACCAAAGGAAACGCGACACGCTTGTCAAGTGGACAAACGCTTGGCTGCTGAAACGGAAGACCAGAGTTCAAATCTCAGGCGAGGCACATAACATCTTATAGAATAGCGTACAATTATTTTTTTTTATTAGTTTTTATTAATGAAAAGATTTGACGCAGTACAAAAGGAAATTCAAAGAGCAAGTGAACAGAAATTTCTCAAAGTAATTTCTCACATCAGTAGTGATGTCAGATATGCATATTGCTATCATTTAAGCGCTGATCAGTCACCGCGTATCTTTTGTGAGCGGAATTAATCGCAACGGCAAAATTCGGGCCGTTCAGTGAAAATCGTATCGCAGCTGTGGCTCTTTTGCAGGTTTCTGTCTTAGTTATTGTTGCCGTGCTGCCATATAGTTTCGTGCACAAAGTAAGCACGCTGTTCATTTTGCTTTTGAGGTTAAATTTTACATTCTTTATAAAATCTATAACACAGAATTATCTAAATTTTTAGATATATTTATTGTGGTCTACTTTTAAGAATTTATAATAGCAATAATAATCCGGTTTTAGTTCTAAACTAAAATCGAAGAGCAGTGGCAGCACTGTTTTTAGTACAAAGCAATGTCATTCTCTCATCCTCTCTAAGCATCAGAGCAGACGTAAACGTGTGAGAAAAACCAATTTGGATTATAATTTCTGCGTTACGCGCCGATTAAATACGCAATGAGCGAACGCATGTATGAGCTCGGGTAGGGTAGGTTTTGTCTGCGCTCCGATTAAATACGATACGCGGTGACTGATCAGCGCTTCAGGCTCAACAGGCCGTTTGCCGGATTTTGTTTACAGAGGCGTTCAATTGTATAGAAATTGAACTGCCGACGACCGTTGATTGCAGTTTGTTTACTGCGGCAGGCCAAAAAAACGCATAGTTCTGCGAACGTGGTCGGTGTTGTGTTTCAGGCATAAGTGCCTGATGTGTTCGCACCGCCGCTGTATACTTATGGTGTAATTAGTCCAGACGGATCGGATTCAAACGTGCCGGATAGCAATTTGCCCAGTTACTCTAACACCTAACATCAACGGAGCGCAGCTGTCAGTCTTTTCTTTTGCTAGTGCTGCCGTATAGTTTTGTGCACAAAGGAAGAACGCTGTTTATTTTCTTCTGAGATGAAATTTTACATTCTTTATTAAATTTATGGCACAGAATTATCATAATTGTTACATCTCTACATTGTGTACTACTTTTTTAAAACTAATTTCGGCAAAAACAATCCACTTCTTTTGTTGAACTAAAATCGAAGGTCACTGGCAACACTTTTCTGCAACAAAGTTCACAAGCAAAATATATCGTGAAAAATGAATTCAAACGACGAAATAATTGACTCAATGTGTTAAGTGTTGTGTAAAATGTACGATGTGTACAAATTAAAAGCAAAATAAAGCGCAGGTGGACTGTATTTCCAATAAATATTCGCTTGTTTTAATCAGTGTTGCCGTTTTAATTCTTGCATAGGAAAAGCATTATTTCTATTTAAATTTTCCAGTGACTTTTTTGTATGGCAACATTCTTTTCACAGCTGACACGATTTTTGTAGTAGTTTTCTAATTGACGCAGATATTTCTACTACGCAATCCGTTTAGAGTAATAACGCACATTGTGTTCGGGTAAGATAGATTGTGTCAGCTGACACGATTTCTCACTTTACTACTAGAGTAATTCTACCATTAATCTATTATTTATAGAGCCCGACCGAACGCTCGGTCTCGGTTTCGGTTGCCGAACAGTTCGGCCAAAAGGTTCGGGTTCGGTCTCGGCTACAAACGGCCGAGTATTTAGCCGAACAGTTGAGGAAAAAATTGTATACTTTTAAACAAAATTAAAATTTTTTTCTAATACTTTTTATTGATTTTTCATAAATCAGATGCTTAATGTAGGTATTTATACCTCAAATGAATTGTTTTTTGTAATGAAATGTATTTTTTCCTAAAAATGTATAAATTTTTTTTCATTAAAATTCTTCTTTTTTTTACATATATATTCGAAAGGTTTGGTCTCGGTCGCGGTTTCGGCTGAACATTAAAAAAAATGCCGAAGTTCGGTATCGGTCTCGGCCAAAATTTCGGGTTCGGTCGGGCTCTAATTATTTATACCTAGTTTGAGAATCATTGTATAAGCACAATTTGTTCGCAAAATTGCCTCATTACAACTTGTACTAAAATAAAACGAGCATTTACAAGTTAATGCAAGAAAGGTAGGTCTAAAGGCTCTTTTAGTGATGACGCATCGTATTTATTCGTATCGTAAACAAAACTTACTTTACCCGAGCTCTTATACATGCGTTCGCTCTTGACGTATTTATTCGGATCGTAACGCTGAAAGCCCTGGCAGCCAGCGCTCTTATTTCTTTTACTTATAATTGGGGTATTCACAGTTTCTTTCTAAATTTCCCATCTGGCAACTTCAGCACGATAGTAAAATAAAACTCTGAGCGCCCCTGTTTCGTGGACCATTCTTAATTTGCCACAATCGCATTACAAGTGCAAAAACATAAAAGGGAAAAGACTTCTCATTGGAACATAATCGCAGATAGATAAAATTTCTTGACAATTATCTGGAAGGTTACCGATTGCGCCATCTATGGGCATTCGGCCGCTCGGCGCAAGTCTAGGCAAACATATGGACATATGTGCATACGTGTGTATATACGTGCGTATATTTCAAAGCGAAACTGTTTGAGCAGACGCGCAGGCGCTGCGTAAATAGCAATAGCATGTGTGTGTGTATATCTGACGGCTGGCTTGTGTCGATTTGTGAAGATTTCTGGCTCGCGACAAGCCATGGCTGGGTGGATAAGGCAAAAGGGAACAATGCGTGACGTAGATGAGAAAGAGGACAGCATCGCTTTTGCATGTTTATATTTACAATTGCAGGCACTTTTTAGGTTCTTTGGTTTCAGCTAATTTGCCTGCCTTATGATATGAGCCCTTTTCTTTTATTTTTCAGCATTTTATACATATAATTCGCTGTTTATGGCATTTTTATCAATCAATTTTTTTATTTTTTATTTACATTAAAACTTCTATTTACAGTAGCATTTTTTGGAATAAAGACTAATTCAAGTTAATTCCACAAAATTCTTCATTTTATTTATTTATGGTACAATGTTTGCAAATATGTACATAATACAAAATTCATCGCAATTTTAAACTTTGTCTTTCGCACCTTTTCATTCATTCATAAATGCAGAATGTCTTCGCGCTCTGATTATGCGCCGAAATGCCTGTAACTTCACTTGCAATGCCTTTAAACATTCAGAATCAATTCTTAAGAAATTTATGATCGTAAAAACAACCGGTCAATGCAGGCAATAAGGAGAAAATGTAATCTTTCTAAGCTGGAAGAAACGGGATATGATATGATGCTCGCTTGTGGGTGCAATGGCTGTGAAATTAGCCGAGCATTTCTTAATTTCTTGATGTTTTGCCGTCTTAATTTAATTTTAGCATTTTTTTAGATTTTGCAGATACTTTTCGTCAAATTTTTTTTCAGATCATATTTTTTTAAAGATCACACTTATCATTAATATTAATTATTGACATTTCTGCAATATATAGCCCTTTCAACTCCGATTTCCGCATCTTGATTGCCGCTGTCCTTCTATCTTAAAGCAGCACACCCGACGGCAGCATTATTTGCGGCAGCTTTCTGCATGTCGCTGAATTGAAAGAAGAATGTGGGATGTAGCGTGCACCTTTTCACTGAACCAACGTAAGTAGTTTCGTTATTATGATGACAATGTCGACTTTCTATGCTCCTACAGAAATTCAGTTTCACGAATTCAAAATACTTGTGGGTGCATTGGTTGTGGTTGTAAGCATAGGGATCGCTGTTTTGTTAATATTTATAAGATACTGCAGTACTTAACTTTTCTGTCACTTGGAATTTGATTTCGATCGTGTTGGATGCAGTTCTTTAGTCTAGTCAGTTTGTCTATTCTATTGTGTTTCTGTGCGTTTATTTATTCCGACATCAAATGTAATGATCAATGAAATTTTTTTATTTCATCCATGCATATTGCTTCTAGGTAAAAGAACAAGTAAAGTTAAACTTGCTTATATGGCTGCAATACAATAAATAAATATTAACATAACAGCGATCCCTATGCCTACAACCACAACCAATGCGCCCACAAGGCACCGTGCATTTGCATGCCCCTTTTTTTCAGCTTGGGGAAAATCCAACTTTTTCCTTTTTGCCTGAATTGTTGAAAAAATAGAGCAGAAGAGAATAAAAAACGGGCAACCTCATGAATGGGACAAGTTTTTGGTGCCCATAAAAAACAATCCTGGCCAAATGATCGCTTCCGCCGGCTCAGGTACTGAAAGCATTGCACCCACAAGCGAGCATCATGTCCCCTTTTTTCCAGCTAAGGAAAATTAAATTTTGTCCTTATTGCCTGCATTGACCGGTTGTTTTTACGATCATAAATTTCTTAAGAATTGATTCTGAATGTTTAAAGGCATTGCAAGTGAAGTTGCAGGCATTTCGGCGCATAATCAAAGCGCGAAGACATTCTGCATTTATGAATGAATGAAAAGGCGCGAAAGACAAATTTTAAAATTGCAACGAATTTTGTATTATGTAGGGGAGAGGGGGGTACCTTCGTCCTTGGGGCACATTCGTCAAAGGCGATTTCGGTATGAAGGAGTCATCGGACATAACTGTTTATTGGTAAAAACTAACCCATAACTAGCATAAATATCCCTCACAAAGTTTGCCATCTCTATCTGAACAGCTGATAAAGTTACATTTGATTTTGTGTTTTCGCGCTTCGTTCCCGAATATTCAGGTCGGTAACGTAAGAAGTTTGTGCTGTATTTATACCATTATTTCGAACAAAATTGTATTAGTATTACTTTAATACTAATTATTTTGTAAATAAAAGTGTTTTATGTGAAAATAAAGCACTGAAATTAGAAGTAAAAAAATAAAAAGAAAAAAAGTGACACCAGGGTGGACTCGTCTTTTTTTCTTGGGGCACATGCGTCAATATAACTTCTCAGGTACTAAAAATCGAAATCGAGTTGAAGCTTCCAAGACCCTCGAACCTGGCTTAAACCTCCCGTAACCACACAAAATTAATATTAGGGTCGATCTCAGCACTTTAAACATTATATATAAAAAATAATTTATAAAAAAAAATTTACAATAACTACCTTTTTTTGAAGCTCTTAAACATGATGTTTTTTTATTTTTTTAATGCAAAATATAATAAAAACGTGTTATGTAACCAAAAACATGTCTTATCTAGTCCAAACAAGATTTTGTATCACCTTATGGTACTTTAAAGTGTAAATGCTGAAAGTGCCCCGCCAAATGCCGAAGCTACCCTGGCATGGGGGCACATTCAGCGAAATGACTTTTTTTACTAATCATGAAAAAAATAATACAAACGGAACTTTTTGAAGAACTTTTAGTATAACATTTTATTGTTAAATAATGAGGTATTGTAAGAGTCTATTCGCTTTTTAAATATATTGATTACCTTCTGAAATATAAGCCTTCAAAAAAAAAGAGACGAAGGTACCCCCCTCTCCCCTACATATTTGCAAACATTGTACCTTAAATAAATAAAATGATGAATTTTGTGGAATTAACTTGAATTAGTCTTTATTCCAAAAAATGCTCCTGTAAATAGAAGTTTTAATGTAAATAAAAAAAAAATTAATTGATAAAAATAAAAATGCCATAAACAGCGAATTATATGTATAAAATGCTGAAAAATAAAAGAAAAGGGCTCATATCATAAGGCAGGCAAATTAGCTGAAACCAAAGAACCTAAAAAGTGCCTGCAATTGTAAATATAAATCTTCACAAATCGACACAAGCCAGCCGTCAGATATACACACACACATGCTATTGCTATTTACGCAGCGCCTGCGCGTCTGCTCAAACAGTTTCGCTTTGAAATATACGCACGTATATACACACGTATGCACATATGTCCATATGTCTGCCTAGACTTGCGCCGAGCGGCCGAATGCCCATAGATGGCGCAATCGGTAACCTTCCAGATAATTGTCAAGAAATTTTATCTATCTGCGATTACGTTCCAATGAGAAGTCTTTTCCCTTTTATGTTTTTGACAAGTGTTTGCTAAAGCGATTATTAAGGATTTGTTACTCTCGCAAAAAGCAATATTCCATCAAAATGAAGTAGTGTGTGATTATTCTCTGAGAATTCAATAAAATTTGCTCAAAATCTGTTTCCATTTTCGCGAATAAAACAGCTGATGAGAAATGCCAGCTTATGACGAAAGAAAAACACGATCCAATGCATGTCAATTTTTTCAGCTAGTGGTATTTCTTGTTTGCGTGCAAAGCAACAACAAAAAACGTTGCCAGATGGCAAAGTGGGTTTAATTTAGCAGGCGGCAAGGAAAGCACACTAGATAGCACGGAACTGTGAACTCCCCAAATAATTTATTATTGTAATTACGATAGTAAATAAATAAAAATAATCCAAATAGGTATCTCTCCGATATTTATGTCAATATGAGTCTGCGGTCAGAGAGGATGAGAGAATGACATTGCTTTGTACTAAAAACAGTGCTGCCATTGTTCTTCGATTTTAATTTAGTATAAAAACTGGATTATTATTGCTCAAATTAGTTCATAAAAGTAGACCACCATAAATATATTTAAAAATTAACACAATTCTATTCCATAGATTTTATAAAGAATGTAAAATTTAACCTCAAAAGCAAAATGAACAGCGTGCTTACTTTTTGCACGAAACTATACGGCAACACTGACAAAAAGATAAACAAAAGAGAAATATGGACGCCGAAAGGCTGATTTCAATAGTGGAGGAAAATCTGACAGCTGCGATACGATTTATTACGTTTTTCACTAAACTTCCCAAACTTTGCCGTTGCGATTAAATACGAATAAATACGATACGTCATCACTAACTGACTCTTTAGCCTCGGGTACTCGAGCGGTTGCGCCAACTATTAATTCATTGGAAATTTCTGGTGGGCCAAGCTTTTACTGTTACGTAGTTTGACTAATTATCCCCTACACCTATGCTAATAAAGTATTATAACTTTGATGGCAAATTGTAACGCATTAAAGGAGATGTCCTAGGTATAGACATAATCATAAAGAATTGATAGAATCACTTTCTGCTTTCATTTCCGGTTGTCCGTCTGTCTTTCTGGTTTCGGATACCGAACAGTTCGGCCAAAAGGCCGAGTATTTAGCCGAACAGTTGAGGAAAAAATTGTATAGTTTTAAACAAAATTAAAATTTTTGTTTAAACTTTTTATTGATTTTTCATAAATCAGATGCTTAGGGCCAGTTTCACAGTGGATGTTTAAATCTAATTTGCGAATTGAGTTTAAATCTAGTTTAACTTTTCTTGAGTTTCACAGTGCATTTATTTAAATACGGAATAATGAATGGCAACTTCGAATATTTGACAATTGAAGGTTGACACAACTTGCCAAAAACATATGTTCAATTGTTCAATTATGGAGGCAGCGCGAGCTAAAAATTTTTCGTCGGCCGAAAGAAGTGAATTATTGGATATTGTGCAAAGTATCCACAGTTTATATTATTTATAATACTACGGGATCATTTATATGTGCTATACCATGCAGTTTTATGTTTAATTTGATCTCTTATAAATTGCAATATTGTCGACGCAGCTTGCTTGCACATCCGAAATCAGCTGTTTATTTGTTTTCGATTGCAACTCTGTGCCGTACTTAAATATCCACAGTCGGCTATTTAAATCAAAGAGAATATAAGGAGAAGAGGGCTCAACCCGTTCCAGTACTAAAAATGCGTGACTTTAGAACAGAAAACCCAGATGAAAACTCACTCATTCTACCCAGAAACCTGCTCATTTTTCTCGAGCAATTCCGGCCATTATGCTGCCGTTGGTGTGGCGGATATTGAGTAAATTCGAGAACCGGTTTGTTCGGCGCAGGATAGATTGAGTTTCTTTCGCATTCCGCATGCAGTCGAATTTGACAATATCGCTGCTGATGTCAAGCAGAACAGAGCAAAGTGCGGATGTTTTGCTTGTTCTCATTTATGTTCCACCACGTGGGAAAACTGGTTTTAGGGAATTGCAATGGTGTATGCGTTCTTTAAAATCAGCAATCGAAGAAGTATTTCTTGATGTTTTGTCGAATTTTCGTTGTGCCGGCGGCAAATTGACAATTGACCATTTGCTATTAGATAAATAATATCTTTGATTGCCCTTAAGTTTTATCAAACTTATTTAAGCGCAATACATTTTTCAGTGATTTTGCTTCATTTAATACTTTCTCATATACCTATGTATTTTATTTTCATTGATACATATATTTTGATAAAGCATTTCTTTCAGATTTTGCAGATACTTTTTGTCAAATATTTTTTATGGTCATATTTTTTTAAAGAGCCCATTAAATATACATTAATTAATCACATTTATCCAATATACATACTTATATCCCTTTCAACTCTTATTTCTGTCCTTAAGCAGCACATCCGACGGCAGCATTATTTGAGCTGTCCGTCCGTTTGTTTACATTTTTTATACACACTTGTCCGGGATGCTGTTTTGATTTGTGTGTGTGTTACCTGCGAAATTTTCGCCTTTTTGAACGCATTCTACCTAATAAGTATTTTTTATGTCGCGACCACTGCGGACGGCTAGGCGTGCAGGTGTTTGGCGCGGTTGTCTATGATAAGAGGTCGCTTGCAGATTTTGTAATAAAGAAACGTCATCATGTTGTGGAAGAAACTGGCCTTTGTGATCTTTAAGAAGCAGTTTACAAAATAAATAAATTCGAAATTGAGGGAGGCTTTTATGAGAGAACGTACTTTTTCAATACGCAACCACTTTATCAATTTTAAATCAAAGCAATTCATACGGATAATTCTATTTTATTACATAAATCATCGATTTTCATTCATTATACAGCAATTAAGATTACTCATTTTTTAAATTTTTGTTGCATTTCATTGATAAACTTTTTTAGAATTCATATGAAGTTTTCCTGGAGGGGCTAATTTTAGGAAAAAATATTTGAAAACAGGCCAAAGTATATGATCATAATTTTAAAAATTTCTTGCATTACAGATATGAATAAATTTTTTTTTATTTAACAGACCTCAAAACAAGTTGCGAAATTTAGAAGTTATGAATTGTGGTATATGTTGGTGCCCATAAAACTATCGTATCCGCCGACTTGGCTACTCCAAGCATTGTACTCACTGGCAAACATCAAGCCCGCGCACGTACGCCTGTCCCTTTTTTACGGCTTGGGGAAATTCCATTTTTCCATTGTTGCCTGAATTGTTTTTAACCCATTTTAGTCTATTGGGTATTTAAATACCCAAGAAAACTCTGAAACTTAAAAAATTTTAGCACGAACTAGGAAATAGACATCGAGGTATTTTTTTCATAATAGTGAAGAGGAAAGATAAACCTAAAAATAAAAAATAAAACCATACAAATTTTCCTGGGTTTTCCTTAAGTTTTGTACCATTGAAAATTCTGTTTTTTTCTGAGTCGGAAAATGCTTAGGAAAGTGCTCCCAAATAAATGAAAAAGGGGAAAAATGGAAAACGTGCACTCTTTCTAGGTGGCCTAAGGTATCCTTTTTAGAATAGAGACAATCAAGCAAAAATGCGCTAACAAACCTGGTTGTCACACAAGATATTTTGAAAATGGGTATTTAAATACCCGACAGTCCATGGTGTGTAGTCAAAATGCAATTTTTTGTTGTATGACAAATATAAATTGAAGTAAATAAAAAGCGCATAGAAATTTGAATTTTTCTTATTTTATTAAAAATTGGCAATGTTTATAAAAAAATTTTCATTGAGCCATTGCTTTTTTTTGTTGGTCTGGTGCAACACCTTTATGGTAGTCCGAAAAGGAAGGAGCTGGATGCAAGTTTGTCTGGCACTTCAAGCATCCATATTCAGTTTTACCGCCGCACTGCGAACAACGATGACGAGTGTTGAGCTTTCCGATCAAATGATCCATTCGATCATAACGCGTTGTTAGTTCGGCCCCGGAAGTCGATTTTCTTCCTGGATGATGAGAAGTGCGCTTTACCATAATGGATTCACAAACCGCCACTCGGAATTCTACTTGAGACATCAAGGGGTTATTTTCATATTTGCGACAAAAGCAGTGTAGCTTCCACGCATTTACCATGACCGCGTCTAACGCATTTGTTATCAACGGCCAATACCACTTCTTGCCTCGAATCCGAATTCGATAATTATTTATTGCATTGTCAAAAAGGTCCACACCACCCATGCGATTATTATATTGGCTGACCAAATGAGGCTGATCAATTAGAACATTTTTTTGTTGCTTTCGATCATACCGCTTTGCATAAGATATTGGCGTATGGCTCATGAAATTAGATAGTAAAGTTACAACCTGAAAATATAGGAATAATGAGTAACGCTGGGACAAAATGGAACGTTTCTGAGAATAACTTACTGCATTATCGTTCCAACGCACTGCAAGTATTGAATTGTTTCTATCAAAATAAAAGTCAGATGTCCCGCGAGGTTTCTTGCGCATTTCTTTGATGCTTATCAATGGGGCATGATTGGTCCGATTATCACGTACAGTTCCCAAAGCGAAGTATCCATCCTTTGATAAACGCGTCATTAGCTTGTGACTTGTGAAAAAGTTGTCAAACGTTACAGTGTGCTTAGAGCGGTCCTCTAGATGCGACAAAAGTGATAAGACAGTTCGTTCTCCAAGTCCAAAGTCGGCATACTTTCTTTAGCTTTTTTCGGGGAAACCCCTTTTTCTATATTTTGCAAATATCGCTCTCCCACATAACGCGAACGAAATACCGCAGATTATTTTTTGGCAAAAAAGTTAAAGCGAAAGCAAGTCACACCATGGCCTGTCGGGTATTTAAATACCCATACCATATCTCAGGTGTGGGTGCAGATAAAAAAAAAATATTTTTTCTTTCAACTTCTATGGTTCACCAGGCACGCCAATAAAAATTTCATCAAAATCGTATGAGCCGATCTATGGTCAGTCTTTAATGGGTTAAATAGAATAGAGCAGCAAAAAGTGCAGCTTCATAAACTCTTGCCAATCCTTTTTTTGGAAATTGTCCCTAATCCCACTCATATTCAAATTTTTGCATTCATTTTCGTTTTAACTTTGGAACTTAAAGGTGACAAAGTGTGCTTCGTGACTCGGTACAAATTGCTGGACTGATTTTGTCTTTATACAAAATATAATTACGATTCTTTTTATTTTAATAATGTCGCATTATCGCAAATGCATTTTTCCATCTTGTTGGAAATACAGCGGGTTAAGATTTTTCCGCTTTCCTCTAAAAAAAACCTTGTGTTTGTTGTGGTATAGGAACCTTAATCTTTCTTCAGAGGATAACTTTAATTCAAATTCATTTGTGTGCAGTCGTCATTTTTCTCCAAGTGATATTTTGACACAGAGGCTGAAGAAAGGAGCGCTTCCTGTTTTAAATCTTGGTAAGTTCCTGTAAATTTTCCATTTCTTATTATGTCGATGATAGCTTATAGCGTTTAAAAAAAATTATGCTCAAGGATATTTTCGCTGTTAGCATAACTAGTACAAGTATAAGTTACCAAAAATACCAATGAATTATCCCAAAATCCCACTTGGCAGTTGCATTCATCTTTATATTTTACATCAACGCACCCACATTCATATAAGCAACAATTGCGTTGGTTCGAGAAACACAAGCACAAAACAAACCAGAGTCTCATACAAATTTGTATAATTAAGGTGGTGAAATATGAGATGAAAGGGCCATATATTGCAGAAATTTAATTAATTAATATGCACATTAAATAGTATGATTTTTAAAAAAAGTTATCCTAAAAAATATTTGACTAAAAGGATCTGCAAAATCTGAAAGAAATGCTTTATCAAAATATATGTATCAATGAAAATAAAATACATAGGTATATGAGAAAGTATTAAATGAAGCAAAATCACTGAAAAATGTATTGCGCTTAAATAAGTTTGATAAAACTTAAGGGCAATCAAAGATATTATTTATCTAATAGCAAATGGTCAATTGTCAATTTGCCGCCGGCACAACGAAAATTCGACAAAACATCAAGAAATACTTCTTCGATTGCTGATTTTAAAGAACGCATACACCATTGCAATTCCCTAAAACCAGTTTTCCCACGTGGTGGAACATAAATGAGAACAAGCAAAACATCCGCACTTTGCTCTGTTCTGCTTGACATCAGCAGCGATATTGTCAAATTCGACTGCATGCGGAATGCGAAAGAAACTCAATCTATCCTGCGCCGAACAAACCGGTTCTCGAATTTACTCAATATCCGCCACACCAACGGCAGCATAATGGCCGGAATTGCTCGAGAAAAATGAGCAGGTTTCTGGGTAGAATGAGTGAGTTTTCATCTGGGTTTTCTGTTCTAAAGTCACGCATTTTTAGTACTGGAACGGGTTGAGCCCTCTTCTCCTTATATTCTCTTTGGTATTTATACCTAAAATGAATTGTTTTTTATAAATAATATGTATATTTTCCTAAAAATGTATAAATTTTTTTTCATTAAAATTCTTCTTCTTTTTTTGCATATACATATATTCGAAAGGTTGGGTCTCGGTCTCGGTTTCGGCCGAACATTAAAAAAAAGGCCGAAGTCCGGTATCGGTCTCGGCCAAAATTTCGGGTTCGGTCGGGCTCTACCTATAAGTCCACATACCTTCTCCGGTAAAATGGCTTAAATTTGTTTGATTACTAATTTAAAGGAATGCTATTTGGTATTCAAGGTAAGATATGGGCACTCTACGTCGTACGAAAAAATTAAGAAGGGCGTGATCCGCTATACAGGTGTATTTTTTCGGTAAAATGGCTCTAAATTGTTTAATTATGAACGGAAAATCCTTATAACTTCCATACTATGTATATAACCAGAGCGCCCATATTTGGTTACTTCATTGCTGGTAAGAAGGCTTTTATATTTTCCAAAAATAGGCCTGGTCTGTCTACCACGAAGGCGGTAAATTGAATATGTCAATAATTGGTGTTTTACACCTGCCAGTGCGTCAATACATGTTTGGCTTATATAGTCCTAGTAGGGCTACCTTGTAGTTTGTCAGAAATGCCCATTATGTAGGCGATAAATTTAATTCTTCCCGAATATCACTTCTTTCAGTGGACCCACCGACCCACGCCCACGGTGTAGGGTAGTATTGTGTCGGGCTCACCCGACTGATTCTTCCATACTTGTTCTTATTTGTGATCGAATAAATAACGAACATTGATTGGGTTTTGTTTTCATAAAAATAACGATCAACAATACTTGTTATGTAGTATTTTTTATTATAGAAGCTATAATTGGTGGAGCTTTGACATTTTTATTTTATTTTTATTTTAAATCGCTATCAGCGACCATTCTTATTAATCTACGGAATGCAGTTTTATTTTGAATTGCTTCTCTTTAGTTCCGAGCCTTACCGGAACCACGGTGACAGGGAATCAGCATCCTCAACATCAATTAAAAACATTCAGGAACGAATTGATTTTAAAAGTTTCTTACGCTACTTTTGTAAACTTTTGCTAGCATTCGTGAAATAGCTTTAGGCGTTTAAAGTCCTTCGGAAAAAAATCGATGTACTTGCGAAAGGAGCAGGCGTACGGGCAGAGTAGGAATCAGCATGAGCGGCGCTGAGTCAGTATGAGGGAGGCGCAGCGACAATGAAATGGAAGCGGAAGCCCTGAGGAAGTAGGTAACTTGCAGTCAATGGGATAACATTTGTTTCGAATCGCTCTATGTGTGCTCCATGGTTTTATGACTCAGGCGAAGGCGTCGATGGCTCTGGCAACGATGATGATTACAATGCTGTTGCTGATTATGACGATGGATGAGAAAGCAGACAGATTGTACTACGTGTAGTTCAAATGGCGCATAAAGTGCTGTTTTCCGCAGGATTTGCATAAGCGGCACGAAGGATGAATTTCCATGTATGTATGTAAATACTTATGTATGCACATATACATATAACTAACTCTTTTTATGTTAAAAAGTGGGGAGATTAGATTAGCTGTCTTAACATTATGAGAGATTAATATGAAGACTATAACTGTCTTTACTTGGGGGTTTATCGAGAGCTAATAAAAACAGTAAGATTGCATCAACAGGGTTTAACCGACAGATTCGTACCCCACAACAAGTGTCCGGCTCGATACAAAGTTGCTAAGAGTCTTCACGTGGACCGCTTGATATCCAGTTTTGATGTTAATGCCTTGTATTCTCAGGACGCTGGGGTATATGCCTCTCTTTCAATGAGAAGTGTAAGAAGGGTATGTCTACTCGTACCCCTAGTACATTAGATGGGCAGGATTTCATCGCATCTGTGATATCCACACATAAAAGCGGGCTTAGCGTACGCTGCGTTCATGGTGAGCATTTTTTAGGTTGCCTGCTGTTGTCCTTTGTTTTACTTTTTAGTCACCATGCTGGGGCAGCATATGAGACGATTGGTGTTACAATTTAGCTGCCTGTTCACCTATTCCTTGCCGCACATACTTGTCGCCACATACGAAGGCACCGCAGCGAGGACACATAATGAGAAGAGTGGGGTAGAACGAAAATTGAATAGGAGAGAACTATGAACTTTCTAGAGGTTGTTGTCAATGCCAGCACATTCTTTCAAGATGCCAGAGCCAAAGAACGTGAATAATCAGCCAGAGCGCAATTCCACCAAGGAGTGGTTCTGTTGCTTGATTTATTAAACTCTGAGCAAGCTTTTTGGCATAGTTTTAAGAAAACTGTGTCTAATGTGCCTACACCCTAAACTTTTTGTTCAACATTTCGATTTTGAACTTGTGTATCTCCACAACCCTGTCATACATAAGTACATATATATGTACATAGGTATACACCTTGAATTTTTATCGGTAAGAAGACTTCCATGTGCTTAATGGTGCATTAAACGAATACAATTGGCTTTAAAGTTTTTGTCTGATTGTAAAAATTTTTCAAATAAATGGTGAAAATAGTCTCAAATTCAATGCTATACAGTAGAAGCGTAATTTTTTCTTCGTATCTCATATAAGTATATGGGGGTAGGGATTAGCACTGAAGGAGGGCCATGGAGTCTCTCCAAATTAAAGGCAAATAGTACCAGCCTCTGAGAAGGAAAATCTGTCCGTAATTTCTGTATCTGTTTTACATGAATATAAAATTAAATCTGTATTGATTTTGGTGTAGGGAAGTTTTTATTCTGCTCCATCTGATTGCTATATTAACTGCCCAGAAGGAGTCACTTCTTTGTGCCCCTCATAAATTAGCGCTCATTGACATGCCAACTTGAACTGCGTAACTGATTGTGAATAATTCTGAGTGTATGGGCTGTGTGCGGGCGAGTGTGTGAAAGATGCAGGCTCCATTGGCATTTGTCAGAATTGACCTGATACATCGTCGGTCAGGCCGGATGCGCATTAATTATGTTTGCAAATTTGACGTTGAGTGCCAGATGCAATTTACGTCCAAGTTCAAATGCCTTCCATTAATTAGCATCAAAACTGACAACTCGCCTGAATGCGCGCGAGTGTATTAGTGAGAAATAATAGCCGAGCAAAAGAGAAGCGGGATAAGAAGCAGTAGCAGCAGCAAAGCCACATACGAAAACTATCTGTGTCGTGAATCTGACCATTTATGCATTAGGATAAAGCCTTTGGGGAAAATTGGCGGATTACTCGAACTGTTCCATTTGCGGCGCTTAAAGTGCAAGGGACAAGTATCATATGTTAAATTAACCTATCGGGGACACCAATCAAAAAAGCGCACCGTTAAATCTACCTCCAAAGTGACGTAGAAAGGAGTTCACACAAAAAACCCAAAATGTTCAAAAAACTACAGTAGCGATGTATTTGCTTATGAAGGGTACAGAATTACTGAATTTAAATTTGAAGTTTCGAAAAGCCCCCAAACTTTTAGTGGTAGGTCAACAGCCTACAATCCAGCCTACCTATCCCACCGATACCATTAAAACTATATCTGGTGAAGCCCTTTACGTTTTGCTGAATCCGCTGGATCTCATGATGCAGCCTTTTGCCGGTTTCTGGCGAGATTAAAAGCATCGTGAATTTTGAGAGACGCTAATAAGACAGTGGAGAAGGACAACACTGTCGTCTATGTTCGTTTTAGTACATGCATTCTATTCTAGGTTAAGTTAAGCTGGCTCCCTTAAAAAATGCCACGCATTCACTCTGTTGGGTCCTTAGCGATGCCAGTTAGAATTCCGTTTAGGAATGGTCAAAGTAATGATTTTCCAGAATTGTGGTGTGTTGCACAAGTTTCCAAAGAGGCTTGATACTTAGTTCCGAGATCTGTTCGAGCACTGAAAAAACAGGCGCTCCCAAACAAGTCAGATGAGTTCTAGCGATGGCGGGGCAGGAGTACAGTATGTGTTCCAAGGTCTCCCTGCTACCCGCTTCTGTACATTTCCTGCAGCTCTCGTCGTTCTTTATACCCATCCTATGCTTATGCGCTGTTACAAGGCAGTGTCCCGTTAGTTCACCTATGATAGCTTTACATTCTATTCTTGGGAGAGTCAGTATAAATTTAGTATACTTTCTGTTATAGGACTTTAACATGGTTTCGGAAGTCGCAAAGGTGCTTAGGCTATTCCACTTGGCCCTCGTTTTTCCACTTATGCATTCCTCTAGTTGACTGCAGAACGATTGCAGGGACATCAGTATGTTGCTGATATGTTCATCTGATAGGCGGGCTCATGTTTGGCAATAACATCCACTTCCTCATTTCCCTCTATCCCTTTGTAATCGGGCACCTAGTAGATGTGCAGTCTGCGATTCGCGTCTAAGCTTTCTATTGCCATCCGGAATTGGAGACCATTTTTGGATGATTGTCTATCGGATGTGTTTGCCTTGACAGCTGCTTATCTGTCTACGTAGATGTTTATCATTGAGTTAACGGTATAATGTGGTATAAAGATATTTGCCAGAAGTGATAGCCAGGCTCCCCCTAAAAAGCTCTTCTCCATCGCTAAGTGGCCTGAAATTTGTTTCATATGGGTTCCAGGACATTGTGGAGGTCGAGGGAAGAAGGCAGAGGCTCAGAAGGTATACCAATGAGCCCGCAGCTAGTTATCAGGATTAGTTCATCAAGATTCATCAATTCATCATTCAAAACGCATGTGAATAACATAATAGAGGAGATGATCGCAATCTACAAAACATCTTCTCTACCCCACCTAATGCAGTATTAGATGTTGCCAGAACCCTGATATTCGGAGAACTACAATATACTGGTGTCGTCCGTATACCAGTAGCTAGAGAAATCGTTAGTTATGACAAGGAACTCTCTTTCTGTAAATATTTCTGCATTATCGCTGGAACGAAATTCTGAATAAAACCGAAGTCTTATTTTATAAATTTTAGATAAAAATTTTTTAAAAAAGGACAAACATAATTAAGTTGATTAAAGACATTTTGATTCTTATCACTTGCATTTAAAGGCAGATACAATGTGCGAGTAGCTCTTACACTGTAATCACCTTATGTAAACACTAAGGTACACTCACACAAGTTCGGACCCCCACACTTACCTTTCGTCCGCATTGAGAAAATTTCTAGGAAACGTAATGTTTTCGGGACTTATCACAGGATAGCTGCTGGCCTTAAGATACAAAGATACGTCTCGAGGTTTACATTTTCGCTCTGTAATGTGTTATTTATATTTGATTAGTCTAAATGTTACTGGGGGTTGATAGTAGGTAAGACTTACGGAAGGCACTTTTTGACTCTTCAAAAGATTTGAACGTAAAGAAGGCGGTGCGAGTGTCCTCAGGTATACGGAAGTGCAGTATGGAAACATCCTTGTAGGCGGTGTATTTTAGCAACGTGTTTGAGGGTAAACGCACAACGAGCGTCTGATCTTTCGGAGTCTTTAGTTGATCAATTTTCTCTTGTGGCAATTCATTGGCAAGGTAATCATTTTCCGCTGACTGATGATGCACTTGAACATTGGCGTCGCATCCAATTTCTGGATAGTCAGCGACAAACGTCAACAACACGATGGCTATGAGTAGAATATTCTGTTGCAAGAGAAACATTTTCCGTTGAAGAGTAACGCGTTCTGATGCTGAAGCGACAGTTAATGGATCTGGGCTGGATGGCTTTGTCGCGATTGCGGTAACTCTTAATGATTGAAGATGGGTGTAAGAGGACAATTCAATAAAAAGTGCCTATGGTGGTGCTAAATGAAACGAATTAAATGGCAAAGAGTATGATACGGTTATTATCATTTAAAAATTCATTCAATTTAGAAAGCAGATATCTTAAAAACTAAGATCTTCAAAAAGACAAGTAGTACTCCTAGTTCATCTCAGAATCGGTGAGGACAACTTGTCTTAAAACAATATAAACAATCTAATGCAGCTATGATAAAACAATTACATATCCGAAAAACTAGAAAAAATGTATTCCAGTTTCCAAAATAAAACAATTCAGCTAAAAGTAGAAAATAAAAGCCTAAAGTTAACAAAAGCGAAAGCACAAGAAATTATACACACTTTCGAGTTGGAGAACTTATGAAACACATGAAGAACAACTAGCGCGCGAGATGTCTGGATGCTGAAACAGAGACCCCACAAAAAAGCCGGAACATCTAAATTTCGCTTCCGCCGCTAGTAATAAAAGCTTGAAAACGACAAATTGGAAAAAATTCTTCACAAGAACACAGAAGTTTATGTGAGAAGCTTCGGCCTTAGCCACATTTACGGACTGTTACGCCGATTAAATACATAAATGCAGCTAAAAATGCGTAGTAAAAATAAATATTCTTTTATAATATACAAGTTATTTTCTCTTACAGAAATTTAATAGGCATACACAATTTTAATTGCTGTTTTTAATTGAATGGAAGGCATTTTAATTTAATTTTTTATATGTATTTTGAAAAAATGATTAAGGAGCCATTTGCGGACAGTCAAATTCAATTTTATGAACAGAATCCTTCTTAATGAGCAGTGAGCATGTGAGAAGTATGAGTTAGCCAGGTAATGTGATTGCTGACGTAACCCCCCGTGTGCCCCAAAAACTTTCTACAAAAACGCATTTTCATGCAACATTACAAATTAGCAATTTTCTAAATGGGATCCATTAAATCTATAGATAAAACTATTTTAGAAAAAAGCACACAACACAGCGAAATCAGTGCAACACTTTAGGACATTATGAAATGGCGACGGCGCAGGTCGCGAGTACCGTTGAATATTCAACAGGCTGAAAGGAAACTGCAGCTTTGAAATGTAAGGAACTTCCGGCAAACACGCGCAGCAATGCAACATGATGAATGGGATGAAGAGGGGGGCGGGGGGGGGGGGGGGCATTTGCCATATAACACAAAACGGAATGCGTAGCTGTGTGACGCTGTTTACGGAACAGTCGGGACGGGACGCTCAGTGCGGTATACAACAGAGTCATGTAAACTCGACGGTTCGACAAGTCCTGTAATTTACTCTGAGTATACAGCTTGCAGGTTTGAGTTGGTTCATTCGCTACTGTCAGTAATGTGCTACTCTCGTCTGCTCCGCAATTCTGCCACCCCCACCCATACAGCACAGCACGGTAGCTGTACGTCTTGGCAAAAGAAATTGAAAAGTTCCACGCAGAATTTCAATTATTTTAATGCATTGCCAATGGCAGAGAGTGAAAAGCGACGGGAAACAGCGAACGAAAAATAACCGGAAACTTTTTAATTTTGAGTTGCAGCAACTTTAGTTGGATATATTCCACTCTGAATTGATGACAGTGAAAGGACATACATACATATGTTTGTGTAGATGTATGTTAGCATTAGGGCTACTAACCCCGGGATGCTGAAGTGGGATGCGGGCCCATTTCCAGTCTCGTGATCCCAAAATTCAGGTATGTTTCCTAATCTCGAGATTTAAAATTTTAGCCCCGGGATTTCGGGTTTTCATTTCGTTAAATATTCAAGTGAAAAAGTGGTTTCGGATCGGCACAATGTGACGCTCTTAATGTTTTAAGGTATATTTTGGGAGCTGAAAGTACCTACTGCCAGCTATGGTTTATTTATTATGGAACAATAATTTATTTGTATTATTTCAATAAATAGTATTAATAATAGATCAGAAACCCAAAATGCCAGAATTTTCATTATTTTGCAACCACTACAGAAGAAAGTATGCGCAATATTTTGAAATATGATTCATTGATTTTAAAACTAAGTTTCTAGAGTTAATTTGACTGTTGCACCATTTCTGGAAAAGCTGCAAAGTACCAAATGTCTTTTCACAATATTGAATATATCTGAGTTAATTTCACCCTACACCTGTTTTAATAGGGTATAATAACTTTGTGCGTAAATTGTAACGCTTTAATGGAGGCATCCCAGGTATAAACATAAATAGAAATGATCAGAATCACTTTATGTCTTGATTTCCGGTTGTCCGGTTGTTCGTTCATGGTCGCAGAGAGAAAAGGAAGCAGTTGTCCGATTTAGACCAAATTTGGTACAGAGTCACAGTGAACCTTTGGTTAATATAAATGCCGAGATAAGCCTATTCGGCCTTAGGACGCGCCCACAATGGGCTTGTAAGTCCAATAACTCGTAATTTTTTCAGTAAAATGGTATAAATTTGTTTAATTATTTATATAAAGGACTGACATTTGGTATTTAAGGTGATATTTAGGCGGCAAAATGTTTCCCTTTTGAATCTTTCGTAGAATTATGCATCTAAAATCTTCTCTTTCAATGTTTGTTTAAAATTATAATCTAACTCCAAAAAAATGTTGAGCAAACTTTTACATTTTCCTTGTACTTATGGTTTTTGAGCTCTAGGGGGAGATAGCTCTCCTCAACCCCTACCAGCGCACGCCCATGCCCACATGGGGATTTTATGAGGAATCCCGGGAGCAGGAAATAAGCCCGCGATTGCCAGCCCTAGTTTGTATGTGTGTGTATAGTACATGACTATCTGTGTATGCTTGTATGGACTGCATAAATCCCAGAATACGAACGCAAACACGAATTGTGTAATATTCATGAAGTTGTTAACGTTGTTCGTTTGTGTTGTCATTTGATGTTGTTTTTGTTGTTCTTGACGCGTTTGTTGGTTTTGTTGTTGTAGTAAGTAATCATGAAATTGCTAAATGCATGTGCCCTGATTAAGATGAATAATTCATTGGCATGCATACATTAACTCTAATGGAAAATGAAAAATGAGCCTGAGCGAAAAATAATAAAATAGCAAGTCAAACATTTTTGAAATCCATCTGAAAATTATTTTCTCGCAGTAAAAAGGACTTGTGAACTTTGAGGTAATGTTCATCAGCTTGCTGCTCATTTTGTTGGATACAATTTATTAACATACGCAATTTACACGACATGCAGTCGGGAATGCCAGAGCTTTTGCGAAACACATTTAAAGAATTGTTACATATTTTCAGGCTCACACTTTGAACTAAGGTATTAAGCTGGGATCCCACTATCGGCGCAATGTACCGATTTTCGGCGCAAATCATGTACCGATAGTGTGAACGCTCAAAATTTTTCAAAGTGCGACGATATGGGCCGAAATCGTGCTGACTTTGGCCGATCAAAATCAACCGCATTGTGCCGATAATGTGAACGGTCTTTTGCCCGACATAGACCGATCAAATTGGGGAAAATGCGCCGATTTTTGTCGGCCCCTTGTGTACCGACCAAAGTCGCCAATCTGCGCCGATATTTATGAGCACCACCGCTTTCAAACATCTGTTTTCAGAAAAAGAAGGATAAAAAGACTGCCAAAAGGCGTGGTATATATGCTAATGTTGAAATATTGTACCTTTAGGTAATTATTTTTAAGTACAGAGAAAATTGCATCACAGACTTCTGGAATAAACTTCGATATTGTATTTGGAGCAATTCGAAAAAAAGCTGAGATGCTTTTGTAGCTATCGTCAGTAGCCAAATAGCGAAGGGTACAAGTAAACGCTCACATACCGGAATAGCTTTTCGAAAAGAAGTGTCTTGTTTTTTAATCAGTGGCGATGTTAGTTCAACTAATTCATTGAAAGTGCGTTCATTCATACGCATAAAATTTTTAAAAAGAAAATGTTGGTTATCGACTTCACGAAATTAACGCAGTGCTCTCATATGCACCACGTGTACACCTTTTTTGTAACCAATCTCTTACTACGTTTATATAACACTTCAAATCGGTTTGAGTGAAATCGCATCGACTCAAAACAGTCGTATAAACAAAATTTCAAATGGCTTTGAACATTTTAAACGTATTGAGTCAAAGCGCTTTTCAAATGAGTTTCAAATTTTTGAGTCGACGGGTGAAAACTTTCAAAGTGGTTTGAAAATCTAGTTTTCTGTGCTTTTTTATGCAAAAGGCAAGCAGATTTTCATTAGATGCCAAAAATAAATTAAAAAAGAAAGCTTCAGAACGCGAAAAAAAGTGGAAAGTGCAAAGAAAAGAGATTTTGTGTTAAATAATTTTTGAAAAATGTCAAATTTTTTAAACCGTATTCAGTCGATTCGCTTCAAAAGTTAATGTATAAACATCTGCCTCGAAAGCGCATCGAGTCACAGCGAATCGACTGGGGTTGTCGTATAAACATGGTATCTGATCCAAATGCTCCGTATTTTAGATATTTTTTTATTTTCTGTTTTAGCTTTTTTAGCTAATGACGCAATAATATACACGGCCACAGCAATTTTCTGTTTTCGCAAGTAATCCATTTAGACTGAGTGAAATTTACAAAAGAACGAGGACAATTGATTTAATGCACCGATAAAGCACGATAGTGGGATCGCTCAAAATGTAATTGTCACAACTTTTTAATTGTGTACCGATCTGGCACTATAAAAATCGGCGCAGATTGTGCGGATCCTAGCTTAAGTTATAACACAGTGAAACCATGCAACATTTATTTCATGTTTATATATTTGAGTTGCGCGCTTTTGGCGAGTCGTTTTTTCCATGTGCATACCAACTTTTTGATCATACGCTTATGTCGTGCATTCCAAATAATTCCATATATTTTGTATTGAATTCCCGAAACCTGTGATAATTTGTTTCTTATTTACATTTCACTTTTGGGAGTTTTTCTTGTTTCTATCTGATTAAATGTGGCGACCTTCTGGCGCAACTGTGTATATTTTGTTTTTTATAAGGACCGCCAAAAGACAATAATTTTAAATAGTACAACAACAATAACTTTTAATTAATTAAAAATCGATGGTTTTATAATGATTAATTTAAAAACTCTGCTTTTAAATTGTAATCAAAGACTTATTCAAGAAATGAGTTTTTATTAAATCATTTCTTTATGCTTGCGAGCGTGGCTATGGCCTAGCTTTCTCGTATGAACTTGGGTGTGCTCGTATTTTTTTTGCACAAGACAACGGGACCTACACCTCTCCGTATCCAAACGAGATTGAGAAACTATATTTTCATGGCAAAGAATACGCTCGGAGAGTTGCCACCTAGCTCGCGAAAGACGACACTGCGTGCAAACAATTAAGTTTCTTTTTAATTAGATGATATGGTTTGGATATGATGGAATTTAACCTGGGACTCCACACATCAGCGAGCCACATTTTCTAGTTTATTTACATAATTCACACAAAACGACAGAGGACTCATTTGTCCTTGCCGAAGTCTAGAAGCCGTCTGGCAGACAAAGACGCAGACAAAGGGCGACGGCCTAAGCTTGTGGTTTTATGATTTATACACTCGCTCCATGTACAACATTTGCATCCACACTCACATGCACTGATAAAATGCCAAGCTATAGGTGATACGAAAGGCGAATTTAAATTGATGTCACCTTGTTTCAAATTGTTTCATGTAGATTTGATACTGGCAAATGCCGCAAAATAAATAGATTTAGATGCCTCTTTTCCGAATGTTTAAACGCTAATATTTGTTAAGAGGATATATCCATCTACAAGGCTGTAAATCTTAAAATTTTTTATTCTTTGTCCATACATTCTAGCACATTTTTGAAATTATTATGTGAAAATATCGGCTCTTGCGTCCAGGATAAATGCTCCCAGCAGATGTTGTTCTCGAATCGTTCGGTAGATCACACAATAACTATTTTTTTAGATTCGGAACGGAACTTATCCTTAAGTTAGAGAATATGAAAGCATTTTTCCCAAAAGTTTTGAATATCATTAATTTTGGAAGTTATTATCTATCTATATATATAAAATTCAAATTATGTACATATGTATATATGTATGTATGTTAGGAGTTGCGTCCTAAACCGCTTGATCGATCATAACCAAATTCGGCACATACACTATAGATGTTCCAAGGATGGTCATAGGCTATAAAAAATGTTGATACATCAAGAGGGCGTGGCACCTCTCATACAACTTAAATAATTGATTTGGCATATCTTTTAAACTTCAAGGCGTACAATATTAAAACTTTGTATTATGTTAGTGTTTAGTCGTGTCTTCCTGCTGGAAAAAATGTAGGGGCATTGGACAAGGGGGCGTGGCACCACTCATATAACTTAACTCTATGATATGGCATATCTTTGAATCTACAAGTCGCGCAGCATTGCAATTCCGTACGCAGGCACCTCTTGGATGAGTCGTCCCACTGGTAAAATTATATGGGCGTAGGATACGGGGCTTGGCACTTTTCAATCAACTCCTATTCGGATATAACTTTAGAACTATACATCATACATCAATGAAACTCGGTAGGAACTCACTACATATCCGTATCTTTGAGCTGGGAAAATGGGACCGGCATTGAACAAGGGGCGTCGCACCGCCCATAGAAACCAAATCATTAATATCGAATAGCTTTGCAACTAAAAGTCGCGCAGAATTTAAATTCCGTACACAAGCACCTCTTGGATGAGTCGTCCCACTGGTATAATTTTATGGGCGTAGGACAAGGGGCGTGGCACTTTTCAATAAACTCAACATTTGGGTATTATTTTAGAACAATACATCGTACATCAATGAAACTCGGTAGGAACTTACTACATATCCATATCCTTGAACTCGGAAGATGGGACGGGCATTGGACAAGAGGCATGGCACCTCTCATTCAACTTAAATCTCTGATTTGGTATGCCTTTATAACTACAAGTCATGCAACATTAATATTGTGTATTCTGTAAGTATTTAGTCATACATACATGTAAACATTTTTACATAATTTGGGTTTCATATATATAGATTTAGGGGCATGGCACACCTCAATTGTATGTACCGTAAAAGATTGTGGGTCCTTGATGAGTGAAGGTGGGTCGTGACTTTATTTTTGGCCTTCCACCAAAGGAGTAATCTACATACACAGATAGTTCTGTAAGGATCTACATTTATGACTTCCTCTACAATTATATAGATATCACAAGCATCAGCAAGGAGAAGTCCTGCTGTTCAACAGAAAACAACAAAAACCAAGAAAAAGACAGACTGGCAAGCACTGCTATTAAATTAAATACAGCTAAGTTCATTCAGAGCATCAATCACATTACGTATTTTTATAAAAGCGCGGGGTGGAACCCGCGGGTAACAGCTAGTCTATATATATAAAATTCAAATTATGTATGTATGTATGTATGTATGTTCGGAGTTGCGTCCTAAACTGCTTGATCGATCATAACCAAATTTGGCACATAGACTATAGATGTTCCAAGGATGGTCATAGGCTATAAAAAATTTGCATACATCAAGAGGGCGTGGCACCTTCCATACAACATAACTAATTGATTTGGCATATCTTTAAAACTACAAGGTGTACAACATTAAAACTTTGTTTTATGTTAGTGTTTAGTCGTGTCTTCCTGCTGGAAAAAGGGGCGTGGCACCCCTCAAATAACTTAACTCTATGATATGGCATATCTTTTAAACCACAAACCGCGCAGCATTGTAATTCCGTACGCAGGCATCTCTTGGATTAGTCGTCCCACTGGTAAAATTTTATGGGCGTAGGACAGGGAGTTGGCACTTCAATCAAATCCTATACGGGTATAACTTTAGAAATATACTTCATACATCAATGAAACTCGGAAGAAACATATTACATATCCGTATCATTGAACTGGGAAAATGGGACGGGCATTGGACAAGGGGCGTGGCACCGCTCATACAAACGAAATCATTGATATCGAATTGAATAGCTTTGGAACTAAAAGTCGTGCAGTATTGAAATTCTGTATGCAAACACCTCTTGGATGAGTCGACCCTCTGGTACAATTTTATGGGCGTAGGACAGGGGCGTGGCACTTTTCAATCAACTTCACATTTGGGTATTACTTTAGAACTATACAGCATACATCAATGAAAGTCGGTAAGAACTGACTACATATCCGTATCCTTGAACTGGGAAAATGGGACGGACATTGGATAAGGGGCGTGGCACCACCCGTACAAACCAAATCATTGATACCGAATAGCTTTGGAATTAAAAGTCGCGCAGTATTGAAATTCCGTATTCAAACACCTCTTGGATGAGTTTTCCCACTGGTACAATTTTATGGGCGTAGGACAAGGGGCGTGGCACCCCTCATACAACTTAAATCTTTTATTTGGTATACCTTTAAAACTACAAGTCGTTCAACATTGAAATTCTGTTTTGTTAGAATTTAGTCGTGCCCTTTTGCTAATTTGCTAAAAAAATTTTGGGGCATGGGACAACGGGGCGTGGCACCACTCATACAACTTAAGTCTTTGATTTGGTATGTCTTTAGAACTACAAGTCATACAACATTAATATTTTTATTCTGTTAGTATTTACTATTCATACATACATGTAAACATTTTTACATAAATTTACATAGATTTAGGGGCATGGGACAAGGTGGCGTGGCACACCTTAAATGTATGTACCGTAAAAAAGTGGTGGTCCATGAGGAGTGACTTTAGTTTTCGCCTTCCACCAAAGGAGTAATCTACATACACAGATAGTTCTGTAAGGACCTACATTTATGACTTCCCCTACAAATATATAGACATCACAAGCATCAGCAAGGAGAAGCCCTGCTGTTCAACAGAAAACAACAGACACCAAGAAAAATACAGGCTGGCAAATGCTGCTATTAAATTAAATACAATTAAATACAGCAACATCCAATCAGAGAATAATTCTTATTGCGTATTTTTATAAAAACGCGGGGTGGAACCCGCGGGTAACAGCTAGTTTTTCATAAAATGGTTATCTTTTTTTATAAATTAATTTCATAGAGTTTCTAGAAATTAATTTCATAGAAAATGCAGGAAAATAAAATTTAAAATTGAAATTAAGATATCAAACCTCTAGGGAGACCTTAGCCGCCCGGGAAGGGCCACCTGTACCACCTGGACATCTATTAACCCTCAAAATCCCCAGACCGTCTCTAGACGGACTTTTTCTAAAGCACAAAAACACCTGCAGGTTAATTTATTTTCGATCCAAACGGTTTCTACGATTGTAAACGAAATATGTATGTATGTGTTGATGTGTTTGGCGTTGATGTAGCACCTGCCTATCACCCGTTATGTCAGTTGAAAGTGAAAATTTGTCGAAAAATCGCGTTTTTATTTTTTCCGAAAGTAAATTTTTTTTAAATTCATAGAAATTCCAATTTTGAGCGTATGTAGACGGACCTGGGCAGTCGAGTGAACATTTTTTGCGATGCATTTTCGTGATTCGCCAGTTTTCAATAAATGTGATGGTCATTTTTATTGAATATTTCTTTGCTTTTTGCTTGTTATTAGCCATGTTGCACCGTAAAGAATATTACAAACTATCTGCCATGTCAGTGGAGGGAATGAATTCAATCTATTCCGACGATGACACTGGTGTAGATTTAGATAGATTTCGATAGTGACGATGATATTGTTGACCAAAATAACACTTTCGGATTAATTCGACAGAAATGGGAGAAGCATTGGTTGCAAGTGTGAATATGAGCAACATAAATTTGAATAAGTCGAAGATGAAATAACCGGTACATCATCACCATTTTTAAATACTTCATCTGCTGCTAATGGTACTGTGCATGATCCTGTGCCTAAATCTATTGCTAAAAATATGATATACTATAAGAAGCGTACATATCTATCTGAATTATAACTGATATCCTTCTAGAAACAAAAATTTGCTCTGGTGATGGCGGTAACGTCATTCCAGAACATGCACCAGATCTTGGTGCTTCATCGAATGTCGTAATTCGTTTGTCAAGCAAAATACCCGACAATGTCAACCATACCTTCTACTCTGATAATATTTATACATCGCTGGGTTTGCTGATGTATCTCAAGGGTTGTGGAACTTATAGCTTGGGTATAGTGCGCACGAATCGTGTTCCGAATAGTAAATTGTCGAGCGAAGCAACATCGGCTACCAAAAAGGTCCATCGAGGTTATTCCGAGGAATATGTTGCCAGCGCATACGGAATCGATATAAGCAATATTTTGTGGCAAGATAACAAAACTGTTCGTTTGCTGTCGACTTACGTTGGTACCAAACCTTTTAGGTCTCGAAATATTGATGAGCAACAACCAAAGCAATACGTTGGGGCCGAAAAACAAAACAGCAAGCTGAAGTTGACTGTCCATTCATTATAAAAGAGTATAACCGTCACATGGGTGGTATCTACCTCATGGATGGAGTAATAGGTCGCTATTACATTCGCGCTAAGACAAGGAAGTGGGCAAATCGAGTCTTTTTTCATCTGTTGGATGTAGCAATGGTGAATGAATTTGTTCTTTTCTATCATTTTCCCAAATGAAACCGCTCCACTCAATTGCCAAAATTTCGAAAAAACGTGCCTGAATCCTTGTGTATTATTGATTCTTCGCTGGAGATACGGCAATTGGGTCGACCAGTGGCCACCGCCTAAATTAAAGAAGGCTTATAATTCAACAGATTAAGTGCGATATGACTATGTGGGGCATATTGTGCATTTGTCGATAGATCTTGCAAAAAGATGTGCAAACTACCAGGGTAAGTCCAACACTCAAGTGTACTGCAGAAAATACAATCTGAACCTCTGCAATTCGACTAAAGTCTTTCTTCTTAACTTTTCATGTTTGTAAATAATTTGTTCCTTTTTATTCGATCCATTTTCATTCAAAAAAAATATATGTTCTTTCCCCAAATTTCACACATTTTTGAAGTAAAACTTCTTTGCGGAGGCTAACCCAAAATTTTTGTTACGGATAAATTTTTCGACATAGCAACAAGAAAGCTTAAATCTGTTCTGTCTGTCTTGCCAAATTAAAGTATGGCATACTTTTAGGACCCGATATTCGGATAACATTTCACACATGTGCAAGTAGGTAAAAAAGTTGCGAGAGCTTATAAAAAGCACAAGCAAATGCCTGTGCACGCACCATCCGAAAATAATAACGTAACGCGTACGCAAAACGTAAGCGGAAAACAGAAAAATCGCAATTTTCGCCGCAAATCTTGAAAATTTCTGCATTTTTTTTGTTCCACGCGACGGCGACGGGGTTAAGGAATGCAGCGGAACGCATTCCGGGCAATTTTCACGCCATTTCAGGCATTGCGGACGCAAAAACTACTTTTCACGCATGCGATAAATTTATCCCATGCAACATCGTCCTTACGTGGTTTGGCAAAATCCGAAATCGCATGCGATTTTTGCCGATTTTGTATGCAAAAATTTTTCCGTTATAATTTTTAGATTTTTCGCGTTTTTCGTTACGTCATTTCATCTGCATTACGTAAGAAACTTGTTTTTTTTATGTAATTTTTTATTTTAATTTGTTTTCCGGCATGTATGCGTAAGAAACAATTTACGAACAGGTAAATAATAGAGAAGTGCATCTCGTAAATAGAATCTATTAGGCACAAAATTATTAAGACACAGAAATATCAAGCAGGCGAATTCGGCCGTCCAGTCGCTCTCCTGGTTGTTTCGTGAGCGAGAGAGAGCAAATATGAGAAAGCGTGTTGCCGCTCAGCACAGAAAAAGGCAAACAAAGGCAAAATTCCATTTGTTTTGATTTGTTCGATTTCTGTTGCCGACCGAATTTCAAGTGCCAAGAATGGAATGGCGATTGAATCTCGTTGCTAAATTTAAACGCAGCAATGTTCGAGGTGGAGGTGTTGCAATCTATGCTAATATCAATAACACCAACATAGTAGCTTCAAATATGAATATATTTTTACGCAATGTAAGTGAAATTGGAGATATCTGTGCTGCAAACTGCGTTTTAGAAGATGGGACAAATATAATAATGGTTGCAGTTAACATTTCTCCCAATAATACTGTGCAAAATATTATCAGCTTCTTACACAGAAGACTCCTCGTATATGGTTTAGTAGGCTCACAAGAATTGGGAAGGAACTATCACACAATGCCATTAATTTTAGCTGGAGATTTCAACCTTAATTTCCCGTCCGAAGAATCCCAACCGTTTATCCAATTCCTGCATGATGCATTACAACTACGAATGAGCAACAATCCCAATGAGTCTACAACATTGCAGTTTTCTCGCGGTATCTTGAAAATTTAAGTTCTAAGACGTATCATAAGCCGATTGTTTCTACGCTAGAAACAAATATCGCAATTTCTGAAGTTACTGATGGAAATAATATTACTGAGTTAAATAAATAAAATTTCTACCACTAAAAGTGTTGAATTCATTTAAGAAATCTAAACAATATAACATAGATAAAGATTATCTATCAAGCAAAAATAAAATAAAAACATCAATAAAAAGTTTTACTTCAGCCGTGTGGTCTAAGCGCACGTGTTTTTTTTAGTACCAACGACCAAGGTCCGTCTAGAGACGGGATGCACTTTTGTGACTGCACTGGCTAAAAAATGCACCAAATCGAAATTTTGAAACGACAGATATTTTATAAGCTTTATATTAACTTCACTTCAGGTATGTAGTGGAATCTAGTAATAAATTTTTCACCCACTTCCCGACTACTTACAGATCTGAAACTTTGCATACATACGTAAACACGATGACAATACATGAATCAATCATAAAAATATAAAAATTATAACTCTAAACAAAGTTATTAGCGAAACTGCAATAGCCAATCAGAGCACAGATAGAAGAAGAAGCACGTAGGGACAGACGTAGTTGTTTGGTTGATGGTGGTTTGTAATTCTCGTTTGCTTTATACAGTTCTGTAGTCAGTCTTCATTTACTTTCATTGCAGATGGTGGTTTGTAATTCTCGTTTGCTTTATAGTTGGACGGTGATTACACCCTACTTTCTTGTGTTCAAGTTAAGACTATTATACTTCATAGGATCAATCTGTAGTCAGTCTTCATTTACTTTCATTGCAAAATGAAGTATGTATTTCTGCACCCGCGATGAGGAGGTATATTGTTTTACTTGTAGCATTGCTTTACAAGAAAATTGCTCTTCAACAAAGGCATTCATATTAATCAAACAGTAAAATATGTACTGACAAAATTTTAGAAATAGTCAAAAATATACATGTACATATGTTTGCAAAGGGCGAATTGACACATATGTATATTGTGTATGCAAATACACATGCATATATAATAGAATTTCGTTTTTATCAACTCCAGATTTGTGTATAACTTTAGAACTACACATCACACATCAATGAAAGTCGGTAGGAACTTACTACATATCCATATCCTTCTACTGAGAAAATAAGGCGGACACTGGATAAGGGGGCGTGGCACCGCCCATACAAACAACATTTTTGATCTCGATTAGCTTTGGAACTAAAGGTCCTGCAGCATTGAAATTTCGTATGTAGTCGACTCTTGAATGTGTCGTCCCACTGGTAAAATTGTATGGGCGTAGGACAAGGGGCGTGGCACTTTTCAAGCAACTACACACTTGGGCTTCAGTTTATAATTATAGGTACACCACACATCAATGAAACACGATAGGAACTTACTCGCCGCGCCTTGCAGGCAAAATAGCAACAACTCACCGCGCCAAAGCAACGGAGGTTTTGAGCATGGGCCGAGCTCGCCGCGCCTTGCAAGCAAAACAACAACAACTCATCGCGCCACAAATATGCCACGAATATTAGGGTCGATCACAGCCGTATTATTTGTTAAATTGAGGATATGACATATGACGATAGGAAACACTGTGAATACCCTAAATATTGTGTACTGCTCTGCAAGTTTTAAATTCTTTTTGCGAAAAATTTCAGAGCTCTAAAATTTAATTTATGGGAGACTAAACAGTTGAAAATAATATTATATAAAAAAAAACTTTTTAAAAATAAGCTTTAATGTACTAAAAAGTAGAAAATAAATTGTTTCCAAGTCACCTGTATCTTACTATTAATAAAAGCTTGTGCGCTCAATATCCATATTCAAAATATCTTTCATTACTAGAATCTATTTGCAAAAAATTATTTAAATAAAATATTGTGGTAACTGGTTGACAAATATTGAACACATGAGCGCCCCAAGCTTTTATTGATAGTAAGATACAGGTGACTTGGAAACAATTTATTTTCTACTTTTTAGTACATTAAAGCTTATTTTTAAAAAGTTTTTTTTTATATAATATTTTTTCCTTAGTTTTCTCGTCCTCGTTGAATTTTATCAGTTAAATCAAAAAATGGGGAGTTAGAGGGTTAAAATGAAATTATGTCTGAAATATGTCCCACGATGCTTCTCTCACTATTAACTTTTTTGTGTATTAAATGTTTCAGAAGTTTTTGTGTCTTCATATTTGAACCGGGATTCATATGTGTATTCCAAATGTCTATAGGCTACCTTTCAATTTCAAATTAAGAAAAAGTTTTTTCCTGTATCTACTCAGACAACAACTTTATAATTTACAACTGAAATTTATAATGGCCATTACAAGATTGAAAGGTTTTTATCTCTAGAACATTTTTTCGCACAAGGGATGTGGCGAATATTCGCACTCACAACGAAAACATTCACGTGTTATTCGCATTTGCAAAAACCAGAGAGATATTTCCCCATTTGCGCTCATGCAAATAAAAAAATATTTATATATATATCCCATTCAATTCAAATTTAAAACCAAAAAGAATTAATAAATTGTTTGTCTGGGAGATAGTTATATTAACATTCATTCACATTTCCATGCACCTCTATACACACTATAACCGGCCTACCGGCTTGGGCTGCAACTACTGGAATTATGTACTGCCTTCACTAGGAGTACAACAGTGTGCCCCAATTCCCTGCACAGAATTATGTGTGCATTGCACCACAGTTCCTCTGCCTAATCTTTTCGGACATTAAATTAAAGCATGCGAAACAAACAGGGACCCAGACATCCTAATTCGAATCTAACGAGGGCCGTATCTGCGGTTGATCGTCTCTTGAACTATCGACATCTGCAACAACGACAACGCACAGCCACTCACTAGCACCTCTCCCTCTCTACCCAATAGCTTCCCCAAAGCAGCCGAATCCAAGGATTCAGCAGAAGCAATTTTGTGCCCTCAGTCGTGTACAAAAATCATAAATCATGTTGTGCCACGGAGCGGCCTCGAGCCAAATCTGACACACACAGGCGATGACGACGAGAAGGATCAGGAGGAAATCTGTCCTGCAATTTTTTCCCGATTTAACTCAAAATTAAATTTTTCTTCTGCGTTTTCATTCTATTTTTAAAATTTCCAAAAGGTGCTTTGTATGCAAATTTCTACGCTCACATGCGAACGACACGCGAACGCATGCTCCCAATGACATACATACATTCGCTCGATGAGGGTGACAAATGGAGCGAGCTGGGCGTGAGGGTAGCAGCGCATTAGCCTGGTTAGAAACAGCAGCGCCAGACAGGCGAGGTGAGCCCTGACGAAGCTGCTGGAGCGCGCAACCTCGGCACAGCTGTTGCTCCATTGTGTAACCCCTGTGCCTGCTCCGGCAGCGGGCTCGCACAAGCAGAGTCAATATGCGCTGCACCACATTAAAATAAATATTTCATCGCTTTCCAGTGCATTTGCGCCAGTCGACGCTTGCTGCCTTGTCGCCTCCGCTGCATCCGCGCAGCAAGCGCGCTCACCCCGGTAATATTTTGCCGATTTTACAATATGATTGCGCATATCGCAACAGCAAATACATTTTATTGGTTCAACAAGCAGATTTGTTTGTATGCCAATTCCACGAGTTCAAATGCACGGACAGTGAAGTGCATCATTCGCAAAATAACTGTCGCCTAATTTTATTGATTTCAGAAAAGTTTTGGTTAAAAAAGCCTCAAATTTTAGGTGCGAAGCGGACAGTGACCAAAGGCACCCACAGTCGGGCAGTAAGGTCGGATATAAAATGTATCGTAGTACGATTGTCACCAATCAAGTACATTTTGTTGGTTCGGTAGTGCAGGATGGCGTTGAGAAGGACGAATTGTTCCGTTAAAGCTGGGAAAGACCGGTACGCTCCATTCGGTGCCAAATGAGGCTTCAGGCAAGGTGACGCACAATCATGTAACTTTATTGACATCCTGATGGAAAAAATACTGTGAAATGATAGAGCGCATCTGACTGGCACGATCTTCCATGAGTGTCATTCTGCTTGCGTACGCTGATAACAACGGCACAGCCGCACAATGATGTTACTGCAGCCTTCGAAGCAAAGAAGTCATTAAAAAGAGGTGGATTTGACAGTGAACAAGGTAAATACGGAATATATGCTGTCAAGTAAAGAGTCCTAGTATCTTGGACACCACGTTACTGCTGGCAACTACATAGTCAAGGATTTCGTCTACCTTGGTATCGCCACTAATAACCCCAACAATGCCAGCCTTGAACTCAAGCGAAGAATAACTCTGGCCAATAGATGCTATTTTGGGCTCAGTGGGCAATCGAGAAATAGTGCCCTTACTCGACCGACAAAACATATACTTTTCAAGACGCTCATCCTACCTATGGCGAAATCTATCGTATTAGAATGCACTACGAGCTGAATGCACTGTGCGCCGACTTGATTATTGCCAAGCGAGTCCACATCCAGCGGTTCCGCTGGCTCGGGAACGTCTACATAGTGGGCGGAACATGCCCATTTTTGACAAACTACAAGATATTCCTAAAGGAATATAGATGCCAAAGACTCATGTGGAAGTTATGAGGATTTTGCGTTCACCGCCTATATAGTGGGCAGACTACGCCCACCACTCCATCGTCCCCCACTCCGCGACGGGGACGTACCAGTGCACAGTGATTATACGATCTCATACAATGATGGGACCAAATCAGACGGAGTGCTCTCATTTCTTTAAAATCTATTATGCTAGTAAATTTTCGACCGTTGAACTCATAGGAATAGCATTCTTTAAGGATGAACCATAGCAATTTTTGTCGTCAAAATTGTGTTTAAACCTCGTGATTCGCGTACCACAAGCTGCGGAGTGATTTAATCGCTTTAAAGAAACGCATTTCGAAAATTTAATTCGGATAGAAACTGGAGAATAGAATCACTTTTCGTAATTGCGGCATTATCGCGCGAGCGACAGTTGCATTTGTTATCATTACGGGCACCTGAGCTGCTCAGCGGCAATCGCGTTGGGGCGGAACGCCGTCTGTAGGGGTGGCGTGACTTGCACACACACGAGCCCCAAGTATGAGATTTACGATAATGCAAGTGCAATTAATTGAATAAAGCTGGGAACTCAGCTGTGGTGGCTCTAGAACGAAACACAGTCACTTAACGCGGACCCACACTTTCTTGCATTGCGTTCGTTTCACTTCCCTTCGCACCGGGCAACTCAGCTTAGCTCAGTTTAACAAAGCCACGCGCTGCTAGACACGCTCTTAATTTGCAAAAGTGGTCGTCCGGTAAGAGGCGGGCAGGGGACTGCCAGTGACGCCGACAGCAAAGGCTACCACGCCATAGCAACTTCAGTGCTCCAACGCACTTCCGAATGAACTACGTCCAATTTGGCACTGGACCTCACGTCTGCGGACGATAATTACTTGGCACGGAATGGCGAGTTTGTCGTCAGCACTGGCTGTGGCCGAAGAAGAGACTGCGACATGGCGTGCCAAAAAAATGTTGGTATTTCTCTCGAGAAAAAAAAAAGACTGCAAAAGTTAATTAGGGGCGTGAAAAGAAAATCAAATGAAAATTACTTAGTCAAAGAATTAAATTTGCAGGATTTTCTTGAAAGTACCAGAGGAAAGAAATAAAAATTGTAATTGTGGCTTTAAATGCCGCAGAGTTTTCTTCATTACGTTGCTCTCTATGAGCCGTCGCTAGTAGTTTTCTTGAGCGCCATGTCAGAGGATATGGGAGCGTCTCATCTGGCTGAGGGTGTGGTTCATAGATAAACATTACTGAAAGCCAATGACTAAATCGTCCTTTAGCTGATGGCACAAAGCGTTGCTGATTTTTAAGATGATCGGTAGGTATGAAATTGTACGGGGCTAAGTCCAGTGCTAGCTGAAGCAAAGAAACCGCAGCTTTTCTAGTTCGGAAAAATGCAATTATCTATTTCACGAATTTTGAGCTTGAGAATAAAGCAATTTTGCATTCAGTTATTACTGTGTAATTAGTGCTGAAGTTGGTAATTTTTATTTTAAATACCAAAGTCCGAATCTAATTTTTTGGAAATATGTAACTTTCAAAAAACATAATTTTTACCTAAGATGTTGCGATTACTTTTTTCCGAGGGCGGCATCTAGGAAGTACGATGGACAATGCAGGGATGCTCAAAACAAGCAACCAGGGACATCTAAAACAGCTACCATGCAGAAAGGCACAACTTCGGATGTGGATTCGTGGACAGTCGGCGGCTTCGCAATCCTGTCTCGAGACTCGACGACTGCCCGTTACACGATGTTAAGGTTGCGCTCGGCGATTTGAACGCAAAGGTAGGACGAGAGAAAGTTTCTGGTCCAACAGTCGGACAGTTCAGCCTCCACGACATCACCTCGAACAATGGTTTAAAGCTGATCGACTGCACCGACTGCACCGCTGCGCGACCCATGTTAGTAACTAGTACCAGATTACAAAAGCACGATATCCATAGGGCCACTTGGTTGTCTTCTGATTAACGAACAGGAAACCCGATCGATCATGTTGTGATTGACGGATGGTATGCTTCTAGTGCACTAGATATGCGTACGTCTCGAGGAGTAAACATCGACTCGGACCCACCTACTTGCTGCAGTCAAAGTTCGCATATGGTTATGCTGAGCGAAGGACGTGCGCTCTGGTACATAGCGAAAGCTGGACGTCGCGAAGCTCCAATTACAACAAACAGCCGAAGCCTGCTCCACTGAACCCTCTAATCTGCTCAGTCAATCCCTCCCGCACCCCGATGATGCCGGCGGTCGCTGGTGGACATTTCCCATTCTTTTCACGCTGCCGCGGAGAGAGTCCTTGGTTTCCAATGATTTCCATAAATTGGTCTATTTATCGCTCCGCGGATATAAAAGATTTTAAAATATCTCAAAATTCGGAAAAAGTATAACTTTAATGAAGTTTTGGATAAAAAGCTAAGAAAAAGTAAAACAGCATCAAAAGCTATGCCTGTTTGGTCTTGATCGCTTAGCATACACACACCGGAATAAGCGAAGTTTCTAAATAAAGAAACGTACATATATATTTTGAATGGAATTTTACCATGGTTCTTAGTCATTGTAGACTTAAACCCAGTTTTCACCTTTTGCCTTTTGCAGAATGTCGGTGGAGGATATGCATTTGCAGTTAACTGTTAAAACATTTAATTTCTTACGGACTTCTGCAAATATCCTCGGAAAGACAGTTTTCTCTCCATAAATTGAACCCCACTTTAAATTCGTTATGAATTTCGCTCGCTTCATTTCACGTGTGAACAAAGGCGACGAAAACAGCCTATGTAAGCAATGTTTACTAAATTAGAACGTATATTACTAAAACATGAACGATATTTTTCAGTGGAGTTTTAGTTAGTCTAAGTCCGTAAGTAGGGCCCAGAAGGCGCATGTGTGTAAAAGTTACGAACACAGTTAACAAAAATTCTTCATAATCCAATAATCAAATATTCATTGCTTCCTTTAACCAATATATTTAAACTATGTATTACATTAATCGAGAAAACTGAAATTACTTCTTTATTGTCTCAATGAATAAATTTTCTCTTTGCACAAAACTCTGTTTAAAGTGCAAAAAAAATATGTGAAATAATGAATTCATTTTTGCATTACATTCATTTCTCAATGTTAAAAAACTTGTTTGCAAAATACATACTAAGTATCGATAATTCCACTAAATCAATTAAATCGTGTTCATTGAGCCAGTGAATTTTACATAATGCACTCTTTTACTCTTCTGGTTCCTATTTTGTGACTGTGAACTGTGTCTCTGGGTCAATGAAATTGTTCGTTGAGTGTATCATACATATTATATAATATGTTCATATGTATATAGAGAGAAACATTAATTATTTTTGGTGAGAAGTGATTAGACATGACCACTGCTGGGTCTTCTGGTTGGGTGGGTGTTGAACTGAACTGAACTGGGTCTGAACTAGTATATTCATTTTATTGTTTCAAGTTGAATGCTCCAATCCAGACCCATCCTACTTCACTCCAAAGCACTTAACTCCTCTCAACTTCAAAATCCAACAATTAATTTTGTCTGGGCTTTTGTTTGTACTTTGATTTGTGCTTCAATTTGCTTCGCTGCACTCGAAATGCAACTTGATTGCAAGAGGAAACAGTGAGAGAGGGAGCGAGATAGATAGAAGGAATGAGCAGGAAAACCGCATCCGTAGTCCTAAGCCTGTTTCTTGCTTTCTTCCTTTGCGCAATTTGGCGGTTTGTTGTCCGGGTTTTGTTGGCCGGAATGGTCTGTTCACTGCCCATTGTCCAGTGTTCCTCCGGCTGCTAGCCGCTTGCCCCCAGATATTGGCACGTTGCCGGTCAAACTAAGTGCTGCTCGCCCTGCATTCCAAGATGCCAAGCATTCCTTCTTCCTCTTCCACTTCCATTGAGCAGTAAAGCTCTGTGGTCGACGAGTATCCTTCGCTCTTCTGCCGCTTTCTTTGTTCAGTTTCCTGCGCTTCTATTTTTGCAATTTTTAATGCTTTCCCTGCTTTTTGCTTATTTTTGCTCCATTCTTTCCACTTCACATTCAGAGCATTTTCTCAATTAGTGGTGCTTAAGCTTAATTTTATGAATTTGTGTTGCTTCTTTGTTGTCGTCTTCGGAGTTTTTATTCCATTTTTCTCGGGTTTTGTTAGCTGGCTGCCAGTGCACAGTATTCAAAATACTTGTAAAATTTTATAAAGGGCATAGTTCTTTAAGTTTATATTTCAGTTTCTTTTCTATTATTCTTAAATGAGCAAACTTTCGCAGAAACAAACCCTCAAGTAAATGCTAAAATACCAACAATACCATAATTAAGGAAAATCCTGAATAATTGGAGTTGTTGGGAGCCATGTAAGCCTCCGTTGTGTATACTTCGCCTGTATTAATGTCCTTCTAAGGTATAAACGAAATTTTATATCATACTATTATATGAAGAACTTTTTCGTATGTGTGTATGCCTCATGGCATTTTTACCGTTACTCTGTAAACTAACACTGAATGTAGAAGAGAACATATTTTTTCACAACTATTTTTAGGCGACAGAGGAAAACATACAGCCACAGTTGCCAGAATATCTGTTAACATGTTATTGCAAAGTTGTCGTTGGGGACAGGAAATGCATTTCTTAATTGTAACCCCAAATCACTCTATAATTTTTAGAAAGAAAGCTAAACTGTAAAATTTTGGTGAATACATTTTTTGTGGCGATTGAAGGAATTTAAAAAACTGGAAAGGTATTTAACAAACAGGAAAATTCGTGTGATTTTATGAATTTATAAGCAAAATTTTAATTATTGGGAAATCGAATTATATGTTTTCTTTTAATAAGCGGGTAGCCGTATTCGAATAAAATACCGTAATCCTAATATTTTTTTTTTCATATTTGTGTTTACATGTAGGGATTCAATGTATCGGTGGGTGTAGATTGTGGGTGATGTGGGAGCAGGATCCAACACAATAAAATCTAAACGAAGTTTGAGAATTGCTGCGCTGAATAAGAAAAATTAACAGCAGATTTTACGAGTGCTAAGTACGAGTAGGAGGCAAGTTGAGCAAGTGTTAGCTTCAGCCTTCCTCCAACAGCCGTCGACGCATATTCGCTTGGGATTGCAGCTACTCTGGCACACGAGTGCAGCGGCCGAGGTACGGCAGTTTGGTCCTTTAGGGAAAAGTTAACAAGCAAAACGGTGGAACTTCCTTTTGTAATTTGAACTGTTTACGAAGTCTCGAATCCATATGAGTTCCTATGAATATGAACTGTTTAAACTGTTTTTCCACTGATCTGCCTACAGCAATCTTTTAAGGTATGATTTTCCAGATTTAATTAAGCTTACCATCTTACATTCCCGCTGATATATTCACAGACGCAGGAGCACCATACTCTTGGTCGGAGCCCGATGAATTGTTTCCCTTTATTTCTAGGCGAAGTTAGTTATTATCCTTGCCAGTGAACCCGTTGCACTTTGCCCCCGGACACACACATTCACAAGGAACATTCCGCGATTCGGCGAGGACAAGTGCAAGGGTGGAAGGGTGGCAAGCGGGAAATGAGCAGCAGCAGCGCTGCCATTTCCGCACAATGGAAGCAGCTGCACAGAGCAACAACAATGTTTCCGCCCTAATATCAACCACATATAGTAAGTCATTTTTGCTCTCGTGGCGACTGCGTTCAACTGGGATGAGTTCAGTTCAGTGGAAAATAGCAGTTCAGTTGAAAGAAAAAAATGAAAGGTTGCATCCGTAGAGGATTGAAATCTGGCTAAAGATAATGAGTGAAATTTATGGTGGTATCGTAGCAGAATGCTCGATTAGGAGCATATTCCTTTCGCAATTGGGAGTATTGCAGTGTGAGGTGGCAGCAAATTAGAGCTTTGTAAGGCAATAGCTAGGCTGTACCAAAAGTAAATTCATTGAGCCAATGTAAAAATGCATTATTTTAAGTCTAATGTAAAATTAAAATTTCAATATAAATTATTTATTGAACCAATCAAAATCATTCATTGGGCTGTTGTTGAAAATTGGATTCAGATAATTTTATTAATAAATAAGGACATCATTTTACCAAACTGAGAAATTGGTTTTTCTGAGTGGGTCAGCGAAGTCCCAAAAATATAAAAATGCTTATTGATGTTAATGTGTTAAATACATTGGCTCAATGAAAAAGATTTAATTGATTTAATGGAGCGATAGTTAGAATTTTGCAAACAAGTTTTTTAACATTGAACTTTCATAAAAGTTAGATATAAAGTCTACATTGAATTTATAATTTTATACATATTTTATAGATTGGCCCAATGAAGAAGTAATATCAGTTTTCTCGGTTAATGTAATAGTTTCAAAAAGCCAATAAGAATACATCAGCTCCATATAAAGAAAGCATTGAATATTATTAAAAAAAAATTGGATTATGAAAAACTTTTGGCTAATTGTGTACTTTAATTACGCCATAGTCATTGCATCCACAAGTAGGGGCAGAGAGGAGCACTTGCCACCCATTGATATTAGCTAACTATAACTTTACTGAATGCTATCATCCATATTTTGGTACAAAAACAATTCCGGCCTTACTGAAAACCTTCAGTTTCAAGTACCAAATTCTTATCAGAGCTGTGAATGACCGCGGACATTTTGGAAATGTTTCCGCTTACTCAAAAATTTTAAAACGAAAAATATATATGCCCTAAAAGCATTAGACTTGAAACTTAACAAATCGAAATGTGAGAATGACTTCAATTGAAAGGTTATTTTTCAATTTTAATTAAATCAGTCGGAATCGTTTCCAAACAAATGCTGCGCTTAAAGAGGAAAAGTCTATTTCAAATATGGAAGTTGTTCAATCAGGATGCCCTGAGCAGATAATGAATTATTTAAAATGACAGTTGACCAGTTGGTGCTGTTGATGTGTGTGTCTATCTGTGTGATTTCAGCATTAGGTTGCAATGACAGCTGGGTGCCAATCAAAGCGAATTCCACTCCAACTACTGAGCTGTGCATAATGAGACTTTGCCAACACTTGAAACGTTGAAAAGTCTCCTTTGGTACTCCGGCGTGGTATTTGCGCCATTTGCTTGCTGCTGCCGCCCATGCTGCCAACGTCGACGCAACCACATTCAATAATGAATTATGATTGATGCAAGCACAATGCGCCGTAATGGATTGGTCGAAACGGAAACGGATGCGGATGCGGATGCAGATGTGGAAACATCGGCAGTTGGCGAGCGATGATGTTTGAGTGGCGGCAGCAGTCCCGGCAGTGGCGCATGAGAACACTGCAATTGTAGGAGCACCCTCCCGTTTTACGTATTTACGGAAGACGTAAAACGGAATTTCATATTTTATGTGAATTCGAATACGAGACGGGAAAGTTTATAAAGCAGGGAGGGAGTGCGAGTAGTGCAAAAAGCGCAAACTGCGCTTCCACAAAGAAGTAAAGGAGAACCGATTAATTGCACGGATTAAAATCGAAAGAATATCTGAAGTGCGCTTAGTTTTAGTTCATAAATTATTTCATTTAACTTATGGCTAGTGGAAAAGTTATCTGCCGCTGAAGCGGTTGGGGGAGACGTACGACTGGTGTACGCAGTCATTATGTTGGACTGATGGCTGTTTAATACGATCTTAAGCTTTTATTTTAGTAAAGGCGATTTATTTCTGGATAGATTGGGTTAAATTGTAAATTATAAAATTATTTTATTTGTTTTATTTTAGTACTAGCGGTAACTTTGTGGCATAATCAGCCATCTGCCATCTGAAAATTTTAAATTGTAACGCATTAAAGGGGCCGTCCTAGGTATAGACCAGAGTTGAGAAGAGTTGAATCAGATTTGATTTGAATCAGTGATTTTACCTTATTTGATTTAAAAAGCTGATTTTCCAATCAAGCATAGCCAATCGATTTATTTTTTTCTGATTAAAATCACCAATCAAAAAAGTTGATTGTGATTTAAAATCAAAAGGCACCATTCAACAGTGACAATCTGATTTACCAATCACTTGATTTAAATCAGCAAATTTACCAATCTGATTTGCCAATCTTGATTGTGATTGTAAATCAAGTCTTCAAATCAAGTGCGCAAAAGGATGACAGAGCAGTAATAAAATGTATACTTCGAAATAGTACCAAAAATATCAAAGATAAATTCGTTCCTTAAAAGTAAGAATAATTACTTGAAATCGTGAACAAATCATATGTAAATACCAACAACTTAAACTAATACATTTGTTTTATTGAAATGATAGTGAAATATGTAATTATTTGTTCATATTTCTTCAACGAAAATTGCAAGAAAAGTATTTATTTGGGAGGAAAAAAGCAACCCTGTTTCATATGACACTTCCATCAGTGATGTCAACGTTGTGAAATTCGTACCAGATTTAGTGCATTTTTAAAGCTGATACGTTTATGAAAATGCATTTATCGTCTGATATCTATTTTAGTGCCATTGTTTGTTTATTTTGAAGACACTATTATTAGTCCGTAACATTTTCGAAGCAGTTTGCGTTCCGTGAAATTAAGCTGAGTGAATCGCATTATTTTTGGAGGTTTTGAACAAAAATAGGCATCACTGTCTCGCATCCGTTCTTAGCACCCGCACAAAAGAGGTAGACTTTTGTGCAAACCACTGCCGCCACAAAAGTGTAATGAATTTCTACCTGCTGTCCCAGGAAGCATAACATGTTAAGTATAATATACATATAATATGTAAATTATATACATATGCATTAGTTAAAATTTGGTGGTTTCAGCAAAAGAACAATGTAATGTATTTATATGCAGACACTCCTCGTATACATTCATATATTTTGAAATAAAAAAACATAAATTGTTGTTTTTTCCTTGTGCATACTATTTTGTAGCATCTTATACCTGCAACTCAAATCCACAACTTTCCTTCTAATACAGAAAAATGCAGCTCTGTGTAGCTTACTTAATGTGGTGATTGGACCACTATTGATTTAAATCAGCCCAGCGGCCAATCGATTGGTGCTTTTTGATTTTAAATCAAAATCAACTTTTTTGATTGGTGATTTGAATCAGACAAGGGCAAATCACTGATTGGGGTTTTTTGATTCAAATCAATATGATTGCTTTTGCCTGATTGGAAAATCAGAAATTTAAATCGATTGGTGGAGTTGATTTTAAAATCAGAAATTTAAATCAGTTGATTGGTAAATCGATTTTGGATTGAATCTTTTACAGGTCTGGTATAGACATAAGTATATAGAAATGATCAGAATCACTTTCTGTCTTGATTTCCGGTTTTTCGTCTGTCCATCTGTCTGTCTCTCAGTCTGTCTGTCTGTCCTAAAATTTTTGGCCTCGAAATGGCTATAATTTGTCTTGTTACTTATTGAAAAGAATAATAGTACTTGGTATTAAAGTTAATAATAATAATAATTGATTGGCGCAACAGCCCGTGTGGGCTTAGGCCTAGCTTTCTCGCATTAACTTATGTGTGCTTGTCATATTTTTCACAAATTAACGGGCCTATATTAACCAAATCCGAACGGAAAGATACAATTTTCCTGATTACTTCAATGTACTTATGAGTAGCGTTTCTTAAAGGAGTTAAAAAGATAAGCTTAGATACTTTATTTTTCTAACGAATATCTCTCTACTTTAAGGAATTTGGCACTTAGAAAATTAAATATACAATTCTTGGAAATTACAGTGGAATGGAACTATGTATATTTCTTATATAAATGAATCATTACGGTTACAATCCTCGTTAAGGAATTACACCTTTTTTACTCTAATCTCTTAGGAATTAAACATGATATTACCAATTAAAAATCTTAAGAGGTTTTCTGGCAAAAACCGAAATAGCTATATGACCTGCCCATGTGAGCAATAATTCTAATTCTTTGTTGTTGTACACTTAAAATCGCTTTGTGTCAGAAAAGAAATAGACAACTAAGTATTGTCATTTCTCTTTGGCAAGTCAGTCCGAATAAAAACTATTCTTTCAAATCTTAAGAACTTGAGTGAATATAGTATTCCATTCTCAATGTAATTATTACGATCCAGTGCTGATTGCAATCCCCTGTGCTTACAATTTTAGTGTGAACATTCATTAGTGAAAACTTGGAACATCCAACTGGAGAAGCCGCGTTCGTAGGCGAGCGATTAACGGGTATGTACATATATGCCACATAATGCAACTAAAAGAGACCAATTAAATTCCGACATGTTTATCAAAATCTTCGCCTGCCGCAATCAAGATACTTCTTAAATTTATTTTCTCGGATATAAACTTTGGCATTTCTGTTGCAAGTTTGCTGATTGTGAGTGCAAAAAAGGACGTCGGTTTTTGTTTTCGTTTGTCTTTTGTAACGCAATTCGTTTACATCTTTAACGAACCGGAGTTGTTTTCGTAAAGTTGACAAGAGTTCATTATAGATACTCTGTAAATATACTATTGAAACGGAGTAAAGTGCTCGGGAGACATGTTTTTGCTTACGAAAACTGTTAATAGTAAGCATAAGCAAAGATCAAATGCTAAAGGGGACGCAATGCCTCAACGCAAGTCAACGACAAGTTATGACTACAGATGCATGTTTCATAAGTTTGTTTCCAAATGCTGCGTGACTGCAGGAAGAGAACAAAGGAATTGTTATGGCCTCATAATAGCGGCATGTTCCCTTAAAAAAAACGTGTAGTGGGTGACCTTATAAGATATCTAAAAAATAGAAGTCATCTTTTAACTGTCACGTGTTTGTGGTCGGCATTATTGCATTAATTATCGGAGAGGAAGCTCATTAAGAAAAAGCAGTCAAGTGCGAGTTGGGCTCGCTCACTGAGGGTTCCGTACCAGAAATACACTTTTTAGCGTTCGAATTTAGTTTCTCTTTGCCCGTCTGGCCATAAAATTTTTGACATTTTGACCTACATCTTCGAAACCAATTCACCTAAAATTATAAAAAAAAAACATTTTGGAATCCACGGACGTAGCGCTTTCTAACGATACCCCACAATATGTAAACAACAAACATTTTTCGCTGAGGAAATATTTTACTATGGTAATCTTAAATAAAATTTTAAAAAATAGAAAAACAAATAAATCGAAAAAAGCTGCAGTTTTTCAGTAATCTATGACTAAAGACCTACTTACTCTGATTTTATCAAAATTTTAGCTTAAGAAATGTAGAAAGGCAAGGGGGGTATGGTCATTTTTGCGACATATTGTCCTATATCTTCGAAACCACTTCACCGAAAATTATAAAAAAATAAGTTTGGAATCCATGGACGTAGCCCTTTCTAATGATACCCCATTTGATATAAACAACAAAAATTTTTTTCTGAGGGGGTCATCTTAAATTTAAAAAAAAATAAAAAAGTTAAAAATTCGAAAAAAGGGGCAGCTATTCAGTCATGCGTGATTAAATACCTAGTAAGCCTGATTTTATCAAAATTTTCGGTTCAGAAATGGTGTGTGCAGATGGGATCATGTGGGGACAGGTCCGTTTTTTTAACTATATCTTTCTAACCCGTTTACATTAAATAAAAATAAAATACATTTTATAATCTATGGATATAGCCCTTTCTAATGATTCCCCACACGATAAGTTTTAAAAATATTTTTATTTTTTTTTGTCCGACCCGAAAACTTTTAAAAATTATAAAAAAAATATTTCTATAAATATTTCTTAACTTTTTATAGTGAAAATGTATTTAGGTTATTAAGACCTAACAGCGTGCCAAATTTCAGCTTTCTACGATTAAAAAATTATATAAAAAAAAACCTGCCCATGTGAGCAATAATTCTAATTCTTTGTTGTTGTACACTTAAAAATTGCTTTGTTTCAGAACAGAAATAGACAACTAAGTATTGTCATTTCTCTTTGGCAAGTAAGTCCGAATAAAAACTATTCTTTCTAACATTCAAGCTGCCGAATAAACATAAACTCGTATAATATGATAGGGAGGACACACCCAAATCAGAAAGTAAACATAATGTAAAAACGAAGAAATGTTCTTACAGAAACAAAAACTGATACATTCATTTCCCTCAAGTATGTGCTCCGATGGAGCTCTCAAGTAAGGCAAAAACAATTGCATTAGACAGTGTACAATAGCAACAAACACTATGCGTTTGATATAGACAGCAGGTAACTGGGATGTTTGCCAGCGCAGAGTCGTCCAGTCCGATGGTGTGATGGTTAGCGCATTCGCTTACTACGTCATAGGTTCATGGTTCAACTCCTACGTTTCACAGACTTTACCATTAATGCTTCTATTTCGAGTAATTAGTCGTTTAGAAATTATTAGAATTCACATTAAAAGTCACTGATGAGGTTTTCTGGCAAAAACCGAAATAGCTATATGACCTGCCCATGTGAGCAATAATTCTAATTCTTTGTTGTTGTACACTTAAAAATTGCTTTGTTTCAGAACAGAAATAGACAACTAAGTATTGTCATTTCTCTTTGGCAAGTAAGTCCGAATAAAAACTATTCTTTCTAACATTCAAGCTGCCGAATAAACATAAACTCGTATAATATGATAGGGAGGACACACCCAAATCAGAAAGTAAACATAATGTAAAAACGAAGAAATGTTCTTACAGAAACAAAAACTGATACATTCATTTGCCTCAAGTATGTGCTCCGATGGAGCTCTCAAGTAAGGCAAAAACAATTGCATTAGACAGTGTACAATAGCAACAAACACTATGCGTTTGATATAGACAGCAGGTAACTGGGATGTTTGCCAGCGCAGAGTCGTCCAGTCCGATGGTGTGATGGTTAGCGCATTCGCTTACTACGTCATAGGTTCATGGTTCAACTCCTACGTTTCACAGACTTTACCATTAATGCTTCTATTTCGAGTAATTAGTCGTTTAGAAATTATTAGAATTCACATTAAAAGTCACTGATGAGGTTTTCTGGCAAAAACCGAAATAGCTATATGACCTGCCCATGTGAGCAATAATTCTAATTCTTTGTTGTTGTACACTTAAAAATTGCTTTGTTTCAGAACAGAAATAGACAACTAAGTATTGTCATTTCTCTTTGGCAAGTAAGTCCGAATAAAAACTATTCTTTCTAACATTCAAGCTGCCGAATAAACATAAACTCGTATAATATGATAGGGAGGACACACCCAAATCAGAAAGTAAACATAATGTAAAAACGAAGAAATGTTCTTACAGAAACAAAAACTGATACATTCATTTGCCTCAAGTATGTGCTCCGATGGAGCTCTCAAGTAAGGCAAAAACAATTGCATTAGACAGTGTACAATAGCAACAAACACTATGCGTTTGATATAGACAGCAGGTAACTGGGATGTTTGCCAGCGCAGAGTCGTCCAGTCCGATGGTGTGATGGTTAGCGCATTCGCTTACTACGTCATAGGTTCATGGTTCAACTCCTACGTTTCACAGACTTTACCATTAATGCTTCTATTTCGAGTAATTAGTCGTTTAGAAATTATTAGAATTCACATTAAAAGTCACTGATGAGGTTTTCTGGCAAAAACCGAAATAGCTATATGACCTGCCCATGTGAGCAATAATTCTAATTCTTTGTTGTTGTACACTTAAAAATTGCTTTGTTTCAGAACAGAAATAGACAACTAAGTATTGTCATTTCTCTTTGGCAAGTAAGTCCGAATAAAAACTATTCTTTCTAACATTCAAGCTGCCGAATAAACATAAACTCGTATAATATGATAGGGAGGACACACCCAAATCAGAAAGTAAACATAATGTAAAAACGAAGAAATGTTCTTACAGAAACAAAAACTGATACATTCATTTGCCTCAAGTATGTGCTCCGATGGAGCTCTCAAGTAAGGCAAAAACAATTGCATTAGACAGTGTACAATAGCAACAAACACTATGCGTTTGATATAGACAGCAGGTAACTGGGATGTTTGCCAGCGCAGAGTCGTCCAGTCCGATGGTGTGATGGTTAGCGCATTCGCTTACTACGTCATAGGTTCATGGTTCAACTCCTACGTTTCACAGACTTTACCATTAATGCTTCTATTTCGAGTAATTAGTCGTTTAGAAATTATTAGAATTCACATTAAAAGTCACTGATGAGGTTTTCTGGCAAAAACCGAAATAGCTATATGACCTGCCCATGTGAGCAATAATTCTAATTCTTTGTTGTTGTACACTTAAAAATTGCTTTGTTTCAGAACAGAAATAGACAACTAAGTATTGTCATTTCTCTTTGGCAAGTAAGTCCGAATAAAAACTATTCTTTATAAAAAAAAACTTTTTAAAAATAAGCTTTAATGTACTAAAAAGTAGAAAATAAGTTGTTTCCAAGTCACCTGTATCTTACTATCCCTAAAAGCTTGGGGCGCTCATGTGTTCAATATTTGTCAAACAGTTACCACAATATTTTATTTAAATAATTTTTTGCAAATAGATTCTAGTAATGAAAGATATTTTGAATATAGACATTGAGCGCACAAGCTTTTATTAATAATAAGATACAGGTGACTTGGAAACAACTTATTTTCTACTTTTTAGTACATTAAAGCTTATTTTTAAAAAGTTTTTTTTTATATAATTTTATTTTCTACTTTTTAGTCTTCCATAAATTCAATTTTAGAGCTCTGAAATTTTTCGCAAAAAGAATTTTAAACTTGCAGAGCAGTACACAATATTTAGGGTATTCACAGTGTTTCCTATCGTCATATGTCATATCCTCAATTTAACAAATAATACGGCAGTGATCGACCCTAATATTCGTGGCATATTTGTGACGCGGCGAGTCGTTGCTATTTTGCCAGCAGGGCGCGGCAAGTAAGTTCCTATCGTTTTTCATTCATGTGTGGTGTACCTATAATTATAAACTGAAGCCCAAGTGTGTAGTTGCTTGAAAAGTGCCATGCCCGTTGTCCTACGCCCATAAAATTTTACCAGTGGGACGACACATCCAAGAGGCGACTGCATACGAAATTTCAATGCTGCACGACCTTTAGTTCCAAAGCTAATCGAGATCAAAAATGTTGTTTGTATGGGGGGTGCCACGCCCCCTTATCCAGTGCCTGCCTTATTTTCTCAGTAGAAGGATATGGATATGTAGTAAGTTCCTACCGAGTTTCATTGATGTGTGATGTGTAGTTCTAAAGTTATACACGAATCTGGAGTTGATAAAAAAGTGCCACGCCCCTTATCCTACGCCCATCAAATTTTACCAGTGGGACGACACATCCAAGAGGCGACTGCATACGAAATTTCAATGCTGCACGACCTTAAGTTCCAAAGCTAATCGAGATCAAAATTTTGTTTGTATGGGGGTGCCACGCCCCCTTATCCTACGCCCATAAAATTTTACCAATGGGACGACACATCCAAGAGGCGACTGCATACGAAATTTCAATGCTGCACGACCTTAAGTTCCAAAGCTAATCGAGATCAAAAATTTTGTTTGTATGGGGGTGCCACGCCCCCTTATCCAGTGCCCGCCTAATTTTCTCAGTAGAAGGATATGGATATGTAGTAAGTTCCTACCGAGTTTCATTGATGTGGGATGTGTAGTTCTAAAGTTATACACGAATCTAGAGTTGATAAAAAAGTGCACGCCCCTTATCCTACGCCCATAAAATTTTACCAGTGGGACGACACATCCAAGAGGCGACTGCATACGAAATTTCAATGCTGCACGACCTTTAGTTCCAAAGCTAATCGAGATCAAAAATTTGGTTTGTATGGGCGGTGCCACGCCCCCTTATCCAGTGCACGCCTTATTTTCTCAGTAGAAGGATATGGATATGTAGTAAGTTCCTACCGAGTTTCATTGATGTGTGATGTGTAGGTCTAATGTTATACACGAATCTGGAGTTGATAAAAAAGTGCCACGCCCCTTATCCTACGCCCATACAATTTTACCAGTGGGACGACACATCCAAGAGGCGACTGCATACGAAATTTCAATTCTGCACGACCTTTAGTTCCAAAGCTAATCGAGATCAAACATTTTGTTTGTATGGGGGGTGCCACGCCCCCTTATCCAGTGCCCCCCTAATTTTCTCAGTAGAAGGATATGGATATGTAGTAAGTTCCTACCGAGTTTCATTGATGTGTGATGTGTAGTTCTAAAGTTATACACAAATCTAGAGTTGATAAAAAAGTGCCACGCCCCTTATCCTACGCCCATAAAATTTATTGATTCATGCATTGTCATGGTGGTTACGCATGAATGCAAAGTTTCAGATCTCTAAGTAGTCGGGAAGTGGGTGAAAAATTGATTACTAGATTCCACTACATACATACAAACATACCGGATGTGAAGTTAATATAAAGCTTATAAAAAAGGTCGTTTTATATACACACTCCCAAAACAAAAGTGACCTTATAAGTGTTCCCGTTTTTTCCCTTTTAGGGGAACGGAACCCTAAAAACGAATGCTTAGCTGCCACTATACATACGGTGATCCCTACACCTATGCTAATAGGGTATAATAACTTAGTGCGAAAATTGTAACGCATTAAAGGAGCCGTCCTAGGTATAGACTTAAGTCTATATGTCCTAGGTATAGACATAAGTACTATATGGAAATGCTTAGAATCTCTTTCTGTGTTGATTTCCGGTTGTCCGTCTGTCCGTCTGTCCGTCTGTCTGGCTGTCTGTCTTGCTGTCCGTGGCCATAGGGCAGAAAGGAGGAGTTGCCCGATTTGGACCAAATTTGGCACACAGTCGTACTGAACCTTCCACTACTTCAAACTCCGATTAGCAAAATCGGCCGAAGAACACGCTCACAACGGGCCAGTAAGTCCCACTACTCCGGAATGGTATTTGGTACTTAAGGTAAGGTGTGGGCCCTCTACATCATATAAAAAAATGGGCGTGGTTTGCCCACTATGTAGACGGTAAGGGGAAAATTCTTATAACTTCCATAATATATACACCAGCCCGTCCATATTTGGTCACTTCACTGCACTTCACCTTTAAATGCTCAAACAATTGGCGTGGTCCACCTCCATAGGAGTGGTTAATTACCGACAGTTTCTGTTTTGCACCCTCCAGAGCCTCAATACTTGGCATATATAGTCCTATTAAGAATATCTTGTAGTTTGTCAAAAATAGGCGTGGTCCGCACACTATATAAGCAGTCAATTTAATACACCCACAATTTCATTTCGGATTACTCTGTCGGTGAAACCCGACTGATGCTTCCTTAATTGTTTTAATGAAAATAGAGAACACACCCACCAACATACCTTTTTTTGCTGTAAATTTAAAAATGGCAAATGTCCGTTTTAAAAATTTATTTTTTATTCAGCTTGTAGACAATCATTAAAAACGCATTTTCTACGTGGCGGCATGAGCCTAAAAAAGAATATATTTAGGTACTTATATTTTATCCCTAAGTAATTGAATTTAATTTAAAAAAAGCTTATAAAAAACTTACATGCTTGAGTGTTTGCCAGCTTTTTCTTTTAGATTCTTTTCCTTTTGCTGGTATTTGCTCGATTTCAGAGATTTCGTTGTTGCAGAACTCATAGAAAGGGATTTTTTTGATATTTTAGGGCAGCACTGCTGTATTCATTGACAAAAGCTGTGTTGAGTTTAATCATAAAAAAATTATCAGAATCAAAAATTAAATCAGTTTACATGAGCTCGTAATTCTTGTTTGGTATTTATTTTTTTATGCGATTGTAATTCGTTTTGTATCAAATATAGAACAAAGATAGAACACATTTTAAAATAGAGAACAATTTCATGTTTTTTAAAACAAAATATGTAATATAGAATATCGACTTAAAATAGAGTACTGTTCTATATAATATAGTACGGTTGGTCACCGTACCTATACACTATATGCGCGAAGCGAATAAGTGAACCAATCGCCCAAAACAGTACAAGGGAGAAGAAGGCTAGAGCTCTGAGATTCATCCTTTATATGTCTTTCAATTATTTTTCCATAGCTTTCATAATTTTCGGGAGAATTAAGGTGATACTGATTGAGCAAAAAGATTTGGGCCACCCGCCCAAATATTCACAATAACTCCCTCTCTTTGTTGGGGATTGTTCCCAAACAAACCTATTATTTTTTTATATTCCTTGTCGGGCGCTGGAAAAATACTAAAAACTTTTGGTATTTTACAGCATTGATATGAATTTATAGTCCATTAAATTCTTCCCTCATTAAAGATCACCTAAGCTATTTTCCAATCTTTGTTCTACGCCAACCTGTCTACATTTGATTGGGTTAGAATTCAGGCAATAGTAATGAATACGGAAAGTGCGTATTTGAAAGAAGTCGTAGTAAATCAAGACAACTACTTGTGTGGGAAACGTCAGGTCTCTTTAAGAGACCTACACTATCGTCAATAGCTAACTGGAGTTAAATTTGAAATCAATTGAATACGTAAAAGTTTTAAAGCAAAATCGGAAAGAAGAAGAAAAACTATCGGAGTCTAAAATTTAAGGGGCATGGACACTTTGAAATATAAATTCATGAAGAATTTGCTTCCAGAGCCGTTTGAAGAAATTCCAACAGTTGACAAAGTTACATCACTCTTACTGAACAAGGTCAGGGCGGCCCATAAATCGTTTACAAAAACAATATTTGAAAACCCAAAATCAGCATCTAAGATATCTTAGTAACTAATCAACCGATCTTCTCGTTCATACTTTGTACAAAAGCGCATACAACTAATACGTTTTTGACAAATTTTTTCCAGTTGGCTATAAAAGATTTTTTACTTCTATGGCTTAAGCTACTGTAAATAATCAAAATTTAGTAATTTTTCATTTCAAAGCATTATACATATTTTTGGTTTCAGAAGAACGGAGAAATCCTCCTGAAGGCAATTTCAGTCCCATCGAGCACGTTTTATTTACTAGAACTTGTGAGAAGTGGGTGGCTAAAGGAAGGTCATTTAACTTAAATTAAAATTGATCGGAGCTAGGGATTTAAGCTTTTCGCTGGTACTTTTACACGAATGCATTTAATGTGCCCACATTTATGGGATGCAGTGATGCATCAACTCCTGCGGTACCGCCGCGGCGGTACAAAAATGTTGTTGCCTACACCACTTACAATATCTATTCCGTTGCCGGTTTTTCTGCAATTAGTTGGAATTGCAATTTCGTGAAAAACGCATGTCGTTTTTCTTTACTATTGTTCGAACACAAATGCCCAACATTTTGCCATTAACAACTGGAGATTCGTTATTAAATCTGCATTTCGGTGTTAAATTGGAATCGGCTTTGCGCAACAGAGCATAAACACGGTTTCCGTCACATGCGCCATGCTATGCAACGCAACGGGCAGAAGCTTCACTATGGGGCGGTAGAACACATTTCCCTGTCCACTGTTATGGAAGTAAGAATTGTTACGCTTTCAGACAAAAAATTTCTATATACACAATATTTGTACTATTAGGTAAATTCTGAAAATAATAAACATTTTTTGGCAGTACCGGAATTTCACCGGTAGGCGCTCTTGGATATATGTATAGCCTCAATTGTTGTTTTTGATTTAAACTTTTTGAAGGAAACAAAGTCAATATTTTGTACGAAAGATTCTTAAGAACTGAAAAATACATTATCAATACATTCACAAGCGAATTTCAGCAAATATAACCAGGAGAAATTTCATAGAAGTTTTCGGGTCGAAAGGGTTAAAGAAAAAGTTGCCCATTTTCGTCCTTTGGTTCATAACCAATGCCACTATTTGGGTGCCACTAATGACGGTGCGCATGAAACCTGCCGCATAGAGTGCGAATTCAATTATTTACATACATAGGATGCAGAATTCGTGGAAAGTGATTCAGAGAGGGTTTTTGTACACACAATTTTGTACACAATGAAAAGCCTCCAGTGAGCAAATCGACCGACCATCCGATGCGATGGGTCAACTGCGTTGGCGTTGCGCTAAGTGCAGCTGTCAACAGGCGCTGATTGCTGAGGACAGGATTTGACAGCTTTGATTCAATGCTGCTGTACTCGGCGCTCGGCAGTTGACACTCTTCACTCCTCAGTCTGCAACGCAGAAACGTCAGATGCAAAATGTCGCGCTTTAATTAATGTGAGCGGTGCAGTGGCTGCAACTAGAGTTTATCCGCTTATGAGAGGGAGGCCGTTTAAGCTATGCTTTGACGTTGACCCACTTCAGAATTTCAACATAGAATAAATGTCATTTATGTTGTTTTTGTGTAACTATAAAATTTGAGATTGAGTGTACAAAGTGGCTGGAAAGATCTGTCAATTTTGTTTTGCAGGCCTCTGGAATAGTTATTCAATGTTTTTAGCTCTGATACTTTCATTGAACTCTTAGTGTAGTGTTTTGGTGAAGCTTTTATTTTAATTTAATTATTTAATTTTATTTTGAATTCTTGTTTAATTTAAGTTATCCAACTGAGTGCCGCTAAAAGTGGCCGAGCGAATTCCAGAGGCAAGAGCAAGAGCTGATTTCATTTCTTTTAACTCACTTTCTTGTCGATCATCATTTTGGAAAGAGCTGAGCCCACAATAAATTTCTAAATCTATAATATTTGTGTTTTTTTAACACCTAGTATAGTTATGGTCTAGCCTAGGAGTGGCCAACCCGCGGCCCAGAGAAATACTACAATTGTATTCACTCTAGCATTAGAGCTGAATTAAGTGCGGAAGAAACTCTCAGCTTCACTCATAACTTTCCGTAACACTCACAACTACAGGAAATTAGGAAAAGAATGCACCAAAGTTGACAGGAGACTATCATATACTGATGGCTCCAAGAAAGAAGACCCACTCCACGGTATACTTCGCAGGAGTATAAAGTGTATGGTTTTTTAATGAATTGATATGGAAATTTTGAAATTTCATATACAATACAATTTTAATATTGATAATTTGTAAAAAAGTATCAATCAAAAAAAGAAAATCTATAAATCGTTTTCTTCGAGAATATGCATTTTGAAAAACTATTTTCTTAAGGAATACAAATTGGTATGTATAATCCCTTAAATAATAGAATTAGTTGTATGTATATGTATGTTATGTAAAGGGTGGCCCAACTAGTGGTTTCTTTCTAGATAATAATAATTGAACAACGTTGAAAAATTAATTTTGAAAATTTTTTTTAAAGTGAGTGGCGTGCTGCCCAAACAGTCCGTCCGTCCATTGAACATTTTTTTGCCGAAATAAAGCACCCACCGCCTGCTGTAGGCAAGTTTGTGCAAAAAGTTCGTGAGATTGCTTGCTTGTGGCCAACACTCATGGTTCCCATTGCCGTACGGTGCGTACCGACGAGAATGTGGCTGCTGTGGCCGAGAATCTTGAGAGATAACTCATTCCAGGAAAATCATCACTAACCAGTTTTTATACCCTACACCTATGGTAATAGGGTATAATAACTTTGTGCGAAAATTGTAACGCATTAAAGGAGCCGTCCTTGGTATAGACATAAGTATACAGAAATGATCAGAATCACTTTCTGTGTTGATTTCCGGTTGTCCGCCTGTCTGTCTGGCCGTCTGTTTACACAGGAGAGAAATAAGGAGTTGTCCGATTTAGACCAATTTGGTACACAGTTAGAGTGAACCTTAACTTAGTTTAAATTCTAAGATTAGCCAAATCGATTGAAGGACACGCCCATAATGAGCCTGTAAGTCCCACTACCTCGGGTGTTTTGCGATCAAATTGCTGTAATTTGTCTAATTACCCATTTTGTCACTTGACTCAGTTCAAATTTATTTAAAATTTTTATTTACATTAGATTTGAAAAAGAACATTTAAATAAAATGCTAAAATTTCAAATCACGAATAAAAAGGCATACTCTTAAAAATTAGTCATCCAAGCCTAAAGAAGTTTTTGAGCAAGTACACCAATGAGCCGCTGCCTTGCGAATCAACGCTTCGCCAGAGATACGTGCCTTGTCTCTACGAAAAGGTTCTAAAAGATCTAAAGGAAAAGGCCAAAAGCGAATATATATGGATTTCTGTGGACGAAACGACGGATTCAGAACAAAGGCTGGTGATAAATTTCATTTTTGGGGTATTAACGTGTGACCCTAATGAACGCGCGAACAGCTACTCGTTCAACGCAGCAACAGTAGAAGTTGCCAATGCCACCACTGTGGCCGCCTTCGTGAACGACAGTTTGTCTTTGCTTTGGCCAAATGGTTAGTTGGAATTTAGCTGTTTAATATGTTCAAATATTAACTTTGACTGTAATTTTTAAGGTATCCAGTACAATAAGGTACTTCTCATTGTCACGGACGCTGCTGCATATATGATGGCTGCTGTGGGTGCTCTGCAGGTGTTGTACCCAAAAATGATGCACTTGACGTGCTTTTCCCATGGACTCCACAGGTTAGCAGAGTTTGTTCGCGCTCAATTTCCGCTGGTGAACAACTTAATTTCAAGTACAAAATCTGTATTCCTAAAGGTAAAGTTTTATTTTATTATATTGAAGAACATTTTACTAACTACTAAATTTTTAAGGCCCCATCGCGACGCAATGAATTCCAACGAATGCTGCCAGGTATATCCCTGCCCCCAAGACCGTGTATAACGCGTTGGTGTACGTGGCTGAATGCTGCTTTTTATTATTGCGATCACTTCAATGAGGTTAAAAGTGTTGTAGATTCGTTAAACAGCGACGATGCTGAAGCCATTCGTGTTTCTCAAGAGTTGTTCAGTTCATGCTGTTTGGTTTCTGATCTTGCTTATATAAAGCTAAATTTTTCGAGCCTGACGGGCGCGATTGTAAAATTTGAAACTCGAGGATTAGAGCTTAAAGAATCTATTCGCATTGTAGAAGAAATTCGAGCTTCTGTATCTTCTTTAGAAAACAAAGATTACTCTTTAAAACTCGATGCCATTCTCCGAAGAAATAAGGGGTACGAACCTCTTAAAGAAATTAATCAAATTTTACGTTTTGGTATAGATGCCAAAGATCCATATGTCAAAAAACTTTCGCCAACAGAGCTGACAATCTTTTCATACTGCCCCGTGTCGTCTGCAGATGTTGAAAGAAGTTTTTCAGCATATGGGAGTATATTGACAGAAAAAAGGAAAAAATTTTCTTTTGAGAACTTGAAGCACCATCTAATAATTTATTGTAACAGTAAAAACGATGAGAATTTGAATTAAATAAAAAAACTCTCTATTACACGTATTTGAAAAACTTTTATGTTGCATATTTTAGATGCATATTTTTCAGTTTTAAGGGCATATTTCAAGCGCTTATTTTGGCTTTTTTCGTGCTTGAAAATATCTTCTTTGGTCATCAGTTAAAATTATTAAAACTCTTAATTTGATTCTTAAATTTTCAAACTAATATAAAGGCGATATATTTCAAACAATTTTGATACACATCAAACTTTTTAGTTGTTTAATTTAACATATATTTTGATTAGTTTCCTTTAAGATTTCTTAATTGCTAATAATTTTTATTTAATTTAAATTTAACTCTCAATTCTTTAAAAAATACGGATAATAGGAATAATTAACAGGTTTAAGTACTGTATTATTTCCAAAAAATCATTTTTCTGCTAGTTCGAAACTTTATCAATAAGATTTAATGTACTAAAAAGCAAACTCTGATAGTTTAACACTATTTGAATATTGCTCAATGACTACAGTAATTAAAGAATAAATTATAGTTATTTAATAATTATAAATTAGGTTCATCCTAGCCCCTAATTTCCGGCCACAAAGCAAATGTAAATAAAGCAAATAATATCACCAATAAAAAAATAATTTTATAGTAAACATTGCTAAATTGTATTTTTAGTAAGTGTTTAGGCCAAACGCCCCTAGTGCCACTTGTACCGGTTCAGCTGGAGCGAGGTGGCAACTTGCTACCAAGTGTCGCCTGGTCCTGAGTGCTGCAAGCCGGTGGCGATAAGCTGCGCTCGGACACTTGCGATTTATCACTCCAGAGAACTAGGTAAGCAAACTTTTCGCTGCTCCTCCATATGAGGACCTAATTCCATTTTATATATTGTTCTGCCATCTTCTCCATATGAAGAGACCACCATTTTTCTATAAGTTAATAAAGTAACTTGAATACGTTTTATAACGTTAACTCGAAATTTAGACTCTTTTAATTTCACTAATTCGCCCTTTTTTTTCTGCATTTTGAAATCCCGCCCTTCCATCGCCGGCAACGAACAGCACATTTCATATATTTCGTTTGACGACAAACCCCTGGCTAACTCGCCAGTAAGAAAAATGAATTATACGTCTTCATATGTTTTATAACCTAAAGAATATTAATCTGTTTATTAACGAACTTGTTAAGCATTTGCATGGAGACGTATGCTAGTTATTTGGATTAGGCGAAGAGCTCTAGTAGATTTATTGAATTTTTGAGTTCCGACCACCCATCCCTAGTCTATAGACGAATCGAACGTGTTTATTCATTATAACCGTCTTGAGCTCTTATCATTCTGCTTTGAAATGTACTGGGTTTTCCATGCTTCTTCACATTTAATAAAGAAATTTAAAATATTGAAAGTTGAAGTTATGATTTCACCCCCCTGCTCCTTAATGTGCCACTAATTCCTTGTATTATTCATAGCTAAATAAATTTTTTTTGGCACTAATACAAGCCAGGTTTTATGTAATACAAACCTTTTCAGCCTAGTAACTGAAGATAGAAACAATTATATTCGCGGTCGTATATTTATTGAATTCACAGTAAATGTGTATTTTTTTAATTTATGGTGCTTTTTTCACTATAAACAAACACGTATTATTTTGATTGCACAGAGCAATCAAATGCGCAAATCAAATTTAGCTACAGCTTCATCGAACAATATACACACACATACACAGCTGAAATTTCCGGTTTTCTTTGGATTTAATAGTGAAATTCGGCAAGTTTGTTTTTGTAGAGCGGGACTGTGCTTATTCTGACGAAACGAAACATCTCCCCATTTAATGGAATAATCCAATTCAAACCGCAGGCGACAATAGCAAAATGTAAACTAAATGGCACACATTTTTTTACACGAAGCATCGGCTTCTGAAGCCAAATGCCTTATCGGTGCACTATAGGGCAAACAACAGCTCTTATCGATGTGTCGTCATTAAAATAAACAATTCTCGTTATCATGCTACAAAATTTTCGAAAGTCTTGTTGGACGTGCGAAATAAATAGTGCCACTTTACATCTTTCGGTTCATTTTCGGAAAACTCGGAAAACGTTAATTAAATTTCACAATTGTTTCAGAGAGTGCAAATCGAAATTTAGAAGTATAGCATTAAATTGAGAGAGTGTAAGTTAGAATTTTTTGAAAATAAAACATATACATATGTACATATATTGTGTATTTAATAATTTTGTTGTTTCATTCCACAACTTTTTTCTATTAAAATTAACAATTGAAGTAGCGATAAATTGTGACTGGATTGCCAGAACAGGACTGCGATAACTTAAATAGGTACAATACATTAATTTCTCAAATATATTATAAGGCGTAGTAAAAAGAAATCTAATGTTTTTTATGAAATTAAAAGCTGTACATAGTTAGAAAGATGCGATTTAGGTTTAGATTTTAAATAAATAAATAAATAAATAAAAATATGCACCGTTTTATTCGATAACCAGTTGCCATTTTGAAGGTACATAATCCCATTATGGCTGTCTCCTAGAAACCCCCGTCCCTATTGGAAACAAGTAAGGAATTATCAGTCGGGTTTCACCGACAGAGTAATACCCTACACCATGTTCCCAAGTAGGGTGATAATTCACTGAAATTGTGGGTGCATTTGATTGACAACCTACATAGTGGGCGGACCACGCCCATTTTTGGCAGACTACAAGATATACCTAATAGGACTATACATGCCCAGCCATGGTGGGCGGACGACGCCCATTTCTGGAGAATTAAAAGATATTCATACCAGGAACGAAGTAACCAAATCTAGACGCTCTGGTGTATATATTATGGAAGTTAAGAGGATTTTTCGTTTATCGCCTATATAGTGGGCGGAGCACGCCCATTTTCTTGTATGGCATCTAAGACCTATATATCAACTTGGGAACCGAATTTCATTCATTTATATTCGTAACAAGTAAGGAAGTATCAGTCGGGTTTCACCGACAGAGTAATACCCTACACCATGTTCCCAAGTAGGGTGATAATTCACTGAAATTGTGGGTGCATTTGATTTACAACCCACATAGTGGTTGGACCACGCCCATTTTTGGCAGACTACAAGACATACCTAATAGGACTATATATGCCAGATATTGATGCTCTGACAGGTGTACAACAGATGTTATCGGCATATTTATTTTACTGCCCCCATGGTGGGCGGACCATGCCCATTTTTGGAGAATTAAAAGGTATTCCTACCAGGAACGAAGTAACCAAATCTGGACTCTCTGCTGTATACATTATGGAAGTAAAGAGGATTTTTAATTTATCGCCTATATAGTGGGCGGACCACGCCCGTTTTCTTGTATGGCATCTAAGACCTATATATAAACTTGGGAACCGAATTTCATTCATTTATATTCGTAACTAGTCAATTGGGAGCCATTTTACCGGAAAAATTTTGCCGCCTATATAGTGGGCGGACCACGCCCATTTTGCCGTATGACATAGATGACCGACCGGTTAACTTGAATACCAAGTATTATTCTTTTCAATGAGTAATTAGACAAGTTACAGCAAATTGATCGCAAAAAACCCGAGGTAGTGGGACTTACAGGCCCATTGTAGGCGTGTCCTTCAACCGATTTGACTAATTTTAACACTTTACCTAACCCGAAGTTCACTGTGACTGTGTTCCAAATTTGGTTGAAATCGGACAACTCTTTCTTTCTTTTTTATCCGGACACGCAGACAGACAGACACACAGACGGACAGACGGACAACCGGAAATTAAAAGAGAAAGTGTTTCTGATCATTACTATATACTTTTGTCTATACCTAGGACCACTCCTTTAATGCGTTACAATTTTCGCACAAAGTTATTATACCCTATTACCTTAGGTGTAGGGTATAACTAGTCGATTGGGAGCCATTTTACCGGAGCCATTTTACCACGCCCATTTTGCCGTATGACATAGATGACCGACCGGTTAACTTGAATACCAAGTATTATTCTTTTCAATGAGTAATTAGACAAGTTACAGCAAATTGATCGCAAAAAACCCGAGGTAGTGGGACTTACAGGCCCATTGTAGGCGTGTCCTTCAACCGATTTGACTAATTTTAACACTTTACCTAACCCGAAGTTCACTGTGACTGTGTTCCAAATTTGGTTGAAATCGGACAACTCTTTCTTTCTTTTTTATCCGGACACGCAGACAGACAGACACACAGACGGACAGACGGACAACCGGAAATTAAAAGAGAAAGTGTTTCTGATCATTACTATATACTTTTGTCTATACCTAGGACCACTCCTTTAATGCGTTACAATTTTCGCACAAAGTTATTATACCCTTTTACCTTAGGTGTAGGGTATAACTAGTCGATTGGGAGCCATTTTACCGGAGCCATTTTACCACGCCCATTTTGCCGTATGACATAGATGACCGACCGTTTAACTTGAGTACCAAGTATTATTCTTTTCAATGAGTAATTAGACAAGTTACAGCAAATTGATCGCAAAAAACCCGAGGTAGTGGGACTTACAGGCCCATTGTAGGCGTGTCCTTCAACCGATTTGACTAATTTTAACACTTTACCTAACCCGAAGTTCACTGTGACTGTGTTCCAAATTTGGTTGAAATCGGACAACTCTTTCTTTCTTTTTTATCCGGACACGCAGACAGACAGACACACAGACGGACAGACGGACAACCGGAAATCAAAAGAGAAAGTGTTTCTGATCATTTCTATACACTTATGTCTATACCTAGGAAGGCTCCTTTAGGGCCGTTTTCTCAATGTCTGGTTAGTTTCACTCTTAACCAGCAGATAACTAACCGACGGAAAGCAGTTTATCAGGCGGTTAAGAATTTTCGTTTCCACCATGTGCTGGTTAACATTCTCTCGGTTAAAGCAAAAATGTAAAAGATTTGACGCTTGTTCTAGTACATTTGTTGTCAATATGAATCGCAAAATAAATTCCAAAATAATTTTCTGTGAAAAAATTTAAAGCAAAGAAGAAAAGAGATGCTGGACAAACGGGTAGCGCCCAGTGGAAAAAGAGCACTGATCCAATAGTGGAGAGGCTTGACATTTTGGCCGAGACAGAGATCGAGACCGAGCGTTCGGCCTTTTTTTAATGTTCGGCCGAGACCGAGACCGAACCTTTCGAATACATATGCAAAAAAAGAAGAAGAATTTTAATGAAAAAAAATTTATACATTTTTAGGAAAAAATACATTTTATTATAAAAAACAATTCTTTTGAGGTATAAATACCTACATTAAGCATCTGATGTATGAGAAATAAATAAAAAGTATTATTAAAAAATTTAAATTTTGTTTAAAACTATACAATTTGTTCCTCAACTGTTCGGCTAAATACTCGGCCTTTTGTAGCCGAGACCGAACCCGAACCTTTTGGCCGAACTGTTCGGTAACCGAGACCGAGACCGAAAGTTCGGTCGGGCTCTACTCATAGGTTCCTTCTCTTTTCCATTTCCTCTCTTATAATCATTGCTTTTTTCATTTGTAAAATGCGTAAAAAACGCAGGGTTTTCTATATTCTGAATTAAAAATATAGCAATATTAGACGTCAGTTGAAAACGTCACTTTTATTAGCTGTCAAACGGTGAGCCGGTTAAGTTAACCGACAGAAGCGGTGCCGGTTAGCTTAACCGACAGAGCAATTTTAACCAAATACTATGAAATCGGAAACTTCAAAAGTCGCCGTTAAATGTGCTGGTTATCGCTTAACCGGACATTGAGAAAACGACCCTTAATGCGTTACAATTTTCGCACAAAGTCATTATACCCAATTACCATAGGTGTAGGGTATAAAAACTGGGACAGTCGATTTTCACAAGATTTTCGTGAGGCGAATTTTTCAACAGCAAAATCATTCGCCATAAACAGGAACAGGTGCTAATCACTTGGTGCTAGGTCCGGATTATGAGGTGGATGCATAAGAACCTCCCAAGCAAGCTCCTGCAGCTTCTTGCGAGTCACTATCGATGTGTGTGGCCTGGCGTTGTCCTAATGCAATAAAATTCCTCTTCGATTGCCCAAATCTGACCGCTTCTGAGTGATTTCCTCCTTTAGATGGCCTAAGATTAAGAGTTTGGCCATAGGGAAGCAGCTCATAGTAGATTATTCTCTGCCAATCCCACCAGACACGCAGCATCGTCTTCCTGACCGTCAATCCTGGCTTGGCCACCGTTGCGACCGCGACCATTTTCGTCTGACGTTATCGTAATTACGAAAATGACCCACATTTAAACTCTTTCAAATGGTTAGATTTTGTTGGGGTTGAACAGCGATTCTCAGATGGAATTTCGGTCCATGAGGTTTTTTTGCGTTTAGCTCGTTTTCCACCCAGACATCGAGCTCCTTTTTGTATCCAGCCTTATTCAAGTGGTTCCAAGCGGTCCTCTGTGCAATGTTTAGCTTCTGGGCAATTGAAACAGTGCTTACATTGCGATAAGCGACGAAACCGAGATTGTGCATGATTGCCTGTTACAGTATCTGGACTATACTCTATTCGCATTTTCAGCCGCCTGACCTGCGTGTTCGCCTTTATCGAAGAAAAACTGTAAAATATCTCGTATTTTCTCGTTACTGGTGCTCATCTGCATAGATGAAATCACAACACTGTGAGAAGTTTTTTATAACGAAATTTTATCTTTCTAACGCGAATATTATTATATTTTCCAGTATTCTCATATGAGATGGTGGAAAAATCATTTTCGGAACAAGTCTATTTACTAAGTTTCCGAAATGTTGTTCCAACGCTTGTGCAGAACTCCTCATTTCTTTTTCTTCTCCTATCTTTTATTATCTTATATTTTGAATTTTACCATTTTTCACCCGAAGAATATGGGAACGGAATTCCTTTTAGTTGAAACCCCTGATACTCCGAAAGCGACATATGCTTACTTGCGATTTTCTATCGATTTGATGATGCCGAATCATCCTATCATTGGGATACAAATTGATGTTAAATTAAAATTTTAAAATATACGAAAGAAGCATTATAAATCAATCAATCAATCAATACAATCAGCATAAGCCACCATTCATTGCAATTAATTTGACGTACAATTTAATTCGCCTCATGTTTTTTTGATGTAAGATATGCATTTAATTTGCTCTTCTTTAAAAGTATTTCATGCACTTACTCACTTCTCCCAGATCTCCATATGCTCCTTAGACCATTAGCATTATTAGGCAAGAAAGCCGTGAGTAATACATTTCAGTTTATTTATGATGGAATGTTGAAAGCCTGAAAAGAGATCGAATTTACAAAGTTAAAAGAATTGGGCATATTGGTAGAATCGCAATAAATTATAAATCACTTGTTCTGTAGTCAACACAGAATTTATAACTTATCAAAAAGTACATAAAGATATACATACATATATCTTTTCTTTAAAAACTTTTATTGAGCTTGAGCTATCAATATGAGTTATTTCATCAGAGTGTAAAACACATATTCTTTGAGCTTGTATGCCTTTATCTTTATCTAAAAAATTTGATTTCAGATATAAGTTCCTCCACTAGAGTACGTTAGGTTATGGTGGCAGCTAACGGACGTACGTCACTGATGCAAAAGAGAAAAAAACAGGCAGAGTTTACAGTCTTCTCAAATTATCAACCATCCCAATACCACTTTTCAGTTCGGGAATTCCGGGATTTGCCAAACCAAACAAATAAATATTAATTTAAGTATGATTAGTTAATTAGTTATTGTATTTATGCGGCATGCAAACGATTAATATCTTAAATGTCAACAGTATAATAAATAAATTTAATTTATACGCTATTAACATATTATATAATCAGATTCGATTTTTCTAGCTTCGAGCCCTACTTGTTTGCATTTATGGCGATTCCCGTATGAATTTATTATCCCCTTATGAACACCCCTGCGGCATAAGGATAGAAGGGATTTTTCGTAGAACATTTGCGTTGACAGAATTTTCGAGCACAGCCAAGGAAACACTCAGCCGTACTCTTATGTAACTTCGTAAATTGGAGTATTTTGATGCGCTGAAGGCACAACTTTTATTTGATTTTTTTCGCAAAAGTTGTGCTTGTTCTTTCAAAACTGATCTGACAAGAACACTTAAACACTTTTCAAAACTTATCAAGCTTAAAATTTTGTAAAATGAGAATAAGTTTCTATGAGGAGCGCAACACTCGAGGCGCACCTTGGAAAGTTTGTAAACAATTTCTCCTTTTTTTCCGGCATACTACGGAGCGGCGCCCATGACCCCCGTGGGACGCGCAACGTGGTCGCAGCCTGCGTCATCTTAATTCCGTCACTTATTATCGCGCACTTAAACTAAATTACTGTTTTGTGCATTTCCGGCGTGAAAAGGTACTTCAGCCGCAACTTTGCAAAACGCTGAGCAGCTTAAAACAAGAACGGCAACATCGTCACTAACAACAACAACAAGAGAAGAGGTAGTAGTAGAGGAGGAGTAGTAACAGTGTCAGTGGAGCACTCTTGGAGTGAAAAGCGGTCGGCCTGCTAGTATGCGCCTAGCTGCTGGGTCCTGCCGCCTGCCAAGCATCTGTGTTCGGCCAAGCCGCCAGAGCGACAGGCATTCTGGAGTGTGGTAAGGAAAAGTTTCTAGCTTTTTGCTGCGCTAATGAAATGGCGTCTGGGAGCGTCGGAAGCTGCCAAAGTCAGGAACAAGCCGCAAGCAACACCTCGCGACTGGCTGACACACAAACCGTAATTAGGATGCCAGAGCAGAATTGCGGGTCGGCGAGCGGGGCAGTCTGGGCGCATGCGCAGCTGCCACCCAGTCCTGGGCGAAATCTCACTCAACGGCTAAAAAGGGAGTCATGACTATTGCTGTACAATTTCTGTTGTGTTGCCTTTTAATTAAATTTATGAATTGCTGACGGCTGTCGGGATCCTCGAAAACATGTGGCATGGACTTTGGTTCGCTACTGTCACTGCGCGGTCGCAATTCAAAATGATTTCCAGATAAGTGACACGGTGCAAAATACCTTTTAGGGTGATGTGCTACATGACTGCATATTGGATTGCGACTAATATTTACAGATAATGATTATTAGTGCTTGTATATGAGATATTCATCTGCTCTTTTTTTCATACCATTAATTAAGAAATAAAACGCAAATTAATTAACCTCTACCTCTTCTTCACGAGAAGTGTGCTAAACTAAAGCTTCCATCACTATTTCGCAAATATGAGCATATGTACATATATTCCAGAACTTTTGCGTTCGGTGTTGATCCTGAGATTGTCTAAAGCCTCTCGCGCTGGTTGAAATGAACCAAAGATTTGGCAAAACCGCGATGAATTAAACCGCGGCGTTAAGTCGCTAGGGATGCAAACGGTACAGCGATATTTTCAAAACATGAATATTTTATAAGCTTTATATTAAGTTCACTTCAGGTTTGTATGTTGGTTTGTATGTATGTTTGTAGTCAAATATAGTAATAAATTTTTCACCCACTTCCCGACTACTTAGAGATCTGAAACTTTGCATACATGCGTAAACAGAAGCACAATATATGAATCATAAAAATATTAAAATTTTTACCTTAAACAAAGTTATTAGCGAAACTGCTATAGCCAATCAGAGCACAGACAGAAGAAGAAGCACGTAGGGACAGACGGGCCAGGAGCTGTTTAATCGCATTTTATATAATCTTGCCGTATTTATAGAATACGAAATGTGTAATGACCTAGATTTATACCCTATTTAGCCCCCTACAAATTATATTATATATATAAATCATTAAATCACATCAAATACATGAACAAATATTCTTGGGACAGACAGGCAAGGAGCTGTTTAATTGCAATTTATGTATGTATGTATATAATTTTGCGTATTTGTAGAATACGAAATGTGTAATGACCTAGATTTACGCCTGATTTAGGCCCCTACCAATATATATATGCATCACAATCAATATTATATAGATATAACATTAAATCACATCAAATACATGAGCAAATGTTCCGGGGACAGACGGGCAAGGAGGAGCGCTGCTATTCAACCGAAAACAACGAAAACCAAGAAAAGGGCAGACGGGCAAGGAAAAGTACTCCTATTAAATTAAATAGAATTAATTTCAGCAACAGCCAATCAGAGCACAACAGGGAAGAAGAAGCACTGCTGTACATAAGGAGCAGCTGTAGCCAAAGCGGACAGAACTGTACGAGCTGTCAAGCAGAGGTTGTCTGATTTTTACTCTTCGTAGTTGCTTTTGGTGGAATTCTAACCTCAAAAAGGGTATTTCTGGTGCGGAACCCTTAGGGCGCGAGGCCGACTCGCACTTGACTGCTTTTTTTTTGTTTCTATGAGGACTTTTTCCCATGTCGTTAGGACGCCTGCTCTCATTAGTACCTGCGGGGTTAAATTATAGAAACGTATAGGAACAACATGCATAATTCAATACTATTTAAATTTGAAAATTACCGCAGTACCATATCACAAAATTTCAGTACCTTGTTGTGAATATCAATAAAATATTGTGTACTGCTCTGCAAGTTTTAAATTCTTTTTGCGAAAAATTTCAGAGCTCTAAAATTTTATTTATGGGAGACTAAAAAGTAGAAAATAATATTATATAAAAAAAAACTTTTTAAAAATGAACTTGTATTCATTTAATGTACTAAAAAGTAGAAAACAAATTGTTTCGAAGTCACCAGTATCTTACTTATAAAAGCTTGGGGCGCTCATATGTTCAATATTTGTCAACCAGTTACCACAATATTTTATTTAAATTACTTTTTGCAAATAGATTCTAGTAATGAAATAATAAGCTTTAATTATTTTTTAAAAGTTTTTTTTTATATAATATTATTTCTGTCATCGATGTTTTTCAAAACTGTAGCAATCTGTCGACCCTGCCTGTTTTGCTTAGTGCTCTTATATTCTAGCTACTCTTTATACTCTTTATATTAGATTGACGGTGAACCCATTCCTGAGGGGGAGGGGCAACTGTTCCTTAAAAAATGTACGTGTAGACCTAATCGCATTAAAATTTTGTTTTTCATTATTGAATTTATTCCTGGAAAAATATTTAAGTTTATGTACGGAAAATATATAAACAGCCCAATTCTGAATAGAAAATTCCTGGGAATTTTTCCCCATTTCCCAATTTTCCTATTCTGAATAAAATTTTTTGGGAGTTTTTTCCCTGTTCCCAATTCTCCTATTCTGAATAATGTTCGAAAAGTCAAAAAAACTCCCATTGGAAAAAGTAGGCATCGTCAATGTGAAAAATGGGAGAAGGAGCTACGATTTTTTGGGAGTTTTTTCACAAGCAACTTAGGAGGGAGTAGCAAGGAATAATGGAAATATTTTAGTAATGTGCGGCAATATGTGGGACAGAAGCGGCTCAAAATTTCAATGTCAGGATTGAAGCTATCCAAGAGGCCATAACACAAGTGGTGGTGGATTTCATCGGTTCCTGGATAGTGTCGCTACTTATAAGCAGACGCATTCAGGCTGAAATTGGTCTAACGAACAAAATTAAATATTTCCCTTAGCCCAGGGTCAGTTCTATCTCCTATACTATGGCTGATCGTTATGAACAAACTGTTGCTAACGATGGAGGTGGACAATGCCAGTGTAGTGGCCTATACTGACGATGTGGTGATATTCATATCAGGGTTATTCTCAAGCATAATTAGTAAAATTCGATCGAAACTGGTTGAGGAGTGGAGGATGGAACTGTTAATCCTGGCTAGAAGATTTATAGGAACTCTGGTATGAATACCAGTTTGCAGAAATATATTAGGACTGCTGATGAACTGGCGAAGCTAGGCTCTGCGCTCGACGATTCTAGCGCGGCAGACGTGGGTGCTTCGATAAGCGAGATCAAAGGTGGAAGCAAAACGACAATGAAGAGATTTGGTGACATGCAGAATCACCAAGAATATCTGCTGCACGTATGACACCGGAAAAAACGTACCCTTTTTAGAATGAACAAGAAGAATGTATACAGGCTTACTGCTGTACGCATATGGCACTGGGCGGTAGGTAGGCATGCTGCTAGACTCGGAATTCCCTTCAATCGGTGCATTCGTCGTTGCGAAAACCTTAATGAACAAGAAAAGATAGATCACTTCCTGTTTAAATGTCTTGCCCTAGCAAGAGGAAGGCTTAAAACGTTTAAAAGGCTTTTCTAGAGAACACCAATGACATCCAAAGTATGAAAACCATGAATGTTCTAAAAGTTCTGAATTCCGCCAAATGGTTGCAGGTTTATTGAGGCGTAGCACTCAATGCTAATTGATAATCATTAAGCCACTTAAACCAGCCAACCAAACATTTTTCACACAATTTTTGCATTTTAAAAAATTTTTTAAATAAATTTTGAAAGTTTACATTTATTTTGACAGCCTAAAAGCTGTTTTCAAATACTCGAACTTCTTCTCCCAAATTTTGCTTCTCCCAAGGGGATTAGAATAGGAGAATTTGTCTCCCAGGAAAAATAAAATTCTTGGGAACTAAACTCCCAGGGAATATTCAGGATTGGGCTGAAAATATTTATTTTAAGGAAAAAAAGGTTGGATCGTAACTTAAATTTTTTTTTTCCAAAATCACAAAACAAAACAAAAACGGAACAGCACCTTCACATACTCCTAACTGGGCTTCTTTACAATGGAATACCATTTTCGTATAATAATTATTTTATACAAGGATTGTTTTATGATCCAGGTCGAAGACCTTAATAACACTTAAATGAAATACAATTTTATAATTAAAATTTTCTGGATTTATTGTATGGTGATTATGAATGGAATATGATGTCGGTGAGTCAAAAAGCGCACTTTTTACATACGGCGTCGAAGAGAGGTACCCGGACATTCAACAAACCCTTCCAATCTGCATAAATCTTTTCTGGTGTACGTTGGTTTGCAACTTTTAAAAATTTGCATAACATGCTGAATGGTTGACTTGCTCGGTTGATTAACACAAAAAAGTCATGTAATTTTCTCCGCGTATTCACAACAATTGAACAATTATTTCAATAATTTGTTCTAATAATTTCATTCAGTTGTTGCGGTGTTGGATAAAAAAAATAATTGGCGCAGCAGCCCATGTGGGCTTAGCCCTAGTTTTCTCGCATTACCTTGTGTGTGTTCTATTTTAGTGCAAGTTATCGGGAACAATAAATTTGTCTTTTAGCCGCATCTTCGTAAAGGGGTTAAGAAGTTTTATTTTTATGGCAAAGAATACTCTCGGAAAGTTGCGAACTCATTAAAGAAGCCGTCCTGAATATAGACAGAAGTACATAGAAATTATCATTATTACATTATGCCTTAATTTCCGGTTGTCCGTCCAACCCAATTCGGTACACAATGATAGTGAATGGGCGTGGTTCGCCCACCATGAAGTGTTGTACACCTACCAGATCATCAATATTTGGCATATATTGGGTTAGAGAAAAAGTATTTGGCGTTTATCTGTTCGCTTGATTTGAAGGTGTCATAACTTTGAAATGGTTAGTTGCATCTGGTAACTCTTTTTGTCGCAACAGAAAACAAATATGCTGATTGTTTCTGATAATTTTATTGATATTGATGCGTCGTGTTAAGAGTTATTGCAAAGCAAAAATTGGTGAAATTTCAGAAAATACATATATGTATACTATCTTAATATATGTATAACAAATAAGGAATTATCGGTCAGGTTAGCGCGACATAATAGTATCCTACACATAGTAAGGCGTGGGACGGTAGGTCCATTGAAATAAATGAAATTATGGGTGTACTTGAGTTAGATGTTATCCGACGGCTGGGATTGACCCGGAGACCTCACGCACCAGCAACCGAGCACTTATCAACTGTGGCCTGGGCCTGGGCCTAATGATGGCGTTGCATGTCTCATAATAAATTGTCATCGAACACTCTCTTCGACTGTTAACTGCAAATTGATATATGAATGTTTCACTTCCCAAATCGATTTACTCCACTTTCTGAATTTCATTAAATTTTAATTTTAAAATCACTTTCACCGTCTCTAAAATTTCTCTGATAATAAGACTTAATATAAAATACTTACTTAAGACTAATTATCTTATACTTTTTATAAATATTTTCTTTAGCCATAACTTTATTTTCTAGCAGTAAAGAATTTATTGTCCTTTCTATATGAAATCCTGCATGCGCACAGGTCAATGTATTTTAATACATTCGCATATACATATGTACATAAGCTCATCAATGTTACGTTAGGTTGAATTGGAAGACCAAATAGGCAACGCATAGACCCTTTTGGTTCCATAGCGATGAGTTGGTGAGATATTTAAGATATTTAGGGCCGTTTTCTCAATGTCTGGTTAGTTTCACTCTTAACCAGCAGATAACTAACCGACGGAAAGCAGTTTATCAGGCGGTTAAGAATTTTCGTTTCCACCATGTGCTGGTTAACATTTTCTCGGTTAAAGGAAAAATGTAAAAGATTTGACGTTTGTTCTAGTACATTTGTTGTCAATATGAATCGCAAAATAAATTTCAAAGTAATTTTCTGTGAAAAAATGTTAAGCAAAGAAGAAAAGAGATGTTGGACAAACGAGTAGCGCCCAGTAGAAAAAGATCACTGATCCAATAGTGGAGCGGCTTGGCGCACTCATAGGTTCCTTCTCTTTTCCATTTCCTTTCTTATAATCATTGCTTTTTTCATTTGTAAAATGCGTAAAAAACGCAGTTTTCTCAATTTTCTGAATTAAAAATAAAGCAATATTAGACGTCAATTTTAAGTTAAGTTAAGTTAACCGACAGAAGTGGCGCCGGTTAGCTTAACCGACAGAGCAATTTTGACCAAATACTGTGAAATCGGAAACTTCAAAAGTCGCCGGTAAATGTGCTGGTCATCGCTTAACCGGACATTGAGAAAACGACCCTTAGAAAGTTTGAATTTACATTTTATAAACATTTACATTTTTTGTCGACATTCTGTGATGGGCGTGCTAATCAACCGATTTTATGTGGACTGAACTTATTATATATAGACATATGCAGGTACCATTATGTAAGTTTTCACATCTATATCTCTTTCGCGTTATTTGTTTGACAGCCAGACGTGAAAAACCTCGTGGACCAAGCGGAGCCATGGATCGCTGGATAGACGAAACTTCATGGACAGTATAATATTTTAAGGCTGCTGCGTTGACGGTGAAGAGGGCAATCTGATATCCGGTGATAAGATCAGTTGCTCTATTACAGCTATTACAGCTATTACAGCTATTACAGCTATTATTTTCTCTTTTTCCATTGAAGAACTTCATAATTTTTTGATATATTTAATAGTATAAATCGAATTGCACAATGAGTAGAGACGAGACATAGGGTTAACTCGAGAGCAAGAAATTCAAGGCTACATCTACAATAAAAAGTATTTATTTTGAATCTTGCGCCAACGGCTCTCTTCACGAAAGTCAACAAGGAGTTCGTGAAGAAGTTGGAAACACATTTCAGCCTGAAGCAGAAGCAGCTTGACGCACGTACACCCCGATAGGGCGGAACCCCGTACTGCTCAGTGTAGCGTTGCAGTGCAAATGCTCTTGCCGCGGCGCCGTGTCATAACCTCGTGCATAAGTTATGACTTCATTTTGACAAAAGTTTTGCAACAGTTCAGAATTTCATAAAGACTCTCAGCGCTTCCATGCCGCGCCAAGGTGTGTGCGCCGTGCTCATTGTTGCGGGCTGGGTCTTGTGTGCAGAAGGACGCTTGGTGCAGGTTGTAGGGAGTGTGTCTAATGGAAAATTTAAATTATGCATTTTGGAGCTGTGTTTGATTTGCCAAAACTTAAGCTTTTCGCCTGTCGGTGCTGCACTTCCGAGCCATGTTATTGCAGAGTTTACTTTACGGCAGTTCGTTAGTTGATGAACGTTTGCTTGTAAATGCATAAGCGAGATACCCCCAACTGACCGACATTCTTATACAACGACACAGCGACAGTCTTACACCACCTTCTGAAGCTGCTAACCTAGCTCAATTTAATAATTTAGTCAACGAATTAAGGTTATCATTAATATCCTCGATAAACTGTAAGTGGAAGCACCTACTTCAACACAAAATCTTTTGTAACATAGCCCAACCTTCGTATCGAATAAGATTGATTTAGTTTGTAACTTAGTCAGCCTAAAACTGATCACCTTTCCGAGAATACTTGTGGAGGTATTTTAATTGACAGTACTTCGTGATAACTCTTCTTCCCAGTAAAAGCCGAAAATATCTTAGTGCAATTTTTTCCCATGTCTGGGTAGTTTCACTCTTAACCAGCGGATAATTAATCGCTCGATAGTAGTTTCCTGGCGGTTCAGAATTTTCGATTTTTGTAGAAGATGAAGAACTTGACTTTTCTTGAATTTTGGATTGGATATAAAGAAGTTGGTGGATTTAAAGAAGTTGATTTTATTTAAACGCCAGATTGAATATTATCATTGTCTTCATCTAATAATGCTTCAATAGTCTTTCCTTCAAAATTTTCTCTATTTGGTAATAAATAAGGAGAGCTTGATACTAAAATGTAAACAAATTGATCCACAAGCAATATGATTGCGTTTATATTAAATTACACACACATATTTTTGTCGACTTACTTGCATCTATTGATTTTCTTTTTGTAATTTTCTTAAGCAAGTGTTTGATACACTTGTTGGCTTCGGAAGGAGCAACTGAATTCCTTATTCATTTTGTTCGCTGACATTGCCGATCAAGAGTTTTGAAAAACAAGAGGATATTGTAAATTTGTACAAAGGTGTCACATGTAAAGAAAGAAGTTTCTTTTAATTAGATGGGATAAGTCGAATGGAGTTCGATCTAGTGACTGCACGCATCAGGGACCGAGCACGTATCCACTAAGCCGCGGCAGTGCTGGTTATACGACTGACTTATATTTTTATAAAAAGCGGCTGTAATGGTTTTTTGCTCAACCGAAAATCCAATTTTTTTCAGACAGGAGAAGGGTGTAAGCCTCAATAAATATTTTGTTAGTCATAATTTTTGATGTTGCTTATAAAATGTCTAAATTTAAAAGATTTAATGTAAATATTGTTATATGCATGATGTGTTTAAACTTCTTTAAAACATGTTTTATGGTCTATATATAACAGTTTTCTGATAAACGAAGAGCCCTTTCAGGATTACCCTTCATATGTCTGTAGGTAGCTAACGTTGCTTAACTAACGTATTTTTTGCAAGTAGTATGGCACTTAAAATTTCATAACTTCATTAATTAAGATGCGGATAGGAAGGCATTTACTTTAGCCCCGCTCCTACGCTAAATTATGCTAATTCTCACGCTTTCGCGTCGCACTTGGCAAATACTCTGATTTGTGTTCACGAAATTCAACTTTGATGAGTGCTTTTGCCGCGGCGCTTTCCTTGCAGTTTGCACTTGCACTTAAGTGCAACCCTTCTGCCGCCTTCCTCCATCATGAGTAGGCTTTGACAATCAGCGGAAAGAGGCTGTTGTTGGCGCCGCATTTCTGCGATTTACGCTTCGCAGTGCGCATTGGAGTGGCTGCAGATAGGCAATGCACGCCACGTATTTTCATTTTCTCCACTCTTTTTATCTATTCGCCTTCGCTGAAGTGAAAAGCTTTTCAAGATTGCGTTTGAAATGGAAATTGGACGCGATAAATGGATTAGTGCTTATCGTTGAATGTGTGCATACTTACGTCGAATCCACTGACGAATTGGTCGAAATCGGGTATCAGAAACCTTATACTCCCTTATACTCCCTTATACTTCTATGCGCGAAATATATTTAGAAGAGATCCCTCTCAAATATATTCCGTACTATACTTATGTATATGCTTACGTTCGTTTCAACAACTCAAACTTAAGCAGCCAGAAAACACAATTTTGGTTCTAAAATATTCGAAATAATTTTTTTAAGTTTTTGATGCTCCAAAAGCTTTTGGCATTGTTTTGGTATTGTTTTGACAAAAACTTGGCCTTACAAGAACCATGTTAATTTTAGCAAATAAATATATTTCATCTTTTGAAAGGCAATAGAGTTGTTGACTATAGTAAAATTTAATATTTTTTTAAAAATCAGCAAAATAGTATCATTATTTGAAACATTATCAGCAAAGAGTCATTTGGCGAAATTGAAGAATTTCTAAATTTAATCAACATTTTCATTTTCAACTTGATAAAGGTTGGATATAATGCCTTTTTTAAATTTAAGAAACTTTGAGACTAACGAAAGGGCTGCAGGTTTGCTGATATTTTTTAACCAATACCTACAAACTCAAATTATATAGAAAATTTAGTTTAGGAAACCCTTCAATTACACAGAATCGTGTTAATAATTGTAATTGATTACCAAGTAGTCGATTACTCCCCAGCTGTGCTTTTGACATTTTAAAGAAAAATTGGAACGATAATTGGTTGTTATTCCACGGAAGTTTTAGTGTAAACAAAAGAACGGTCCATTCCTTATGATCCAAATAGAAAACGCCGCTGGAGTGAAAAAATGAGTATATTTCTTATGAATTATAACATGATGTGACTGCCTTCGTTAATAAGTTAATAAAAGTATTGAATCAAAAATTTACAATTAAAAAAAAAGTTGAACTCAGAACTTAAAACGTAAAACGTAAAATAACACCTAATTATTTTAATTCTCGCCAAACCAATACAGGGCGACATCGTAAGAAATGACAACACTTCCATAACTGTGTTGCACAATGGCAGAGGGACAGGAAGTGAAAACTTACTTCAGTTAATGCGGCAAAAATGATCCTGAACTAACCTTATATGGGCAGAATATCCATTAAAAATATCGAATACCGTAAATATGTAGTTTCCTTACCAGTTTCCGATACGCACTATATGTACGTGCAGTTCTTGAGCGGGCGCCCCTGAAGATCGCGTACCAAATTTTACCAAATTTCATTATGAGTATTTACAGCGATGTGAAACTATTTATTCGAAACGCACGTAAATTGCCTGAGTGTGCCCATGGTTAAAGAAACTCGTTTAATTTACGCATTTGCACGTGTGTAGGAGCATGTGCTCGGTCTAGTGTGACGCAGGTGACGAATTCTATGAATCAGCTAGTTTGATTTTGATATTTCAGGAAGTTAACGTGTAAAATAGCGAGACAGCCTCATTTGATGATTCCGGGATGAACGATATCCATTGACTACGCCCACAACGCCCGGAATAATCGGTAATAAATTGACGAACGGCCGACGAATTTGAACCACGCGCCAGAAAATCAGCTGTGTCGCGCGGCGTGCGCGAAACTAACCGAACAACGCGGCCGCACAGACTCAGAGCTGTCTGCGAAAGAGTGGGACGATGGCGCGCGCTGCTTGGAGCGCATGACTGAGAATGAGCTAACAGGCGGCGGTTAATTGTGCTGCGCCACAGAGAGCGTGTGTGTGTGACGAGCAATTGTGGGGCAATGGCTTTTCGCTTTTATTGTTGTTGCTGCTGTAGCTTTTGTGCTGTTCATTGCTGCAACCGATCGTTGCAGGCGATTGCACCAAACCTGGGCAGCAGTGAAATTGTTGGCCAAATTCACAGTTTACATTCGTCACTTCGTTGGTGGCAGAGCAATTTCCAGCATAGCTACAGAAATATGACAACGAGAGCTTTTGGCACTTGCAGCAGGTAGTAACTTGCAACTGCAGTGAGCAGCAGCCAGGCATTCCAGCTGCAACTGTTTGCCAGTTTCGATCGGTACACTTTAAGTTGGCCAGGTCATTGACAATTTTTCATCAGACAAAACCTCTTTTGGCAACTATCTATTTCAGAATGAAGCAACCGAACATATTTTTTTCTTGGTAGTTAGCGCTGAAATGCACACAGGAGAGGCTCATTGAAAGAAGTTCCGATACATTTTGATTGCTGTGTTTTTTTGTCAGGACGATTTATGGTAATATGATACGCTCGAGAGTCGAGCGAATATCATGCGCGTAAATTTGTCCTGAAGCGGGGCTTGTTATGGTTTTCTAGATGTACATATGTACCCACCACCAAAGCGATGAAGTTCAATTTGTTTGAATATTCCCCGAGGATATTTTTTACCATAAAGTTAAGATTCTTAAAGCCGTGTCCGAGGCTTTAGAATAAATTTGTAGGTCCCGTCAAATTCTGCTAAAATATAATGTGCACACACAAGTCCACGCTGAATCGCATGAACAAGCAAAATAACTTGTCAATATCGGTTTAACAATGAGCAATACGAAATTTCGAAATTCGGACTAGTTTTTGAAATTTCGACCAAAGGTTTAAGCACAAATTACAATAGCGCGTCGGCAGTGGCAATGGCAGTTTTCGAAATCAATCGATTTTTTAGAATACATTGCTTCTTATGTAAGAAGTTACGATAGATCAGCGATAGTATGACGCACTGTTTTCGTTAGCGCTATTTCTAAATTCACTGCCGCTGATTTTGAATTTGTGTATTTTCGAACCAACTTCACAACTTGGCAGCTGTCATTTGCAATTTGTTCAAAAGTTATTTTCTATTCTTTTTTAGCTTAACCCTTAACTGGACGACCAAATTATTGAATTTATCCAAAAACCATTTTAAATTCTATTTAGTAAATTAGAAAATGTCGAAATACTCATTCACTGCTGACTTATCGTCATTGAACAGCTGATTCCGAAAACTGCCGCCGCGCTTTTGTAATTTGGGCTTAGACAGGTCAAAAAAGAGATTGAGTGCGCTCACTACGGCTTCAGCTTTAAGTTTCCACATTTGTGTTCCACAAACAGAGAGGGCGTCTGCGGTTGCTCCCGGGCCGCTTTTAGCGCTGAATCTCTCTCTCTCTTCCTCTCGATTTAGCGCTTTGCTAGCGAAGCAGTTCGTCGCTTATGTCTTTCGTTTGGTGGCGCTACCAGCATGATCAGTAGTAGTTTGTCGCGAGTGCACTGTGAAGCAAGTAGTCAGAGTGGCGGATCTACATGTCGAAGCGTCGAGTAGAGTGAAACTTTCTTAATTTTTTGTGCGTGTTTCACCACTGATGAAATTCAGCTCAAAGTGAACGCTTTGTGCTAAAGAAGTAAATATCATACCTTATAAACTGATTTGTTTATAATATATTCATGTGACATTTTATTAAAGAAAAGGAAATACAGTGTGAATGTAAAATTCCCATGCAGGGAATGCGTAATATCAACGTCAGTCAAGCGAAAAACGAACCGGATTTAAGAGTGCCTGTTGTGAATAAAACAGCTTTTGTCTATAGCATCAAATATGCACAATTGAAAATGCATTTGTAGTTGTGACGCACACGTACACCGAGTATGAGTAAATGCTTTCAAAAATAAAAAGCGCATATTTACATAGCGCTATAGTGCTTTTAATAATCAAAAAATAGTCTTGGTATATATGTACATATGTATATGTAAGTATTTACGAAGAATGTGCGTAAAAATTTGAAACACGGAAAATCTAGTTGCACGGCGTCGCGTTCGTAATTGCGCCACTCGCCCATGGCCGAGCGTTGTAGAAATGTTCGCTCGTATAAAAGAGAAATCGCCCTCTGTCTACCAAGCCACGCCAAGCAGCAACAATAATGACACAGCAGCAATGACAACAACAGCAACAAAACGACGAGCAGGCAATTCGCGCTCGCGGCCTTAATTGTTTACACTTGCGCTGCCGCTGTAGATGTACTGGGCGGCCTCTCGCACTCTGCAACGAGCGGCTTTTAACCCACCGACCATTTCCGAATGTAGATCCTCCTTGCACCTGGCCAAATTGAGGTTAAAATTGAACGCCGAGGTAGAGTTGCCCCTTGAAAATGCCGAACGGCCACTTATAAAAACCTTGACTTTTCGCAAGTAATTTAAAGCGGTTGCGGGAGTAGAGCGAGTCAATCTCTACGAGTGGGTGCCATTTGAAAGCTGTCGTGTTTTGTGTGGCACAACAAAGTCTCTTTTCCTCTTTGTGCGCACTTTTAAAGACGTCGCAATGCTCGCTGAACTAGTAAGGCAGCTGGCATTGGACGTTGAAAGTTTCATACAAAAAAGCTCAATGACGGGTTCATATTGCGAGGTCAGTAACTGCATTATAATCGTACTCGTAGTTTCACAACCGATTGGCAACTTAAGACTGTTAAACGATAAGTACCGCCGATGAGTGCCGGTGTAACATTTTAATATCTGTTGTAGGCAAAAAGTACTTTAGTCAATCACGGATTGATAAATTACTAAAGAGGAGTGTTCTAACTTGTACCGATTTTTAAAACGGGAAACTGAAATCTCTTAAAATCGGATAGTGTTAATGTGCCCATATAAAAATTTGCATACATTCTAAAATATCTTTTATATTTTTTGGATTAAAAAAATAAATAAATAATTGGCATAACAGGCTGCGAATGAGGTTAAGGCCTAGCTTTCTTAGCAAATCCAAATAACGGGATCTACTCATTTATTATATAGCCGTGCCCGAATGGGATAAGAATCTTTATTTTCAAAGATGGTATGAGTCGGCTGGGATTCGAACCAGCACCTCCACGCATCAGGGACCGATGATCCAAATAAAAAAACAAAAACGTGTTCAATTTTTACAAACTCTTTTTTTTGGGAATATGACTAGAGCCCGACCGAACGCTCGGTCTCGATTTCGGTTATAGAACAGTTCGGCCAAAAGGTTCGGGTTCAGTCTCGGCTCCTAAAAGGCTGAGTATTTAGCCGAACAGTTGAGGAAAAAATCGTATCGTTTTAAAAATAATTTAAATTTTTCAATAATACTTTTGATTGATTTTTCATAAATCAGATGCTTAATGTAGGTATTTATACTTCAAATGAATTGTTTTTTATAATAAAACGTATTTTTTCCTCAAAATGTATAAATATTTTTTCATTAAAATTCTTCTTCTTCTATATATTCGAAAAGTTCGGTCTCGGTCTCGGTTTCGGCCGAACATTAAAAAAAAGGCCGAAGTTCGGTATCGGTCTCGGCCAAAATTTCGGGTTCGGTCGGGCTCTAAATATGACCCAAATTGGAAAATTGACAAAAGGTTCGCTATTTATGGTCCCAGATAAGCTTTCAAAGATGTTTTAGGAGCAAAATAATTGCAAATTTAATCAAATTTGAGGGTTAATTTTGCTCGGGTTTTTTCGGCATATTTCATAACTCTTTGGTTTTATTAGGTACGTTTACTTTTATCGAAAAATAATGGCAATATAAAAAGGTCTGATGTTGTATGCATCACAAAGATTCTTGTAATAATTTTCAATATTTTTCACAATCATTTCATTTCACATTGGCCGGAACTTAGTATCACTGCCCTCTGGCTCGCGTATAACCCATGTTTTCTTTGATAATTACCTACATTTTTTAAGCGCTGGCTTTAAAGTTTAGTCCAAACAAGCTGCAAAGTTCTTTTTAACTAGAATTACAATTCTCATCATGTGTTTGAAAAACTTTTTTACTTCAAAAGTTGTCAAACTTTTATTTTATGCTTCACCAAAAATTGACTTTGTATTTGTTTTAAGAGTTTTTTTCGATTACAATTTTTATGAAATTTCATTCACTTAAAATATAAATATCTAAAAATAAATATGAATATTATACAATATTGCAAATCAAAGAAGAGTATCATGAGATAATATTTGAATATCGGGAATATGGAAAACGCCAAGAGCGTCGAGCTCGTTATTTTGGCATAGGGAAATCAGTTGTAGGGAACATCAGTTATAGTTTACAGTTAACTAATTAATTGATATAAATTATCTGCATCTTCGGGAGACGGAAAATATGTTGTAATGCTTAAATCGCTAGGTAGTAGGTTGGGACTGGAGCAATCTTTCGCAATATAAACGCAAATAAAAGCCAGCGTGTCTCAAATTTGGACAGTTTTGAAAAATGCTTGGGCCCCACTGCCGTACCGTAATTTTGCGTTCTTTAACTTCTTTTGGTTTGGAGATTATTTTTTAGAGCAGGTGGAGCTGCTTGGCAAAAGCCTGATTTTAACGATTTAAATTACTTCACGAAATCGCAAACCATTTATTTATTTATTTTTTTTGCATCGCTGGTATGAATTCGTTACACTGTTGATCGCTCGCTTAAGTGGTCTTCGTGGCGCTGCCGCCGATGACGTTTCACATTGCGCTGCAATTGCAGGCGTAGTAAAAACTCCGAGCTGTAAAGTTTAATTGCGCTGTTAAGTGGTCGCGGGGGTTAAGCTCGTGAAAATCGAACTTCATTATTTTTCTGTGAAATGTGTGAATTTATTTATTTGCGAAAGTGAAACCAATTCTGTTCAAATTGCGTGCAGATGTGTGTGTCTGCGTGTGCGTGTGCTTTGCGGGGCGAGCGTGCGTGTGTGAATGCGAACCACAAGCATGCGTGGTTACCCCCGGGCAGGTTTGAAATCTGCCGTGCACCTTCATTGCGGCTCACAAACACACGCACATACGTTCGCGCATTGCAAAGTGTGCGCGGGAGCTGTCATAATTATGCGCGGCTCGAACTGCAGCGATATTCAGTGGCACTCCGTCATTTTTAGGCGCCGCAGCTGCGCTGACTCATGCTCGAATGCGTCTAAAATTTGAGCAAAAGCCGTCATATCGCAATAGTCATTTGTTTGTATTGTAGTGGTTATATACCCGCACATACATACATATAGCCATAAACAAATGAAGTGTGATACGATTGCAACATGATTTAATGGAATTTCCTTTATGATGCCGAACCGCTAGCTAAAATTTATTTTTGCAGTTCTTCACAAAAGTATTCACCATCATTTTACAGAAAAAAAAGGAGTTTATACATTTTCTATACTGCAAAAGAGCTCTGGGTTGAAAATGAAGTGGATCCTTTTATTGCTTAAGCTACCACCTTTATCTGTAATACATACACATCTTATATATAAAACGCAGACTGACTAAAAAGCGTGTGCCTGCAGCCTGCAGCCTGCTGCCTGCTGTCCGCTTTCTGTCTTTTAAGACTTTAGACGAACGAAAACAGTTTGCTGTGTAGCCCAGTGGGTAGAGGCGCGCGCTTGCATTCGGTAACTCGACAGGTCATGGGTTCGAATCCCAGCTTCTCAGGTTTTAAAATTTTTCTTTTTTATCTTTTTTTATAAGCTTTTTTATTTTTTACTTTGCTTTGCCTTTTATTGTTGCTAATTGTTTTACCAGCTGTCGTGTGTACAGGCACACACGACAGGTGGCCCCACTTGTACATACATAATTGGTCAGTACAACCCGTTACCGGGTTACAACCTGACCTACGGCCTCTCTCCAGGCGCCCCTGCTATGCTCGCGCCTGCTGCAGTTGGAAATTCCAAGCTTTGCCAGTGCCTCCTCCACTTGGTCTTTCCATCGTAGGCATGGCTTCCCGCGCCGTCCCTGTCTTCCAACTGTCGTCTCGAACACTTTCTTCGTAATAAGGCATGTTGACTTCATATTTGTTGTTTGTTGTTATGATAATACATAAACGAACGAAGGTATCGAGCCTAAGTCTTGCATCGGCCTTTCGTGCAGATTGAATTCCACCATAATGCGATGGCTCCCTAGCTCTTACGCATTATGGACAAATTTTGAACTCCTTTCTGTAAATTGGGGAATTAGTGTGGCACCGTATTTCGTATTTTTAAGTTCGGGAACTCGAGACAGCCAAGAAACTTTGGTTGAGTGTGGTAGTGTAAGCCGGCTGAGTTGTTGCTTTTGTTTTCAGTTTGTTGCTGCTATTATTGTTGTGATATCAGCTATTCAGTGCAATTAAACATTGCAACATTTAACAAAAAATATTGAACGCAGGCAGGATCCTCAACAAAGGCACATCGACTTCTGCGATTTATGAGTGTGTAGTGGTTTCGGCTGGGATTTTCGTGCAAAACTCTTTGGGAATCCATGACAGCCAGACGCGTTCGCAAATTTATAGCTCGCTGAAATATTTTTTTCCGGTTGTGTGCGCGGCGCATTAGAACGATAGTGCAGCCGCGGTGGCTGTGCGGCCGAGCGTGGACAGACCGAGGTGACCGACAGCGTCGCCCCAGTGAACTGCCTGTCGCGTTGTACGCGCCGGCTGCCACAGACGGACGCTGCTCGTGCTCCGCGAGCGCATTTGAACGCAAATTCAAAACATTTAATTAAATTTGTGTCCTTACACCTCCCCACGCTGCACCAGGACTACGGTGCGGGCGGTTGATTGCGCCATCATGGATTATCACTGCGGGCTGCACAGAAGGTCAGTAGCGGAGACCAGAGGCGCGAGATTGTGGCGGCCGCCCAAATGCAGCTTGTTTATGGCAGTTATTGCGGTCGGCATCGCGGCAGTTGTTTTTATTAAGCCAGGTAAGTGTCAGCCTAGCAATGCGCGCTTTTGCTTTTTGACAGCGACCGCAATGTTCTGTTGTTGTTGTTGCATTGCTGCGACCAACCAACACATGCAGGCGCTTTGATTTATTAACGGTGCGGCATTGTGACAAGTGGTTGCATTTATTTCACCCGCTTTATTGAAATCCACTAAAGCAGGTTAATTGAATTTTTGTTCTATTTATGATGTATTTGAAGCGCTTCCCAAACTGTTAAACGTCGCTTTCATAACCTTGACGATTCGTTTTTAAACATCGAAATTGGATTAAGTGCTTAATAAATTGCCTGCAGTTTTGCAGCTCTCCTTCTCCTCAATGCTGTACCCAGTTTCCTCATCGTAATCGCTGGTGCTGCAAATTTATCGATTACTGAGTGCTCGGTATTTGTGTTTTGCACTTATTTCATATGATGAAACGCATGTCCTTACGAACTAACGATTTCTTAAAATAAAATTTTTTTCAATTACCACATTTTTAACAAACAATTAATTTAAACATACGAAGAGAGTTCAATGTATTCTCTGTATCATTATAAAAAACACAGCGAATTGAGTTCAAATTATTTTTATTTCTACATACATATATATATTTATTACATCCCGAAATTTTTTTCTAAAAAAATACCTCTGTAAAAATAATTTTCCTACTTTCCTAGCTTTCATCGTGGGAAAATCGTTTCCCATGAAGGACTTTTTCCAAATTTGAGAACGAGTTATAATCACTAGGGCCAAGTTGAAACACGCTCCGTGTGAACCGGAGCATTGCCGTTAAGAAGCAGCACGCCCGCAGTCAGTTTGCCTCACCTTTTTTCTTTAATTGTTTCCCTTAAATTACGTAAAGTGGTTGCGTAAGATGCTGCGTTTATGGTTTCACCCTTTTTCATGTACACAAGTGACCATGACCCTTCCGGCAGGCTGAGCGACTGGAAATTTCTTTGGTGGGTCTGCACTCTTCACATACCACTGCGTAGACTTTTGAGCTCTGGATAATGAAGCAGCCGATTCGTGATAATCAGCAACCAGGTGATGTGATCAAATTAGCACATGAGATAGTTACAATGGCCAAGAATGAATAATTTAATTCATATGTAATTAGTAGCTTTTAGCCACAATATTAAGTTATGCCAGAATTTTTCCAAATGCATTCATTTCCGCTCCTAGTGACGGAATAATAGAAGGTAGATATTGCCTGTGTGCATAATGACGTCTGGAAATTAAATATGCAATTTTTCGGAAAATATTCCCAAAAACTACGCAGAAAACCCATTTATTATTATTCAGTTAACGATATTATCATAAGTTTAACTTTTAAAAGAAGAATGCATGCTTGCATTTGTATTAGTTTTAGCACAAGTAGATTTTGGAAAATAGGAGTAATTTAAAAAAGAATAAAAAAAATAGAAAGGGAAGACGTTTTGGCAGGTGACGGCGTTGGGTGCATTTACGTTATATTGCCGCCGCAATGGCTCAGTGGATGCGCTCTCGATCTCTGATGGAGAGGCCGCTGGTTCGATCGAGAAAACGTATCAATCTCGTTCGGACAAGACTTGATAAGACAATTTGTAGGTTATATTAAATGGTGCCACATATGGAACGAGCACACACAAGTTATTGTGGGAAATCTCAACTTAAGCCTCGGGTACACATCTGTTACGCCAGTTATGGTGATCAGTTTTGAGCGTATTCGGTACCTCCAAGTTATCGCCGCACAGTGGCTCGATTTGTCTTCTCACGTTGCAAAAATCATAACTTTCGAACGGATAAAGATATCGGAATAATTTTTTTTTTAGCTTTCTACAGAAAATTCTCATAGCTTTATTGACACCAAAATTTGTTTGTGTGGATATACAGGGTGCGACGGAATCTTTTGTTGAAGTGCGCTTTTATGCAGGCAGAAGAAATCGCATATTTTATATACCCAATTATGTGGAAATATTTCAAATTTAGAAAGATTTTGCATTTATAATGGCAAAATTATATACAGGGTGTCATATGGCTAACATATAATGTGGAGAAGTGAAGTTTTTAAGATCGTAGAAAATCTTGATTATAGTATAGAATACATTTTAATAATTTATTTGATAGAAACTTTCCTATTTTCTTTATAATTAAATTTAAAAAATTTTTTTTAACAAAATACAAATATTCGTGACGCTCCAGCAGTAAAAAAAAACCGAAAAATTATTTTTTTACAAAAAAATCAAGAAAGTGGGCGTGGTCTAAGATTAATATGAAAGCATTTTAGTTAATTGAATTACCTGCATATTTGAATAAGATCGTTTTTTACCGATTTCATATAAAAATATCGATAAAATGTAATTTTAAAAAAAGGGGGCGTGGCAGGAGTCTGATTGAAAAAATTTTTAATTGTCGACTATTACGACATGAGTGGAAGTCGTACACCAAATTTCAACTTTCTAGCTCATAATTTAAGGTTCAATAGTTTTAAAAGGCAGTCGGACGGACATGGCTGATCTATAGACCTCTTGAAAAAATTGCTTTAACTCAAAAACATGCAAAAACAAGCAGCCAGTTCTTTGGCTATATTCTTAGAAATAGTCAATAATTAGTCTCCTGGTAAGCATACTCTGAAGAAATTTGAAGTTTTTTTTTAAACTCAACACAAACTTTAAAATCAATGGTGAAAAGTAAGTTATTAAAAATGCCATTTATAAAAGAAAAACAAAAACAAAAATTTTTTTTTGATATTTTGTATTTGTTGAAATTAATGAATTTATTTAGGTCTATTTTAAAAATCTAATTTTTGTGCAGCCGTATTACAGTTTTTTTACTTCAAACATGGAAATTTTTTCCCAAATTTCGTTTTTTTGCTGTGCTTGAAAAATCAGTCAACTTTGACCAGCTCTACAGACCAAACTGCTTATGCAAATAAGTTGAAATTTTCACTTTCTTAAAGTACAATCAATTCACTATCCAATACATTTAATAGTTTTGCTTAATCTTTCAACAAAAAAATTGATTTTACTTATTTTTCAATTCAATTCAATTCAATTCAATTTATTATTGGATGTTGGCATTTAAGACATAGTCTTTTGCAGGCCGCGTATATACATTCATACATTAATTCATTTAATAGATAAACAACTGGTCGTACTTAAATTAACTTAAATTAACATGTTAACTTAATTAACTTAACTTAATTAAAATTAAAAGATTTAGAGGAAAAAAGAGATTATTACAGTTAAGAGGAGGATAAGAGATAAGAGAGAGTAGAGATCAAAGAATAGATTTAGGAGAAGTGGGTAAGAATAAGACGCTTAAAGTGCTCAGTTTTTGAAATTGTTCTTATGGAAATTGGAAGCGAATTCCATAGGCGTATGGCACTGACGAAGAACAATCTGCAAGAGTTTTGAAAGTTATGCTTCGGAATAGCCAGGGTCACGGTTCGGCTGGACCTGCAGAACTTTATCTTTTCAAAAAGATATCTTGGGCAACGCGAGTGGATAATTTTGTGCAGGAAAATGCAATTTCTGGCATCAAGGTGGCTGAACAAGTTACGACCCAATAAATGTTTAGCCTAGGGTGTTATATGATCGTATCTCCGAAGACCGTAAACATAGCGGGTAGCATTATTGAACGCAACCTGCATTTTGTGCGCAGAACTAGAGTCAAGTTTGCTATACACGACTTCCGCATAACAAAGGATTGGCAGTACCAGTTGTAAAACAAGCTTCTTTCTGGTTTCGACCGGTACGAAGGCTGCAGTCATCCGAAGATTTCTGAGAACATAGTAGGTTTTTCTAACGCAGGAGTTAACATGATCACCACAGGACAGCGACGAGTTTATTTGGTAGCCTAGATTAGTGGCTTTGCTTACAAATTTGAGCTCAGCACCATTAAGGAAAATTGGGGGAACGTCGAGATCCCGATAAGAAGTTTTCGCGATTGGTAAGACGTATGATTTTTGAGGGTTCAGCTTTAGCATGTTATCTTTTGCCCAATTTGCCACTAGTAGGTTTAAATCCTCGTTTACTCTCGCGCATAAATCTTCAGAGAGGCCAGAGGGCCTCGTGATTCGGCCAAACGAGCCAGTGTGCGCCGTCGCGTCGCATTTCCTAATCGAATTACGAGCAAACTTCGAAGGGGTCATGAGGAGCAGCTACAGTGACTCGCTGTGGCATTCTATTACTGCTGATATGTGGGGCATGTCCTTAAGAATTTTGCACCATGTAACAAAACGGCATGTGATGGAGCAAAATACGCACAAAATTGCGAACCGAAAACAGGAGGCAAACAAACAGAAGGAGAAAAGACAATCGCAGGCTCAAAGTTTTCGTTTCAACGCTTAAATTGGAAGACGAATTGTGGAAGTTTCTTTTTTGGGGAAGAAGTTTGCTGCACGCCGAGATGTATGCTTAGATGTATGCTTAGATGTATGCTTAGATGTATGCTTAGAATTTACCATGGTTTCGCTGTCTATCTTTCTGTTTGCCCGATTGTCTGCGCACCATTCTCAATTGGCGTTTGTTGGCAAACAAACCATGGCCACGGCTTTTCGACCAGCTCTCTCCTCCTTTCCGGTTTCCGGCATCCGCTGCCGAACGACCCGGGTCAGTTTTGATTTCGCAAATTGTGTGCCCGCATGTTTACTTTTGCAACTAGTTGGAGTGGTAACTTAAATTAGGAGTCGCTATCCAACAGACCGACAAATGGACAAACGGATAGACAGACAATTTCTTGCGATGCGCATGGCAGTTCGCCATGAGGCACATTTGCCAGAAAATAGCCGAATCTGTCACTAGGACTGTCAATATTCGGAATTTCCCTGATCCTGGGATTTTCGGGTTGTGAATCTTGAATCCCGGAATCCAGCCCCGGAAATATCAATATTTAGTATATATAACTTTTCACTAAAATTTTGTGTTACTAAATCTACAAATTATGTCTTAGAGTAGAGTTACTGCTGTATTTTATTATATAATAATATATAATGTGACACACACATCCATCCGGTGTTCGATTTTCATAGAAGCTACGAATGTGCTATCATTGAACTGGACGCGAATGGCTATGGACGTTGACATGGATGTCGAAGAGCGGTACTCGTATCACTGAAATCATTCGTAGAAATTTACGCCGACAAGTTTGGCTGTCGCTGAAAGCATGCCATGGATTCTGTGATACCAATTTCTTCGTACTTTTGTTCATATAAGTAGCTACATATTAATTGATAGCGACGATTCTTGTGGAAGAGTCAATAAAATGAGCAATGCGAAGAGAGAAACCAGAGAATAAAATAAAATATATAATTGGAGCAACAGCCCGAATATCGAATGAAGTTGTGCATGCTTCTTATATTTTAGCACAAATTAACGGGACCTACAAAATGCCGTGTTTAGATTCTCGGAGGATTGTCATTTCATCGTCCGAAGTGGCGCTTCGCAAAGAAACCATTTGAAAAATAAATTCTCGTTTAGTAGATGGTATGGGACAGCTATTGAACACAGGCCTTCCGTATCAGGGACCAAGCACTTGTCTAAGTATTGAGCCAGAGAAACAATCGCAAAAATTGAATAATAATGTTAAACAATGATACAAATTTATTATTGTTTAGTAGACAGTTAGGAGAATATTTGGAGAGATTTTTGGAAGAAACTGTTTGTGGTCGTCATTAAAAAATTATATAGAAATTCATACACAACTTTGTAACGACTCTAAATTTGTTAATTTGGACCACATCTTAATATTTAGAGCCCAAAACTTTTCTAATTATTTTGCTAATACCCTATCGGGTTCCCGGGATTGGCAGTAACCATAAGACACTGTTCCTAGAAAATGGGCAGATATGTGAAAAGGTATGAGTGCTTCCGCTATGACCCATCTGAATGAAGCCAGAGGGCAAGGCTGCAGAAGGCTGGGGAGAAGCAAACATTTATTGCGAAATAAAATCAAACGGTTCATATGGAAAAAATCATCTCACCGGTCTAACTTTTAAATGAATGGCAGCGCTCTACCTCAGCCAACTACGACACTGTAGTCGGTGTGGGAATGGCATCAGACTCGAGTCGAACAGCAAAAATCGGTTTGGTTGGCCGTCAAAGTTTGAGTTTGCAGAATGAGTGTGCGTGTGAATATGCATGAGGGGGAATGGAAGTATGTAGTAGTGGAAGTGGCATTAAAGCGCTTGTCACATGTGGCATTGCCTCCGCCGCCCTCGTCGACTTAAAATGCGAAAAGTGGCCTGTGTGCGTGTGCGTGTGTCATGTGTAGTTCGCATATTACGCATACAAACAAGTTAATGCCCAGCGACCCACGGCCCCATGCTGCTCCACCTGTACGCTCTCACAGCGGCATGTAAGCGGTAGGCTGCTGTAATAAATTTTCTTGATGGCGCTGATAATCTTCTTCAGATTTGTGCGGATGTGTCGCACACACAGCTCGTACGAGGATCTGTGGGCTGAGAAGTCCTGAAATGGGAACAGAAGCAAATCTCTGTAAAGTGATTCGCATAAGTTGCTCAGGCCTACCTTGCGTCACGTGTGTTTGTATACTGCCAAGGGACGGGGGTCGGGAAATGTCCATATGTAAAACTTTTCTTTGCTGCGATTTTTGCTGCTGGATTTGTGTGGCACACAGTTTTGTTGTTGTCCTTTTTCATTGGGCCTTTTCCATTTTGATACTCTGGAGCACATAAAGTCAGCTTTTGTGTAGTGTCAGTGGCAGGACATAAAGGGGATTTATGTAATCACTTTATAGCGTAGACGTGTGCCACCGGGATGAAGGCATAAACCGTAAAGAATCAATTGGATGCAGTTGCCTTGGTTGTTAGCCGCAGACAAAGCGCTCTTGTGTGACGTTGATGATGCCGGAGACTTGGCACGCGGATTATCCAATTAAATTAAGCTTAACATGTTTCGGGCGTAATGGCTACTTTTAATGGCTAGATTAATTGTTGGGAAACTTTAAAAGACATATGTCTGATAATATTTTTGGTAAAATTGCCTGTCTAATAAATTAACATTAATCATTAATTTTTAATTGTTAGTTGGAAAAAAATAAATATTGCGCATGCTGGTAGTTAAGTTGGGCTTAAGGAATTGTTCGATATTACTTTACATGCCGAACGCGGAAAATTTTGCCGCGTCAGTTCACCTTTTGATGAGTCAGTTCACCTTCGGTCGTGTCGCACAGTCAATGGAAAATAAGGTGTATCGTTGTTTTGAAACCCTCACCTCAAGAAAGTTATAGGGACGCAAAACTGTTTTTCCCTGGGCATCCACAAAAAGATGTAAGTACTATATATAATTGGCACACCACCCCTTGTTACCGAGGCTTAGGTTCTATTTTTAGTACACGTGAACGGGACTTTCAGATTTATTATATAATAGTGTCCGAATGAGAAGCTTTTCGAATGCCAAAAAATACTCTCGGAGAGTTGCCAATTCTTCGCGAGAGATGGTGCACAGTCTGTTATTTGATTTAGAAGTGTAATACATCGTTGAGAAAGGCTACACTGGGGGCTAAGAAGTTGTCGATCTCTTTTGACGCTTATTGTTATTATTTTCTGGCGTTTTCAGATTCCCATACTAACATTAACATCAGCATTTCTAGGTTCCAGGCATGCAATGCAAGGGAGAATATATTACAGTATACAGGTTTTCATATTGTCGATATTTGCAATTTTTCATTCGAATTTTTTATAAATACATTAGCAATTGTTATTTTTATACAGTACCCCTTAAGATTTGAAGTCGCTCATTTTGCAATAGGGACTTAAAAGCACTGATTTTCTATTCTGAACTAGAGATCTGGCACATTTTAATGTTCATTGAGATAAGCTACTCGAAAGTTGGTTGCCAAAATTTTGGCACTCCAGCGAAATCCAGCTTAGAGTTTCTCGATTTTCGGCCAAATTTGAAAAAAAAGTTCTCCTATGTACAATATTCATGTGGTGACGCTCAGCAACCAACCAACCCAACTGCTGTTTAGTACATCGACATGACTTGGTTACTTACGCATTTGCAGAGTTGCTACAGAAAGTTTGTGTCGACTCAAGGCAATTAATATGCAAATTGTTTTAATTATAAATTTTCATCGTTTTTTCATTGTCGCGCTCGTCTCGTCAAACAACAAAAGCAACATAATTTACACACTCATAAAGTGACGTCTCTAGTGAGCAGCAGTGTAGGTGGGTCGCCTTCATCCGAGTCAACCTCTACTGCATCTTCATAATCACTTGGAATTTATTAATCAAACAAGGAAGCTTGACGGTAAAATGTTAAGCAACCTTTCCGCCGTCTCCGATTTAACCTCGACCCAATTTTCCCTACGCTCTCATCTCATCTCATTTTTAAGCCGTCTTCATCCCCTATGTTGCTGTTTTTTCATTACCGAAAAGTTACCGAATTAGCGCCGTGCCTCTCGCATTCCTTCTACCTTCCCTCATTCCTCTATATCCTTGCTCCACATGGCAGCACAGTGACTAACGTCGAGCGACGAAATTAAAATGTCGCACGAAATTTTTCAAAGTTCCGTGACGCGCGGCGAAGGCATGTTCGGGCTCGTGATGATGCACAGGGCGCGACTGCCGCCAAAGTCGGAGCCAAAGCCACCGCCGCAGCCATTTCGCCACTTTGTTTCGTTTATCACTTTGGAGTTTTGCAGCTGCAGTCCTTGGAGACTTCTTTCAATTAGCAGGGCCACGCAGGCATAGGCCCACATTTTCGTCCCGAGAATGGGATTTCTGCTTTCACTTGCCAACGTGATTGTGTATGTGCTTATGTGTTGGGGCCCTACTTTTTACAGCATTTTGGTGCTGTCATTGTGCAGTTCTATGCGAAAAAGAAAGTTTCACAAAGTTTTTGAACTGCCTATTCCAAAGATAACATTTGCGCTGATAATCATTTGAATGCTGACAGCAGCCGGAAATCTGCCCCAGGTGCTCTTTTGGGACGCTAAAATTATTACAATACCATTCCAAGGATAAAATTAAGCAGCTTGTATTTTGCATAATACGCAACTGTCGTCCATTTAAATTGATATGTGCATATGCATATAGTTGAATCCCGAAAGTGTTTCCGATCTCTCCATTCAATATTTAGACTTCTAAATACCGGCTTTTTTTAAATCTAATAAACCGATTTACAGAAAGATTTTTAATCAATTCTGTTTTTTTATACTGTTATATTTTCAATACACCAGGTACTTTTTAAAAATTAAAAAAAAATGAAGGAACTTATTTTTACATGTTTGTTGGATTTTGCCAGTAAATATGTGTAAATTCTCTGATTGAGTGTTTTCAAAAATACTTAAAGGCACAATGCAACAACTTTAATCTTCGAAATCCAGAGACAAAAAAAAGGTTTCTCCATAAAATATATTTGTGTATTTCTTCCTCAACATCCTAAAGGCCAAAATCACACACTCCATTTTTGTAAAGAATCTTTCGACTTTGAGAAGCCTCTTTGTTTCGAATTTTCTTAGTTGGAGACTTATATTCAAAATAATATTAAATTTCGTTGGATTCGGCACTATGGAATTTTTTGAATTCAGATGCATCACCACAAAAGATCCATTCGGCGGTCGCGGTGCGCAACAAAGGCCTTCTAACAATCCTGCAGTTAGTTGTAAAGCAAACGGTCAAAGAGCGGTATTGGTAGAAAAGGAAGGAGGAGGGACGCCTTTTCAAACGCAAGAAAAAAAAGAAGAAAGGCCTGAACGTGAGGAACTCGTTTGTCGCTTGACTTCCTGGTTTGTCCACCGTCGATAAGATTTTTACATTTTGCCACGTCACGAAAATAATCCACGGAAAAAGATGAACACGCACCACCTTTTTGTAGACTACTAGGCTGCATTCCATAGCCCCAAACGATATTACAAATACGCCATTACAGCTAAGCTGAGTTATGTATTCCTTTTAAGGTTCGGTTGTGCAGGATGGCGTGAAGAAGCACTAGTTGCTCTATCAAAATTGGAAAAGACCTCTACGCCTCGTTTGATACCAAACGAAGTTTCAGACAAGATGACAGGCTATCGTTACATCGAAATTCCCAAACCGACAATTCCTGGTACTTACTTTGAATAGTGTTTACATCTTGAATTTTTCAAAGTACAGAACTTACATATTGTAATTAAAATAGGAAATTGTGTTTGCTCTAGGGAAATGCATTTCATTGTGTTTTTGTGTGCATTCAATTTTATTCTGAAAGACGCCCGCGGAAAATGGCATCGCAAATGCCGAACTTCGAATCTGGGAATTGTATTTGTTTTGCATGGGTTTTTTGAATGAATTAATCAATGCAGTGTTTCAGTGTGGGCGTGGTAGGGAAGAAGAGTGGGAGAGACGGAGATATTTTTATGCTATCACAGAAAACAACGAAGCGCCTGAGTGTGCGTATTGAAGCATGGCATATTTGTGGTATTAGGTGTGGTTAGGACTGAAAAGATCACAAATGCCGATTAGGGGCATTATGTAGGCTTAATTCAAGGAATTTTTACCGCGGCGCGCCGACTTTAAGTACACTTCATACTCTTATATCCTTTTTTTATTCAAATTAAAACAACAGATCACATTACTCAGACTTTTATTCGCAAATTTGGTCAACTTCATGTCAATGTCGGCGTGTAGTTTAAGCGTTTGTAATTTCAATTTGTTATATGTCACTAATGCTGTTGGGACTATCGATCTCTCGGAAAAAATGCCTGCTCCCAATGCCTTCTTATCTTCAATTGGCATGGTCCTTAAGTCTGGCACTGTCCCTTAATTATTTACTTGGATTTTGTACTAAAACTTTTCTAAGAAAATGGCAGAATGTTGCATTCGAGCTTACTATCTGTTAAATAAATAAATAAATAACTGGCACAACCGCCCGCGAACGAGGCTTAGGCCTAGCTTTCTCTCATTAACTTGTGTGTGCTGTTATATTTTTGCACAAGTTAACGGGACCTACTTTACCGATTCCGAACGGGTTTGAGAAGCTTTTCATGGCAAAGATTATTCTCGGAGAATTGCCAATTCACCGCGCCGCGCAAAGAAACAATTTGAAAACAAATTTTCTTTTTTTTTATTAGATGTTGCCCGGACCGGGAGCTGAATCCAGGTCCTCCGCATCAGCGACCAAGCACTTAGCCCACTGAGCCACCACGGCGCCATCTTACTATCTGTTACCAGGGTAAAATTCTTGCCGAATAGATTAAGTGATAATTAAGTGAGAATTTATTGATAATTTTTACAAATAAGATATTGCTAGATATTATATCCTTAATCCAATAAACTATAGCACACGTATGTACTCATGCCTTTCGGTCATTTCGGCTGTGATGCTATTGTACTTTAGAAAATGTTTGTGCAGCAAATTGAAGCTTAGAGATTTTTTGGTGGCATCCGTGCAGAATTGCCTTAACTCGGCGCCTACCCCAAATGGACTGGCATCAACGATGGGCATCAGCAATGGGCCATAATATCTTATGACATTGGCCGTTCCACTATCAACAGTGCCATTCCTCATTCCGAACTCGGACTGCTATTCTGAAAAAGCTTGAAACAGTACTAAAATTACCTATGAACCTCTCATAGTAATAATTCAAACCTACAAACGCTCAAAATTCATCCTTATTTCCTGTCCAATTCACCTTTTGTAATGTTTTAATTGGCTTGTAACTTTTATATACCATTTCGGTCAATAACGTACCCGCAATATTAATCCTTTCCTTCATGAATTCTGATATCTTCAAATTTATATTTATGTATCATTTTGTCCGTAACCGATCTCGATGTAATTCTTATAACGTCCGTAAATACTGGCACACCTGTGCTGTAGAAGCCCCTCCATGAGGTGTACATGTACTCAATACGTTTTAAATATGTAGGCATGTTTTTTATTCCGGAAAGTCGAGTTCATTGTCAAGAGAGGGAAAACGAAAACAGATAAGTACAGACGTTCTCGTCCTGAAAATATTGTTTTTGTCCTTTTAGTTCTCATACATTTTTGTCATTTACAACAACAACATGCATGCTAAAAAAAAACAGAAAGTGCGTTACCAAACTTTCTGGATGTAAACACGGAAAAAACCAAAGGCTAGAAACAAAAATATTCACGGAAACATTTCCGTGTGTAAATTGGACATAAAAATTGTGCTGAACATTGCGAATTGTTGGGTCTGCTGCTAATTGAGTGCGAATAGTGGCGCAGCGACGAATTTTCAAAGTGCTGTCGTCCTTTGTCTCACACTGCAAGCGACAATATCCGTGTGCTCGTATATGTGTGTGTGAGCACTGTACTGTGTTATCCTCTAGTTATCTTGCTGCTCTCCGCACTATCGTTTGCCTAATTCTGATGTTGACGTCGACTCTGCTTTTGGTTTTTTGTTCCATTATGAAAGCAGCTTCGGAACTTTTATGTTGTCTTGGTCTAAGCGCGAACGAGGCATTCAACAAAATCTATGAAAAGGAAACCACATGAAAGTCGCAAGGAAAGAAACACTTTACCATGCTGCGACATTACTGCTCCATTCGTTAGCGCCGACACTCGCAAAATTGCAATAGAAATTATTAAAAGGAGTACTAAAATACATATGTACCAACGGCTCGAAAGTAGGCCAAGTCGACATAGGCCGGTTCTAATTCATTTGCGCTAGTGGTAATTTCCGATTATCGGGAGTGTCTCGTTACACGTCTCTTTGCTGTACGTCGACAAAATTTTTTTTACATCGGTTGAAATATCCATATTTAAGTCAAATTGATATAATACAATATGAACATGTTGTGTAAATCTGCATTTATGACGAATCTTGTCTTTAGGAGCCTATGGCAAAATTTTTGAGAAATCCTTTCTTACAGCATTTTAACGCATTAATTTTCACTTTGATATGTTACCCTATTTTGAGTATTGCGATAAAAGTCCTCTTAAGAAAAACATTAGAGGATTGTAATGCTCCACAAACATGTTAAACCTTTCTAAAAATGTAAAATCAGCGCCTCTCGGACTTCTTATTGACAACACCTCTTGAAACAACACGCACAGAAAAAACTGGAGCGTTATAACGCTGTTCGGGATCATCAACCTATTCCTTAAGTATATAAAATAAAATTAAAATATGGCCCATCAGTCCATGGAACCGAGGCCTATGGCTAGCCTTCTCGCATAGAGATGAGAGAGATTTGCCATTTTAAAATTTTGCGTTGCAAGGGAGATGCCATGCCTCTTTGAGTAGAAGGGCATTGCGTTCCAAGTTTAAATGATATTCAATGAGTAGTTGCAAAGCAAGAATTGGAGCTGTATGAGAGGTACCACGCCCTTTTGTCCAATGCCATTCAAAGCAAACAAACAAACACACAAACTCACTTTATTTTATCAGGATGTACCTTGATTGTATTTTGAATAGGGATCCAGTCTTCTAGTCTGGAGTAGTTCCTCGTATGATGCTACATCTGGTAACGTCATGTCAAAATTAACTTGACATAATTTTAATTTGATCTAATGGAAGTCTCTTGTTGTGCTTTTGGCGTAGAGGCCGTAATTGACATCCGTGCTATTTTTGATGCGACATTTTGGGACATTTGTAAGGGAATCTAGGTTAGCATGTGACTATCATCAAAATGCCATTTCAATCCGAACATTATAAATATTTCAACAATTTCCTTTAACCTTTATTGCCAAAGTACTTGAGCACGTTTTAGCCCATTTGCTCGCACAAGAGTGTTAGTGCCTGTGTACATATCTGTGTGAATGTACGTTTACATACAAACCGAGAAATGATTGACATGCATACACATACATTTGCATGCACATGAGTTCATATGTAGATGGCTGCTCCTTTCCATTACACTATCCCCGCTGACCTGACCGAATCTATCCGCCGAAAGCTTTTAGGAGAAACGTCGAACTTAAGTGCCAGAAAGTAGCAAAATTGTATTTGGGTCGTCTGCCCCTTCCAAGCGGACACTTCGATGGGCGGGCTTTGCCAGTGGCTGCTGTGCCAAATGGCAAGCGGAAAACGCTGGCTTCTTTCGAGTTTCAGGACATGCAGCGACATTTCCTCTCTGCTCATTTGCTCCTTTGCCAAATGCCAAACTCTGTTTAAAAAGTTGAGAACGCTTGGGTCGACGTTGAGAGCAGAGGGCTGAGCGCTTCACTTTCCGTCAGACTGTACGTTGACCTTTGGTGCCTTTTCGGTCAATATTTAATTTTTAAATTACTTCGGAGCATTGAGTTTGTCCCGTTTATGGGTTTGTATATGCAGTTAATTTAATAATTAATATGTTATTTTTGGGTAAAGTTTGGGCGATTGTGTGTACGTCCGGAAAGCTGAGTGCGGCCGGATGTTAAATTTGAATAGCTGGCCAGTTTTATAACTTCATTAAAACTAAAATAGATTTCTCTTCCTATGAATATTGAAATAAATTCCTTTCTAGACGTATCTTATGTCATTGGTTTTTGGAAACTTTTCCCAACACTGCAATGGCATTTTTGAGCTTTAATAGAAACAGAATGCACATTTCAAGTCTGTTGTGAAGATCACGCCTCTGTATGGTTGGCTCGCATTTGTCTCGTCCACATCTCATCCGTTACAATGTCTCATTGTCGTTTCGGTGTGTGTAAACCTGTTCGTCGTGTCAAGTCACCGCATGTCTCCCCAGCGTGTGTTGCTGCCGACGTCGTCCAACTACCTGCACATGGTATGGGCTTTTCAATGAGCTTTGTTAGTGAGCGCTTTGTTGGTTTTTACACCCTATACTCATGATTCTATGGTACAATAACTTTGTGAGAAAATTGTAACACATTAAAGGAGTCGTCCTAGTTATAGACATAAGTGTATAGAAAGGATCCGAATCACTTTCTGTTTTGATTTCGGGCTGTCCGTCTGCCTGATTTTGGCCGCAGGAGAGAAAGAAACAATCGTCCGATTAAAAAAATTTGGTAAGCAGCGACAGTCAACATTCTCTTAGATCAAGCTCCGAGAATATTTAAAGCGGCTGAAGGGCACGCCGACAATGAACCTATAAGTCCCACCTACCACTTAAATTTGTCTAATTATTCATTTAAAAGACTGAAATGAAAATTATCAGATAAAATGGCAATTGACTAATTCGGATTTTAATCGAAAGAAATTTGGTATCCAAGCTAAGGTATCAGCCTAAATATACCGATAAATTCTGCTGTACAACAACCAGAGCATCAATATTCGGCCCATATAATCCTATTAGTAATATCATGTATGTAATATCATGTATGTAAGTAAGCGTTAAGTTTAATACATCCACAATTTCATTTATTCCAGTGGATTATGGCCGCACTCGATTATTAAGTGTAGGGTATTATTCTGGTGGGCTAACCGAACTGATGCTTCATAATTTGTTTTAGTTTTCCTTTGTTCCGTTTCGAATTCCTAAGGGTGCTTTCGAGGAGAGGAAGTTGATAGTGTAAATGCACTGATATAAAGGCATATCACTAATCTCAGTATATTTGGTTTTTACTATCAGCTACTGTTAACTTCTTTGTAGCAATTAACCTTTGTTATTGTAAGTAAATGTCGACCATCACTACTCTATTTTTCCCCTTACACTAACATAAAATCCTTTTGAAATCAGGAAGTGATTTGCAAGTATTGGGAGCAACCTGAATGTTAGTGTATAAACAAAAAACGAGCTTCATTAATTATTGATATTAATAATCAAAAATCTTCATTATGTATATTTAGCTTTTGTTCGCATAAAATCGAAATTGAAACAACATTGTTTTACTGCAATTAAAAAAATAATCGTAATTCGTAAGCGTACAAATTTATCTAAAAATCAATGAGGATGATAGCAATTTAACCGTTAAAATATCCAGGTATATATGCTTATGTACGCATATTTGGTTTGTCCTTCATCCGATCTTGGACTAGAACTAAGAGAAGGCCCAGTGCCACTGTGCATAAAATTTAGTTACAATCCTATATCTGGTTTTTTTTGCCTGACGCCACGGACAGATAGACGAGCGGAAATCAAGACAGAAAGTGATTCTGATAATTTCTATATAAATTTGTCTATACTTGGGATATTTCCTGTAATGCGTTACAATATTCGCACGAAGCTAATTTACCCTTTAACCATCGGTGTAGAGTCAAAATAGCCGTTATTCACGAGTACATATATTGAAAATGTAAGAGACAAATAGGCGTTCTAGCACAATAAAAGCATACAATTCAAGAACTTTCGTTATGCTTTGCTGTATATAATTTAAGAAGCCAATATTTCGAATTCACCACAATCTGTCGATGGCTTCAAATCAATTGCTTGAGTTGGCTCCGCCTGCGCCTTCCCATCCATCCTTCAGATAAATTAGCATATTTCATGGGTATTTTCGCTCAATGACTTTTAACTCGCAAAATGTTGGAAGCATTCCGCTGAGTGCTTTGATGGTGGCAAAGTTATTGCGATCATAGTTCAAAGGGGAATATCTGAATATGAAGCGTTTTAGCTGATTTTTTTCGCTACGCTTTTATCTGCCATCGATAAGTGGTTGCCTCCCAAAGTGTGCAGATACGTTCTTGCACCAGCGGGAATAAGGCTTGCCGCTATCATTTTTCAAACGAGCGAAATTGGATTTATGTACTATGTATTCGAATGTATCTTTAAGCAGCCGTAATTGAGTTTACCCGACGACTACGTGGTGTGTATGATTGGGACTATGTAGTTGCATATGTGCGTGCGGGTTGCCTTCCGAATGCGGGTGGGGAAGGAGAACCTTCCAAAGCTGGAGTGCTCGCAAATTGCACGCAAATGCAAGGCTTAATGATTGATGGAAACATTAACTTTACGTGTTCAGTGGCGGAGCCCCTCGCAGCGTTTCAGCACGGCAAATTGATTTCGTATTGAAGCGCACACCTGCACAAGGATTACTAATTGCATGCGCGCTGAGTGCACTGGAATAGATGGAGCTGGCATAAAACAATATTTACGCAAAGAGCAATAAGCGGAGAGAACGTTGTGGAGGAGAGAACGCTTGTTTATGCAGAACGAGGCTTCTACAGGCTTGGGCGTACGCAGGTAGGGACAGGGGCGACCGCTGTCCATCCAGCCCTAGAATACTGATATCATAAACCGACAAGCAATTTTAGTCCCTAACCCGACACAAATTTACCGAAATTGAAAGGTATGGAACTTTTTGGACACTTTAGGAAATTTGCACCAAAATTTTCAAACGGACATATAAAAGACTATGAAATTGTTTTCCAATAAATAGAGCGATTCACATTTAAGACATCTTTCCCTAGTAAATGTATTTTCTACGAAATTGATTCATAAATAAGTAAGGAAGCATCAGTCGGGTTTCACCGACAGAGTAGTAACCTACACCCAGTAACCGAGTGGGCGGACCACGCCCATTTTTGACAAACTAAAAGATATTCCTAATAGGACTGTATCTAGCAAATATTGACACTCTGATCTGGGGGTCTATATCGATATATGTATATAATTTACCGCCTTCATGGTGGGCATGTAGAGCCGATATCTGAACTTAAGAACCATATTTCATTCGTTTAAATTCATAAATAGTTAATTGAGACCCATTTTACCGGAAAAATGTTTCCGCCCATATATGGGCGGACCATGCCCATTTTTTGGTATGACGTAGAGGCGCAAACCTCACCTTAAATACCAAATATAATTCCTTTATATGAGTAATTAAATAAATTAAAGTCGTTTTACTGAAAAAATTCCGAGGTAGTGGGACTTACAGACCCATTGTGGGCGTGTCCTTCAACGGATTTGACTAATTTTAACACTTTATCTAACCCAAGGTTCACGGTAACTGTGTACCTAATTCGGTCCAAATCGGACAACTCCTTCTTTCTCTAAAATGCGAACGGACAGACGGACAGACTGACAGACGGACAACCGGAAATCAACACAGAACGTGATTCTAAACAATTCTATATACTTCTGCCTATGCCTAGGATGACTCCTTTCATGCGTTACAATTTTTGCACAAAGTTATTATACCCTATTACCATAGGTGCAGGGTATAAAAAGAATAATTTAAAAACTCGTTTTAAACTAAAATGGTTCAAGAAATACATTTTTAAACAAGCAATTTTCAAGGAAAATGCATTTATGAGGAATACAAAGCGTCAAGAGTTATGACTTTTTACAAAGATTCAAATATTTGTATAAAATCTGAACTTCTTTTAAAAGGCCGCCTTTTAGTAAATATTCGTTAAAAAATGCCCGATAACTTAGATTACATCGTTATAGTTTAAAACCAGGTTTTCATTTTCATTACGGATGAACGAACCGAGAAGATCACCTACTGGAAATGGTTATTCAAGACGCTACAGCGGATATTTACTTCAAGAGTTCCAATACATTTTGCTGGAAAGAGAAATAATTTCCTTAAAATGTCTACAAAGAGTTATGAAAACAAAATTTTACCACAGCAAAAACATACTGTGGACTATTAATGAATACTGAATAAATGTATACATTTATAATTGTAGTGGAAAAAAATGTAAACTTGTTCAAAATTCAAATAAAAAAAAAACATTTTTAATTTCATAATAGTACACTTATTTACTTTAGTCAGATTTTACAGTTCTTGCAGTAATTAATTGGTTGCTGCCACCGATTGTGAAATCCCGCGCACTTCCATTTCCACAGGATAACATATTTGTATTAAAAAGACTTTAAACAAATTCGGATTAGTTAAACACTGAAATTCGGAGAACCGATTTTAGGAACATTTTGTTTAGAGTGACCCTTTTCAAAAATGTTAATATGGTTTGATTAATGACTATTTGAAGAAGCTATAATCGAAGCGTCTTTAAGAAATTCGAACAATTCACGAAGTTACAGCACTTATTACTTTTGCAAGAGCGATTTCCGGGCGTTCCGTAACCCGGTAAGCTTTTCATATCGAACCACCCATTTTTTTGTTCAAAAACTTTTAAAACTATATAGTTTTCGACAAATTTTGTTTTGGAATCGAATTAAAAAAAGTTTTATACCCTTAAAACTTCAACTTTTACTTGGAAAATTATTTGGATTATAAACTAAATTTAAGAACCGATTGAAGAATACCTTTATTTTACTTCCACTACTTCCGACTGAACGTACGAGGACGAATCGTGGGTACTACAAATTTAAGTGCCATCGGCACGCTACTGGCACAAAACGTTAAATGCATCAATATGGAATTTCAATAGATTTTAACTTTAACTCTTTTCTGAGTTTCTACAATATTGTTTAAAAGCAGCACCAAAATTTAAAAGTAAAGTTTGAATTGAGTGAACTCAAAACCCTTTTTCTCATTTTCGACCGATTTTCGTTTGGGATTCAAGTGAAATTCGGGATATATTTCAGAACTCATACCAAATCAGCGCCAGAAGTTATATTTAAAATATCCAGTAAATAGTCAGTATTTTGAGTTCACTTAAAACTGTGCAGAGGGCGTCACTGGCAGCCAGCTTCGCCTTCTTCTAGTAACTCTAAGTTTATAAAATACTTGTCTGGTATGCGGTTGGACAGAATATTCATTCGAATTATGAGGTACCTAAAAGAAATAAGTAGAGCAAATGGTTATAAAAACCTATCTTTAGTTGCCTAGAAAAATAAATTAAGGAGATATTTTATCATAATAAGGTGTGACTTTCTGATGAGTAATCAAAATCTTGGATCACTCATAAGCTTTGAAGCAGTTTTGTTGTCATTAAACTCTTTTGTTACACGCTCGCTCATACACCGAGATATTTTGGCTTATTTGCATAGGTGCGAGTATGTGGGATTTGACCTGGATACCGCCGCCACCTCTGTGGCTGAAAATGCAACAATTGTGCGATGAGGAACGCTGAGCTTGCGGGGCTTGTGTGAATTGCTGGGATTACGCGTGTGGGTTGCCCGCGTTTCGGCTTTCAAAAGATGGTTTAAATTTGCCACCTTGACCCTGAAAATGCAGAAAATATGGCGCTTCAAGTGACAACTTTACTAATATCTCGGGCAATAGATGTGGGGACCTGGCAGGAGATGTGGGAGTCGTCAGTTGAATGCCCAGCATGATGACTAAAAGACTGCATCCGTTGTCTACCAATGCCGTTAAACCAATTTAGCGCGCATCATTAAAGTTGAGGACGGCGATGAAATAGCGGAAGGTAGAAGAAGCTTCGTTGAGAAAGAATTACCGGAATTACCAAAATCTGATAATAGAAACTTATTGCCGAAGAGCTCAGCGATTATAAGGCTTAAATTTAAAGCTAAGTAATAAAGTGCGAAAAAACATGTTTTTCAACGTCCATTTTGAGATTTTAATCAATAAAAATATGTAATAATGCATTGAATCCAATTGAAAAAGCGCGCTCTGTTACAGATCTAGGATGCTGGCTAGTAGTTTTTTTTTTGTCGGAATTTGAAAAACCTACCAGCACGCAGACAAGTATTTGTCCATTGTACTGGTAAGCGAATTCCTTTTACTGAAATCTTCCTGAGCTTTTAATAAAGCGGAGGATTTTCGATGGTGGCAAGGAACTTAGTTGATCGGTTCTCACCACGTCTGACTGCAGCAGCTGCAATCGCGACCTGGAAAAGGCGGGACACTCGCATAAGAAGTGGGTAGCGGTATCCTCGTCCTCCAGACAGCTCTCACAGACGCTGTCGTCGGCCAGATCCATCGCACTCAGGTGTTTTGCACAGGAGGTATGACCGGTCAGGACGCCCACAAGAAGTCTACAGTCCTTACGGTTTAGAGACCTAAGAAAAGAGGACTTTCCTTTGTCGACGGTTGGAAGCAGGAGCTTCGTCTGTCTGCATCCAGCTAGCCCGGCCCATCTTTCACCGTGTTGAGAAACAACCCAGTCGTTTATGGACGCTTTGACCATTGAAGAAGGCATGCCAAGGGCAGGTTCAGGGCCCAAAAAGTGGTCTTCAGAACCTCATCTTGCAAGTTAATCGGACACTTCATTTCCGGACACGCCGAAGTGCCCCGGTACCCAAAAGAGGGCAAGTGAGCTGTGAAAGCCTACGCTGTTAAGCTTGGCTTTACACTCTTTGACTGTCTTGGAGGTGGTGATTGGGTTGAGCAAGGCCATAAGTGCAGCCTGACTGTCACTACAGACGCAAATACTCTTGCCAGACCATCCACTTTCCCTGACGAAGTCCATGGCCTTTAGGATTGCAAAGACTTCCGCCTGAAAGACGGATGCTGTAGAGTGCACGCATAGAGAATTTGACTGCTTTTATAAGGAAGACAGGATGGTTCTATCTACTCACGTGATCTAAACCTAGCGGGGTTCTCCCCCCTTTTAGATATGCATCACAATGGGCAAAATTTTTATACCCTACACCTATGGTAATAGGGTATAATAACTTTGTGCGAAAATTGTAACGCATTAAAGAAGCCGTCTTCGGTATAGACATAAGTATATAGAAATGATCAGAAACACTTTCTCTTTTGATTTCCGGTTGTCCGTCTGTCTGTCTGTGTGCGTGTCCGGAAATAAAAGAAAGAAGGAGTTGTCCGATTCGGACCAAATTTGGTACACAGTCACAGTGAACCTCGGGTTAGGTAAAGTGTTAAAATTATTCAAATTGGTCGAAGGATACGCCCCCAATGGACCTATAAGTCCCTCTACCTCGGGTTTTTTGCGATCAAATTGCTGTTATTTGTCTAATTACTCATTGAAAAGAATAATACTTGGTATTCAAGTTAAGGGGGCGGTCATCTATGTCATACGAAAAAATGGGCGTGGTCCGCCCACTATATAGGTGATAAATGAAAAATCCTCTTAACTTCCATAATATATACACCAGAGCGTCCAGATTTGGTTACTTCGTTCCTGGTAGGAATACCTTTTAATTCTCCAGAAATGGGCGTAGTCCGCACACCATGTCGCGTCCGAGTTCTAATTCAACACCTTTCATGGTAGAACCTGTATTTGCCATCGATTTATAAATATAGGCTTTCACTTCATATGAAGATTCAAAGAAGTACGTTCGTAAACGCGGAAAATTCGTGCAGCGGCAAAAGCAGTGCAGCCAACTTTAGTTGCCGTTGTTCGATCAGCTGATTCAACTGCTCTTCTTCTGCAATTTTGCATTACCGAACGCGATTCAAGATGGAAATTTCGGTGAACGCATTTATTGATAATTGCGAAACTCAAAGTGAGAGTCTTTTAATGAATTTCAATAAAGAAAGAATAAAACGAGTGAAAAAGAGATATGTCGTGGTAAAAATCCTTTTGAAAGAGAGAAATAAAAATAGATCGATCCCGAAAGTAAGTAATTATGTGATTTGAAACAATAAAAACCTACCCAGATGATGTATTCCATCTTTATACAAGATAACAAACAAATTTTGAACCACTTATAATAGATTTTCTAAGTTTTCATTTCGTGTTCTGTTACCGGCATCAGTAGAATAACTGCTGCGCTCATTGCAGAAATTTCCTGCTGCTGTGCTAACTGTTGCATTAACGAACGAGATGCTTTGCAGAGCAGCCGCAGGGATGCATTTACGAACGTACCCGAGCAGTCAATATTTATTAAATTCTTTACTAAGTAGTAGCCACTGGGATTCCTGGTGTGATACCCGCTTATACTATGCGTTACCCTTGTTTAACGTTATACTTTCTTTAGTCAATTCTTTTTCGATACTTCCAACAGTTGCAGTATGGTTTTACAACAACTGTTCATCCCACATTCTTAACACCATTAATCAATCAATTTTTTATAGAATTAGAATAAAAAAATATTTTAAGTGTAGGTATTGCGTTTGGCTAGGAATTTGGCTGAGTTTTAAGCCAAGTGACTCACTGCTTTCTGGAGATTTCTTTGGAGTAAATACAAACGCTGCACGTATCCAAGCTTGCCTGTGTATAAGTGCACCTCGTATGGCTCAATTTTTAATATTTTCATTCACTTCGTCCGAAAGGAAATGCATTGAATTACAATAAATAAAAATAAAATCGGTTCAAGAATTACGTGTAAAAAAATTAAAAACACCGTGTTGGTGCTCTTTGTATGAGAAGCTTCGCAACACAAACACTAACAAGACAAGTAAGAAATTGGTGCCGGTCATACCGATTTTGATAATGCGCTACACTTGTGATCATGATGGATCTGCTTATGTGGGTAAAAATTAAAAATTGTCATCACCCTCAATATTTAAATTTTTAAAGTTTTGTCCCACAGAAAATTTGTGAATATAAAATATGCATACGTCATAGAACTGAAAAACTGGTTTTTCGGATAAACCAACATTTGACATTTGGGCGATGATCCATACATGGAAAGTACTTGTTGGTCCTAAATAGGTTTTTGGGAGTGTGGAAATTAGAGTAGTGGTGGCCTTGCATGAGAAAATTTCCTCAGCAAAACTATTCCACAATCTGGACGTACGACCAACGAACGAATCTCTCTAAAGTTGGTAGTGCGTTTGAGTTATTTATGTATGTATGTATGTCGAAACGTGAAATCGATGAACTTCTCTAGCCAAGCGTGTGTTGCAAGAAAACAGAAAACAACAGGCGGAAGATCTGAGATGAGATCTGTTATTTCAGTGCAGTATCTCCCGTTAAAATAGCGATAGAAAATCCTATCCATCCTATATCTAAATATGAAGTTGTCACTTTTTTTTAAATATTGAAAATGTGAGACAGCTTCATTGGGTCTAACGAGCATTCGCTCAAACCATAACAGCCTATCTCGAGTTAGGACAAAATTGAGTTTTTGATGCCATCGTGGTCAGCAACTATCCATCAAAAACCTAATAGCTTTTACATGAACTACAAAAAATTGAGAATTTAAAACTTTAAACTGCTCTCCTGAAAAACTTGAAAAACAGACTTAAGCAGTTATGACTTGTGGCCACTGTATAGCGCAATTCATTTGTGACTTGAATTCTGGGAGCTTTTTTCGAAACCTTCAAATTTAAAAACTGCAAATAAAAAATTTCTTTCAGAGAAAAATTTAGCAGCGAAATGAATCAGAAATTTCCAACATCAAAATTTGAATTAGTAAAGCGGTGAAACACTTTCGTTTGGTGAATCAGAGGCTATTGGCGTCCCCAACTTCAATATGCAATCGTGGGGTGTAGTGCAATAAAAAAAACATATACACATGTAAGCATTTAGCATATATGTAGGAGATGCAGACAGACACTTCCACGCACCTCTGCTGGAGTGAGCTAGCAGCAAAGTCAAAGCGAAATTCCTGTTTATTCGTTTCCAGTTTTCCGATGTGCATTGCCGAATCCGAGCGCTAACTGCGCGGTGAACTGATATGTGAAGCACTTTCACTCTCACTTTCACGGCAGACAGTGACGCTGTTAACCGCGGCAGCAGCTCTAACACGCTTACTGCATTCGGCGTCGAGCAGCTTCTCCTGCTTGCGGCTGAGACTGTCTCGCAGCCACGACTCCAAGTGCCTTTGCCTGTCTGTGCGTGCTGTTGCCACTGTGCCAGAACTGATTTAGCTGCTGTCAAGATTTGGCGCAGACACGGTGAAGTGCTGAGTTTTCGAGAGCAATTTTACCTGTAAACTGCTAACATTTTGCGGAAGAATGGTAAAGTAGGGGAGAGGGGGGTACCTTCGTCCTTGGGGCACATTCGTCAAAGGCGATTTCGGTATGAAGGAGTCATCGGACATAACTGTTTATTAGTAAAAACTAATCCATAACTAGCATAAATGTCCCTCACATAGTTTTTGTATTTTCGCGCTTGATTCTGGATATTCAGGGCGGCACACGTAAGAAGTTTGTGTTGTATATATATCATTATTTAAAACCAAATTGTATTAGTATTACTTTAATATTAATGATTTTGTTAATAAAAGTGTATAAAGTGAAAATAAAGCCCTAAAATTAGAAGAAAAAAAAGAAAAAGAAAAAAAGTGACACCGGAGCGGATGCGTCTTTTTTTCATGGGGCACATTCGTCAATATAACTTCACATGCACTAAATGCGAAATCGAGTTGAATCTTCCAAGACCCTTGAACCCGGCTTAAGCCTCCCGTAACCACGCAAAAGTAATATTAAGGTCGATCTCAGCACTTAAAACATTATATATAATAAATAATTTATAAAAAATTGCACAATAACTACCTATTTTTAAAGCTCTTAAATATGATTTTTTAAATTTTTTTAATGCTAAATATAATAAATTCGTGTTTTGTAACCAAAAACATGTCTTATCTAGTCTAAACCAGGTTTTGTTTCACCTTATGGTACTTTATAGTGTCAATGCCGAAAGTGCCCCGCCAAATATCGAAGCTACCCTGGCATGGGGGCACATTCAGCGAAATGACTTTTTCTCCATCACGGCTGAACCACAGAGCGATCGACCTTATACTCACAACATATGTTCGTGAGGTGCTCTGAATGGTTTTTTATCATGTTAGACCTTCATAAGTGGCGCTGCGGCGGCGTTTTTTCGAAAATTCTTATTTATGGACCGATTTGGCTCAAATTTAAACCATATAATACTAAAGTTGACATATTATTTAAAAAAATTCTACCATAATTGAGATACATTTCAAAACAAGTCTTGGAATAAAATAATTATTTTAGGCAGAACAACGTTTGCCGGAACAGCTAGGAGGCCATAAAAGAAAAACAAGTGCTTGGTCGCTGATGTGGGACGGCTGGGTTCAATACCTGTTTCATACCATACCATCTAAAATAAGAGAATTTGTTTCTCGAATCGTTTCTTTGCGCGATGAATTGGCAATTCTCCGAGAGTATTCATTGCCATGAAAAGTTTCTCGCATTCTTTTGAGTGATCTTCCAGCGGCCGCAGCCTCCGTTTTTTACTTCGATTTGTGTATTTTTATAAGCTTTATATTAACTTCACTTCAGGTATGTAGTGGAATCTAGTAATCAATTTTTCACCCACTTCCCGACTACTTACAGATCTGAAACTTTGCATACATGCGTAAACACGATGACAATACATGAATCTATCATAAAAATATAAAAAATTTTACTTTAAACAAAGTTATTAGCGAAACTGCAATAGCCAATCAGAGCACAGATAGAAGAAGAAGCACGTAGGGACAGACGTAGTTGTTTGGTTGATGGTGGTTTGTAATTCTCGTTTGCTTTATACAGTTCTGTAGTCAGTCTTCATTTACTTTCATTGCAGATGGTGGTTTGTAATTCTCGTTTGCTTTATAGTTGGACGGTGATTACACCCTACTTTGTTGTGTTCAAGTTAAGACTATACTTTACAGGATCATTTCTGTAGTCAGTCTTCATTTACTTTCATTGCAAAATGAAGTATGTATTTCTGCACCCGCGATGAGGAGGTTTATTGTTTTACTTGTAGCATTGCTTTACAAGAACATTGCTCTTCAACAAAGGCATTCATATTAATCAAACAGTAAAATATGTACTGACAAAATTTTAGAAATAGTCAAAAATATACATGCACATATGTTTGCAAAGGGCGAATTGACACATATGTATATTGTGTATGCAAATACACATGCATATATAATAGAATTTCGTTTTTATAAGCTTTATATTAACTTCACTTTCTGTCGGTATGTCAGCGGTATGTCAGCGGTATGTCAGCGGTATGTCAGCGGTATGTCAGTAAGTCGTCAAATCTAGTAATCAATTTTTCACCCACTTCCCGACTACTTAGAGATCTGAAACTTTGCATACATGCCTAACCTAGAGCCCAATACATGAATCAATAAATTTTATGGGCGGGGCGTGGCACTTTTTTATAAACTCCAGATTTGTGTATAACTTTAGAACTACACATCACACATCAATGAAACTCAGTAAGAACTTACTACATATCCATATCCTTCTACTGAGAAAATAAGGGGGGCTCTGGATAAGGGGCGTGGCACCCCCATACAAACAAAATTTTTGATCTCGATTAGCTTTGGAGCTAAAGGTCGTGCAGCATTGAAATTTCGTATGCAGTCGCCTCTTGCTTGTGTCGTCCCACTGGTAAAATTTTATGGGCGTAGGATAAGGGGGCGTGGCACCCCCATACAAACAAAATTTTTGATCTCGATTAGCTTTGGAACTAAAGGTCGTGCAGCATTGAAATTTCGTATGCAGTCGCCTCTTGCTTGTGTCGTCCCACTGGTAAAATTTTATGGGCGTAGGATAAGGGGGCGTGGCACCCCCCATACAAACAAAATTTTTGATCTCGATTAGCTTTGGAACTAAAGGTCGTGCAGCATTGAAATTTCGTATGCAGTCGCCTCTTGGATGTGTCGTCCCACTGGTAAAATTTTATGGGCGTAGGATAAGGGGCGTGGCATTTTTTTTTATCAACTCTAGATTTGTGTATAACTTTAAAACTACACATCACACATCAATGAAATTTGGTAGGAACTTACTACATATCCATATCCTTCTACTGGGAAAATAAGACGGGCAGTGGACAAGTGGGCGTGGCACCCCCCATACAAACAAAATTTTTGATCTCGATTTGCTTTGGAACTAAAGGTCGTGCAGCATTGAAATTTCGTATGCAGTCGCCTCTTGGATGTGTCGTCCCACTGGTAAAATTGTATGGGCGTAGGATAAGGGGCGTGGCACTTTTTTATCAACTCCAGATTCGTGTATAACTTTAGAACTACACATCACACATCAATGAAACTCGGTAGGAACTTACTACATATCCATATCCTTCTACTGAGAAAATAAGGCGGGCACTGGATAAGGGGGCGTGGCACCCCCCATACAAACAAAATTTTTGATCTCGATTAGCTTTGGAACTAAAGGTCGTGCAGCATTGAAATTTCGTATGCAGTCGCCTCTTGGATGTGTCGTCCCACTGGTAAAATTTTATGGGCGTAGGATAAGGGGCGTGGCACTTTTTTATCAACTCCAGATTCGTGTATAACTTTAGAACTACACATCACACATCAATGAAACTCGGTAGGAACTTACTACATATCCATATCCTTCTACTGAGAAAATAAGGCGTGCACTGGATAAGGGGGCGTGGCACCGCCCATACAAACCAAATTTTTGATCTCGATTAGCTTTGGAACTAAAGGTCGTGCAGCATTGAAATTTCGTATGCAGTCGCCTCTTGGATGTGTCGTCCCACTGGTAAAATTTTATGGGCGTAGGATAAGGGGCGTGGCACTTTTTTATCAACTCCAGATTCGTGTATAACTTTAGAACTACACATCACACATCAATGAAACTCGGTAGGAACTTACTACATATCCATATCCTTCTACTGAGAAAATAAGGCGGGCACTGGATAAGGGGGCGTGTCACCCCCATACAAACAAAATTTTTGATCTCGATTAGCTTTGGAACTAAAGGTCGTGCAGAATTGAAATTTCGTATGCAGTCGCCTCTTGGATGTGTCGTCTCACTGGTAAAATTTTTTGGGCGTAGGATAAGGGGCGTGGCACTTTTTTATCAACTCCAGATTTGTGTATAACTTTAGAAACTCGGTGGGAACTTACTACATATCCATATCCTTCTACTGAGAAAATAAGGCGGGCACTGGATAAGGGGGCGTGGCATCGCCCATACAAACAAAATCGTTTATATAGAATAGCTTTGGAACTAAAGGTCGTGCAGCATTGAAGTTCCGTATACAGGCCCCTCTTGGATGCTTCGTCCCACTGGTAAAATTTTATGGGCGTAGGACAAGGGGCGTGGCACTTTTCAAGCAACTACACACTTGGGCTTCAGTTTATAATTATAGGTACACCACACATGAATGAAAAACGATAGGAACTTACTTCCCGCGCCCTGCTGGCAAAATAGCAACAACTCACCGCGTCACAAATATGCCACGAATATTAGGGTCGATCACTGCCGTATTATTTGTTAAATTGAGGATATGACATATGACGATAGGAAACACTGTGAAAACCCTAAATATTGTGTACTGCTCTGCAAGTTTAAAATTCTTTTTGCGAAAAATTTCATAGCTCTAAAATTTAATTTATGGAAGACTAAAAAGTAGAAAATAAAATTATATAAAAAAAACTTTTTAAAAATAAGCTTTAATTTATTTAATGTACTAAAAAGTAGAAAATAAATTGTTTCCAAGTCACCTGTAGCTTACTATTAATAAAAGCTTGTGCGCTCAATATCCATATTCAAAATATCTTTCATTACTAGAATCTATTTGCAAAAAATTATTTAAATAAAATATTGTGGTAACTGTTTGACAAATATTGAACACATGAGCGCCCCAAGCTTTTAGGGATAGTAAGATACAGGTGACTTGGAAACAATTTATTTTCTACTTTTTAGTACATTAAATAAATTAAAGCTTATTTTTAAAAAGTTTTTTTTATATAATTTTATTTACATATTAATTAATTTAAAATACGTATGCATATGTCAAATTTTTTACTCCCTGCATTATATCGACTGACTTTGTGACTTACCTTAGTGGTACGAAAGCACCTTCAGGCAACTCACCGCCGGATCTGGTGCAGTTTAATAGTTAGCTTGTAAAAGCAGCATCACGACTTCCCGCTTATTGCAGGGAGACAGTTTGGCGTAAAACACATACAGATTCTAACGCACACTTGCATATTTGACATATGCAAAAAGATTGGAATGAAGATTTATTTTCCGGATTTTGGCAAGCTCCTCGGTGCTCGACACCGCTCAAAGCCGAACAGTAGGTTGTTATCCCAAAAACCAGGTCAATATATGCAATTTACTTTTTTTAGGTCGGTGATTGTGAATTTTAAGACAGAGTTTCAAAAAATAATATTGCAGTTACAAAATGGCGGACGTTATTTTGAAACGTCATTAAATGTGCTTAAAACTCTGTGTAGGGTGTTTCGGGGTTTTTATGTATATGTTATATACATATATAGAAAAGTCAGAGCATTTTTTTCCAATTTTATCTTTGCGCTGCGCCATCTGTCGTTAGCTTCTCAATCCTGTTCAGATATGGTTAAAAGATAAGTTTTTAGGTCCCGTTATCTTGTGTTAAAATAGAACGAGCAGACACAACTTACACGGGTTGTTGCTCCAATTATAAAAAAGAAAGGCAATTAGTTTGAAAAATATTCTATGATTTCAAAATATTCAAATACTGACTTTTATAGTATTTAATATAATAATAATAACTGACTGGCACAACAGCCCGTGTGGGCTTAGGCCTAGCTTTCTCGCATTAACTTGTGTGTGCTTGTTATATTTTTGCACAAGTTAACGGGACCTACTTTACCGAATCCGAACGGGTTTGAGAAGCTTTTCATGGCAAAGATTATTCTCGGAGAATTGCCAATTCACCGCGAGAAGTGGCGCCGCGCAAAGAAACAATTTGAAAACAAATTTTTTTTTATTAGATGTTACCGGACTGGGAGTTGAACCCAGGTCCTCTGCGTCAGCGTCCAAGCACTTAGACCACTGAGCCACCGCGGCGAATTTAATATATGTAAGTTAAATGAATCTGAATTTATACAGATAATTCTTGTTTAAAGAATATATAAGTTTACTGAAAGCACATTTCATGATTCAACTAGTCTGGAAAAATAAAAATGTCTGCTTACTTTTGACCAGTTTTTCGGGATTTGAAACCATTGTGCTCCGAGTGAAATAAGCGCGCTTTCCGTGCTTCGACAAAGTACACCTCATGCGGCACGCGTCGGGGATAGGTGCGCCGCCATTCCGACCCGCTTTGATGCGTGACGCTGCTGCGCTGTGTTAGTAGTTTCTGTTGGTGCTTTCAAATCTGTCTCGGTTGTTGCAACTTTTTGCCTTTCGCCAAGGAAACTCTGGACTGGCATACACTTCGCTTTACAAAGCGGCGCTCGCTTCTCTTACGTCATACGTGCACACATCCGCGTTTGTGCTCACGTGTCGTATTTGTGCCCAGAATGTTGCAGTTGCACTCGCCGTGGACGCAGTACGTGGCAGGTTATCTGGCTGGCATACAGAAGAGTGCGCCACAACCTGTTGACCCGCGCGTATGCTCCGAGTCTGTTCACTTTTCTTTGCTGGTAAATTGTTAAGAGCGCATGAATACATGGGCAACATATCTTTTACGTGGCGGTGGCGGGCAGGGGTGCACACACTGCCGCCACACTGCGGCTTCCGACTCAGCTGCCTCCGCTGAAAGAAGCGAATTGTACAAAGTGGCCTTTTTGTGAGGTGTGAAAGATGCCACACAAGGCCTTGCAAGTTCCAGTTGCATTCGAAGGACGTATTCATGGGTTCCATGGTGCCAGGTGTGTGTACACTGTACACCGCCGTGCTGAGGTTTTTGGGCTGAGTGGTTTTGCCTTTGACAGCAAAGTGCTCGGTTGCTTATTGCCATCAACTTCAAATGTAAGCGATGGAAGTGCATTCCTCCACTATATTACGCAACACAGGATGGATATTTTTATGTCAGTGCCACTGATGGCAAATGTTGAAAAATCGAAAGATCGAATCGATTTCGCAAACGATTCAAAACAGCATTTTTTTATTTCTATTAAAATCATATTTAAAATTTTGGGAGTGAGACCTAAATTGATATAAAACAAGCTACAAGTTACGGTTGGATTCCCGGTCTACATTATCTTAAAGTGCAAACGATTTTCAATTAGAGTGATTTCCTATCAACGTTTAATTTCTACAAATATTAATTGGCTTCAGTTGTTTTGACACTTTTTCAAAGGAAAAGTATGTTAACTAATTTTAAATTTGTATGGGTCTCTTTAGAATCTGTGGTTTGAAATATTTACAGACCTTAATTTAAAAAACATTATAAAAATATACGTTTAATGATATTCAAGATACAATTTTCGCACCAATATTCATAACACGGTCTTGTGTATATAGTATGTGTGAGCATTTTTGCGAATTGAGAATCAGCAAAGTGATAAAAAGCGTCATGGCCGCAGATGCTGCGTTATACTACACCTGAAGCAATCCACAAACCAGTTTGCCAAAACATACAAATTTCCGCTTAACTTTAAAAAACAGTCCGGCAATATTGAGAGTGAGCATAAAAAGAGATATCTAAAGGTGCTTTAGCTGAACGAAATCATATGCATATGACAAGTAAGAAACATCCCTGGCGTCAGCAAAAATAATCGTAAACGACCTTCAGAAATTAAAAAAAAAACCGAATGTATTTCAGCACCGCATTCGCATTTCAAGAGATGACGATGTTCATTCGGTTTAGCATTGTGTCCGCTGGTTGTGTGGCTGAAGTTCAAGCTGAAGCCAGTGTGCGGTTGTGCTGTAGTCGACAAACGGACCTCCTGTGCATACTTGCGGATGGTTCTGTATCTGCAGCCATAATACCGTAATGTACGTAAACACGTTCGAGCAATGTGAATTCAATTACATTAAACCGGTTTGGATCGCATTTGCTTAGCCATTGCGGCTGCCAGTGTCATGTTCCAAAGCTTCAGCGAACGCATCTGACAGATAGGTACAATACAATAGATAGAAACGTGTTAGAACATGCACACATTCGCAATTTATTCATTAGAATTGTATTTCAACTCTTTGTCGGCAGGCAAACTATTAAGATTTCCGCACATTTGTATGTATGTACATACTTGTATGTATACATAACAATAGAGTAAAGCAAAGCAGTGTTGCCAGATAAGGTGGACCAAATTCATATGATTTTATGGAAAGCTAGATATGTACCTACTTATTATTTCTCCGAAATTTCGATGATAACGTTGGCCGATACTGCGTTGGTTAAGAGAATATTGGGGATGGTTTGGTGTTAAATAGGAGTGCTGAATCCGTCGTTTTTTTGGATCAGTTCCAGGCTTTTTAAACAAATGCATTTTAAAGTGAAACGTTGTAATATATTCTGCATTTGCTGTGGGAGCTAGGTAGCGATGATTACATTGACAATGGATGGAAATAGAGGATGAAATAGGGGAAATCGATGAATACCCAAAATTAACCAGTCTCTGCGATCTGGCATCAGTGGCTGAAAATACCGCTTTTACTGTGTGAAATATAAAAAGGGCAAGGGTATAATAATCCCATTAGTTATGACTTAGGAAACTTAGGAGCTGTTACTCATGACTTTGAAATCAGCTGTTTTTGTGTTGATAGTTGAATTATTTTTCGAAAGTGCAGAACAAAATTCTTTCATTTAATTGAAATGCTGTCTAAACTAAAGTTGTGCGCAATGTTCTTGAGCTTTCTCAAGATGTATAAAATATATTAAACACGACAACAGCAGCTAATTCGCTATTTGAATGTAGCAAAATTATAAGCTGCTCGTCGTCCATATTCACATGTTTTGACATTTTGTTTACGAATGAAAGTAAGGTTGCCATTGCGGTCCACTCAATTGAAAACGCAAGAAATATATTTGGTTTTGTGATGGAAATATGACTTTATGGAATTGGCGAAAAATTACTTTAAATTTTAAAAGTTATTTGGTCTGATACAGCGTTATTTTTCACGTTTTATATCAAAGTTTACAATCGAAATTACTTCAAGTCTGAAAAATATTGCACTGGCAATGCTGCTTCTGTAGAGCAATCCGCTCACGCTCTCTTTTGACTTAACGACTTAACTTAGAAACCTGAAACCTGCTGTTCTCTAAGGGCCAGTTTCTCAGTGGATGTTTAAATCTAATTTGCGAATTGAGTTTAAATCTAGTTTAACTTTTCTTGAGTTTCACAGTGCATTTATTTAAATACGGAATAATGAATGGCAACTTCGAATATTTGACAATTGAACACAGCACAATTTGCCAAAAACATATGTTCAATTGTTCAATTATGGAGGCAGCGCGAGCTAAAATTTTTCGTCGGCCGAAAGAAGTGAATTATTGGATATTCTTCAAAGAATCCACAGTTTATATTATTTATAATACTACGGGATCATTTATATGTGCTACACCATGCAGTTGTATGTTTAATTTGGCCGCTTATAAATTGCAATATTGTCGACGCAGCTTGCCTGCACATCCGAAATCAGCTGTTTATTTGTTTTCGATTGCAACTCTGTGCCGTACTTAAATGCCCACAACCGGGCATTTAAATTGTATTTAACTTCCCACTGTGAAACTGAAATTCCCTATTTAAACTGCAATCAGAGTTTAAACATCCACTGTGAAACTGGCCCTAAGTTTTCTATGTTAAGTTATTTCATGAGTAACAGCATGTACAGAGTTTCCGTATGGCAGGTTGGCTTAAGTTAAGTTAAGTTATTCCTAAATCATAACTAATGGGACTATAAGGATGGGGAAAGGGAGGAGCAATCGCAAAAGTGTTGCCATGCCAACAGATTGGAATTTCCTTTTGGCTGTGGGTGTGTTACGGAACATCTGGTATCAATCAATTCATGGTGATTTTGCTGCATGTATTGAGTGCTTTTACCGCAGTGGAGTCCGCCGAGGCGTTACGTTACGGCGTAGTCACAGATACGCCTAAATTGCCAACTCCCAGTGGGGGTGTATCGCCGCTATAGGACAAACAGCCACACCCGCGGTGGAGCTTCTCATAGTCGTAATTCAATTTTATATGAATTCAGCATTTGAACTGCTCTCCGCTCCTGGCATGCGTTCATCTCTCAGCGAATGCGCGACTGCTGCTTGAGCGGCATTTCCTTCCGGTCTGGCGCCCCCTAACGCGGCGCAATGTTCACATTAGCACATTCCATTAATGTATTACTGCTTTGATTATTTATACTGCTATGCAGAACAATTTTTGTGTTCCGAAACTTGCAATAATTTGGTGCGCAATAATTTCAAAAGCCATAAAAATGAAACAAAAGGCAGGAGCATAATTTTCATTATTTATGGGAGTCTTTATGGCCATGGGAGTCCATTCTGCCTTTAAAACAGCAATTTCTCAATCACCAAGCGGTGTAAATATAATAGACATTAGCTGTTGGCAAGCGGATGTTAATGTTACACTATCCGCCATGAATGTACCTATTGAAAATAAAAATATATCCTTGAAAATATTCTACTTTGATTAAGCTCGATTGCGTGATCCACTATTTATCTTCTATATTTACATATGTATGCTTTTGGACGGATTCGGACCTCTCATTAAACCGATTGAAAAAATTCCTAAAATTTCTAAAAAAAAATAAAACTGGAAGAAGGTTCAGACAGGAGACTCTGTGTATCAAATATCTCCTCCTTCGGCCACGGATGGACAGACGTACAGCCGGAAATCAAGACAGAAAGTAACTCCGATCAAAAAATAATGCTCAAAAATTAACTCCATCATACTAGTGGTAACAAACAATTTGAAACTAGTACATTTAATTTCGCTTCAAACGAGATGTAATTTTATAAATCCGCTAATATTTGGCTGCAGTATACTGGTTGCAGTATTCGTTCGATATATGTATCTATACATATGCATTGAGCATGCCATAGCTTCATTAAAAAATCTCAGCAGTAGCCCTTCATAGCCCTATGGAACTCTCACAACCTTAGTGAATTGTTTGTGGCAATGAAATTGGTGGACGAAGGAGATCTTCATATAATCTGCTGTTCTGCAACACGATTTCGTTCGGCTACAGAATTAGAACGGAGATGGTTCTTCAGAGCTGTTATGCAGTTTTTAACAAAGTTTGCATTTTCGATTTATCAATGTATTCCATTTCATTTCCAGGCGGAGCAGCTTTTTAACTTTTAGTGGGATTTCAATTCCGTTACCGAAACGGATTTCAGAACAGGAGCGAATAATTTCATTGTGGCTGATATTGCGTAATTGTGACGCAAAGTATTTACGCGCTTTAACACTCACATCGACACATATACAAGGGACAGAAGTGGGAGGAAGTACAATCTGATGAGTAACGGTTCCAGCGGCGCCATATGAGCAGGCATTGGAATCGAATACGCAGGCTATACACAATGAAGCAGTGGAAGAGGAAAGCGAACAAGAGAAAATCCCAATATCTGCACTAAAATGTGTTCAATGCATACACACACACCCATTCGCACAGTCCCTGAATATAAATGCGTGTTTATGTGAAGTCGGTCTGTCTGTCTGTTCGTTTGGCTGGGTTATTTGATGGCTCGCTTGGAAGATGGCAGAAAAATTATCATACATAAACGCGGCGATGAATAATAATAATAATTCGCCGTCTTTCCATTACGAAATGGGCCAGAGAGTCCGACAATCCGGTTCGCGCGATATTCGTAGCCGTAAACATTTACGACATGTAACTACGTATTTCCAGCGATGTCTGTAAGTACAGCCCCAAAAACAGATATTCGCGATTATGCTAAAAAAAAGCGGAGGTGCGGACCGCGTAGATACCATGCGAAAAGAGAAGCAAACAAAAACCACTTGCCAAATTACACAAGCAAACACACGGACGGACGCTCGCCAAAGTTGGCGGGGTACAGTGAGTTACTGTCCTGGTTATTCGCCTTTTACAAAAAAGAACTCAACTTAAAAAGTAATTGATGAATAATAGCTGCATTTCTGACGTGGTTTGCAACCTTGTAGCTATGGTTTTCCAAGCATCTGGCCAGTTTTAAATATTTTTTTAAATTAAAATATGCAAAACGTATGCTTTTATAAATCCAAGCGTTGTATGTCAGAAGAAAGGTACCACGGTTTTTCAAAAATTAAAAGGCGGTACAGTAGTTAAATGTAGGTGTGCTCGGTGTCTAATGTGAGGGGTGGCAGATTCAACGCATAAAAAGGCAAACTTACTTACGGAATACCTTGCACAACTTTCGATATAAGGGGAACATTTATAAAACCAGAAATTTTTACAGAATCTCTTGGGCTAGCATATTCAAGCTTTTGAATCACACTTAGTATTTGAAATAAATATTATATTTGTAAATGCTCATATTACTGACTGAACTCAGTATCTAATCGATTAATTTTGTTGCTGGGCGCGCCCATGATGTACCTCATCTACTTAATAAATAATATTATATTAAAAGCTTGGGGCGCTCATGTGTTAAAAATTTTTCAACCAATTGATACAATATTTAATTTAATTTTTGTAAATAGATTCTAGTAATGAATTATAAGTGTGAATATAGATTTTGAGCGCCCAAGCTTTTATTAATAGTAAGATACAGGTGACTTGGAAACAATTTATTTTCTAATTTTTAGTACATTAAATGAATTAAAGCTTATTTTTAAAAAGTTTTTTTGATATAATATTATTTTCTACTTTTTAGTCTCCCATAAATTAAATTTTAGAGCTCTGAAATTTTTCGCAAAAAGAATTTAAAATTTTCAGAGCAATCGCAGTACACAATATTTTATTGGTATTTATAAAAAGGTACTGAAATTAGGTGATATGGTACTGCGATAATTTTCAAACTTAAATACATAGTACTGAATTTTGCATGCCTGAGCATACCTTGCAGGCTCAGCAGTGGTAAATAATACGTTATGTATTTGAATACTTAAGCTATAAGGCAAAATCACAACTCACAACTCACAATCATCAACGATCCCGTTTCGCACCGATAGACATGAATGTCATCGTCAGACTCAGGGCCAACTTCTGCTTTTGGACGATATCTCTTCTTGGCAGCTCGCACAGTTCTGTCCACTTTTGCTACTGCCGCTCCTTATATACAGCCGTGCTTCTTCTTCCCTGTCTATGCTCTGATTGGCTGTAGCTGAATTTAATCCAATTTAATTTAATAGGAGTACTTTTCCTTGCCCGTCTGCCTTTTTCTTGGTTTCCGTTGTTTTCGGTTAAATAGCAGAGCTTCTCTTTGCCCGTCTGTCCTCGGAACATGAGTTGATGTATTTGATGTGATTTAATATTATATCTAGTATACAATATTGGCTGTGATGCCTATATATTGGTAGGGGGCTAAATCAGGAGTAAATCTAGGTCATTACACATTTCGTATTGTATAAATACGGGAACATTATATAAAATGCGATTAAACAGCTCCTGGCCCGTCTGTTCCTACGTGCTTCTTCTTCTGTCTGTGATCTGATTGGCTATTGCAGTTTCGCAAATAACTTTGTTTAAATTAAAAATTTTAATATTTTGATTCATGTATTGTCAGCGTGTTTACGCATGTATGCAAAGTTTTAGATCTATAAGTAGTCGGGAAGTGGGTGAATAATTTATTACTAGATTTGACTACAAACTGACAAAGAAACCTGAAAGCAAGTTAATATAAAGCTTATATTATAATAAAAAGAAAATAATTGTTTTTAAATAAAGCGTTTTTTCTATGAACAATTATGAACTCTGTGCAAGTGGATTTGTCAATTGACTCGTATTTATAAAAGCGACAACAAAAGGTTAAAGCAATTAATGCCGTAGCAAAATGCTAAGTAATGAGGAAACTGAACGGCCTCACGTGCACAATTAGCTGGGCACACCTTAGCCCGATCACCGCAGTGTTTTGGAATTGGGCTAATTAAAACAGGAATACAACAACAAAGTAAAGCGGCGAGGGGAATTGATGGGGATGCGAATTAATGTGTGGTTGAAAAATTGCACAAAAGCATCAATTTCAACAGGCAACAAGCATTACCAAAGAGGGTAATAGCAACGAACGGGGTTAACAAGGATAACAGTGGCTGGAAGCGTCGCGCGAGAATAACAACGAAAAAAGTGGGAAGGCAAAATAAAGGCCGCCTGCCTTTTATTTTATAAATTTCAAATATTTACGTTTATTACGAGCAATAACCCAATAACACAATTTCAGGGCTACTCACGTACAGCCGCTTTCAGAGCGGTGCTTCGGTGCTTCGTTCTGGCTCAAGGGCGTATACCCATACACTGAGCTAAAAAACGCGTTGTAAAAATAAATATTTTCATAAATATAATTCATTGGTGAACTGTAAAATGTTTGTTGAAAGATCTTCCTCCTTTACTATTGCTTTTATTGACTTTTTTCATTATTCTTTATAATGCGTACGACAATTCCCGCATATGGGCGAACAGGTACCTCTGCAGTTAACTAACATATTTCGTATTCAACGTTTGTATTTATGTTTACTAATTTGCCCCAACTTTTATTCCTGTTTTTATTTGAATGGAAAATCGTTCTCATTTAATATCACTAATTTTTTTCCCTCAGAGTATTGGTGAAATCGGGGAATATTTTAACAAAATGCTTGGCCCTCTTAGAAATCCCCTTTCGAAATGTACCACAATGGCAGTGGCGATTTCTCGCTCCTTTTAGGATTCCTGCTGTCGTATGGGCGATTTGTTTCAAGCAGTATTCGCCTTTTTGCGTTCATTTTCCGAACTGAGGTAAAGTGGGATTATGTAGATTTACAACAAAAAAAGCAACATCAAAAGTAAAAGTAAAAAAGAATTAATGGCAGAATGAATGGATGCGCATAAATCAAGGAGCACGCTGAGGGGTAAAGGGCGCGCAGTTGTATTGCGAGAAAAGGGTTAGGGCGTGAGTCCCCACTGCTCGGTGCTTGTAGCGGCAGCTGAACTCAATTTCATTACAACAGACAGCAGAAATTAGGTGAATTTTTCCTCATTTATTGCTTGCTCCGTCCAACGCTTGCGCGGGATTAATTATTGTTCTTAGTTCGCAACCGGTAAATCTGTGGAGTACAGAAAGGGCATCAGAAACAACTGGCGCATTTTGCGGGTCACTTTGTTCCTGCATTGTGGCGGGGAAAATTCACTTTTAACGAGTTTTTATTTAGCGGGATGGTCGCAACGAATTGCCCAATGCCGTAAGTGAGCCCTTTAATGCGCTCTGCTACCTTATTAGCGAGCAATTATAAATGCATTCACTTTAGCCAGGACTTTTAAAAATTCAAAATAATTTCAGGGCCCTGCGATACATTGCCACTTTTTTTTATTGTGTACACATACTTCGGCAAATGCTGATGTAAGGACTAACACCGCAACAACAATTTATAATTGCGGCAATTTGTTTCTAAGCTTAATGCTCAATAGGACACAGAACACTGTTATCGTAATGTTAGATATGTCCAGTGATGAAATTAATTTTATATTAAAAAGCTATGCTATCTAGTAAAAGAGCAATATATAACCAACTTCGATTTTCAAGAGGCTCAAGCGTATTTTGAAACGTGCACTGCATGATATGTATATTTAGTTCACATGCTGGAGGTCATTACATATAAAAACAAGTAAGGAAGCATCAGTCAGGTTAGCCCGACAGAATAGTACCCTACATCTAATAAGGCGTGGGACGGTGGGTCCACTGAAAAAAATTAAATTGTGGATGTATCAAATTTACCACCTACATAGTGCACCCATTTTTGAAAATTTAAAGGTAGTCGTAACTGAAATTAAGTGATCAAATATTGACTCTCTGGGGTATATATTATGGAAGTTATGAGGATTTCCCGTTTACCGCCAATATATTGGGCGGACCACGCCCATTTTTTCGTATGACTTAGATGGGCCACCATCTTTAAATTTCCTTAAATGAATAATTCGACAAATTATAGCCATTTTATCAAAAAACTATACTGTCTATACCTAGGACGGCTCAAATGCTTTACAATTTGCACACAAAGTTATTATACCCTATTACCATAGGTGTAGGGTATAGAAACCGAAAAATTTATTTATGGAAAGAAAAATTCGATGACAATACTATATCAAGAAATTGTCCATTGAAGTGGACTCCAAGATCGTATCATTTAATGCCACTGAACTATTATCATTGGTGATATGCTTATGCTGATGAACCAGCAATAGCGGTAGCTTTTTAAACCAGTATAACTCATGTTATTGTCGAAGTAAAAAGTAGTACAAAATTTGCCGGATCGAATGTGGTTCTTAAGAAGTTAATTTAAACAAATTCGTTAGACTCTAAAAAATGACTTTATATGATAAGATTACGCTTCGTTTTCGTTCTGAACATAATTTTCAGGCTACCAGCAACCAATTGTTACATCTGGTGAAAAAGAGACACTTAGATACAATATTTTATAATATTTCCATTTACTGTTTATCGTGTGCTTTCCTCAATGCATTAAATTCGTTTTGCCCAATACCTGGCATTTATTCACGTCTTACTAACAGCGTTTTTCCTGCACTTCCCCCCATTTTCATTTATATTAAAAAAATTTTTTTTTAAATTTTTCCCATTGCATGTACTGCGCTGTCCCTCCTTCAATTGCGTCGAACAGCAACAAGTCAGCTTCCATCGCAACTGAACACCCCACCGATACTATATGTGCCGGACCGCAATTGGCGAATATCCGAGACGGAGCAAGTTGGTCAAAAGATTGCACGCATCCGTGCCGAGGACGTGGAGAATGACGACCTGGAGTTCGGGCTGGAGCCGCACTTCCACTCCAACTATGCTAATCCGATTGGCGACGATGGTGTCGGTTCCAGCAGTGATAAATTGCCCTTTCGCATAGATCCTGTGACCGGAGATGTTTACCTAAACGAGAGCTTGGCTGGGCGGGTAAGTTTTTGCCACCAACTGCAACATAGATGCAACGCAACATAATACGTGTAGTGTGTGACGCTTGTGTTTATTAGTGATGAGCAGTATCGGTCCCAAGTGCCAGTTGTACTCGCTATTCATGTTTCAAAGTTCAGGAATCCCCCAGTGATATATACCTACTAAGGACGGGCTTACAAATATTTGAAATTTTTCATAGTCCGCTATAGCACATTTGATAGTCAATTATTAAATAAGATATTTGAGATATAAGGAGCTTCTGATCATTTCTATATAGTTATGTCTTTACCTAGAACGCCTCCTTTAATGCGTTGCAATTTTCGGACAAAGTCTTTATAACGTATTAACATAGGTGTAGAGGGTATAAAAATAAACATAAATATCTTTGTCATTTGTTAAATTCGTAGTTCGTTTCTCTTGATACATACTGAATTGGAGGCCATGTAAACATGTTTCCAAGCAAATGTATACGTTGTACGTAGCATCAAATGTATTCTGAACTCGTGTATAGGGTAACCTAGATAGATGGAAGTGATAATTGCTTCACAAAATACGGATATAAAAAGTGGAGACGAAATTATAAAAACTTTTTCGTTTAGTTTGAATTCTTATTACAATGAAAATCCGGGTTTTCGACAAATTAATGTTGTCGTTTTTTCGTTCCTTATCTGCTCCGAATTCCAAATTAATATAATTCTTTTCCTTAATATTTCGAAACACTTTTTCAGTTCTCTGTTTTTGACTGAGTTTAAGATTTTAGTCAATTTAGTCAATTTAAATGGCAACTAGAGCTCGAATCCAAATGATATTTCTATATATTATATTCGGTTGTTATAACTCCAGGTAATGATTCCCTTCGCTTGTTTGTAATTAGCCGAATATCGAAATAGAGTATGTACTTTTAAACTAATATAAAACATTTATCTTTTACGAAGGTATAGTAGTTGAGCATACTTTAAAAGGATCCCAGAAATCAATATTGAGATACATAAATTAATAATAATAAACCTTGCTTGAACTATGAAAATATAGAATTTGGTGGTTAAGATGGTTTTTACCCGGATGAAAAATTGAATTATTTTCACGGCTAAATACATGGTGGTGAAGGCTAAATAGGTTCGGTTCTTAGTTACAAAGAACTTTGGCACTTCGAACATAAACACGTGGAGTTACCCTGTACAGAAAGTTAAAAAACGTAGGAGCTGCTTTGCATTGTATGTAGTGGCTAAGTCTGATCCTGCACCGCACCAACACCACAACATATTCGCCATTATTTCCAAAAATCTTCCACATTCATTCCCTCATAATTCTCCGTGTCCGTAAAATATTTCCTCAGCTAATTCCGGTGCTTTATGTGCACAAATAATCACCGGAGGTGCGAGCCAGCATTCAGATGCAACGGCACAAGTGGCTGCTGGCCAGTGGTCGCTTAAATTCGAGCTCATTTTATGCATATATCTACTCACATGCAAAACATACAGAGCATGAGCAAATGTGTGCTTGTGTGTCGGGTTCATTGACCGGAGATTTAATGCATATAAGGGCCTTTCGAATATTCGGCTTCGCTTTCCCTCAAAATCGGCCAATTTAAAATTCAATCTTCGCCTTCGGCTAAGGACAAAATTTCAGCTGAAGAATGAAATATTTTTCAATAATTATACCCAACACCTATGGTAATAGGGTATAATAACTTTGTGCGAAAATTGCAACGCATTCAAGGAGCCTTCCTAGGTATAGACATAAGTATATAGAAATGATCAGAAACACTTTCTCTTTTGATTTCCGGTTGTCCGTCTGTCCGTCTGTCTGTCTGTCTGTCCGTCTGTCTGTCTGTCCGTCTGTCTGCGTGTTCAAAAAAAAAAAGAAAGAAGGAGTTGCCTGATTTGAACCAAATTTGGTACACTGTCGTAGTGAACCTCGGGCTAGGTTTATTAATTAGTCAAATCGGTTGAAGGACACGCCTACTATGGGCCCGTAAGTCCCACTACCTCGGAATTGTTTCAGTAAAATAGCTTTAATTTGTTTAATTACTTATTTAATACAATGATTTTTGGTATTTAAGGTGAGGTGTGGATCCTCAAGGATATACCAAAAAATGGGCGTGGTCCGCCTACTATATAGGCGGTAAATTTTTTATGATAAAATGGCTCTCAATGAACTATTAACTAGTAATAACTCCCGATTATCGGGTGTGCCCTATGACATAGCTAAATAAAATTTAAAGAAAAATGTACTTAATATTGTTGCCAAAGTTTTCCAAATCTATTCAGCAGGCTTTATCTCGAAAGGAAATAACCCAAATACAAATCTTTCGAAATTAAAAACTCTAATATTTTAGAACATTTTCAAAAAATCTTCGAGAATTTATGCCTGAAAATTCATGGTGAAACTTTCAAAATGGTGTATTATTCAATATTGTGCAATTTTTAAACCGTCTAGAAAAGCCCATTCTTAGAATAATAGCATGTCTGTCAAATAATAGACCTCGAAATCTTTAAAATGATATATAATTTATCATGCAACTCTCTCTAGATCGTCTGAACTAAGCGCCGGTCTTCAAATAAATAATAGATGTAGCATTCTTTAATGTTTGTTATAAATGCAGTGCAAGCACAACTGTGGCTCTTCAGCGATTAGTGGGAAAGGAGAGAGTGTGTGATTTTTCTATTCCCTTGTCTCCATCTTCCCGCTAGCACGCAGATTTTTATGTTCAATGCAATAATGCTTTGCTCAATAGGAAATATGGGCATTCTTTAAACGCAATTATTTCGGAAATGAGTTGACCAATCTTTGATCTGATATTTTTGTGCAAATATACTCATCGAAATCTTTAAAATGATATATAATTTATCATGCAACTCTCTCTAGATCGTCTGAACTAAGCGCCGGTCTTTAAATAAATAGTAGATGAATTTATATAAATGAAATTTCGTTCTTAACTTCAGATATATCGGCCCTACATGCCATACATTTCTATTGTAGACCTTCCAGATTGTCAATATTTTCTACATACACACAGTGTTTCGAGTAGAACAAGCTAGGTGGACAAAAGTCATTCTCTCAAATACCAAAAACAACAACACAATTTTGTAAACAAATGTCTAGATAGGGGAAAATAATAAATTTTAGTTACAAAATAACGGTGAGTTTTGAGTAATGAGGTTTCAAAGAGAGAAGTTGTATACAACTGTTAAGTACTTTTGAAATTTGAGTTGAGGACGTGTAAATTAAATTCGTGTAAAATCGTAAAGCGCTTATATTATTTAAGAAGTGCAAATGAATTTCAAAGTTGAAGATCAGAGCATTTTTATTATAGCAAGAATTCCGAATAAATACGTGTTGTTGTTATAGTAAATTGCTTTGAAAAATGTAGTACTTTTGCTATAGAAAAAAGCTTTTTTTTCTTTTTTGGAGCGAGACTTTCGTGTGCCTCATGTATCTCGGCTGAATTTTTGTTTTATACCAGGTATGAATGTGTACTTATTATCCTAAAAATATTAGGCTTTTCAAATGTGTTTAACTATTTTTTTTTTGGTTTTTGAAAATTTACTTATTTTTTCAGAAACAGGAAGTCAGGAATTCATATAACTTAGATATTACTTTAGGTTCTTCTGAATATAATTCTGATACAAATATTTCATTTTATTAAAACTAAAGAGATATATTTGATATAAATATTTTATTAAATAGGACAGGTTTTAATTATTTTGTAAATAATTTCATGTACCGCATTTTGTTTTCGTATTGAAATTGAGTTTTATTATCTTCTATTATATAAAAAAAAAGTGGTGAAGCTCTTTAGCCGTCTCACTGGATAACCGCTAGGCCGGTTTTCAAGATTCTTTTTTTGTTTTGTTCGAATTGCTGTATTTTAGGTTTATGCAGAAAAAAAATTCCGGAAAATCTGACGGGAGTCAGAAAATCTGATAAATAGATTTATTCACATTTTACGATAGGTGGCGGTATTGGAGCGATCGCCGCTTGATTCAATACTTGTCGTATGTCGACTTTTTCACTTTTTGCAGTTTTAAGTTTAAAGTACTCCCATTTTTTTTGGCACGGTAGATTTGTCTGAAAATCGAGTATTTGGTAGAGTGAAACCTTGTTATTAATACTGTTTATTCCAAAAGATCGACTTTTCGATATTTAGGAAGATATAGCCAAATGCCATCCTTAACTCAAAATGTGAAAAAATTGACATACGACAAGTATTGAATCAAGCGGCGCGATGACAATTGTGTGCCAACATTGCATCGCGCTTAAATTCAAAGGCGAAGCTCACGTCCTTTGCTGTTCGAGTGGCAGAATGAAATTGGTTCCCTTAGATGCAGCTCCGGAGCCATTGAAACCGTTGTTTGAATCGGATGATTTTCTCAAGAACATTCGACAAATGTTTTATTCAAGAAACTGGTTTCATGCCGGTTTGCAAGGTAAAAGAAAAAAGCATTAACACATCATGCCAACACAACTGTTTTAAAAATGGCACGGGATTCTACACTGCACGATTCGGGTTTACATATTCAAGGTAAAATTTACCATCGTATAGGCGCATTATTGCCAGTAAACAAAGACGCACACCTATATCTGCAGGTGTACTATATTTCGTCGGGAGATGATCAAGTCGATAGGCGGTACAGAGTCAAACAGGAGTGACAAAAAACGTCTTTCGAAAATTGCAACAATTCTTGATTGCAAACAACGTTCCGATTAAGATGTTTAAAACGAGGATGGAGAAAATGAAGGCGATTCCAGATTTGTCTTCAAACCTGATGGCGCTTCAGCCAGAGAACACTCACGACGATACAATGTTTCATCTTCTGCAGACATTTGTGCATTGGTTGTTGGAGATCAAGCACACAGACATTGTCCTTCAGCGAAGAACCGTTGGACCGTTGCAAAGAATATCCGAAACGCATAGATCATATGAGAGATTGTCAGAACACAGATGGTGCATTGAATCCAAAATCACCATGCATGGTTGATGGAAAATGCACAAAACTACCCATGGTCCTATGGTTATTAGTAGCTGAAACAGTAACGGGGTCAGATGGATATTCAGTTTATCGACGACGTTCAAAGGACAATAATGGCAGGACAATCTTAGTGAAAGTAACATTTCATCGTCACGAGTCGAGAGATTGAGATCGGAAACGAGTTCGTTGTTAAAAATTTTTGCAAAGTGAGATGGCTGTGTTTGAAGTTTTTTGAGATTTTAAAAATTACAAATTTAAATGTGTTTAGGGCCGCACATAAAAGATTGGCGGGCCACAGGTTGAGTATCGTTACTTCAGACAAACATTGTCAGTGATTCCTCGTGGGACTGCTGCAGATGAGCTCAATGTTGCGGGCAAAACGGAGTTATGCCGGGTCGAGCTAGTCTTTTATAAAAGAAGTTATTCAAATAAATAAAATTATATTAAATAATATTTTATATTCTTGCTTTGTGCAAATTGTTATTGAGAAAGAACAACGTTACGACGTTGTATTAATTTATTAATTAATTTTATGAAAGGTTTTAAATTTGTATTTATATTGGATGGGCGAATACATGAGCTTTATTTTTCCGTCTACACAGCTAAAAGCACATACATATATCGCAAGTTTATATTATTTTGAAGAGTGTAATCAATGCAAAGTATTTTACATATTTGAAACTGATAAAAACATGAAATAAAGAATTGGAGGCTTTATAACTTTTGTCATAGAAAATATTTCTTCACGTTTCATATAGCTTTGGAAAGTTGCCTTTGTCCTCTATAAAAAAAACTTTTTCATATTAATACCTCTTCAATTTAAAAAGTTATAGGCTCTTATATGAAAAAAGTCCATCAATAACTTTAATGCTTCATAACTTGGAAACCGTTACTTAGAACGATTTTATTTCCATTTCAATCCTGTCTCTGCATTTCCAGTATATAATAATTTTGTCCAGCTAGCTTGTTCTACTCGAAACACTGTATATACAGTCTTATTAGGAATATCGGTTATTTGGTGTGGTGATGCTTCCTTACTTGTTTTTATACAACTCAGTTGATGAAAATATCCCTTCCTTATCCAATGTTTATCTAAAACTCTGTTAACTGCAGCCGCGGCGCTTAACATAAATTCAGCGCTTTGCAAATACATAGACTTATCCCTGTGATATTCGTGTTCGGCTTAAAAAAATATTCGGCTGTGATTTGCTCCCAAAATCCGGTATTTGGCTTCGGGTTCGGTTAAAAATCGATATTCGGTCGCTTAGTTGCATGCGTACGCTCTGGGATGCCATTAGCCCCGGTCACATGTACCAGGAGCGTATTCCAAACTTTCCACAAAGTGGTATTTTATATCAAGACAAGGGCAAAGAATCTTGTCGTAAATAACAATTCAAAAGCAGTTAAGGATTTTGCCCTGATTAATCTAAAATATGTATGTACCTACGTATGTATATGAAAAATTACCTAAATTGAAAAACGTATGGAGAATCTCACCAATCAACAAAATCATAACACCCCGGCATTCTGAATGCAATTTTGAAAAAAATCTATCGATCAACGTAAAGAAAAACATTAATTTCATTTAAATCATAATGTAATAAAAGATCTGTGCTCATCGGTAAGACTATTCCAAGTTGTCAAAAATATTAAATTTATTTTCCCATACACTATGATTGGAATGATGGTTTACTTACTTATGTATATGGCATCACAACCTGTTGCAGGTCTCCGCCTCACAGCGCCCGTCCTTTGATCGCGTCGTTTCCAGTCCCTGGTTCTAAGCTTAGCTAAGGCATCTTCCACTCGGTCCCTCCAGCAGAGATACAGTCTCCCTGTTCTGCGCCGGCCCTCAACCCTTGCATTGACGTCCCTGACCAAGCCGAGCCGCTGTATGTGGACCATGTCAGGATACAACATACATATATAACTCGTGGCTCGTTGTAATACGATAGTCGTGGCATCATGCGCCATGCGAGTTATTTCTCACTCGATCACCCCGAGCTGCTTCATTAGCTTGTGACAGTGCCCTTGCTTCAGCGCCATTGAGAAATACGCTCTTGATCGGTTGATCTCAAAGCAGATGTTGTTGGTGTTGTTGATGTCAGTGTCAAAGTAGACAAACTCCTTGACTACGTCGAAGGTTTAGCGGCCAGCAGGTGGACAAGACGCCGACACTATTTGCTTGATGACAGTTTATATTCCATTTTACCGGAGTTGACTGCCAGACAAATTCTGATTGACTTCTTTTCGATACTATAGTAACATTGCGCCCGACAATGTCGATATTATCGGCGTACGCAAGCAGTATGACACTCTTATAGAAAACTATGTCAGTCAGATGCACTCTAGCATTTCGAAGTATCTTCTTGATCGGGATGTTGTAAAAGTTACACAATTGTGCGCCACCTTGTCTAAAGCCGCCGGTCAGTATCAATCGGAGTGGAGAGGTCTTGCCAACTTTGACGGAGTAACTCGTGCTTCTCAACGTCATCCTCCACAACCGAACCAGCTTAGCAGGGTTATAGGAATCAGATATGACGGCATATAGAGGATCTCGTGTAGGACTTTCTAAAAGGCGAAAAGGTGGCGCGGGTCGATCTGTTTTTCATGGGAATTTGCTAAGATTTAGTGCAATGTGAATATCTAGTCAAAGCAATGATGCTTTATCCGAATGAAATACATAAATGCTTATATGTATGACTTCGGAATTTTCTATAAGACATTGCTCGACTATTTATCTCGAAATTGCTCAAAATAAATTACTTTGAACATTAGGGGTATTCCCTATCCGGTGCAATTGGTCCTGCAAAAGAGCAAAAGCAAAATTTTTTTCCACCTTTTGCATTAGCGGGGTTTAGACGATCCTACATGTCATCCAACATGGCTTGACGGCAGAAATAACTGTACACGTGCCACTGCGTATACACGGTCCCACATGTCGTACAACATCACTTTCTTCAAGTTGGCAAGCGAAACGCACGCATACAGCCAAAGCCTTTTTACCGACGGCAAATGAGACTTTTGAAAAAGAATGGGCGTTCTCAGCTCTCGTCGATAGCATTCGACTCAATTAGTTTTTTTAAAAGTGCTACGTACACTTTATTTTGTGCGTTTCTATTTTTATGAACTCCGCCATTAATTTTCCAAGTTTCAGAAAAATTATTTAATTTATCTCTTTTATGCATCTTTTGTGCATAGCATTCATTTTCATAGTGATGCAAAATGAAATGCTATAGCATTAAAATTTTAAAGCCATTTTTATTAATTTAATTTATACATCCTTAAGTTTTTCTAATTAACGTATATTTCAAAGTAAGAACCAACTGCAGGCTGCAGCTCAATGAAATTCTTACTGTCCGTGATCATGTTAACAGCACGGACAATTTCTCAAAGTGCCAAAATACACTAGGCTTGACCAACATGTGTTTACACAGGTTGGATGGTTTGACAAGCGAGCAGAAATATCAAAAAGTTTTGAAAACCATCCCACATGTGTGACAAGCGGTTGTTTCTTGCGTATACACGATCCAACATCGCGGCTTGTCCTACATGTTGAACGACATGTAGGACCGTCTAAACCCCGCTAATCACAATAACAAAACACACGGGTTTGCTTTTGCGTTAAAGTCACAATTTTCCTAGACCACAATTCATTGCGTTTAGTGGAAAATATTTGATGCAAAATATGAGCATAGTTGCCAGCTTGGAAAGTCGCACTTATTGGTGTTATAAATATTTACCCATGATTTCATTTGCTGAATTTTCAATTAAGGAGTCGCTTAATTGTTGTTTTTCGCTCTTTCGTGGCATTTTTTTGAACACTCAAATAAAACAGCTGTTTGACAAAAACATTTGCAGGGATTTCACAATCGGTCGTTCCCGATTATAAAAATGCCAAAGAAAAATTTTGCTTTTGCTTTTACATTCGCTCCGGATAAGGAATACCCCTATTATATTTTATTAGATTAGAATGTTGTTTTGTCTTCGATGGCAGAGTAAGTCTTAAGTTTCTTTAAATATTTCAAAGTGCGGTTGTTTCCTGTCCAGATCGCCTTCCATAATACAATATATTTTACACAATATTTATATTTTATTGTTACATGGACTAATTTGGATTTACTGTCAGAAAAAAGAAAACAGGTGTTTATTTCTGTATACAAATAAGAGATCATGGGCAGAGTTATATAGCAATTTTGATTTCGAAAAAAAACTCGTCAGTGTCTTTTTAATGCCATCATCATAATTTAAATAAATAAATGTGAATTTTTACAATTTCTGAAACTGAATTTTAGAATTTGATTATATATTTCATAAAGTTTATCTGTAATCCCATTTAGTATTTAAAAACCCTGAATTTCTAGATCATAACTAATAAACCAAACCACCTTTCCCATTGCAGGGCGGCGAGAACTTCTTCCTCTACATTACGGTATCCGACGGTCAATTAACGGCCAAGAATGAAATATTCGTTAACATACTGAACGAGAATGACCGTCACCGTCCGGGATCTCGGCAGCCGCCGTCGATATCGAGTGTCGTCCATAACATTTCGCAGTTCCTGCCCGGATTCGGTACGTTGCCAGGCGTGCAATCGATAAGAAATAAACAGCCCAATCACCGTCCGACGCAGAACCTGCCGCCAGGTTTCGGCATGAACCCGGCACTGTTCCCGCCAAATCGTGCTGGCGCGATGGGCGGGAGCGGCGCCAGCTATCCAGCCGTGCTGAACTTTAATCCAAACCAAGAATTGCCAAATTGGGCGACCAACAATCGTGACAGCAGCGCTGAGCAGCATGATAATGACATCGAGGCCGAGGACATCCAACTGACGTCGCCGACGACAAGTCGCACCAGGCTGACACCCATCCACGGCAGCAGCCGCAATGCCTCAATGTCGCATAAACGCAAAAATCCGATGGTGCGACCGTCATTAGGCCACAATGGTGTTGACGATGCTGACGATGACGCTGACGCCAATGACGCCGACGCTGCTCCTGCTCAGTTTGGAGGGGGTGCGGATGTTGGAATCACTCAAGATGACTCTTCCACACGACTGAATTCAACGGCCGCCTTCTCGATTAGAGCGACGATGATTCCGGTCATAATAACCGTTTGCGGGCTGTTTGTGGCAGCTGCCGGTATCTTCGGATTCTTGTATCGCAGGCGCTTGTGCGCCATTAGCAAAACGCTCAAGAAGAAATCCAAGGAGGAAATGGCCAAAAAGTCAAACCAGAGCAATTTGAGCAGCAATTTAACTGATGACAGCCGCAACTCCATGGTAATGCAACACTGGCACGGGCCAATGGCTTATGGTAATCGCTACGTTCCATGGGAGCGGGATCAGCAGCTGTTACAACACCCGGTGGTAAGCTCGCAAAGAGGAGTGAGAAAGCAAGCTTCCGAATGGCTGCTTAACATAGAAACTAATAAAATGCGACGAGGGTGAAACGACTTCAGTACAATTGAAGTATCGAGTACTGGGCCGTTATTTTGCCCATTTCTAAAAACCAATCTGATTAAAAGATAGGGAAGGCAAAGTTACCATTAGCGCTTTTAGTTGCTATCATGAACTTTTATCGCACATTTTTATCTCTCGCTTTGCATATATCATGCTAAACTTAATAAGTCTCCCTAGTTTTAGCTTTTGTTAAAAAAAAAAAAAAATATTTTTGTATCGTATCGTGTGGGATATCGTTAGAAAGAGCTACGTCCATGGATTTAAAAAATATTTTTACATAATTTTGTGTGATTTGGTTTCGAAGATATGGGTCAAAATGTCGAAAACTGTATGGGCAGACGGGCAATGAGAAGCGGTGCTGCTCACAGAAAACAACCAAAGCCAAGCAAAGGACAGTCGGGCAAGGTTAAATGATATTCGAACGGTAAAGAGGGTGTTTCTGGTACGGAAACCTCTGTACGATTGCCCGACTCGCACGTAACTGCTTCTCATAATAGATTACTCCGCAAAAACTTTTTTTCAGTGCACATATTAAAATATTGGTCTTTCTTTTTTTATATTATAAGCTTCATATTAACTTGCCTTCACGTTTCTATGTCAATTTGTAGTAAAATCTAGTAATAAATTTTTCACTCACTTCCCAACTACTTAGAGATCTGAAACTTTGCATACATGCGTAAACACCAAGACAATACATGAATCATAAAAATATTAAAATTTTTATTGTACTTTAACAAAGTTATTCGCGAAACTGCAATAGCCAATCAGAGCACAGACAGGTGAAGAAGCACGTAGGGACAGACGGGCCAGGAGCTGTTTAATCGCATTTTATATAATCGTGCCGTATTTATAGAATACGAAATGTGTAATGACCTTGATTTATACCTGATTTAGGCCCCTACATATAATATTATATATATAGATCATTAAATCACATCAAATACATCAACAAATATTCTTGGGACAGACGGGCAAGGAGCTGTTTAATCGCAATTTATGTATGTGTATACTTTTGCCGTATTTATAGAATACGAAACGTGTAATGACCTAGATTTACGCCTAATTTAGGCCCCTACCAATATATAGGCATCACAACCAATATTATATAGATATAACATTAAATCACATCAAATACATGACAGTCGGGCATGGAGGAGCGCTGCTATTCAACCGAAAACAACGAAAACCAAGAACAGACCAGACGGGCAAGGAAAAGTACTCCTATTAAATTAAATAGAATTAAATTGAGCAAGAGCCAAACAGGGAAGAAAAAGCACTGCTGTATATAAGCAGCACAGAAGCACGCTAAAAGCTTGGGCGCTCAAAACCTATATTCACACTTATCTTTCATTACTAGAATCTATTTGCAAAAAATAATTTAAATAAATATTGTATTAACTCGTTGACAAATTTTTAACACATTCAACTTAAAACAACTTTCAGTTAAACGGTTTTATTTTGGTTGTTTAAATTTAAAAGTTTAATTAATTCAATGTCCAAATTTGTCCCAAGTCCCAAGTGACATCTGGAAAGCTGACGCTTTTCATCAGCATTCTCCAACGTCGTGACATCGGTGTAGCCACCCTAGATTCCAATAAAGACGCACTTCGCGAAGTATCAACATGTCAAACATTAACGTTGTTGCAAATACTAGATGGCAGATCTGCGAGCTCCATTCCCTTCCACGTTGTTTCAAATACCAGAAGGCAGTGCTTCGGCTGCCATCCGCCCCGTGCAACATCAAACCTATTACAATATTTGCAACGGCGCACAGTGGCTCGTTTGGCCTAAAAAATTTCAAAAATTCCAAAAATCAATGTTTTTTAGAAAGATTTAGCGAAACTACTACTTATATCTATTGCATAGGGAATATATTGTAGTTTAAGAAAGTGGAAATTTCAACTTATTTGCATAAGTAGTTGGGTCTGTAGAGCTGATTAGAACTGATTTTTCAAACACAGCAAAAAACGAAATTTGGGAAAAAATTTCATGTTTGAGTTAAAAAAACTGTGAAACGGTTGTTCAAAAATTAGATTTTTAAAATGGGTTAAATATTTTCTTCAATTTTAACAAAGCCAAAATATAAAAAAAAACATTTTCGTGTTTTTTTTATAAATTGCATTTTTAATAACCTCCTTTTTACCATCGATTTTAAATTTTGCGTTGATTTAAAAAAAAAACTTTAAATTTCTTCAAAGTGTGCTTACCAGGAGACTAATTACGGATTTTTTCGGTTTTTTGTGCTAGAGCGATTTTTATCGAGAGGTCTACAGATCAGCCATGTCCGTCCGACTACATTTTACAACTATTGAACCTTAAATTTTGAGCTAGACACGACTTCAATTCATGTCGTTGTAGTTAGTAATTAAAATTTTTTCAACCAGCCTCCTGCCACGCCCACTTTTTAAAAATTACATTTTCCCGTTTTTTTTTTCATATGGAAATGGGAAAAAAACAATCTTATCCCTTAAATGCATATTGACGTAAAACTGCAACATACCACTAACACGGCTACCAAATCATTATTATGAGCGCAACGCATACTGTTGTAGAATTACTACTATCAGGACAATATTTTTTATCGAGTGGCAGCACTTTCGCGTCTGTCAAATGCCATCTTGACATTCATAAAGCATTGACTGTCGGAAATTTGTATGTTCTATTTTGATGTTGTAAATCTGCAACACTATGCAGTTAGTACAGACAGTATGCCCATATCTGTGATCCAAGCATTGTTTCAAAGAGTTCCATATGTAATTAATGTAAGTAAATGCATGATGTTGTATATCTGCAACATAAGGTTTTTTAATAAAATAGTATAAAAATAATATATTTTTTATTTCTTTCTATGTCTCCCTGCATTAGAATGTACCAGTCTACAAGATATATTTTTTTCAAGAGGTTAGAATAAATCATGCATTTAAGGGTTATTCAAATATGCAGGTAACCCAATTAACTAAAATGCTTCCATATTAATCTTAGACCACTTTCTTGTTTTTCTTCACAAAAGGCGATTTTTCGGTTTTTTTGCTACTGGAGCGTCACGAATATTTGTATTTTGTTATCCGCTCAAAAGTTGTGATATTTGAAACCTTTTCAGCCAAACGAGCCACTGTGCGGCGCATAGTGTAACGAGGTGGCCAAAATGGAAAAAATGAATGTTGTAATTTTAAAAATGTATTAATGCACATGAGTAGTTAATACATCAAACTAAAAGAATTCAAAAAAATTTCACAAAAAACCAAAAATTTAAGTACTAAATTAACCTTTGAAAAATGACTTTCCCAGAAAAGTATTTCTTTGCAAAAATTACCGTTATTTTTAACTTATTTAGAAATGCTGTAACTTTTTTACTTGTGAAGCGAATCTCATGCAGTTTTTTCCAATTACACTTATGTATTTCTATGTGGCAGCTCTGTTATTGGTTTTGTGTTTTGACAGTTGAAAAGTACCGTTTTTTGAAAAATGCAGAATACGCAAATCAAAACAAATCGAAAAGAGATTGAAAACTATTGATTGACTTTTAAAAAAAGCTCCGCAAAACACCTCTTTGATTTTTTAAACATAGTTCAATAATAGTATGTATGAAAGAAATCAGTTTACTCCAGCTGCTAATATCTGCTACTCCGTGTTTGACAATCTGTTTTCTAGTTAGCACCTGTGCTGAAATTCGGCGACCTTTTTCAAGTGGCGATTAAACAAAATAAGGAGACTACGTTACAAAATAGTGTGGAGAGTATATGCGGATCTTATATTTTAAAAATAATTTATCTAGGGAAACTATTTGTATAATTATACGCTCCTGGCATGAATATATAATTTTTTGCGGAAATAAATTTTTCAGGACCAGACCCTTTTGTCCTACCATGCCCATTTTTTTATGGTTAGTTGATATTGGTAACAACTACATTTACTTAAAATATGAGCAATATATCTTCATTCGTTTTCCAGATAATTAATTTTTTATAATCAGATTGTATGGGAGGTGTCACGTCCACTGGGTTTGGGAAAAATCTGATACGATTTTTGAAATCAGACGCCCCTAAAACAATTAAGTCTATAATTTCATAGTAATCCGATAATTCCTTCTAGTTTTGGCCGCGAGTTGTACTAAGTCGTTACACTGTGCGGCGCGCCGCGGCGTGGCGTGGTTCTGAAGTAACGTCCTCGTTCTCGTACCTGTCTTTCAGGATTAAAAGTACCTGACTTGCGAGCAATTGCGTGAACTCCTTCTGAGCAAAACAGTAAGGAGTTGCAATCACGGGCTGGAACCGAAAAGACTTCATCAAGTAGGTACGCTTCCAACTCCATAAAAATTTTAAATATATAGACAAGTTAATAATGCAATTTTTTAGAAGTGTATATGCTATTTGATTTTGGTGCTTTTGTTTTCTAAAATATCAGTTTCAACTCCCCGTTAAAATTTCGCTTCCAGCTGAATTTGATTAAGAGAAGCCAAAGGTCCCACATAAAACATGATTGTACTTCAATCAAATATCTGCGAACATATTGTCATTTGTCGTAGCAAGCGAAATGTGCGGCGGCAGCTCGAGGAACAGATGAGTTTCCTGGCCCAAACTGTACAAGTGCTGTTAAACTAAATTCGCCATTTTATTTTGTGTAGCATGAGCGAACATGTTCACTTTATGGCTTTCATCAGAAGTTTCGTGTCCTTGTCAGGTTAACATTAATGCCATGGCAAAAATGATAGACGCGAAGACGCGGGAACATACATACGTACACTACAGAGAGACAACGAACCAAATCCTGTCAACGGTGAGAGATTATGTGGGCACAAAAGGGAGCTTTAGGGCACTTTTGAATCGGTCACATGGACCGAATTAAATACTCTATGCTCATCATTGGAAAGATCTGATAATTTCTTATGAAATAATTTATATCGAAGTATGTGTGAGTAAATCAGAGATCAGAAAATTTTATTTGAATATATACTTATTTTTTTGGACTCTTATGCACTGTACTCACTGAAATTGCCGCGATACTGGCATTAATCTTAACTTAAGTAGTTGCGGTAGTTTCACTTAGAGTACAATAACGCGACTCGCTACGGACCTCTGGTGTGCATATACATATGTATATGGGTACACGTTTTTTGGAGCCGAGCAATTAATACTTACAGTTATTGCTTCCTGTAGTTTTCTCGGCGAACCCGAATCGCTATTCGACGATGTAGGGTATAACTTTGCCTGAGAATAATTTTAGGAAACCCAAGGGAGGGCCGAGCAGGCGTAACGTATTTATTTGTAGCATGATGTGATGATATTTTCTGCTGCAGCCCAGATACCAAGCAAGGCACAGCTGCATTTTTCCCCAAGTGGTGCAAACTCGACGGCACATGACTCCTTTGTCCGTACAGCGGGAAAAAGCGTTGATGAGCGAAAATCTCTTGTCTATTAGAAGTGACGTGTAATTTGTCAAACCAGGAGCAAGAGATGTCTTAGAAAACTTGTCAAAAGCTATTGCTGGTTAGCAAGACAAGGCAAAAATTTTAGAATAATAAGAATTTTTGATTGCACACAAAAGCTAAGGTACGAGTATACATACTACAAAATAGTAATGATACGCACAAAAACAATTTGTTTGATTTTTGCGGTATTTGATATATTTGTGATGACCCCGTGCTCTGTTCCGTATTTTATATCAATTGTCCATAGATGGGATCCTGGCTAGATCGATTGCGCCAAAAAAGAAACGCTAGAAAAAAGCGTCAGCTGAACAGTTTCCCTCTATGTCTTTGTGCCCAGGCACCCAGCAGAGGTGCACATTGTACTGCGCGGATATCTCATTCAGAGATGTTCGGCAGTGAAGGGCTGTTTTAGAGCGGGATGTACGCTGAGTAGAGCTTGTATTGCAGCCTGGCTGTCGGTGTAAATGGTAATGTCCCTGAGGGAGATCGCATTTGCTTTGAGCCAAGCGGCTGCCTAGCTGTGAGTTCGGCCTGAAAGACACTGTAGTGGTCCGGTAGTCTATATGACGATCGTAGGTTCAGATTCCTGCAGTATACACCGCTGCCGACTTTGTCGTTCATCTTTGAACCGTCCGTGTAAAAGGTTGCCATATTGCTGGCCTCCTCCGGTAGTTCGTGTTTATCCCAAGTGTCCCTTGAGGGGATTTTCGCACTAAATAGTGCTTTGGGGAGTGGTTTGGGGATTGTGTAATCAATCTCCGAAAGACGGAATGGTAGTTTGCGATTCTGGTATGTCCTATGTCGATCCTGCTCCACGGAAGGATCGCATTGAGCCTTGCTGCCGTGCAGCTCGCCACTAGTTCCCCATATATGTCTATGGTGAGTAAGTGGAGTAGAGTTTCCAGGGCTTTAGTTGGCGTTGTCCTGATGGCACCTGAGATGAGTATGGCCGCCATTCTTTGCACTTTGGTAACAGATTCACGTAGGTGGATTTGCTCAGGGCTGTCCACCACACAGTGACTCCGTACATGAGAATCGGTCTGACGACTGCCGTGTACAGCCAGTAAATGGCTGATGGTTTCAGCCCCAGCTTCTGCTGATAGCCCTTTTGCAGGCATACAGAGCGGTGGTGGCTTTCTGGATGCGATTTTTAATATTGTCCTTATAAGTTAGCTTCCTATTCTTAGGTATTTTACTTTTTCCGTTAGGTGTAGTGGAGTGCCGTTCAAGGTGGGTGGGCTAAACCGCGGAATCCTATGTTTCTTCGTGAAAAGCATAAGTTCCGTCTTGGCAGCGTTGACACCCAGTCCGCACTCCCTTGTCCATGAAGATAGTGTTGTAAGAGCGGCTTGTAGGAGCTCTCGCAAAGTATCTGGGTACCTGCCTGATGCTAGTAAGACGATGTCATCTGCATAGGCGATCACATGGCAACCGAGGTTGCTAGCTTAGTGATGAGTGGGTTTACCGTGAGATTCCAGAGTAGAGGCGATAGGACCCCCCCTTGAGGGGTGCCCCTTGTAACAAACCTGATGATGTTGGTTTCGCCCAGCTCTGTGATTATTTCCCTCCTTTGAAGAAGGTTCTTTATAAGCTGGATTAGCTGACTGTTTAGGTTCAGGTCGGTTAGAGCTGTGATTGTGGCCTCCGGTTGGATGTTGTTGAATGCTCCTTCGATGTCGAAAAAGGCCGCCAAAGTGTGTTACTTCTGTGAGAGCGATATTTCTACTCTTTGAACCAGATCGTGAAGCGCAGTTTCTGTGGACTTGCCCTGAGTGTATGCGTGTTGGAACGCTGATACCCTGTTGGGATCGATAGTGTGGCGCATATATGCGTCCAATAATTTCTCTAGTGTTTCTGTGAGAAATATAAGCCTCACATAATTTCTCATAGAAACACTAGAGAAATTATGTGAGGCTTATACTTAGGTCGGAAGTTCTTTGCCGTTACGTGGCTGCTCTTCCCTCCTTATCGGATGAAGACTACTTTCGCCCTGTTTCATTGGCGTGGGGGCAAGTCTGATGCACGCTTTGTAGATTAGGATTAGACAAGGGGCTAATTGTGTCCTGGCCTGTTTTAGTTCCTCTGGCACTATGCCGTCGGGGCCTGCAGATTTGTTCGGTTGTAGGCTGTCAACGGCCCAGAGTATATAGAAAATTAAAAGTCTGCAAGCTATTGATAAAAGTATTACAGTTACTTTAGACATTTTGTTAAGATTTATGACATTTTGTTAACATTTTATTACAAATTCAATACTAGCATTATATTTTATTAAGTTATTGGCTACTAGCTAATGTTTATTTAGCCCATATGAAGATATATAGCGTCTAGCACAAGGAAAGTATAAACTTCAAGGCCCCTAAGCGTTAACGATGTGCCCACTTGCCACTTCTTAAGAATTCTTTTGATTTCCGGTTGTCCGTCTGTCTGTCTGTCCGTCTGCGTGTCCGGAAAAAAAAGAAGGAAGGAGTTGTCCGATTTGGACCAAATTTGGTACACTATCACTGTGAACCTCGGGTTAGGTGAAGTGTTAAAATTAATTAAATCAGTTGAAGGACACGCCTACAATGGGCCTGTAAGTCCCACTACCTCGGGATTTTTTCAATAAAATGGCTTTAATTTGTTTAATTACTCATTTAATGCAATGGTTTTTGGAATTTAAGGTGAGGTGTGGGCCTTCTAGGATATAACCAAAAATGGGCATGGTCCGCCCACTATATAGGCGGAAAATTTTTTTCGGTAGAATACCTCTCAATTGACTATTTATGAGTTTACATAAATGAAATTTCGTTCTTAAGTTCAGATATCGGCTCTACATGCCGTATAAAAAAATGGGCGTGGTCCGCCCACTATATAGGCGGTAAGTTGAAAATCCTCGTAACTTCCATAATATATACACCAGAGCGTCCAGATTTGGTTACTTCGTTCCTGGTAGGAATATCTTCTAATGCTACAGAAATGGGCGTGGTCGGCCCACCATGGGGGCAGTAAAATAAATATGCCGATAACATCTGTTGTACACCCGTCAGAGCATCAATGTTTGGCATATATAGTCCAATTAGGTATATCTTGTAGTCTGCCAAAAGTGGGCGTGGTCCGCCCACTATGTAGGTTGTAAATCAAATGCACCCACAATTTCAGTGAATTATCACCCTACTTGGGAACATGGTGTAGGGTATTACTCTGTCGGTGAAACCCGACTGATACTTCCTTACTTGTTAGCCATAAACTTGTGTGTACGAGTACCTATGAGTGAATCAATTCATGGCATTTCGAAAAGCCCTTTGTAAAATCTCCACTCCCATCAGGGTGGTGTCAATGCGGCACATAAAACATCACGGCTAATCGTCTCGCGAACAGATTTGAATTTCCTCAGCAACATCCTTGTCCGCCCGTGCTGTGCCGCGTTCTGGGAAACCGTCTTCTTATTGTCAATTCGAGCAGATTATTGACAATGGCAATGTAAGCGTCAGCCTTCCGTTCAACTCATGCCACCAAACCAGCTTACTCCCTTGTCAAAACGGAGGGCGCCAAAGCCGGCGCTGACGGCAACACCATTGGACGTAAAATTTCACCCACACAATATCAGCGCTTACGAATGCCTTTTATTGGAAGATAAATGCAAAATGGATAAATATTTCAATTTCCCCTCCCATAGATTGCCGACGATTCGGCATTCGCCTCGGAGCCATTGGCGCCGGGAAGACTTTTTTCAGGTCGTGTTAAGTCTGGCCAGCAAGTGGATTTTTCATGAATTTCGCACACCCCTCACACTTGCACTCATTCGGTGGTGAACTGAAAATATTTCATATTTTCCCGACGGAGCAGGGTTTTGCGCTTGAGAGGTACATCTGATAGTTGGCATATTTTTGTTGCGTTCGCTTTGAGCTCGGCACTTTGGTTTGCTGCTCCAACTCCGAGACCAGTGGCCAAAATGCAAATGCTTCTGACAGTAATCTAAACATTTTGACATTTCGCAATATGTGCTGAGTGCGATATTATGCGGCAAATTCCGTTCAGGGATATTTTTTATTTCATACCTTCGACGCTGGTGCAGTTTCTCTGCCGTACGATACTTGCTGGAGTCCTGTGCACGGTTTGCCTTTCTTTTCCTATTCGTTGGCGCCCCGCTGGGAGTACTAAGACAGCCTGCGGTGCGGGCTATTTCACAACTCGTGCTGCTTAAGTTAAAATATGACGAGAATTTTGTGTGAGATGCCACGAACACGCACATACATATGTATGTACATACATAGTTGCACTCCGTTCCATTCTAAAAGGACAGTTTCATTCTCTAGCGTCGTTCCTTACATGCAAAATTATACTTCATTAAGATATTCCAGTACCTTTGGTACCTTTCTAACAGCAGTAGCAGACTTCAAAGAGTAATGGCTTTCAATAGGTTATCTTGCCACGTTATGGAATTATATAGATAAACTAATTTCAGGGAGTGATTGATTTCAGCAATCTTATTTTGAATTAACTGACAGAACGTTATATACAGGTGGATTTTACGGCGTTTTAATGAAAACTGCTAATTGACAGTATGGTTTTGAAGAGATTTTTTCGTCCTCTTCAGAAATCTCAAATAGACAAGAGTCAGACTCATAGGTCCCATTAAAACTTCTATGAAATCACTAGTGGATATGCGCTTCTAATTGTATTTTGGTACATTATGCATACTAAAGTTTTACAATGTCTAAGTTTTACGAAACAACGCAATAGTAACCGTTGCAATTTAAACAAGTAAGGAAGTATCAGTCGCGTTTCACCGAAAGAGTAATACCCTACACCAAGTAATTGAGTGAGCGGACCACGCCCATTTTTGTCAAACTAAAAGGTATTCCCTATAGAACTGTATATAGCAACTATTGACACTCTGGAGGGACTACAACATAAATTATCGATATACATATATTATTTACCGCCTTCATGGTGGGCGGATTACGCCCATTTTTTTAGGGCAAAATTTAAAGGTACTCTCATCAGCAATAAAGTTACCAAATATGGACGTTCTGGTATATATATTATGGAAGTTATGAGGATTTTCAGCTTTCCGCCTATATAGTGGGCGGACCACGCCCATTTTTTAATATGGCATGTAGGGCCGATATTTGAACTTAATAACCAAATTTTATTCGTTTAAATTCATAAATAGTTAATTGAGAGCCATTTTACCGGAAAAATTTTTCCGGCTATATAGTGGGCGAGCTACGCCCATTTTTTCGTGCGACATAGAAGACCTACCTTTTAACTTGAATACCAAGTTTAATTCGTTTTCATCAGTAATTAGACAAATTATAGCCATTTTACCGAAAAAAATCCGAGGTAGTGGGACTTACAGGCTTATAGTGGGCATGTCCTCCGAACGATTTGGCTAATCTCGGAACTTAAACTAAGTTAAGGTTAACTCTCACTGTGTACAAAATTTTGTCCAAATCGGACAACTCCTTCTTTCTCCTGCACGGACGGACAGACGGACAGACAGACAGACGGAAAGACGGACAGACGGACAACCGGAAATCAACACAGAAAGTGATTCTAAGCATTTCTATATACTTATGTCTATACCTAGGACGTCTCCTTTAATGCGTTACAATTTTCGCACAAAGTTATTATACCCAATTACCATAGGTGTAGGGTATAAAAATATCCAAGCTTAAATAGTCCCAACTTACCTTTGAACATTTTTTCTTTTCGGTAAGTCGAGTTCATGGGTAAGAGAAAATAAACGAAAGAAGCAGAGTAAAGACTTTCACGTACAGAAAAGTTCGTTTTTTCTTCTATAATCTCACAAATTTGTGACACTTACAGCATACAACCTTAATTTTAAAGGGACTTTGAATTTTGGCGGAATTTGTCAAACAAAACTTTCCGTGTGCAAGCACGTAGAGAAAGAACTAATGGCAGGAAAAACGTGTCCCTATAAATAGGAATTATGTGCAACCAAAAATATTTTTATACCCTACACCTATGGTAATAGGGTATAATAACTTTGTGCCAAAATTGTAACGCATTAAAGGAGCCTTCCTAGGTATAGACATAAGTATATGAAAATGATCAAAAGCACTTTCTCTTTTGATTTCCGGTTGTCCGTCTGTCAGTCTGTCCGTCTGTCTGTGTGCGTGTCCGGAAAAAAAAGAAAGAAGGAGTTGTCCGATTTGGACCAAATTTGGTACACTGTCGTAGTGAACCTCGGGCTAGGTTTATTAATTAGTCAAATCGGTTGAAGGACACGCCTACAATGGGCCTGTAAGTCCCACTATCTCGGGATTTTGTCAGTAAAATGGCTTTAATTTGTTTAATTACTCAATTAATGCAATGATTTTTGGAATTTAAGGTGAGGTGTGGGCCTTCTAGGACATAACAAAAAATGGGCGTGGTCCGCCCACTAAATAGGTGGAATATTTTATTCGGTAGAATGTCTCTCAATTGACTATTTATGAGTTTACATAAATGAAATTTCATTCTTAAGTTCAGATATCGGCCCTACATGCCATACAAGAAAATTGGCGTGGTCCGCCCCCTATATAGGCGGTAAGCCTAAAATCCTCATAACTTCCATAATATATATACCAGAACGTCCATATTTGGTCACTTCATTGCTGG